>CM046470.1:10996250-12450000 GCA_025506415.1 Flaveria robusta | reverse complement strand
CTTTATTCCAATAATGCCCTTAAGATGCCAATTGAATCCCCTTCTCACTGAATTCAATCGCAAGCAATTGAATCCCACGAACGGTTTCAACCCCCTTCTTCTCCCTTAATTCAATCGTAGGGACCATTCGATTCCATCGGTTTCAATCCTCTTCCGATCGCAGGTGAGTTGCTTAAATTCAAAGTCAACCGATTTTGAGTTGGAACCCATCTCAAACTCTGTTTCAATCATTAAAAAATTAGGTCTTTTCACCCTCAATTTGATGGCTTCTAAGTTTATCGAAGTTGTAACAGTTTCAAAGTCCAAATCGGCTTCCTCTACCGAAACTTGTTCCCACCGGGCTTTAGATTTCATCCCACTGATAAAAAATTGGTTCTTTATTATCTGAAGAGGAAGATCTACCGTTGATCGATCAAGCTCGATATTATCACTAAAGTTGATGTTTATAAGTGGAACCTAGATGAATTACCTGGTATGTACACATTCTTCCACTTGATTAGTTGATTTTACTGTGATTTATTGTTTGTTGATTGTTATTTGTTGTGGGTTATGTGAATTATGTTGATTGTTCAAATCCTTAACTGATTTAGGGTTTATGTTAATTTGAGATATGCATTACCTGATTCCACCTACTAATTTGACATTTAAGATCATATAAATTAAATTTTCCTTTTTAGTTTTGGTTACATGTTCTTGTTTCAAGTCTCAACATGTCCTTCTGTAAGTTTAAGTTGCTTTTTGTAACCCTCTGCCTCATAACCTGCTACAAATGGAATATGAAGGCCCTGACCCAAAATCTTGCAAATGGCTTTATGCACTCCCTCATATTATCACAACATATGCAAACAAGAAGTCAAAGATTCAAAAATAAAAATGTAAATCTTTTTAACCTTAAATATTATTAACTAAGTACCTGTTAAAAATCAGTACCGGATTGTGACCCCACATAAGACTAGCGCTTTGTGACCAAACAAGAAATTTTAAATGTGTTTCACATGAATAAAAACTTCAAGCAGTAACCTGCATGTACTATGACAAAGGTATATTTGTAACTATTTTAAAAACTTTTAGATGCTTTACTTGTTAGGGATAATGCACACTTAAGTCACCCGAGTATTCAAAAGTTTTCACTTACAGAGTTGTAAAATGATAAAAATAAATTGAACATACTTATGTACTTTTGGAAAATCCATTTAAATTTTAGTCTCTTAGAAGACTCAGGGATATTTTTGTCAGGTTTACTACTCTACACAGGCATAAGCTTTAAAATTAAGAGATTTCCTTACACCCCTTTTCAGTACCTACCAATCAAACATCAATCTTATTCTCCATAGCAATTTCGTTCATCATCTAACTAAATATGAATCAACAGTATCATCAACCATTTCATCCCAAACTTCTTGTCCATAAATGGTAGTGCTCTATCTCTTAGAGTCTTATTCTTTTTATTACGTTTTTCTCCTTGTACCCCTTAAGCATCATCTGTAACATTTCATAATCAAAAAACTATTCTCATGTGGCTAATTCATGCTAAAATTCATATCTTGATGATCGTTATCATCATCTGAGTAAATATGCGGGTGCAAATAAGAAATTAGCTTGTGTAAACTGTCTTTTGACACGCTTGCTATGCCTTCTTTATAACTTACTACTTGTTTTTACATGCAAATGTTAAAAACAAAGATTTACTTAAAAAATGAACCTATTTGAAACAAATGGTAGTTGGCATACAAGTGAAATTAGTGACCTTTTATTTTAATCTTTTTTTGGCATCCAAACTTATATAAATGAGTCGTGTTTCTTTTGGGAGTTTATGATCAAATAGCTTATTAATTTTTGGTGTTTTTTTAATGAAGGTTAAAACTTGTTGCAGCAACTTTGTATTCTTTTAGATGCATTAACGAACAAGGGACTAAAAGTTTCACTCTAAAAGCATTGTATTTTAGTTATGGTTCTAATGCGAAGGATGATGGTATTGCTTTGGATGAAGATAGAAGTGGCAAAGTGGGTGACTGGGTCGTTTGGATCAAGTATGGTACGTAATGAGTTGGATAGATGGTTGAAAATGGACATGTTAAAATTACTTAAATTAGTTAGTCTTTTCAAACACGTCAACAGTTCACAAGAATGGACAGTTTACCCGCTGGAATACCTTTTATTGTTTTATTTTTTGAACACTTGCAAAATAGGTAATTAAACTCTGGTTCACAGCTCTGTGATCGTTGTTTTGGTGAACCTAAAGGTTTTTACTATTTATTTTTTCTGCTTCTGTTCTCTATTTTTGGGTTTAAAGTTGATTTTTCTTGATTTAAGTCTATTTTGTATGACTGAGTAACTTGGGTTGGGATGGAATCTTAGATTTATGTATTACAAGTTTTTTAGGAATCTATAGAATCAACAGAGTAGCAATTAAGCAACCAATAAAATAATTGATAGAGAAGTGTCAAGTGTGCATGATTTATGAGGGTTGATGCATTAATACATATGAGCCTATGGTTACATGTCAAATGTTGTAGCCAACTTTTGCAAATTGCAATCCTTCAGCCTGGATCATGAAAACAATATTTTTGAAAATTTTATAACTTTGTGACTGGGCAATTGGTATTGTTGGCAAAAGATATGAACTCAACAAAGAAACTTGAAACATAAAAGTTTTCACGTCAGATAAGTGATTTCATATCATGATATATGTTGGGTAATTAGGATTTTCATTGAATTTTGTAACAAGCATGAAACCGCACCGGATATTGTCCGCTGCTTGGGGAGAACACCCCCATCACGGGTTTAAAACGCGTCCGGTAGGGGAAGGTATCTAGCCCCTTATAAAGAGACTTTTGTTCCCCTTCCCAACTGATGTGTGATGTTACATCCTCCCCCACTTGGGAGACCAGCATCCTCGCTGGTACACCGACCCGGCCGTGGCTCTGATACCAACTGTAACAAGCATGAAACCGCACCGGATATTGTCCGCTACTTGGGGATCACGGGTTTAAAACACGTCCGGTAGTGGAAGGTATCTAGCCCCTTATAAAGAGACTTTCGTTCCCCTTCCCAACCAATGTGGGATATTACATCATTGTGACACCTTGCATATATCCCACATCGGTCATGCAAGGAAGAGATTCCTTGTTCATAAGTAATGTCTGGTCTCTAATATCACCAACACGTTTTGGGCGTATTGGCTGTGGATGAGAGGAGAACTCCACAGTTAAGCGTGCTCAGGTGGGAGTAATCCAGGGATGGGCGACCTCCTTGGGAAGTTTTCACCCGAGCAACCAAAAGCAAATCCGTGAGCTCCTCGTGGGCAAAGCGGACAATATTGGTGGTATGAGGGGCCGGATGTTAGAGAAACTGTAACATTTGACCCATTTTCAAACTATGAACCCAAACCTGAACCCGTTTAAGTTAATCTTGTAAACCAAATTCATTAGTTAGTCATTTTATTTATTTTTTTGTGTTTCAAATACAATAAATGTGTCACTTAATCAATTTAATATAATTTTATAATTTATAAAATAAATTTTATAAATTTAAAAGGCTATTAAGATTTATAAGATTTTAAACATTCATTTAAAATAAAAAATCAAATTGCAAAGTTTTTATGAGATTTATAAAGTTTATAAAGATTTTATAAAAAATATAAGTTGATTAAATCAAATTAGAGTTTTAACAATTAAAATTGTAATTATTCTTTTATTTATTTATTATATTTAAGTTTATATTCTTTCTTTAAATTCCAATCATAACCCCCTTTTAAAAGACTTTTTATTCACCATTAACACCATTCATAACTCCTTCCTAACCTCAACTATAAAAGCAAGCCTTATGCATCACTTTTTATTTACTCATTCTCTAAAAATCTCACTCACAAATCTTTCTTTCATCCTTTGGTTATGATCAATTTCTTTTACGAGTAATTTCAAGAATTATCTAATGATAAAGTAATCTTATAATGCTTTTATATTATTCATTTTTTATGTTGTTTTAATTTTATTTTAGTTTATTTTAAAGAACTATCCTAACATCCAAACTTACTCTATATTATTCCATAATGAATGTAAGAAATATAAATAATGAACAAGTCCATCAATGCTTTGTTTCACCTATTGTTCTCATGATTTTATTTTCTTACGATCATTCTTTCTTCTATTAAATCTCTTTTATTTTAATCATTGATCATTTGATCATAAACCTTCTAACATTCACTAACCTTCTAACAATCACTAACATGCCTAAATCAAGCTAACAACATGCTAACGTAAACAAACAATTCCGGTTGCACATAGACGGCTACGCCGCCGCATTTGGTTATTCCACAAAATTGTTTCTCTAAATAATGGTTATGCCTAAGTCTTGGATTGTTCTTTATAACCCAAATGGAGTCTAATATACTATATATCAACGTATTAAGATTTGTTCTAACCCGTTTAATGCTTTAATAGTTTTAAAAGTGCACATAAGTGCCTTACTAAAATTTTGACAGAATGTAGTCTGACACTAACCATAACTTGGTCATAACAAACCAAATTTGAGTAAAATCAAACTCCGATATTAAGTTCATCAAATTCACTTTTTAACGATAGTTTATACGTTTTCAAACTCAATCGGACGACTCAATAATAGCCTTCATAAGATAAGTGCGCATTTCAGCACCTTCTGTCTTGTACTACATTTTTGACCTATTTTCGGGTCTTTTTATAAAAACTTTCCTAAACGAAAGTTGTTTGGGGTGTGACAAATTTGTCGCAACACCGGCTAAAGACACGACAGCCTATGTGAACAATGACCAACCGGAAGATTTCTAGCCTGATTAGCAGCAACATAACATCTACTTTTAGCAAGTGTATGACATGGCAACATCGCACCACGGAATAACAAAAAAGACAACCTTAAAAGGCACCGGCAGACACATTACAACACATCCCTAACATAAACAATATTTCAGGTAAAACTCTACTCCCCAAGGCACACAAACGATATAAAGAGAAGCAAAAAACTACTAAAAGAAATCAGAAAGCCAGTGAAGCAAGTGGTATGAGAGAAAATTGTGAATCACCAACAAACATCAAGTAACGTAAATTGTAACCTTACCAGAACCTCTGGATAGTTTAATACACAACCTCAAATGCAGCAATCCTATCCAAATTATCTAACATGTAAAAGCAAAAATGAACACATCGTTATGAAATTACATTGTTACTAAAGTATGACAAATAGTCTAAAACACAAAATATACACAATACATCGTAAAATAAATTTTATAATCTATATTGACAATTATAACACACATAATTTTATAGTAAAACGTTACCAAACATGTACACATACATTCACACTAATAAAACAACAAAGCATATTTAAATTCTCATTTTGATTATATGAAACTGTTAAAAATGTACTAAGATGCACAGATTCAAAGTGATGCGATTATATATTAGGTTTGTATACATATTCCTCCATCAATTTCGATACAGATAACCTTTTGTGCAACATCCATTATATCTTTCATAAGTTTATCATTAAATTTATTTATAAGACAGACCCCATAGTGTTGATACAATAAATATATGTTGTCGTGGCACATATTAAATCAGAACACGAACAAGACTTTGTTCATATTATGTTTGATATCCCATATTAATCAAATAAAAAAATAAAACGAGAGCTAGCACAATAAATGAGAATTAGTTAAATACACAGTCCTAAAAATATTTATACCCCCGCCGCACCGCGCGGGTTTCACCCACTAGTATATATATATATATATATATATATATATATATATATATATATATATATATATATAGGGGAGGGTTCCTGAGAAAACCAATAGTTATGTGAAAACCAAAGAAAACCACATAAACCAATAATATAATTCATAATTTTTTTATTTTTTTAATTGTTAAAATGGTTTTAAATATTTAATACATGTATATTGAGCATACATACGAGAATAAAGAGTTTTACGTATACGTAACACTATGTCGAATGAAAAAAGGTTACGTATACGTAACCTATGTGTGACGTATATGTAAAACCATGCTACGGTGTTCATTTGATTCATATCTTATTTATATATACTCACACATATATATAAATGATAGTGATAAAAGAATTTATAAATTATGTGACAGGTTTCATTGGTTTTCTCTAGCTTTCTCATAAATTTATGGTTTTCTTAGGATCCCTCCTATATATATATATACACATTCCAATAAGAACCAAAAATGGGTAAAGAACCAAAATAAACTATGCTAGGCCAGAGACCCTTGATAGTATTATGATAAAATAGACTATGCCTAGTAATTATTATTTTTTGAATATACTAAAGAAGAACTACCTTACTATTTTGCTGTCAAATTTTAATATAAGTTTTACAATTTAGGAGTCAAACCTTTTTCTCTTTATGCCAACAATCTCTGGCTTTTTGTTAGATGATCGCGAGGAGTCACTGTGATATCATAAGCAAAGTTGCAACATTATTTGTGTTGTGGCTTTTAATCGTTTTTACTTTTATTAAAAAAATTGATGCATTGAACGACATTTTTGGGATTAATTTAAACTAAAGAAAATAACTAAGGATAAAATTGAAAAAAATTTGAATGACAACTTTTGTGTGTGTGTGTGTTAGAAACATACATTTGTACATCATTTCAGTTATGATTGGGAGGTAGAGGCAATTGTCTACTGAAAAAAGAAATTGTTCTATTCGTAACATTTATTAGATTAAAAGTATGTGTAGTTTAGAAGGAGTAGAGTAATAACCGTTCTTAAGAATATTAATTAATTAATAACTTCAATGAAAGTTAAAAAGCTTATTCCCCAATTTACACGTCTCTAGGAAGTGTGACCAAATTGATAATGTGTATGACAGAATGATATGATTGACCTTGAAAATTAAACGTGAAATTACCATTCAATCTAAATACAATTTATATTTATACTTTGTTGTTTATAATATTAATAATTTTAGATATGTACGTATGAGATATACAGTTAATAATTTTTAGGGTTTTTTTTTCCTCTAAGAGTTTTGTAACAAGTTAAGATGTGTTAAAATAAAGCTAAAAGCGTGAGATATTAATGTAAACTAAAGTGATAACTTAAAATTGAAAACAAGAAACTTGTAAAAGGTAGTGCACATAAATGGGTGACCAAAAATAGAACCGGTTTATAATGAAGGAACCAGTATGTTTGGGGATTACTTTGAGTTGTACTCTCACATCTACGCTCGAGGGATGAAAAATTTGTTCCAAATGTCTTGAAAATAAGCTTGTGTGTGCTCACCATCCATAAACCAAGACCTTGATAATTCGTAGCCAAAGTGCACGACAACATCCAAAGGTCACCTTTGGATTCTTAGGGGGCAAGGACGAGGCTGTAACAAGTAGATATTTAGTATTGAATAGCTTCAAATCTAATTCCAAGCAATAGTAAAGAAAAAAAAACTCATGACTAGGAAAGAAAGGTAGAGACGGGGAAAGTTAAGCTAACTCCTTAAAAAGCCATTACTTAATAAGAATTTGTTACGTGTGATATGCCAACGACTTACTATTGGAAATCTTTTGTGCTATTATGCTTCTCATAGAAAAAAAAAAAAAAGGCTTCTCAAAATTGTGTACACAAAATTAGGACTAAAATCCTTGAGCTTGCGTAAGTAATGATTTATTACAGTTAAGTTAAGCAGGTCATTCATCTTCAGAAAGAAATCCAAAAAGAACCCCTCCCGTCGATGGATTATACATGACATATTACTTAGAAATGGTGGTTAATATGATCTTGGATAATGGAATAGACATTGTGAGAATATTCATCTTGATAAAAAATTATCTACATAATGAAAAATATATTACAAACATTAAGGGTTGTAGCTCAGTTGGTAGAGCACCTCATTTTCACGTGTGCTGATATGATTTTCAGGGGAGTGCATCATACAATAAAAATTGGATATAATTAAGAAATCGATGTCTTGCTCCATAACTTTGAAGGAAGAAGATAACAATAGCTTGACAAGTGTCCAATTGGTTTTAGGTGCCTAGTTAGGTGCCAAATAGACTCCATCATTGATTTGATATATTGATAAATGATACCCAATTTATTCAATGCAAGACTGACTTGCTTCAAATTATACATATAAAATATATCAATTGCACATAAATTATTCATGTAACTCTTACTAAAATTAATAAATTGGTACTTAAAATTGTTAAATTATCTTTCCAGACTTGAAAAGGACCAATGAACAAAATAAGCTTAAAGAAAAATAAATTAAAGAAAACCAAGGTTCGGAATTCAAGCATGAAGTCGTGCCTCATGAGGCACACCCCTTGCCAACCTGAAACACACCTTCGTGCCAAATTTAGCATAGCCCCGTGTTTGTCTGTCTGACAAGCCGAAGCACTTGTTCTCTCGATAGTCAATTATAAAGATTGTTGAGTAGGCTTGGTGTATTTACAGATTGATATTGGTTCTTACCAATATTATATTACCACATAATGAGTACACTTTATTTTTGTATGTGTAGTTTAGTATAAGTAAAAAATCAATTTAAAACTGAATCCGTGCAAAAAAAAAAAAAAAAAAAAAAAAAAAAAAAAAAAAAAAAAAAGCCTATCAAAATAAGTGGACTATTATATTTATGGTGATTTAGTCTAATTGAAAGAGCGAATTTAGTATTTTACCCATTAAGGCGTTCAATTTCGAATTACTCCCAATTCTAATATTTTCATCTTTAATTTGATATCATTTCAATCATAAATCACGTAAAATTACTCATTAAATTTTAATAACTGTCTATAAGGTTAGATTCTAAGATTTTAGCATAACAATTGTCAAACTTAGAAGCATTCCATACGATTAATAATTAACTTAAAAATGTCTAGATCCTCCTACCGTTGAAATGTAAAAGTTGTATACAAATAGGTCAAGGGCGCCTCTAGCATTCTTACTGCTATAAAATGGGTCCATCTTCACCAAATTAAACACACAATCTCAATTTTCACAAATCAAACATGGGTTCGATGGCTCGAGCTTTAACATTAGTCGCCTTGGTTGCATGTCTAACTTCTGTAGCCCACGCCATTGCTGGTCAAGCCACTTATTACACTGTCGTCACTCGTATGGTTATTTACTTATTTTATTTAATTCAAACACAACATTAGTATATCAAGAACATAAGTTACATATACATGCTATATTTTCTTAACTGGATTTCTGTTATGTTTGCTAGCGTCTGCTTGTTTTGGACCAGTAGACCAAGGTAACATGATTGCAGCGGTGAATAGCGGCTTGTTTGCCAATAACGCCGCGTGTGGAAGGAGGTATAGGATCACATGCACCGGCCCAACATCCTGCAAAGGTGGTAGCGTCGATGTTACAGTCGTTGATGTTTGTCCAGGATGTCCTGCGAACGGATTTGAATTATCGCTAGAGGCATTTTCAGTTATTGCTGATCCTAGCGTTGGAAGAATTAACATTGATTATACCCCGTAATTGTTCAAACCTAATAAGTTCATCTAATTTTTTTTATCTCAACTCTTAACATAAATATAAATAAAATAAATTAATGTTTTTTTTTTTTTTTGTTACTTTTTTTTTGTGATTTCAGGATATAAAGAAAGACATGAGGATATGGGGAATAAGCCCTCGTATGATCTAGATATGAATAGATCAATAATGACAGTGAAGGGGCAAATAGTATTTGCCACTAAGCGAATTTTTAAAATAAATTATGATCTCTTTTTGTAGAACTAATTTTGGAAATAATGGAAGTATGTTGTATTTTATATATTTATTATAATAATGTAAACATGGTTATCATTGTTCATCCATCTCAACAGTGGCGGTCTTGGTAACGAGGGAAAGAGTAAACCAGTCTATAAAATTTTATTTTTTATATATAACGTGGCTTAATGATTTTTTAATCGACTTCGTGATTTTTTGAATGTGACCACTATGAACAACTTTACGACCCCTGATATGGACTATCCATCGTAACCCGTCAAACCACCCGTTCAAACTTTGACTTCATGTCCACTTTCTTCTTTGAAGCAGTCGTACCTACTTGCATTGTTAGTTTTATTATTTTTGCACTTCAATGTTTTCTTCATGATTCTACTAGCCACGTAAAGTTCAGAATTCTATTTCCTATAACTTGTACTTGCATTTCTTAGATATAGAAGAAAATGCAACAAAAGTTTTTACTTTACGTATATATTTTAATTAAGTTTGTTCGGTAGACCGTCGATCTCAAATCCGGTATCTATTAACCGCTAAACCCAAATAACATTTTTTTAAAAATTTGTTTAAATTAATAAGCCTAAAATCTAATAACCAATTAAGTTATTTTATATTAAATCTACTAAGCCTGTTTATTTAGTTTTAAAGAGATATGTTCACGATCTAGCAATCTAATGAAATTGATAATTATTTCACATAAAAATGTTGTTGATTCAAATCCTTATAAGTACAAGACTATAAGTTGATTAAGTGGCATTTAGTAGTGAAAAATTATTGGTTTTCCTGGACATGTCACAACAAATAAATTGACAATACTCGAAAACTTATGTAAAAAAAAAAAAAAAAAAAAAAAAGAAAAACCAGTTAAAAAGGTTCATATCAAAACATTGATAAAAACCCACATACAACAATGAAACCATGGGCGAAGCTTAAGTAGGGCCGGGGAGGACGCCGGCCCCCTGTTTTTTTCGCCAGTAGTGTTAAATTTTAGTCCGATAGTGTAAATTTTTGGCCAAGTAGTGTAAATTTTTATATAAATATCGAGTTCGCCCCCCTTAAAAAAAATTAAATTCGCCCCCGCCCCCCCTACGAAAGATTTCAAGCTCCGCCGCTGAATGAAACCTTTAAAGAAAATCACGTCAACCATGCTAAACCGTGAGCACCAAACGTCAATAAATAGAAGTCGTAAACTATTAATATTATATAATGCAATGTGCCAACTTTTGATAAATTGTACTTACCTATCAAATGTCTGTAGTATGGAGGTTTGATGACTCCTTTTGTTGTAACAAAGAAAGAGTTGTATGTTCTAATGTGGTGGGCGATTAAACAAATCAAGATTGTCGAATGGCAATGAAAAAAAGTCATATCACGTTTTCAAAAAGTATGAGGACTAAATATGTATACTTCTAAAGTACATGAACCAAAACGTAAATTTGCTCTACAAACCATTGGTTCAGGTTGTTTGCATTTTGCAATTTTGGATGATGAAGAGATAGCAAATTAGCAATCAAACATTCAACAAATAACCCCTTCTCTCTGTGGCTCTTTAGAGAGATAAAGATACCTGATAATATGATTTGTTCTTCATCATCACTATCGACTGCAAATGGTGGATTTCGACTCCAACAGCCATCGTCTTCATCTTTCTCGAGCAATCGACACTCTGCAACAGCTATCAGGTGAATTTCAACATTACCCAGATTCAAATTTGGTCAATTTTTGTGCTTTATTAGTCGATTTGTGTTTTCTTGAATCTATGTGGTTCGTTTTTATGAAAGTAGTTCAGAACTGAATTGGGTGTTTTTGAAATCAGTTGAATTAGATGCATTTTTGTTGCCCATGAAGAATTAATGTTCAGGTGATTAGTTCCCAATTGGTAGAATTACCTGGCATTTCTAGGGTTTTAAAGATTTGTATGTATAAAAGAACATTTTAGGGTCTTCATGGTCTTTGTCATCTCAGCTGCTTTTGTTGAATATGCTAAAAATAGGGAAGCTGCTCAAACCTAATTTGGAAAGAAAATTGTCCCAAAACTTCACAAGTGTGTAAAAATAAAATTCACAAAATTAGAAGTCTGTAGAATAGAAAGATGCATAAAATGAGATCATAGTTGATGAATATCTATACATGGACACGCGCCCGTTACAAAAACTAATTTTAAGCAGAGAACTGTGTGAACTGCATAAACACTCGTACATAGTGCTTTAAAGATGTAATGGGAGATAGAAAGAGAGGCGACTATCATAGTTAAAACAATAGGTATGAACATATATGTTGTTTTGTTTCCTACTTAAAATTAGTTATGTACTAAATGGCCCTCTATGTATGCGTATAGTGTATGGTCTTTGATGTTTGAAGGTACATTAAATCTTTAATAATAGTTTCTTCATCCTTTTGATTGTTTCCAGATGGGGTGCGAAAAGAGAGATCGATTCTGGATCAGGCTTCTATAGAACCAAGGGCCGAGTAGCTAGTGCCACTGCTAATGTATGCGTAACCAAGGCTCCCCATGTATATATCTGGTTTGAATATGCTTGTTAGGTATGTAATTGGTGATTGTATACCATTATAAAAAGGCACACGATAAGTCAATAACTACATTCATGTTATATTCAAGTTATGTTCGTTTTTTACAATACTGAGATGCTATTATATTTCATTTCTTTTTAGGATGAATGAATTGAAAAAATGTACATGTGTATATAAATACTAGTTACATGTTGATAGTTTTAAATATTAAAGATTAATATATGTTTTCTTACCACTTTCATTGCAGAATATACCATTTTGATTAAAGTCTAACAAATTACTGTTTAACTTCTAAATGATTATAGATTCCAAAGATTGTTGTTGAAAACATGCAAATGACATTTAGTTAGTGATAAAAGCTACAAATTGATAGATTGTGGGATTAGTATGAAGCAGCATTTGTAATATATCTGTGTATGGAAAGTACTAGGTTTGTCATCTGAAAGTTTGTAAACTGATGATATATTTGATACCCTGTCGATGATCGGGTCTAAATCCGTTTCAAATTAGCTTAATTTATAAGAATTGTTTGTGTCTGTAGATTACAGTAGCAAGTGGAAAGGCGAACAAAGAGGTGATTATGGTTGATCCAGCGGAAGCAAAGCGTTTAGCTGCTAAACAAATGGAAGAAATTAAAAGGAAACAAGCATTTAAGGTATTATGTGTAATTATAGCCTTAATCATTGTCTAATGGTTCATCAAGTGATTCTGAGGTATAATCATATCTGTAACATGTTTTCTTTATAAAATGTTGATGCAGAGGAGACGTCAAATCGAAGCTATCAATGGAGCATGGGCTATGCTTGGTCTTACAGCTGGTTTAGTCATCGAAGGCCAAACTGGAAATGGTATTTTGGCTCAGGTGAGCTCTTGTTAGGTCTAGCCATTTAGCCATTTGGCTCATCTAAAATGGTTTTCCATTCGTGCAGTTAGTTGGATACTGGGAAGCAGTGATCAACTTTTTTGTAAGATAGCACTCGAAGGTTACCCTGCAGGGCTCTACATGAATCATCTTCAAACCTTTTACACTTGATTCATTGATAAATGTTTATTTTGTTTATGATACATGGATGAAACATGAATACATTAAGCATTATACCAAAAACAAAATGTTTTGGATACTTCATTGTGGTGTTGGAAAATCTTGATATATTTATGAGGATTTCTCACTAGATTTGTAGAATGACTAGAATGAGATGTTAACTTTAGTGAGTTCTTTTGTTCTAAACATATTTGAATAATATTAAGTGTATCCAATGTTTTTTTAGAATATAGTTTCAACATCTAATTTACTTTTTGAAAATTCAAGTTCACTACAGTTAAAGATGACTAGATTTAGATATGATGTGTGTTACAATTAGGGATTAGCTCGGTACCGTACCGTACCTGTACCGAAGCGGTACCGTTACCAAAAGTACCCGGTCCCGAATTTTATAAAAAACAAGTACCGGTACCGAATTTGGTATATGGGTACAGGTACCGGTACGGTACCGGTATTTCGGTACCCAGTATCTCTTTGGTACCTGTTGCCTACACAACATTGTTTTTTAGGCTTACTACATGGTTTATGTTTGGTTATGATACCTAGTACCTGTTTTTGTACCTGTTACCCAGTACATGTTTGGTACCCGATATCTCTAAAAGTTTATAATGGCTAAACAAAAATAAAATATCAAAAAAGTATCCACATAAAATGATAGTTTATTTACTTTTCTTATTTACTATTAATTCAATTCACACACTAGTCCACCATTCATTTTTATTAAAATCATAAATAGTACATCTCTTGACATTGTAGTGAAGTAAGAAGAATGATATTAAAAAAATAATTATAATTACATTCAAAAGTCAAAATAGAATAGTAGTTGATGGGTGAAAAATATTACAAAACAAAATATTCCAAAATAACATATTCGTATTCGGGTACTAGCGGTACTATACGGGACTTTTGGGTAAAGTAGCGGTACTGATCCCGAAATATAAGGAAATCAAATACCGGTACCGGTACCTTATACATATTTTCGGTACCAGTTGGGTACCGATACGGTACAGGTACCGGTACAGGCACTGGGTACCAAATGCTCATCCCTAGTTATGATGAACACAGTTTCGAGCTGCATGTATGTATAATTGTTGGTTGATGCCATTCAAACAAATGTAACATATGAATCGTAACAAAAAAATCATTTTAGAGCATAGCATAGAATCAAACAAGTTAAAGTTAGTTTAGATGTTATAGTTTCAAAAGAAATTATAGTAAAAATAAAAATATATTGCTTATACGATTTTTTTCTGATTTTATTCTAATAATTTTTTTGTAATTAGTCGTTGTATTAAAAATCAATCTTAGCTATTGTACTTATCGCATAACATTTGGGTTCCTAGCCTCCGAATGCAGTTGCTTTTTTTACCAATAGTTTTCATTCTTTAATTTCGCTTATATTCTTTTTAATATTTTTTTCTTCTTTTTTTCAAGAATCTTTTTTTTTTTTTTTTACCACCACTCTCTCCTGTCATTAAGTCATCTGAGTAAAACCCCCACCAATACAAGATGGACTACATTTTGTGTTTAACTATTCAAAAAAAAAAAAAGAAAAAAACCGACAGAGAATGATATCAAAAGAATTTATTCGTTTGACTTGCAAGAGAATTACAAATACGAGAGTGAAATCACATTAGTGGAAAAGTCAAATGCATGATGAACTATAGTACCCAAACAATGCATAAACTTAAAACTTAGAATATTTTTAGTTAATATGTCATTTCCATTCATTGTGTGTTTCACTACATGAGAGAAAATCTTATTGTAATCAATCATAGCCCTTTAAGTAAACCCCTTTACCACTAATCTAGCCTTAATCCTAGGACTTTCTCATAACATTCCTTCCTAGATTTTGAAAATTCACTTGTAGTTTTCTAATTTCTGATCTTTTGGTATATCCACAAGTACCCAAGTCTTGTTCTTATGTTGAGAATCCATTCATCCTTCATTGCTATCTTCAACTTATCACCATCAGGAGAACTAACACCCTCCTGATATGACAATGGCTCACAAGAGAACTCTTTTTCAGCAACATTGAAAACAATTACGAAATGATTATTTCTGTATCTTATGGGTGGAATGATCTGTCTCCTTGGCCTATCAATGGCAATGATATATTTGGTATTGTTTATATGAGAATTCTCTAGTTGATCAGATACATCCTCTTTCTCATTTGACTCATTGAAGGGTAGCTCCACCTCAATTTGAACTCCCTGCTTGCCAACAAAATTTTGCAAAATATGACAACTCTAAAAAAATTTTGGTCTTAATTTCACCCATTAAACTTTTTGTTCTTTAATCATTCATGTTCTCATCTAATCAAGATCTCCTTAGGGCCCCGGAATTTTCATAAAATTATATATATGTATTTTTTTTAAAAGCTATAAATTATTAATAAACTCATTAGAGAGACCTAATAACATTTTAATTATTTTAACCTATTAAACATTACCTTATAGCTCATTAGCATTTTAAATAGTTTAACCCAATACCATTTACCTTATCTAAACTCAATTTAATATGAAAACTTGATCGAGAACTTTGTTTTAAAAAACGCTAAGAGAACTTCCCGATTCGTTTAAGTATATTAGATTATTTTAATACAATACTTTCGTTTTGTTTATTGTTATAACAATTATCATGCGTATTATAAATTTTTTATATACAAGTTATTCGGTTTGGACTTTTCTTATACGTCGTTTTACAGGGGCTCATTTTTTGTTCTCGTCCTAGGCCCAATGTCTCTTAGAAATTCTAGAAACCGGCCTTGGTTCACGCGTTAGTAAAACATATACAATAGGCTAAAAAGAGGACCAAAGTTAGTATAATAGTTTATTTTGTTCCAACACCACACCCCCATTTGCGCCACCATAACACCACCTCCTTCCGCCATACACCACCATAACATCACCACCCCAACACCTCTCAGCTTCATCTATTAAAATTCAATCTCTCTCTCTCTCTATCTCTTTGTGTGTGTCTTTCTCTCTCTCTCTCTAAAAATCGGTTATGTAGAGCTTAAAGAAACGAGGATTAGAGATTACTAATCAGTTTAAGAGGACCAAAGGTAGTATAATAATTTATTTCATCCATATTTTTATGTTTATTTCAATTTTTTTTAATATTACGTTTCATAATTTTATTGACAAAATAAATAAACATGTGAATATAAATTATTTTTATACTAATAAAAGATCCTCACAATAAATTATGGTGTTAAATTAATTAAAATTTAAGTTTAGTACTTTACGTGATCTTCTACTCGAACTTATAATAAAAACTGATTTATAGGATTTTAAAACTAAAAAATATTAAGATACTCCAATAAATAACTTCATCTAATATAAGAATTCTAAAAAGAAATTTTTATAATTTATAAACTTGTTTATAAATGTTTGATAATTTTTAGATTTATTTAACCCTAATTTAACAATAATGATTAAAAACATTTAAAAATTCTGAAGATTTTATTAGTAGCCAAAATCAAACCATTTCATCTTCCTCAATTAATTTAAAAGAATTTAAACATTTATAAAACATTTTATAGTATTAAACACCTAGTGAAAATTAAATGACCTTAGAGGATAAAAAATAATATTTGAGTGACTATACTTGAACATCAAACTTAATATTCAAAAGTTTCACATATCCACACATAGTAAGTGTTAGCATTATTCTACTAAACGAGCACATAAAAGAAAGCGAAAATCAATTGAATGAATATGGTTAGTGCTGAGGAACCGAAAAAGTAGGTTATCAGTGTATAAAAGAAACCTTGGGGAGAAAGTTATGACTAAAAGCAAAAATCCAAGAATCGAGGAGTATGAACTATACAACAAATGTGTGAGGAAGCACACCGAAGAGTATAGAATGGGTATCAATTTTAGCTTCTAGTGCAGAAAGCCAAGACATTTCTAAAAGAACTGTCAAAGAAGCCTTACTTGCAACAAATGTGATGAAACCAAGCATTAAAGTAAGGATTGCAAGGCACCAGAAATAAAGGCATAGTGGTAACAGTTAGGCAATTGAGAAGAAGTGTGATTATAAACCTAAGGCCCGAGCAAGGGCAATTATGATGACGCAAGATGAGGCTAGGACCAACCCTAGCGTGGTGTCAGGTATGTTTCCTATTAAAAATGTGTTCATCAATACTGTTTGATTCTGGTACTAGTAGGAGTTTTATAACTACTATATTTTTTGATATGTTAAATGGTAAAAGTAAAAAAATAGAAAGAGTCTTTGAGATAGAAAATGTTATTGTAAATCAACTAAAATAATCGTGTCACACCTCAAGTTTGGGTCACTCTGAGCTGTGTGAACCGATCGAGATCATTTAATTATTTTATTCGAGAAATCATTTTCAAAGATATTTTTGGGCGCGGAAACTCATTTAATAATAATATCATAATAGTGTTTATAAATCAAGTCAATCCTCAAAACTGAATCATTAATTGATTCATAAGATTATTTTGCGAAATCATATTCATATTTACAAGCCACAAGATTCGATCCTAGAGACGTGTCCATCTCAACTTTTATCTTGTGATTTTTGACATTTGACACTAGATACACCTACAAGCTGATTATGTAAATGATCTTTTTTTATTCTTAATTCAATCTTTTTACTCTAATAAAAAGGTAATTAAAGGTGACACATGTCAACATCACATTCAATCTTATCAAAATTTTTCCGCTTCTCTTCTATTAAATAACTATATTAATTACTAATAATATTATTTATTTTTTTAGATCAATAATAGTTTTTTAATAAATTAAGAAATAAATATTTTTATTAATGGTATTTCTATAGAAACAAACTTTTACAAAAGAAAGTTTTCTAAAATATCTAACTTTTTTTAAAAATACGAAATACTTTAAAATTAGTTTTTTAAATAGTAAAATTTATATAAACAAAAAATAATTAAAATTGGGAGTTATAGTAAGAAAAAAAATTTTAATTGCTTTTTTTGAAACAAAATGTTTAATTTATTTAAAAAAACAAAAAAAAGTTTAAAAATTGATATTTTTGTTTTATTACTTAGATATAATTATAACTCATACGTAATTTTAATCATATATTATCTTAAAATATTATTTTTAATTAATAAATTCCTAATATATTTTAATATTTTGTTTATTCAACCCGTGTAATACACAGGTTTACTAAAGCTAGTCATCCTATATATGTAAAAGGTTTAAAAGATCTTGCTTTATTCTCAATTCAATCATTCTATACAAGTAAAAAGTTTAAATGAAAAACTTAACGTTTATTCACGGCATGACCATCCGTGTTATTTTTTACTGAACAGCTAAGACCATACCATATGAGGATATCGTTGTGATCATCCAGGTACTTAACTCTAATTTCTACCTTAATACAATTTACAACTACATGCATAGTAAATACTTAACTCTAATTTTAGTTCTATTTTTTAATTTATTAAATATTTAATATTTAATTTAATATTATACTTATCTGTAATTAAATAGATTTATCCTGGTTTTCTCATATAACAACAATATTTCTATTTGTGCGATGCGTTTATACGAAAAGCAAAGCAATCAACATCAAATCGACAAAAGTTACCCAAATCTCCTAGGAACAATGAACTTGACCCACAAAATCAATCAAGATTTTATGGAGTAAATGTTGGTCAAAATCGTTTATTTTATTAATTTTAAGACATGTTTAGAATATTTAATTTAAGTATCGAATCACGGATAAAACATTTAAGAATATCAATTTATCATATTGAGAAAAGGTGCCTTGTGTGTCTCATTGGAGTTATAGTATTTATATCCACAAAGTAACAGGTCTTGGGAGTTCAAACAGTGTGATATTGACGATTTGAATCGATAAATTGACGAAATAACTCAACTTTTATTTGCATAAGAATATCACACATAACTCATGTGATTTATTTATTATAGAGAGTGAATTGAAACCATGTAATGGATTTAAATGAATTGTAAATATGCTTAAACTAGTTGACTGATTAATATATTTAATTAAATTGGTAAAACAAATTGATCGAACACAAACCGCTTAAATATGTGAATCCAAACACAAAATCTTTATGATTGATTGGTTCATATTCTAGTTGTGTTTAACTTATGATTATTTGGTTTTGCTCAGGGTATCTTTGATTCTTCATTATATGTTTATTGTCGAGATTCAGTCACTTGTTATGTGCTTGTATATGTTGACGACATCCTTGTCACCTGGAGCTCCTCTGGATTTATCTCTATGGTGATTCAACAGTTACATTCTTAATTAGTCCTTAAGGATCTAAGCAAATTAAGTAACTTTCTTGGCATAGAGCCACATTTTATCATATGATAGTTTACATCCATCCCAGCGTTGTTATTTATTTGATCTTCTGCAACGCACAAACTTAGCTTGGTGTAAGCCTTTGTCTACTCCAATTTCTCCAAACTGACAGCTTTCTGAGGGTTGCTATGGATGATTCTTTACATTATCATAGCATAGTACTACATTATAATATTTTGTTTTAACCAGACCTGAAATTACTTATGGTGTCAGTAAGATTTCTTAGTTTCTTCAAAAACCTATTGATCAACACTTGTTGGCCGTTAAGCATATATTAAGGTATCTTAAGGACACTATTACATTTGGGTTGACTAGTTCTTGTTCCTCACAACTACTATTCATGTCGTCGTTGATGGTGATTGTGCTGGATGTCCTAACGATCGTCGTTCAACTACCGGTTATTGTTTTTTTCTTGTATCCAACCTTATTAATTGGAGTTTTACGAAGCAACATATTGTTGCATGATCTAGTATTGAGGCTGAATATCGGGCTCTTGTTCATGATGCAGTCGACGTTAGGTAGATTATGTCACTTATGCATGAGCTACGGTTGTCTCTGAGTTATGAGCCTACTCTTTGGTGGGACAACATTGGTGCTACGTATCTGGCTGTTGATTCCGTCTTTCATCAGCACAACAAACATCTTGAGGTTGACCTACATTTTAATCAGAACATGGTTTGGCTCGTTCTCATACTGTACATTAATACATTATATTGGTACCTCACATAAGCTTGCTGATATCCTTACCAAAGGATTATTATCAACTCATTTTGCCTATATGAAGTCCAAGTTGTACATTGATACTTCCGTCCAGCTTGAGGGGGATATTAGAGATATTTAGTATTTCTATTTATAATTGATTGGTTCGTATTCCATTTGTGTGATAATTTCATCTCAAGTAAGTGTTAATCTTTTTTGCGTGATATAGCTTGATAAACTTCATACACTTTGTATAGAAACTAAATACAAAATGAAATTAATACAAAATGTAATACACTTTGTATAGTTTTTAATTGGTTTATTGAAATAAAAAGAAACTGAGAAAACAAGCAAAAGAAATAAATTAAAATTATGTTATATGAATATAGAAAAGGTAAATTTGTAAATATATCTAAGTTATGGCAAGTGAAAACCCACCACCTAGATAACCGACTGAGGATAAACGAATCCGTTACAACAGCCGTGGAAAAGCAACAGATGATGCAATTCTCATACAAAAACATCTGAACAGACCACCGCAGCATAAGGGCCACCAAAGGTGGCTGGGAATGGCCACCGATGGCATAATGAGGACGGTTTGATGAGGATACAATAGGCGAAGATGGCAACGCTGGACTGGACGATAACATATTGGCAGCCGTCGGTAATGATGGTTCTGTCGAGTGTGTTCTCGGCAACTAGAGTAGGCACGTGGCGGCTAGGGTTATCGCTTTGATACTATAAAGTGTTTATGCCATCTAAACTCTTTATTCCAATGAGATTATATGTATCCTTATATATAAGTATCTAAGTTGCGTAATGATATCCTCTAAATACATATCAATTACAATAATAATATATAATCTAATGACATGTGATGAGTGTAAAATAACTAATGAATTGCTCAAGTAGGTGGTTGAGGAACAATTAGTTGAGCGACAACACAACAACTACCCAGTTGAATGTCTGATAGTTGAGAAGAAATATTCATGTTTGTAGATCGCAGACATATACATGTTGCGAGAAAATTGAAGATAAAACAGGATCGGAAACACGAACGATAGTTTGTTAAGATGGCTATATTTTGTGTGTTTCAAATAACCAACCTACATAAGCATATATAGAGACAATGATCCAATATCCCTAATTCTAAACCTTAATGGGCTTAATTAGCCTTAGTAAACTAAACAATAAAATGCATAATGTAATTATTTCACCCCTAGTGTCGATGTATAGGGATGATGGGCTGATGGCAAATCCTTTGTGAAAATGTTAACATGCACACAGCTTGATGATACATAAAGAACGCGAAGCTAATCCGTCGCCAGTTTTTCCACACAAAGTGAATGTCAGTTCTATACAAGTTTGTTGTGTTGATGTTGCACTAGGTTTGTAGACAAATATACGACACTGACTTTGTCATGGTAGACTATGGAGGCATAAAGTAAAAGACGATAAAGCTAAAGAAATAGATTACACATCACACTTGTTATCATCTTATGACTCCCAAAACAACTAAACGAACTTGTTAAACTGCATACAATGTGACATAGAAATGCTAGTAATGTGACATAGAATTGGCTTAAGAGCATTAAATATAGCTCTCGAAGATCAAGCCCTATATAGTTAGACTTGTTAAACTGCATACAAGATCGAAAGTGTCTCAAGTGTAAAGTAAAAAAGAAAAAGTATTGAAGAATGTTGAATAAATGGATAATCACTCCATTGTGTAACAAATTGATAAGCTAAGTATCACCAAATGAAATAAGGTTTAGTGTTCAACTATTCATGGTTTAAATATTAATACCGACACCAAGATATTATTGCCCCGTGAAGAACATTGTCATTTAGGGAAAATAACCTAATAACCCACCAAAAAAGCCACATCAACCCTCTTTTCCCACCTTTTTGTGCAAATTTTTCAAAAATCTCTTTCTGTATTATAGTCAATGATGAAATAGTCACATCTTCACAATTCCCTCCTATAACAACAATCAACCAACTCCCCCTTCTCCATTCACACAAACTCTCTTAATTAATACATCAATAAGGAAAATTTATTGGGAGCTAAGCTTCATAAAATGAATTTCAAGGTAGATCCATGATATGAAACAAAAATAGATTTCACAGAAAGGAGACATGTTTCATGAAATATTTTATGTATCAATGAAATATATAATCAAAATATAATATAAAAATAAGCATATTGTATTTTAATAATGTAAACAATTACCTATTAGCTTATAGTAAGTTACACCTATAATTTGACTAATAACACTACTAACTTTCACTTTTGTTGACAAAGACAATCTCACTCGTATAATCATCATAAATACACATTCTATGTACACTTTATTTATATTTGCTTACAACAAATGTATGTTTTCCCATTCCGCCCATAATCATCATAGTGAGCGAAATTAGATGAAAATTAATTGTAAAGTTATAATTGAATAATGATATTATTATTATCGATTAATGGATTAACATTTGGTTATTAAAATTCAACCTAGACTTATATGATGTGTTCTTGCATCACTTCTTCACTATGATGCATCGTTTTCTATACATTAAAAAAAAAAAAAAAAAAAAAAAAAAAAAAAAAAAAAAAAAAAAATTAATCGATACATTATTAAAATCACATGTCACCCTTTTTAATGACCTTTATCTAGATCAACCTTTGATAATTTCTTTTTCTAAAACAAGGAGCTACATTGCAATTTCTTTAAAGTGAGATCATGAGTCAACAACGATGACTGGACCCACATGTCACTTGCTTACTCGTGACTATGACACCATTTTCAAGATCTTTTTCACCATTTTTCATGCAATTTAATTCCTCTTTATCATTCCCACAAATCACACCTGCTTCCGTCAAAGAATCCCTTATTTGCTTTCTTTAATCACATCGGATTAACATTCCTACAATCATCCTCTAATCCAATATATTCCTCTGATTTTTACTTTTTTAACAAACAAACCCATTACCCAATTATTGCTCTCTCATTGATTGTCGTTTTCACTCCTTTTCCGCTTCTATTTCCCCTCAAAACCCATGAATTTCCACCCACAAACACCACTGTAGTTAGGGTTTCTTTTCGATCTCTTTTTTCTGCTTTTGGGATCTTTTTGGGTGATCTTTCTTTCGTTACAGATATGTATGTGTTCATCGTCCTTCAGTGGTGACTGTGGGAGTGATTATTAGTGAAGATATTAGTGTAATCTTTACCAAATTGTGAGCTTTCATGGAGCTAAACAAGGAGAAGCTTGTAAGGTTAGTGTTGATCTATGTCTTTTCTTGTTTATCTTCACCGTATTTGTGGAATTTGAACTTTATTGGCGAGAAATCGAAGTGGGTGTTCTTCGAATTCGATCTTTTGTTGTGTAAAAGCTTGTTTCTTTACAAATTTGTATATTTTATTCATGTTTATGGAATGAAAAGATGTGGGATGTGATAATATGTTCTTTATGTTTGGTTTAACATGGAATTGGTTGGTTGCCAGCCAAGTGTTTGTATTTATGCCTAGCTACAAAAGTTCATAGAAATTAAAAAAATTGAACCTCATTTAATGTTAGGAAGAACATAATTGTAATTAAAGTTAAAGCTTAACCAGATGATAATGAGTTACACTAAGTATCCCCAATTTGATTCCCCAACATACCATAGATTTGTATGAGTACACTCTGCAACTGATATCATCAATCATCATGTTTCATAATAATATTTGCAGGTTCTATGCTGACGGCAAGCAAAAGAACGATTTTGTTTGGGGAAGAACCGATCCTTTACACCTTGAAAAGTCAGCTTCTGGGTACAATTTCGGGTTAACAGTTAAGGGAAAACTCAATGGGCCCTCTAACCCTAAACATGGAACCAGTAACTTGTTTCCTGAGGACCATGAACCGTGGCAGAAGCAGATACTTGACCCGGGTAGTGAGATTGTGTTGCAGTGGAACCGCATATTCATTGTTTCATGCCTGCTAGCGCTATTTGTAGATCCACTGTATTTTTATTTACCTGGTGTAATGGTAGACCAAGATTCATGGTGTGTAAAGACAGACTTGAATTTAAGGATCATTGTCACTGCTTTTCGCACTTTAGCAGATTTATTCTACATGTTACACGTTGTAATTAAGTTCAGAACAGCTTATGTTGCCCCTAGCTCACGGGTTTTTGGGCGAGGTGAGCTTGTTATGGATCCTAAGAAGATTGCTAGAAGATATATCAGAACTGATTTCTTCGTTGATCTAATTGCAACACTTCCCCTTCCTCAGGTACTTAAAGGAAACTCAATTATGTATTTAAGTTATGTTAGCTCATTCATATGGTGTTGATGTTTGTGGGATTTTGTGCAGATTGTTATATGGTTTGTCATACCTGCAACTAGGAGCTCACGGGCCAATCACAACAACAACGCCCTTGCGTTAATTGTCTTGTTACAATATATTCCAAGATTATATCTGATTTTTCCTTTAAGTTCAGAGCTGGTGAAAGCAACAGGAGTTGTCACAAAAACTGCTTGGGCTGGGGCTGCATATAATTTAATGTTGTACATGCTGGCTAGTCATGTATGTGTATCAGAAACTCTAAACCATACTGCATTATTTATATTTAAAGGTGGCGATATGGGCAGGTTGGACAAGCTGGTTATGGGTCAAAAGGGTTTTGGGTTGAAACATGTCATCCCTGGCTCCATCAATACTATTTGTCTGTTCTTTTAAACTAATTAATGCTCTAGTTAGTATTACAAGAACAATATTATTACAATAATCTTGATCTTATTTTGTGAAACGATTTGGGAGATTGTATGAGTTAAAAGTAGACTTCCAAAAACTTTCAACATGTTTGACCTGTACCCCATTCTATATCTTTTTTCTTGTTTGACCTGCTGACCAGTTTAAGAGATAACACAACGCAAATCACCCATTCATAAGTAAAAGGGTTGCAAGGGTCGAAATTCTCAGCTCCGTTTTTATCAATGATGAGAAATGATAACCAAATTCCATTTCTCAGTTTCCTCATTTAAGACATGCTTTTCTTGTAATTAGGTATTGGGCGCAGCTTGGTATTTGCTATCAATTGATCGGCACATGTCCTGCTGGAAATCTATATGCAAAGACGAAGTACTGTGTAATTCTGGCTTTCTTGATTGCAGCACCATGAATCACATTGATCGCCAGAATTGGGCGAATGTCACAACTGCATTCAAGAAGTGTACTGCCAATGATAACTCGCCTAACAGTTTCAAATATGGAATTTTTGAAAATGCAGTGCAGAAAAATGTGATATCATCGAGTTTCTTTCACAAATACTTCTATTGCTTGTGGTGGGGATTACAACAACTAAGGTGTGCCTTCTCTTCCAAGTTATTAGATTATATAGTTTTTTTATATTTATCGACTTGTGAAATAGATGATAACATACCAAACATAAATCTCAAGATCTTATATTTTTGTTAAGTTGGATATAAATTATCAATAATATTGATGTCAATATGTTAAAATTTTGTTCATAACTATAGTTATAGATTCTAAATACATTCTACTTTATGTTGTTTTCCAGTTCGTACGGACAAAATTTGTCTACAAGCACGTTTATAGGGGAGACATCATTCGCTATACTGATTGCCATTGTCGGTCTGGTTTTGTTTGCTCACTTGATTGGCAACATGCAGGTATGTTTAAAGTTTTAAACACTTCATTATCTCTTTAAGTTATTAGTTAAAGCTTTTATAATTTATTTTTAAATATAATGTACATGTTGTGGTGTGTGTAGACTTACCTGCAGTCATTAACTATGAGACTTGAGGAATGGCGGCTTAGAAGACGAGACACTGAGGAATGGATGAGACACCGTCAACTCCCTGAAGATTTAAGAAAACGTGTTAGACGTTTTGTACAATATAAATGGGTTGCAACTCGCGGGGTCCATGAAGAAGCAATCCTTCACGGTTTACCTGCTGACCTTCGTCGTGATATCCAACGCCACCTGTGCTTAGATCTTGTTCGCCGGGTCCCATTCTTCTCGCAAATGGATGATCAGTTGCTAGATGCGATATGCGAGCGTTTGGTTTCTTCTTTAAGCACCGAAGGTGCTTACATGGTTCGTGAAGGAGACCCTGTGACAGAAATGTTTTTCATAATCAGAGGCAGGCTTGAGAGTTCCACAACAAACGGAGGCCGAACGGGCTTTTTCAATTCTATAACAATGAGGCCTGGTGACTTTTGTGGTGAAGAACTTTTAGCTTGGGCCTTACATCCAAAGTCAACAGTCAACTTGCCATCTTCAACACGAACCGTTCGATCACTCACAGAAGTCGAAGCTTTTGCTTTACGGGCTGAAGATTTGAAATTTGTTGCGAATCAGTTCAGAAGACTTCATAGCAAGAAGTTGCAGCATACTTTTAGGCACTATTCCCACCATTGGAGGACATGGGCTGCTTGCTTTATACAGGCTGCTTGGAGAAGACACAAAAGAAGAACAATGGCGAGATACCTTTCAACAATGGAGTCTTTCAACGAACACAATGATGAACAAGAACAAGAAGAAGATCAAGAACAAGATGAAGAACGCGATCAAGAACAAGAACATCAACAAGATCATAATCCAACGGCTCAAGTGAAGTCAAACCTCGGGGTGACGATATTGGCTTCTAGATTTGCTGCAAACACAAGAAGAGGAATTGCTCAGAGGCTTAAGAGTGCAGGTGGGTTACCTAAATTGCAGAAGCCTGAAGAACCTGACTTTTCTGCTGACCCAGATATCAATTAGTTGACTTTTCTTTGGGTCAAACAAAAGGATACATATATACTTGTTATGAATTATGGTAACACTAGTAGGTTTATATTTATATTTTGGGACTCTTTAATTAACATAGTGTGAGATCCAAACATGGTAAATGTAGATCTCAATGCTAGTTTTGGCCTTCTTGCCATCAATTGTGGTTATAGTTTGTTTATATTTTAAGTCAATTTGCTTTATATTTGAGTAGAATGGGTTATTGTGATTTTAAAAGTCCACCTATCTTTATACTTTAAATTTTAACCCTTAAAAGATATTACACTATTATAAGAAACTAATGATTAAACTAACTAATGTTCGTTGGAAAAAGTTACTATAATCTGTTAAGTTGTACTTAATCGTCGGGTTAAGATGTTTCTAGTTATCCCTAGTTTAGATCAAAGCTGTAACATGTAAAAGAAACCATTACAAGGTAAATGTCCTTGTTATGACTATGATAAGGATCTTGTGTAGCGTATATGAGAGTTGGAGATGATAGATGTAAAAGAAAGAGAGAGGAACTGGTGTGAGATAAAAGGTTTTTTTATTTTTTTATTAGAGGTTGTACCATTGCATATAATGTTTAATGGGTTAAACTTAAATGTTAAGTAAAATACAAGATACCTCTATGTACTATTAAGATTTCTAAAGTATTCTCTTAGTGTTAAAGAAAAGAAAAAGATAGCGTTTAAAAATGAGAAACAGATAAAGGCTGTGATGATTTTCACAAAATCCCCTCAATCCATGTCTTTAGTATAATTAATTAGCAAGTGACTTTTATAATGCTTTCTATATGTTATTTAAATAAATAGATAAGAAAAAGTATAGAATATAAAATATTTTTTTAGTAAAAGAAAATGATGGTATAATTATTACGCAAGAAAAATTACAATTATGTAAAAATTATCACGCAGAGATGAAATTATTTTTAAAATAGTACTTTCTGCATGATAGTTTCACATTTGCATGATAATATCATCTCTGCGTAATCAATTCTACAACTTACGTTATAATTTTATCTGTAACATTTATTATTGTGCAGTTATCTTATACAATTCGCATGAAAAAATCATCATGTAAAGTAACTTTGCAATATTAATTTCTCTTTTTATTGCATTGCTTGAAACTTGGTTGCTAGAATGCCACCAAAGTTTCTCTTTTTATAATTCTGCCCTCAAATATTCTCTGGCCCCAAATAAACGTCCTTCTAAGAAGAAACCCCCGTATGTATGAACCCACTTCAACCCAGATAAAAGATAGGGAGTTGGGATAATGTTGATCACCGGAAGAGAAATTGCATCTTCATGGTCTCTTTGCTGCAATTCACCAAAGCGATCTCCAACTTCAGTTCACACTTCTAGAATTATTCGAAGCAATTCATCCGTTTGCAGAGCCACACTTTCCGTTCACCGGAAGCCCGACGCTCTCTTATCGTTATCTTCATCCACCAGGTATGGCTCTTTTGTTTTCGAGAAATTGGTTTGTTCTGTAGGTTTCCCATTTGATTTGATGGGCTCCTGCAAATGGGTGTTTTGATGAAGTCAGTGTTGGTGGGAACTTGGGGGCTTCTGTGATTTGGAACGAATTGAGGTTTTGATTACCTTAGATGGGTCGATGTTCTTGATTAGTGTTAAAAGTTTAATTGATTGGGAAGTGGGTGTTCTTGATTATGATAGAAAATTGATACTGTATTAATTTGTTGGGAATTTGGTGTTTTAGCTCTTGATTTTACTAGTTATGAATAGTTTAAATGCATCAGTTCTGTATATGTGAAGAGTTTGGTGTTTGAAGCAAGGTCTTTAATCCTTCACTAACCATTGGATAACAAGATTTTGGAATATATATTTCAAAATTTTATACAAGCATCAGAGCATGAATGTGAATTAAGTACCTAATTTCTTAATGATGGAACTTAAAGGTAAATATATCATAGGACTTTGAAGGACTTAACCAAGAATGAAAACTTTGCAAGTATGGAAATCAGGTTCCTTTGTTGTTTTGGAATGTTTATCTTCTATTCTTCTATTCATGTTTCCTTTTTATCTTACATTTGCATTTTTTTGACATTCTGTTCCACATTAGTTGTGAGTTAGAGTTATGGATCTACTGATAGCTTTTCGTTACAATTTTTAAGTCGATATGTAAGTTACTAGGTTAGTGACTAGTCCTCTATTTTGGGTTTGAGACAATACACTTGAGGTTTATTTCTATACTGTGGGACTTCCCTAGCTTATTGTAGGATTTTAATTCCTGCTTGGTGAAGGTTTATTCTATAATTTGTCCGCATTTTCATTATGCTGTTGTGGTATAGACTGTACATGAGTGTAGCTTGATTCATTGAATCATTTTATCACCAAAAATAACTAATAAAGAGACGTCACATTGGGTATGATGTAGGTACTAAAAACGATCTCCTTGATATAATATGAAAACTGACTTTGAAAAGATTTGTTATGAACAATAATATTCTCACAATGGGCTATGTTATTATTCTTTTAATATTATTATTATTATTAATTATCTTAATACTGAACCGACAATGTGGTATTGTTTTGTTCATATGTTCCATTCTGAAATGCCAATATTATGTATATGAACTGTATATAGTCATATATTCTATTTTAAAAAAATGAAAAGAGGACTTTGACTGTTTGTATTTCCATTGAACTTCAAACAGATCCTTCTGTTGCATTTGCAGTATTTTGACATTTGTTTTTTTCTAATTTAATCTCTTTTCCAGCTGTGAGAGCTCTAACTTCGATCCACTAGGGATTAATTCAGGTAAATCTGGTCTTAGTTCTGCTTGGGAAAGTGTTTTAGGCTTGTTTTCAGAGACATTTGCGAGCACTTCAAGCACAAGAAATGAGAAAAGCCCGTCGGCTAAAGGAGTGGCAGGTTTGGATCTGATTTTTCAACTTTTCCTATATTTTTGCAAATGATTTACTTTTCAAACCATCCTAATTGATGTTTTGATGCAAATAAACCATTTTCAATGAAAAACTCAGAAAATTTATATAAATGTAGAAGTACTAAACTTTGCAAGAGCAATGGTTTGGGCAGTAGTGTCAGGTGCTATGGTTACTTTCAGATTTTAATTTCCACAGTTTATCAAAAATGTTCATCGTTACGTTTTGATTTTTATCTCTACAGTTGCTACGGCGACTAGTGACCTGTTTCCTTTTTGTGTAGCTTTTCTTTATTATTAATTTTCCTGTTAAACCTTTTAGAGATAAACATACTTGAATCAACCCATACATAAGTAAATGGGTCAATATTGCCACCTCTAAGTTGATTACATGATAACAGATCATAGTTATACATTTCAATCTTAAACAAAAGGCATTTATAATTCCCATTTTGATTTTTTTCTTATAAATGTTAACAGCTTCGATAGAGGACACATCAATTGATTTTGGGGACTTTTTCAAAGGCCCGTTACCAGGAAAATTTCTCAAACTTTTAGGGTACTTGGCTTTATCTAGACTTGGAATATACATACCACTTGGTGGGGTGAATAGAGATGCATTTATTGGAAATTTGGATCAAAACAGTATTTTATCCACTTTGGATACATTTTCTGGTGGAGGAATTGGTCGGTTAGGGATATGCTCCCTTGGTATAGTTCCATTTATTAATGCCTCAATCGTGTTTCAACTTCTTACACAAATTTATCCAAAATTACAAGAACTTCAAAAAAGAGAAGGTGAAGCTGGCCGAAAGAAAATTCTTCAATATACTCGATATGCTTCTGTTGGCTTTGCTATTGTGCAGGTAAAAAAACTTCTTTTATGGTTCTTATTTTTATGAGCCAATGACATGGTCTTTTTACTTTTATGTCAAACTTGTATTTATCAAAGTTACAATTATTATTATTTTTTTCTCACTAGTTTAGCATTATAATAGGGTTAATTGCATTAAGGTGTTTTTTTTAGATAATCGTTTACTTTCATAAGTTAGAATAAAACTCATAAAACTTAAAGTTTTGAATAAAAATCCTCAAAATTTCAAAAGTTTTGATTAAAACCCCAAAACTTAAAAAGAAAAACGAGTTGACTTTTGGTAAGTGGCGTTGATGGGGTGATTATTACTACTTGTCAAAGTTAAAGATCACTTAACATCAAATTTTTTAAAAGATTTTTTCTGGGTTAAAAATGGTTGGTTAGCTGATATAGAAATTTGACAATCGTTGGTTGCTTAAGTATGAAATTTCCATTTATAATAACTATTTAGATTACATATCTTGGGATAAATTAGTATTGTTTCTTGAAAGCACGAGCTTTTTAACACATGTTTATTCCCGGTGAGCAGGCAATTGGTCAAGCACTATTTCTTCGTCCATATGTTGATGATTTCAGCACACAATGGGTGCTATCTTCTGTTGTTTTATTAACACTTGGATCAGTTTTCACAACATTTATTGGGGAAAGAATTTCAGACTTAAAACTCGGAAATGGTACTTCACTTCTTATTTTTACAAGCATCATTTCATATTTGCCAGCATCTTTTGGTAGAACAGTTGCTGAGGCTTTTCAAGATGGTAACTATCTGGGCTTAGCTGCCATCATTTTCTCATTCTTCCTGCTAGTTCTTAGTATTGTCTATGTTCAGGTAAATTACCTATTTACCCTTTGTTACGTACTATTAAATGCTACTGATTTGGTGGTGAAGTAAGAACCATGTTAAACAATCTCTCAGGAAGCTGAAAGAAAAATTCCTCTTAATTATGCTTCAAGATACAGCAGTAGAACAGGGGGGCTTCAGAAATCTGCTTATTTGCCCTTTAAGGTTTGTACTTTTGTGTAATTTCTAGGAATGACAATTTCTTACACGACCAAAATCAGCATCACGCGAATAATCAGGTTCTAGGTTGTCACGTCTACCCATCTAATAAATGGGTTGTGTTTGGGTTGACCTATTTAACCCCTTTAATTGAACTGAGCATGTTCGGGTTGATCTGTTTAACCTGTTTACCTACCCATTTATTACAACTCTTCAACCCACTTAACATGTTTGCAACCCACCAACCTGTTTGACTCTTAAATAAATGAGTTAAACACTTAAACGGGCCATGTTGAGGTTACATATTTAACAATTCAACTTGACATCATTGACACCTCCTATATTATTTTCAAGAACCAACTAATGGTTTTTGATAATTTTGCCAGGTTAACAGTTCAGGAGTAATGCCAATTATATTTTCCACATCATCACTAGCTCTTCCTGCCACTTTGGCACGTTTTACAGGTTTAAACATGCTGAAAAATGCTGCAGTCAGCTTGAACCCTGGCGGTAAGAATATGATCAAGAGCATCAAAAACATTAATTAAATGACATTCAGGCCACATTTTGCGCTTATCTAACTATAATTTGTGATCTTTTAGGTGCTTTTTATCTCCCAACAAACATTTTATTAATAGGTTTTTTCAATTATTACTACACTTTTCTACAACTGGATCCTGATGATGTCAGCGAACAATTGAAGCGCCAAGGCGCCTCCATCCCTCTGGTACGACCTGGGAAGAGCACAGCGGCTTTCATCAGAACGGTATTGCCCAATCTCACTGTCAAAAATGTCTTTGTGGTCATTTTTTGTATTAGTTTTATCAAGATAATCAGAATTTTTAACACACTTATCTGATTATGTGATTTTCACAGCTTCAAACTACAGAATTACATCCAAACATTATGTTCTACCACGTGTTCAATTTCAACTGAGAAACTTATCAGTTCTTATTATTCAGTTTCACATATATCGGTCGAAGTGTTTGTTAGCAATAAAAAGTCGAATACTATTTTTCTTGAAGTTAATTATTTTTTCTTGCATCCAGGTTCTGAGCAGGATATCAGTTTTAGGGTCAGTGTTTTTGGCGATTCTTGCAGCTGGTCCCGCTGTAGTGGAGCAAACGACACACTTGACGGCTTTCAGGGGATTCGCGGGTACATCAGTTTTGATTCTGGTTGGTTGTGCTACTGACACCGCAAGGAAAGTTCAAGCAGAGATTATTTCTCAGAAGTACAAGAACATTGAGTTCTACGAGATTGATAAAGATACAACCTTTTAAATATGGAAACATAATTCACAGTAGTTTTGTAATATTAAACACCATATTTATGTAGTTTGTGATTAGCCATTGTATTTATTTGTTTTGTACTATATTTTAAGTTAAACTGTTAAATACACTTGCAACTTGCATCTTAAACTGTTAAATAAACTTGTAACTTGCATACACTGGCGACTAACAACTAAATCTTTGATGAATATTATGCTTAACAAGAGAGAACAATTAATTAAATATACTTTTACTTATTTACTTTGTTATCTTCGTGTAGTTAGTGATTAGCCATTGTACTTCCCTTTTCCTGATCATTAAAGCCTATTGGTTAAATAACCTCTTTGATGCAGATTTAGCCTTCAACATCCTACAATTCCTACAATAAAAACTTTGGAAGTATGTATTCACCTTTGACTCACCATGTATAATGTAAACATCTATGATCTTATGTTCCTTTACATATGCAACTCTAAAACATCATGATCATTTCCTAAAGCCACTGTGCGAAAATCTAAATAAGTCCTACTGTCCTCGTATAACTTTTTTAACCCCTTGGTTAATCCTAAATCTTGCATGCATCTAGTCTATTTCATGAACCGTAAATTCACAAAGATCAGCGGAGGAAACCCGACCATGTGCATACCTCCTGCTACAAAAGCTTCTAAATGTACCATCATGACGAATATTTAAAGAGTTCATATTTGAGTAACCATCTCTTGAGCTAGCCAGTGAAAAATGAATGAGTCTACTTCTTTTGTTTTGATATCGTGTTACCTTGTAAAATCCAGATTTTTGTGCTTTATTTTTATTTTATTTTCTGTTGTTTTTGGGTTTTTTTTAAGAATGTAGACATTATTTATGACTTGGGTTTTTAATTAGGTTTCTTAATGTTTTAATGTCTACGTTCAAATAACCCGTTATTACTACGAGTTTTAGCGTCTATGCTTTGACATTTGAGATCGTGGGTGAATTCCCGTCGTAATACGCCTGGTAAATTATCTAGTTTTAATAAAGTTAGTGACCAAAAGTTAAATCTAGTAATCAAGTCAAATATATCAAACTAAAATAGTCAATCCAAATGGTAATTTTAAAGTTGCTAACCCTTAACAATCTGACTAGCTCAACCACTGCAGTTTTCTGGAGTTTGGTGTTAATGGCGACCTCTACTGAAACCTCAAAATGGCTGACTTTAACCCTAACTTTGACCTTCGCTACCATATCTGCATCTGCTGGTAATATTCTCTCTTGTTTTCTTCAAATCTCATAGCAATTTAAACCCTTAAATTCGATCCTCCTTCAGTTTACTTTTGGAGTAAGAGAAGTGAAGAATTTTTGAACGATGAACTCATAAAGGAGCTTCAGAAATCTCTCAAGGAATCTTCAAACTTGCTGCTCGAATTCGAGCAACAGGTTACACCTACGCAAACCCTTTTTTTGATTTCGTATTTTTTTTTACTCTTTTTAATATCGATCTTCAGTTTATAGTTATGGCAGAAAGATATACTGCTATAGAATGTTAAATTGAACATGACATGCGTCAATTGAGTTAGATACTTCAATGGCCGTGTGTTAACCCTAAATCATAGGGTCTTTTGGGGAACTTTTTAGAAGTTCCTATGCATTGCAGTGCAAATGCTCCCCAATAATGTAGTATAACTGATATGATCAAGGATCAGTATTCACAGAAATGTGCAGACATGTAAACTGTGCTGCTGAGAGGCAAGGGCGAATTCGAGCTCAACAGGTTACACCTACGCAAACCCTTTTTTTGATTTCGTATTTTTTTTACTCTTTTTCAGAAGAGAAATATGCTTTGCGTTTGTGGTCAAATAGTTATGGCAGAAAGATATACTGCTATAGAATGTTAAATTGAACATGACATGCGTCAATTGAGTCTGTTAGATACTTCAATGGCCGTGTGTTAACCCTAAATCATAGGGTCTTTTGGGGAAACTGGATGCATTAGAAGATTCCTATGCATTGCAGTGCAAATGCTCCCCAATGACAATGTAGTATAACTGATATGTACACATATGACATGTATGGAAATTGAAGTCGAATGGCACCGTAAACTAGTGCTGTTGTAGGCGTACACCTGGTATGTGGCGATAAGTCCAGTTGTGATCTTGTGGACGATGCCATGGTTCTGATACCATTTTATACTAGGTATAGTGTTATATAGAGGCCATCTACAGATCTACTAGAAAACCGTAATTAACATACGTGGAAACTTGCCATCTATGGAAACCTTTCTACACTTCCTAACAAAAGACTTTTTACGGAAACAATCTCTATGCATATTATATGCAGCAGCTATGGGATGCTATGGTACTTCTGGTTTGTTAGGAAACAGTTTCATCAGTTGTGAAAGGTTTTTTCGTTCAGTTTGTAGCATGTTCAAAATTTCGAAGTATAATTTCATAATTTTTTGTTTTGTTTGACATTCAAAACTGTGAAGTTATATACATGTGCATTATAACTCATTAACAATGAATGAGGAAAGTGTATGCACCATTGTAATAGGTTAGGGGCCTGTTATATATGTGTTCAAAGAAAACACCTCCTTCTCTAGCTCTTTAAAACCCAATATAATGTTTCTGCATATAAAGCAATTTAAAACTGTACTGTCTAGTGTCTACATACATATATGCGATTCTGTTCATTTACAAATAAGGTTGGTATGCATCAATCCACATGTCTTAAAAAGTTTGTATAACTAATAAGCCATATCAATCTAGGTTTGGTTCCTGGTAAAAATGAAACACCATTCAAAGCATTTGAATACATCTTTAACTTGAAAAAAGAAGGTAATTTTACAACTCCTTTTGAAATATACAGGGAATTCTTATTTGTTAATTCCATTAGAAAAGAAATGATTAGTGGAACATGCTCCGTATATCTTCCAATTGGTTGTAACTTGTACATATATTATATACTAATGTTGTAGGATTTAAGAAAAGCAATGCTCCAACCAAAAGCTGATAGGTTGGAAACAACTTATCCCATGGCACCGATTGCCATCATTCGATCATGTTTCTCTACCAGGTATGTTTTAAATTTAATTAAACTTTTCATATGAAACATATTTTGGAAATATTCATATATATTAGTTATTTGTACAATTGTACGCTTCATGTATTCAGAAACGGGACACCAAGGCAGCCTCTGATTGTACCATTTGCAAGGGCACGTTTGATGTTTGATACAGCTCTGGTCCCACCCGCTTCTCTTGAGGGTCTTGAAGAGTATTCCCACTGCTGGATTATTTATGTTTTTCATCTTAATACTGATCTTGACAAATTGTGGAAAAATCCATCCAGGTCAAAATTAAAGGCAAAAGTGTGGTTTGTTCTCTTAATTTTGATATACAGTTTATGTTTCTAAAGGCATCAGAAAACCTTAAGTTAAATGCTGTAGGTAAGAGTACCAAGACTGAAAGGTGAAAAAAAAGGCCTTTTTGCTACAAGATCACCTCATCGCCCCTGCCCAATTGGTCTTACAGTAGCTAAAGTAAGTTGAATGATGTTATCTCAGCTTCATGACAATATTATTCATATTATTATTATTTTGTTGTTTTTTTATTATTAGTGTTGTTATTATCTGTCTTCAGTAATCATTACAAAGATATTAATAATATTGTTTTTGGTCTACAAGAGTCCATTATGTTGTTTTTATTGAGGGATATCTTAGATACTTGACTATGGACCGAACTATTTTTTAAACTGTCCTAGTATAATCTGGAGTTTATTTTGCAACAAGGCAAGTGTTTTCAGTTTTATGGCCAAAAAAGTCAACTTTATGACCAGAATTTGCGACAAAATTATTTGGATCTAGAGGAGAACGTAGAAGAACAAGTGAACTAATATTTTCGATTATATATATATTTTAATCTTAATTAAATTTTTAAATTTAAATGAAAATACAATCTTTGTCAATTAGGTGGAATCGGTTCAGGGAAGTAGCATCCTACTTTCTGGTGTGGATTTGGTTGATGGCACTGTAAGTCCTTCGTTTCTCCATTACTGTATTGATCATCCACCCACATTTACACCAAAAGGCTTTTTTTTGGCATGCAGAAATTGGAAATTAGATTAAAATTGTGCCATTATTGTTTTGATGGATTTTATGTGTGCACAGCCTGTTCTGGATGTCAAGCCCTATTTACCATACTGTGATAGCATCGAAGGAGCAATCGTACCCCATTGGGTTAAGGTATCCCCGTATGCAACCAACTTCTGATGAAAAAATGTACCTTTTTTGGCCCAACACAACTGTGTTTTACATGTTCCCATTAGTTAGTAGGGTATTGGTGGGACCCTCTAAGTTTTCCTGTGTGAGGTTCACGTGGTTGTCAAAAGAAAAACTGAAAACTGCAAAATTTTTAGTGTTAGATTATCCTTTATGACCATGTATATTTCAACATTTTGATCAGATGGACGATTTGTTGGCTGTGGCTTCTGTTGAATTCTCTGATGATTTTCTCGCAACTTTAACTGAATGTTGGCCAACAATAGTAAGAATTATGAATTCATACAACGTAGCGTTCATCAATGTTAGATTGCATTTTCATCTGATTTAATGCTGAATTGTTACTTGCAGGACAATAAATCACTATATACATCACCCAAAGAATTTCAAATCTTGATCGAACAAGTGCTTTCATGGGATATACGTTCGGTATCACAACGAACCCAAGCCGAGGATAAGTGCGAAGAGACCAAAAACGATCAGGTTAATAACAATGAAGGGCACGATATTATTTATCATCTTAATTTAGAAGGCTTAGATGTTGCATACAGAATCACATCCAACAGAAACGTTCTTGTTGAAAGTGTTACTTGTTCTCCAAAATAATATGTGAATCCGAAACCGTATAAAACCGGTTCCAGACCACTGGGCATACCTGGTTAGGACCAAGGACAATGTGCACAAAGAAGTTTACATTCAATGGTTTAGCGTTTAGAATATTCTTTCTTTAGATTTTTATTTAGATTTTTATGGTCAATTGACAACCATAAACTAAAGAATCTTCCCTCCCCTTGAAAAATATATATCATAATTTATAATCAATTTGACTAGTATTGAAAGAAGTTTTGACCCGTATCAAAAGAAATAAAGTACATGTTTTGACATTTTTTTTTAAATTCTAGTGATAATGAAAGGCCTATCACTTTCATAGAGTTAGAAGGGTTCAAAGATGGGCCTTTTTTAATATGGGTTGGGCTTGTCGTTTTCCTACTTAATATAATTCATACATACTGTTATAATAACATTCTAAAAGGAGTGTAGAATTACATATATGATCCTTGATTGTTCCATAGATAATAAGAAACATCTGATAAACCGTAATAATGATTATTGTTTGAATAATAAAAAAAAAATATAAAAAGAGATGATTGCAATATCATATCTCTAGCTCAAAGTTTGTTTTTACAAATTTTTTAAATATTACTATGAATAGCATATAAAACACAAGTCAAAATAGAATGTTTATTAGCAACTTTTACTATGTGAAACCTCTAGATTTTTCAAACTACGTGACACGTGATTTCAAAGATGACTGCATTCCTTACATAAAAAATCAATTTTATTTTAGATGGGAATACATACCGTGCCCATTTCATACATATAATATACGGTTTAGTATATAGATGGTCATTTATCATAAAAAGAATATGTAAATATTTTTTATAAACTGTATATAATTAAATAATATTGGTCTAGAAGCTTTTTTGATGCCTTTTTTTTCCTATTTATAGAACAGATCAAAATAAGGTTTGCTTTTTGAATATTACATCTACATTATGAAACAACGTAAGAGCATGCGTAATAGACGCTATTCATAGCCAATAAAGAGGAAGACGTGGAGTCCGTTTGATGTAAGCGGTGTTGCACTTGTCAAGTTTTCTTGGTGAAGTTCTTACTGACGAAGTAAAGACTATGACATTGATATCTTTTAAAAAATGTAAATAAAATCTTTTTAAAAATATTTTATTTATCGAATTGTAATAAATTTCTTAAAAATAAGACAATCCTGATTATCTTTAACTAAAGATATAAATTATATATTTTTTTTATTAACTTGATTTAAAATCTAAAATAGATGGTTATATATTGATGGTTCAACTTACAAATTTGTTTTTCTCCTCAAGTCTTAGTTACTTGCTAGCTAGTTATCAAGATTATTAAAAGAAAATACAACATGATTTGATATATTTAAATAAAATTAACAAAATTAATAAAATTAATTAATTTGAAATGATTGTTTGTTTAAGAGTTAAAAATGCAGTTACTTTTTCACAAAATTAAAGACCTTTTTTTTTTAACTTTTTATAACAACTATATGTGTTTCATTTAATAAAATAGATGGCATATTGATAAAAATATTTACAATCTTATTATATGTTGATAAGACATAAATAAATTAGTTCGACATATGGTGCAGTTCAAATGAAAAGCAGCAAAAATTATGAAAACTTTTGAAAAATTCTAAAACAAAGTCAAGATCAAGTTAAATTATTATTTTTATTATACGAATAATATTAATTACACTTTGTTTTTAAAATTTTACAAAATTTTTTATAATTTCTCCTAGTTTTCATATGAAACATGCCCGTTAGACACAATTTATATAATGACAAAGGAAAGTGTAACTTTGTTATGTATCTAATGGTACTTGCCAGTAATACACGGATAAGTTTATAGAAAATAACAATTTATAAAAAGTCATGGTGAAAAACATTTTGGAGAGAAAAAGTTTGTGCAAACTTGAGTAAGAAATGTCAAAATTGACTATTGGGTTATTATGTATTCAAAGTCCAAGCTCTTTGGTGTTATGAATCTTTAGCAATTTTCTTTAATAACTTTCGAATATTCTTTTCTTTAACTAAATTTTATGTAGTTTGTCTTCAAGCCGATTTTCCACATTACAAGCTAGTAATTTAATTGCTTTTATTTGGGTCCATGAACTTTAAGATAATGAAATAAAATCAAATATTTTAAAACAGCATATATGCATAGGGGCGAATCAACCATCTATGTCTAAGCAATGGGTGGCTTTCTACTCGATCTATTGTTAGAATCTCAATTTTTTAGTAGATTATTGTTTTCTTTCGATTTAAGCTGATTTAGACTTTTACTTTGGTTTGAAGAGTATCAAACTAACACTTAAAATATACATTATATAATAAATGAATAACTTTTAGGACACGTGGTGATTTCTAGTGAAGGCTAAACTTTTTCTCGTCTCCCTATCCTATTAAATGATAAAAATATAAATTAATGTAAACTAAACAATTAGATATCTAAAATTATTCTTATTTTATAATTTATCAACACATTTGAAATTATAAAATTTTAATTATATCTTATCTTGAAATATAATTTTATGATTCTTGATTTTTATTATTTGTTATTTATAATTTTTTAAAATATTTATTATTTATAAAGCCTAATACATGAACTTCTAAACTAGTAAATAATAAACAACTAAAACTAATCGTTTGTTTGTTTGTGAAATGGTTTGATCGTAATTTATATATTTGCCTATGTTTCTTCATTTTGAATGTTTGTTTTGATTGCTCTGTAATGTAATTGGTTTCGGTAGCAAATCTCCAAACTTGTGAACAATTTGGCATTTAGGTGTGTGTTGATTAGAGCTAGCTAGGTTGCATAAGTCCACAGTTCATACATTTTGGCTATGGTTATTGCATATTTAAGGCCTTAAGGGTAATTTATTTAAGTTTATGATATCACCATCCTATAAAAACAATGAACTGACCTAAGCTATGTCGACTTTTTCCATATATAAGTTTGTTGGTCGTTGGTGGATACGGCATGCTTCCTACAATGCAAATACATATAAAATTTAAAAAGGTATGGAGCCTAATGAAACGAAAGCTTTAAAATGATGTTTCTTTCAAGTGTCGAGAGTTTAAGTATTATTGTAAACAAATTATGTAAATTTGAGAGTGTGTGAGTTTGGCGTTAAAAAAATACCGAAGAATCAATATTTTAATATATTGAAACTAAAACTATAATAGAATTTATTGGCGGTTCATAATTTAAACAGGTAAGAAATTAACCACTACATAACAACCTATTAAAGTTCTCTCATTTGCATAAAGGACCCATAATTCTCAGCATCAACATTATGAGATGAGTTGTCACAAACTTTTTCGCCTAAATCTTTATAATCCTTTTTGAAGCCAACTCACGAGATGCATGATAATGAATATTGTAGAAGTATACTTAGGTTATAAAACATATAGGTCATTGGTTTTTAACCATTTTGTATTTTTTTTTTTTCCCTTTTTGTAAGTTGATCATTAATTTTTCAATAATACCAAATAACATGCATGCAATAAGTTACAATAATTATATATTATATTTTTGTAAACTATAAACATTTTGATACAAAGAAACCTTTTGCACAAGAATGATATAATAGTTTTACAATTGTAGAAAACGTCAATTTTCTACTCTAATAAAAAGGTAACTTAGAGTGACATGTGTTAATATCACATTCATACTCACCAATTTTTTCTCGCATATCTCTTCTATTAAATAATCACATTAACTACTAATGAAATCATTTAATTTTTTTAGATTAAAATTATTTTATAATAAATTAAGTAGTTTTTTTCATTAATGTTATTTCTAAAGAAATAAAATTTTATAAAATAAAGAAAATTTCAAAACATCAGACTTTTTAAAATATGAAATATTTTTAAATTAATATTTTTAAAAAGTAAAATTTTCATAAATAAAAAATAAATAAAATTGAGATTTCTAATTAGAAAGTTTTTGAAAAGACATTTTTTAAAATGTTATATATAAAAATAATTCAATCACATCTTATATTAAAATATTATTTTATAATTTATAAATTTTTATTTTATTTAATAATTTATTTATTTAACCCGTATAATAAACGAGTTTATTAAAACTAGTTGTAATATAAAAGTATTAAATAATTTGTTTAGTAGGACGTCTTTTGACTTTTAAATTTTGGATCTTCTTAGATTTTTCAAACTAGGTGACATTTGATTTCCTAGGTGGAGCTGCCTATAACATACTAGGAAAGGTCAATTCAATTTTTAATTGGAAATTAGGATATTACATTGGATGATGACAATTTTGATCCCGTCTTGTATTTTTTTTTCTTTTAACATATGCATATTTTTTTTTTGGCATACAATAATTAAAAATATTGGCAAGATGCTAACATCAACGAAATTAAACATAAATGAAAAATTCCAGCGTTTTTTCGCTCTACATTAGACCCATAGAAACATATTCGCTTTAGTCTCCTCTCAACCATGATATCCGGGTGACAATTTTTTTATGTGTTTTTAGATATTACCATTTCGTGCTTTTCAAATAATCATTTCGTTTAAATATTGCTTGTCGTCAAGATAGGGTACATTTATCTTCGTCATAGCCCAAGTCGTCACAGCCTTGTCGCTGTGGTCCGTTTTACTGTCGTCGCCAAAACCCTAGTCGTCACAAAGGTCTATCCCGACGACATGTCCTTGCCACAGAGTTATCGGCAAAGAATTTCATCTATTATGTTTTAATTAAAAATATTTTTTTCTAGTCTATGATGACGATATGTCGTCACCATAGGTCCTTCAGATTTATTATTATTTTAATAAAAAATAAATTAAATATAAAATTAGACAACACTATGGCGACGACATGTCGTCGCCATAGACATTGCTATTTTAATTTTTGATATTTAATTTTTTATATTTTCCAGATTTTTCTCAATATTACAGGTTTCGAAAATAAATTTATATACCAAAACGAGAGCTAACATTACGAATACCTAAAAGAAAGTTAATACGATTCGAGTTATATACAAACAAATCTACTAATGTAAACATCATTTAAGTTTTTACAAACCAAACAAATTAACTATTTAATTTTCGTCATCTTAATCATCTTTATCGTTATCAGGATTTGATTTCCTTCTTTCAAATTCATTCATCTATTCATGCAATTCACATAGTTGTTGCCTAAGTGCATCCATTTCCTCATCCCGATGTGATGACGACTCGCTTGATAAGTCATAACGAGAGATGTTTTTTTACCTTTCATCCAACACCTCTCGCGTGATACGCCTTTGTCCTAAGGTGAATTCCAAACATTTCACCTCATTTACGGGCGACTCATCCACTTCTATTTGATTTTCAAGTTTTCTTGTATTATTAAAGAACAAAATAAAAACTTATTAATACTTTTATTAATATCCAATGTTTGACTCTCATTGATAATAATTAACCAAATTTGGACGTTTCACATTAATAAATAATCAATGTTTATGATTCAACATCAACAATTGTAATTCGATCATAGCTAATCTTTGATGAATGTAATTAAACATAATCTCGTCATAACTGAGCACCTTCGAGTTTGTTTAATACTCATCGATGATAATTGGGAATAAACAAACTTAATTTATCATTAACGTGTATAATTCAACACCAATCATCATAACTGGATCATAGGTAATCTTTAACTTATTTAATCATCCTAACCATCATAACCAGATATATTTAATATTTTGTTGACTCTCATTGATAATAATTAAGCATAAACAAACTTAACCTAATGTTAATAAGAATAATTTTCTGTAAATTATCATCACGGTGTATAATTGAACACCAATGATCATAATTGGATCATAACTAACATTTGATGAATGTAATCGACGCTAATTATTGTAACCGAACATATGTGACATTGTTTGACACTCATTGTTGATAATTAAGCATAAACAAACTTAACCCACAGTTAATAAGAATAATTTTTACATAAATTACTATCGTGTATAATTTGACACCGATGATCATTATTGGATCACAGCTAACCTTTAACGTATGTAATCAAACCTAACTATCATAACCGAACATATTTGACCCTAATTGACACTAATTTTTTATAATTATAATTAATAAATATAATATTTATTATATTATTTTTATTACTTATCATTATAATAATACTTATACTTTTAATAATAATAACAATGATATGCACCTAAATTATTATTAACTAGCATGAACCCCGCGCGTTGCTGCGGGGTTCTTTTATAATAGAGTGATTGTCTTTCTATTTCAAGATTTTGATCTTTGTTACAAGTTTTATTATTTTCAAACTCATTTGTGTCCCGTTACCAATCGACAATTGATGGTGGTCAACCCTATTGGACCGACACACCATCTTTATTAATGTTTCATTCTTCTAATCTCTATAATTGTTCAACCGGTGATTTTAAAAAAGGTGACAGTGGTAGCGCACAAGGAGACTACCTCAATATAATCACAATTAGTCTATTAAGCTATTGATAAGTTAACGTTAAATGAACTTGTAGAAATAATATCTATTAAAAAACTTGGTCCAAGTATTTTATTAATTTATTATATTATAAATATATTGTAAACATAATAATATAAACATGTCAAAACTCATCAAGGCATGATTCAAAAAAAGATTATAATAGAAACAGTGAAGTAGGGAAAATCTAAAAAACCGTTGTGCCGACATACTAATTTAATAGTATATAAGTTATCTCAATGCAAAGACATGTGGACAAATAGCATAAGATGAGCTTGAAACAATTAAAATACATGTTATTATAGGCTATCTTAAATAAATAAAAAAGTTGCATATTACAAGGTTTGAACCCGGGTTGTGCTAATAGGGGTGGAATGCCCAAACCATCAAGCCAAGAAAAAATTATTGCTTGCTGTGTGCTTGAAATGTATATAACATAACTTAAAAGAATAAAAAATTAAAAAAAATGCTACTGTAGAAACCGACTTAGGATTTTAATATATATATAATAATAATATTAATAATTATAATAATAATAATTATTAACATTGAATTCTTATTGTAACACCCGGCCTCTCGTACCACCAATATTGTCCGCTTTGCCCACGAGGGAGCTTACGGATTTGCTTTTGGTTGCCCGGGTGAAAACTTCCTAGGGAGGTCACCCATCCCTGGATTGCTGCCACCTGAGCACGCTTAACTGTGGAGTTCTCCTCTCATCCACAGCCAATACGCCCAAAACGCGTTGGTGATATTAGAGACCTGACATTACTTATGAAACAGGAAACTCTCCTGTCCACGACCGATGTGGGATATATGCAGGGTGTCACAATCACCCCCCCCCCCCGCCTTTGGACTCATCGTCCTCGATGAGCCCGAGAACATGCTCACCATCCCCGGTGAGGTATGTCCCACCATCGCGAACAGCAGAGGAGTGGCTCTGATACCATTCTGTAACACCCGGCCTCTCGTACCACCAATATTGTCCGCTTTGCCCACGAGGGAGCTCACGAATTAACACATGGCCTCTCGTACCACCAATATTATCCGCTTTGCCAACGAATAGCTCACGGATTTGATTTTGCTTGCTCGGGTGAAAACTTCCCAGGGAGGTCACCCATCCCTGGATTGCTCCCACCTGAGCACGCTTAACCGTGGAGTTCTCCTCTCATCCACAGCCAATACGCCCAAAACGCGTTGATGATATTAGAGACCAGACATTACTTATGAATCAGAAAACTCTACTGCCCACGACTGATGTGAGATATATGCAGGGTGTCACACTTATAAAATTTTAACACCCTATGGAGACGACACGTTGTCGCCATAGATGTTATATAATAGGTGGGCTTATTTCCCTCCAAGTTATTTAGAGGAAAAAAATGTTTTTTACCTATGATGACGGCAACTCATCGTCATAGGGTGCACACATTTTTATTATTTTTTTGTATTATTTAAAAATAAATCAAAATCAAAATAAAATAACCTATGGCGTCAATAGTGGCGACAACTTTGTATTGTTGCGATAGGTTACCCTAGGGCGACAACTTGTCGTCACCGTATGTCTGCGGTAGGCAAAAACCAAAATGACACTATGACTATCGCCATATGATGACTTATAACGACAACACCATGTCGTCGTCATAGATCTAATCGCCATAGTCTTTTCTTGTAGTGTTTGTGATTTCATTCCTCGTCTTATCAAAATAGACCCAAGACAATTTGTTGCATTTTGTCCAACTTTCTCTTTTCTTTAATTTTTTTTTCTTATACAGCTCGCAAACTACTTTATAACATTTTGAGGTATTTAATGATCGTTTAAAAATTGGAGACAAAAGGAAGTAAAGAGAAAATAAGACCGGATCAAATTTGTTAATATTAATCTTCAAGTGGGTTGCGGAGTTGTGACTGAGTTAATTCCTATAGCAAAGGTTTCATGTTTAAAATCATCTTCACCGGTTTTTAACCTTTAATTATCTTAAATACCACATATCCAACCGTATTTACTCATTCTTATTGTTTAACATGGTACCGATGAGGTCCTACAAGTTTTTCGGTAACTATTCTTACAATAAAAGGTGCTTCCTCGAATATCCTAAAATAGTCTGATGACATAGGAGTTCAACTATGGTAAGTAATAATAAAGTATTATCTAGTGATTACGTAAAGATGAATAAACATGGTCTAGTAGTGGGAATACTTTTTAGATTGTACCAAATGTAAATTATTATTTCCATTTGTGGCCAAGGTTGTTACACATGCATCAACGTTCAACTTTATCGTAACACCTACATAAAAGTAAATGAAACTAACAAAAGCTATACCGACTTACTCTTTAGTTGAAGTTTGGTGTTACATGATGCAAATGCCACATGCATCCACACAAGCATGGATAGAAGGTACGATAGGAAAGTGCACTAACACTAACATGTTTTCTTTTAAAGTTGAAATGGTTATTAGTTTGTTTCTTAAACAACATGTTTTAATCAGAACTCATTTTATTCGGAACTTGTTTATATCTGAATCAATCAGGGGTAAATTTATAAAATATTAACTAACTTTCAAAAGTGTTTCAATTAGGTAACTCAAGTTTAAAAGTGTTCTAATTATTTCACTCAGTTTTTATATTTTATATAAGGGAAAACTTCATAGAATAGTAATTAAGTTTTAACAGTGTTCTAATTAGGTCACTCATATTTTTATTTGTTTCAATCAGGTCACTAAAGTTTTAAAAGTGTTTCAATTAGGTCACTTGGTACAAAAAACTTTATGAGTGACCTGATTGTGACAAAAAACTTTATGAGTAACCTAATTAGAACAATATTGAAACTTGATTACTTTTTACAAAGTTACCATTTATATAAATTAAAAGCCTTAAATGTTTTTAGCATGATATTTTTTGTTTCAGTTAAAAAATATTTTTTTTTTCTTTTGATGCTGATATGGAACGTTGACCTAAATCTTAGGTACTTTTTTTTATTTTTTTTCATAATAAACATGTTTTTTTTTTATTTTTTTAATATAATTTTGTATATTGAAAATTTTGACCCCCACTTCTTCTCCACTGTTACTCTCTTGAAATAAGAAAATTCGATTATGAATCGATTTGATCGTTTAGTGGTCCAATTTGAGAAAAACATGCATGAGTAACTAAATTACAAACTTTTAAAACTTGGTTACTATTCTGTTACATTTTTCCAATCAAGTTTGACACAAACTAGTGTAAACCGTTACCCGACCTAGCCTGCTACGTATGAGTTACATGCTTATTATAGATTTATGGTTGACTGGTGTTCAAGTTTTTATGATGAAAATGTTTATATGTTTTTATTATTTAATTATTTAAAGAAACTTCAACTGTTCAAGTTTTTATGATGAAAATGTTTATATGTTTTTATTATTTAATTATTTAAAGAAACTTCAACTGACGGTTAACTAAAGGTGGATGGGTCAAACACGAGGAATGATGCTAACTTTTATTTCCCTTTCTACCCCTGAGACAGTGAGACACAATCTTTAGGTATTTGGGATTAGAAGATTTGAACTTTTTGCACATTAGTCCCACAAGACTATACGTTTTACTGATTTAATCCTAGGTAGGTAGTATGTGCATACGAGTCAATATTATTTATGATCATAAAAGCGACCATACAACATATGAAATACTTGATGTGAAATCGTGTCATGTTGAATCAGGGGTTCGAGTATGTGACGTCTGGTGGGAGATGCAAGAGTAGCCAAACATTATAATGGAGATGTGATGTTGGTTTAGCGTTAGAAGTCTGATGGGCTACCAACTGTTAGTTGCATTTGTATACACATTTTATCACAATTCTAGCATATCTTTATCGCATATCATGCATATGTCATATGTATATTTGTTTATTTTATGCGACGCTTGTGTTTGTGAAATGAAATCTACTCTCAATTGGTTTTATTGTTTTTGTAAGTACATAATGATTGCTAATAATCACAATGGGGATTGGAAAGAGTCGGAAAGAAATCCTGAAGATAAAGTGTGATTTTTGATTGAGGGAACCTTATGGACAAGAAACTTGAACAACTGTTTCAAAGTTATGCAAAAAATTTGAAACGATCATGCTTACTTTATCGACTTGATATAAGTATTTCTATTGCATTTTTTTATCTTTATCACATATATGGTATAGGAAAAAGAAGACAACAAAAGTCTTTACTTTTATGGATTTTGGTTTCCATCTCCTAATGATATTATAATATCATGAGATATAATGAAAGAGGACCCATCCATCTCTTTCTCTCGTTAACAGCCGATGAAGGAAAGAAAGAACAAAGCAAATTTTTTAGGAATATTAATTCATTTGTTTTAGTAATTTTTTCTTATTTGTTTTGATTCGATTGATTAGTCATCTGTTATGGACAGAATTATAACCATGAAAGTTGTCTTACATCGATTGTATGGACAATTGATATATGAGATTTATAGATCAAATGAGCTCTTTGAGAGAGCCTATTTGATTTATAAATAATGTTATGAACCAAACTATTGTAAAGTATGTGACTTGTGTCATATCGATTGTATGGCTAACTCATGTAAGGTTTATGAATCAAATGAGTTCTCTAACTCATCAGACTAATCTTTTGGGTTGAGTTTTACTGTTTGATACGTGACAGTAGTACCCAAGTCAAAATCAAAGTGGTGGCCCACGAAGTGATGGTTTGAGAGAGCAAGTCGTGACTAACGAAGATGTTGGCCCTTAAGAATGTCGAATATTATGTACTAAGTTATTGTAAGGTATGAGACTTGTCTCACAAAAGTTGTATGAAAAACTGATGTGAGATTTATAAGATCAAATGCTATCGGAATAGCCTTTTTGGTTGAGTTTTCATGTTTGATCTGTAACACCATCATGTTTGGTTAAGTCAATTTTAATTTTGATATTTAAGTTCAACTTCTTGGATTTGATTTAAAACTTATGTGAAAATGATTATGAGATCTAACTCTTTTTGATAGGTTTATTTGCATGATTTCTTGATCTCAGATTGGAATATTTTGCCAACATTAAATTGTTAATAAAATTGAACAATTTGTTAGTTTTTCTGATAAAGTAAATCAAATTTGAAAGTTAAAACCTAATACGATTTTGAGTCTTGAGAAAAGAAAGCAAATAATATTTTGTGCCTTTTTATAATTCAGTCTCATTAAAAAATCATACAATCCAATTAAGCATTCTAAACGAGGTGTGTTTAATCATGGATACTTCTATTGTCGTAACCTACATGCTAAAATCAATACAACTCAAGCTTAGGGGCTGTTTGATAGTATTTTAATGAGCATAAAAGTTACCTCTTAGTCTCATAGTCTTTTAATAGTTAAAAGGTAACCTTAATGGTAAATGGTGTAGATATAACCTTGGTTACCTCTTAACCATTCACCATTAAGGTTACCTCTTAACCATTCACCATTAAGGTTACCTCTTAACAATTAAGAGGCTATGAACTATTAATATGTAGTCTCTTAGTGACTATTAAAAGTCTATCAAACAGCCTAATCATTCTTTACGGTTTTAAAATTTCAAAGATGGCCATCCTATAATAAATGACTTTAAACGCGAAACCAAACTGATGACAGACATAGACCAATATCAAAGCTTTTAACCTCAACATAAACACTTCTAACTTGGAAGAGGTGAGCAACTGAGCAGGACTTGAAAATTTTTGTTTGAGGACTTGGACAAAAGCAGGATTTTGAAATGACTGATTGGAGAACGAAAGCTTATGACTCAATTAGCTTCCCAATACATTTAGTTTATTAATTCACTTGAGTAAAGCTCTTACAATTTTATTATACTAATCAATCAGGGGTAAATTTATAAAATATTAACTAACTTTCAAAAGTGTTTCAATTAGGTAACTCAAGTTTAAAAGTGTTTTAATTATTTCACTCAGTTTTTATATTTTATATAAGGGAAAACTTCATAGAATAGTAACTTTCAAAGTGTTTCAATTAGGTAACTCAAGTTTAAAAGTGTTTTAATTATTTCACTCAGTTTTTATATTTTATATAAGGGAAAACTTCATAGAATAGTAATTAAGTTTTAACAGTGTTCTAATTAGGTCACTCATATTTTTATTTGTTTCAATCAGGTCACTAAAGTTTTAAAAGTGTTTCAATTAGGTCACCAATATTTTTATTTGTTTCAATCAGGTCACTATAGTTTTAAAAGTGTTTCAATTAAGTCACTTATATTTTAAAAATGTTTCAATTAAGTCACTCATATTTTTACAATTTTTTTAATAATTCACAAAATTTTTAAAATAATCTAGTTTTTTTATAAATATTGTTAATATTTTTAAACATTTTATATTTTTTAAAACTTTTTGCAACTTATGAATGACTTAATTAGAACAATTTTAAAACTTTAGTGATATAATTGGGACAAAAAACTTTATGAGTGACCTGATTGGTACAAAAAACTTTATGAGTGACCTGATTGTGACAAAAAAATTTATGAGTAACCTAATTAGAACAATATTGAAACTTGATTACTATTTTACAAAGTTACCCATTTATATAAATTAAAAGCCTTAACATGTTTTTTAGCATGTTATATTTTTTGTTTCAGTTAAAAAATATTTTTTTCTTTCTTTTGATGCTGATATGGAACGTTGACCTAAATCTTAGGTACTTTTTTTTATTTTTTTTCATAATAAACATGTTTTTTTTTATTTTTTTAATATAATTTTGTATATTGAAAATTTTGACCCCCACTTTGTCACACCCTCAAAATCCACGTGCGGAGTTTTACCGCGAGGCGTGTGAACAAACCAGGATCACAGTCACTAGTTACTCAGAACGACACTATATGCCACATTTAAAAATAAACCAATCAAAGCTCAAGTTTTAAAACCATGCGGAAGCGTTTGTAAATAAGACAAACCCAAAGTATGTAAATGTAAAATTTGGCAAAACACGCGCCAACCCATTATTTAAATCTCATAAATAAAATTCAAATGTCATGACTTAAGATGAAGTCTTAGAATGCATGCTGGACCCGTGTTGTGCTCCTAATGGCAAACTGAATTAACAACCTGAGAATAGCATACAAAAAATGTCAACACAATGGTTGGTGAGTTCAAGAGTTTGCATTTAACATAAACAATAATAATTTGCATAACATAAGAAGTGCATTGAAATAGATAGCTAGTCTATATTCATAAGTAATAACAATAGTGATTTCGCGATCGAAGCTGACTGTGTTGCGTTTGTTGCCTCCCGTCACGACTTACCAGGTCGTAACGATGTTTGTGTTTAGGACAATATTGCACCCGTTTGACCTCGAGTCGCACAGGTGGGGCTTGTCAAACCCAGTAGTACTACCCAAGATTTCCCGCTAGTTACCATTATTAACGATCCGAAAGTGTGAGGACTTTCAAGGTATTATACACCATGTTAAAACATACACAACTTATAATAATAATATAACGTTTGTGAACAAGTATGCTATCTCCCCCAAAAGAGAGTGTTTAAAAGTGGGGCATGAACTCACCTGATGTGCAAGGATAATGACAAGAGAGAACTGATGATGGATGAAAAGACAACCCTTCAAAGGTTACCTAGAATACGCAAGTACATAAGTACGTGTGCACAAAAAACTTAACAACCCTAAGTGCTCAATAAACACATTGACCCAAGGCTTTGGAAAACAAGACTCATCTAACCTAGTTGACCCGTTTGACCCGTTGGTGACATATTAATTGAAATCTCGTTTAATCAAATGTATCAACTTATCATACATGATTATCAAACAAAGTATTCACGCATATTACATCATCAACCCAAGTTCAATCTAGATCATCATACAACTTATGCGAATCTCAAACAATCAACATGCTCAACACAATCATAAATATATCACAACTAATAATTCATTCATGAAGTCTAATCATGCACAACATGCCATGTGAAGCCACTCACGACTTCACACCCTAAACCCTGCCAATCCCACTAAGTAGGGGCCTCAGATTCGCACGCGTGTATGACAATCATAATCATATAAATCAACAAGATTCATTCCAACTAACAAACACAAAAATGATCAATTCCAATCCCAAACATGATTTCCTAATCACTAGCCATAATTCATCATCATGTATAATCACCAAGAACCTACATTATTTAAATGATCAATCAAGCATCCATACAACCCAAGTAACACATTCCACCACATTAGACATCATCCATAAGCATTCTAACATGCTCCTAACACCATAAACATGCTCACATCATCATATCCAATGATCTTCAAAAATAAAGTTTCCCTTTTTAGAAGGTAACACCCAAAAGCAATCTAACATCCAATTCCTTCATAGTTTTATCAATTTTATACCTAATCAAGTTCATAACATTCATTCTAACATGATAATCATCACTAATTCACTAAAATTCCCAATCATCATGCATAAAAGTTTTCACTTATAGTAAGGTATGAACAAACACTAGATTTCATGACTTTTCTTGCACAATTCAAGTAAACCAACATCCAAGCAATGTATCTAACATCATACAATCATCAAATCATGAATTCCAAGAACCAAAAGTTTACTCTTAAGGCAATGTGTGAACAATGTGATCAAACCATGGAATTCTTGCATAATCAACATAATCTAACATTCATACAATCTAACCAACATCAAATTAACATCTAACAATCATCAATTTCACTTTTTCATCATCAATTTCGAATTAGGGTTCTTCAAGAATCAAAACCATGAAAAACTAATCAAAACTAACCTTTAGGTGTGTAAAAATCAAGATTGGACTTGCTAAAACCTTGCAACCACTTGGAACTAATCAAAATCAACTTGTTTTGATGTTCTTGATCAAAATCGAATGGTATGGGGTTTGGGGATGAGTTGCGGCCGAATGGGGGGTTTGGGGCTAGGGTTGGGTTTAATTTTGTTTAAATATGGTAACTTTTTATTTCAATCCAATTACAAAATAAACCCCATTGTTTATATTTTATAAAAACTAATCTTTTTTAACACTTTTTAAAAGGTTTTAACTACAAAATATAAACATTACTAATCAACAATAATAATCACATACATTTTCAACTAATAGCAAAACATATGAGATCATAGCTACACATTGTCACGTTATCAAGTAAAATTCACAAACAATAACTTAAAATGTATGAACCACATAACCACAACTAATAACCACATTATTCATTAAACATACGGAGTTTGGTAACGGAAAATTACCAGATGTCACATTATCCCCATGTTGAAAGAATTTTCGTCCCGAAAATTGCGTTACATGGTTGTGTTACATCACTGGTTTACTGCATTGGCATGACGAAATCGAGTGAGTTGTCACATCATCCCCATGTTGAAAGAAATTTCGTCCCGAAATTTAATCAGTACCTTCCCCGGCTGTGACCGTCGTTTCGAACAGATGAGGATACTTGAGCTTCATCTGATCCTCGCGTTCCCACGTGAATTCGGTCCACGTCTTGAGTTCCAACGAACCTTGACTATAGGTATTTTGCTTTGCTTAAGAGTTTTGACCTCACGGTCCATTACTTCAACAGGCTCCTCAACAAAGCGCAATTGCTCATCCACTTGTACTTCCTCGAGTGGTACAACCAAAGTCTCATCAGATAAGCACTTTTTCAGATTTGAGACGTGAAATACGTTGTGAACGCCATTTAATGACTCAGGCAGGTCTAACCGATACGCCACTGGACCTATTCTTTCAAGAATCTCAAATGGTCCAACGTATCTCGGGTTAATCTTGCCTCTTTTGCCAAATCGTATGATGCCTTTCCATGGTGAGACCTTCAACAACACTTTGTCACCGACCTGAAACTCCAAAGGTTTCCGTCGCTTGTCTGCATAGCTCTTTTGTCTGTCTCGCGCTGCAGCCATACGGTTCCGTATCTGCACAATCTTTTCGGTAGTCTCGTGCACCAATTCAGGGCCAGTGAGCTGACTATCACCAACTTCAGCCCAACAAACTGGTGATCTACACTTTCGGCCATACAACGCCTCAAATGGTGCTGCCTGAATACTAGTATGGTAACTGTTATTGTACGAGAATTCAACCAAAGGTAGATGAACTTCCCAATTATTTCCAAAATCAATTACGCAAGCACGTAACATGTCCTCCAAAGTTTGAATAGTACGCTCGGTTTGTCCATCGGTCTGCGGATGATATGCAGTACTCATATCCAACCGCGTTCCCAGAGATTTCTGTAACGATTGCCAGAAATAAGACGTAAAACGAGCATCACGATCAGAGATAATCGAGATCGGCACGCCATGTCTTGAGACCACCTCCTTCAGGTAAATTCTGGTTAATTTGTCCATTTTGTCCGTCTCCTTGATCGCCAAGAAGTGAGCTGACTTAGTCAGTCGATCCACGATCACCCATATCATGTCACAACCATTAGAAGTTCTGGGTAATTTAGTAATAAAGTCCATAGAGATCTGTTCCCACTTCCATAAAGGAATCTCAGGTTGTTGCAGTAACCCAGATGGCTTTTGATATTCCACTTTAACCTTGGAACAGGTCAGACACTTGCTCACATACGTTGCTACGTCTGCCTTCATATTAGGCCACCAATAGTGCGCTTTCAGGTCATGATACATTTTGTCAGAACCAGGGTGTATGGAATATTTAGACTTATGTGCTTCACCCATGACTAAATCTCTCAAATCTCCATACATGGGTACCCAAAGTCTATCCATGAAATACCGGATTCCATCGGATTTGACTTCCAACTGTTTGTCCATCCCACGTAAGGATTCTGAACCAATGTTTTCCATTTTCAAAGCTTCTGTCTGAGCTTCCTTGATTTGTTCAGGCAAATGAGTGCTAATCGTAAGCTGCAAAGCACGCACTCGCCGGGGCTTAGCAGTCTCCTTCCTACTCAAAGCATCAGCGACTACATTCGCCTTTCCTGGGTGATATTTGATAGCACAATCGTAATCGTTTAATAGTTCCACCCAGCGTCGCTGCCTCATGTTTAGCTCTTTCTGCTCAAAGATATGCTGAAGACTCTTGTGATCGGTGTAAATGGTGCATTTGGTACCGTACAAGTAATGTCTCCAGATCTTCAAGGCAAAAATCACTGCACCTAACTCCAAATCATGAGTAGTATAGTTCTTTTCATGCACCTTCAGTTGTCTCGAGGCATAGGCTATTACCTCGCCACGTTGCATCAGGACACAACCAAGTCCTTGGATAGAAGCATCACAGTAAACCACAAAATCATCACTTCCTTCTGGTAATGCTAATATTGGCGCGCTACAGAGTTTCTGTTTCAACAACTGAAAAGCGGCTTCTTGACTCTCACCCCATTTATACGTTGTTCCTTTATGGGTCAAGGCTGTGAGAGGTTGAGCGATTGTTGAAAATCCCTCGATGAAACGTCGATAGTACCCTGCCAGTCCAAGAAATTGCCTTATCTCACTAGGCGTCTTGGGTACCGACCAGTTCTTTATAGCCTCAATCTTTGTAGGATCCACATGTATTCCTTTCTCGTTAACAATGTGACCCAAGAATTGCACCTTACGAATCCAGAAATCACACTTAGAAAACTTGGCATACAACTGTTCCTTCTTAAGCAATTCCAAGATTAAACATAGATGCTCCTCATGCTCCTCCTTGGTCTTAGAATAGATCAATATGTCATCGATAAACATGATAACAAACTGATCAAGGTAGGGTTTGCACACACGATTCATGAGATCCATGAATACCGCTGGTGCATTAGTCAACCCAAAGGGCATGACCAAGAATTCATAATGACCATAACGAGTGCGGAATGCGGTTTTAGAGATGTCTTCCTCCCGAACTCTCAGTTGATGATAACCGGATCTCAAATCAATTTTTGAGTAATAGCTTGATCCCTGAAGTTGATCAAATAAGTCATCAATACGAGGCAAAGGGTATCGGTTCTTGACTGTGACCTTGTTCAACTCTCTGTAGTCAATGCACATACGAAAGGTACCATCTTTCTTCTTAACAAAAAGTACAGGTGCTCCCCACGGTGATGAGCTCGGTCGAATAAATCCTTTATCCAATAGCTCCTGAAGTTGTGCAGATAGTTCCTGCAGTTCGTTTGGTGCTAACCGATAAGGTGCTCTCGCAATTGGAGCTGCTCCGGGAGTCAAATCAATCTGAAATTCAACCTGACGATGAGGTGGTAGTCCAGGCAGATCCTCTGGAAACACCTCTGGAAAGTCGCAAACTACCGGGATATTCTCTATCTTCTTCTCTTCTTGTTGTTTATCGGTCACAAGGGCTAATATGGCTAAGTGACCCTTGCGTAGCCACTTCTGCGCTTTCATAAAAGATATGATGCCTATCACTGCACCACTCTTCTCGCCCTTAACTGAGAGAATCTCTCCCTCTTTTAGAGGAATGCGAATAACCTTCTCATGGCATATGACTTCTGCCTGCTTCTCAGACAGCCAATCCATACCTACGACCACGTCAAAACTCCCAAGTGTAATAGGCATGAGATCGATATCAAAGGTATGACCAGCGAGTTCTATCTTACAACCCTTAAGGATATGCGTAACGGAGATTTGCTTACCATCAGCTAATTCTACGGTATACTTAGGGTCCAACGCAAAAGGCATATCACTTAGGAGACTACAGAATTTAGTAGAAATAAAACTCCTATCGGCTCCAGTATCAAACAGTATAGAAGCAAAACGACCATTAATAGGAAATTTACCAGTAACAGTAGTAGGATCGTTTAGAGCCTCACCTGATCCCATGACAAAGGCTCTCCCTTTTGCTCCACCATTGTTGCCACCATTATTGTCACCACTGCCCCCATTATTGTTATTACCACCATTTCCATTGCCATTACCATTTCTTTTTAATTGAGGGCAATTTCTCTTGTAATGCCCCTCTTTTCCACATTCAAAGCAACCCTTTGGCGTTTCATAGGGCCGCTGGGACTGCTGGGGCTTCTTCATCAACTCCCCACGACAATCCTTTGCCGCGTGTCCAACCTTCCCACAACGCTGGCATCGAAAGCTATCACACCTGCCAGTGTGGTGATAGTTGCATCGGTTGCATTTGGGGTTTTTCCCCGCATAACCACCGGGTCCTTGAGTTGGGGCAGACGATTGGTTGAAGTTGCGGTTGTTATCAAACCTCCTTTGTTGCTGTTGTTGTTGAGGCTGTTGTTGCTGAGGTTGACTACCAGATGTCGATCCCTTGCTGGCATTACTTTCCCACTTGCGTTTATTGTCGGGCATGCTTGTCACAGCGCCCCGCTTAGGTAACTTCCCTTGCTCCACTGCCTGATCGGTGAGTTTATGAGCCAATCGAATGACCTGTTGAATAGTAGGAAGATTTGCAGCGGTCACCATACTTTGAATTTCTGGCACCAACCCACGTAAGTAGAGCTCAATTCGTCGGCTCGGCGGGTCAACTATGCCAGGACAGAGTGTAGCCAGCTCATGAGACCTAGTAGTGTAAGCTTCAATGTCAGATCCTTCCATCTTTAATTGCCAGAACTCGGCTTCTAGCTTCTGAACTTCATTACGAGGGCAGTATTCCTCTGTCATCATTGTTTTGAATTCATCCCATGGCAGCGCGTTTGCCATCGCCTGACCAAGCATCTGCATTTGCGCATTCCACCACGTGAGTGCTGCACCCTCAAGTGTCCCCGTGGCGAATTTCACCTGGTCCACCGCTGGACAGTTGCATTTGGCGAAGACTGATTCAGTCTTCTCGAATCACCTCACGAGCCCTACAGCTCCCTCAGATCCACTGTAGGTATGGGGCTTGCAATCCATAAATGCCTTGTAAGTACACCCAGGTGGTCCTGTATTCACATGACAGAGTATTTAAATCGAACCAAATGAATTTATCACTTAACGGAATATTTGCGTAATCGATGACTAAAGTCACCGTTTACCTCCAAACTGAGCGGGTTGAGTGTTCAATGCCGCCTGCACATGCTGATTAATCAGAGCAGCTAATTCAGCTGGGGTCATGTTCACGGTGCCGGCGCCACGTCCTCCGCCACGCCCACGGCCACGTCCACGTCCACTGCCTCGGCCGTCCATATTTCACTTTACATTTACAAACACAATAATGAGTAACATCCAACATATTAATCTCATTGAAGTATGGTAAATAATAAGAAATAATGTACTGCCACAACCACAACATTTATAACCAAAATAATAACTTATCATAAATAAATTGTAAGTAACTCACAAAATATCCAATCAATGTCAAAATTTCAAGTTTTCAGTTGTGTGGGAAACAACCCTTCCCACATAGGTTTTAAAAAAAACGCTATGCAGTCTAGATCATATAAATAGAAAAGAATCAATCAAACAAATCTGATCCATCACTATCTCCGCCGTCTGGGGCTTCTTCGGGCTCTTCCTCGGGGTCTTCATCAACATCTTCTGCTGGTGCAGGATGGTCCACAATCTGTAGTGCTGCAAACTGTGCCTCCAATCCGGTCAACCTATCCTCCACACTTACATTATGAAGCTCCTGCTCGTCCATACGCTCCACAAGCTGCATCACAGTACCAGTCAGGGTATGATGTCCAGTAATAGCCATCGAGAGTCGATCCGGAGTGTCTCCACTAGTAGGCGTAGCTGGCGCACTTCATATGCTAAAGTGGAGTTCTCGTCAGTGAGTACTCTGATACGCCGACGCTCAGTGTCAAGAGTCGCAACTAAAGCTGCCACAGCCTGCTCGAGAGGAACGCCAAGTGAGGGAAGAGCAGGTGCCGTAGAGGCAGTAGCTGACCTGGTCCTGGGTCCAGTAGTAGCAGGGCCGGGGACCCGCTCCCTGTAAACCATACGGTTCACATAGGTAGCATAGTATCTCCAATCTCGAGGAGGATCGAGCTCGGGTGACACAAATGGCTGGTCCAAATCTATCTCTCTAGAAGGGTAAGGATACCGCGGCCAATCGGGTTCTCGATGAGGTACAGGAGGAGAAGGAGGGGATTCAGAACGCGCAGGTCTTTTACCCAAAACCCGTGATGATGATGCCATGCTGCAGTGCACGTGATGCGTAAGCCAATGAGTATACAGTAAGAGAATAAGCAAGGAGTGACTAACTAACTGTGTACGGTTATAGACTAGTATGTATGCAACTTAGTTCCCTATAACCAATGGCTCTGATACCAATCTGTCACACCCTCAAAATCCACGTGCGGAGTTTTACCGCGAGGCGTGTGAACAAACCAGGATCACAGTCACTAGTTACTCAGAACGACACTATATGCCACATTTAAAAATAAACCAATCAAAGCTCAAGTTTTAAAACCATGCGGAAGCGTTTGTAAATAAGACAAACCCAAAGTATGTAAATGTAAAATTTGGCAAAACACGCGCCAACCCATTATTTAAATCTCATAAATAAAATTCAAATGTCATGACTTAAGATGAAGTCTTAGAATGCATGCTGGACCCGTGTTGTGCTCCTAATGGCAAACTGAATTAACAACCTGAGAATAGCATACTAAAAATGTCAACACAATGGTTGGTGAGTTCAAGAGTTTGCATTTAACATAAACAATAATAATTTGCATAACATAAGAAGTGCATTGAAATAGATAGCTAGTCTATATTCATAAGTAATAACAATAGTGATTTCGCGATCGAAGCTGACTGTGTTGCGTTTGTTGCCTCCCGTCACGACTTACCAGGTCGTAACGATGTTTGTGTTTAGGACAATATTGCACCCGTTTGACCTCGAGTCGCACAGGTGGGGCTTGTCAAACCCAGTAGTACTACCCAAGATTTCCCGCTAGTTACCATTATTAACAATCCGAAAGTGTGAGGACTTTCAAGGTATTATACACCATGTTAAAACATACACAACTTATATAATAATATAACGTTTGTGAACAAGTATGCTACCTCCCCAAAAGAGAGTGTTTAAAAGTGGGGCATGAACTCACCTGATGTGCAAGGATAATGACAAGAGAGAACTGATGATGGATGAAAAGACAACCCTTCAAAGGTTACCTAGAACACGCAAGTACATAAGTACGTGTGCACAAAAAACTTAACAACCCTAAGTGCTCAATAAACACATTGACCCAAGGCTTTGGAAAACAAGACTCATCTAACCTAGTTGACCCGTTTGACCCGTTTGACCCGTTGGTGACATATTAATTGAAATCTCGTTTAATCAAATGTATCAACTTATCATACATGATTATCAAACAAAGTATTCACGCATATTACATCATCAACCCAAGTTCAATCTAGATCATCATACAACTTATGCGAATCTCAAACAATCAACATGCTCAACACAATCATAAATATATCACAACTAATAATTCATTCATGAAGTCTAATCATGCACAACATGCCATGTGAAGCCACTCACGACTTCACACCCTAAACCCTGCCAATCCACTAAGTAGGGGCCTCAGATTCGCACGCGTGTATGACAATCATAATCATATAAATCAACAAGATTCATTCCAACTAACAAACACAAAAATGATCAATTCCAATCCCAAACATGATTTCCTAATCACTAGCCATAATTCATCATCATGTATAATCACCAAGAACCTACATTATTTAAATGATCAATCAAGCATCCATACAACCCAAGTAACACATTCCACCACATTAGACATCATCCATAAGCATTCTAACATGCTCCTAACACCATAAACATGCTCACATCATCATATCTAATGATCTTCAAAAATAAAGTTTCCCTTTTTAGAAGGTAACACCCAAAAGCAATCTAACATCCAATTCCTTCATAGTTTTATCAATTTTATACCTAATCAAGTTCATAACATTCATTCTAACATGATAATCATCACTAATTCATCAAAATTCCCAATCATCATGCATAAAAGTTTTCACTTATAGTAAGGTATGAACAAACACTAGATTTCATGACTTTTCTTGCACAATTCAAGTAAACCAACATCCAAGCAATGTATCTAACATCATACAATCATCAAATCATGAATTCCAAGAACCAAAAGTTTACTCTTAAGGCAATGTGTGAACAATGTGATCAAACCATGGAATTCTTGCATAATCAACATAATCTAACATTCATACAATCTAACCAACATCAAATTAACATCTAACAATCATCAATTTCACTTTTCATCATCAATTTCGAATTAGGGTTCTTCAAGAATCAAAAACCATGAAAAACTAATCAAAACTAACCTTTAGGTGTGTAAAAATCAAGAATTGGACTTGCTAAAACCTTGCAACCACTTGGAACTAATCAAAATCAACTTGTTTTGATGTTCTTGATCAAAATCGAATGGTATGGGGTGTTTGGGGATGAGTTGCAGCCGAATGGGGGGTTTGGGGCTAGGGTTGGGTTTAATTTTGTTTAAATATGGTAACTTTTTATTTCAATCCAATTACAAAATAAACCCCATTGTTTATATTTTATAAAAACTAATCTTTTTTAACACTTTTTAAAAGGTTTTAACTACAAAATATAAAACATTACTAATCAACAATAATAATCACATACATTTTCAACTAATAGCAAAACATATGAGATCATAGCTACACATTGTCACGTTATCAAGTAAAATTCACAAACAATAACTTAAAATGTATGAACCACATAACCACAACTAATAATCAACATTATTCATTAGGCTATCATTTGTTTACCATAGATAATTGCTATTAAGTCACCAACGTTCAACGACAACTAGTGTGTGCTCACGACACGTGTATGCAAGACCTAACGGAACTAACGGAGTTTGGTAACGGAAAATTACCAGATGTCACACACTTCTTCTCCACTGTTACTCTCTTGAAATAAGAAAATTCGATTATGAATCGATTTGATCGTTTAGTGGTCCAATTTGAGAAAAACATGCATGAGTAACTAAATTACAAACTTTTAAAACTTGGTTACTATTCTGTTACATTTTTCCAATCAAGTTTGACACAAACTAGTGTAAACCGTTACCCGACCTAGCCTGCTACGTATGAGTTACATGCTTATTATAGATTTATGGTTGACTGGTGTTCAAGTTTTTATATGAAAATGTTTTATGTTTTTATTATTTAATTATTTAAAGAAACTTCAACTGTTCAAGTTTTTATGATGAAAATGTTTATATGTTTTTATTATTTAATTATTTAAAGAAACTTCAACTGACGGTTAACTAAAGGTGGATGGGTCAAACACGAGGAATGATGCTAACATTTATTTCCCTTTCTACCCCTGAGACAGTGAGACACAATCTTTAGGTATTTGGGATTAGAAGATTTGAACTTTTTGCACATTCGTCCCACAAGACTATACGTTTTACTGATTTAATCCTAGGTAGGTAGTATGTGCATACGAGTCAATATTATTTATGATCATAAAAGCGACCATACAACATATGAAATACTTGATGTGAAATCGTGTCATGTTGAATCAGGGGTTCGAGTATGTGACGTCTGGTGGGAGATGCAAGAGTAGCCAAACATTATAATGGAGATGTGATGTTGGTTTAGCGTTAGAAGTCTGATGGGCTACCAACTGTTAGTTGCATTTGTATACACATTTTATCACAATTCTAGCATATCTTTATCGCATATCATGCATATGTCATATGTATATTTGTTTATTTTATGCGACGCTTGTGTTTGTGAAATGAAATCTACTCTCAATTGGTTTTATTGTTTTTGTAAGTACATAATGATTGCTAATAATCACAATGGGGATTGGAAAGAGTCGGAAAGAAATCCTGAAGATAAAGTGTGATTTTGATTGAGGGAACCTTATGGACAAGAAACTTGAACAACTGTTTCAAAGTTATGCAAAAAATTTGAAACGATCATGCTTACTTTATCGACTTGATATAAGTATTTCTATTGCATTTTTTTATCTTTATCACATATATGGTATAGGAAAAAGAAGACAACAAAAGTCTTTACTTTTATGGATTTTGGTTTCCATCTCCTAATGATATTATAATATCATGAGATATAATGAAAGAGGACCCATCCATCTCTTTCTCTCGTTAACAGCCGATGAAGGAAAGAAAGAACAAAGCAAATTTTTTTAGGAATATTAATTCATTTGTTTTAGTAATTTTTTCTTATTTGTTTTGATTCGATTGATTAGTCATCTGTTATGGACAGAATTATAACCATGAAAGTTGTCTTACATCGATTGTATGGACAATTGATATATGAGATTTATAGATCAAATGAGCTCTTTGAGAGAGCCTATTTGATTTATAAATAATGTTATGAACCAAACTATTGTAAAGTATGTGACTTGTGTCATATCGATTGTATGGCTAACTCATGTAAGGTTTATGAATCAAATGAGTTCTCTAACTCATCAGACTAATCTTTTGGGTTGAGTTTTACTGTTTGATACGTGACAGTAGTACCCAAGTCAAAATCAAAGTGGTGGCCCACGAAGTGATGGTTTGAGAGAGCAAGTCGTGACTAACGAAGATGTTAGCCCTTAAGAATGTCGAATATTATGTACTAAGTTATTGTAAGGTATGAGACTTGTCTCACAAAAGTTGTATGAAAAACTGATGTGAGATTTATAAGATCAAATGCTATCGGAATAGCTTTTTTGGTTGAGTTTTCATGTTTGATCTGTAACACCATCATGTTTGGTTAAGTCAATTTTAATTTTGATATTTAAGTTCAACTTCTTGGATTTGATTTAAAACTTATGTGAAAATGATTATGAGATCTAACTCTTTTTGATAGGTTTATTTGCATGATTTCTTGATCTCAGATTGGAATATTTTGCCAACATTAAATTGTTAATAAAATTGAACAATTTGTTAGTTTTTCTGATAAAGTAAATCAAATTTGAAAGTTAAAACCTAATACGATTTTGAGTCTTGAGAAAAGAAAGCAAATAATATTTTGTGCCTTTTTATAATTCAGTCTCATTAAAAAATCATACAATCCAATTAAGCATTCTAAACGAGGTGTGTTTAATCATGGATACTTCTATTGTCGTAACCTACATGCTAAAATCAATACAACTCAAGCTTAGGGGCTGTTTGATAGTATTTTAATGAGCATAAAAGTTACCTCTTAGTCTCATAGTCTTTTAATAGTTAAAAGGTAACCTTAATGGTAAATGGTGTAGATATAACCTTGGTTACCTCTTAACCATTCACCATTAAGGTTACCTCTTAACCATTCACCATTAAGGTTACCTCTTAACAATTAAAAGGCTATGAACTATTAATATGTAGTCTCTTAGTGACTATTAAAAGTCTATTAAACAGCCTAATCATTCTTTACGGTTTTAAAATTTCAAAGATGGCCATCCTATAATAAATGACTTTAAACGCGAAACCAAACTGATGACAGACATAGACCAATATCAAAGCTTTTAACCTCAACATAAACACTTCTAACTTGGAAGAGGTGAGCAACTGAGCAGGACTTGAAAATTTTTGTTTGAGGACTTGGACAAAAGCAGGATTTTGAAATGACTGATTGGAGAACGAAAGCTTATGACTCAATTAGCTTCCCAATACATTTAGTTTATTAATTCACTTGAGTAAAGCTCTTACAATTTTATTATACTCAATTACAATTTTATTATACTCAAGACTGATACAAAATAATTAATATATATTATACAACTCAAGACTGATACATAAATCAATTAATATACAACACTCTTTTAGATATGAAAACCAAACCAAGAAAACTACAAGAAAACTACTTTCAATCAATCACATTAATATGAATTTATTTTTATTTTATATTTTATAAAGGGCTTTAAAGTAAATTTTGTTTCCACTATTTTTGGTAGTAATCATTTTATTAACTCATATTCCTTAATTCACTCTTTAGTTAGTTTATTTATTGACTAATTTATATTTTTTAATCTCCAAATAAAACGACGGTGAAGGAAAAAAAAATCACATTATTGCCTTTGAGTGAAGAATTCAAAAATAGATTAAATGTTGATTTTTATTAATTGTGTAGAAATCAAAATAAAATTTATGCAGGATGGCAAATAATGCTTAATTGGAATATAACATAAAATCATGCAAAACTTTATATTTTTTTTAAAATTGACGGGTAATTTCTATCATTTTTACAAGTTTTGGTGTTTTTTTTTTATCATTCTTATGTATCAAGTAAAATATACATAACTTAGTAACTTTATAAAATTATAGTTTTTTAGTATGTGATAGTTACATATATGTAGCTTTATAGTTATTATTAAATTTATTGTTATGTTATTTTTTATGTTGAAAAGATTTGATGATTCAAATTGATGGTGAAATTGAAATTTGATTGGGTTACGTATATGTAACACATTCTGTAACGTACATAACACACTGATACATATAAGTAACACACTGTTAATTGTGGAACTAACTGTCATTCATTTATTACATAACACATTAATACATATGCGTAACACACTGTTACTTGTTGGAACTAACCGTCATTCATTTATTACATAAATAAAAATTAAGTGTTAGTTTTTATAATTAAGTTTATGTTGGAAAAATATATAAGAAAGATTGCATATCTTTATTCGATTTATCATCGTGATTTAAATGATTAGAAAATTTGAGATTTAATTTGACGGTAAAATTAAAGTTTGATTTGGTTACGTATACGTAACATAGTGTTTCATATATACACATAATACATTGTTCCATATACGAAACACAATGTTCCATATACGAACGAAGTGTTACATATAGTTATTTCAATCAAAATTTTAGTTATGGTGAAATATTTTATGATCGTTACATATACGTATGTTTGACCATAATTAAGGAGGGAGGAGAGAGAAAGAATAACTTAGAAAAATTAATTAATTGTACATAACAGTTTTCAAATTAATATATTTTACCTTTCCCACATTACCCTTTAAGCTTTATTAATTACTCAAAATTATAAACATAATAACAAAAATGTCATCAATCAATATCAACCATAGATTAAAGTAATCAAGGGTTATAAAATGATTTTTTTGGTTTTCTCCTAAAACATAATTTTCTCTTGAACCCTCTCCTATAACACAAAATGTCTAAAAAGCTAAAGCCTATTCAAATTTTAGAGTCTGATCTAGTTTTAAATGTTAGTTCTATACGGCCTGATCCGGTTTTTTATGTTAGTTATGGACATAAACTGTAAACTAACGTCTGGTTTTTTATGTTAGTTATGTAAGAGCATTTACAGTGAATTCTTTATAAATGTGTGAGTATGTTTTATATATTACAAGGAATGGTTGTGAGTGGTTGTATTGCTATCTAGTATATTAAAAAAAACATTGTTCAACTTTTATAAAATTTTTAATATTTTTAAAAGTAATTGTGAACAAAAATAAAAATAAAAAATAATAATAAATGTATATGAAATATAATATAATTAAATACTAATAATTTTTAATATAATTATACGAAAATAATAGAAGAGTCCAATATAAATACTCTAACAAAAGAAAGTTAAGCTCAACGGCGGTTTGTACGAAGAAATATCCGCTGACATGGCATGGCCTTGGAATAAAATGGAGCCCCAAAAAAGGAATAGCCACAAAAATATAACTTTTCAATGATAAACCTCTTTTTATAAACTTATTTAAATCATAGCCACAAAAATATAACTTTTCAATTTATTAAAAAGAGATCGAGACATGCAATAAATCAAGGAATAATGCAAAGAGAAAGGAAAAGTTTAAGTTATATTTTATGTAAATTGCAATAATTAAATTAGACATTTTTACTATATTTATTATTACTATTAATTTTATTTGTTTTCCAAGAGACTAATTTTATAGTGTATCATTATGCTAATTATTTAGTTTAACTTATTTATTTTCAATTTAGTAAAACTGGTATAAGAAACATTTATAGATTCTAATAAAACAAACTTTCTAAAGCCACATGTTATTCTCTTGACCTATCTTTTTGCCACTTGTCATTCTTCTAGACATTATCACCTCATTTTTTCCTTTAAAAGGGTATTATAGTAATTTAAACATTAAAACTATCTCTCTCTCTTATTAAAGATCAATTTTATTAATTGTAATATTTCTCTCTCTCTTTTAATTTTTTTAAAATCAATGTATATTTTTAAAGTTAGATTTTATTAAAAAAATTTAAAATCACATTTTTTTAAATAAAATAGAACTAATAATAAAAAATTTATATAATGAAATTTTCAAAAACACTAAACCTTTTTGAAACAAAATATTTTAAATTCGTCCTTTTTTTAAAAAAAATATAAAAAATGTGAACTTTTCTAAAAACAATCTTATTAAAACAAACATAATAATTACAAACCAGAGTTTTTAATAAACAAGATTTTTATAAAAATAAATTCTTTTATAAAAGAATCCTAATACGAATGTTTAAAAATAAAACTATTTAGATAAGAGAGTTAAAAAAAATAATATAATTGTTTTATTTTCTTGAACTATTACGTATATAAAATTCATATTTTATATTAAAATATCGTACTGTAAATCTTTGTGTTTATTACTAACTATAATCCGTTTAATAAATAGGTTTCTAGCCTATCTATCTATATATCTATCTGTCTGTTTGTCTATTAATCTATCTATAATAAGAAAAAAAATAAGATAATACTTGACACATTCGTAAGTCTCATCATACTAACTTTCTCATTTCTCTCTATTATTAAAACTAATATTGAATACTTATAATATTACTCATACCATTTTCAAATTAAAAAATATATAATTTAATAAATTAAAAATCTATTTATTTTAAATTAAAAACACGCTTTTTAAAAACAAAAAGCAACGAACTTTTAAAAAAAATCATTTTATTTAAAACAAAATATTTACAAACCATAATTTTTTTATAAAACAAAAGTTTAAGAAAAATATATTATTAAAAAAAATATATTATTGTTATTTACTTAAAGTAGCTATTTATAAGTAATTATAATCATATTTTATCTTTAAGCATAATTTTATAATTCATAAATTTTTTTACTAATTATTTAATAATTTATATATTTAACCCGTGTAATACACGGGGTACTAACCTAGTAATATACATATAAGAGCATTCACATCTCACCCTATATATATATAAGTGTGTTCTTTAAATTATAAAGAATTGTTTTAAGTTGTTGTGAGTGGAGGATAGGTAACATTTTACTGTTCATCTCTATATTTGATAAAACACTGTTCATCTTTATTAATTTTTTAATATATTTTTAAAATGGTTGTGAGTAGAGGAGATATAAAATGTAATATAAAAATATTATTTAATTAAAAAAAATAATAATTTTAATATATTATAAAGATAAAGATAAAGAATGAGATATGAATGCTCTAAAAGATATATTTATTATGATGTTTATCATGTATGTCCATGAATAACTACTTTCTTTATTTTTCTTTGTCAAAAAGGCATGTCCTTGAATAACTACTTTCTTTATTTTTCTTTTTCAAAAAGCATATTAGTGGATAATGATTAGCAGCATGTTCACATAATACTTTTTTAAGAAATAAAATATTTGCATCTACCATGATACAAGCAGAAAATAATTGAGAGAAGAAAAGATAAAAATATAATCTTAAAATATGAAAAATTGAAACTAGATTGTATATTTTAATAATAAAATAGCATCAAAAGAATTTCGTGTTACAGCGAGACGACTGGACGCAACACAAAATCTTAGAGGATGCTAATATAAAAAGGTTGGCACGAACTTGAAGGTTAGAAAGTAAGAAAACAAAACCTTGTAATAGTCACAAATCCATTTGGAACTTTACATAAACAGAGTAAATGTTAATATCAGAATGTTGATTAAATAGCTACGTTGAACTAGAAAAATCCCAAATAATTATATAGATAAATTTGGTAAAAGTTATCACGTAAATATTTGGATACGATAATAATTATATGCTACAAGTTGAAGGAAAAAAATTGTAAAAAAAAAAAAATCAAAATTTTGAATCAGCTTTGACGACTTGTATTTTTATGTATCGATGACCTGTAATTGTGACGTATAGTCTTGTTTTGATTGAAATTTATACCAAAGCGTAAATAAAAATAAGTAAATCTCAATAACATATATAGAACTTTTATAACGCATTAAACTTTAAAACTTTTAAGAGAAACACAATAATAAATAAAAGATTATGAATTTGTAAAAAAAAGATAATTATACAATATAAAGTTAGATATAGTTAAACTTGAGGGATTTAAAATGTAAATTTTGGGGGTTAATTATGTCAATTAAGAATGGTGACACAAGCACCGACTAAAGCGTGCATTAGAATACTTGTATAATGTTAGTAAACGTTTTGTGCTTTTGTCTTTTAATATGTAAACTAGTATTAAGATTACTCGTTGCGACGGAGACGTAAATCATGAAAAAGCTTAACGTCAAAACATCATTGTGAACCTCCATGTAGAAGGGGTTGGGGTGTAAGACCGTGAAAAAAGATACCGTCGAAACATCACTGCGAACCCGTGGGGTGGAGGGGGCTAGGCGCATAACAACGTGCAATAAACTAATGTCGAAATGTTGACACGATTGAATTGAAGGTGACATTAATCATATATATGCAACTTTTTTATAAGAAAAACAAAACAATTACATAGTTGATAATATTCAAAACTTTATATAAAACATAAAAACGTTACAACCTCATGCGTTGCAACGAGACTTTGATAATAATTGCAAGTTTATATAAAAAATGAGACTGCTAAAAAAATTTACGTCTGAACTTCGACAAAAATTTGTGTGACGTAACCGTCAAAAAAGTAAAACTTAAGAATATTAACATTGATATAAACGCGTATAAAGTTAGATTTTATAAAAAGAAAGAGAAAATTTATAAAAAAACTGAAAAGTTGAATCATATTTAGTGACTTCTACATTTATAATTGGATGATTAGTACATTTTGAAGTGCAATATTGTTTTAAATGGAATTTACATCGATACGTATATAAGAATAATGTCGTAGTGATTTATTCGGAATTTTATAACATAAAAAATTTTAAAACTTATAAGAAGAAAAAAAAAAAAACAAGAAAATTGTGAATGTGTTAAAAAAAAAACAATACATAAGCAGAGGATATAAAGTATAAATCTAGTTTAACATGAGAGGGCTAAATGAAAAATAAAATACATTTACTAGAAGACACGCTTAAGATACTTGTATCTCATGCTTAAGTGATGTTTGTTTCGAGTTTTAAGGTATAAATAATATATTTATTTTGTATACAAGCTTATATTTAATAACTTTAATTTGATTTATAAATTAGAGTAAATTACAAATTATGTCCTTTATTAATATACGAAATTACATGGTATGTCTTTTAGTTTTAATAATTACATCCAATGTCCTTTTTTTAAAATATGTGCACACCTGTTGTCCTTTACACTAACTTCCAGTTAAATATACAGTTAACTCAGTTATGTATCTCTCACATAAGGTGCATTTTTATAATTTTTTTCCACGTCTAATATATTAAACAAATAAAAAATTAATTATTTTATATGAAAATAAAATTAAAAGATATTGGACCATTGGGTAAGTCAGTGAACACGCCTTCCTCTTACGTTCAACACCATTAAATCCAGCATCCCCCCTATTTGATAGCCCAATACTGGTTATCCTCACCACCGCCTACAGCATCTCACACACAATTGAAACCCCTTGAAGTCGAACAAACAACGATGGTAAGATTAAAATTCCTAATTCACTTTTTATAATTCGTTGCTTTTTGAATTTTTGGCTTATGTTATTGTGTGATTAACGAGTGACTCATAGTTCATTTTCTGGATTTTGCGATTATATAAGCAATTCAAAGAATCACAGGTAATCTTCAAGTTTGTGTTCCTTATTGATTATTCATTATTTGTTAGTGTGAGTAGTTTATAAAGTATTTACGTGTATTTTTTTGTTGTTTATTGTTGATTTCCCGACCTTCTAAATGATTTGTGACTTAGACTTATTACTTTAGTAAATGTTATGGGAGTTTGTTGTCATTAAAAGTTTTGACGATTAGTCGAATGAACACGCACCAAGAGTGATTGTTTTCACCGACTTACCTAACGGCCCGATATCTTTTAATTTTCCTTTTTCATTTAAAATTTATATTTTTTAAAATTTTTTTAATATATTAGACGTGAAAAAAAATGACAAAAATACTCTCATGTGAGGGGGCACATAACTGAGTTAACTGTAAATTTAGATGATAGTTAGTGTAAAGGACAATATGTGTGCAAATCTTTTAATAAAAGGACATTGTATGTAATTATAAAAACTAAAGGACATAGCATGCAATTTTATATATTGGGGCTGTTTGGGATTGCTTATCTTTTTTTAAATCAAAAGTTGATTAATAAGTTGGTTTGCCAAACATGCACATTAATAAAGGACACAATTTGTAATTTACTCTATAAATTATTTTACTTCAGCTTGAAAGTATATGTTAATAAAAAGGAGATTCAGCTTGAAAGGATATGTTAATAAAAAGGAGATGGAGAAGTGAAGTTCAATAAGTATAGGATGTGTGCAATAAATACCCTGTATATGTGGAACTTTGACAAACTGTTCCATTTGGCACCTTGCTTTTACAAGTTATTCCCAAATTAAATGTGAACACAAACTTTATTATTCACCCCAAAAGATTACTAGCTGTACATATGAAACCCCTCTAGTCGCATAATTATTTTCTTGTCAATGAGTTTTTGTACAATTTAGCTTTTGAAGGCATCCGTGATTTATTTTGACAAATTTATTTTATTTGTTACATTGTTCAATTTTATTTTCTCATAGTCTTATTATTAATTCTCAAGATAGTAGGATTTCTAATGTCAAAGTGTTATATACTTGTTTTCATGTTAAATATACGATAACATGAGCTAAAGACTTATAAAAGAATAACAATATTTTGTTGAGAATAAAAATAATAAAGAAGCAACTAAGATCTAAAAAGAAGGCTAGTGAAACATAAGATTTTTGTCATTTGTCATGAATGACATTCAAAATTAACCTCATGTTTATTGTTTTTTAGATTGTGCGTAATGCTTTTTGATAAACTAAAAAATGTTTTGTTGACAATCGTAAAGACAAACTAACTATTGAAAAAATTTATTCAACATATCATGTGATATATACACATATATAGATAGATATATAGTATTAGGATCATTTGAGCACTCACGAATATTTTTGGAACTACTAGAACTCATATCAAATCATAACCTTTTTTGTTTAATTTAAAAATGATCGATATATAATGTTTAGTTGTTTTTTTTTAACTTAAAAAAACAAACAATTAACAACCCTGTAATATACATATGTGTAAGTCATATGTACATTATACTATATCTATACATGCATAGCTAACAAATAAAAAATTTTAAAAACATATACAAGCATTAGTTTGATAGGTTTTATGTTATTTTTAATGTTTAAAAAGTATATAAATATATGCAGCTATGTAAATATACAAACTATTAATATTTGTTCTCGTAGTTCTCAAAATATTTATTAGTTCTTAAATAATCCTGACCCTATACTTTTATATCATTTTATGATATATGACAAAAATGTGTGAAAGTTAATAGGAAAGGAAAGATTGTCAACCCTTGTTTATTGCATTAACCTTTTAACTCAAATGTAACGAACACTTATAACGTACTTAATGTTATAACAATCAGTGCAACAAATACTTACATCATATTAAACCATCGATGTACACAAATTTTCCACCCTTTTTTAAAACTTCTCTCTTTTTTAAAAAACTTTACCTTTTTTAAAAGCTTCCTAACTTTTTTGTATAATATTTTCAATACAAACTATACCATTAAATGGATTGTTTTTATATCTTTAATTCGAGTATGAGATAATTTTATAAAATAATAATCAAGTTTTAAGATTGTTTTAATTAGGCCACTCATAATTTTTTTTATCCTAATTAGTTCATTTAAAGTTTCAATATTATTTTAATTATTTCATTCATAAATTGCAAAATATTTTTAAAACATTGAAATATTTAAAAAATTAACAATATTTACAAAAAAACCAAATTATTTTAAAAAATTTATGAATTATTTAAAAAAATAAAAAAAATATGAGTGACTTAATTAAAATATTCATAAAAATTTAGTGACCTGATTGAAATTAATAAAAATATAAGTAACTTAATTGGAACACCCCTTAGATTATAGTATTGCTATATATATATATATATATATATTATTTTTTTAATGTTCATTGTGAATCACAAGTTATACCATCGAAACGTTAACTTATAGTGACGACGTGAACTGCTATAAACCACTGGCTTGATTAACAGGTTAACACAATAAACAAGAGTTAAAATTTGTTTCCTATGCAGCCAACTATAATATTTCTTTAAAACAAGGTACTCATGAGAATCACTTCAAACTAGAGGGACTACTATGAAACAAGTTCTCATATTAAAACACGAGTGCATAAGACCACCAGTATTTTTAAAACACACCCTCACCGGAGTTCAAAACCGCACAAACCCACCGGCGATCTCATTCTCCACACACACGCACACCCATATAATACACCCTCTACACCAAGAATAATCCAAAGTTAATTTCAAGTTTTCCACACGCAAAAACCTTTGATTTTGATACCCTTAACCCCAAAAAAGGAACATATTCAAATCTTCCAACAATCACTTCAGATTCGTGTGTCACCTGAACCAGAATCAGCAATCAATAATCAACAATGGAGTCGTCGGGGCCGGAGCCGGTGGTGGGTAAAGTAGCCGTAAGGTCGTCGGTGATAGAATCGCTAAAGGGGTGGTCGTTATCCGGTGTACGGATCCGTAAAGAGGAGTTGAGGCAGAAGATCACGATGCCGGAGTATTTACGACTTGCGATGAAGGATGCCATTGCGGCGAAAGATATTGACGCCGGAAAACGTCATTATGAGTTCACCACCGTGGGTCACGATACGCCGCCGTGCTCCGCCCCTGAATCGCCGTTGATTGTGTTTATTAATTCGAAGAGCGGTGGACGATATGGCCCTGAACTTATGGTTTTGTTGCAGGATTTGATGAGTGAAGAACAGGTTAGATTTGGGTTTCCCAATTCAGCAATTGCAGTTGTTATTGATTTCATATGTTGAAGTTTAGTAATTGGTTGAAGTATGGGGAGATTTGTGTTCTTTTGTGTAAGATTGAGGCTTTCTTTATGAACTTCATGTGATAAACTGTTAGCAACAGAATCAAATTTCTACATTGATTTAAACAGATTGATGTTTCTGCAATGAGCGAGTTGTTTTTTTTCCATTAATTTGCTTCTGATTACAGGTTTTTGATCTTCTAAAAGTGAAGCCCCACGAGTTTATTCAATACGGGTTGGGCTGCCTTGAGAAATTTGCTAGCATTGGTGACATTTGTGCAAAGGAAACCCGCGAAAGATTGAGGATTGTGGTATGTGCAACATACTTGATTGCAACATTCAATGATAATATGTTAGTATGTAGTAATTCCAGATGATTTTAACATAAAAAGTTAAGATTTTGTTCGGTTGTTATTTGACAGGTTGCAGGAGGTGATGGTACAGTGGGTTGGGTCCTTGGGTGCCTAGGGGAGCTTCACAAAGCGGGTCGTGACCCGGTTCCTCCTACTGCAATTATACCTCTTGGTACAGGAAATGACTTATCAAGGAGTTTTGGTTGGGTAATCTTTATAGTAGCCATCTTAACTTTTAGTTTTCTGATATGATTCGGGTTCTTCATACGGGTCTGAACTTATTATCAGGGTGGTTCGTTTCCTTTCAACTGGAAAACAGCTATCAAAAAGACTCTTGACAAGGCAATTCGTGGTCCGACTAGCCGCTTGGATAGGCGAGTTACATTTTCTTGAGCTCATACAAAATCTTTATCGTATTCTAAAGAAATATTGTCTTACAAATTACATCTTGGTATGACAGTTGGAATCTTGTAATATCTATGCCAGCGGGTCCAGAGTTGGACACCCCTTATTCCTTGAAACGATCAGAAGAAGTTGTTCTTGATCAGGTTAGGAGTGCAGTTGTTCATTAACTTGTAGTTATGATGCATAAATCAAAATATTTATATATTTTATGTATTTTCCCTACTTTATTTCAAGAAAACATGGGAAGTTTTCACCTTTATGCACTTACTTACAGGATTTAAAAATAGATGGAGCTTTACCTGAAAAAGTTTCTTGCTTCCAAGGAGTCTTCTATAATTACTTTAGCATAGGTATGCTATTGTATTTTTGCGATTTAAGCGTTAGTCTTTCTACAGATTATCATTAACTTATTTTTCTAGCTAATTATTATTATGATTTCGTAATTATGGGTTTATTTTGATCCATTATTCTCTGTTGTTTTTATTATTATGCAGGGATGGATGCCCAAGTGGCTTATGGCTTTCATCATTTGAGGAACGAGAAACCTTATCTTGCACAAGGTCCTATTTCGAACAAGGTCTATTCTTATTCTGCTTCTCGCTAATTTTGTTGATTATTATTATAATTTCACATTTCAATCTATTTAGTGTTTGAATTTCATAGATTACTATGTTAGAAGGTCAACTGTTTAATTTATTTGGATGTTTAAGATTTTGTTGGACTACTTTTCTGTTGCAGATAATTTACTCGAGTTATAGTTGCAAACAAGGGTGGTTTTTCACGCCTTGTATAGCTGATCCAGGATTAAGGTTAGAATTTCTTAAATTGAATTTGAATAGACCATGAGTGGGTTGGGTAAGAGGTCAAAGCTGGTGAATTCTGATGTACTGGTTTAGATGGCCGGATCGTGCTTTCCTGTACACTTTTTTCTGAAGTTCTAATATTTCTATAATATATACATAGCTACTGTGTTGAATAAGATTACATAATTTATCATGTCAACAATAATCTTGTGTTTTATAACGATGACGTGGGAGGTTTTATGCATTAAAAGTGCATTTTGGGTAATTTTAGACCTATTTTCTTTTCAGCTGATTTTAAGATATGCCTGTTTAACTTGTTAGAGATAAAAACATAACCCATATTGGCCCATTCGTAAATAAATTGTTAAACCTCGTATGTAGCTAACTAACAGTGTGGTGAATGCCAGGGGACTAAATAACATCTTGAAGCTGCATGTTAAAAGGCTCAACAGCACCAAGTGGGAGCCAATTACTATCCCCTCAAGGTACAGTTATTAGATATTTTTTATATAATTGTTTATTTAGTTGTGATATTAAAGTTACTGGTTGAGCGTTTAAGTCTTGTGCTGGACAGATGTGTAGATATAGGAGTAGGATTAGAGGGTGTGTGTTAACCGCGCTAAAAAGATGAATACCCAAATCAATGACAACAATCTTATTTAAAAAAGCTGCAATCTCCATATGACATCCCATAATCGACTTATCATGGAAACAATTATTTGAAAGAAAGATGTCTAATACATTCAAGAAATCTGATTTATGATTCTTTCTTGTAACGAATGTGTATGTTTCAGTGTTAGGTCTATAGTCGCTTTGAATCTTCATAGCTATGCAAGTGGAAGGAATCCATGGGGTAAATTGAAGCCGGAATATTTACAAAAGGTAGCATTTGTTCATCAAATCTAGTAGTAAAAAATGATTATGAAATCTGATTGGGATCCAAACATCGACTGCAGAAAGGGTTTGTTGAGGCTAAAGCAGATGATGGTCTCTTGGAAGTTTTCGGGTTTAAACATGGATGGCATGCATCATTTGTTATGGTCGAGCTTATTTCAGCCAAACACATTGCACAGGTATTTATCTAACTTGGTTAAGTTTCTTTGGTATCATCAGTCTTTTTATACATTATTTTACAATTTTCAGGCTAGTGAAATTCGGTTTGAATTAAGAGGCGGAGAGTGGAAACAAGCTTATATGCAGATGGATGGAGAGCCATGGAAACAACCCATGAACAATGAGTTCTCTACGTTTGTTGACATCAAAAGGGTGCCTTTTCAGTCCGTTATGATCAACGGAGAGTAAGTTGTGCAACTTGGTGATATGTTAAATACTTGTGTGTCTGCCTTATAAAAGAAAAAAGAAACATTTGCATTGGGTGTCTGGTTGGTAATTAATTGTAAATTTAGTTGTTTTACTGTTAGTAGTGTGGGTGTGAAGTTTGAATACTCAAAGACTAGGGTTGTACATGGTTTATTTTCATCTTTGTTTTGCTGGTTCAACCTTTTAATAGATTTATGTGAAAAATGTAAAATGTTCATTTGTTTATACAACAGTCATCAGATTTTCTAGATAAAACAATAGAAGGACGCAACGAGTTTGTCAAGATGCCATGCGGTCTTACCAACGCTCTTGTCACTTTCCAAAGCGTAATGAATGGTTTGTTCAGAATTTATCTCTACAATTTCATTTTAGTTACATCTTCTTATATTCTTGGGCGGATCGTATTAACCACCCTCCAACACGCCAATATCCGAGCCAATAAAGGATTGTTAGCAATTATTAGACCATATTGCAATAAGACTATAGTAGAGGGATTGTTCTTGTAAATACACATTTTCTACCAAAATTATCAAGATTTTCATTAGATCTCATCTTTGTCCAAAACTTCATCTGAAACTCCCACTTTCAACCAAAACACTCACTTCCATCCAAAAGGTCACACCAGATTCGTATTTCAGTTTCGACCTAACCAACTCTCGTCCTAACAATATTATCATTATTGATGGGAAATACTAAAGAGATACTGTATACAATTTGAATGAAAGTAATAACATGATTTATATGAATTATAATCAATTCAAACTGTATTCTTCAAAGAGAGCTTTTTTTTTACTTGATCGTGAAACCGTAGAGATTTTTTACAGCTTTATCTTTGTCTGTACAACGAACTAACCAAAAATATATTTCGTGCCATTTCTCAGACCCGTTGGCACTCTATTTCATGTTTAAGACAAGTTTTTAGCATTAAATGAAAGGGGATGACCATCTCTCAATTATCTCGGCCATGCACAAATATATGCTTAACCTCTTGCCAACATTGGCTGAGCGGTTAAAGATAGATTTAGTTCTATTTAACATCTCAGGGTCGAGTGAAGAGTACAATGGTCTAAAGTCCACTATTCTAGTCTCCACGCCTCCATTAACATAACGTGATCAAATTTGTCTGAAAGAGATCAAGAACAACATAGATGTGTCAAAAAATGTCGTTTGCATGTATGTCGTTTGGCTGCAATTGTGTAAAAAGTAGTCAGGAAAGAGGAGGAACAGCTGCACTTGCGGTTTCTGTGTGAACAAAGAGTTGTATGTATCAAAGGCAAGAAGAAGGAGTTCTGAGAAAAGAAGGAACCAACTGTTTTTTAGGGGAAAGCGATTATAGTGGAATAAAAAACATTAAAACATGAAGAAGAAAGTGAGCAACCTACTTGGTGAATCAAACCATAAGGAGGAAGAAAGGCAAGCTGTTGAAGTTGTTTGATAAAATGAATTAAAGAAGCGGACACGTAGGCAAGTAAGTTAATTAAAAGGAGAGCAAGAAGCAATACCAAGATCAAGATCAAGGGGGTGCAAGTAGGGATTAATCTTGATCAGGTCAATCGGTACAGTTAGGAGGAAGTTTAATTTAGTCACATGTTTTTACGTTTAGTAGGTTGCGGGTAGTTATCAAGTGCGACTAGATCATGTGTTGTGGGATATCTAGTTAGTATGTTGCAAGTAATGAATATGAGTGCTACCAAGACAGAGAAGCTACTATGATAAAGAAAAGGTTGTTGAATTAAACTTGAAAAACTAGAGAATATAATATAGGAAATCAAATATAATAAATATAACCACTGCTCCTAATTTAACTAAGGCAATAATTACTTGCATAAGAATTAAAAACTTTTCAATTCTATAGTTACTAGGTGACCCATGTGTATAGTAAGGTCAACTATTTCTTGCATATGACAACATATTTAACATCTCATATTAAATGTTCAGATAGCTAAGCTTTAAATACAACATGTTCATCATGTAAGTTGAAATATCTTCTGTTCACAACTTACAATTTATTGAGCATTTTGTATTGAGTTTTCAGATATAGTAACCATTTCCCTTGAGTCGTTAGATGCTATGTCAGGAAGCATGAGTGAGATTTCTGAAATGATAATAGCTATTGTTGTTGCGGCACCCATGAATAGGAAAAGCAAAAAGAAACTATGAACGTCAAGGCTTTCAGGATTAGAATGATTATCTGGTTGTGTTGTAGGAGGAGTTTGAGTTCCAAGATACTTCTTCTTCATTTCGGCTATATTTGGACCTTCGATTAATTTTATAATGGCGTTTGAAAAACTTTGTTGTAAAAGAGATCCACGAGAGAAAGCCTGACATAATGGAACACACTTAAAGTTATAACCCATGTAATTCTTACTACATATATGTGTGTGCTTAGTTATTAATGATAGGAAAGAAACAGAATTACGCGAGCCTTTATCACTACTACAAAACTAGGTCATTCCTTTTTTTTTGGAACGGAAAATTTCATTTCATTAGGAAAAAACAGGCAATACTACAAACTTTGTTGATGTACTTTTCTTATTATATTCTGATTGAATACGAAAATATTAAAATTTTTTTTTTGTTACTTATATTGGTTGGGAAAGTGTTGGAATCTTGTGATGCATGATTGAAGGTTTTTTTTTTTATTATTTTTATTATTTTTATTTTTATTTTTATTTTTAATTTTTTTTATCCTTGTTGGTATCTAGTCGCAAAATTAAGGTTTTTGTCGCATAGATATGTTGTCGGAAAGTTTCATACAAAATTTTATCTTTCTTTTCTGGTTGTGTGTTTGGATGACAAAATAGTGCAAACCCAATCAACAAATGAAAATAATGTGTTCTGGATAGGCAACCACTACAATTCATTCTTGCAATAAAATCTATTAGACTCTTAGGTGGACGTTTGGTTCTCAGAAATTAAAATTGAAATTGAAAAATTTTACATTCAAAATCTTGTTTGGTTGTAATTCACATTTCTTTCACTTACCTATGAAATGTTTAACAATCCATTGTAATGTTCAAAATTAAAATTTCAATTTCACTCAAAATTGACCAACACACGTTATCAACTTCAACAACATTCCAATCCAAATCCAATTTCATTTTCATTTTCAATTCCTTTGCAAAACATTACGCGAACCAAACGACCCCTAAGTTTTTGTTAAAAATTAAGAGCACCTCTAGCACCCATTTTCAAACAAGAACGGATGCCACGGTGGCTATGATGGAGCATCGGAGGCCTCATCCGGAAGCCACTCCATCCGTAATTCGGACATGCTCAAGCGCACATCTACGGGCCCACAATCATAAAGGAATGATTCAAATAAAAAATATTTTAAATATAAAATGAAAATAATAATCTTAACCATCACACTTTTTAATTAATAGTTGATATCAAATTATAAGAAAGAAGTTTTATAGAGGGGTATTTTGAACATGGCCATTTTTATTGACTTTTTCAAGTTCTTTTATTTTTTTAAATGTTTATAACTTTTACATATGATATTACTTTTTTATAAAAATTACACCATAAAAATATTTATTATCTTTAAAACGAGTATGGTATTATTATATAAAAAGATAATAATTTTTTTTACTTGTTAAAGCTTATATGTTTTCTGTCACTATGTCTTTAGTTGTGTATTTTTGTTAGTTATTATGTTTTTTTAAAGTGATGAATACTGAAAAATATATAATGATGAAATAACATAGTTGTATATTAACAAATAATATAAAATATAAAGACGATATAAAATATAAAACATAAAACATAATATTGGTAAAATAATATTATTATGTACTTCTAATTGTAAAACACAATAGATAATAACAGATTTATATAATCAGTAAAACAATAACAAAAATAACACATTGTGTTATCTTGAATAACATAAGTTTTAAGGAATACATTGATAAAATAACATTATTGTGTACTTATAATTATAAAATACAATGATAGATACCAGATTTATACAATTCATAAACACAATGACAAAAATAACACGAATGATCTAAAACGTAAAACATAATGATAATGCATATAATATATAATGAAAAATATATGACAAATTGAACTGATATTTGACACAATGAACGTATTAAACTCAAACAACTAACATATTTAACAAATGTTCTTCCTTTTAAAATAATAAAAAAACACGTGTCAAGCTCTCAAAATTTTTTAAGCATTTTAAATGAAGCTATAATTTTTACTATAACTCTACCTCAATTATTAATAAAAGTTATTTTAACAAATGTTTTATATGGTCGATTAATTGATTTCATTTACATTTAATTAGTTTAATCTAACTAATTTAATTTCAATTATATAAATATATTCTAATTAATAAGGCTTTTGATTATTTTAGTTTTAATTAAATGTTTTCTTATTAGTGTAATTTAAATTAATGGCTATATTTCTACCAATTATATTTCAACGGATATATTTCATAGTACAATTTTAAAGGATATATTTTCGCACTAAAATATAATCCGTTCATTTTCTCTTTAATCTTAACAATTATCAACTTTCATCTTTAATTCTCAAACAAACATGAGTATCAACAATAATGGTTTAAATTCGTCGTTTTATTTTTAATTTGTATAATTTTAATTTATGTAAAGTTTACTTTTAGTTTGTAGAATAATTTCTAGTTTATATAACTTTAAAATTTAACTTTTAATTTTTTTTATTAGTATCTACGTTATATTATATAATTTTAAATAATGAAAATAAAAAATAAAAAATAAAAATATTATTATACAAGTTATTTGGTTTATAGAAAAAACATAAAAGTAGGTGACCATGTGAAATTATAAGGGTTGAAAAATGATCTAGTGTTGAAGTAAAAATAAGAGATTATGAAGGATAGGTAGAAATTTGATGAACAACGGAGCTAACGCATTTACGTGTGTTTATTGGGTTTATCATTAAAGGTGCTTTAAGATATTATTGATTGACATATTTTTCTCTTTGTTTTATTGTATTTTAGATTTTATTGTATTGAGTTGTTTTATCAAGCTTCTTGATTATATGAGCAAATCATTTAAAGATGAAACACTTACAAATCCTAATCCAGGTTCATCAGCCAGTGGTCCAATCTTCATGTAATTATTTCTATACTTGGCTAGGAATATGTCGATGTAAGGATTCTCATCACAAATGGCACCCACTGTGCCATTATCCAAAGCATTTTTATAGTCATCCACGCTTGTTAATTCTAGTTCCCTTGTTATGGTCCCAAAACTTTGCGCATGATCTTTTACAAAATCGACGATATAAGAACCACTTTGATATCCAACTACTTGATATTGTTTTGGAACTTTGGGTTGTAGTTGACTTACGGTCAACCATGATGATAAGCCAGCTGTGAAGATCTGCATAACTATGAAGATCGTCGTTAGCCATGTAACAAGCACAAGTTTAGAGCACCTGTTGTGTATCCTTCCTACAGGAATATCATGCCAAACTTTACGTAATTAGAAGCCTGTTTCTCCGTTAGTTTTGTTAAATGCATAGGTTGTAAGTAGGAATCCATGTACCTTCTTGGAAGAAAATTTTTGAAATTGGAAACCAAATAACCATGAATAGTTTTCGATAGAAAGGAACATTGTAAAAACTTGGGTTGTGTTTACGGTACTCCAAGTATCCAATACTTATTCCAATAATCATACAAGAGATAATGATTGCAATCCAAAGTCTCATTGTAAAGGGTTTGAATAAGGTCAACACTGCTTGCTTCCAATTTTGTTTAGCTGGCACAAGCATGTAGATACTGGAACTCATATATGGTATTGTGAAATCAGCATAATTTGTTCGATTTAAAGTGATGGTAATGTCTCCAGCCACAACATCGCAATCCTGCAAGTTTAACTAGGTAGGGTAACAATCTAAACATGGTTTATAAGTAAAGATAAAAGTTGTATATGATTATAGGTGATCCACTAGTTGACGTGGGTGACATGGCGGAAGTTCAGCTCGTGTAAGGAGCAAAAGTCTCAAATATCATAAAAACTCACTTTTGATGTTTATTATATTCAAATAGTTAATTAAAATAATACATTTGTTCGAAAGAACTTGATTTTAACAAAACTTATGCCAGAATGACCAGAAATAACCCAAAAGAAAATGGTTTATTTGGAATTGTTAAAGAATATCAACTCTTTCTTCAAACAAGACACATCCACTACTAACATAAAAGACCTTGCCACGTCATCATTATTGCTAGTCCAAATAGTACATTACCTTTGATGAAAACACATTCGCGTAGCTTTCACTAAAATATTTTTAACCGCTGCTACTAAATTTCGCGTACCTGGCCTTCAAGTTTCTGAACAACTTCAGTGTAGCTTTCATTGATTACCTTGAATACATGTTGAATCTTGAATGGTAATTCTTGTAATACTAAGCAGAATATAGCTATGGAGAATCCTCCTTTTAGCGTACCATCTTCACCGACATTTATGAATTCAGGAAAAGCTGTTTTCTTTGGCACGCATACGTTAAATGGCTGACTTGCATTTGAATGTAATGTTTTGTTGGTGTCATCCTTCCATGTTGTCCCTAAGATATCTTTATTCGAATAAATAGTTAGGTTTTTGAATAAGGATGAAGTTCAAAACTCTGTTAATTCAAGGCTTCCCTACTCTTCTAACGTTGATCTATATTATTAAGTTCTTTTTAACGACATTTATATCTTTAAGTAATAGTGTAAAATTTTTGAGCAATCTCTTTATTATAATAATAGAGTAAATGAGGAGTACACGTGGCAACACCATATTTATATCTTTTCGTACCAACTATTTAATTAATATTTTGAGCAACTCGTGTAATACACAGATTTTCAAGCTAGTATAATACTAATAGAGTAATTTGGGGGACACTTGTCACATTCTAATGCCCCCTAATTTTGTTTTTCCCGCCTCTCTATCCTTTAAATAATTTTCTAAATTAAGAAAGATTAAATAGTTTTAATTCTTTTATAGATTACAAATAGTTTTTTATTAAATTAGAAAAGATGTATTTTTTATTAATGTAATTTTCACATTCTTTTTCACATTCTTCTATTAAAAATAGTTTTTAATAAATTAAAAAAAAGATTTTTTTATTAATGTTATTTTTAGAGAAATATATTTTTATTACATAAGAACTTTTTTAAAACATTAAACTTTTTTAAAAATATGAAATATTTTAAAATTTATATTTTAAAAAAGAAAAATTTTTAATAAACTAAAAATAATTAAAATTTGGAGCTATCTAAGGAAATTTTAAAAAATATATTTTTAAAACTATTTCTTTTGAAACAAAATGCTTTTTTTTTTTTGTAAAAGAAACCGTTTAAAAACAAGAATTTAAAGAGCTGATATTATTATTTTATTACTTATAGTCTTCACTAATGCATAATTTTAATAATATCTTATTTGAAAATATAGTTTAATAATTAATAAAATTTTCATTTTATCTAATATTTTATTTTTTCAACCCTTGTAATACACAGGTTTACTAAAGCTAGTGTTATTTATAAAAAAAAATTATATAAAATAATAGTTTTTTAAAACATTAAAGTATTTTAAAAATATAAAATATTTTAAAATTTGTGTTTTTAAAAATTAAAATATTTATAAATGAAAATAATTAAAACTGAAAGTTAAAATAATGAAAATTTTCTAGAACGATTTATTTTGAAACATATTGTTTAGTTTTTTTTAAATAAAAAAGATTTAAAAGTTGATATCATTTTTTTATTACTTTTATGTTTACTCATACGTAATTTCAATTATATATTAGCTTGAAATATCGTTTTGAAACCAATAAAATTTTATTATATTTAATATTGTAGTTTTCATACCGTGTAATACTCGGGTTACTAATGCTAATTCTGAATATAATTGTATCTATATATTTCATTTATTAATTTATTCTAATTATTACACATTGGAACGTGGTTTTAAAAGTCAACCAGGAAACGGACATTTTTTGCTTTTGTTAAAATGGATTGATGTATAAAAATGGAAATTTTCCTACCATTGAGTGTGGGTTGAATTATTGATTTACGTAATTGAAAATAATCAATTAGGTTCACGACGAAACCTAGAAATCGATCATAGAACCAATTTGAGTACCACTATATGATAGACCTTAATAGAATACTTAAGTATATTGTAGCAAAAACTCTCAAGCCACTACTAAACAAATGAGCATCACCAATGGAATATTAACAACATATTAGCGGAAATCACCGACAGACCATATTTTGACAAAAAGAATGTACATAAAGTAATACGACCGGCATTAATTTTACAACCCACTAACATATGACATTGCTCATCAAAGTCATATATTATAGAGTATCCACATATAAGGATCAGTGAGATAAGTTATTACAATCCAATGTGGGTTTGTGTAAGCGAATCAACCCGCAAACACATGACATGGCCCATAAAAGCACAATAGTGTAGAGTATCACATACAAGGATTAGTAGAACTAAGATGACTTGTTACGACCTGGTGTGGGTTTGTGTAGCCAAGAAAATGCATCACATCATGGCAACGCTATCCCAAATAGTGGAGAGTATAAAAAATCAAGGATTAGTAGGACTAACTAGATTTGTTTTGAATATGTGATTAGTTTGGTAAATATTACCATATATAGATAATAACCAAGGTTGCCCTAATCTTGGATTCTTCTAGCTAAAAGAATTGTTTAAGTAGAATAACTCATTAAACAAGATCAATGAATACTAGGGTAAACTCGATGGATTTGCGGGCAGATCTATGAATTAGGAAGATTTTTTTTTTTTTATTTTTATTTTTTGTGTGTGTGTGTGTGTGAATGTGGAAGAAAGCCACATAACTATGTACCCATGTTTGCCATGACTGTGGTATGCCATCAACATAAGTTCATGCAAAAAGGTCTCGTGATACATAGTCGTGCCTCTTGTGTGTTAGATGATCAAAAGGAGTAGATTTGAGCATAGGACCATATACGTAGAGATGAATCACATAGTCGTAACCCCCTTAAATGAAGTGAATGTTCAACTATTGTTCGGTGAGATGTTCGTTTAGCAAATGGACAAACTTGAACAATGAATTTATGTTCGATTAATTAAATAAACAAACATGAACAATAAATTTACGTTTGATTAACGAAATGAATTAACGTGAACAAAGTCATGTTTGTTCATACACGTTTGGTAATACCTTCGTTTATTTACTTTTCGTCGTGGTAATTGTTTATGTTTGTTCATGATTATGTGCATATATGATTATTATGTCAGATGCTTAATTTTATATTAATTTATGGTGATTATGTTTAAGTTTGTTATTAAAAATATTGATTTCTATTTTTTAAAATAGTGTATGTTCGTTTGTATGCGTGATACATTTGATTATATGTTCATGAACCGCTCGGCTACGTGTTTGTGAACAAGTTAAATTCTTTAATAAACAAACACGAACAAGAAATTTCATTCGGCTATGTGTTTGTAAAAAAATTAAATTCTAAACGAACGAACAAGAACAAGGTTTTGTTCGGTTCAGTTAGTTTACAACGTTCCTACTAAGAGTTGAGCGGGAAGACTTCACAAAATTGTTTTTTACTTATTCGGCCCATTGTAGAATTACCTGATTAGAAATATATTTTTTTTCTTTATATGTTAATCTACTTACGATACTTAAAAAACTAAAAAACTAAAAGGGGAAAATTTTTAGGCCCCTATGGGCCGTGTAGGGTCGCCCACACTGCACACCCTTAACTACAAGTCACATACCTGCGCATAGGTTTACGGTCCCGTTGATCTGTTCTTGGATCCATCTTCTCATAGGATCACTATTTGAATGTGTTCCACTGGTTTCTGTTGTTGCTGTAGGAGCGGTTCCGAACTCAGTAGCTAGATGATGATCACCAACTAACAGAAAAAAGAACATAAATATGCAACCTTAAAGAGAAACAAATTAGCATCACAAAGAAGCTTAAAAATCAAGGTCAAGATATAATACAATTGATGGTACGTCTTGCTTGAAACATGCCATTGAAAATTCTGGGAAATTACAAGGAAAAAGGTTAAATATTTTTTTAATACCTTTGTAATATCATAAGATGGACGGCAAATATTCCATCTTTGTCTGTCAAAAATGAAGTTATTTGTATCAAAAGCGTTGATAAAGTCAAGTACATACAGTATATCAGTTAAGACAAGAATATCCACTGGTAACACGAAGACCATTTGACATATGATACATAACTAAACTTGAACCAATGACTGATCGATCGAGCGCCAATTCCCTTGTTACGTTCATACTTGTTGTGGAAGCCAAACACACGTACAGACTATCTTCGAGAATTAAGAAAGAAAACCCCGCAAAAACAAATAACGTACAATCATTGAGGGTTGAGAGATTGTAATGCTGAGTGGAAGCATGAATAGATAAATAAACTTACAGAGAGAACTCTCAAGAAAGATTGATAAAATTTTGGAGGTCTTAACTGTTACTTAAGGTCACTTTACTAAGACGCCTTATATTTTGATTTTCAATATTGGACACGTTTGCTAAAATTTTGTCATATGCTCCAAGAGAAAATTTTGGAGGTCTTAACTATTAGGAATCCAAAATTGGACACGTTTGCTAAAATTTAAATATTGAAAACTGTAAATGAAATACGGGAATTAGCATAAAAATAAAAATAGATGTGTAAATCTTGTCATTTAAATATTTACATGTATTAGGCTAAAAAAGTTTGGGTTGGCAAAATTAAGACCCTAACTACCCGAATTCATACCAGCTACGAAATTAAGACCGTAACTTCTCAAGTTCATATCAGCAAAGCAGTTTGTCATATGATTTGGATCGTTGATCGAGACTTTTTGTCAACCAGTTATGGGACCTATAACTCTACTCCTACCCCAAGTTACGATCGTTTGAAGTTTTATCCCTTTCAACTACTAGAATTATAGTGCATGCCGACAACAGCTTTATCTCGACGAAATCAATCATCAGGAAAGATGACCATATACCAATGACTAGTCCTCGTTATAGGTTTTTTTTCAGAATTTTGAGTGGTCAAAGCCCATAGTGACGACATCAATTACCACGTAAGATGACGCTATACGCACGACCAGTTGTCGCTATAGATTTGTCTAGACTTTTCACTAGTCAAAGCTTACAGGATGTAAATATTTACACAGGTATAAGTAACTTACACTAGTCGTAACTTTTTTACACTTATAAATTTACAAATATAAATAAATGAACATATATTTGTATGTATAATGATGTTATTCCACTAAAAAAATAATTATTTTGATTGATATTCAAAAGTTAACACGGTTATCGCAATAAAGGATGGTTAACATTCGTTTCCTTCCCTATATATATATATATATATATATATATATATAGAATAAGGATCGAATGTTAACCATCTATTATTGCAATAACCATGTTAAGTCTTCCAGATATATCATAATCATTATGTTTTTTGTATATATGTGTAAATTTGTAAGCGTAAACAAACTTGGAGTATTCTAGAGAGAAAGAGAGAGAGAGAGAGAGAGAGAGGCGAGAACAATAGAGAGAAAACAAAGAAAGGTGAAGCTTAAGGTATCTATTAGAACTGGTTTGATTTGTATATGCATTAAAGAATGATTTGTAATGATAATGACGCATGAATATGTAGTTTTTGAGTTAAGAAGCTCTTGAGAATGGTGTGGTTATTTGTAATCTTTAAATAATAAGTCCTAGTCCTTTTTTTACAATTTTTTTATATAAATTTTGGGGCTTTTATGTATACCATTATGCTTTATGCGTGCATTATCGACTTTGGCAGAGGATATTTGCATACCATTTGCGGTGTTGTTTACAATAACAACTACCATTCGAGTTTTGGCATTTCAACTTACGAGAAATCATACGGTAGATGGTGTAGAACTCAAATATGTTAGGGTGGACAAAAGGACTTGGGAAGTTTGAAAGTTTCAAAAGTCACATCAAAGACGTTTGACCTAATCAAATCACGATTAAAAGCTGCACAGGATAGTCTCGTTAACCAATAAATCTTCATGTGATAAAAATTATGTTGAAGGTGTATCCATGGAAGATAAGTCCAAAATTTATTGGAATATTTTAGATAATTGCTCGAGTTGGAGAAGTAGTTCATCGTTAGTGTTACAAGAAGTGCTTGACAGAATCCACACAACATTTCACGCTTCACACTTACCTAAATTTATTGTATGATAAAACAAAAGATTTAATCTCTAGTAGACATCAAGATGGATGACTGATTGAATTATACAGAAACGCGTGTACGTGTCGATTATTGACTAGAAAAAGAAGAGACTACATAATAACATAATCCACGGTAAGCGTTTAGTGAAAACATCAAAAAGGCTTGGAATCAACCTATAAGTCTCAGGAAGACATGAAGGAGTTGTACCCTCGTATCTTTAACTTATAACATGTTTAAAGTATGAAAATTTTTGTAAAGAGAATAGGAAAACGATGATATAAGGTGTCAAATGATGGTTTAATGTTTGAAAGACATGGTAAGGAAGAAGTCTTAGGTGGAGGCCCATAAGGTGCGCAAGGGAAGAAGGAGGCTCATAGCCTGCCAATGACCCCCTGATTTCCTTATTGCAGCTTCATCTTCTTCATCATAGAAAGAAAGAGAAAGGGCGGGGGGTTTTAGAATGAGAAAACTTGAAAAAAATCATTTGTTTCATGATTTTGATCTTGGACTATTTTTAGAAAATCACCATAGCAAGTGGAAGAATAAAGACACAAAAATAGATAATAATTATCCAAATATATATGTTTTTATCAGAAACAAGTTTTTTTTTGACAAAATAAGGGTATATCATCAAAACCTAGAGTTTTACATGTGTTAATACAACAACAAACCATAGATATAGATTCATGGGAGATAAATAATAGTTTTGGACATAAAAAGTTGAGATTTTAGGTAAAAATAGAGATATCATGATAAACATTTATCCATCGCATATGGTGACATTCCTATGAATCTAGCAACACTTGATGGTTCAAGGTTGAGGACGACATAGATCTCATGGTTAGCCAACGATTGGCTTGCGACATTCCCAATGTCAGCATTCATGATGGAAACATTCACGTGGGCAACCCTTATAAATGGCGATAGTTTAGTTATGTGATGGTAGAAAGTCCTAACATAAGTTTGGTGACTATATTTGGCAGCATTAGTGACACTACCCGACCATGCTCGTTACATTACCGACGACAGTGACCAGCAATACTATAGACGTCATTAGTAACAACACTAGTAAGATGTGATGGTTGTAATAACCCACAATTTGTGTAATAATAATGTAAGTTTAACTTACTTTTAAGGTGTCAAGAAGAAAAGTTCAAAAGGGGTTAATGTAGTGTTACCCTTACCTTTTTTGAAAACCTCCCATCTTGTTTAGTGAAAGAGAGCATCATCTTTCTAGATAGAGAAAGCTTGGGTTTCATGTAAAAGGTAAGGATTTATGCCGCTATCATCGATAGCAAGCCGAGATCCATGTTCACAACCATGTTTCTATCGAGATCTTTTGTTAAAGTTTCCACCTTTATGTACTGAAGTGTAGGTCTTTGGTTTGGGAGCTCATTCTAGGGTATGTTCTTTATCACCATCAAGGTGAGTTCTAGATCCCATCTCTTTATTTTTTTTCAATGATTTTAAGGATGACATGCATGCTTAAAATGTTTTACATCAAAAATTAATCGCTTTAAATCATCAAGTTACCATCTTTATTTCTAGGGTTCATATTTATGTTAGTCGCTACTTGAATTCAAAGTTTACTTGAGAACCCTAGATCAAATGATTCAAAGTTTACTTCGACACCTATAACGATGATATAACGTTGTTATAGAGAAAGCTATATCGAAGACATATTTCGACGACATAGTAGATCTATTACTAGGACACTATATATAGCCATGAAACATGTCCTTGGGACAGGCTACGTTTATGTCATCGCTATAACGCCTCTTCCTAGTAGTGTTCTACCATGCATGTTCCCCTTGTCCAACAGGTTCAAATATCAACTCTTACATTAGCTCTCATTAAATTGTTCTATCTTTGTATCACAACAAAGATAGATTGGCTGCATCTAATGCTTCTCATCGTCTCCATTGTTATCATCACAAAAATTTTAAGAGTTGGTTCAACATTAGTTTGCAGTTTATGCTACCTGATGGATCTAACAATCATATAGCACCTAATTAATTTTAGTGCAAATAACACCAAAAACATTTTGATCCAGAGTATTTTAAAAATAAGCTCTCCAATTTTACACTAAACATTAACACTAAAAACATGTTGCAATCCAAAGTATTTTAAAAATAAGCTCTCCAGTTTTACACTAAACATTAACACAAAAATGGTTCTACTCCTAATGTGGCGATTATGTTTGTCTACTTCTTTTCAAGTTCTGTTATAAAAACAGTCGATTAAAATCCAAGAGCATTTTGCAGCAATTGAGTGCTAATAAATTCAGCCCAACCATTATCCATGACCAATAACTAATCAATTACTTGTTAAATTTTTAACAGATATTCTTATTACTAGTACAATGATTATCATATTTGTAAGCTACAAAATTTAAGCTTTAACATTTAATTAAGGAACGCAATATTTAACAACAAACTATCCCCTCAAATAAATATTTGTTAATTAATAGAATGGTTTGCACGCAATTGGCATGGAATTCAATGCATATATATTTGGCTTCACATCAATCCTTTTCTAGTAGGCGGGCATTCTCAACTGATTGGATTGAGACCTTTGAAGTTACATAAATATATATAGGACAAACGCATCACATACATTCCCAACCTAGGAAAGAAATAAAATATTAAAACACAATATCGTTAAAATATGCATATGAGGTTGTTGCTCATATAACTTTATATTCATGTTTAGTTATTATGAACTTGAGTTCTTTTGTTCTAAAAGACTAATCTTGCCCGTAGTATGACTGACTTTATGCAAGTACTATGACGGTGTTTACTTTGCTTTGAAAACTCAAATATGTTTGTTAGAATTGCTTAAAACATCAAATATGCTTGTATTAGGTTTTTTTTAAATGTTATTAGTAGTAACTTATGTATTATTTAGAATTTTGAACATTAACTTAAGATTATCAAAATATAATGTTGGAGTAGCCGAGGAAATATAGGTTGCCCATTTTAAAACGGTTAAATTGACCAAGGACCAGACCCGCAGCTCTCGTAGGGACCACCAACCACCCGAATCACTGTAGCAAACCCTCCCATTACTCAATGGATAGCGCCTATTCTCTTTCAATCAACAAAATGAGAAATGAGGGAGAAAGAAAGAGGTCTTTATTGACGAGGCTTTGCATCCGGAATAGAATTAATACAGATCTAGAAGAATGGGTCTGGACTTTTGAAAAGATGAATACGCAAAGGGTAAGGCCAAGAACACAGCCGCTGGTAGCCAAGTGACGGATCCAAGATTTTTATGCAGCGGGGGCGAAAAACATGACAAAAGCAAACGTCATATAAATTGCAAAAATAAACTTCACTAAATATAGTAAAACAAAACATATATTACAATTGTCCTCTACATGATTTCATCTTTTGAAAACATTGAATAACAGCTCCATTCGTAATACTATGTAGTGCTTTTTTTCTACGACACAAATTATGCAAGCATTAAAAAAATCTTCACCAATTCCATTGCGCAAACTTGACTTTACAATCTTGATTGCCGAAAAACATCTCTCAACTGTTGCGGTTGCAACGGGTAAAACAAGTATTAACTTTAATAATCGATAAAGCATATGTATCCTTGTTTCCATCATAACTCTAGCAAGATTGGCCATACTATTCAAGTTACACAATCTATTATCTTTTCGCATATTGTCAATGTATGAGTCAAGTTGAGGTGCAAGAGCAATTTTTTCCCCATTCTCAAAATCACCTTGATAGAATTACATAACCTCAATAGCTTTGATGCATCAAACTTAGAAAACTATTCACATGGGTTGAAGCACTCATGTTCTGAAGTAATTCCGTGTTAATTTCATAAAAACGATCGCCAAACTCTTGAATTTTCATATCATATTAAAACAGTCAAACTTATAGTGATGTTGATTCGTGATGTCGTACCTTTGTTTTCTAGATCTGTAGCCCATGCCATTGATATAGTTTTCATTCATATCCAAAATTTGAGTATTATGTTTTCCACAAAAAGAATAAACTTTCTCTAAAAGTGGATCAAATCCACTTTCTCTAAACTCTTCCAGCTTTTTTTTAGTTGTTTACACTAATAAAACAACTTCTAGTATGTATTGATTTTTTCTTTGAAGAGCTCTTTATAATGTATCCGTAAGCGTTAAAATGTGCAACATAAAATGCATATAAAACATAAATTCAAATGAGCTCAAGAAAAACTCAAATCACACTTGTAGCTTTTAACCCATTCTGCTTACAAAGCCATTTGAAATTTGAACTTACATTAGTAAATACTAAGTGCTTTAATTATGTAAGTTACCTTAATAAATATGAATGATGGCATGAATAATTTTAACAAACATTGTTGAAACATGTATAGATTTCTCATATTATGTCTACAATTTATTATACACAAATATTATTTTCTAGTGAAAATCTTATAATGTTAAAATCACCTTGACAACCGAAGAAGACCGTGTTTGCACATCCCATAGGATAACATAAGAATAATATCATTGCCAACACTATAGAATTCTTGTGCAATACATAATATTGATAACAAAATTTAAACAAATTCCGATTTAGGAGGACATAACGATCAAAGCTATTGTATAAAGGTGAAAAAACAAATAGATCATATGTATTGAGTACTGATGAAAGTGAGTAATTTTGTTGTCAGATTGAGTTGACTCGCTTTTGGAAACACCTATTTAAAAAAAAAATCTATTATTTTGTAGATGAAAGATGTGTCATATTTCATACAAGAATTATACCATGTTAACAATAATCTAACATTTTTTAAATAAGAGGATTTAGGAGGTTTAATGCATTAAAATTACATTTTAGTCGAGTTTTGATCCACATAACTTGTTCAATTACAAGCTATTATATTAGTTAACAGGTTGGCTTATTAGAGACAAAGAGTAACAGGAGTCAACCCATACATAAGTAAAGGGAATTGAATTGCCACTTATATGGATAGAGGGAATCATGTTTTTGTTCATATAAAAAGAGAAAGTGTGAGATACCTAGAAGGACAAACCCACGTACATCCTTAATAGTATCCTGATGCCCTTCGAAAACACCTATTGCTTATATTTTAAGGCTCTCAGTAAGTGGTTTATCATCAATCTTACCAGCCTTTGGACTTTTACCACCATAAGACCTAGCCTTAAAATTTGTTGCCAATATGGAGATGTGATCATGAATACTCCACAACACATCTATTTATCCCTGCCTGCCATAACCAAAACATCAAAATAAATTAACTATTAAATGAACTTATTATTATAATTAAAACATGGTTCTGCAAAACAAAACATGGCATGTTATTGTAGTACATTACCTCAAGATAGTACAAAGGGTTCATTTTCACACATACCAAAAGCAAATTCTTTAATTTCTTGGTGACAGGTCAAGATCTGCATGACAAAGAACATAAAAAGATCAATTTTTTGCCATGAGAACTTAGACGAATATTTTTACCCGTTCCATGAAGAAATAGGTCAATCGGGATTTTCTTTCCTCTAACGGGTCAAAATGAGTAAACTTTTAACAATTAAGTAAAAGGAAAACAGGTTGAATTGGTGAAGCAGTTTGAGATGCCTAAAATGAGTTAAACCTCCCCAACCGTTTTATTTTAAACTTACATTATCATTAAAAGTAATTGTAATAATATAGTATTTCAAATATAGTTCATTTATAACAAGTTAACATCCAAGACAAAGAAAACATAATGTTTGTGGGTCGGTCAAGTCCAAATTAACCCATTTGACCTTTACACAACCCTTGACCTAGGCACTTCGTGACCCCTAACTAAAAATAATGACCCACCAGATCAGGGCAGGACTCTGTGGCTCCCAGGGCAGCATGATAATTGGGCTGAGCATCAACATCCCATATAATAACATGGTTTGATGAAAAACAAACAAACAATAATTTAATACTAAATTAACTATACATCAAAAGTAACTTCACATTGACAAAAATGAAAATTTTAATGCATACATCAAGGGTGGTTATTATTTTGTTTCTAATGAGAAAGTTCCTTGATGTAATTTACCTTCACAAATAAAGTTAACATTAGACAATACATATTTATTCTGTAACGACAAAAGATGATAAATAAACAAAGTACAAGTGTTAATTATAAAATACTTTTAATATTTGGATAAACAGGTTTTTGCTTTTGATGATTTGAATGTTTAGAAATCATTTTAACAACTGCAATAAACATGATTTCATGTAGATTGAAATACTAAACGTTAGTGGCGCTTTTAATCCCATCTCAAAGACTTGTGTGCATACCTGACAATAATGCCATTTTGGTTGTTTTGAAGTATTAAGCTCTAACAATTTTAGATTGCAAGGACTATTATCTCTCCAGGATGGATAATGGTTTTAAACTTCTTAATTAACAAAGGGAGATTGTGATTCTTCATTGAACCACAACAGTAGCCATTAATCAAACAACTTCACAAAAATATGTTCGTGCGAGAAAAAATTAACAGCATCACTACAATTTGAAGTTATTGTAGCCTTACCTGTGCAATGTGCTCATCAGTTGCAACTCTACGCTTAACAACTTCACAATTCGCAATCACGAGTATGAGCAAACTACACTGCTAAGCACAAAATAACTTAAATAAATGAAAGATGATAGCTATTGGAGTTAAGGGTTTCCCAAACCCATGTGAAATTTGTTGGCATTTGATTTACACCTATGATTATTCTACGGTTTGATTGTAAACTATATCAATAACTCACCAATCCGTGACAGAATGCATATTAGATTATCACTGAATTTTCTAATATCACATTCCCTAAATTTCCTTTTGTTTTTTACATCAAAAATGATTTCCCCATTTAGGCTCTCTTCAAATCATGCAACTAATCATATTTTATTGTTTGTTAGCACTAACTGGACATAAAAGCCCCAATAATAACAAATTTAGCTCAAATCAAAAAACCCTATTACTTGCAAAAACAAAGCTAAATCAAAAACAGAAACATGTCAATTTATTAAAAAAAATCTCTTTACACCAAAAGTCAAACATTTCAAAAGTTAAAGAAAAAGACAACAATAAAAATGACTGGAAAAACCCTAACACACAACAAAAATCCCAATAACAAACACCGCAGAAGAGAATAATACCTAAATCGAAGCAACTATCGTGGGATCCATGAACGTGGATGGTGAAATTGCAATGTCAAAACCTAAAGTTTCTGTAAAATTTAGAGAAATTGTCAAACTTGTACTCCAATTTCAAATAGAGAAGAAGGCAAAAGTAAAATACCTGGTTTGGGGGTGTGTCAATGATGTTCTACAACGAAGGTGATGACTTAGGGTGGATGGATTACAGGGTGAGAGCCGGACGCTTCATCTGCGCATCTTAATCCTTGTGTAAATGACCATTCAATTGCTGATTAAAGGCATGCCGAAATGATGGGGAGACGACGGGAAACGGCGGATATCTCAAGAGCCGCGTCTTATAAAAAGTGATAAATTTTCTAGTTTTATATAGTAGTATAGTTAGTTATTACTTGTCTTTGCCCATTGGTTGTTGTCTATATGGCAAGCCAACAAAAGTTATTTATGTTTTCTTTTATATAGTGGCCAGTTGTTGGCGGCGGGGGCTGGTGGTTGCTGGCAGCGGTGGAGCCGGCGGTTGGCGGCGGCAGCGAGGGCCGGCATCTGGTTGGTGACGTTCGATCTTGGTGGCCGGCAATGATTGTTGTGGTGGGTGAGTGGTTGTTGTTGATGACTAATGATGTAAGAAAAAAATGAATGAAAAAACGGGGGTGAATGAAATGAATTTGAGTGAATGATATCAACTGTGTAATGGTTTATTCTATTATTTTTACCAATCTAACATTGTTTTTTTCATTCAACTTCAATAGTTAATTTTATTGCGGCTCTCATTTAAGCGTTCCAAACACTACATAAATTAAAGCTTTGTAGACGTATGACACTTGAAAACCCCAACATACATAACTATGCATATACATTTCATTCAATATAAAATAGTAATTTGACTACAAGCTTTTTACCCAGCTAAACCTTTTAACTGTTTAGTACTTACTCGTTTCACATGTTATAAAGAACCTCTTAATTAATTACAAGGTTTAAATCCAAACAACTTTTTGTGTGGTGATGGATGTGCATGGTGTAAACCTCATCCACCTGCTTGCTTTCGAATATGGGTGTGGGGTGTTTTTTGAAACTTTTTTTAGGTTTTCCTTTACTTTTATATTTAGTCTAGATTTTTAGGATTTAAACATTAGTTTTATTCTCTTTTTTCTATTGATTATTTTAATGTTTTAAATTTAGGTTTTTCTTTTATTAACGTAATGTGTAATCGGGGTTTTCGATGATCGCTTCACAATGGAGTACGTTTTTGGATTTTACGGCGGGGTGATGGAGACTTTTACGATGGAGTACGCCTTTTGAATCCTAATGTACTTTTGAGGTTTTACGGCGAGGTAACACTCACTTTTACGATGTGATAGATGTTGCGACATTTTTTTTATTTTTTTATTTTTTGTCTTTCTTGATGCCTAAGACTTTTATACCTAGTTAGCATCAAATTGATACCAATTCTAAGGAACTCTATATAACCAAATGATTTTATTAAATGCTTAGTTATTAATTTACATCAAACTTGTTTCGGTGGCATCATTAATGCAAATCTTTGATTAGTCCCCTCGGTCAGGTTATCATGATCAGTTGCATACAGGTGGTGCAACAGGAGTGTTGGCCCGAGGTCGAGTGTTGGATTAGTCTAGTTCTAAGTTGTTAGGGGCAAGGAAGAGTAGGCCTAAAGGGAGTCCAATAAGCAGTTTCCCAAACCTCCAACTAGTTAAGTGTTGATCCGTGACGACCTATCAACATTATTCAATTGACGTGCTAACTCCTTAAGCTTTTGGCAATATGCGTCAAGTGACGCAATCGATCGAAGAGTGAGACCCATGAAGCAACGGCAGGTCATGTAATCTTCTAGAGATTCCCAAAGATTATATCCGGCCACTAGCTAGAATACAACAACGTAAATTTCCATCTAAGAATCGTAGGGCGTTCTTTTAACCAATACTTATCATTACGTTATTAATAGTTACTAATAATAAGCATGTAATATATAAACATACTAGGTTACAATCCCGTGTAATATACGGGCTAAATAAGTTTATTATTACATGGTTAATAATATAAAAATTATGTCTTAAATATATTCTACGGAATTAATAAACCCATGTATTACACATTTGAAAATTTAAAGTTACATATTTGAAATTTTAATTATCGATAGTTATTAATTAACTTATACCTATTATAGCACTCATAATTAAGAGCATTCACAGCCCGTACCCTATTTTTATGTGAGTGGGTGTCCTATATTATAGGGGATGGTTATGACTGGTTGCGAGTGAAGGAGAGATAAAATTTATGGGGGTTGTACCGTGATTCTTCATATTTGAGGAATCACGTTACAAACCTCATAAATTTTTTAATATTTTAAAAGTGGTCGTGAGTAGATGAAAAAAAAAAGTAATGATAAAAGTTTGAAAAATATTATATAATTGAAAAATAAAGAGAAAAAATAGATGTGTTTAGTATAATTATAAGGATGGGGATGAGGGATGGATTGTGAATGCTCTAAAAGAAGAGAGAAGCGGATAAACCGAATATTAGATGTTATAAAATGGTGACAAGTGTCCGGATTTATTTTTATATATTAATACAGATATGAAAAGTAAATAAATATGTATAGTAGTAACTTACATGTAAAAAATTATTTAGTGTAGAATACACAATTAATGCATACAAATCTTTAAAAACTTATTTATATATAACATTTTATTATCATAGTTGAAAGATTAATAACATAGAAGATATTAGTTAACTAATAGTTTAGCATGTTTCGTTTTGTGTTATATCTTTTTGTTTAACAAGGTGGACCCACACTACAAAGAATTCGATTATTAACGACGAGAAGTCAGCCGCTAATGTATCGCGACTATTAATTTTCTGCTAATGATCAAACATTCGATGTTAATAATCCGCCGCTAATGATGTTATCACAAAAGGTTGTATTAGTGGCGCCAGTTGTTGATGTTATTTAATTAATTAGTATAAAAAAATTACATGTATATGCTTGAGAGCTAGTAGAAAAATTTAGCAACATTTACTCTTAACTCCTAAGTATATACATATAAAAATATATAACCTATTAGCAAAGAGTAAGTGACAACAAATCTTTCTTACACTAACAATCATTTAGTACACATTCATATCATAAATGAGATAAAATATTTAAAAAAAAGTCTCAAAACGGAAACAACCCGAAATTAATTACAAAATCAATTTCGGATGGGTGTTTCTAAGCTGATTAAGATTAGAATGAAGTCACAAATCTAAAAGCTAATAATGCACAACAATTACAAATTACTAAAAAAATCAAATAAAATGTGATATTGTTTGAACAAATTAAAAAATTATTGCAATTGTTTCAAAGAATGTCATGTTTCTTCTGATTTAGTAACTAATTTTTTATTGTTATTCATTATAGCCAACTACTTATGTTTTTTGCAAATTAAAGTTTAATAACTAAACAATAAAATATATGAAAATAAATAAAATAGACCATTTTACAAGTATAAATCATACAATTTCACTTAATCACTAAACAAGATTTACGCAAATTGGCCACTAATAAGTATTTTAGTTTCACTAAATTTGACACAAAATTATTAAGCAAGTTTCACGCAAATTAGCCTAGCCTAATACTTAAGAAAAGAATCACACAACTGACATATTACCACAGTTTAAAACCTTTTAACAACAAGCATATTACTACATAACACAACTAACACCCAATAACACAACTAGTTCAAAAGATTCACACAATTACATTGATGATTCGTACAATTACTAGCATATTACCACATTTTAAATGATTCATACAACTAACACCTAATGAAACATCTAATTTAAAAGATTCAAACAACTAGCATAATTCCTAAATAATCTAGTATAATAAATAAGAAAATTAAAAGAAAAGAATTAAAAAAAACCTCAATAGTAGTAAACAACAATGACGATGGCCGGAGTAGCAGCAAATCTGAATATTTGGGCAAAACAAATTAAACATTTTCTACCTATCATCAAATATTCAAACATTTTCAAACAATTTAAATGATTCATATACTTTGATTCTCACCAATATTTCTGATCTGAACACAAAGGAAAACAAAACGCTAGCCTTACCAACCTAACAATTAAACATTTTTCACCTATTATCTTCCATCTATTACATTATACTAACAAGTGAAAGGGTATAAATTTTCTTCAAAGCTTTTAACAAATGTGGATGGTAGCATGAAACATATTTATACAACATACCCTTTTGGCCTGAAGGTGGGACGGCTTCGGCGATGGCTCAGGTGGCGACGGCTCAGGTAGAGAGGTGGGGGTGTTGTGGTGGTGATGGAAAGGTGGAGAGCCGGTTGAGAGACGGGGTTGCGCCGGTGGAGAGGAGGCCGCGGATTATGGATTGTGGAGCTAGGCACGCGAATGGCGTGAGGATCAAACTTAAAAGCTCGATAAAATCAAAAGCAAGTTTTTGAATATTAAAGTTCTCATGCAAGAACTAGTTGCCACATGAGAGGAAGTTCTTGTGTGAGAACATCTGTTATTGTAAAAATAGGTGTTTAGTCTTTGTAATCAAACACTTTACATATTTTCTCAATTTGTACTGTAATTCTTTTTGAAAAACAAATGCCAATTTATTTACATTGTGTGTCCATCTTGATCTCTTGCTTATTCAATCACACTGTTCAATATTCATTTCGCTTTTACCATACGAGATCGATCTTATTGTGATAATCATGGATCTTACAATTGGTGAAGATTTGATTCATCAAGCCTAGGGGAGATTGTTGGGATCAAACCTAAAGACTCGAAAAATCAAAATCAAGCTCTTGAATATTAAAGTTCCCATGCAAGAACTAGTTGTCGCGCGAGAAAAACTTCTCGTGCAAGAACATTTGTTTTGTATACATAGGTGTTTAGTCATTGAAATAAAAAACACTTACATATGTTCTCAATTTGTATTGTGATCCTCTCTAAAATAGAAGTGCAAATTTATTTACATTCTGTGTTTATGTTGATCTCTTGTTGTTCGATCACACCGTGTAATATTCATTCCGAGTTTATTGTACGAGATCAATCTAATTATGATAATCTTGGGTCTTATATAAGATCCACAGTTTATTGGGTTTGGCGGGTTACTACAAAATATTGAATCAAGATTTTTCCGAAGTAGCTTGTCCGTTAACCAAATTGACTCGAAAAGATGTGAACTTTGAATAGGGTATGGATCAAGAGAACACATTCCAAATATTGAAGACAAGGTTAACTCAAGCTCCCATTTTAACGTTACTTGAAGGAAATGATGATTTGTTGGTTTATTTTGATGCCTCGTATTTTGGTTTGGGTTGTGTGCTGAGCAACGAGAAAAGACCATAGCCTACACTTCTAAACATTTGAATATCCATTAAGCCAACTATGCCACACACGATTTAGAATTAGTAGTCGTGGTATTTGCATTAAAGATTTGAATACACTACTTGTATAGAACCAAGTGCATCATCTTCGGCTCTTCACAGGTCAAATTTTATTATAAGAATAGCACTTTACCTTGTTTGAATTTCTTCTATTTGAGCTAGTTTAAAAAGTAACACCTCAAATTTTGGTAGAAAAGAAATAAAATGAAAAGTGATGCAAATTTAATAAAGTCCAAGGCCTTAAGTTAGCAAAAGAGGAAATAGAAACCTAAGGTTTGTTATGAAAAGGAAAAAGGTCACCGTCATTTCTTTTCTTGCTCATCAAACTATCCAACAGGAGTTTGACAGAGAGAGCATAGTTTTAAAAAGAGAAAGTTAATTGAAGACCAAGCAAAAATAATGATTTCTTCGTACTATATGATATATCCAATAGCAAAGGACGAGATTTCCTATGAAATCATTCAATTATAATCAAGAGATAAAATATAATTGTGGAATGAATACATTTCATATATTAAAATTAGAATCTGTGATTAATAAGAAGATAATAGTACAATACAAAATAAATAGGGTATTCTAGTAGTATTTTACACAAATGTGTTTGCCTGAGCAATCACAAGTCTGAAATTAAAAATTGTTAAAATACATAAAAAAATAAACTATTTATAGTAATTACATGAATTTCTTGCATAGTCATAGTTCTCAAATCTTTTAAGTTTTCACAAAGCAGGCGAATCTTGCATACTAGTAGTTCTCACACAATCAACATCAAAATCCAAAGTTTTGCAAAACTTAGAAGTTCTTTCAATTCATGAAGTTTTCATATAAAGTCAAAATCTTATTTCTCGAGCCTTAAATTGTGAAATTTGCACCAAGCTAGATCTATAGTTTTAAAGTGAATTTACACTAATAAAAGAATAAAGTTGACACCTTTACGTATGAATGTATTGATCTTGGTTCATCTATCTCATTTTAGGGTTTTCCTTCGAGTTCTACAATAGAGGTGAGTTGTAGATTTGCATCTTCATATGTTTATGTGTTTTTAGGCTAGTATGCATACGAAGATGATAAAATTTTTTAAAGCTTAATATGTCTTAATAATAAAGTTGATGTTTCAATGGGTTAGCTTGTTTGAGTTGTGTTTTCATGCATGAAACCTAAAATAGAATGTTTTAATATGGAAAAGTTGCTAAAGTACAGTGAAATGTGAATGTATATCAAACACTAGGGTGAAATCACTCGCATGTGATCATAGTTAAAGAGATAGACCACCCGAACATAGTGATGGTCATCCACATGTGACCAATAATAAAAAATGTTACCCGAATATGATTATAGTGAAAGGAATGTTCACCCAAACATGATGATGGTCACCCATATGTGATCATAGTTAAAAAAATGTGCAATCAAATAGGATGCTTGTCATCCGTAAATGACCAAAGTTAGACTGTTAGAGTATAGATCAACTGATATCATAGTTGTTCACTCTCGTATGGTACCATTCATCACATGTGTCATCAGCATGTGTTCAAAGTCGAAGTATAGTCACATGTAGGTGACACTATTCATTGAAGATAAATTGATAACCCACATGTGACTGGAGTTGGATTATGGTTCACTCGAATGTAAAGTTAGTCAATTGCATGCAACCAAATAAGTATAGCACACCTGTACGTAAAGTTGTTTAGCCATAGATGAATAAGCCATCCGAATGTGATAAAGATAGAGTTTCTCCCTTGTAGATGAATAAGTCACTCGTATGTGACCAAGATTATAGTTGTACATTGGAATCTAAAATAGTTAATTGAATGTGAAATAGATCACCCGTATCTAACCATACCATACTTAGAATGATTTCATGCTAGTATGAATAGTAAATATCATAGATAACATAATACGATAGAATGCTAAAGTAATATATCAAAGTAATCATAATAAAGAATGCTAAAGCTAACTAAAGGTAAAGTTTAGATGAAAGATAAAGTTAAACACAGTTAATTAAAGCTAAGTAGAGATAAAGAGCTAAATATAAGTTTCACATGCAAAATGAAAAATAAATTTAATATTATATTGAAGAATAGTTACTCAGCTATAGCACAACTTTGAAATATTAAAGTATGATAAAGGATTCTTGCAAGCATAATAAACTTGGCATATTTTAATCGTTGACATAAGAGTCTTGCATAATGACAAGCGATATGAGTCTTGCTTTATTGCAAGGAACAGAAAAAGTCTTGTGTATCATATAAGCAACGGGTAAAGGAGTTTTGTATGAGTATAGACTCATGATAAAATAAATTTAAATTAAAGATAAAAAGGAATAAAATATAGTTAAAAAACTAACACGGTAATAGGTAAAGATTTCTTACATATATTTAAGCACACAAATAAAGTAAACTAAAAAATAAAGAACAAATACTTGATAAAGTATAATACAAAATTATGATATAGTATTTTGATAAAATAAAAGAATAACTCCCATACAACACTGAGTTTTATTTCCTTATTAGCTTGATAGATGTGCATAGATGAATAAAGATAAGGACTTGGCATGGATCCTTAAGCCACCTGATATTAAGATAAAGATTAACATTCTAGCATAGTTGTTGTGTTTAATTAAAGTATTCAATTCTGGTGTAATATATTTGATGGTAAACTATGTTTTAAATTCCCCTGTTTAAAGATTAATAATAGTTTTGGCTTAAGAATTATGTATTTGATGTTCAAATCGAAGTGTGAGGTTTCCTAAAAACAAGGCCTTACAAAAAATAACTATCTCCCCGTTGTCTTAAATGAGCCATCCAGTTTGGTTGAGCTAAAACACTTGACCACTTTCTTATTCTAAGTAACCACAAAACATCTCTTCATTGATTTTTAGATGATCTACAACTCCCTTAACATGGTTCCTTTATTATTGAATTTCTCAATATTTAAGGTTATACTTTGTATAAACCTCATAAGGACAACCCAAGGGAATTTATTTACCACCATAATCTTGTCATATTTCTTTCCAAGTGAGAAAATATTGGTCATGATCGAGGTTAGCCTCATGAAGAATTTATTTGGTGATTTGCTGTCCTTCATACATATCACCTCGAAGTCATTTCTCATGGTTTGAACCTTTATTTCTTTCTTTTGCTAAACACCCATGTGCATCATTATGGATCGATGGTTTCCTTCTTTAGACACTCTCAATTAGTATAAGCAACACTTTTTTGGAGCTGCTATATAGATCAGAACCAGTATGATACAATCTAATCTCTGTTTGATATCATACTTTTAGTCTTTTACATCGCTGCCCACACTCTTTGTGTGTGGAAATTCACTCAAATATTCAAAGCTATATTATGTAACTAGACTTTTAAGCATCAGATAACATAGGATGACACTACCCTTTTTACCAGCACTCAATTATTCTCCTTCTATGTTAGAACCAAAGGGAGAACATGAAATCGACATGGTAGGTTTTGGCATATTCTTGGTCATATTTATAATGGTCATTTGTTGGCCTTTGGATCATACATGTTGGTTGCTAGATCTTGTGTTTGATTGTTAGGAAAAAGTGTGTTACTATGAGAAGAAAATGACTACTGAATTAAACTTGGAAAAACCTGAGATTGCAATATTGGAGATTAGACAGCTTAGATGCTAATGATCTACTTGATGAAATGCTAGTACTATTTATGCTACTCTGCAATAAATATAAACTAGAAAATGGGATAGCGGAAGCAATGCAGTGAGTAAACGATGCCACCGCTACTTCATGATTAACTAATCACTCCACCTTTTAACTAAGTCAATAATTATTATCCTTAAAATTGAATATTTTCCAACTCCATAGTGACCACGTCATGCTTAATACTTGGATTTGGGTTGACACACTTTTTACATTCGACAAATGAGTCTATACACACACACAGACAAACACATACGTGCATACATACATACATACGTACAAGTATATTGCAATGAAGACGATTCGTATTACATGATGATAAAATGTCCAAGCTTCAAATATAGAACATTTCCATCATTTAAGATGAAACATTTCCTATTTAGAATAACTTATTGCCATTTTGTATTGAATTTTCAGATCTCGCAACCATTTCTCTTGGCACGTTTGATGTTTGGTAGGCACGTATGAGTGAGATTTCTGAAATGATAATAGCCATTGCAGTTGCAAGACCCATAGATAAGAAAAGCAAAAAGAAACTTTGAACATCAAGGCTTTGAGGAATTGAAAGCTCAGTTGGTTGTGTTGGAAGAGGAGTTTGAATTCCAAGATACTTGTTCTTCATTTGGGCCATATCTGGACTTTCAGTTACTTTTACGATGGCGTTTGAAAAATTTTGTTGTAATGGAGATTCAAGAGAAAAAGCCTGAGATAATTGAACACATACACGCGTATGTCATGTAATGCTTACTACATTTATGTAATGCTTATTGAAAACTTTGTTGTTTAGAAATAAAGTGTTTTTTAGTTTATTTAAGGATTAGAGCGAGACTCACAAATCCTAATCCAGGTTCGTCAACTAGTGGTCCAACCTTCATGTAATTATCTCCAAACTTGGCTAGAAATATGTTAATGTAAGGATCCTCATCACAAATGGCATCTACGGTGCCGTTATCCAAAGCATTTTTATAGTCATCCACGCTTGATAATGCTAGTGCTGTTGCTGTTGTTCCAGAACTTTGTGCACGATCTTCTACAAAATCAAAGATATAAGAACCACTTTGATATCCAACTTCTTTATATTGTTTTGGAACTTTTGGTTGTAGCTGATTTAGTGTCAGCCACGAAGATAAACATGCTGTGAAGATCTGCATAACTACAAATATCGCCATGAGCCACGTAACAAGAACAAATTTAGAGCACTCGTTTCTTATCTCTCCTACAAAAAGTCATGGTAAACACTATTTAATTATCAGCTTTTCCATTAACGTGCTTTGATAAATTAATATTTACGTACCTTCTTGGAAGAAAATTTTTGAAAGAGGAAACCAAATCGTCATAAATAGTTTTTGATTGAATGAAACATTATAAAAACTAGGGTTTCTTTGACGGTGCTCCAAGTATCCAATTGTTATTCCAATAATTATAAAAGCAGTAATTATTGCGATCCAAAGCCTCATTGTAAAGGGTCTTAGTAAAGTTAGCATGGATTGTTTCCATGTTCGTACAGCTGGCACAAGCATGTAGATTTCAGAACTCATATATGCTATTGTGAAATCAGCATATTTAGTTCGATTTGATGTGATAGTAATGTCTCCGGCCACAGCTACGCAATCCTAAAAGATCAATAAAAAAGAATTAAGTTAATCACAAGCAAATATGATTCTAGTTAGCGGTTCACAAAATTCCATTAACACAAGAGCTTTTCTAGAAGAGAATGAACTAAACACATTATACGCTTTCTTAACTATTGACTTCTTCAATCTTTTATTCAACAAGTAAAAACATACATATTGAAAGACTCGTATTAGATTATTGAAAAAAGACTCGACACTAATTATAGCCGTCAAAAACTAATAAATACAGCCTTAAATATTAATGTACCAAAGGGCATGTAACCCTATTGTATTCCAGGTATTGAAATTATGTCCTTTCCAAGTGGTTGAGGGTTCAACCCCTACTATGGATAAAATGTAGATTTAGGAGTATGATTAGTGAGCACGTGATTTTATCCATGGAAAAAGTAGTAACTCACGGTGATATGTTACTAAAATGTCATAACTTCTTGTATTAATATTCAAATGGCCTAAAACTTTAACATTTCGAAAACCCAAATTCTAGGCATTAAAATCTATAGGTCATAGTTCATTTGGTTGCTGTTTGATCTTCTAAATTCCTATTAAACAAATGCCCCAAGTCATGTCCATTTTGAGTTTAATGTCCAACAAAATCCTCCCTTAAACTTAAACCTTTTGATTGTTCATTCTAATCATCGTCTTGTAGTTTTCTAACTAAATTTTGGAAATTCTTTATAAGAATATGTTGCACTTGATCATGACTTGCAACATGATTTTTATTTATCCATATCCATTCTAAGCACGTTCCCTAATACATTAGAAATGTATGTTAATATGCTTAAAAGTCTCATGATAAACTTGGGCTCTTTGCCAACTCAATAGTTGATTTGTTGTCAACTTGTAATTCATTTGCCTCATGTTGTTGCAAACTTAGCTTGTGTAGCCATTTTATTAGCCATACTGTGTGGCGCACACACCAAGATGCTCAATATATCCTACTTCATATGTTGATAGAGTCACGAATGACTTGATTGCTTCTTCGAGACCTATGTTCATGTCTTATTCCCCATACACAAAACATATATAGCTATGTTTTTCGATCATTTATGACCGCACGCCAATCACTATCCAAGTATCCTACTATTTGTGATTCACTTTGTATTTATGTATAGTAACTTGAGTTACTCTAATCCTTAAATACATCAAAGAGTTCCCTTCATAGAATTGAGGGGCGAGTGTCTTCGATCCTTTATATATCAATTCACTATGCCGATACTATATGTAATGTTAGACCTTGTGCATGTCATATATCAATTCATTTCTCCATATGTAGCTATTTAGAATAATTTCTATATGAGCCTTCAAAAGAACTTCATCTTTTTTTGTCTCATCTTTCACGACTATATTCATACTTTCTACATTCTTCTTCCCGAAGTAGCAACTTTTTACATCATGTCCATGTTTGCCACGGTTGTAGCACTTGGCATTTGCTCCTCCAATATTGTAGGCGCGTTTGCATTTTTCTTCATTATAGTTTCCATGACTATGACTCCACCACGACCGGCATGGCCATATTTTCTTCTTCAGTTATGTTGTGCTTACATCACCTTAACCTCATTAATTGAAATCTTTATAAGGCCTCCGTCAAGACTTTATGTTTTTTTCTTCTCTTGCCAATGCACAGATCGATTCTCAAGTATTCTTTTCAAGCCAGAAATACTTCTTTTCAAGTTAGGTATAGAATAAACATTAGAAATACTTCTTTTGAAGGAGAGATCTTGGGTTCTACTCTCACCTATAAAAAAATAGGTGTAGGTTGGGCTAGTGGTAGGGGTGTTCAAAAATATCCGAATCCGAAACCGAATCCGAAATATCCGAAAATCCGAAATTCGGATATCCGAAATTTCGGATATCCGAAAATTCGGATATCCGAACTTCGGATATCCGAAATTTCGGATTCGGATTCGGATTCGGATAGTGATTTTGAGAATTTTCGGATATTTCGGATATCCGAAATATCCGAAATATCCAAAATATTTTATAAAAATTTAAAAATATTAAATATTAATTAAATATTCGGATATTTTCAGATATTCGGATGTTTTAATAAAAAACTTCGGATATATGAAAAGAATTTCAATAAATTTATTATATTTTATAAAATTTATTAAAATACAAATTTTTTTTTTGAAATCGGATATCCGAACGGATATCCGAAATTCGGATATCCGAAATTTCGGATTGGGATTCGGATAGTGAAATTCACTATCCGAAATTTTCGGATATCCAAAATTCGGATATCCAAAATTGAACACCCCTAGCTAGTGGGCTCTCTCACCTATGGTGAGTTTTCTCCTTAAGGTGGTCTCAAGTTGTGTCCTCAGTTAATGAAGATGATCGAGTGAGCCGGTAACCCATCAGTGATCCAATTAACATCAAAATAAATAAATAAACGTCCTCAATTATAAATTATCTTGCATCATTTTTGAGAAACAATTTATTTCGTCGTTCTTTGATTTGAACCTTAATTTATGCATCTTCAAAAGGGACATCTTTTTAAATCCTAAGCTTATCTATCTATACTAATAAAAAAAGTTTTTTTTTGACACATGACATTATTACAGATCTTCTAAATCTTATTTTACTGTGTTTCTCTAATCTAATAAATAATTACATTAACTACTGATAATTTTATTTAATTTATTTTAAGATTATAAGAAAATAGATCTTTCTATAAATGTAATTTTTAAATAAACATTTCTAAAATAAGAAATTTTTTTAAAGCATCAAATTTTTTTTAAAAATAAGAAATATTTTAAACCTTGTGTTTTTAAAAAATAAATTTGTTTTCTAAACAAAAAAAAAATGATTAAAATTCAAACTTTTCATAAGAAAAATTTTAAAAATAGCATTTTTAAAAATGTTTTATTTTAAACAAAGTGTTTAAAAACTACTTTTAAAAATGAAAAAAAAATAAATGTTTAATAAATGAAATTGTTGCTTTATTATTTAAAGTCATTAGTTGTATGCAATTTCAAAAATATCATATCTCAAGATATTGTTTTATACTTCATAAATTTTTTTACTAACTATTTAATATTTATTATGTAATCTGTGTAATATACGGAATACTAACATACATAGTTTATGAATAAATAAAGAGATGTTTGTGTGCACACATATGATTGCTAGCACTAGTTTCTAAATACCACACCATGTGCTCACAGAATGATTTTTCATTGGCTATCAAAAAGCTTCATCATCTTTTATTTCATCTTTCATATGTATATTCAGATCTTCTTTCAACTTTTACTCAAATCTTTTGCATAGCTTCCATTTCTACAACCTCAACCACGACCAAAACTATGACCATCGTGGTCACATCTTCTTCCTTGATTGTGTTGTTACATCACCTTGTCCTTCTTGATGGACATCTGTTTTTAAGTCTACTTTCAAGACTATTGTTTCTTTCCCTTCTTCAGTTGAAGGATATTTTCAACAACTCCTGTGTTTATGAGAATTTCTATGTTGCATTTAAGTTGTTCCAACACCATTTGTAAATAAGTTATGTAGCTATACACGACTACATAATTCTCCATTTTATTGCCTCCAACTCACATGATAAAGTTTTAATGCACACTTCCTTACATTAATCACAAGCTCTGTAAAATGTTTGTAAAGTATCCCATTCTTTTATTGAAGTTGATGCTCCATCAATCTTCTTAAAACCTTGTTAGACACGATTGGCACAATAACAATTGGTAAAAACACACTCATGTAATTTTATTAAGTAGAACAAAGAAAGTACTTTTAATACTCTTTGCATTTTGTTCCTATCATCTATTTATAAGAAAGAAAATAACTTCTAATCATAATTGATAGCTTAAATCAAGCAATGCTTTGATTGCTTTTATTATATTTGATCATCTAATTATTAACTTATCAATTTCAGAAATAAATTTGGGACAAAAATAGTTTTTTGACCCATGACCCATTTGATCAATTTTTGACCCGTGTTCATTTTGACCCACAAACATGATTAGAATCATCATTCACCCCCCTAATCATGGTTTGTGCACTTCATTGCTCAAAACAACATTGGTTCGTCATCCATAAATTGTGCTAAGTTAGCCTTCTCCTTTTCTCCCACTTTGGACATTCATTTAGAAAATGTCAAAGCTTATCGCACTTGTAGCATCTAATGTGGGTTTTATTCTATTGGAACTCTTCCCCACCTTGACCTTTTCCAAGACCCCAACCTCTTCCTCGACCACTCCCAAAGTCATCCCAGTTTGAACTTCCATAACCACATTGCTTGCATCCATGCTTTTTATCTTTCTCCCTTTTAGAAAACATTAACCTCCCATGAGTTTCTTCTTTTTTGTTGAGTCCCTTAATACGTTCTTCATAGGCCCTCAAACTTCCAACAGCTTCATCAAACGACATCTTGTCCAGATCAAAGCATTGCTCTATTGAGGCTACGATTTGAAGGAATAACTTGGGCATATCATTGAGCAACCGTCTCACCAAAACCTTCTCTTCAATGTCTGACCCGAGACTCCTTGCTTTTGATGCTAGTCCACTCAGTTTGTTTGCAAAAACATTTACTAAGTCATCCTCCTTCGTATGCAAGCTTTCGATTTCCTTCCAAAACTTTGTAAGCCTAGCCGCTCTTACTCGATCCACCCCCAAAAATCTTGTTTTCAGCCCTTCCCAAACTTGTTTTGGATCCGTACACGCTCTTCGAGATGCCTTGAAACAAGAAGGCAAGAGCCATCTTGGACTTTTTAGGATCAACATCAGTACCTCTTGGTGGTTCTATAGCCTCCCATATTCCATCTGCATTCATAATCGCCTTCACTTTAATCGCCCACACTGGATAGTTTGTAGATGTCAAAATCGAACACTAATCGGATATCAAACCTCCTTCCTTTGCTGGTATCATTGCCATTTTTTTTTTTGGACAGCCCCTACCCTTGTAGATCAAACCCTACTCCAACAACTTTCTTCCACCGACCAAGAAAACAAAGCCATCTGCTTTTGTTGTTTTCTTTCACTAGCCAAACGAGACTCGATCCAAAGGTTTCTTCCCGTCTATTTTTTGTGCACTTCTGGTCGGAATTCCTTGCAAAAGAACAAGCCTAACCTAGCTATTCTGTTCTTATCCTAGGCAACAAAGAAGAACATGGTTTGTTTACCAATCCATGGGATTCGGGCTGTGATTTAATTTTGATCACTGGCTGTTCAGAATCTAATCAAGCTGTTGTTTCACTTTTCAACCTTTTGGCGTAGTGACTTGTCTTTCTGTCACATGTTTTTGATCTTGCACCACTCTGATACCAATTGTTTGACACAATTGGTACAATAACAATTGCTAAAAACACACTCACATAATTTTATTAAGTAGAACAAAGAAAATACTTTTGATACACTATGCATCTTGTTCCTATCATCTATTTATAAGAAAAAAATAACTCCTAATCATAAAAAGAAATCATAATTGATAGCTTAAATCAAGCAATATGTATTCTTTGATTACTTTTATTATATTTGATTGCCTAATTATTAAGTTATCAATTCCAAAAATAAATTCCACACAAAAATAGTTTTTTTGACCCATGACTCATTTGATCAACTTTTGACCTGACCCGCAAACATGATTATAACCATCAAACCTACCTTATCTACACCTTCAAATAAGAGACAGTGAGCAGTATTGTCCCCCATTCACAGTTCTTTAATGCTTTCCACTACTTCCCCCGTAGATTATGCATCAAGTAAAGCAAACCTTTGTATACTCTACTTTTAGAAATTCATTTTGGTGAGTCTTGGCAGCAGTGTGTATCTAAAATTGTATGTTCCTAATTTGATAAAATAAGTGCTTTTCAAACAAAATTGTATGTTCCTAATTTGATAAAATAAGTGCTTTTCAAACAAAGATAAAAGGAACTGAACAAATGATATGATCTCGAATGATTTATTTCTTCACTCTCTTAATTTAAAATGAAAAAATATACATACTTATAAAATCATATAGGAAAAACGATATGTAAATTGCTTCAAAGATTGTAAAAACTCATGACGTTCTCTTTCTAAAGCTGTTATAACTTTTTTAGATAAACTCCAAACGAAATGAAAATTAACCATCATAAAATATACTTGAGAGATATTGAATCCGTAAATTGTACGTTTGATTTGGTTAACTTTCTAAAGTTAACGTTAACTTTGATCCATCAAATTCGCATTGAACAAACGCCTCAAATCAAATTATAATTTAAATTTACAACATTGTCAAGAAGGTTTTAAAGGATATTATAAAGTTTATTAAATTTTACGTACCTTGCCTTCAAGTTTCTTAACAACCTCAGTATAGCTTTTATTTCCAATCGGCTTAACTAATCAAGTTGAAAGAAATGGCCCTTGTACTTTTTTTTTACTACAACACTATAAATCCTCGACATACTCCAACTTAGAGCAAATATAACAAAACCACTAACCAAATCAAGAGACATATATGCAGTAGCTCCAAGTAGTGTTGAAATTCAAACCACCTAATTCACGAGCTGAAAAAATTTGACTCTAACGAATTGAATTATATAAACTAATATTTTTGAACAAAAACAAATGTTTTAGAAATAAGCATAATAAAATCATAGTATTACAATGACATAGAGTAATAGTTCACCAATAACTCGTGAGGTTTCGGTATTACAATAAAGATATTAAAATCATCTATTTTTTGTGCTGTTCAATTGACCATCTAAATAATTAAACAAGTAATAATAAACCACGACCGTGATATTTAAATATTTTGTTTTCTAACAAAGGGGCTTTAATTTGAGTAATTTGATTAATAAAATGGGACCAAAAAATTCAATTGGGTTTAAAATATGATTGGGTTAAATTTTTTATTGTATTATAATTTATAATATTTTTTTATGAATATATATATATATATATATAAAATATAAAAAACAAGTTTAAAAAGTTTTATGCCCTCTGAGCGAATGAGCCCTGAACGGATGTTCATCCCACCCCTCCGAAGGGCCGGCACTACCTAATGCTTTTATAAACAAATCAAGTAAATTGTCAAATACACCAGCAATTTAACTTTAACCTATTTAAAATTTATCAACTCTCTTATAAAATTCATCATCACATTTATATTCTTGGCTGTCTCGTAAACACCTAGTTTCTAGACAAGTGAGTAACACTTTGATTGCCACATCAAACCACTCTACAATCAGCTTTAACACCAAGCTCAGAAACAAAGCCGTGCAGCCACATTGTTTTGTAATTGCTTCTATAAAGCAATATTGGCTTTAGTAGAATATAAAATACCACATATTATAGAGATAACTTTTAACACATTTTTAAAACCATAATTAGAGATTGACCTGCCCTTGTCAAGATCATTGTCAAAATCAATATCAACATGTCCAACCACAACATGTGCTTTGTATTTTGACCAAAAACCAACTTAACATCTTTGGTTCCATTATAATATCTTAGAATCCATTTCATATCTTCCCAATACAACCTTCAAGGTCTAGTAAGGTATCTACTGGCAACACTTACACCGTATTTTATATCTAGACGAGTGCATACTATTAAATACATCAAGCTGACTACTTCATTTGCATATGAAACACTTCGCATCTGCTCTTCTTCTTTTGACTTGTTAGGATAGTCTTTACAAGCGAACTTGAAATCTTATGCCAAAGGAGTAAAGACAGGCTTGCTAAGACTCATTGAGTAATAATTACACACCTTCCTAAGATAAGAAGTCTGAACTAACTTCACCATTTTATGACTCATAACTCTAGTTATTTCTATCCCAAAGATCTTCTTAGCCTCCCCTAGTTTCTTCATAGCAAACTCCATCATTAACATGTTTTTAGTAGTAATTATATCACACTTACCTTACTTGCAACTAACATATCATTAACATATAAGAGAGAGTAGATATACTCTACACTACTACCAATGCCTAACATACACACATAGTTGTCATAAGCTCTTCTACAAAACCCATGATTAGCATATATAATCAAACCTCTCATACCACTTCTAACTCGTCCTCTATCATGACCTGGATTGTTTGAACTTTTCGTTTGAAGTTTCCCTTGATTATTAGCATCTGATTCATCTTAAATTTTAATACGTTCTTCAAAGTATTTAATTCTTCCAATTGTTTCTTCAAATGGACTTGTATTAGTTTCTTGATATTGCTTGATAAATGCCATGATTGGTAGGAACTCTTTTGGAACCAGAGTTATGCAGCTTCCTTACAAGTACCTTATCTTTCGAAGTACTACCAAAACTTTTAAACATGGTTTTTATATTGCTTAACTTTCCTATGAATGTCACCTACTCGTTCGGTTGTATTTAATTTCAAAGCCTCTAGTTCACTTCTCAATGTTTGTAAACGTGCTTTCTAAACTAGATTGACTCCAAGGTATTTGAAATTGATCGAGTCCTAAACATCCTTTATAGTGGACTAATGTTCAACCTCCATTAACACATCTTGAGACATTGTCTGGAAGATCATTGCCTTGATTATATGCAATTCCGTTTCATCAATAGTTATTTAACATCAATTGTTTCCTAAAGTCCATAGGCCTTCAATTAAAATTGATTCCATCAATAATGCTAAAGTAGTATAATTTGTTTCATTTAGTTTGAGATATTGAAAAGAAACATTTCCTTACTTACGAATTGATGTAAAACTATCCTTGCTTTACTTTCTTGGGTTTCTTCTTCAAATATCGTTTTAACATTTCTACTAATTTGCTTCTGATCGAATGATCAGTTTTCTTGATTAAATCAAGCAAAATTTCTTGCTTGTTTCTAGCCAACTTGCTAACCGATCTTGCTCCTGAACAACTTGCTGATCAAGTTATGACCTACTCGCCTCCTACTACTATACATTTCATAAAAAATTATCCAATCAACTTGCTAATTGGGCTCTTGCTTATTGCCTACTTGCTAACCAGATTTGATATGCTCGTAGCCAACATGCTAATAGGTTTTTATGCACTAAGTTGCATTGACCAAAGACTAGGTCTTTTATTGCTAAATTAAATCATAATGATTCTCCTTGCACTTGCTATTTGACAAATAATTGTTTGACTTCCTATTTAAACCAATAGTTCGCCTTGCTATAGATTAACCAATGGGTTTGTTTAAGTTGCTATGAACCATAAAGGCTCGATACTTGCTACAAACCACGTGGGTTTGTTTTGACTTGCTACTGACCAAAAATGGCTTGTTTTTTTTATCTTGCTAAAAACTACAAAGGGTTCAATTTGACTTGTATTTTTAACGAACCATGATGGATTCGAAGCTTGCTTTTGCTATACTCAACGCGCCACAGATGTTCGGAGTTTCTTGCTATACGAATCATTGAGATTCGGTTTTAACTTGCTATATAAAAGGTTAAATTTTTTTCTTTAATACATTTAAAGATTCAACTTGATCTTGCAAAATTTGTAATTTGATCAATAGCCTTGTTGATTTTAACCATGTATTAGATACAACCCCGGAATCCTTTCATTCGTGGCCGCAAAATCAAAACAAATTAATGTTATGCTTTTTAAAAATCAACCATTCTTCTACTTTCTTGAAGTCGTTTGGTTGTATTTAAACAACCCAATGAAGACCAATTTCAAATTACAATTTAATGCCTTTGGATAATAATGAACAGCCTTCTTAATTCCTCTTCTTAGTTTCTCCCCTTTTGGTTTCTGTCTTATGATTTAAAAAAAAAAAACAAGAAAAATTCACGGCCATGGTTCAAAGTGATTGCTTCTTGATCGATTTTGCTTAATTTCTAGATTGAAGACTGATTTCAATCTCTAATTTGGGGGTTCCAAAAGAAAATTATACCCTACAAATCGATCGAAACAGATTTTAAATATGTATTGATTGGAATCAATATCTCGTATGTTGCTTCTTTGTTCTTTCTTTCGATCGATGTTGAAGGGCAAAAACAAACCAGACTTCTTTTCAGATTGATTGATTGAGTGAATCGGAAAATACTTACGTCACCCCACCCCCCGCGCCCTTGTTTGTTGTGATAAGCACAGAACAACCCGACAACCTTTGTTCTTCTTCGGGCACTTGCACCGAAAGAACAATGTTGTTGCTTTTGTTCTTTCGAATATCCTTCCCTTGATCAATTAAACAAGTGTTTTGATACCAGATTGTTGGTAAATCAAACACAATTCAATAATCAAATATAATGAATTTATTAACTTGCTTGAATTGAGAATTTGTTAATACACATCGATACATACATATGGTGGGTATATATATTTTAATTTTGAACCATGTGTCATTTGGAGAACGACACATCCACTAGGTTTAACCTAGAACACATTTTGAACACTATATATTAACATATTTACATACCAGATTAAAACATACTTTCTAATATATATACATAATTGACACAAGCATCATTTAGTTTATATATTTCAGTACTTTTTACCCTTTAGCGTAAGCTGGCTCGTTTTAGCAGGAAGGTACGTTTATGCTTTCTAGTTGCAATGAAAAAGAGGTAGTTTAATAGAAGGCATTAGCCACCTATTTGACAAAATGACAAAGACACTTGCCAGAAGACCTTTCGTTAAATATGAATTCTAATTTAGATGTTTTAGTTAAGCTAAAAAGAATTTTCATTTTAAGTTGTAAGATGTTTAATAAGACTTACCTCGTGGTAATACAGATTTTGATTTTAAGAATAAACCGTGTAAATCCAACCTACGTCGTCGCACACTTTAAAAACAAGTTTTGACAAAATGTAAAGATAAATGTAACTATATATTGTATTTAGTAATTTATACTAATATTTTTACTGTAATAAAATATTAACTAATGCTGACACATGTCACCACCACATTTTTTTTCAACATAATTTTCCCGCTTCTTTATCCTATTAATAACTACATTAATTAGTAATAATTTTATTTTATTTTTTTGAACGACAAATTTACTCTACTTCTACACTACATCAAATTACACCATTACTTGGGATTGAACCCAATACCTCCCCTGTAAGATGCGAAGCCTCTATCAAGTGAGTTAGCCACACATTAGTAATAATTTTATTTAATTGTTTCTAAAATTAAAAATTAAAAATAATTTTTTAATAAATTAAGTAAAAAATATTTTTATTAATGTTATTTTAAAGAAACAAATTTTTATAAAAAGAAATTTTTCTAAAACATCAAACTTTTTAAATACGAAATATTTTAAATTGACGTTTTAAAAAGTAAAAATTTTATATACAAAAAAATTATAATTGGGAGTTATAATAAGGAAAATTTTTAAAATGATATATTTTTTTAATACAGTTTGCTTTGAAATAAAAATATTTAATATTTTGAAAAAAAAAAGTTAAAGAGAAAAGTCCTAACTCATATGTAATTTTAAATTGTCTCTTATCTTAAAATATTATTTTATAATTAATAATTTTATTTTATTTATTCAACCCTTGTAATATACGGGTTTACTAAAACTAGTAATTTATAAAAGTGATTATGTTGTAAAAAATAGAAAGACAAGGCACAAAAAATATCAAGTGGCAAACTTAATTATGAGACACTTGATATAATTTTGAAGCCCCTTTTGCCACTTGACATTTTTTGTGCCTTATCTTTTTATTTTTTACAACCAAACCTCTTTTAAATAATTACTAGTTTTTGTAAACCCATGTATTATACAGGTTGAAGAAATAAAATATTAAATAAAATAAAAATTATTAATTATAAAATAATATTTTAAGAGAAGATACAATTTAAAATTACATATGGGTAAGGACTTTTGTTTTTAACTTTTTTTTTTAAAAAGTAAATTAAATATTTTTATTTCAAAACAAACCGTTTAAAAAAATATCATTTTAAAAAATTTTCTTATTATAACTCTCAATTATAATTTTTTTGTATATAAAATTTTTACTTTTTAAAACATCAATTTATAATATTTTGTATTTAAAAAGTTTGATGTTTTAGAAAAATTTCTTTTTATAAAAATTTGTTTTTTTAAAATAACATTAATAAAAATATTTCTTACTTAATTTATTAAAAAATTATTTTTAATTTTAGAAACAATTAAATAAAATTATTACTAATTAATGTAGTTATTAATAGAAAAAAGAAGCAGAAAAATTATGTTGAGCATGAATGTGGTGGTGACACGTGTCACCGTTACTTACTCTTTTGTTATATTAGAAGGATATAAATGATTTTTTGACCAATTAAATTAGTAAACCAAACTTTGATTTTTTTTACTAATTTAGCCATTGACAAAAAAAATCCTAAATCTTGCTATCTACTTTTAAATATATCACCCTGTTTTACTTCTTAACAGAAAAAATATTTTTGAAAACAAATTAAAAAAATCAAATAAATTATTTTAAAATCAAGAAAATATTCATAAAATAAAAAAACATATTTTTAACATTTAAATTAAAATATTTAATACTTCTTTTAACAAATAAAAAGTGGTGAGATTTGACAGAAAATGATGAATTATATAATTTGTTTAGCACGTGTATTATATGAGTATATAGGCTAGTTTATTACGCATAAGGATGTAACTGAACATATCACTAGCTAGGATGTCAATCGTAACCTTTTCTTAATGGATCGTCTGATTTAAGCGGCAAAAATTCCATTCAAAACTCATTTTAACCTATTTAAATTAAAAATATAGGTGGTTTACTAATAAACATTTGGGCCAATGCTATACGGCTGTGTACTCTCTTCCTTTGAGGTTGAGGATTTAAATGCTACAGTGTAGAGCTTAGATTGATTTAAATGCAGATTATAATTAGTTTAAAGAAATATATAAGCGTTGAATGAAGAGATGGATGAAACCCTTCCACGTTTAAAATTTGGTTGCAAACGGTCTTTAAAAAACCGATGTATAATTATATATGGTCTTCTCAATCTTATATCTATATTATATAAATAAATAAATAAGTAGAAAGACATGTGACAACATCTAGTGAAGCTTAAAATTTTTATTCTACCTCTCTCTCCTACTATTGATGATGATTTTATCTCATTAAATTAACAATTAAATATTTAAAATGTAAATATTCTTATATTCTAATAATTTATTAAAACCTACTTAATTATAAGATTTTAATTATACCTTATATTCAAATATAAATTTATAATTTTAATCTTCATTATTGGTTAATTATAATTTCTTAATTATCCATTTATTTTTATATTTTATATGTGGCTAATGACATCTAACTAATTTACAAAATCTTCATATAAACTAATAGTTTTAACTGGCTAGATTTATTCCACTTATGTAATATATGAGTTTATAATCAAGTTTATATATATATACATGAAATCACTTAAAACCAGAAAAAAACTAGAATTGGTTTGAGTTAAATGGTTCCTAAAAGAGACTTAAATCTGTCATAAACATGTGCTTTTAAAACGATCTTTTGTCAATTTACATATGTTGGTGAGAGTCTAGGAGCCAAATGAAGAAAATTGACATATATATACCTTAGTTTTAGCATGAAATGAAACTATTTAACATCTACTGGCTGCATACCTTTGCACACGTTTACGGTTCCATTGATCTGTTGTTCGATCCATTCCAAAGAAGCGGGCATAATCTCTGTTGAAACATTCACAGACTCGGTAGCTAGATGATGATGACAAGTTAACAAGAAAAAGAACACACACAAGTGAAAGAACAAAATGAATTTTCTAATATCCATCTCGTATTAAAGTAGTCTGAAAAACAGTAAGAGTGGTGTAAGTTTTCTGTATATGAATTTGGTTCGTTTTATATACAAATATTTCTGTTTAAAGATTGAAGAAACACACACAGCCGCACAAAAAAATAATGACGTGGAGAAAAAGCGTTTTGCATTTGAATTGATCGACCATTTATTGACTCTTTCATCGAAAGAAAAGTAGTTGCACTTTGGTTCATTTACTTGCTTGTGCATGTGATGTATTTTTCTAATTAATGTTGAATAACGATATCTTAATAAATGAGACAATGGATTTTTCCACAGTGTAGGGAATTAATGAAAGCTTCAAGACCCGTTCCGTGCTGACTTTTCACAACCAAACTAGCCATTTTTGTGGATATTGATGGAGATGAGTTTTATATGGAATTGAAGTTATTTGAGACATTACAAACCTGTGAAGTCATCAAGCGTATAAATATTTTGAACATCTACAAACAAGTAGTATATGTGATCATCGGTAGCAAAAATGAACATTGTTAGTAACTTAAGATCAGTAGCAAGTTTGGCTTTAGGATTCAGTAGCAAAGCTGATCAGTAGCAAAAGCGATTAGCAGAAACTTGTTAATAACAAGTCTTTGGTAGTAACATAGTTTCTAGAAAAGTTGTTAATACTGAAGTAACTACCATCGGTTGACAATTATGATGGTTATAACCACCAATTATCATGTCGTTTCATTAACGATTTCAATGACCTATTACATATATCTATTCAACCTCTATATTAATAAATTATCTGTTTGATTTGCGACATCAAATTCATGTGAAGTCTGATATAATTTTCATAGAGAATATTATACATACGCATTCTTGAAACCTTTTTGTTACTTGATTAAATATTTTGACGTATAATGAAAATAACTTTAATATACCAAGGATACGAAGAGTTATACTTATCGACTTCAATTCAGAAAACACTATAAAAGATCACTTGGTACTTCAAAAGTCACGATTAGTCCTTTGACATAACAAGGGCTCAACCCGTAGAATATGCATCATCAAATGTGCAACGGAAAGAGTCAGTCACCAGGTTTCTAGGAAATTGATTAGTCGCTAAATTACTCTAATATTATTTAAATGAAAGAAATAAAAAAATTAAAATTATTGTCTCGCTAAATATATTAGTTATACAAATATACTAACATAAGCGTAGCTAAAAGTTCCATTTTGTAAAATAACGAGTAAGATAATAACACCCTTGAATCATGACTGAGGGATACCAATAATCGAAGATGATTATGTGCGAGTAATATCTTGTGTCCAACAATTCGAAGTTTCGAACTCTTAAATCTTGAAACGAAGATGAACTTTTAATCTTATAACTTGAGTCACATGACTCACTTTCTCGTTCACAATAAACCGTTTGTCCTTTAAGTTCAGCGGGCCATGCCACACGGCTGTGGTGAATATATAATGGCCCAACTTATGTTTATATTACACTGTTAACATAAATAAAATATTAAATATTAAAAGTTAATATGGTAATAATGAATTTGATGCTGACATGTATTTAAAACTTTGAAAAGAATAAATTTAATGCTAGCATATATTATTTTCGTTATTTTTTTTAAATAGAAAGATTATAAAATATAGAAGAAAATTAAATTATTTAATATTATATAAGATTCTTCAAATATAATAAAAATCTTGTCACTTATGATATATAATAACACTATTATTGTGTATACATTAAGACTTCTTTGATTTGGAGATATGCATCAATCATAAAAAAGAATGCATTTTTAGAAGTATTTTTTTATTCTTCAAAATTTTAATTTGTTTTTAATGATGTACATTTATTATAATTAATGAAATTTTTTTATTTTCTATTGTATTTCATTTAGTTATAAAATTTAAAATGTAAATACAAATTTCAAAATATATAAATTTGAAAAAAAAAGAGGAAATGGGAAAACTCGGACGACAATACAACCCCATGTAAAACAAGAAAAATATTGATAACAATATGAAAAATTGATGTGACGCTAATGTGTCACAAAAAAAAAAAAAAAAAAAAAAAAATACGGTTACTAGTGTAATAATGCATGTCGAAATCCATAGTACTGGAACTAAAATCTGCCATATATGATCACTATTCTGCATTAGTGGTACTCGCAAAATCAAAAGGTATTTTGTACAAAGTCCGTCGCTATTTGATACATGAAAATTGAAATCGTCAAAATCCCATCGCCAAGTGGTATAGAAAACCGTCATAAAATCCATCCCTATTTCAAACAATTATCCTTGCTAAAACCGCTAAATTGGGCTCAAATGGCTCAAAAACAGTCGCTAATTCTACCACTATCTTCTGTCACAAAACTCATAGCTAATTAGCGACAATATTTCCATCACAAAAGCCCGTCTTGATGCGTAGAAATCTTTTTCTTCCTCTTGGTCATAACCAACACAAGGCCCTTTAGCAACGGATTTGCAACAATTTTGATCGTCATTACTTCTGTGGTAATATTATCCATGCAAATTATTCCTAGCTCCTTGCTAAGTGTTGGTTTGTTCAGAAACAAATCCGCTAAAGTCGCAGGTGGTACGTTCCATAACTAACGTGGACAAATAACAGAAATGAATTGGTGCTTTTTTTTTTTTTTTTTTTACTTTTCCTTTAATCATAACATTTGTGGTTGTTAGTTGTTACCAATGTTTTTATAATCGAATCGAATAATGAACCAATCGTCATAGTGGATCAATGTTTGACCGGTCGAATCATATTTAAGAACCGGATTACATTATATATATATTAAAAAAATATTAATATCATTTATATATATTCATTTCAACAACAAAATATGACAATACTACACTTCTAACATATGAAACTTAGTAATGCATCATAAATTAATAAATTAATTAAAAATAAGATTTTGAAAGAAAAATGAAAAAATAAAAATTTTGGTCTGACAACCCGATCCATTCAACCAGTTCACCGGTCCGACTGGTAACCAGCTGACCCGGTATTACTCGGAGTAAAAATACTCTAGGTTGAGTCCAGTGGTTTTTCTTGTTATGTGTTTCTTACTGAGATAGTTGAGAATACGGTCCTAGCTATGAAGCATATAGATTTACGCAATTAAAAGCACGTATCATTTGAAGCACATTTGCCGTTCTAAAAAAAATTTGGTGAAAAAACTAAAAGATCAATTAATGCTAGTCTATATTCTGTTGACCTTTGACTAATTCTATATTTGCTTCTTTACGTTGTTGCTAGCTTAAAGCATGTTCAAAGGATTGTCTTTATTTTAATTACGTTTGAAACTACCGTATAATCTTTAAGTAAGTTTTCATGAGATGAAATGTCAACCAACCGAATGTCAATAGCACATACTGATTTTGACGCTGTAAGGCTGAGTCACACATAAACACAATAAAAAAAACAAATCATTATAAAAAACCTTTCTTGTGTCAACTTCAAACTTAAAATCATAAAATTCAAAAACTTACCTATCGCACTTATGCTATCAGAGTAGAAGACTAACAGCCGTTCAAAGACTTGCTACTTGATTAAATGGGTTCCACGCAATTGTCGTCGAATTAAATACATTTATTTCAATCCATATCAATCCTTTGCCCGATGATAGCTAACCAACATTCATTGTTTGTCTATTTTCTATTGATCATTGACCAATTCAAAATCCTTAGGTTTCATTTTCTAAAACTTCATTTGAGTATCACATTTTACAATGGCCGGCCCTGAGGAGGGGCGGGATGGACTCCCGTCCAGGGCCCACTCGCTCAGGGGGCACAAAATTTTTTAAAATTTTTTAAAATTTTTTGATATATTATATATATAATTATAAAAAAAATAATTATAAGATATACTACAATTAAAAATTTAACCCAATTATGTTTTACCAAATAATTAAATATAATTTTTTGAGCCCATTTTATTAACCTAATTACTCAACTAATAGCCCACTAAAATATTTAAATATTGTAATTAAAGTTCACAAAGTAATTTATAGGGTAGCCCACAAATTTATTCAAAGTTGCTCCCACAGTCCCACGTGCTTTGTGAAGGCTGAATGATTGCTGCTGCCTGCGTGCAAACTACTTGCTACGTGTTGTTGCCGACGAAGGATAAGAACTACCGTCCACGGTCCACCGAATCGGCTATTCCAATTTATTATTAAATTCAAGGTTATTGTTTTATTGTTAAAACATTTGTTTTTATTTAAAAAAATTAGTTTATATCATTTAAGTCGTTAGGGCCCAGGGGCCTTTTTTTCCCGGCTCGTTCAGGGTATTAAAATCCTCAGGACCAGCCCTATTTTTACTATTCTGTAAATGTTTAAAATAAATTTAATTAATACATTATTTTCCATGCTATAAATTTCATGCATGATATCACGTAATAGCTTCAAGTTGAAAATTATAATATATGTTTTCGTTGACTTAAGATTTGGCAGAAGTGCAGAACTACTACTGAGGACTTGGTCACGACAAAAGAAATTGCTCGGATAACCTACACAAAAAATATCACTTGTGAAGTGTAGCCACTTAAGATAAAAGGAGTTGATGTAAGATAGACATTGATGGAGGTATAGTCACATGTTTATATGGATTGATTCATCTAAACCAATCGAAAATTTAGGTTTCATGTTACATATTGATCGAATGATGTTGTGTATACAAGAACAAAGAATTGCATATGAAAAGTGATTGTGATTTACATTATTTATACGAACATATATATCCGACTAACTAACATTGTTAATGTAGTCCTCTTATATTACCTAGTAGATCAATCTCTATTTGATTCATGCAAATAATGAAACACAGTGAAAAACTGTGTCCAAAATGATAGCAAATACAATTCCTCAAAATCATACAAAATACATTCAAAGTTTCAATAGGACAGGTCACAAGTTAGTTACAAGAAACTAGAAACACCTATTTATACTAAACAAAAACAGGTGAACAATAACTGTAAACAAATTATTTTTGGGCCGAAAATATATTTCGGCATAAATGTATTTTTGCCCTTTACAACTTTTTTTCCTAAACATAAGTTTCGCCCCTTATAAGTCTAAAACATTTTTACTATTCCTTTCACCCCTTGTAACTCTAAAAGCATTTTTACTTGACATGTTGAATTAGTTTTCTACGCATTTGTCACATCCCGGCGGAAGCGTGAAATGCTTGGGTGTGACTCGTTAGCTCAAAACGCATTGATTATCACAACATATAAATCACAGCAATAACTTAATATTAATTTCATTAGTTTATAGGATTACATGATACAAAATTTAGTCTAACGTTCTAGACTTATACATTTGTAATCCTAACCAAAACATATCTTCAACACATCACATATCTTCAGCTAGTAGTGAATGTGAACGTCCACGTAAAGGCTGAATTCAAACAAGTCAATAGTCAACCATATACACAGCTTCCCTAGGTAGCCGTGCCGATCACTATACATGTTGAAGGAATACACGAGATTATAATACATTTTGCTGACCTGAAAAAGCATACTCAAAACAGTCAACATATAGTTGGTGAGAACATAGGTTTAATCAATATAAATTTTTTAAATTGATGCAATATAATCAAACTCACAACCAAACCTACACGCATATGTCAAGTGATTCATAACTGTCAAATACAAATCACACAATCAAATAATATAACACCATTGCCCTCATATCAACATGTGCAGGTTGACATTTCCTAAGTAGTGCTACCTATGTTATTTGACGGTTCCTCATCCGAATTAATGGTTGTGTCAATATGACAGTAACAAATCCAAAATTTCTCAAAAATGCATCCAATTTAACACAAAACAGTATGCTTTTTCCCCCAAAAATTATAAATCAAAAAGGGGCTATGTTACTTACCTTAGTTCCAGCCAATAAGTCAAACAATTCCTATAAAATAATTATTTGTTAGAATAAATCTAATTTCTTTAAAATTTTCAGCATTTAAATCACAAAAATTGTCAAAATTATAATTTGATAGTTCCTGTCATTTAAAAATTACCAAAATTTACCAGTCTAATCATTCTGAAAGCTATATTATCTCATAAAATTTTAGAATAACGACTCATAACAGGCAAATTTCTAGAATTTTCACAATTTTCATATAAATTGGCAGAAATAGTAAAACATCACTAAAAATTCCGAAATACATAAAAACTGTTCTATTCTAAATTTCATATTTTATGTAAATTTTTCATAATTTATTTAACTGTTTTGCTATTTCCTTTTATTTTCTGTTTATAGAATGTTCTAAAATATAAAACTCGATCATATATATGAATTAAATCACGAAATTTATTCATGAATTCCTATAAAATATATGGGTTATTATATAATTTTTCCAGATTTTTATCAGCTTCAGAGCTTCAGTTTAAAATTTTTCTTTCATTTTCTTGAATTAATTATATAAATTAATTTACCCAATATTATTATATCAAAATTTACAGATTATTACTTCTAATATTTCTCAGCAAGTTCCTAATTTTATTCCCACAATCACAATCATTTAGCTATTCAATCTAATTCATCAAGAATATATATAGGTTTTTAACCTTTTATTTGAAATCTTTTGTTTAAATCCTTGGTTTATATATAAAACTTTTAAGTTTTCAGCTCTTGAATCCTCATTTCTAACTGATTTTAAATAGAATTAGGTGTTTATGAGTCCTTGAATATCCTTGATGATTTAGTTTTCACAAGTTGGTATATATATATATATATATATGTTTATTGAAACACATATTCATTTCTTAATCTTGATAGTTAGATGTTTTAGAAATCTAACCTTGATTGTTTGAAGAGAACAAAGAGATTGACTTGGTTGAATTCTTGATAATCCGGATGAGGAGATGGTCCTTGATGTTTGATCTCAATTAGTTGATGATGAACAAAGGGAGGTGATGATGTTTGGTTGTTATGGTGACCGAGAGGGGGAGTAGAAGGTGGCGGTATTGGTTGTTATTCTGGAACCGAGAGAGAGAGAGTTGGGAGAGAGGTGGAGAGGTGGTGGTGGCTTGAAACCCGAGAGTGGAAGGAGTGTGGAGATCGAAGGTGGTGGTTGTGACGGGTTGTGGGTGTGGTGATGGTGGATCCATGCGGCCGAGAGGTTTGTTAAGAAGTGGGATTCATAATCATTATTAGGTCTATACTTAGGTTGGTGAGATGGTGTTATAGGCTTGCTTAGTCAAGCTTTTTAGGAGAGGTGGCATGTAACTAATATGTTTAGGTGGTGCTTGGGTGGCGGCTTATGGTGGTGATGAGTGTATGGCCAGCTAGGTGGCAATCAAAGGGGCTAATGACTCACTTAGTCATTATGCTAAGGTTAGTCACTTAATTAGGTTGCTAATCGGGTTTACTAGCCTTAATGGGCCGAGAGTAGGATTAAGATTGTTTATGTTGGTGTTTAAGTGAGTAATGGTTTTGATTAGTTTTAGTTTTTGATATAAAGTTTCTTGATGTTAACTTAGTATGGTTGATTAAGTTTTGATTATATGTAAATGAAAGATAGTTATAATTCAAGTAACTAGTCATTTTAATCATACGATTTAGTAACTAAATACATATGATTAGATAATCATAAAATTCACATGAAGGGAATGCATGCACACGTAAATATTCATGCATGCATGCTCACGTAACATATGCATAATAAACACATAAAACTCATAAAGAGTTAGTCAAATAAAACTTACCTTAACAATTCCTCAATAAAGTATAAATCTATAAAATATGCTTAAAATATTAGTTTACCTACCTTTGGTTTAGGGTCGTCACAGCATTAGCCTCAAATCTTGAACCAATGGTAATTTACACTATCAACAATAGCTTTTTGTTGGGTCATATTTAACCCATACCCCTTTCGTAAGGATATCGGCTTTTTGCTTAGTACCATGAACATTTTCCACTTGTACTTCTCTTTTTTCTACGTGTTCTCTTATGAAGTAATAACAAATATTGATATGCTTACTCCTTTCGTGGAATATTGGGTTTTTGATCAAAGCAATTTTGGATTGATTATCTACCCGAATATTCACTGCTTCTTTATCATTAAATCACTTAGCAAACCTTTTAGCCATATAGAGTAACAAGCCACGGCTGTAGCTACCATAAACTCCAACTCACATGGCGATAATGCAACAGTTTGTTCCTTTTGTGAGCTCCACGATATCAAGGCTTCTTCAAGATAAAAGACCATTCGTGTTGTACTTTGTCCTTCGCTGTTGTTGTTCCATGTGAGCTATTGTAATAGCCTAATTCTATTATGCCCTTTTCTGTATAGCACAACCCATAATTTACAGTTCCCTTCAAGTATCGTACTCTTTGTTTGAGTAATTGCCAATGTAATTCTTTCGGGTTCTGCATAAATCTACTCACTACTCCCACGGAGAAACTTAAGTCGGGTCTTGTATGTGTTACATATCTAAGACTATCGATTAATTTTTGATACTCGGTTGGATTTTCATCTTGGCATTGCTCATCTTTTGTCACCTTCAGACATGATTCCATTGGATATCGAGTTGGATAGCACAAGGTCATTCCTTCATGTTTTAGAACTTTTTTTGCATAGCTTTCTTGTTTTAGGATTATCTTATCATCTTTGTGTGATACGTCTAGGCCCAAATAATAAGTTAGCAAGCCAAGATCTTGCATTCGAAATTGTTTCTTCATTTGGAATTTATTCAGTGAGTGCTTCAGCACCAGAACCATAAAAATTAAGTCATCAACATATCCACGCCTACTCTTAGAAAGAAGACTCTTTTTCTTTAGTTAGTACCGACCGTAAGACCCTTTATGAGTAAGGGGAATCGAAGGCCGGGTATGTAAACTATTATCAATTTGTCTTTCACAATTATTTTATAAATTGCCTATTCTCTTAGACATCAAGTGTACCCAATTTGTTTCAGCGTCATGTCGAGCTTCTCATTCCAAGCTCGCGGAGCTTGACAAAGGCCATACAATGGTTTGTATAACCGGTAGACCATGTTTTCTTTTTTTTTTTTAAATGAGAAAGACTTCCGGTTGTTTTACGTATACAATCTAGTTCAAGTCCCATTTAAGAGTGCCGATTTGACGTCTAAATAATAGACTAACCAACTGTTTCGAACCGCCAATGCTAGTATAAGTTGAATGGTTTCTATTTTCACAACCGGAACAAATGCATCTTCAAAGTCGATGCCTTGTTTTTGAACATAAACTTAAGCGACCAATCTTGCTTTATACTTCGAGATTGTTTTGTTTGCATGTCTTTTTATCTTAAATGCCCACTTGAGCCCAATCGCTTTGTTTGCGGATGGTAGATCGCATAATCTCCATGTTTTGTTGATCTCCATAGATTCAAGTTCTTCTTTTATGGACACAATCTTTTCCTTATATTTCTTTGCTTTAAAATCGTTATCTGGTTCATCATTGGGTAGTACACATTCTTCTTGAAATAAGACATAATCCTCAAGGTGCTTTGGAGGATTAGAATATCTTATTGATCTCCATAAATTAGGACCTTCTTCATCGTTATTAAAGTTGGTATTCGACTCTGTAATGGGCTGATTTTGTTTGGTCTGGATCAGCTTGTTCATTTTAGGAAATAGTGGGCTAGTCATTAGTTTGATAAGGCCTAGTTGTGTTTTCAACTTGTGCAACAGGTTGTTGCATGTTTTCTGTCTCGTTTGTAGGGTTATGAATAAGATTATTTTCTTTTTCAATATGTATCATAAATTCAGCCCACTCACGTTCAGAATCAATTTGCATTCTTTCATTAAGAATGCTCCAGTTTTCTTCAAATTTATGCACCAGTTGTGCTCCCATTTTTTTCAAATTTTGCGTCTCGACTCATAAATGTTTTCCTTTGATATGGGTCATATAGTCGGTATGCTTTCACTCCATTTTCACTACCAAGATTAATAACTTGTTTGCTTATATCATCAAGTTTTCTAAGATTAACTAAAGGTATCGTCATGTGAATTAGGCACCCAAAGACTTTTAAGTGGTCAATATTCGGTTTGGTCCTTTCAAGGCTTCATATGGAATGACATTCTTTTAAGGCTTTGGTGATAACTCAGTTCAAGATAGACTGAGTGCCTTACGGTTTCTCCCCATAGATTTTGAGAAAGATTCTTTGCTTTTAACATACTCCTTGTAGTATTTAGAACGATAAGATTGTGATGTTCAACTATCCCGTTTTGTTAAGGGGAGTAAAGTGAGTGAACAACCTCTTGATTTCAATTGAACCACAATATTCGGTAAATAATCTGAACTCTCCCCCTTGATCACTATTTAGAACTTTAACCTTCATTCCATACTCTATTCGACTTCCTATTTAAACTTCTTGAAAATAACAAGAGCCTTATCTTTGGTTTTAGGAGTATAGACACACATATAAGGTGCATAATCATCAACAAGAAGTATGAAATATCGATTCCCTCCAAGTGTAGGAGGAGATATTGGTCCACAAAAGGTTCGTATGAACAAGTTCAAACGGTTTAGAAGATTGGTATGTGGAGTTTTTTGGAAAAGAGTTTCTAGTTAGTTTCCCCGTCATGCAAGCATTAAAAAATTGCTCCTCTTGCATGGTGGCTATGGTTCCATGCACCATTTTCTTTGTTTTCAAACTATTCATAGATGTAAGGTTAAGATGACGAAGTCTAGCATGTCATAGCCATGCTTGGTCATTTATTGATAATAACAAACATATCGTTGATCTAACTTTGAGCGAGGTTTTGTAGAGTCGGTTCATGCTCATTTGGACCTTCAACAACACCTTGTAGTCTTTTTCATAAAGCCATAATTCATTCCCATCCATCTATACCTTGCAAACATTTTCTATCATTTGGCCGCTAAGTATGTTACTACATAGATTGGGTATGTAGTAGACATCATTCACAATTCTTTGCTTCCCATTTTTTCAATCAATCATTATTGATCCTTTCCCCATAATTTATATATTCGACCTTCTCCAAATTGAATCATTCCATTCACCTTTCAATACACTCGGTCATCTGGTTTGAGGCTCCGTTGTCGAGATACCATATGATTGCATCATGTGGATCATTAGCATAAAGTTTTGAATGAACTTTGTCCTGATTCAAGAGGACTTCTTGCTCGAGATCTTTAACAATGGCCATCATCAAGGTTGGAAGCTAATTAAGGCCTTGGTTATTAAATTTATTAAAGTTGGCTATTTATTATGAAGGTTTGGTACACTCCCATGCATAATGACGTATAATGTTATAGTTATAACACTTTATAATTGCCTTGTCATGGTTTTGATTTTGATTATATTCTTTTCCTTTATTATCATCTCTTCGGGTCTCGGTATTAGAGTTATGTCTTCCTCGTCTTCGATTATACCCTCGACCACGGCCGCAGCTTCTTCCTCGATTATCGTGGTTAGTCGCCCCATTTCTTTGTCCTTGGTCCTGGTTGGAATGGTCGGTCCTTTTACTACCTTGATAGTTGGTTATTGCATGCATCAACCTGTTTTCTTTATCTACAAGTTTTTCATAGCTCTTTATTCTTTCTTCGTATGCTTTTAGTCTTGCTACACAATCTTGAAACTTCATGGTGTTGAGGTCATCTACTTGTTCTATAGTTGTGACAATAGAGATAAACTTTGGTGGCATGGCATTAAGTAATCGTTTTATAGCAACTTTATCTTGCAGATTTTCTCTCACGCAATTAAACTTTTGCACACACTCGGACATTCTTCCTACAAATTCTTCGAGTGTTTCCTTTTCTTTTACCCTTAGATTATCAAACTCTCGTTGGAGTTTTTGTAATCTAAGTTACTTTACTTGATCAGCACCAAGAAAACTTACCCGTAGTGATTTCCAAATCTCCTCGGCGTTCTTGCTTTTTGCAACTTGAGAAAGAATGTTATCCGGTAAAGATTGGTAGGTCAAAGCTTGTGCATATTTATTCTTCTTGTCATCAGTAAGATCTTTCACTCTTGGGTTGACAAATTCTCACAGCTCCTTTGCATCTAACATTGAAATTCCATGTGGATAACCCACGTGCTGTAGTTCATACTCGTGAGTTTTGGAACGGTTAGGGAAGTTGGACTAGAGTCTCGTTGTTGAACGATTGTTTGTTGTTGTTATGGTCATGTAATTTCTGTCATTGTTGTCTGTTACTTATATTTTTAGTCATTAATTATAGTAATTTTAAAGTATATTTTGGTATATGTTTTGCATTACTTGCATACATTTTTCGTTTCTTTTATATAATAGTAGTTTTCGTGGGATAGAATCTACTTTGGTGTGTTTTGGTTGGTTTTGTATATTCATGGAATTGGGAGAAAAGAAAAGGGCTTAAAAGAGATATTATTAAAGACGAATTTTCAATTTCAAAAAGTGTAGGAAAATCCCTAAAGTTTAGGATTTATTGATGGAGATGATTATCCCCAGAATTTTTTAAAAAGATAAGCAACAAAAAAAGTCTAAAAAGGTGGATCTAGAGATTAAAGGAGGAGGATAAATAGAAGAGGTCTGGAAAAAGAAAAGGAGCTATCTTTTGAAGCATATTGAAGTCAACCAAGAAGTAGGAGAAGAAAACCATTGAAGTATTTGTAAGAACCTAGCCTTTATGGATTAAAATATCAAGTGAAAAGCAAAAACTTAAATCATACTAGATATACAAGGAAGCGAGAACTCCAAGAAGATGGATAAAAATCTAATCGTGCGAAAACTTGGAGTTGCCGCGCGAAAACATCTGGATAGTATGTATAGATGTTTTTTTTTGTATTTTATTATGTGTGTTCATTTGTAAAGGTGCTCTAAAAGTGAGAGAGCATAGAGATGTGTGATAGGCCACCCGAGGGGAGCTCACCTCGGGTGGATCGAGCTTAAACGACGTAAACTCCTTTGGTATTGTAATCATTTGATTAATAATATTCGATTGAGTTTGTTTAATGTTCGTTGATATCACACACGCACACATCCGTCTTAATTTGATTATCAAGTGCAACAATATGTGGAATCGATCGTGTTGAGGACTTTACATGTGGTATCAGAGCAAGGTGTTGCTCTTGATACACGGATTTTCATTCCGCGATCATCCGTTTAAGACGTTAAACATGGAGGTTGAAGATCTAAAGGTTTAGCTCGAGTTTGGACCGGTTTCGAAGAAGAAGAAGGTGAAACCGAGGGTGAACACACATGAAATCGGCTTTGTTACATCATTACGCTCGGTATCTTCAACTTTTGGTGGAAAACAAAGATCTCAGACCGTAGCAGTGATTCAAAATCATAAAAATCGATTTTGGTTGAAGTTTTCGCGGGAGTAACTGCATCGTGCGAAAACTTTGCAAAAATAACCGTATTTTGCGAGAACTTTTTCATGAGAGAACTTTTCATGAGAGAACTTTTCATGAGAAAACTTTTCCATGCGAAAACTTTTACGCGAAAACTTTCATGTGAGAACTTTCCATGTGAGAACTTTTTTATGTGAGAACTTTCCATGTGAGAACTTTTCATGTGAGAACTTTCCATGTGAGAACTTTCTACGTGAGAACTTTTCATGTGAGAACTTTTCTTGAGAAAACTTTTCATGAGTAAAGTTTATGCAAAATCTTCGCAGCAGTAACCGTCATTTGCGGAAATTTTCTCATGCAGAATCTTCACCATGTTATTTAAACAAGGGGTTTTTGTGATGTTTGATCAAGTTCAAGATTCTATATCTACAACATTTGATTCGGGTCATTCGTGAATTGAAACTTGACAATGTGGGCATATCTTATCTTATTGATGGGGACAATGATCAAACGGGTTGATTAAGTGAAGAATCAAGATTGTTTGGTATTCTTGCTCTGAAAATATGGGCTTATTACATCTTACTTAGGGGGAAGAATATTTTAGATGATCTAGTTCGTCGTCACAGAATATTATCATCGGATTGAAGAATCGGGTTCTTCGGGAATCCAAAATGGAAGTTGGATCCCTCTGTCATATGCCTAATACATCTTAAGTTGTAAGTAATCAAGATAGACTAGTTTAATCTTGATTCAGATGTGATATCCTTTATGAAGCTATACATTAGGAGGAGGTTAAAGCTAAGGGGAAAGACTAAAGTGACAGATATCCGATGATCAGATAATTCTTGAAGATGAGTGACTGAAGTCAAACATAGCTTGATATCATAATCCATAGGAGGAAATTGTAAGGACCTAGCCTTATGGATTACAATATCAAGTGAAAAGCAAAAACTTAAATCATAGTAGAAATACAAGGAAGCGAGAACTCCAAGAAGATGGATAAAAATCTAATCGTGCGAAAACTTGGAGTTGCCGCTCGGGAACATCTGGATAGTATATATAGATGTTTTTCTTTTGTATTTTATTATGTGTGTTCATTTGTAAAGGTGCTCTAAGAGTGAGAGAGCATAGAGATGTGTGATAGGCCACCCGAGGGGAGCTCACCTCACGTGGATCAAGCTTAAACGACGTAAACTCCTTTAGTATTGTAATCATTTGATTAATAATATTCGATTGAGTTTGTTTAATGTTTGTTGATATCACACACGCACACATCTGTCTTAATTTGATTATCAAGTGCAACAATATGTGGAATCGATCGTGTTGAGGACTTTACAGTATTTTCTTTCTTTTGCTGAAATTGTGATTTTGGGAAGGCAATTAATTGTTTTGTTAGTAAGTTTTTAATTATTTTGCTTTCGATTGATCAAGCCATTATGTCCGGCTAAGGCACTTATATAGTTTCAACATTAAGGTTTAATTTTTTTTTGATTTGGTTTGAAATTATGTGAAACATTTAAGAGATGTTTATTTTAATGATTTGTTTGTTTGATTCTTGATCTTAAACCCGGATGTACTCCATTATATATTAGATTGTTAATAAAATTGGCCAGTTTATTAATTTCTCTAATAAAGTTTTTCAAGATTTAAAACCCTAATCAAGTTTTAATTTTTTATACAAGGAACAATTAACGGTTTGAGTGTGTCTATGAATTCATTCTCGTTACAGAATCATGTAATCTAGTTAAACATACCAAACGGCATGTGTGTTTAATTATAACTGATACTTCTATTATTGCAACCCGCACGCTAAGATCCGAACAGCGTGGCTTAGAGTAGCGGTTGGCTCTAATCAACGAACTACGTTTGATTAGACATTAGACACAGTGGATATCCGAACGGCGTGATGTCTAGTATCGATACAAATCATTAATTAAAAATAGTCATTGCATCATAATCGTTAATGATCGTAAGCCAAATTGAATCAAGAAATTACCTTAGTATTGCAATTAGCTTTCATATTTTAATTTACTTCACAATTTAATTAGAGAGTTTTTAGTAATTTTTTTTCAGAATTAAAAAATACAAAAAAATGTCAACTTTTATTTTTCTGGCAGAACCTTAACACGGCTTGCGTGCAGTTTTGACACGACCGTGTCGGCATACTTGAAATTTTTTCTAATTTTTACAAGTTAGTTCTAATTTTAGTTTTTAATTAAAACCCACATCTTAATTACTTAACCCATAAACAATCAAAATAACCGTGCTAAAACGTTTTTGATATAAAATAATTTACACGTATCCCTGAGAACATGAACCCTACTTCCGCTCATACTATTCTTAGTGTGTGTGATGATAGGTTCATATTATAATATTTTATTTGCTGGATTCAACACCCAACAAATTGGCACCGTTTCCGGGGATACGACGATTATAATCGTTTTATTCCAAGATCTTTAAGTACAGATACTCTTTTTCATAAGCACCATGGCAGCTAAACGAACTATTAGGTAGTGGGCAACCCATGATGTTCTACAACAACCTCTTTGCATAAACTATCCCGCTATGGTGAACTTTGAGCTGAAATCCGGCCTAATCCATTTATTACCACTCTTTTGAGGCCTTGATAATGAAGACCATCATAAGTTTCTTAAGGAATTTCATATTTTGTGTTCCGGAATGAAGCCACATAATGTCACTTAAGACCAAATCAAGCTTAGGGCATTCCGCTTCGCTATGCAAGACTCGGCTAAAGAATGATTATATTACCTACCACCGGGGTCGGTAAAACATGGAATGATCTTGCAAAACTGTTCTTAGACAAGTACTTCCCAGTAGTCAAAACTTTTATTCTACACAAGGAGATCATCGGGATTAAACAAGCAAAAAGAGAAGCTTTGCATAACTATTGGAAAAGATTCAAGAAGCTATGTGCTTGATGCCCACAACATGAAATCTCGTAACATCAACTACTTCAATATTTCTGTGAAGGGTTAGCACCAGTAGAGAGACGTTTGATAAATGTCTCTAGTGTGGGAGCTTTACTTGACAAAACACAAACTTAAATCAGAGCCTTGATATCCTATATAGCTGAAAACACCAAACATTACTCATAAGAAGATGAATGGTATGATGATATACCACAGGCGGTTAAATAAATGAGCACCCCTCACATTGAAAGTCAACTTGCTGAATTGACTAAAGCTGCAATGCAACTTACAAAAGGTAAGGAACTTGAGCCAAAACCTTGAGCGTGTGGAATATGCTTACAATTTGGACACCCCACTGATATGAGTCCCACACTTCAAGAAGATATAGAAGAGACACAAGCAATAGGAGGTTACCTAGGACAGAATTCAAGCCCATACGTACAAACCTGAAATAATCAAAATTAGGGACAAGCATGCAATGTTGGTTATCCACAAAGACCCCCACAATTTCACCAAAGACCTCCGTTTCATATGCAAAACAATCAACAAAACTTTCAGCCTCGACAACAACAAGTAAGGAGTTCGGGAATGTCTTTGGAAAACATTGTTAAGAATTTAGCAAATAGCACGCACACATTCCAACAAGAGACAAGAGACAAAGCATTCCAAAAACAAATAAAAGCTAGCATTAAGAACTTAGAGCAACAAGTGACTCAACTTTCCAATTCTGTAAGTAAGTTGGAATTTCAAGGTAAACTACGTGCTCAAACCGAGACAAATCATAAGCATAATGTTTGTGCTATTAACTTGAGAAGTGAGGAAAGTTGCAAAGGCCCGGGAATACATGAAGTAGACAATAAGGAAGACATAATTGATGCAAATAATGAGGATAAAAAGAATAAAGCATCAAAACCAATTAAAAATGATATGAGATTTACTCCTCTGCCTCCATTCGCTTCAAGACTAAGAGGTACACAAAAAGAAAGAGAAGAACAAGAAATCATGCAGACTTGCCTGAATGTAGAAATAAACATTCCACTTCTTGATGCTATTAAACAAGTTTCATGGTATGCTAAATTTTTAAAGGAACTTTGTATGTCAAAAAAGAAGCAAAAAGGTAATGAAACGGTAAAGGTAAGTGAAAACGTTTTTGCTGTTTTACAAAAGAGATTACCCCCAAAGTGCAAGGATCCAGGTGTCCTCATCGTTCCTTGTGATTTGGGAAATGTTAGTGTTCCTAGAGCAATGCTCGACCTTGGAGCCTATATTAAAGTCCTACTATACTTCATTTTTAAAATACTTAATGTAGGACTGTTAAATAGGAACAGGGTAGTCATTCAATTGGACGATAAGTCTATAGTACACCCAAAAGGTGTATTAGAGGATTTGTTGGTTTAAGTGAATGAACTAGTATTCCCAGCTGATTTTTATGTGTTAGATATGAGGATGATGACTCTGCAAATTCTAGTTTTATTTTGTTGGGAAGACCATTTTTAAAAACTGTTGAAACTAAGATTGATGTTTATAATGATACATTTTTTATGAAGTTTGATGGGGAGATCATCAATTTCAACATAAACGATGCAATGCGTTACCCAAGCGATATCTCATCCTTAAACTATTTAGATATAATTGAATCACTAATTGTTGAATGCATTGATTTATCCAACCTTGATGTTCCAACTTTAATGTCAAACAAGATTATTGATAAGGATGCAACAAAAGAACATATTAAAAAGTTTAAGCTTGGGGAGGTTTTGTTGAAGCTTGCACCTCACTAAACGAGACTTCAAAGAGTCTAGCCAAAGACACTAAAGAGAGGCGCTATGCGGGAGACAACCCGTATTTTCTTTGTCTTTTTCTTTTTATTTTCTTTTTCATTTTATTTCATGCTAAATAATTTATAGTTTTTTTTGTTTTGCTTTGTGTCAAACAGAAGGTTGAAATGGTCGTGTCAAAAACTATTATTGAAAATGAAACAATCGCATCAGTAATGAAAAAAAACAAAATTGGGAAACGAGTGCGTAACGATTGTTTTGTAAGTCAGACACGGTCGCATAAGCATTTTGAGTTAAAAAAAAGCGCTCAAACCATCTTCCAATCGTAAGCGCTACTTGGCCTTTTTCCGACCTCGACTTCATGACCATACCCTTCTTTAATTTCTTCCACCATCACTTGCCAATGTATATCACCATAGTAGATTCACTTCACTATATTCTTCAAGCCTCGAAGACGAATATGGATTTAAAGCTTCGGGAGAGGTATTTTCTACTTTATTTTTATTGTTCTTTTACCTAGTTTTATTCTTATTTTACTATTTTTTATGTTCTGCATTGCATTTTGTAAGGACCTAGCCTTTATGGATTACAATATAAAGAAAAAACTTAAATCATACAAGAAATACAAGGAAGCGAGAACTCCAAGAAGATGGATAAAAATCTAATCGTGTGAAAACTTGGAGTTGCCGCGCGAGAACATATGGATAGTATATATAGATGTTTTTCTTTTGTATTTTATTATGTGTGTTCATTTGTAAAGGTGCTCAGAGAGTGAGAGAGCAGAGAGATGTGTTATGGGCCACCCGAGGGGAGCTCACCTCGGGTGGATCAAGCTTAAACGATGTAAACTCCTTTGGTATTGTAATCGTTTGATTAATAATATTCGATTGAGTTTGTTTGAAGTTTGTTGATATCACACACACATACATCCGTCTTAATTTGAATATTACGGATTTTCATTCCGCGATCATCCGTTTAAGATGTTAAACATGAAGGTTGAAGATCTAAAGGTTTAGATTGAGTTTGGACCGGTTTCGAAGGAGAAGAAGGTGAAACCGAGGGTGAACACACATGAAATCGTCTTTGTTACATCATTACGCTCGGTATCTTCAACTTTTGGTGAAAAACAAAGATATCAGACCGTAGCAGTGATTTAAAATCATAAAAGTCGATTTTGGTTGAAGTTTTCGCGGGGGTAACTACATCGTGCGAGAACTTTGTAAAAATAACCGTATTTTACGAGAACTTTTTCATGAGAGAACTTTTCATGAGAGAACTTTTTATGAGAAAACTTTTCCACGCGAAAACTTTTCCATGCGAAAACTTTCATGCGAAAACTTTCATGCGAAAACTTTCCATGTGAGAACTTTCCATGTGAGAACTTTCCATGTGAGTACTTTTCACGTGAGAACTTTTCATGTGAGAACTTTTCATGAGAAAACTTTTCATGAGTAAAGTTTATGCAAAATCTTCGCAGCAGTAACCATCATTTGTGAAAATTTTCTCATGCTAAAACATCACCATGTTACTTAAACAAGGGGTTTTTATGATGTTTGATCAAGTTCAAGATTCTATATCTACAACATTTGATTCGGGTCGTTCGTGAATTGAAACTTGACAATGTGGGCTTATCTTATCTTACTGATGGGGACAATGATCGAACGGGTTGATTAAGTTAAGAATCAAGATTGTTTAGTATTCTTGCTCTGAAAATATGAGCTTATTACATCTTACTTAGGGGGAAGAACACTTTAGATGATCTAGTTCGTCGTCACAGAATCTTGTCATCGGATTGAAGAATCGGGTTCTTCGGGAATCCAAAATGAAAGTTGGATCCCTCTGTCATATGCCTAATACATCTTAAGTTGTAAGTAATTAAGATAGACTAGTTTAATCTTGATTCAGCATGATATCCTTTATGAAGTTATACATTAGGAGGAGGTTAAAACTGAGGGAAAAGACTGAAGTGACAGATACCCATGATCAGATAATTCTTGAAGATGAGTGACTGAAGTCAAACATAGCTTGATATCATAATCCATAGGGGGAAATTGTAAGGACCTAGCCTTTATGGATTTCAATATCAAGTGAAAAGCAAAAACTTAAATCATACGAGAAATACAAGGAAGCGAGAACTCCAAGAAGATGGATAAAAATCTAACCGTGCGAAAACTTGGAGTTGCCGCGCGAGAACTTGTTGTTCTCGCTCGAGAACATCTGCATAGTATATATAGATGTTTTTCTTTTGTATTTTATTATGTGTGTTCATTTGTAAAGGTGCTCTGAGAGTGAGAGAGCAGAGAGATGTGTGATAGGCCACCCGAGGGGAGCTCACCTCCGGTGGATCAAGCTTAAATGATGTAAACTCCTTTGGTATTGTAATCGTTTGATTAATAATATTTGATTGAGTTTGTTGATATCACACACACACACATCCGTCTTAATTTGAATATCAAGTGCAACATATATGAAATCGATCGTGACGAGGGCCTTACACATTTAATTTGTATATAGGTAGATATTAGTGCAAAAAAAAGGTCACACCTTTATATTCCGTGGAAAAATTTTGAGAACGACATAAAAAATAATATTACCATTTATTATGTTAATAATAGGTTGTGTGGCAAAAAGGTTGATAGTAATAAAAATGCAAGTGTATCCCGTTGTGCTAGTGCTCTTTGTTCTTGGGTTTACAAAGATAAAACTCTAATATGCATGTGTGCCTAATGCTAATCTGATCACATAAGAAGACCGGGACCTAGCAAAAATAGGTTGAGAACCGAGTCCATCTGCAAAAAAAAAAAAAAAAAAAAAAAAAAAAAAAAAAAACAAAAAAACAAACAACAAAAAAAAGAAAGCCAAAAAAAGGAGAATTAGTTATATGATAAATAAGCCGCAATAATATCAAATCAATTGTTATCTCGCATGGTGAAAGATTGACCATTTACACTCTATAGTCCTTGAGGTTAGGAAGGTTATCACCGTGTGAAGAAAATGTATTAGCATACTTAAAATACTAATTTAAAATGGATTAATTGATATGAAATGATAAATTCAGAACTTAAGGGTTAGAGGATCATAACTAGCAAATAGGGGTTTACTTGTTATAAAAATCTTGAAAGCCTCCTTTGTGCAATACAGCTGAAAATTAGCATAATAAGATGATTTCATGCTCATACTTTTTACATGAGGCTAGTATAGATGTTGCCAATATCTTAATCATTGTCTTCCTTCTGATCTTGCTCTAATAGATTCAAGTTGTACGCCCTTGAACTCTTTAGGCCTTCGCTGCAGCTTCTATGGTTGTTTGCCCTATAGATTCTTCTTTTAAGGAGTATGGATCTCGCTCTGATACCAATTGTTGAGTATCAAACTTTAAGAAAGAAACAAACACAACGATATTTAGATGTAGGGACAACCTTCACAATGGCTTTTTCTTTTTTATTAATCTCAAAAAGCTCATTAGAATTTCAATGACCCTAACCATTTATATATACTATGGTCAAATAGATAAAGTGATAAAGATTCTAACTAATCTTTTACTAGATAGACTCAAACTTTTAAATAAAATAATAAAATAATAAATGAAGGATTATCATCATATTATCTTCATATCTCACCATATTTTTAGCTAGAGTATTAGCTTTTAAAGGGAAATTATCTCACCCTCTTCATAGCTTGTTTTATCCACCGTAAGAACCAAGGAGGTTGATTTACTCCAACGCAACGTGATATCAGGATAATAACAAGCTTTGACCACTTTATGCAGGATACAATTGCAATCTGTTATGTATCACGTGAGACAGAAGTGTTGAGCCCAGGATCTCAGATCATTGATCATTATTTGGATGAACAAGACTCTGGGTTCTGCACATTACTGGGCAAAGAGCCCATATGAAACAAATGATGGAAATCAAATATACACACAATACACACACTTTATTCACACATTGAAATGACGGTACAATATAGGGTATTTATGCCCACTGAATTTGGTAGTTATAAAATTAACTTCTAACTACCTAACTACCAACCAAAACATTCCTACAGTTTGGCTTTTATTTTGACTTTTGAATTTGACTATCTAATTTCTTGATTACATAATCCCAACAAGAAGTAATATAGAACATTAGTGGAAATAGAGCACAAGAGAGAAATACTCTTTAAGAGAAAATAATAAGTTATTGAATGCCTAAAAACTTCTACGTAGAGCTCCCCATTTGAAGGAAAAATCTTGCATTCGTCATCAACTAAGGGGATGTCCGAGCTAGTGTAATGTGGTGTATTCTCAAACTAAAAAATTTGCGGGTTCATTAACTACAAAGTGCACATGTGGTATTTTAAGAGTATAGTAGGTTTAGAGTAGAAGGTGTGTATTTGTAGGTAAATAAAAATATCAATTTGGACACTAAGATTATTATTTGCAGTAACTAAGAAAGTGTTATGATAATTAACAAATTGCAAGAGTTGAGGACAAATCACGGTAAAATAATAGAAAAGTCACATAAATCAATTTGAGATTCACTGTCCTTATTCACACTTCTAACACACTTGACACACTCTTAGTGATCTTCATATGATTTTGTTAATTGGGTTATTTGTCCCTCATCAACAGACTAACTTACATTAAGCTAGTGATCATTTTCAGCAATTTGTGTTGAATTTGCAGAAATAGTTTGTATCGGTGGTTTCCTATGTATTAATATCATCGGAAAGATCTGTGAGGTTGTCTGCATCAGAGAGATTTCAGAGTAGATAATAGCCATTATCGTTGCAAGACCCATAAACATGAAGAGTAAAAAGAAACTATGAACGTCAAGCCTATCGAGAGAGGAATCCACTGATTGAGTTGGAAGAGGAGATTGAAAACCAAGATACTTTTTCTTCATATAGGTCATGTTTGGACTTCCAGTTACCTTTACAAGGGCCCTCGAAAAATCTTGTTGTAAAGTAGAGCCACGAGAGAAAGCCTGAGATAATTCAGTTGACTTAGTCATGTAACTTTTAGTATAGATATGAGTGTGCTTATTGATAAGAGGGAAAAAAAATATACAACCTTTATGTGGATATGATATAAGTGGTGCCAACACACTTAATTTCTTTAGGTCCTATGTTAGACTTTAAGTTTATGGTTAAATGTATATTAAGATTCTTTTGTTTACCATTTAGTTATAATGTAATTTTTATCGGGTACCATGTATCATCATTAATTTCTTAGATATGTATGTAAGCAAGGAAAAATGCATAAATATTTAACTGGACATCACGAGAAGGGAGAAAGTGAGTGAATGAGAGACTCACAAATCCTAATCCTTATTCGTCAGCGAGAGGTCCAACCTTCATGTAATTATCTCCATACTTGGCAATAAATATGTCAATATAAGGAAGCTCATCAAATATGGCATCTACCTTGCCTTTCCTTAAAGAATCCTTATAGTCATCCATGCTTGATAATGGTTGTAGCTTATGTACATTCGAGGGGCATTGTGCACGATCATTTGCAAAATCTGCAACACAAGAACCATTTTGATATCCAACTATGTGATATTGTTTTGGTATTTTGGGTTGCAGTTGATTTACGGTCAACCATGAGGATAAGCACGCTGTGAAGATCTGTATTACTATGAAGATCGTCATTAGCCATATAACAAGCACAAATTTTGAGCATTTGTTGAGCATCCTTCCTGTGACAAAATAAGGAGAAACATTATATGATTAGTAAGAGAAACATGAAAATATTTGATATAGCCTTGATCATGTATACTTGTAAATACCTTCATGGAAGAAAAATGTTGAAATAGGAAACCAGAATATCATAATAAGTTTTTGATAGAAAGGAACATGAAATTCAGGGTTGCCTACACGATACTCCAAAATCCCAATAGCTACTCCAATAAATATACAAGCACAAATTATTGTGAGCCAAAGTCTCATTGTAAAAGGTTTTAAGAAAGTTATCAAGGTTTGGTTCCATTTTTGTGCAGCTGGTACAAGCATGTAGATTTCTGTAGCCATATATGGTATTGTGAAATCAACATATTTTGTCCGGTTTGTTGTGATAGTAATATCTCCAGCCACGGCTTCACAAGTCTGCTAACAAAACAAGATATTAAGTCATCACAATAAAATTATAAACAAGCGATGTATAATTTTCTCCATTGTAAAGTAACACATCTCATGTTTCGTCAGCATAAACACATGCACTTTTTGTGTACACTATATGTAATCGAAACCTGATTGACACTAGAGATCAATCTTTTTGCACAAACACCTATGAAAAAGTTTTTGGACCATGGACATGAAAAAATTTAATTTATTTATTTTTAATATACACACACTTATTAAAAACCAAAAAACAAATAATTAAGCCCTCTTAAACTAACAAATACAATGTACTATAAAAACCATCTAACCATTTTAAACACAATATCCATATATAACCCACCACCCTCTAAAATTAAACCGATCTAAAAGCCACCACATATTTAAGTCCGTTACCCTTACCCTAATTATTATTATTATTCTTATTATTAGCCAACCGAATATATAAAAAGTTCTCTAAATTGGTTCTCTCTTTTCAAGTCCATATTTAAGGATACTAGAGAACCATTTTACATTATGCGTACAAAAATGGGAATTGGAAAACAGTGTTCTATCGCTAGACCTTGCAACCGGGCTCATTGCTCTATATATATAGTTTTTAATTAGGTATCCGTAAATAGAATTTGGCATCGCTTGGGGGATATACTTGTTGGGTTAATCGGTTTATTCATGGGTCATGGGTCTCGTGTCAGTAGGTCACTAGTCGTCTAGTCGAGTCAGAAGTTATTTAGTCGTCTAGTCGAGTCAGAAGTTATTTATTTATTTTGACACATGTTTTGTTTTAGAGTAAATTACAAATATTATCCTTTAAGTATTACTAAAATTACGAATCTTGTCCTTAAACTTTGATAATTACACTGAATGTCTTTTATTTCAAAATTTGTCACACTTTCCGTCCTTTCCACTAACTGAAGTTAAATATTTCTGTTAAGTTAATGATAAATTATTTTGTTGCCCTTGCCCTTTAAAGGACAAAATATGTAATTTACACTAATCTTGTATTTTCTTTCTTTCTTTCATTTATATACTTACTTTTCTTTTTTCTTTTTTTCTAACCACTTTTATCTTACAACTTATCTTAAATATAATTAATAAATTAATTTTAATTTAAAAAAAGTTAAAATCATTAATTGATTTTAATATATTACAGTTTTGTTATTTGTTAAATTTAGTTATGTTCTTTTCTACTAATAAAATTTAGAGAACTCATAATATTAAAAAAATAAATAAAATTACATAAACTAAAAATAAAATTTTCAGAAATTAATGAAACATTATTTATTAAAACGCAAACTATTTAATACACGGGTTTTTGTAGGTGCATTGTGGTTGAACCATTTAGATCATTTTAAAAAATAAATATTCTTGATCAAAAAATTTTGTGAGTTATTTGTAACGCGCCATCTATTTTTTGTATGAGATATCTAAAATTTTGATTTAAAATTAAATTTATATATTAAAACATGTATTTCATAGATTTTACATAGTTTCTATCTCTAGTTTAATATCATGTAATCTATATGTATAAATAGTTTAAGTTGAAAATATAATATTCTAAAACTAGGTTGGTTTAACTTTGAACTAAATCTCTTAAATCAGAAAACCACATTTAAAAGATTTAATTATAAAATAACTTTATTCTTTATAAAAAAAGCCTAATGAAAAAATGTTATGTAACATGTTTAATTAGATTTTAACAACTTAAACTTATTAAATAAATTATACAGACAAAGAAAAAATCATGAACGAAAGATGGTTAACGAGCTCATCATAATTCTTATTTAAATTTATATTCTTAAAATATTTAAACTTGTTTTCAATCCATCTTTTTCGTTGGAAATTTTCAGTTCATAAAGTATACAAACGAGGTCGTCAGAAGTAAAGTTAGAAATTTAAATAAGAATATAAATTTAAATAAGATGGATTGAAAACAAGTTTTAATATATAAATTTAAAACTTTTCGTTGGAAATCTATGAAATACATGTTTTAATATATAAATTTAATTTTAAATAAAAAATTTAGATATCTCAAACAAAATATAGATGGCACGTTACAAATGACTCACAAAATTTTTGGATCAAGAATATTTATTTTTTAAAATGATCTAAATGGTTCAACCACAATGCACCTACAATACCCGTGTATGTTTTAGTTTATGTTTTAATAAATAATATTTCATTAATTTCTAAAAATTTTATTTTTAGTTTATGCAATTTTAATTTTTTATAAAAATATTATGAGTTCTCTAAATTTTATTAGTAGTAGAGTACATAACTAAATTTAACAAATAACAAAACTGTAATATAAAAGTGGTTAAAATTAATTTATTAATTATATTTAAAATAAGTTGTAAGATAAAAGTGGTTAGAAAAAAAAAAAAGTAAAAAATAAATAAAAGAAAGAAAGAAAATACAAGATTAGGGTAAAATACATATTTTGTCCTTTAAAGGGCAAGGGTAAAAAAGTCATTTACCATTGACTTAACAGAAATATTTAACTTTAGTTAGTGGAAAGGACCAAAATTGAGACAAATTTTTAAATAAAGGACATTCACTGTAATTATCAAAGTTTAAGGATAAGATCCGTAATTTTAGTAATACTTAAAGGATAATATTTGTAATTTACTCTTTGTTTTATGATGGGTTAATCGGTTTATTCATGGGTCATGGGTCTCATGTCACCAGGTCACGAGTCGAGTCAGAAGTTATTAATTTATCTTGACATGTTTATACTATGGGTTTCGTGGGGTTAAGTTTACTAGTTTTTAAAGGTTGAATAAGCACACAATGTTGTGCTATTCAATTCAAGTCTAGTACGTGAGTTTAGGTAGAGAGTCTGCACCTTTTCCATTGTAATTTGTTTACTATTTTGCTTAAGAGAAGTTGATAGTATTTGGCTCCAATCAATGTGTTTGTGTGTGTGTTTCAAGGAGCCAGTAACAACAATACTTACTATGTAACATGTGTCTATTTACCCATGTGTAGTAGTCTAGCCAAATTTAATACGTACTAAAGTTACTAAATGTCGCGTACCTTGCCTTCAATTTGCCGAACAAGATCATCATAGGAACCCCTGCTTTCTCCCTTTTCATTTACGAATGGTACAAAAACAGGTTGAATATTAAAAGGTAGTTCTTGCAATACTAAGCAGAATATAGCTATGGAGAATCCTCCTTTCAATTCACCATCTTTGTTGACATCTACGAACTCTTTAAAGTATGGTTTCTTTGGCACCCAAACAGTCAACTGCCGGCAGAGATTTTGTGTTTTGTTGACGTCCTTCTTCCATTTCGCCCCTAAAATGTCTGTATCGACAATAAAAATGCCAGAATAATGGAGTGTCACTAACGTAAAAAGGAAAACGTGTATGAAAACACAACCTTCTGTAAAGTTGTTATCAAATAAACTCATAAAGTTAAATAAGCTAGGAGAAATCTATGTCTGGTCCAAGTGTACCTAAATATTTTAATCGTTTTTTTAAACATTAGATATTACAATACAGGTATAAATCTAAGCTATCTCTGTTAATTCAAGCTTTGCTAACTCTACTACTTTTTATTGTTTATGATTTTTTGTCAAAAAAAAAAAAAAAAAAAAAAAAAGAAATAGAACAAGATACTCTTTCAAAATAATCTTTCGCAGTCGACCTGTAAACATTATGCAGTCCTGAAAAAGTTAACGTGAATAGAATAACCAGACTTAGACCTTAAACTAACAATTCCCATCTTAAAAAACCGGTTTATTATTGTTTTTCCAATATCTAAATTTCTTTAAGTCAGACTTAAAATCTGCTTAGTTGTGTTCTTGGTCTAGTGGAGGGTTGGGTTCAAGGTCAACGTGGCATGGCTCATGCTGAAGGAAAATATATAACAATAAGTTTAATTATAGTATATTTTCTAATATAGTTTTAATTTAATTATTTTTAATAATTAAGCATTTGAATTGAAATAAATTTGACAATGCACAAGCAGTTAGTTCTAGAAGTTGAAAAATCAAGTTATGTAGGAATGTTTAAACAAAAAAACATTAATCATTTCTACAATTTTTAATTTTCATTAGTTTTCATATTTCTACAATTTTCATATTGACAAAATTGTATAAAAGTGGTTTTGAATGACCATTTACACTTTCATAAGCCTTTTTAAATATAAAAATGGTTTTGAAATTAAAATCATCGAACTTGAGGTTTTTGAAATAAACAAGTCCATTCGGGTTGGAATCGAGCAAGTCAATATAAAATTAACTCTTATGTCCATAAACAAGACCAAATGGGCGTCCATAGTGGATTTTTGTTAACTAATATTCAGGTGGTCATATAGGTGATAAATTAACTTGGTTAATAATCACTAAAATGCAAATATTATTGAAACCTGAGTTAAGCATAAGTGCTCACCTTCTTTTGGAAAGGATTTGTTAAGCATTAGGATATATTGCATGGATTTATCAATCAAAACAAAAATGGTTTTGGGTAAATCCAGAAGGTCACATGGCATGTACTCGTGTTCAAATCTTCATGGCGTGCCTAATTAGTATATATGTCGTAAATCAAAGGTTTTGCATATCAACTTATATAAGTTGATTGAAAAATCAATAAATTTAAATTCTTTTAACCTTTACGCTCCTATTTTTGGAATGATTATCTGTTGGGAATAATCTAGATCGAGCTAAAACTGGAGCTAATGGGTATGGGTCAATATTAGGTTTTATTATAAGCACATGTTTATTATGTTGTTTAGTTGTATGTTAGTGGGTCAAAACATGGAACGAATGCAGAAAAATTATGAGACAATGTGATGAATAGTGGTCACGTGGGTTTGTTTTGTGAGTCTATTTAATATTTTGGAATGAATGAAAAGTGTGTTCAAGTTTTAAAAAAAAGGTTTCTATTCGCGTGTGTGATCTTGGGCTTGAAATCATCATTCTCACCATCCTTTGGACACATGGTTAAGATATAGTCCTATACCATCCCTATTCTAATTTCTATTTCCAAACAATGATTTGAGGTTATTTAATTTTGAAACGACCATTTGACGGTTAGGGCTTGTGTCAATATTTTACTGTTTAAACAGTAGTTTGAGATTACAGGTTAGGGCTTGGATCATAACATTTAATATTCAAATGACATTTGAGGATTCATCATATGGTCGTTTAAATATGGGGGTGGCGTATTTGGCTTTGGAGCCGCGGATGGTGTAGAAATAGCAATTCATATTTAGAAACTTCTAAAATTAAATTGGAATGTTATAAGCAATGGTTTTAGGACCAGATAGAACGTCGAACCGCACGCCTTGTTAGTCCGCTGGTCGGAACGGATTTAAAAATTAAATGACATAATAATCATATATATAGGATATTATAAATAAAGTTATATACATAATTCACTATAAGTAATTTATGTGTATTTTATATATAAAACTTAATAATAATCTTATATCAAACACACCAATTTATTGTTTAAACCCTCGTTATTACCCATTAAAATCAAAAAACAAAATAAACAAAAAACAGAATCCGATCCGACCACCGATCTGGTTCCCGGTCGGGCCACCGAACCAGGACATATCGCCCGGTCGAACCACTTCAAAACAAACTTATGCGGACCGCTTCTATCACCCCTCAGATTTCCGGCCAGACTGGCCAGTCCGATCCGATCTTCGAATCAATGGTTATAAGAAAGGTTTCATATTATTGGTTGGTTTTTGGTTTTGAAAATGTTTCTTTTTTCTTTCGTGTTTTAAGTTTCTTACGTAAATACCCTTCCCTTTTCTTAAGTTTCTACAAAGTACTAAACAATCACTGAACTTTAATTTTTCTGAAGTTACTATAAAACCCATGAATAATGAATCTACATAAGACCGTTACTTTAATCCTTTAATATTATCTAAGATCCCATTTTCTCATTACCATCAAATCTGCAAGAAATTTTACATATCTTAGACCTAACTAAACTAGCAGGAAATTAAAGATAGAAATTTAAACAGAAAGTTTTTACATTACATATATATGCTTTATAAATGTTTACATGGAATTGAAGTGGTGGCAATGCCTTCTATAGGATGTTGTGAGATGAAGGGCCAGATGTAGATTGACATATATGCTCTTAATTAAGTTGTTTTAACATGCAAACCCTTTACTCAAGTAGCGCATATATATGCGCTAGTTGCATACCTGAGCATATGTTTACTGTTCCATTGATCTGTCCTTGGATCCATCTTCTCATGTTAATATTGAAATGTATTCCATTGATTTCTTTTGTTTCTGTAGAACCAGTTACGAACTCCGGAGCTAGATGAATATTGGAAACTAACAAGAAAAAGAAGACAAAGAAGTGAATGAACAAAAAGAGTCTTCTAATATCCATCTCATGTATATGGAATTGCATCCTATTTCGGTTTGTATATATAGATGGATCTGGTTGAGTGATTTGGCAATTTAAATCGTTGACCTTGCACGCTTAATAAATAATAAACAGATGCGACCTTGAAGATACACCAAACACAGCATAACAAAAAAGCTAAAACAACGATTTTTGAGGCATTATACAATAGATAGGTCTTGAATTCTTATGTTGTTGTTGAATTCAAAAGGCCAGGAAATTACGAGTAAATAAAGGAGGTATCTTTTTATTCGATCCTGTGTATCATATTGGTCAAATCTTGGTTTTAATAAAGCTCAAGCCTAGGTGCAACAGGCAAATCAGATTACACATGATGGCAACCGAGCAAAGAAAATATCACACGATATTTGGATCTCAACATAAAATTAATGACTCTTTGTATTTTATAAAACCGGAACAATTTATAAATACTTCTTCATCCCTCTATATATAGTAAACAAATACTAATACAAATCAAACTCAAACACTATCTAAATAATAAGATAAACAAACAAACTAAACCCCTAATCTAATACCAACTTATTTAAATAAACTAATAATTATTTACTCCTAAATGATAATTACAAATGAATTAACTAACATAATTATCTCCTACCTTTTTAACTATTATGTAATTACAATATTAATTCAGCAATCACTCCCCTAATCTTGTAATGCACTCTTCTTCACATGAAACCCGATTTGTCATCCACATACTGGGTTAGGTTCACTTCATCATTTTTCTTCCACTTCAGACGTTCCGATATGCAATGCTTGAGTTCATTGCACTTGTAACACCTAATGTGGCTCTTGTCCCATTGTATTTGACCATCTCATTGACCTTTCCTAGACCCCCGACTTCTACCTCGGCCACATCCAAGATCATCTTGATTCGAGTTTCCACAACCATAACGCTCACACCTGTGCTCTTTTTTCCTTTGCTTTTTCATCCGACTTTGCAAATAAAAGTTGATTTTGCTAGGTTGGGATCACCTCATCCTTGATCTTTTCTTTATAAACTTTAAGTCGGCCAACAACATCATCATAACCAATGGTCTTCAAAGTTGTGGCTTCTATAGAACAACAACTAAGTTTATTATAATAAACATCGTATTATAATAAACTTACATGCGCCGATGGTCTTCAAATCGATCTTATGTATTATAATAAGTTTATTATAATACGATCTTAGTTATCTCAATCTTATGTGATTAGTGTGTGATGATCATGAACTTTGAGTTATTATAATGATGGATATGTTGGAATAACCAATTGAATCAACCCAAAAACATATATAAACAAGTAGAATTATAGTAACATAATTTAACACTTTTTTATTATTAAAATTACAAAATAAAACTAAATGCATAATCCTATATTTATAGTAGATAAAAACTAATTATAATCCAGCTAGAATACTATATAAATAATCATATAGATAAACTAATAATTATCAATTTCTAACAAACCGATAATTACTAATAATTAAATCAAACTTTTTGTTTCACTCCCTGATGTTTTTATTTTGTATAGATTTACCTTTTTAATTGTGAACATATCAAGATTAAATTTATCAGAATATATTGATTACATTTCGTGAGTGCCTACATGTTTGTTTATGACATGGTCTCATTTGTGTGGTGGAATCGAATCACGAAGTTTAGATCATTTTGCGATACCACCGTTTGGAGATGGGTAGGGCCGGTTTGGTTCAAAGAAAGGCATGCAAGTATAAGTGGTTGTAATAATTATCATATTTTGTGATTTAATTTCATGTGTTGTTATCTGATTTGATGTTGCTCTTAAAAATAATGACTATTATTATCAATTCACCCGTGATAATCTTATGGTGTGAAGTTCTAATCATTAATATGTCTTTTAATAACCGGTAATGTTGTTAATGAGGTCTCGTTCAGAATATTGTTCTAGTATGTGTTTAAAGCTTTAAGGGGCAGCTGGAGTGTAAGGAAGCTAAAGCTCAGGGACTCGGGTGCACAAGTGCTGAAGTTTTAAGGGTTGTAGCTGCATTTCTTAGATTCTAATTAGAGTAGATGAATCTTTTCTCTCATATTCTATGGAAGTCATCAAGAAATATTCAGAGGATATAGAAGGCCTTTATGGTCTTCAAAAAAGGTGTTAAGCCCCGATTACCTCGTTTGAAGAACAGTTTCTGAATCGAGTGACATTCATGACTGAATTGGCACATTGTTTATGATCATGTCTTCAATCTTTCTCCAACTTTTTTAGGGTTTCTAACCCTTGTCTTATGTCAAAAACTTGTCTATCTATGCCCCCTAATTAATCTTCGTTTATTTCTTTTTGGTTTATTGTATTCGTTAATCGGGTTGTTGATCTCTGTCATTTTTCGCTTTTGTTAGTTCGAGTTCATATTCATACTTTATGGATGTAAACATCTTGATTTGGGTTGAATAATATTTGGATTTATCATTTGTGACGGTTGCTATATAGAATTGGAAAACCTGGATATTGTAATATACAAAATCAGATCGTTGAGATGCTGCTTATCTACTTCTTAAGATGCTAGTTCTATTTATGGTACCACACAAAAAATAATAAAGTGGGGATAGCGGGGAGACTAATGCATGCACCACAAGCCACTACTCATGCAATAATTATAATCACTTTAAAAATAAGACGCTTTCCAACTCCATAGCTTCATATTTGGATTCGGGTAGACCTATATATATAAATATATTCAGTTCTAGTTTACAATCTACAAATACTTTTTTTATACACACATGAATATGTATTCTAATCTAGTCCAGTGGCGAAGCTTCACTAGGGCCGGGGGGCCACCGGCCCCCCTGTTTTTTTCACCAGTAGTGTTAAATTTTAGTCCGACAGTGTAAATTTTTGACAAGGTAGTGTAAATTTTTATATAAATATCAAGTTCGCCCCCTTCTAAAAAAAATTAATTTCGCCCCCGCCCCCTTACGATATAGTTCAAGCTCCGCCATTGATCTAGTCCAAACCTTACAAAGGGAAATTTCAATGCTGACAGTTTTTATACACACATGAATATGTATTCTAATCTAGTCCAAACCGTACAAAGGGAAATTTCAATGCTGACAGTTCTTATAATAGGATGACAAGATATCCAAGCTTTAAATATAACAACATATATTCACCATGTAGGCTGGAATATTTCTTGTTTGGAACTACTTATTAAGCATTTTGTATTGAATTTCCAAATGTAGTAACCATTTCTCTAGACTTGTTAGTTTTCTTGCTGCACGTACACATGAGTGAGATTTCTGAAATGATAATAGCCATTGAAGTTGCAAGACCCATGGATAGAAAGAGTAAAAAGAAACTATGAACGTCAAGGCTTTGTGGAATGGGATGATCAGTTGTAGGAGGAGTTTGAGGTCCAAGATATTTCTTCTTCATTTGGTCCATATATGAATTTTCGGTTACTTTTACAATGGCGTTTGAAAAATTTTGTTGTATAGGAGATCCACGAGAGAAAGCCTAAGACAATTGAGCACATTTACTTGTGTAAGTCATCTACTTCATAGTAAATATATATGTGGGCTAAACAACTGACAATAGGAAAGAAAGAAAATTTAGTCTAAAGTTTATCACTTCTAGAAAGCTGGGTTGTTTCTAACGAAAATTTTCATCGTAAATATGTAGTAAAAACAATAATTATCTCATGTGCGAAACTCTTTCTAACACATTTTTTCCTAAATACTCCTAATAGATATTTTTCTTACACATTTCTAACAAATTATAAGAAGTCTTTGTTACTTATTTGGTTGGGAAAGGATATATTAAAATCTTCTGATATATTACCAAGGTTTCTTAAATTGTTGTTGGTATCTTGTTGCTAAATCAGGGTTTTCTACTGCGTAGATATTTTGATGGAAATGTGCAAACTCTTCTATTAGTTTTGTTTTTTTTTTTTTTTTTTGAAAATTTTTTGTAAGAATTTTCTTTTTTTCTAGCAGTATGTCTGGATGGCGTAAAATTAGGGCAAACACAGTCAACAAATGGAAACAAGTTTTGTGTATTAGAGTTTATCTCTATTTATTTTCAACACCTAATATACTCATATTAACTTTTTTACGCCTTTATATCTTTATACCAAAGAACTCGAACCCTTATGAGTGTGGCGAAAGAAATACACCATTTACCACTACGAGAGCTACTATAGCAATCGATCCTTACACCTACATCTATTAGACTCTAAAGTTATGTTTAAACACTAAGATGTTCCTAATTTATTTAGTTTTTCCAATATATTTTGCTTAAAGTTAGCATTTAGTTGTATTTGTGTTGTTTTTTAAGCTACTTAAAATAAGTAAATAAATTATTTAAGGGTGAGAGACTCACAAATCCTAATCCGGGTTCGTCAGCCATTGGTCCAACCTTCACATAATTATCTCCATACTTCGCTAAGAATAAGTCGATGTAAGGATCCTCATCACAAATGGCGTCTACTCTGTTGTTGTCTAAAGCATATTTATATTCATCCACACTTGATAATTCTAGTGCTATTCCTTCTACCAAATCTAAGATATAAGAACCACTTTGATATCCAATTTCTTTATCTTGTTTTGGAAGTTTGGGTTGTAGTTGATTTACGGTCAGCCAGGAGGATAAGCATGCTGTGAAGATTTGCATAACTACGAAGATCGTCGTTAGCCACGTAACAAGCACAAGTTTAGAGCACCTGTTTCTTATCTCTCCTACAACAAAATCATGATAAAAATAATCCAGTTAGCGGCTTTCTTTTCCACTAGCATTGTTATGTATACACATAAGTTTTAATTAGTAATTAATGTACCTTCTTGGAAGAAAATTTTTGAAACAGGAAACCAAATGATCATAAATAATTTTTGATAGAAAGGAACGTTGTAAAAACTTGGGTTCTTTTGACGGTATTCCAAATATCCAATACTTGTTCCAATAAGTATACACGCAACAATTATTGCGATCCAAAGTCTCATTGTGAAGGGCTTTAGTAAAGTGAGCATGGTTTGTTTCCAATTCCGTTTAGCTGGCACAAGCATGTAGATTTTGGAACTCATATATGCTATTGTGAAATCAGCATATTGTGTTCGGTTTAAAGTGATAGTAATGTCTCCGGCAACAACATCGCAATCCTACAAGATCGATAAAAAAAGAGTTATTTAATCACAGTAAAGTTATATCTAATAAAGTTTACTAGATTTCACATACCTGCCCTTCAAGTTTCTGAACAACTTGAGTGTAGCTTTCATTTCTAATTAGTTTGAAAACAGGTTGAATCTTGAATGGTAATTCTTGTAACGCTAAGCAAAATATAGCTATAGAGAATCCTCCTTTCAGTTTACCATCTTCTCTAACATCTATGAATTCTGGAAAAGCTGCTTTCTTTGGCACACATACATTAAATGGTTGACTTATATTTGGATGTAACGTTTTGTTGGTGTCATTCTTCCATGCTACTTCTAAAATATCTTTATCGGCAACAAACAATTAGACTTTATCATAAGGATAAAGATAAAAAAAAAACGTTGGTAATACAAGGTTTGCATACTCTTGTAATGTTGATTTATATGTTTAATTTATGGCTCTTGTAATGTTAATTTATTGTGTAAAAACTGAATAAACATTTTGATGCCTAGTACTCTTGAGATATAAATATATACATACAAGTATATATACTTTAAATAGTGTGTGCTTTATCACCTTATACTCTAGGCATTTGAAGTTATACATCTAATACCATATAGATTATTTGTTTCATATGCTTGTGTCATAAGGCAAATCACATGAATGAATCTGTTTGAGTTCATCGTACCTGCCAATAATAATGGTCACATGCTTTTTATTGATCGGCTTTTACATTAATTTAGGTATTTTGAAGGAATTTGATTGGTTGCACTAAAATAACACAAAGGAATTCATGTAGTGGTCACATATTATTTTTATCAATTGACTTCCATACTAATTCAAGTATTTTAAATGATTTTGATTGGTTGTATAGACATGACACAAAGATATTCATGTCAATGATACTGGTCACATATTTTTTATTGATTGGCTCTCATATTAATTCAAATGTTTTGAAGGAATTGATTAATTGCACTGAGTTGGGACCTGAGTCAGTGGCGAGTCATAACCACCGACATTAATTAAGTTGAGTTGGTGAGTTTTGACATTGATCAAAGTTCAAGGAGGAGATGCGGTCGTTAAAAATTGTCACTGATACTTATAAATGAGTGTATATACAACAATTACACATTTGGGACATGTTTTATGACTTTAAAAATGAAATTAATGTTTATACCCATTATTATAACTAGCTAGCTAGCGAGAGGATCACCCATTATTTAGATAACGAGCTGATTTAAGTAAAAAAATATGTATGAGTGACCGTATATATTTTGATACTTTTTTTTAAAATGATTTCTCATCACAAGATTTCATTCAAAACTCATTTCGACCCCAATTCGAATGTTTTGAAATAAGTGATTTTGAAAGAAAAAAAGAATCCAGACTGTTTTCAAATTAATACTTTGTTTAAAGCTCATTTAGACCCCAAATCAAATTAAAACTTTGTAAAAACGACCACCCTTTTTCATTGGGAACACATTTTGATTATTCTTGTTTCATTAGGAACATCTTCAAAAAGGTCAGCTACACAGCGCTCCTGTAACTACTAAACAAATAAGCATATGAAACATTACCAAAAGATCGTGTCTATTTTACTCCGTCGCACAAAAAGACTCAAATGTTTAAAAAAATTTAAAAAACCCAAGCTTTGGTATAGAAAAGTTAAGTCTTAGAGTTCGTACTGAAATAATAAAACCAGGTAAATGTTACGACAAAATCAAAATTAACTTTAAATAAAAAATTATAAGTCCATGTATTTAAAAAGAAGAGAAAGAAAATCAATTCTTTTGGTTTCAGTTAGTCACCCACGCGATCAACTATTATCTAATTCTCATCCCCACCAAGCCAACTTTGTTGAATTCGCTTGGCCTTATATATATCATGTCTAGTCTTACATGTACCTTTAAAAACCATCTACAAGTGCAAGTGATTTTTCTAAAACACATACTCCTATTCTTTAACAACAGAAACTTGAACATAACGAAAGTTATTCAATTACATGTGCACGAAAATAGAAGTAACAGCACGCTTTCAAGATATGATGGTGTGAGTTGACGGACCAAATGAATATTGGCATATAGGACTACATGTCGCGTACCTGAGCATATGTTTAGGGTACCGTCTATCTGTTCTTGGATCCATCTGTTAGAATATGTTTCACTGGTTTCGGCTGTTGCTGTAGAAGCGGTCACAAACTCAATGGCTTGATGATGATCACCAACTAACAAAAGAAAGAGCACAAACAAGCGTAAGAATAAAATGCGTTTTGTAATTTCCATATCTATCAAACGAAGATTGACATATATATTTTTGTGTATGCAATTGTTATTTTTTTTTTCTGAAATACTATCTGCTTTGTTTATATAAGCGGAACGGGTTGTGTGATTTGACAGTTTAATCGTTGACCTCATTTAAGTACTAATTTGTAAGAGATGCAACCTTGAAGATAAACAAACCACAGTAACACAAAGAATTTAAAACAACGACGTGGATATATTATGTACCATTGATGGATCTTGAATTCTTTCTTTAAAAAGGCTGGGAAATTACAAGGAAATTAGGGTCAGCATCATCTATATTCATATCTATCGTATAATATAATAAAATTCAATTTCATATTTGTAGAATAATAAAAATTTATTAATTATAAAACAATATTAAAAAAAATGATATGATTCTATTTTTTTATTATAAATAATATAAAAAAGTTTTTTCAAAACAAAAGTTTTAAAAAAATTTTTAACAACTTTCTTATTATAACTCTTAATTTTAATTATTTTTTATTTATAACAATTTTACTTTTTATAAACATCAATTATAAATTATTTCTTATTTTTAAAAAAGTTTGATGTTTTAAAAAAATATTTATTTTAAAAAATTATTTTTCTAGAAATAACATTAATAAAAAAGATCTCTTTTTTAATTGGTAAAAAATATTTTAATCTAAAAAATTAACTAGTATTATTTGTAATTAATATAATTATTGAATAGAAAATATAAACGGAAAAATTTTGATGAGAATAAATGTGATGTCGGCACGTGTCTCCCGTAGTTATCTTTATATTATAGTAGAAATATTAAAGTAAACTAGGGATCATGCCCCGACGCGCGTTGCGCGTCTTTAAAACAGACAAAAACGAACCAAGGCTCAGATAAACGCATATTGTTTTTACCATCATAGCCTTTTTTTAACCGAACCTGAGTTTGTTGTAAATAATAGACATAAGTGAACATGATTATTGACCTCAAATTAACGTTTGGTTTACAAAAAAAATAAAGTTTTTGGCTTAGATCTGGGTTTTCGGTTACCATGGCTGCATCACAGGTTGCAAGTGCTACACTTGCCATCACCGAGTATACCACGCCAATCAACCACTCAGCCAGAGTCATCATAGCAATAACCAAGAAACCCACGGGTCTCAGATGATGGGTTGCCATCATCATCGACTTATAAACACCGACACTGAGTATGCCACGCCAATCGACCACCCGGCCAGAGTCATCATAGCAGTAACCAAGAATCCCACGGGTCTCAGATGATAGGTTGCCATCATCATCGACTTATAAACACCGACGACCACCGCCATAAGTCGGGTCATGGAAAGGGGAAAACCAACCGACCGCCGCTCGATTTGGGCAAACAAACCCCAACAAACACCATGCAAACATTGAGGCGGCCGGGCCTAAACAAGCACCGGTCACACACCGCGGCACGAACCCTAACCACGGCCGCGCACACACTGCGGGCACCGTACAACCATCACCCACAGAGGCTAAACGGAGGCCGGTTAGCACACCGACATCCCTTACGACGGCCGACAGCGGCGGAGGCGGCAGCAGCTCCCCTCTCCCTCCACAACAACCGAAAACCCCTCTCGCATAAGAGGTAGAAGAAGGTCCTGGACGGTCGGAGTTCGTTGTGCCGACGGCGGCAGAGGAGGCAGTTCGTTGCTCAAAAACCCTGCGACGGCCGACGGCGGCGGAGGCCGCAGCGGCTCCCCTCTCCCTCCACAACAACCCAAAACGCCTCTCGCATAGGAGGTAGAAGAAGAGGCCGGACGGTCGGAGTTTGTCGCCGCCAAACGGAAACCACCTAAGGCGCATGCAGAAGCACCGGCGGCGTCATCGCCTCCACCGGCAACAACAGCCAAACACAAACACAAACATCGGGCACCAGCAAGACAATAACCCTTATAAGCTTTTCAACTTGGGGGAGGGGGTAAAATGAAAACCCCTCAAAAACTTGGTGGCCAAATCATCAACAAACAAAAACAAACTGCTGATGGCCTTGCAAATTTCATATATAGGGTAATAAACAATATTTGTATGTTTTTTATTTTTGTCTTTTTATACAAAAAGGAACAAATGTAATTTTACAAAAATTAATTAATGAAAAACCTAAGGATTATTGACCGAGTGACAAAATGTGTGATGATCATCCAAACATTTGGACCAAACATGTAATTTCTAGAATCTAGAAATAAAAAATGAAATTTAAATAAAACTTTAGAATTCTATAATTTACTAGAAAGTATCTAAGTCACCATCAATCCAACATTGACATCCCCAGCCTAGGAAAGAAATAAAGATTTAAACACAAAATTGTTAAAAGATATGTAGCTACTTATATAATTATATATTTCATTTTATTTTTTAACAATAAATCTACTCTACTATTAAAGTATACTAATATACACCATGACTTTGACTTCTTTTGCCGTTAAAAACATAATTTGGTTGGCACTATCATTGAATTAAATAATTATTTAACATCCATCAGAGATAAGAGACCAAACATTGAAAATTGATAGGAGGCATGATTATATTTTTTTATTTATAATACTATATAAAGTAAAACCTTGGAAAACAAATCTAATTTTATTAAAAAATTAAAACATCTGATACAATTTATTAAGCATTAGGTACAAATATTTTATGCAATAATTCTTATTTTGCCCTACTTTTAATTAATACATTAACTAATACATATTATTAATACATTATTTAATAATATATGATTATTTAATTCATTACATCATACATTATATTATTTATAATACTTTAAATTAATATTTAAATTTATTAATAAGTAAAATCTTAGTTGAATACTTATACTTAACTATATAATTACTAAATACTTTTATTATAATAATTATAATGATAATAATAATAATTATATTTATAAATAAGTATTATCTTATTTGAATAATTACTAAAAACTTTTATAATAATGATGATAATAATAATCTATATCTATATTATTTATACTATTATATAAATCATTTGACGAGGACAACACTTGTAATTTTACTTAAAATTGAAGACACCTAATATAATTTTATAAACATAAGTTACAATGCTATATATAATATTTTCTAAATTGTCCATATTTAATAAATTTCTTCCAATTAATATATTATTTAACATATATTTATTTTAAATATTATCTTATTTATAATATTTTAAATTAATATTTATATAGATACATTTGTTATATATATTTTTATAACTTAATACTATTTAATTTAAGTATTATTTTTTTGAAACACTTACATATATAATCACTGATAAGTTTTTGAAACTGGCCATAATATTTTCTCTCTTTTTTTTTCGAATTGATACGTACTCATTTTATCTTTTTAAAATTTTATATTTAAGCCTTTGAGTTATGTTGATTTTACATTTAATCACCAAAACTTTTTTAGACTTGTATACTTAATCCTTCGAGTTATGTTAAATTTTAATTTAATCACCTAAACTCTTTTTAAGTTTTATACTTAAGACTTCGAGTTATGTTAAATTTATTTTTAATTAATTTATAATAGAGCTCATTTCGCACGTAATCTTTTTTTGGTTGGTTAGTAATAACGTATAAAAAATCAGAACTAAATGTTTAAACTTTTATAACCTCCGCTGCATAACACGGGTAACAACCACTCGTATTTGTATATGAATCTCTTGGTGGTTGACAGTTTTAAGGTTGTATGATTCTACCGTTTATCAAGTATTAAATATTTTTGTGAGATCAGAATTTACTCTTATTGTCTATTTTCTATTAGCCTTTTGACAAATTCAAAATCCACACCTGTTGTTTAATATATCGCCTAAAGTTCTTTGAACTTTATCACACTCTACAGCTTGTGACGAAACATGAAACAGGATGATAACCATGGGGATCGAGCATTATCTAACAATCAGTTAGCACAAAACATCAACACGAAAATAGTTAGTTTTGGTTTATATCAAATAAGCACGTATTGGAATCTTGAATTTGAAGGACAAAAAAAAACTCCAATTTGTACACTAAACATCAACACTAAGAGCTACACCTAATTACGATGTGCTACCCATTATACCACCCTATGCCCCTATCGAACTTTGTTTAAATAGATTTGCGCGTGATCTAAATCAATCAAACAACGTAGAAATCGAAGCTTTTTGGGATGGATTGGGGTTAATCGGATGGTCTCCCTAGTCGCTTCATGTGTTTATTAGTTTTAATTTAATATTAATTTGTTCTAATTGAATAATTCAAATGTTAAAGAAAAACTAAAATAACCTTAAATTTAATATAGGTGTTTAACGATTTTAATGGAGTGAATGAAATTAAAAACATTTAGTAAACTATAGTATTAAACAACAATAAAATTAAAAATTTTAGATTTAAATGATTTAGTGACAAAAATGATATTTTGCTCTATTATTTTTCTTTAAAATATCTAATCATAAGTTGGTGAAAAAGAAAAGTAAACAGTACATAAAAGATTCATGAGGACCTGCAACTTCACAGCAATTTAGCTCTCAAGTGATTCATTATCGAATGTGGAAAATTAAGAATTCTTCTTCATTAATAGCTAGTGTGACCTGATTGGCTTGAGATCTGTGATGTGAAATATATTTTATAACAAACACATCTGACCTTTCTTATGTGGAAATATATATCCCGAAATAAGTCACTGTCAATGACATTAACACCTTAGGGAAGAAAGGAAAAAGGTAATTAAATATAAAATTGTTAAACTATATGTTGATGCTTCTAGAACCGTATATTCATGTTATTCCTCATACAAATCATATTTACATTTACTGTCGTTCTATTGTCCGTTTACTAATTCAAAATCGGCTCCTGTTTTTCATTGCCGAAAACATATTTAAACTTATCACATTCTACCTTGGTGTAATTAGTGTTTAAACTGTTGAAAACATTTATTTATAAAGCTATAGAGTAATGTAATATCTATGTACTCAACAACTTGAATTACTTTAAGATGGTTATTCCTTCAATATAGTTTGACAAGCTAGATTTGTGTTCTTGAGAAAAGACGTGATCAAAAGAATTAAGATAGAGAACCACCATAATTGTTAAGGAAAAGTATAGGACCACCATAAATCAACATCAATTATTTCTAACTTCTTACTAGCTTTCCATGAATAAGATTGAAATGAAAGTTGTTGAAATAATTCAATCAGTCTTAAGTATGTGTTACTAGCTTATATTTACTTTAGTACTTTGCTTACGTAAGTATGTTATGTTTAATGCATGATGACATGCATGTGGGTGTCATTTAGTGTATGGTTTAAAGAGTCATGTAGTAGTGGGGTTGTGGTCTACAACAGTTGTCGTAGTGGTCAGTTATTAGTCATGTGTCTGCTGCTTTATTATCCTTCTGTACTTTCGTATTAATGAATGAAGTAAGCGAAGTTTATGTCCAGATTTGTTTATTCTAAGGAGAGTGTGTGAGGTTAAGAGATATTTCTGTACCAACAAAAGTCTTGTTTGTTTACCCATAATACATCCCTTACAAACATCAGATTCCTTAAACTTTGCGTATGCCTATCACCATATATGTTTATCATGTAATAACCTTAAACTATTGAAGTTCAAGTGTGCATTCCTTCCATGCCATAAGTGAGTTGTAGAATCTTGGTTAGTTGAAGTTCAAACTTCTACTCAAGTTATATCTAGCATGAACATATTGCTGTTTAACGCAACAATTTTCATGAGATCCATACCTTTGCTCTTTATTAAACAATTTCCGTCTTCAAACAAAAGATAATACTCTTTTTCATGAATCGGATAACACTAAGAAGATTATACTTTGGTGATAGAGAAAAATAGACATATCCTTGCATTTTGTAATTGTTCTGACCTATGATCACAAACAGTTCTTTTTCCATCTACCTTTAGGTTCTTTTTGTTTCTCGATTGAACTTCAAGCTTGAAGGACTCATCATATGATTAGAGCATCCTGAATCAATAAACCATACACTATTTGAGTCACTCACTAGTATATTGGTCATTAGGTACAATGCTTCTTTTATGTATATCACCAACAAGTGTTGCTCCCATCCATTTTCATCTTGTTCATTAGCTTTTGTAACAACAATAGCATGAGCTTATTTATCGTACTAGTAGTATTGTAGGGATCAAACCTAGATACTTAGTAAATCAAAATCGAGCTTTTGAAAAAAGTTTTCGCACGTGAACTTGGAGTTGCTGCGTGAGAATATATTTTCTTTAGTATAAATAGGTGTTTTGTAATTTAATTAGTAGAACACTAGTCATATTATATATTTTGTACTTGAAATTTTCTCTAAAATATATTGAAGCTTATTTACTTATTGTATTTATATTGATCTCTTTTCATTTTCAATCTAACCGTGCGATATTCATTTGGCATTTATCATACGAGATCGATCTTTTTGTTAATCCTCGAATTTACAAATTGAGTGCTCGAATCTTTAAAGATATTTACTTTCTTTCCAATATCTTCCTTAGAAACAAATCTGTTCCTCAAATTCCTTTCCACGTCAGATTTCTTTTAACTCATTTGTTTATTTTAAATTTGTTTTCACTTTATAGAAATTTGGCCTTTAATTTTTCAAACTTTGATAAAGATTTTGAATTAGAAGGTTCGAAATCAGGAACAACTTTTTCCTTCAACTTTTCTTTTAAGGATGAGGTGTTTTAGCTAAACTTCTTTTCGGTTAAAGTACATAAAGATCCTAACTTTTTATGTTAATATGTATTAACCTTAGAATATATTCATATAAAGCTAATTTTGATGATTGCATGCAAACTTTAATCATAAACCCCGCAAGCTAAAACTTGATGAAGATGATGATTTTTCGGACGATCAATTCACCTTCTTAAGGGTAACTAACCTTGAATGTTTGATGGAAGCTCAAATCAACAAAAAATGGACGATTTCTTTGGTTTCTCTTTTAAACCCGCTCTCTCTTCTCTCTCTAATTGTTGCATAAGATAGAAGGATGAATAATACCATCTTGAAATCTAAAGATGACAATGTCCCACGAAGTGTTGAAGAAGAGTCAAGTCTAATAATAGTATTGAATTCTAATAAATATCCATGAATTTCTTGCGACTTTTGTGTGTTTTTATATTGGTTGTAAATCAAACAATAGATTCACTATGGATTTAGTTCAAAATCATTTGTGTATTCTAATCGATCACAGATAAAGAAAAACTATGTTATTCATGGATTTAAACACACTAATATAAAACGTAACAAGTATTAATAAATAGGATTATTGAATTTTAATAATCATAACTTTTATTTATTGGTCGTGATTAATCACAACTCAAGAAATATTTTCAAGCATTTGCAACTTTGAGCTTATTTTTCTTCAATAATCTCTTAATAACTGAGAGTTAACTACCGTTAGTTTTTTTTTTTTTGATGAAGTGAAGCAAACTTTGAGTTATTATTCAATTTTGCCGCTCAACTTCTATCAGGTCTGTTTTTCGATTTCTAGCCTACATCGTCACCTGAAATTTACCTCCAACAAGTAAAGTGGTTCAGATTAGGATGTGAAAATTGACGAGTTTCAGGGTGCAAAAGTTTCAAATTCACGAAACTAATGGCTGATTTTAACCTTTTGCTTAGTGTTTTGCACATACAAGTAATCCATATCATTATAAAAGTAACAATGTTAACTCTCAGTTAGTAAAGAATCGTCAGAGGAGTTTAAAGTTGAAAGTGTATGTAAAACATTTCTTGAGTTGTGATTAATATCGGCCAATAAATGAAAGTTTAAATTATTAAAATCTAATAATTCTAATAAATGGTATCATATTCCATATACCACCTCCTCACTTTGCCTTCCCTACGTACTTGATTTCTGAAGGATACTAACAGTGGCGGAGCTTGAACTCCTTCATAGGGGGGCGGGGTTAAAATTAATATTTTTAGGGGGGGCGAACTCGATATTTATACAAAAATTTATAGTACCTAGCCAAAAATTTACACTATCAAACTAAAATTTAACATACTAGCGAAAAAAACAGTGGGGCGGCGGGCCCCCCGGCCCCTATTAAGCTTCGCCATTGGATACTAATGGATGTGTGGTTTCATATTCTATGTTTAAACCCGAAAGTAACCTAACAGTTCCATATTTAAAGTTTAAATGTTTCAAAAGAGGAATAATGAAAATTTTGAAATTTAACTAAAACTGAGACTTTCAAATGATTAAAATAGTTTATCTAGATTTACATGTTTATCTAGATTTACAGTAATTTGAAATGTAAATTTAAAAATAAAATAAATTCATTTGTTTAGTTGAATAAGTCACTTTGTTTAAATAAATGTTTTGATACTACAAATGGTTTCATTTAATTATGATGTATAGGCATATGTGGAATGAAAATGAAAGAAGTGTATGTGGTTGAAGGCCAAGTGCAAGGTTATGGCATCAAGTTTGTCAAAGTGGAATGAAAGTGATAGCCCTATAATCTATTAATCAGGAGGTTGAGAATTCGAGTCTCGCACGAGGCAAAAATGTTTTGTGCTGATCAGGAGGTTTTCCTAGTTGCGGGTTTCTTAGTGAGAACATTGAGGGTGTGGTTTCGACTGAGAAATGGATATATGAACCCGATTAAAAATATAAAAGAGGGTAGTACAATTGCAGCCGAGAAAAATGAAACTATTTTGATCATTAAAGTGCTTGAGGGTTGTGGACTATGGTTGGTGAACATATTGTAATTGTGAAATAAGGACTTTGAACTTTTAAGTCCAGTATGCAAATGGATCCTTAAATTCATTAACAAATTTAGTTAAAGCCCACTTACATGTGAAGAAAACAAAAGCCCACGAATAACAAAATGGGGGAGACTCGAGAGGGTAGACGAGTAGATCACGTGAAAGAAAAGAGAGATGACAATTGTATAGGGATTTTTTAGACATGAGAAGGGGGGTTGTTAGCAAGAGGGTAGCAGCCCTTAGCTGTTGTTGCTGTTGTATGCAGATCGAGAGGAAAAGAAAGAACGTTTTTGAGCGGTTACGTAATCTTAGGGGAATGCAATCCGGAAAGCTTTTCTAGTTAAAGGTTTTTTTATGTTGCAACTTTCCAAACATTGAATACATTAGGTTTATGTGACCTTTTCAACTTGGTATATAATTTAGGTTATTCATAGTGCTGGTAAAACTGAATTGGAAAATTATCCCTTGTTTTCGTTTCACTTATTTTCATGCTCACTTGTCTTTCTTGAATGATTGCAATTTATGACAATTTTAGTTAAAATATAATCAATCTAAAGTTTAAGGTAGTTTAATTTAAATTGTAGTTAAATAATCAACTTTGGGTCTTACTTTTTATAAATCAAATAATACATGCAATGCTGACCATATGCTACTTGTGAATATTATATCTAATTTAGCCTAACTAATTAAGTTAATTAGGTTTTTCATGATCCCAAGAACAAAATCATTAGTCACTAAAACATAGATCAAAGGTCATTAAAACACCCTTAAAAGGTCAAAAACTTCTCCACCTGACTATAGAATTCAGATTTTTTTTCTTTTTATTTTGTGAAGAAATTAATGATTTCTTGAGTGTAAGATTAGCTATCGATTCTATATCTAGCAAGGATAATTGATGGGCTTTTTTTTTTTCTCAACCTGTCATAATTTTTTTCAGCAAACATAACTATTTTATAGGTAAAACCTAGTATTTCAAAGTAGAAACAAGAAAAAAGTATTACCAATGGAGTTGATCGTAAAAGATCGCATAACAATCAATATTGTAAACTAATCCACACATTTAAAAGCGTAAACTAAGCCAATGGTATGAGAGTAATAGTTTGAGTTTGAGATTTTTAAAATCTCAAGTTTAAACCTAAATTAAATGGGTTTTCTCAAAGTAATAAGTTTAGTGTTTGATGGTGTTCCTAAGTGAGTCAGCTAAACTAAAGTGTCAAAATCGATACGGATGGTTAGCATCCCATATCAAGAAGGTTCACTTGGGGATTAAGGGCAGTTACAAACGTCTTAAAAAATAAACAATTTGAGTTTATCAAAGTTGGGGTTTAAATCATAGAATATTATTAATTTTTTTAATTGGGGAAATAATGATCACCTATGTTTTATATTGAACAATGAATTCACATACTCTATAAACTACAAACTTGTAAATCAATATCATTGTTGCTCATGAGATTTAAATTCTCAATCTTTTAGAAATGAACGTCATTATGACATACCTTGGTATAATTGGCTCAAACACACTTTATTGATAATTAGTTATTCATATTAAACGATAAAAATTATTATACGGAACAACGTTTATTTGTTTAAATTAAACTAAATAAATGGTAATTATAAAAATGATAGTTACGTTAAGTATACGTTAAAACTTATATGCATATATAAACTACTAGGTTAGAACCCGTGTATTACACGGGTTGAATAAATAAAATACTAAATAATTAGTAATAAAAATTTATGAATTATAAAACCATGTTTGAAGATAAAATATGATCATAATTGCATAAAAATAACTATTTTAAGTAAATAAACAATAATATATTTTTCTTTAACTTTTATTTTATAAAACAATGTTGATTTTAAATATTTTGTTTTAAGAAAAATGAATTTATTTTAAAAAAAAGTTTGTTGTATTCTGTATTTTATAAAACTTTTATTTTTAAAATATGTGTTTTTAATAAAAAAAGGTTTTAATTTATTAAATTATATAATTTTTAATTTGAAAATGGTTTGAGTAATATTATTAGTATTCAATATTATTAATAATAATAAAGAGAATAAGAAAGTTAGTATGATAAAACTAATAATTGTATCAAATCTTATTTTAAATTTTTTTTATTATACATAGATAGATATATAGATAAATAGATAGGCTAGAAACCAATTAATTAAACGGATTATAGTTAGTAATAAACACGAATAGTTAAAATTTGCTCATTTTCTAAAAATAAGAAAGATTCTTTTAATACACGTATCAGAGTAATATTACATACTATATAGTCCTTAAATATTTGATACTTTGATAATTTGATAAATATATTATAATTGGATCAATTAATTATACAATTAAAATCGATTTTGGTGAGTCAAAAGTTTCATAAAATAAACATCTACTAAATTAAAGGAGTTTATTTTAGAAAGCAATTTTGAATTAATATATGGTTAAATGGAATTTTTAAGACATAATATGAATGGTTAAATGAAAGCTATAAATTTTAATTTTAATCAGTATGTAAGTATGGTAATATATTTAAGTAAAATATTTATCAGTATGGTAAGTTAAATATCTATTAGTATGGTAAGTATTTAATATATTAAAACTGAAATAAATTATAGTATGGTCAAGTTTTAAGTGGGAATTAAAGATAAAGATAGTGTAAGAGTGTGCCACGTGTCAAATTGATGGTTTAAAAGAATGCCATGTGATTTTAAAAACCTTGCTTTATTAGAGTATATAGATATAGATATAGATATAGATTGGAATATATTTGATGTATTAATATACAGGGGAGGGTTCTTGAGAAAATCAATAGTTATGTGAAAACAAAAAAAAACCACGAAAACCAATAACATAATTCATAACTTTTTTATTATTTTAATTGTTAAAATGTTATTTAAATATTTGATACATATATATTGAGCATACATACGAGAATGAAGAGTCTTATGTATACGTAACACTATGTCGAATGAAAAATGGTTATGTATACGTAACCTATGTGTGACGTATATATAAAACCATGCTACGGTGTTCATTTGATTCATACCTTATTTATATATAGTTATATACTCACACACATATATAAAGGATAGCGATAAAAGAATTTATAAATTATGTGACCGGATTCATTGGTTTTCTCTAGTTTTCTCATAAATTTGTGGTTTTCTTAGATTCACTCCTTTAAAACCTATTTGACTAATGGGCTGAATTAATTAATCATACAAGTTTGTGTTTGATGAGTTTTATTGGAACTTTATATTCATGGTAGATCTGGATGGAGCATTATGTGCCATATTACGTTCTATTACACTAACACATTAAAGGTCCAATATTGACAATAGCTAACTATCATTGATTATTATTAACCCTAACTTCTCGTCATTACCAAAAATTCACACTAGCTAACCATCAATGGCTAGTATTAACTCTAATTAAGAGTAACCAAATATTGATACCTAACCATCATTGATCAATATTTATTTGACCAATTTTCACCTTAATATAACCTAACATTGACCAATATCGATGAAGACTGAACAATATTAATCCTTGTTATTTTGTTAATCCTAACTTATAATTTTGACATTATTTTGTTATCAGCATTGTTTGTGTTCGCGAGTGTGAGTGTCTTTCGCCAATGGGTTTTTCAAGTGACCAGACTTAAATTATTCGTTAACCGTTAAAAAATAGTTATCTTTAATCTATATTTACCCTAACTAACTATTATCCACCCTCATTGATGCATATCAACCATAATTAGTCATTATTGATTTCTTTAAAAGTCAAATATGGTTCCACCAACCTTTCAAACTTAATTCGCTTTTTAATTCATTATATATTACATAATATTAATAAAGCAACTTGAATGAATAGGAAATTTTTAAGTTTTTCAATTTTGACCACAACACTTTAATATTGTTGTTTTATATTCTAAGATTTAAGTATGCATAACATCATTTATTGTTGTAGAGAAAGAAGTTTGTTTGTGGGAGAGGATGATTAGTATAGGCGGTTGGCAAGTCCGACTTGATCATTTGCTACTTATGGTGGCGATGGTGATGTTGGTCATCATGCTGGCATTTGTTTCCTCGATTGCGATTATAGCTTGGTTTGTGACGGTGTAAATGGTGCGACATCAGCTGTCACGCTGCAACCCGTTTAGGTTCTGGTGAAGCTCGCAGTGGCGGTGGCGATGGTACGACCACCTTTGTTGTCTCCCTACGTCACAATATGTTTGCTACTCTTTTAGGATTTTCAGACACAACATTTCTTGAGCCTTCTAATCCGGATTTATACCATTGTGTGGTGTCGTGACTGTTTTATTCCCATCGCGAAGCGTGAGTAGGTTACTAACTAGTATTCTTAAAAAACCTACCTCAAACATGATAATTTTATGATGTTTAATTTAGGAACTTTTACATATATAAGTATGTGTGTGTTTGTATGTATATATGACGTTATATTTGCGTAATTAACTCTTTTTATATTAAAATAATTTTATACTAAATTAAGAAAAAGATCTTTTTATTAATGTTATTTTCAAAGAATACAAATTTTTATAAAATAAGAAAATTTTTAGAAAATCCAACTTTTTTAAAAATACGAAATATTTAAAATTGGTGTTTAGTAAAAAGTAATTTTTTTATAAAATAATTAAAATTTGAAGTTATAATAAGAATGTTTTTATAAATGATATTTTTTAAAATGTTCTTTTTTAAAAAAGATATTTTATTCTATTTATAATAAGAAAGATTTCAATCATATCTTATATTAAAATATCATTTTATTATTAACAAATTTTAATTTTATTTAATATTTTATTTATTCAACCCGTGTAATAAATAGGTTTACTAAAGCTAGCATTTAATAAAGAGTTAATTACACAAATATTCCCAGTGATTTAGTGGAAATAACAACACTATGTACCAACTTATTCCCAGTGATTTAGTGGTAACAAGTTTATGGCTTATGATTTTAATTTGGTAACAATTAATTTTCCCTAATTCATCATCATTTTTACCTTTAGGAGCACCATAGGATGTCTCAATACCGGGGTTGTTAACATTCAAAGCACCATTATGTTGTTTGCTAGAAACTTTCTCCGAGTTGCCTTTATTCCGGACGTAAACGAGATCATGGAATATAGAGTGTTTTATAAAGTGGTTTCATGTGGCATAAGTGGATAAGGAATGGCTAGAACTGCTCTCAAGTATCAACTTCCAAACTAAACACTTGTAACAGTTCAATTTAGACGGTTAGGATTTAATTTTGAGTTGATCGTACGGTCTAAATCAGGCCAAAACAGTTAAGCACCCTTAGCGTTAATAATTGATGACCTGTCGTTGGGGTCATGCAAAAACCTAATTAACCTAGGTAGCTAGGGTAAGTCAGGTATCGTATCTACGAGTAGCATGTGTTTAGCGTTATGCGATTCGTTTGATTATTTACCTTAATTATTAATTAAAACTAAACTAATGTCACTTTGACTGTAATGGATGTGGATGAGAACAACAAAACTAAACAATTAATTTTAAATAAAATAAAACTAAAAGATGATCACACCCGGGTTTCAAGTATGCAAATGAATCGTACCAACTAGGTTATACCAAATTAGAAATCACATAGAAATAATTAGTTTGTTATTCTTGTTGAAACTTGATTACTAATTAGATAACTGGTTATTAAATTAGATAGTAAAAAACTAACTAATGTCAAACCTAGTTAAATTATTAATAAACATCAATTTAAGATAATGTAATAATAAATAATTCAATGATTAATAATTCTAAGATTAATAATTTGATGAACGATTTACCAAAACAATTATTCAAATTGGATCAATCAATGAGAACAAACAAACACATAAACAATGAGAGATGATCAAACAATCAATGTTTAAGTCTATAATAGATAAAAACCAAGATAAAACACAATCTATCACTAACCCTACACCCGGAGAATGATCACGGGTGAACTAACCGCTCATACTCATGATCAAATCTTCTAATCTTGAGGCGGTTGAACACGGTGTGCGAAGTACCGGCAGCCAAAAGGCTGCCCTTTTTCTCTTGCGCAAGCTGTTGTCGAATCCCCCCTAACTGCAGCCGTCGACATCCTTTTATAAATCCCTCGTGACATGTGGTTAATCCATGGACTTTAGATGTTCACGTGGGCTACTTCAAACATTTAGTGGGCTTTTTGGATTAGCTTCAATTATTCAAACAATTCATATTTCATTTGTGGGCTAAGTCCATCGTGCACTTCTCATTTGATTTCAACATCTGCTTGAAAAATTAGAGTTATCATGTGGGATCCGTTTTTCATCTCAATTCTTCATATCATCTGCATTTTCCACACACCATGAATCTATATCAATGAATACCATACCAAGTACTTTCATTTAATACTTTATATTCTAACTTTCGTTGTTTATTTTAGATTATAATATCCATTCTAAACAATATTATTCATCACAATATTTAGAATGTTTGACTTTCACTCACAAGTGCAATTATAAACATATTATTTAGCCCATATTAAAACTTTTAAGCTTTAAATATGAGTGCCTAAATATATATTAAGGCTTAAAAACGTATAATTAACTATAACTAACACATGTAAATCGTACGTCCATCAATAATATATTCAATAACTATGCTAACCACCCGTGTGTTACATAGGTTGAAAAAATTAAATTTAAATTAGAGTAAATTACATGCATGGTCCAATGTTATATTAAAATTTTAGATATGGTCTTTAAAGTTTAAAAATTCTAAATATGATCACTAATATTTTTTTTTAGATCATTTTGCGATACCACCGTTTGGAGATGGGTAGGGCCGGTTTGGTTCAAAGAAAGGCATGCAAGTATAAGTGGTTGTAATAATTATTATATTTTGTGATTTAATTTCATGTGCTGTTATCTGATTTGATGTTGCTCTTAAAAATAATGACTATTATTATCAATTCACCCGTGATAATCTTATGGTGTGAAGTTCTAATCATTAATATGTCTTTTAATAACCGGTAATGTTGTTAACGATTAATATGTTCGGAATATTGTTCTGTTGTTAACGAGGTCTCGTTCGGAATATTGTTCTAGTAAAGCTTTAAGGGGCAGCTGGAGTGTAAGGAAGCTAAAGCTCAGGGACTCGGGTGCACAAGTGCTGAAGTTTTAAGGGTTGTAGCTGCATTTCTTAGATTCTAATTAGAGTAGATGAATCTTTTCTCTCATATTCTATGGAAGTCATCAAGAAATATTCAGAGGATATAGAAGGCCTTTATGGTCTTCAAAAAAGGTGTTAAGCCCCGATTACCTCGTTTGAAGAACAGTTTCTGAATCGAATGACATTCATGACTGAATTGGCACTATATGCCCCTTTAATCTTCGTTTATCTTATGTCGTTAATGTTGATCTCGTTTATTTCATTCTTTTCTTAGCTTTTGTTAGTTCGAGTTCATATTCATACTTTATGGATGTAAACATCTTGATTTGGGTTGAATAATATTTGGATTTATCATTTGTGATGGTTGCTATATAGAATTGGAAAACCTGGATATTGTAATATACAAAATCAGATCGTTGAGATGCTGCTTATCTACTTCTTAAGATGCTAGTTCTATTTATGGTACCACACAAAAAATAATAAAGTGGGGATAGCGGGGAGACTAATGCATGCACCACAAGCCACTACTCATGCAATAATTATAATCACTTTAAAAATAAGACGCTTTCCAACTCCATAGCTTCATATATGGATTCGGGTAGACCTATATATATAAATATATTCAGTTCTAGTTTACAATCTACAAATACTTTTTTTATACACACATGAATATGTATTCTAATCTAGTCCAGTGGCGAAGCTTCACTAGGGCCGGGGGGCCGCCGGCCGCCCTGTTTTTTTCACCAGTAGTGTTAAATTTTAGTCCGACAGTGTAAATTTTTGACAAGGTAGTGTAAATTTTTATATAAATATCAAGTTCGCCCCCTTCTAAAAAAAATTAATTTCGCCCCCGCCCCCTTACGATATAGTTCAAGCTCCGCCATTGATCTAGTCCAAACCTTACAAAGGGAAATTTCAATGCTGACAGTTTTTATACACACATGAATATGTATTCTAATCTAGTCCAAACCGTACAAAGGGAAATTTCAATGCTGACAGTTCTTATAATAGGATGACAAGATATCCAAGCTTTAAATATAACAACATATATTCACCATGTAGGCTGGAATATTTCTTGTTTGGAACTACTTATTAAGCATTTTGTATTGAATTTCCAAATGTAGTAACCATTTCTCTAGACTAGTTAGTTTTCTTGCTGCACGTACACATGAGTGAGATTTCTGAAATGATAATAGCCATTGAAGTTGCAAGACCCATGGATAGAAAGAGTAAAAAGAAACTATGAACGTCAAGGCTTTGTGGAATGGGATGATCAGTTGTAGGAGGAGTTTGAGGTCCAAGATATTTCTTCTTCATTTGGTCCATATATGAATTTTCGGTTACTTTTACAATGGCGTTTGAAAAATTTTGTTGTATAGGAGATCCACGAGAGAAAGCCTAAGACAATTGAGCACATTTACTTGTGTAAGTCATCTACTTCATAGTAAATATATATGTGGGCTAAACAACTGACAATAGGAAAGAAAGAAAATTTAGTCTAAAGTTTATCACTTCTAGAAAGCTGGGTTGTTTCTAACGAAAATTTTCATCGTAAATATGTAGTAAAAACAATAATTATCTCATGTGCGAAACTCTTTCTAACACATTTTTTCCTAAATACTCCTAATAGATATTTTTCTTACACATTTCTAACAAATTATAAGAAGTCTTTGTTACTTATTTGGTTGAGAAAGGATATATTAAAATCTTCTGATATATTACCAAGGTTTCTTAAATTGTTGTTGGTATCTTGTTGCTAAATCAGGGTTTTCTACTGCGTAGATATTTGATGGAAATGTGCAAACTCTTCTATTAGTTTTTTTTTTTTTTTTTTTTGAAAATTTTTTGTAAGAATTTTCTTTTTTTCTAGCAGTATGTCTGGATGGCGTAAAATTAGGGCAAACACAGTCAACAAATGGAAACAAGTTTTGTGTATTAGAGTTTATCTCTATTTATTTTCAACACCTAATATACTCATATTAACTTTTTTACGCCTTTATATCTTTATACCAAAGAACTCGAACCCTTATGAGTGTGGCGAAAGAAATACACCATTTACCACTACGAGAGCTACTATAGCAATCGATCCTTACACCTACATCTATTAGACTCTAAAGTTATGTTTAAACACTAAGATGTTCCTAATTTATTTAGTTTTTCCAATATATTTTGCTTAAAGTTAGCATTTAGTTGTATTTGTGTTGTTTTTTAAGCTACTTAAAATAAGTAAATAAATTATTTAAGGGTGAGAGACTCACAAATCCTAATCCGGGTTCGTCAGCCATTGGTCCAACCTTCACATAATTATCTCCATACTTCGCTAAGAATAAGTCGATGTAAGGATCCTCATCACAAATGGCGTCTACTCTGTTGTTGTCTAAAGCATATTTATATTCATCCACACTTGATAATTCTAGTGCTATTCCTTCTACCAAATCTAAGATATAAGAACCACTTTGATATCCAATTTCTTTATATTGTTTTGGAAGTTTGGGTTGTAGTTGATTTACGGTCAGCCAGGAGGATAAGCATGCTGTGAAGATTTGCATAACTACGAAGATCGTCGTTAGCCACGTAACAAGCACAAGTTTAGAGCACCTGTTTCTTATCTCTCCTACAACAAAATCATGATAAAAATAATCCAGTTAGCGGCTTTCTTTTCCACTAGCATTGTTATGTATACACATAAGTTTTAATTAGTAATTAATGTACCTTCTTGGAAGAAAATTTTTGAAACAGGAAACCAAATGATCATAAATAATTTTTGATAGAAAGGAACGTTGTAAAAACTTGGGTTCTTTTGACGGTATTCCAAATATCCAATACTTGTTCCAATAAGTATACACGCAACAATTATTGCGATCCAAAGTCTCATTGTGAAGGGCTTTAGTAAAGTGAGCATGGTTTGTTTCCAATTCCGTTTAGCTGGCACAAGCATGTAGATTTTGGAACTCATATATGCTATTGTGAAATCAGCATATTGTGTTCGGTTTAAAGTGATAGTAATGTCTCCGGCAACAACATCGCAATCCTACAAGATCGATAAAAAAAGAGTTATTTAATCACAGTAAAGTTATATCTAATAAAGTTTACTAGATTTCACATACCTGCCCTTCAAGTTTCTGAACAACTTGAGTGTAGCTTTCATTTCTAATTAGTTTGAAAACAGGTTGAATCTTGAATGGTAATTCTTGTAACGCTAAGCAAAATATAGCTATAGAGAATCCTCCTTTCAGTTTACCATCTTCTCTAACATCTATGAATTCTGGAAAAGCTGCTTTCTTTGGCACACATACATTAAATGGTTGACTTATATTTGGATGTAACGTTTTGTTGGTGTCATTCTTCCATGCTACTTCTAAAATATCTTTATCGGCAACAAACAATTAGACTTTATCATAAGGATAAAGATAAAAAAAAAAACGTTGGTAATACAAGGTTTGCATACTCTTGTAATGTTGATTTATATGTTTAATTTATGGCTCTTGTAATGTTAATTTATTGTGTAAAAACTGAATAAACATTTTGATGCCTAGTACTCTTGAGATATAAATATATACATACAAGTATATATACTTTAAATAGTGTGTGCTTTATCACCTTATACTCTAGGCATTTGAAGTTATACATCTAATACCATATAGATTATTTGTTTCATATGCTTGTGTCATAAGGCAAATCACATGAATGAATCTGTTTGAGTTCATCGTACCTGCCAATAATAATGGTCACATGCTTTTTATTGATCGGCTTTTACATTAATTTAGGTATTTTGAAGGAATTTGATTGGTTGCACTAAAATAACACAAAGGAATTCATGTAGTGGTCACATATTATTTTTATCAATTGACTTCCATACTAATTCAAGTATTTTAAATGATTTTGATTGGTTGTATAGACATGACACAAAGATATTCATGTCAATGATACTGGTCACATATTTTTTATTGATTGGCTCTCATATTAATTCAAATGTTTTGAAGGAATTGATTAATTGCACTGAGTTGGGACCTGAGTCAGTGGCGAGTCATAACCACCGACATTAATTAAGTTGAGTTGGTGAGTTTTGACATTGATCAAAGTTCAAGGAGGAGATGCGGTCGTTAACAAATGTCACTGATACTTATAAATGAGTGTATATACAACAATTACACATTTGGGACATGTTTTATGACTTTAAAAATGAAATTAATGTTTATACCCATTATTATAACTAGCTAGCTAGCGAGAGGATCACCCATTATTTAGATAACGAGCTGATTTAAGTAAAAAAATATGTATGAGTGACCGTATATATTTTGATACTTTTTTTTAAAATGATTTCTCATCACAAGATTTCATTCAAAACTCATTTCGACCCCAATTCGAATGTTTTGAAATAAGTGATTTTGAAAGAAAAAAAGAATCCAGACTGTTTTCAAATTAATACTTTGTTTAAAGCTCATTTAGACCCCAAATCAAATTAAAACTTTGTAAAAACGACCACCCTTTTTCATTGGGAACACATTTTGATTATTCTTGTTTCATTAGGAACATCTTCAAAAAGGTCAGCTACACAGCGCTCCTGTAACTACTAAACAAATAAGCATATGAAACATTACCAAAAGATCGTGTCTATTTTACTCCGTCGCACAAAAAGACTCAAATGTTTAAAAAAATTTAAAAAACCCAAGCTTTGGTATAGAAAAGTTAAGTCTTAGAGTTCGTACTGAAATAATAAAACCAGGTAAATGTTACGACAAAATCAAAATTAACTTTAAATAAAAAATTATAAGTCCATGTATTTAAAAAGAAGAGAAAGAAAATCAATTCTTTTGGTTTCAGTTAGTCACCCACGCGATCAACTATTATCTAATTCTCATCCCCACCAAGCCAACTTTGTTGAATTCGCTTGGCCTTATATATATCATGTCTAGTCTTACATGTACCTTTAAAAACCATCTACAAGTGCAAGTGATTTTTCTAAAACACATACTCCTATTCTTTAACAACAGAAACTTGAACATAACGAAAGTTATTCAATTACATGTGCACGAAAATAGAAGTAACAGCACGCTTTCAAGATATGATGGTGTGAGTTGACGGACCAAATGAATATTGGCATATAGGACTACATGTCGCGTACCTGAGCATATGTTTAGGGTACCGTCTATCTGTTCTTGGATCCATCTGTTAGAATATGTTTCACTGGTTTCGGCTGTTGCTGTAGAAGCGGTCACAAACTCAGTGGCTAGATGATGATCACCAACTAACAAAAGAAAGAGCACGAACAAGCGTACGAATAAAATGCGTTTTGTAATTTCCATATCTATCAAACGAAGATTGGCATATATATTTCTGAGTATGCAATTGTTATTTTTTTTTTCTGAAATACTATCTGCTTTGTTTATATAAGCGGAACGGGTTGTGTGATTTGACTGTTTAATCGTTGACCTCATTTAAGTACTAATTTGTAAGAGATGCAACCTTGAAGATAAACAAACCACAGTAACACAAAGAAGTTAAAACAACGACGTGGATATATTATGTACCATTGATGGATCTTGAATTCTTTCTTTAAAAAGGCTGGGAAATTACAAGGAAATTGGGGTCAATATTTTCTATATTCATATTTATCGTATAAAATAATAAAATTCAATTTCATATTTGTAGTATATAAATTAAGACAAGATTATCTGGTGGTAACATACTAACATGAAGACCATTTGAGATACAATCATTATTTTGAAAATCGTACCAGTTATTGAACCGGTTGTTCTAAAGGTTCACTGGTCGGACCGGTTGGACAGGTTCAACCAGATTTAAAACCAGATAATATTATAATTAACTTTTTATATTATAATATACTAGTAATAAAAAATCTTGAAAAGCTTGATTAATATATAATTAACATATAAGTTTTTATTTACTATTCTGTAAAAAAAAATACGGTAAGATTCTTTTTTTGCTTTATCACTTCCTAATGAGTGATTGATTTCAAAGTTATTAATTTCAAAGTTTCATTTTTCAGTTTTCATCTTCATCCTCCTTTCCATTCCAAAACCTTGAAAACACAGATCTATCATTCTTACATGCGGGTTGTTTTTTCAAACCTCATCCACTTATGAAACAACATGAGTAATCACCGACTAAAGAACCATGAACGTTTTAGCGGTTTACCCAATAATCGTGCAATTCACCATGGAGTTGCCGTGCGGTTTACCCATCCTTTTCTTTTCCGGCAGCCGTTAACGGAGATTTTTCTACGAAACCCGCTCCAACCGCCGGTTCATGATTCACGGTCCAACCGTTAGCCGTTTAGAACCGGCCGGTTTTTCCGAAAACGGCCCATATAGTGATAACCGGACCACTGGTGACACCGGTTCCCGGTCCAACCGGTCCGGTTGTGAAACCATTGGATACAATACATCTATATTTATAGTATCTAATAAAACAAGCTTTCTTTTACCACTTGTCATTCTGTTAAACTATCTTTTTGACACTTGTCATTATATTAAATATTCTCACTTTATTTTCCCTATAAAATGTTATTATAATAATTTAAATATTCAAACTAATTTCTCTCTCATAATAAAAATCAATTTTATTAATTGATACATTTCTCTCTATCATCTACATTTTTTAAAATCAATCTATGCTTTAAAAAATAAATTTTATTAAAAAAATTAAAAATCACATCTTTTTATTAAAATAAAAATTATAAAAAACAAAATTTTATATAATATAAAATTTTCTAAAACACTAAACCTATTTGAAACAAAATATTTTAAATCGGTCCTTTTTTTAAAAAATTATTAAATTATAAAAATTTTGAAAAGCAGTTTTATTAAAACAAACAAAATAACTAGAAACCTGATGTAACACCCGGCCTCTCGTATCACAAATATTGTTCGATTTGCCCATAAGAAGCTCACGGATTTGCTTTTGGTTGCTCGGGTGAAAACTTCCCATGGAGGTCACCCATCCCTGGATTGCTCCCACCTGAGCACGTTTAACTGTGGAGTTCTCCTCTATTCCACAGCCAATACGCCCAAAACATATCGCTCATATTAGAGATTAGACTTTACTTATGAACCAGTAAACTCTTATGTCCACGATCGATGTGGGATATATGCAGGGGGTCACAATCACCCCCATTTGGACTCATCGTCCTCGATGAGCCTGAGAACGCACTCACCATCCCCGGTGAGGTTTGTCCCACCATCCCGAACGGCACAAGAGTGACTCTGATACCATTCTGTAACACCCGGACTCTCGTACCACCAATATTGTCCGCTTTGCCCACAAGGAGCTCACAGATTTGCTTTTGGTTGTCCGGGTGAAAACTTTTTAGGGAGGTCACCCATCCCTGGATTGCTGTCTCCCGAGCACGCTTAACTGTGGAGTTCTCCTCTCATCCACAACCAATACGGCCAAAACGCGTCGGTGATATTAGAGACCAGACATTACTTATGAACCAGAAAACTCTTTTGTACACGACCGATGTGGGATATATGCAGGGTGTCACACCCGAGTTTCAAATAAACAAGATTTCTATAAACAATAATTTTTTTATAAAAAAAAATCTAAAAACGAATGTTAAAAAATAAAACTATTTAGATAAAAGAGTTAAAAGAAATAGTATAATTGTTTAATTTCTTAAACTATTATGTATATATAATTTTAATCATATCTTAGATTAAAGCATCGTACTGTAACTCTTCGTATTTATTACCAACTATAATCCGTTTTAATAAATGGGTTCTAGCCTATCTATTTATCTATAACGAAGAAAACTTGAAATAAAACTTGATACAATTATAAGTTTTATCATACTAACTTTCTCATTTTTTATTATTATTAATTAATAATATTGAATACTAATTTTACTCATACCATTTTTAAATTAAAAATTATATAATATGATAATTAAAATTTATTTTTTTATTAAAAACACACTTTTTAAAAATAAAAGTTTTATAAAATACAGAAGACAACAAATTTTTTTAAAATAAATTCATTTAAAAAAATATTTAAACCCACATATCTTTTATAAAATAAAAGTTTAAAAAAATATAGTTTTGTTTATTTACTTAATGTGCCTATTTATATGTAGTTATAATCATATTTTATCTTCAAACATGGTTTTATAATGCATAAATTTTTATTACTAATTATTTAGTATTTTATTTATTCAACCCGTGTAGTACACGGGGTACTAACCTAGTTATATATATATATATATATATATATAATATATGGCTGCTGTTAAACAGTTGTTAAATTTGGTGCGATCTGGACCGTCCATATGCACGTTCTTTGCATCTGAGCCGTATAAATTAGGAAGTTGGGAATTGCTCGGCGGTTGAATGCCCTCGCCAACCCACCCTACCCACGTTCCTGCATCTTCGGCGGTTAGCATCACCCTCCGATCTTCCCTCCCTACGTGCTCTCTTCCGATCTATTCCCCCACGTCCCCCTTTCTTCTCACTGATAACCACCACATACCTTCTTATTTGAAGATGGTTTCACACTTTCTTTCATATGCTCCGCTTTGATGGTTTTCAGTTCCTCCTCGCGTCTCTGGTTAGGAGAGATAAAAGGAAAGAAACTCTTTTTCAATTATATATGTTTGGGTTCGTTGAAGGCTATGGAAGAAGATGTGCACCTGCAAGACAAATACGCTAGAAAGCTGCTTTAGATCGCTGCTTAACTTTGGGTTCTACATACTCCGACGAAGCGTTCCGGTGCTACTATATTTGAACAATCACTTCGTTTCTGATTTATCATATTAGCATCCAAATCATCAAAGATGCGGGGATTCTGATCATTTCGATGCTAATGATGCAGAGTTTTCGATCAAATTCGATGTAATAAGGTATTAAGGCAAGTTCTGAAGTCTGATTTCTTAAATAAACCTGATGAAATAGTTCACGTTTATAGATATTAATTTCTTCTTTTATCATTCTTATTCTATCATGATTTGTTGATGTGTGATTTCTACTTTGGATATTCAAAGAGATACTGATGATTAATCATTTAATTGTATCTAGGCACATCATCCCTTCAATTTTATGTTGAAATAGACATTCTTAAATCGCGCACACAAGTTGTTCGATCATATGCCCCAACATATGACGTTAAGGATTTGAGTCCTCTTAACGTTAGAGTTCTTATTAAGGTAACTTGCTTTGATAATTTGAACAATTGATACAATCATGGATCCCATTTAGCATCAACAATCATAGATGTTAAGGCAGTGATGTTCTTAACTTTTCATTTGCTTTACTTCTAGGTTTTAACTTTCTGGTTTTTGGAAAGGAAGTTGTATACACGTTTAAGAAATAATGAGAACATGGGCTTAACATTTCCTTGTCCTGCAGATAGTTTAAATGAGAATTTTTTTTTACCATAAAGTTGGTTCATTTCAACTTTAAAGTAATGTGGCGTATTTGGTTGTGATGCAGACACTAACATCTGGGCATGAAAGTTAGCATGAATGATCTCATATTTCAGTCACTTAATAGTTATTGATTTTTATTGTTTTGTGGTTGTTTTAATGTAGTCGGTTGTCCTTACACTAACAAGTTATATTAGTTTCAATCAAATGGTGTTTTTGTTTAGAATACAAAAAAGATAGTTATGATATTATGACATGAAGCCATCCGGGCACCGGACGGGTATTTAAACTAGTTATAACAGTCATGATAACATTTAAATAATCAAGTATTCAACAAATAATCAACTAAATAAATCAAATAATCTAATTTAGTAATTTAATAATTAGTCTATCAAATAATCAGTTAATAAGATAAATGACTTAGTTATTCAAATTAATTATTTTATATTTGTTACTTAATTTTTGAGGTCATTTCATAATAAGTGGGTTGCTCCCAAAATTTATTAGGGATTGTATAAACTTTTTTTTAAGGTTGGACTTTTAATCTTATATTAGTTTAAGTTTTTTGAATTTGAGAGGTATTCTAATTTTTGCTCAAAAGTATCCCAATACATATAACTGTAAAATAAAAAAATTACACTTTGAAACAAGAGTTTAGGGGTAGTTCAGGTTCATACTGATCCTCAATGCATCTTTGTGATGGATAAATCTCCATGAAAAAGTCCACCTTCGTTATAACTTAACTTGAACCAATGATTAATTGTAAAATTGAATTTTTTGATGTTTCAAGTGGGTAGAGGATTTCATGATGGTTTCTAGAAAAATAAAAGTTTTTTTTTTTTTTGTGTTCGGTGATCCGAGAGTAGAAGCCGCAAATGTGACTTATTTGGCACACCTTGGTTTCTGTAACTTTATCAAGCGCTTCCATCATGTAGGGGTGTTCAAAAAAATTGATATTTGAAATTATCTGAAATTCGATCCGTATTCGAATACGAATAAACAAATCCAAATTCTTATTCTGATATTCAAATCGAGTTTCATCCGAATCCGAATTCCTTATTCAGATTTCGGATATCATAAATTTTTTAGACGGGTTATTCGGATATCCGATCAATCCAAATAAGAATTCAACTATGTTTGTGGCCCAATAATCATTACCCAACTACATATTATGTTTTAAAATCAATACTTGTGAATCTTAACATATTCTAGTTCACTAATCCTAAAACAATTATACAATAATCGATTATTATTCTAAATTAAAGATTTTAACATTCGGGTTCTATACAATTACCTATTATGTTTTAATTTTTGCTCAAATCGAATTTGTATTTTCAAGTTTTATATCTTTTATTGTGATTTTAAACTTATAAGATATTAATGAAATAAAAAAATTTGCCAAAAAGAAAATAGGAACAAAAAAATAGAAAAAATTATTATTTGGTTTATTTGGATTATTCGGATATATCCGGATTGAATTTAGATAGATTCGGATCGGATGAAGATATCCTTATTCGAATCGGATGGATTTCGGATAGGTAATAAAATTTTCAAGTCCGAATTATCCGAATAATCTTTTATCCGATCCAGTGAACACCTATCATGGTGTGTCGAAGAAGCCACATCAATGACTCACCTAGAGACCAAAACTAAAAAAAACCATGATTACAATACAAAAATTAAAGGAGAATATCAAATTATAATACTTTAACAACTTAAAGAAAGTAAGATACAAGAAGAAAATTGATGATTGACATTAAGATGTGTTTGTGACTAAGGATTCGTTGTTTAATACTAGTTTCCTAAAACATATTTCGATTCTTTCAAGAGAATTCATCTATTTTATAGGGTACAATACCCAAAACAGTATGTACTATCGAGAAAGACACTAACAATTGCATGTGATGGAACCAAAAAAAATTAATCCAGAGAGTTGGAAATTGTGTTTTTGTAGAATTGCAAGTGAACTCAAGTGTGTTAAAAATGTCCTTAGTATTTATGTTAAAACTTTATTGAAACAACCTAATCAAGAATTAAACAAAAACATATATGCAATTGAATGTTTTTAGTGAAATTTATTTATTTGAGTCTTGCCTGAAGCTTTAATGTTTTTTTAGATCACTTGAAACGATTTAGTAGGATTTGAACTACAAGCATAAGTGGTAACAACTCAATCATAAGCGAGCAACTTTTGTATTGACTTGATTGATGACATTCATCAGCATCAAGTTTGTTCTTTTGTAGCAACCCACGTGCTGTCAATCAATATCAACTGATATTTTGGTGCTGGCCAGGAGACGATGCCATCGTTAGCAAGTTTGGTCTTCGATAGCATGCCCGGTAATATCATAGGTAGTAAACCCAATAGTAGCAACTTAGTAACTCTCCCAGTGATATCATCAGTAGCAAGCTAGTGAGAGTGCAAAGTGTGCATCAAAGCATCACATAGCGCCCATGCCATGCGCACGTGTGCGGGTGCGGGTTAGGGTGCTTTGCACTCTATAGTGTGTCCACATCTTTGTCCACTAGTGTTTGCTTTAAAGAAAAAAATTATTTAAAAGGATCCCACTTATATATCACTTAAAGTTTTGTTGTCCTACCTACGTGGCACAAGCTTCATTCACTTTTACTTTAATAGTTTCACAAACACAACTTTGACATCGATATCTCATTCATATAATTACCTATGTTTTAGACGTGGTTTGGTGTGAAAAATTATCACATAGTATAATACAAACCGAAAAAGTAATAAGTATATTAGCTGCCTTAAATATATTTCTATTTTCCAAATTTGGTGAAAAAATCGTTAGTCCAAATAAGAACATGTTGCAATCCAAAATATGGCTACGCCTAATTAATGATGTGGCGCTTAACTTTGTTTAGGTCGATAAGATTACATGCCCATCATGTAACTTCGTGGTGGGTTAAGAAATTTAACCCAATCGAATTCTTGCTCATTAATAAAAGTGTTTAATTATTGGCAGGGAATTCGTTAATTCAATACACATATGTGGCTTCGTATCTATCATTTTCGAATAGGTGGTCTCACCTAATTGGTCAAAATCTTTGAAGTGAAATAAATATAGAACAAACACATAAGACCTTTCTTCTGTTGACATATTCGAAAGAGTAAATAAACTACACAAATGATCCTGAATTTTAGTCAAATTTCACTTTTTATCTTTAGGTTCGCTAGAAATTACAGGTGTGGCTCAAATATTTGGATGATCATCACATATTTCGTCCCTGAATCAAACGTGCGTTAGTTTTCAACGTTAACTTTTTAAAATGACCATTTTACTCCTCAATTTATAAAAAAACAAAAACCCAAAGAAAATATAAAATTACTAAAACACCCCTTTGTATAAAGTTACAAATATACCCCAACCTTGTCCAACCACTCCACTCACCCGGCCTATATCCGATCACCCTCTCCTATCATCTTCTCCGGTCATCTCCTCTAGCGACTACTTTGTTCTGGTCAAATTCTACAATGACATCTATCTTTTTGGTATGCATATCCTATGGGCAGAAAAGCCTTTCTATATGTGTTTTTGTTTCAAAACACTAACAACATGAAGGAGCATGATGGAGACTTGATTTTGAACAACATGATCAAGAGCCATTAACCAGTAAAGCATGTTTGAGCGGCAAAAAATGGAACAATGAATTTTATATGGTATTAACAGTGGCGACAATATGGAAAATTTGGTACAAGAATCTTCACATCATACACAGAATTACACTAAAATACCTATGAATCAAACCGTATAAACAAGAATGAAGAAGATAGAAGTTACAAAACAATCGATTAGTAAGCTCAATCAAATCAACCAGTAAGTTTAGTAAGTTGAATCAAAATGAATCATTGGGTTTCCGAATTAAGGCTTAATCATCGCCATCTTTGATTATGATTGAACTGGGAAAAGTAGTCGATCCCATTAAAACACTCATTTGGGCTTCATATTTTGCAATAAGCAGTTGATCCCATTGAAGAAAGTATGCATCTAGTCTAGATTATGGAGAACACGTTGGTGATCCATAGTCAACAAACCCTTTTGCCATTCGAGTTATTGAGACCAGAACTAGTTGACGAGGGATCAAAACCAGTGGCGAACACAAAACATTTTTTAATGCGGGACAAAAGTGGTGCGATTGTATAATTTAGGTGGCATTCGCGATTTTCACATACATATAACACTAAAAAAAATTACGGGAGGCGGCTGCCCCCACCCCCAACCCTGTAACCTAGGTCCGCCATGGACCAAAACCCTTCTGGAGGCCAAAACTACTTTCATTCCTTCACTGTATATTTATATATTAATATATTAACTTTAATAAACTCGTGTATTAAATAGGTTAGATAGCTAAAATGTTAAATAGAATAAAAATGTATTAATTATAAAACGATATTATTAAATAAGATATGATTAAATTTTTTTTATAGATAATATAAAAAAGTAACAAATTCAAACTTGAATATGATCTTTTTGATTCTCGAAGAATGAGGGGCAAGGGGATTTTTTCAAAACAAACGTTTTAAAAAAATATTATTTTTAAAAACTTTCTTATTATAACTCCTAAATGTAATTCTTTTTTGTTTATAAAAATTACTTTTTATAAACATCAATTATAAAGTATTTCTTATTTTTAAAAAAGTTTGATGTTTTAGAAAAACATTTATTTTATAAAAATTTATTCTTCTAGAAATAACTTTAATAAAAAGAACTCTTTTTTAATTGGTAAAACATATTTAATCTAAAATTTAACTAATATTATTAGTAATTAATATAATTTTTTAATAGAAGAGGGAAACAAAAAATTTGATGAAACTAAATGTGGTGCTGCCACGTGTTAACCGTAGTTAATTTTTTATTATAGTAGAAAGATTAAAATATATAAACAATATTTATATATTGTATATTTTTGTCTTTTTTATATAAAAAAGTACAAATGTAATTTTACATAAATTAACGAAAAACTTACGGATTTTTTACCCAATAACAAGATGTGTGATGACCGTCCAAACATTTAAACCAAACATGTAATTTATAGAATCTAGAAATGAAGGACGAAATTTAAATAAAACTTTGAAATTCTGTAATTTACTCTATTAGAAAGTATCTAAGTCACCATCAATACAACATTGACATTCCCAGCCTAGGAAGTATATAAAGAATTAAAACACAAAATTGTTAAAAGATTTGTTGTTACTTATACAATTATGTATTTATGTTTTTTTTTTTAATGACAAATACTCTACTTTTAAAAGTACACCAATATACACCATGACTTTTACTTTTTTTTTGCCGTTAAAACCATAATTTGGTTGGCACTATCGTTGAATATATATAATTGCAGTGACACAGTTTATTTTGCTAAGCAACCTCAACTAAGTTTGTTAAATTAAGTAATGATTTAACATCCATCAGAGATAAGTGACCAAACATCAAAAATTGATTGGAGTAAAAGCCGGCATGATTATATTTTTTATATTTATATACTAGGTTACAATCCCGTGTAATACACGGAATAAATAAATTTACTGTTACATAATTGATAATATTAAAAGTTATTTATTAAATATTGTGTATTATACGGATTGAATAAACCCATGTATTACATATTTAAAAATTTGAAGTTAATATATTTGAAATTTTAATTATGGATAGTTATTAATTAATGAATAGATATTATGCATTCATAATTAAGAGGAGAGAGAAGCGGGAAAACTAATTTTTAGATGGTCTAGAATGGTGATAAGTGTCCGGATTTATTTTTATTTATTAGTATAGAGATGAATCTCTTGGTAGTTGATAGTTTTAAGGTTGTATGATTCTACCGTTAATTATCAAGTATTAAATATTTTTGTGAGATCAGCATTTACTCTTATTGTCTATTTTCTATTAGCCTTTTGACAAATTCAAAATCCACACCTGCTGTTTATTTAATACATCGCCTAAAGTTCTTTGAACTTTATCACATTCTACAGCTTATGACTAAACATGAAACAGGAAGATAACCATTGGGATCGAGCATTATCTAACAATCAGTTAGCACAAAACATCAACACGAAAATAGTTAGTTTTAGTTTACATCAAATAAGCACATATTGGAATCTTGAATATGAAGGACAAAAATAACTCCAATTTGTACACTAAACATCAACACTAATAGCTACACCTAATTACGATGCGCTACCCTATCGAGCGTTATACTACCCTATCGAACTTTGTTAAAATAGATTTGCACGTGATCTAAATCAATCGAACAACGTAGAAATCGAAGCTTTATGGGATGGATTGGGGTTAATCGGTTGGTCTCTCTAGTCGCTTCATGTGTTTATTAGTTTTAATTTAATAGTTAATTTGTTCTAATTAAATAATTAGAATGTTAAAAAAAAACTAAACTACCCTTAAATTTAATATAGGTTTTTAACAATTTTAATGGATTGAATGAAAATAAAAATATTTGGTAAAATTATATAGTATTAAACGACAATAAAAATAAAAGTTTTAGATTTAAATGACTGATTGATAAAAATGATATTTTACTTTGTAATTTTCCTTTAAAATATCTAATCATTACTCTATATATTACTCTATATATTAAAATAGAAAGCAAATGAATAGTGGATTATTAAATTTCTAATAATGACCACAACAATATTTGTCTTATGTTATTAACCATTTTTTTTTTTTTTGCATTATGTTACACTATAATTAATTACCAAGCTAAATGAATAGTAAAGTTTTAATTTTTAGATTTTAACCGCATCAAATTTTAGTATTTTCACTTTTAATCCTAACTTTTGATTATTTGACTTTGGCTACTAAAGTTTAGAATCTTAGAGTTTAGGCACAAAACTGTTTAAAGTGAAATTTTACTTTTTTGAGTATGGTCACTAAATTTAGTACTTTTGAGTTTCGTCAACAAACTTTAATTATATGGTGACAAATAACACAGCCTGCCTGGGCGAAAATTAACTAGACCCCCGTTGCATAGTGCTTGACTTTGGTCACTAAAGTTTAGGAACTTATAATTCGGCCACCGATCTATTTTTTTTTAACTTTGATCACTTAAGTTTAGGATCTTAAAGTTTGATCACTAAACTATTTATAGTGAAGTTTTATTTTTTTCGAGTTTGGTTACTAAACTTTAGTATATTTGATTTCACCATCAAATTTTAATTTTATGATTTTAGACGAGTAAGACAGATAACGATTAAATAACGTGGCGTTGCATGTGAAAAATTAACTGGACGGCCGCCGCGTAGTGCGGGGAAAAAACAACTAGTTAAGTTGGTGAAAAAGAAAAGAAAACACTACATAAAAGATTCATGAGGATCGTGCAACTTCGCAGCAATTGAGCTCTCAATAGATTCATTATCGAAGGTCGAAAATTAAGAATTCTTCTTAATTAATAGCTGGTGTGACCTGATTGGCTTGAAATCTGTGATGTGAAATATATTTTATAACAAACACATCTGACCTTTCTAGCTTATGTGGAAATATATATCCCGAAATAAGTCACTGTCAATGACATTAACACCTTAGGGAAGAAAGAAAAAAGGTAATTAAATATAAAATTGTTAAACGATAATGTTGATGCTTCTAGAACCGTATATTCATGTTATTCCTCATATAAATCATATTTACATTTACTGTCGTTCTATTGTCCGTTTACTAATTCAAAATCGACTCCTGTTTTTCATTGCCGAAAACATATTTAAACTTATCAAATTCTACCATGGTGTAATTAGTGTTTAAACTGTTGAAAACGTTTATTTATAAAGCTATAGAGTAATGTAATATCTATGTACGTAACAACTTGAAATAGGTTATTCCTTCAATAGTTCAATATGGTTTGACAAGCTTTATGTTCTTGAGAAAAGACGTGATCAAAAGAATGAAGATAGAGAACCACCATAATTGTTAAGGAAACGTATACACTTTCAACACATCGAGTGAAGCACCATTTAAGTCTTCAAAACAAGAAATGAAATCAACGGATAATATAAGCTATGAACGAGGCTTTGAACTTGCATAGGACCACATAAATCAACGTCAATTATTTCTAACTTCTTAATAGCTTTCCATGAATGAGATTGAATTGGAAGTCTTGTTTGTTTACCCATAATACATCCCTCACAAACATCAGATTCCTTAAACTTTACGTATGCCTATCACCATATGTTTATCATGTAATTACCTTAAACAATTGAAGCTCATGTGTGCATTCCTTACATGTTATAAGTATTATGTTTATCATGTAATAACCTTAAACTATTGTAGTTCATGTGTGCATTCCTTCCATGCCATAAGTGAGTTGTAGAATCTTGGTTAGTTGGAGTTCAAACTTCTGCTCAAGTTACATCTAGCATGGACATATTGTTGTTTAATGCAACAATTTTCATGAGATCCACACCTTTGCTCCTAATTAAACAATTCCGTCTTCAAACAAAAGATAATACCTTTTTCACGAATTGGATAACACGTAGAAGATTATACTTTGGTGATAGAGAAAAATAGACATCCTAGCATTTTGTAATTGTTCTGACGTATATATATTGCAAACAGTTCTTTTTCCATCTACCTTGAGGTGAAGGACTCGTCATATGATTAGAGCATCCTGAATCAATAAACCATAGACTATTTGAGTCACTCACTGGTATATTGGTCATTAGGTACAATGCTTCTTTTATGTATATCACCAACAAGTGTACGTTGCTCCCATCCATTTTCATCTTGTTCATTAGCTTTTGTAACAACAATAGCATGAGCTTATTTATCGTACCAGTAGTATTGTAGGGATCAAACCTAGATACTTAGTAAATCAAAATCGAGCTTTTGAAAAAAGTTTTCACACGAGAACTTATAGTTGTTGCGCGAGAATATATTTTGTTTAGTATAAATAGGTGTTTTGTAATTTAATTAGTAATTAGTAAAACACTGGCATATTATATATTTTGTACTTGAAATTTTCTCTGAAATATATTGAAGCTTATTTACTTATTGTATTTATCTTGATCTCTTTCATTTTCAATCTAAGCGTATTTACTTATTGAAATTCGATCTTTTTGTTAATCCTGGAATTTACAAATTGAGTACTCGAATCTCTAAAGATATTTACTTCCTTTTCAATATCTTCCTTAGAAACAAATCTGTTCCTTAAATTCCTTTACGCGTCACATTTCTTTTAACTCATTTGTTTATTTTAAATTTGTTTTCACTGTATAGAATTTGGCCTTTAATTTTTCAAACTTTAAAAGATTTTGAATTAGATGGTTTAAAATCAAAAACAACTTTTTCCTTCAACTTTTCTTTTAAGGATGAGGTGTTTTTAGCTAAACTTCTTTTTGGTTAAAGTACATAAAGATCCTAACTCTTTATGTTAATATGTATTAAACCTTAGAATATATTCATATAAAGCTAATTTTGATGATTGCATGCAAACTTTAATCATAAACCCGCAAGTCAAAACTTGATGAAGATGATGATTTTTCGGACCATCAATTCACCTTCTTAAGGGTAACTAACCTTGAATGTTTGATGGAAGCTCAAATCGACAAAAAATGGATGATTTCTTTGGTTTCTCTTTTAAACCCGCTCTCTCTTCTCTCTCTATATGTTGCATAAGATAGAAGAATGAATAATACCATCTTGAAATCTAAAGATGACAATGACCCACGAAGTGTTGAAGAAGAGTCAAGTCTAATAATAGTATTGAATTCCAATAATATACATGAATTTCTTGCGACTTTTGTGTGTTTTTATATTTGTTGTAAATCAAACCATAGATTCACTATGGTTTTAGTTCAAAATCATTTGTCTATTCTAATCGATCACAGATAAAGAAAAACTATGTTATTCATGGATTTAAACACACTAATATAAAATGTAACAAGTATTAATAAATGGGTTAATGGATTTAAATACTCCTAACTATTGGGAATTGGCCGCTGCTACCCTCAATTATCATTTTGGTGAATATAACTATCAAGTAAACACTTCGGTGTCTGCATCACCCGCCGTTTGTCAAAAACTAATAAATGATATAAAATATATGACACAATTAATGTATATGACACATTGAGCTAATTTATTTACCACAATGACCAAAATAAATCAGCTCATTTGTTAGAGTTTTGACAAACGGCGGGTGATACAGACACCAAAGTGTTTACTTGGGAGTTATATTCGTCAAAATGATATTTGGGGGTGGCAGCGGCCAATTCCTAATAGTTGGGAGTATTTAAATCCATTAACCCTTAATAAATAGGGTTATTGAATGTTAATAATCTCTTAATAACTCAGAAAATGTTTACAAGCATTTGCAACTTTAAGCTTATTTTTCTACAATAATCTCTTAATAACTGAGAGTTAACTACCGTTAGTTTTTTTTTATGAAGTGAAGCAAACTTTGAGTTATTATTCAATTTTGTCGCTGCCCAACTTCTATCGTGTTTTTCGATGCCTAGCCTAAATCATCACCTGAAAGTTACCTCCAACGAGTAAAGTGGTTCAGATCAGAATGTGAAAATTAACAAGTTTCAGGGTACAAAAGTTTCAAATTAGCGAAACTAATGGCTGATTTTAACCTTCTGCTTAGTGTTTTGCACATATAAGTAATCCATATCATCATAAAACTAACGATGTTAACTCTCAGTTAGTAAAGGATCGTTGGAGGAGTTTAAAGTTGAAAGTGTCTGTAAAACATTTCTTGAGTTGTGATTAATTTCGACCAATAAATGAAAGTTTAAATTATTAAAATCTAATAATTCTAATAAATAGTATCATATTCCATATACCACCTAACAGTTCCATATATAAAGTTTAAATGTTTCAAGAGAGGAATAATGAAAATTTTGAAATTTAACTAAAACTGAGACTTACAAATGATTAAAACAGTTTATCTAGATTTACAGGTTTATCTAGATTTACAGTAATTTGAAATATAAATTTAAAAATAAAATAAGTTCGTTTGTTTAATTGAATAAGTCACTTTGTTTAAATAAATGTTTTGATACTACAAATGGTTTCGTTTAATTATGATGTATAGGCATATGTGGAATGAAAATGAAAGAAGTGTATGTGGTTGAAGGCCAAGTGCAAGGTTATGGCATCAAGTTTGTCAAAGTGGAATGAAAGTGATAGCCCTATAATCTATTAATCAGGAGGTTGAGAATTTCGAGTCTCGCACGAGACAAAAATGTTCTGTGCTGATCAGAAGGTTTTTCTAGTTGCGGGTTTCTTAGTGAGAACATAGAGGGTGCGGTTTCGACTTAGAAACGAATATATGAACCCGATTAAAAATATAAAAGAGGGTACTACAATTGCAGCCGAGAAAAATGAAACTATTTTGATCATTAAAATGCTTGAGGTTGTGGACTGTGGTTGGTGAACATATTGTACTTGTGAAACAAGGACTTTGAAATTTGAAGTCCAGTATGCAAATGGATCCTTAAATTCATTAACAAATTTAATTAGAGCCCACTTACATGTGAAGAAAACAAAAGCCCACGACTAGCAAAATGGGCGAGACTCGAGAGGGTAGACAAGTAGATCACGTGAAAAAAAAGAGAGATGACAATTGTATAGGGATTTTTTAGACAGGAGAAGGGGGGTTGTTAGCAAGAGGGCAGCAGGCCTTAGCTGTTTCTTGCTGTTGAATGCAGATCGAGAAGAAAAGAAAGAACGTTTTTGAGCGGTTACGTAATCTTAGGCGAATGCAATCCGGAAAGCTTTTCTAGTTAAAGGTATGTTTATGTTGCAACTTTCCAAACATTGAATACATTAGGTTTATGTGACCTTTTCAACTTGGTATATAATTTAGGTTATTCATAGTGCTAGCAAAACTGAACCAGAAAATTATCACTTGTTTTCGTTTCACTTATTTTCATGCTTGCTTGTCTTTCTTGAATGATTGCCTTTATGATAATTTTAGTTAAGATCTAATCAATCTAAAGTTTAAGGTAGTTTAATTTAGATGTAGTTAAATAATCAACTTTGGGCCTTACTTTTTATAAAACAAATAATACATGCAATAGTATGCATATGCTACTTGTGAATATTATATCTAACTTATCCCAACTAACTAAGCTAATTAGGTTTTTTATGATCCGAACAACAAAATCATCAGTCACTAAAACATATATCAAAGTTATTAAAACACCCTTAAAAGATCAAAAACTTGTCCACCTGACTATAGATTTCGGAGTTTTTTTTTTTTATTTTTTTTATTTTGTGAAGAAATGATTTCTTGAGTGTAAGATTAGTTATCGATTCTATCTCTAGCAAGGATAATTGATGGGCTTTTTTTTTCTCAACCTGTCACAATTTTTTTCAACAATCATAATTATTTTGTAAAACCTAGTATTTCCAAGTAGAAACAAAAAAAAAGTATTACCAATGGAGTTGATCGTAAAGGGTCGCATAACAATTAATAATATTGTAAACTAATCCACACATTTAAAAGTGTAAATAAGCCAATGGTATCAGGGTGACAGTTTGAGTTTGATATTTTTAAAGTCTTAGGTTTAAACCTAAATCAAATAAGTTTTCTCAAAGTGATAAATTTACTGCTTGATAGTGTTTCTAAGTGAATCAGCTAAACTGAAGTGTCAAAATCAATATGGACGATTGGTATCCCATATCAAGAAGGTTCACTTGGGGATTGAGGGCAGTTACAAAGGTCTTAAAAAAATAAACAATTTGAGTTAATCAAAATTGGGGTTTAAATGATAGAATATTATAATTTATTTACTTGGAGAAATAATAATCATCTATGTTTCACATAATATATAAACTACGAACTTGTAAATCAATATCATTGTTGCTCATGAGATTTAAACCCACAATTTTTTTTTTTAAATGAAAGCCATTATGACATACCTTGGTATCATTAGCTCAATCACACTTTATTGATAATCAGTTATTCATTTTAAACGATAAAAATTATCATATGGAACAACGTTTATTTGTTTAAATTAAACTAAATAAATGGGAATTATAAAAATGATAGTTATGAAAAGTATTGGCTAAAACTTATATGCATATATAAACTAATGGAATATATTTGATGTATTAACAAAACCTAATTGACTAATGGGCTGAATTAATTAATCATACAAGTTTGTGTTTGATGAGTTGTATTGGATCTTTATATTCATGGTAGATCTGGATGGAGCATTATGTGCCATAATAAGTTCTAGTACACTAACACATTAAAGGTCCAATATTGACAATAGCTAACTATCATTGATTATTATTAACCCTAACTTCTCCTCATTAGCCAAAATTCACACTAGCTAACCATCAATGGCCAATATTAACTCTAATTAAGAGTAACCAAATATTGATACCTAACCATCATTGATAAATATTTATTTGACCAATTTTCACCTTGATATAACCTATCATTGACCAATATCGATAGAGACTGAACAATATTAACCCTTGTTATTATGTTAATCCTAACTGACATTTTTGACATTATTTTGTCATCAGCATTGTCTGTGTTCTCGAGCGTGAGTGTCTTTCGCCAATAGGTTTATCAGGTGACCAGACTTAAAGTATTTGTTAACCGTTAATAAATAATTATCTTTAATCTATATTTACTCTAACAAACTATTATCCACCCTCATTGATGCATATCAACCATAATAGTGGAAATGTCCGCGTGTTGCAACTGTACGGCTGTTGCGTGATTTTTTTGAGAATTCGATTTTAGTCAATATCGGCTCGGTGCATTATGATGTAAATTAAAAAATCAAAATATAATTATTGAAAAAATTGAATGAAAGAAAACAATTACGTATATTACAAAAGTCTTTTAGACAACTATATTATCCCAACAAGATTAGCGAAAACATGGGTCGTATTTGTGGTCGGAAATCACTTATTACCTAGATTTTAGAGAAGGATTCGTTTTATGAATGAACGTTAGAGTTTTACGATCATTGGATGCAGTTTTTGGTGGTTTGCATAGACCGGAGAAAGTTAATGGAGAAATTGTCGCAACAAATTATCATCTTGATTGTTCTTGAGCTTTTAACAACCGGCAAGGGAAAGGGAAGAGGGATTAATGATCAATCACAATGAATGAACGAAATTGAATATAAATGACAGTTTTGCTTGGCCATGTGTATATGCTTTAGCATTTGTATTATAAGCATCAAATATTATACTTCACTGTAAGGGTATAAATGAAAAAAAATGGTTAATTTTTTAAAATTTAAGCATGACTTTTTATATGAGTGTCTTAATCTATGATGTGGTTCATTCTATACATAAATTACATAAACATTTTTCTATATTTTGAATAATTTTTGGTTGATTTTTATTAGATGTTACACTTGATTAATTTAAAATTTGATTTTATAGGTTTCAACAGAAAATGAGTAAAAATGATATGATGAAATTAGTTTATATTCAATTAACTAAATCTTATTCTGTTAGTATTTATATGAATTAAGAAAAATTAACTTTGAAATAGGAATATATACGTGGTGTTGTGAAATTATCCTATCATTAAAAAACAAACGTGATGAATAGTAACGGGGCATTTTTGGAATTCTATTGTCTTTCTTTGGTATCCACACGTCTTCTGATCTTTACACGCGTTCTTCGATATCGATCCTTTTACACGTATTTCGTCTTCCAATCTTTGTAGTCATAACAGAGGAAGAAGATTGAAGAGAGAGAGAGTTTGAAGACGGGGTTTCATTCTCACTTGAAGACGATGATGTTTCAGTTTCTTGTCTGCTAGGTTTTCGCTTTCAGCCGATGCGAACGATGGTTTTTCAGTATTGCTCTCACTCCACAAAGATGATGGTGTTACAGTTTCAAGTCGCCAGAGGAGTGTGGATGATAGCATGGAGCGGTAATCACTGCTGCATCGGTGGTTGCATCAGCGGAGTTTAGAGAACCAACCTTGATGACAATGGTTCTCAAACCCACGGTCGTCGATGGTGAGGCAGAGACGGTCGAGAGGGACTAATTTATGATGGGGATATGATTCCAGCAAGCTACATATCAAGTGTTCAAGCCGATCAGAGTTTGCATGTTGTCTTCTCAACTACATCATTGTTAATTTAGGTAAGTTCAAAGTCAATGAAGGAGGCCAATATACATATGATGTTGTCTGCTTAAGTCCATCTTGGTATTAAGAATTATGATTTCTAGATGAATGGTTGTTGATTTTGCTAATTGCCCGACATTGATAGTCTCTTTTAATTTCGTACGATGACTTCTTATTTAGCCCAGTTACAAGAAATTGACTTCGTTTCATTGGATTTATTGTATTTTTACCATCTATTAGTTAAGCAGAACTTTGTAGACTGAATATTTATGCCAAAAGTGTATCGAACCTTCTGATTCTATAATTGCTTAGGCGCATTAGATTACTTCAGTTGTCTTCAATGTACTAAAATCAGGATCCCAAGTCAATAACATACATATATCATAAAAGTAAGGATAATAATTAACTACATGTGATCATCATATATCTAGGTAGTTTTATCTTTTTGTTGTTCAAGTATTGAATAAGACCCTATGAAGAGCAACAATCTTATCATGGTATTCCAGAAAAGCTACACATAACTTTGAGATCAATGGTATGCACTAAAAAGCTACACATAACTTTGAGATCAATGGTATGCACTAAAAAGATCAAATAGATATGTTCATGAAAATAACAAATAATCCTTCAATTTTTTCAGAATGCAATATCAAGAAATTAAGGTTGTTTTATGAACTTGGATGTAGTGTCAACTCTATTAAGATTCAATGTGAGTTCATTTCAAATTTATTACTCTTTATGCTGATAGACGACTAACGCATGCTTGCTTTGGATTTCAACAATTTTAGGATCCTTGTAAGATATTATGGCGAAAAACCAAATTGACAGATAGAAAAAAAAACAAAAGGTTAAAATTTCATTGTATATGATGCTGAGAAAAAAAAAAAACCTCCAATGCTTGCATACCTGCTTCCTTATATGTGAACCTCATTTTTAGTTCTCACTTCATTTATTATCATCTAAAATATTGTTTTATGTCTTAAGATGGTATACAGACTTGAAGTCTTAACCACTAAGCATTCATGTTTGTTTAAATGAGATAAGCAACATCGAAGCAATATCCAAGGTTTGTCTAGGATGTAGCTTGGGGGAGTTGGTTGCGCTGGTGAGAGAACCCTCACGGATTTGATCCTCTCTCCCTTCCTTTCAACGGTTTCATTGTTTTATTTTAACTTTTTTCTAATGTTATGTCATATGTGTCGCAATATTAATCCTACATTGTATATTCAACGGCTTTGATGACACCTAAAAAGGGCACATTGTTTCTGGTTTTAGCCACAATAGATCATTTATTCTGAGCTTTGGAATTAAAACATAAAGGGCCCGTCGTTTAGTGTTGCACCATTTATGGTTTGCAGCCACAACGGATCACTTATTTTAAGTCTTGAAATTAGAACATAGGCTGTAATGACGTGTTTGTGTTTGTTTGACTTAACAATAATTATTGTTACACTAGGTGTCAAACGAATATGTTTGTGTCTATTTTTGTACTTTCTTATATCTAAAAGCTTTTTTGTATATCTGTGATTTTTGATGCTTGATTGAAAAAACACACGCTCAAAATACTCGCGCAACGCGCGAGATAAAATACCACTAGTTGAATAAAATTAATTAAATAAACAAGTCACTAATATAGTTTTCAAGTGGAAATCAAAATGGAGTTTTGCAGGGAATTATTAGTAAACCCATGAATTAATTAATCTTTTGAATTGCTTATGTAGTTCACGTGGAGAGGAGTTAAAAGGCAGCAAATTGTTTTGATTCTAAAGTGCAACAAAGGGGAAGGGATTACAAGTTGAAGGTTCATGTGTCATTAATTGCAAGGCCCATAAATTTTTTATTTGGAAGCCCACGTATGAGGAGAACATGCATGGAATGAAAACAAAACCTAATGGAAATAAAAGGAAAAAAAGGGCAGTCGTAGGGGCATGCACACGGACGAAAAAGAGAAAAAAACAAAGATCAAAAAGCTTAGTATTTTATTATTTTGAATTCAACTTGGAGTTTTGAGTATGTTTCGAGAGCAATCTTAAAGCAAAGAGCAAGATCAAGTAGAAAGGATTGATTCAAGCATTAAAGATCATTCGGTTTCGTCTCGTTTTTAATTATTTTTCTTTGTTTCATAGATTCTCTCATTTATGCTACTAAAGTTTGCAACTTTATTATCATTCTTGATGTTTTTGATTGCTATGAGTAGCTAACTTTTTAATACTACCTACGTTGGGTTGTAAACTATTTATGTTTTGACTAAATATTTGGTTTAATTTTGTATATTTGTTTATTAATTTTACAACTTGATTATTTTTCAATTAAATATAAACATGTGTATTGTTTTATACTTGAAAGTTATTACCATGCTCGTGTATGTTTGATCTTGATTGATTGCGTGACATCTTGATTAGGTTTTACACGTTAAAATTAATTACTTTGTGTTTTAGTTTTATACTTTGATTAGAGATAGTCTTAGGAGCATTGGTTGTGATTTGACGGTATTTTTCAATGTGCTAACCTTGTCTAAAACCTAGGGGTGATAGATATTGCTTAAAACCGCCTACCCATTGGTTGTTAGGTTTAGATTTCACGAGAGCATGTTTTGCCTTTCATTTGTGGTGTTAGTGTTTTAGGGTATTTAATTAGATTTAATTAAGTTGTCTTTTGTCTTAGGGTTGGAAAATATAATCTTAAAGACATCGTGGTAGAAAACCTAGGGGCGATCTTCCATTAGACATTTTAATAAACCTATCTAGTGCTTCACACGTGTCTTTGGTTTTCTTAGGGAGTAGCAACATACCTAGTTAATCCTAGATTCGTATTTTTGGAGATAGTTATACGAGTCATTGCCTTTTTGTCATTACATGTTAGTTGGATTCCTACCTAGGTAGTTATTTCGCATATTTGATCGTCTTCAAGTTCCAAGTTTGAATTCTTATTTGTTATTTTCTTTTTGTCGTTTTTAAACTTTTTGTCGTTTTTAAATTAATTAATTTTAGTTAAATTATTTATTTTGTTTCTAAATAATTTCTTAAAATAATTAAATTTATTAGGTTAGAAGTCGATAGAGGTTTAGTAACGAAAGCTGCCAAACGTGTCTCTAGGGTTCGATATCCGGACTTACCTAAATTTTACTATATCGCGACCGGTACACTTGCCGTTTGTGTGAAGTTAAGTTGGGAATTTCCATTTTAAAACTAATTTGTGAAAAAAAAAGGTTTTCTTAATAAAATAATATATATATTTTCACGCATCAATCTATATGTAAAATTATCATTTAATCCTCCTTTTACTTTTATTATAAAAAATATAGATAAATTTTAAAATTATTAAATTCACAATCTGCCCCTAGAAAAATATTAGTATTATAGTTATTATAAAATTATATATATATATATATATATATATATATATATATATATATATGGGAGGGATCAAATAAAAATCATGTTTATAATTAAAAACCGTGAAAACCACCACTACCCAATCACATAATTGATAATTGATTTAACCTTTTAATTGTTTAAAATATATTTGATTAAACTTCAATCTTATTTTCTGATGTCATTATATATTTTTTAGTTTAAACTCAAAGCAACGACAATGATGACGAATTGACTTACGTATACGTACCTTGTATGAGTTACATGTACGCAACTCGTAGTTGTACACTTGGTAACACGTACTTACATATACGTAACTATTAGTTGTACACTTTGTAATACGTACTTACATATATCTAACCCATAGTTTTCATGGTTTTTTTATAACATGGTTTTCAAGGGATCTATATATATATATATATATATATATATATATATATATATATATATATATATATATATATATATATATATATATATATATGGTAGGGTTATCTCGAGAAATATATTTTTTTCATGATAACTCTAACACAATTCACATGTCATTTCCATCTTTTTTTTAGATTTTCATAACTTTTTTTCACGATATTATTTTTTCAAGAAAATTTCACCATTAATTTCAGTATTTTTTTTATCTTTCCAACGTGTACCATATTGATATACTTTTTTTAAAAAAATTATGCACCCGTTATGTACACATGTGTAAATCATGTTTTACACATGTGTATTTTCAGGTATTACATATGTGTAAAATGTTGTTTATAAAAAAAACAAGTTTTTTTTTTATTTTTTTATTTTTTTTATGAAAGAGGAAAACAAGAGAAATACTTTTGTTATTTTACTTTTTTATTTTTATGTTATTTTTTGTCTTATAAATTTTTTATTATGTTATCATTATTTAACATTTTACCATTAAAAATATGTGGCTCACATTAGTTCTTGAGTTCTCACAAAATAAGTGAGTTTTCATTTGATACCTCCCCTATATATATATATATATATATATATATATATATATATATATATATAAGTTATATAATTAAATATTTAATTTAAATAATATTTAGTTATAAAAATATTATTAGTAAATATAAATTAAAATGTCAATTTGTAGTATCATAAATAAAATAAAATTTAATGAAGTAAATTAAATAATACATATTATTAAATAATGTATTAATAATGATTATCAAATACATGAAAGAGACAAGGACAAAAAAGCTAAGATATATAAAATTTAATTGATAAATTTATCATATTGCCACTAGAGTATTTTAAAATCTTACTCAATTCTCTATTCCACCTCTATTAAAAGCCTTGCTCTCCTTTGTACATATTTATTCAAAACTTGTATGCTTGGTAAAATTATATCTCTATCCATAGAGATTTATTATAAAATAGTATGGATATAAGTATTTAAATAAAATACTACTTAATTTAAATAGTATATAGTTAAAAAAAATATGATTAGTAATTATAAATTTAAATATCGATTTATATTATTATAAATAAAATAAAACTTTAGTTTTAAAAATATAATTAGTAATTATAAATTTAAATGTCAATTTATATTATTATAAATAAAATAAAACTTAATAAAGTGAATTAAATAATATCATATTATTAAATAATTTATTAATAATATGTATTAAATAATACAATAATTCGAAGAAGTTAATTAAATGCGGACAAACGTGATTTTATTACATAAAACACTTGTACTCTATGCTTAAAATGCTGTATAGGTGTCTTAGAGCATTCACAGTGGAATCCTTAAAAATATGTGAGTGTGTTTGGTATATTATATGGAATGGTTTTGAGTGATTGTGAGTGAAGAAAAGAAAAAAACATTATTGTTAATTGGTATATTTGAAAAATCACTGTTAAATCCATATAGTTTTTTAATATTATTGAAATTGGTTATGAGTGTAGGAGAAAGAAAAGAGTATTATGAGTGTATAAAAAGTATTATTTAACTGAAAAGGGGAGAGAAAAAGTAGTAATTTTTAATGTAATTATATGTATAAATATAGAAAATCTACTCTGAATGCTCTTACACTTTAAATAAAATTACCATTTTATCATTCTAATATATATTATATAGTAGTATAGATAAAATAAAACTTTAGTTTTAAAAATATGATTAGTAATTATAAATTTAAATGTCAATTTATATTATTATAAATAAGATAAAACTTAATGAAGTCAATTAAATAATATCATATTATTAAACAATGTATTAATAATGTGTATTAAAGAATACAATAATCAGAAAAAGTTAATTAAATGGGGGCAAAAGTGAAATTATTGCATAAAGCACTTGTACTCTTTGCTTAAAATATTGTATAGCTGTTTTACACTTTAAATAAAATTACCATTTTATCTTTTTAATATGTATTATATAGTAGTATAGATATAGATGTTGTATAGGTGTTTTGCATTGTAAATAAAATTATCATTTTATCCTTCTAATCTATAAAATATAATAAAAGAAGGTTTTACTTTGCCACTTGTCATTCTCTTAAGCAACCTTTTTGACACATGTCATTCATTTAGACATCATGAATTCATTTTCCCTCCAAAAGGGTATTATAGTAATTTAAACAATCAAATTAATTTCTCTCTCTTAATAAAAATCAATTTTATTAATTGATATATTTTTCTCTCTCATCTAGATTTTTTAAAATCAAGCTATGATTTTAAAAATAAACTTTATCAAGAAAATTAAAAATTATATTTTTTTATTAAGATAGAAAAAATAATATTTTATATAATATAAAATCTTTTAAAGCAGTAAACCTTTTTAAAACATAATATTTAAAATCGCTCCTTTTTAAAAAACATTATAACCTTTTTGATACAAACCTTTCGTTTTAAAAATCATATCTTTTTATTCATATGTAATTATAATCATATTTTATCTTTAAACATAATTTTATAAATAATAAATTTTTATTACTAATTATTTAGTATTTTATTTATTCAACCCGTGTAATACACGGGGTACTAACCTAGTATCTAATAAAAGAGTATATAGGAAGGACACGTGGCAGCACCACATTCATCCCCACCAAAATTTTCATACTTCTCTCTCCAATTAAATAATTACCTTTATTACTAATAATATTATTTAAATTTTTTTTAGATTAAAAAAAGTTTTTTTTATAAATTAAGAAATAGATTTTTTTAATGTTATTCCTAAAGAAAATATTTTTATAAAGTAAGACGTTTTTTTAATACATTAAATTTTTTTAAAAATACAAAATATTTTAAATTGATGTTAGATTTTTTATAAACAAAAAATAATTAAAAATATGATTTATAATAAGCAAATTTTTAGAAATGATATTGTTTAATACGGTTTTTTTAAACAAAATATTTAAATTTTTTTGGGAAAAAGGTTTTAAAAAGTTAATATTATTGTTTTATTGCTTATAGTCCTTACTCATACGTAATTCTAATCATATCTTGTATTAAAATATTATTTTATAATTAATAAATATTTACTATATTTAATATTTAATTTATCCAACCCGTGTAGTACGCGGGTTTAATAAAACTAGTGTATTATATAGTAGTATAGATTATTGTCACATCCCCGGATGAAGCGTGAAATGCTTTGGGTGTGACTCGTTAGTTCAAAACACATTGTTTATCTAGCACACAAATTACAATAATAACTTAAACATCATTTTCATTGGTATATCATTTATAGGATTACATTTTACAAAATTTAGTCTAACATCTAGACTTATATATTTGTAATCCTAAACAAAGTACATCTTCAACACATCACATATCTTCCGCTACTAGTGAACGTGAACGTCCACGTAAAGGCTGAAGTCAAACAAGTCAATAGTCAACCATATGCACAGCTTTCCTAGGTAGCCGTGCCGATCACTATACATATTGAAGGAATACACGAGATTATAATACATTCTGTTGACCTGAAAAAGCATACTCAAAACAGTCAACAAATAGTTGTTGAGAACATAGGTTTAATCAATATAAATTATTTTGAATTGATGCAATACAATCAAACTCACAACCAAACCTACACGCACATGTCAAGTTATTCATAACTGTCAAATACAAATCACACAATCAAATAATATAACACCGTTGCCCTCACATCAGCATATGCAGGTTGACATTTCCTAAGTAGCGCTACCTATATTATTTGACGGTTCCTCATCCGAATTAATGGTTGTGTCAATATGACAGTAACAAATTAAAATTCCTCAAAAATGCATCCAATTCAACACAAAAGTATGCTTTTTCCCCCAAAAATTTATAATTCAAAAAGGGGGTATGTTACTCACTTTAGTTCCAGCCAATAAGTCAAACAATTCCTATAAAATAATTATTTGTTGGAATAAATCTGATTTCTTTAAAATTTTCAGCATTTAAATCATAGAAATTGCCAAAAATTCTAATTTGATAGTTTTTGTTATTCAAAAATCACCAAAATTTACCACCCTAAATATTTTGAAATCTATATTATCTCATAAAATTCCAGATTAATAACTCATAACAGGCAAATTTCTAGAATTTTCACAATTTTCATATAAATTGGCAGAAATAGTAAAACATCACTAAAAATTCCAAAATTCATACATACTGTTCTATTCTAAATATTATAATTTATGTAAATTTTCTATGATTTATCTAACTGTCTTCCTATTTCTTTTAATTTTCTATTTACAAAATATTCTAAAATATAAAACTGAGTCATACATGTGAATTAAATCATGATATTTATTCAGAAATTCCTACAAATTACACTGATTATTATAAAGTTTTTCCAGATTTTTATCATGTTCGGAGCTTTAGTCTAATAATTTTCTCTTATTTTCCTTAAATTAATTATATAAATTAACCTACCCAATATTATTATATCAAATTTTACAGATTACTATTTCTATTATTTCTCAACAAGTTCCTAATTTTATTCTCACAATCACAGTCATTTAGATATTTAATCTAATTCATCAAGAATATCTAGGTTTTAACCTTTTTATTTGTAATCTTTTGTTTAAACCCTTGGTTTATATAAAACTTTTAAGTTTTCAGCTCTTAAATCCTCATTCCTTACTGATTTTAAATGAAATCATGTGTTCATGAGTTCTTGAGAATGTTCTTGATGATTTAGCCTTCAAAAGTTGGTTTATATGTGTTTATTGAAACACATATTTATTTCTTAAACTTGTTAGTTATATGTTTTGGAAATCTAACCTTGTTTGATGAAGGGAATTATGAGGATGGCTTAGCTTGATTCCTTAAGGATCCGGTTGAGGTGATAATCCTTGATGTTGAAAGTGATCACAAGCTAGTTGGAGGTTGAACTAAGATGATGATCACATGGGGTCTTGATGATAACATGTGGTTGTTATGGTGACTGAGAGAGGGAGTAGAAGGTGGTGGTGTTGGTTGTAATTTGCGAACCGAGAGATAGAGAGTTGGAAGAGAAAGCCGAGAGGTGAGTCGAGAGATGGTGGTAGCGGTTGTGATGGTTTGTGGTTGATGGGATGGTGGTGTTATGGTGGTTTCCATCGGCCGAGATTTGGAAGATCATTATGGCTTCTCATCATCAATTCTACTCTAGACTAGTAAGGTGTTTAGTTTAGGTTTGCAAGGTGTTAGCTTAATAGGATAGGTGGCATGCTTAGGAGAGTGCTTAGTGTTTGTTAGTTGCTAGGTGGCGGATTATGGGAAGGGTTAGTGGCTAGGTGGCGGTTTGGTGTTAATGGTTCACTTAGTCATTAAGCTAGGATTACTTAGGTGATTAACCGGGTTTATTAGTTTCCTAATGAACTGATATGGGTATTAAGTTAAGGTTTAGTTAGTTAATATGCTACTAATCTAGGTTAGTTAATGTCCTAATGAGCCGATACTAGTGTTAAGTAGGTGCTTTAGTTAGTGTTTAAGATTGGTTTAGTTTTGGTTTTTGACATAAAGTTTATAGATGTTAACTTGATTAGTAATTAAGTTTCAAGTCTTAATACATTACGTGCAATTTAAAGCATCTAGTATTCAAGTAACTAATCACATAATCCTAAAATAACAATCACAAGATTCATATATATGCACACGTAAACACTTATGTATGCATGCTCACATACTACCATGCAAAAACATATAAAAATTTTATATAAAGTTAACACATAAAATCGACTTAACAATTTTAATAATGTATATAAGTATATAAGTCTACATTATCTATTTAGAGTAAGTCTTAATAATGTTTAATTTACCTAACCTTGACGTAGGGTTGTCACAATTATTCATTATTGATTTCTTTAAAAGTCATATATGGTTCCACCAATCTTTCAAACTTAATTTGCTTTTTTAATTTATTATATATATTCCTAAAAAACCTACCTCAAACATGATAAGTTTATGATGTTTAATTTAGGAACTTTTACATATATAAGTATGTGTGTGTTTGTATGTATAACTGACGTTATATTTAATAAAGAGTTAATTACACAAATATTCCCAGTGATTTAGTGGAAACAACAACACTATGTACCAACTTATTTTGGTAACAAGTTTGTGGCTTGTAATTTTAATTTGGTAACAATTATGTTTCCCTAATTCATCACCTTTCTCTGAGTTGTTGTTATTCCGGACGTAAACGAGATCATGGAATATAGAGTGTTTTATAATGTGGTTTCAGGGACGGAGGTGTGTGGCATAAGTGGATAAGGAATGGCTAGAATCGATCTCAACTGCCAAATTAAACACTTGTATTGTTTGAGTAAGAGCATCCTCATTTGAAGCCCTCACGGACGACACCAAGTCAAGCCTCCACAAATGTCTCTTTGCTCTCTCTATCCAATCCCACGGGTACTAACGACTGCCTCTTCTCGAATGCTATAATAGAAAATGGGAAATTGTATTGAAATAGACACATTCTTTTGGTGAAGGGCACAAGACAATAGATCTAGAAAAAGATAGAAACCAACTTGTCAATTAAAGAACATATGAAAAAACCTGACCAGGTAGCTAGAGAGAGATTATAAGAGGTTTAGTGACAAGTGTGGGACATTAAGGTGGATGAAGTGGTAGGGTAAAGTTATTGAATGGTGCACCCCAGCAATGTTATATTGTAGAATAATGATTATATATTGTTGAAGTATTATCCCCTCGTGATAATAGTTTGTCGAAAATAATCTTTACAAGTGAAAACATTACATTACAAGACAAATGTTTAATGTGAGTGCTTGTTTTCTGGCTTCCCATACTCTTTAACTTGTAACTGAAAAGCCAACTTCAGATCACAATTTAAAGAAAGCAAAAATAATCTTGTTGGATTTGTTCAAGTGGTTTGAATTTGCTTACAACTTCCATATAACCAAGTTAATGTAAGGTGTTTGTCAATTAAGAAATTACAGTTTCATACACTATTTAGTGTGTCTTTCCAGTTTTATAATAGCGTAATGCTAAACTTACTATTTGTTACACGCATTCAAACTTATTGTATTGGTAATATTTTGTTTTTTTACATTAAAAGAAACACATTACTCTTTTATATATATATATATATATATATATATATATATATATATATTGGATAAAAAATGAATATTAGCCCTTGTTTATTTCGATAGCACATTAACTAAACTAGTGGTGCATAGCAGGTCACGTTATTACTGTTAGTTAAAATTAAAGTGGTGAACTAGAGGTACACAATGAATGTTAAAATTTTTTTAAGAAGAATATAGCAAGGCTATACTCAAATTAAAGATATTAAAATATTCTATTTAATGGTGTAATTTGTATAAAAAAATAACATCATATAAAAAAGTTAAGACGGTTTAAAAAAAGGTGAATTTTTTTAAAAAATGGAGGAAAAATTGTTAAATTAGTGGTGTAACGCAGTGTAAAAGTTAATTAAATTACATAATCATGGTATAAGTATTTGTTACATTAGTGTTAATGTGTTTCGGAATAAAGGTGTGTTAACAACCGTTTCTTTCCTCCATATATATATATATATATATATATATATATATATATATATATAGGGTAAGGAACGGTTGTTAACTCACCTTTATTGCGATAATCCGTTAACACTGGTGTAACAAACACTTACACCATGATTATGTAGTTAATTTTTTTTACACCGAGTTACACCACTGGTGTAACCATTTTCCCTCCATTTTTTTAAAAAAATTCCCCCTTTTTTAAAACCGTCTTAACTTTTTTGTATAATATTATTTTTTTATATAAATTACACCATTAAATAGATCATTTTAATATCTTTAATTTGAGTATAGTCTTGCTATATTTTTTTAAAAAAATTTTTAACGTTCATTATGGACCACTAGTTTACCACTGTAACTCTAAGTTACAGTGATTACGTGGCCTGCTGTGGACCACTAGTTTGGTTAACAGGTTATCACAATAAACAAGGGTTAACATTCGTTCTCTATCCTATATATATATATATATGCTATATGAAGTGATGTGATGGGTGTAATCCAACCTCTTTTCGATCTGCCTTAAAAAATGATATATTTGTTTATTGTTGTTATAATAATAATAATAATAATAATAATAATAATAATAATAATTATTATTATTATTATTATTATTATAATTATTATTATTATTATTATTATTATTATTATTATTATTATTATTATTATTATTATTATTATTATCATCATCATCATCATTATTATTATAACTATGTAATTATTTAGTGATTATATAATTAAGTTTTTAAATTAAATTATACATAACTCAAATAGTATTACTTATAAAAATATAAATAACAAATGTATATATTTTAATATTAATTTAAAGTATTATAAATGTGATAATACTAAAATAATATATATTAAATAATGCATTAATTAGTATAAAGTTATTAAATAAAGATAAATTAAAAACTATTGTATATAGTATATGTATTTTATGTTTAAAAGGTTGTATTAGATGTATTAAGTTTCGAGTAAATTTACAAGTGTATTATCATCAAATGTTTCATGTAATAGTATTGGGAATATAGATATACATTATTATCATCATATATATTAATATATATATTTATGAATTTTATTATTATTATTATTGTTATTATTATTATTATTTTTTATATATTTAAGTACTCAAATAAGATAAAATTAATTTATAAATATTAATGTTAATTTAAAATATAATAAATAATATAATATTTAAGATAATAAATTAAATAATTTTATATTAATGTATTAATCAACCCATCATTTCATGAAAATCACCACAATTTTCACTAATACTAATCATTTCATGAAAATCACCTGCCCATCAAGAACCAAGTTCACCAAAACCAAACATGGCAGTCAAAGCGAAAGAAAGCCCTAGGGAGTGGGCAATTCTTAATGTCACCCAACAATCTCTCAACCTAAATTACCCTGCTATAGTAAATTTTGAGCTGCTATATGATCTCATTCACTTGCTACCTCTTTTTCGAGGCCATGAGAACGAAGAAACGCATAAGTTCCTCAAGGAGTTCTATGTTGTGTGTTCTAGAATAAAATGACAAAACATCATTAAGAATCAGATCAAGCTTAGGCCATTACCTTTTGCTATGCAAGACTCGACTAATGAATAGATATATTACCTTCCACTGGTGTCGGTAAACACATGGAATAATCTTGCGATATAGTTTTTAGACAAGTATTTCCTAGGAATCATAGCCTTCATTTTACGCAAAGAAATCATCGGGATTAAGCACAAAAAAGGTTGAACCCTCATATGATAGAGGTTGTGTAGAAAGAGATCATTGAGTTGCTAAATACAAGCATGATCTACCCTCTTTTTGATAGAAAGTGGGTGAGCCTCATACAAAAAACTACCAAGACAACAGGTATCACCGTGACTAAAACTAAACAAGGCGAATTGGTCCGCACTTGTGTCTAAAACAAGTGGAAGGTATGTTCGACTATAGAAGGCAAAATGTCTCAACTCGCAAGGAACACTTCCCACTATCATTTATAGACCAAATGTAAGAGAGATTAATAAGTAAGTCTAATTATTAATGTTTAGATGGGTATTCTGGTTTTCATCAAATACCTATTTGATGTGAGTGCATTGGAATTGCATTATAAGTGTTTAAACGTTAAATATTACATTTGATTATTCTTTTATATGCATGTGATTAAGTTGAATAGATTAACTATGAGTTGGAAGTGATTTTGTAGGTAAAATAAGCAAAGTTGGAAGCTTACATGGTGAAACAAGTAATTGGTGGGGTCAAGAAACAAGGATTCAAAGTGCAGTCGAAAGACTTTCACCGTAGCCTACCGTAGGCTACACCAGCAGCAAAAAAATTAAGCAGATTGCAGTCTGGCATATGCTACACTGGCTGGCATAGGCTACACTGGGACACTTTTTGAAACCTTATAAAAACGCATTTTTATTATATTTCAGCCACCACTTGTCCCTATTCGACCTAGAACGTTGAAGATGAATGTTTTTATTATATTTCAGCCACCACTTGTCTCAAAAACAACATACAATCATCCGAAATGCAAATTAACAATGGTTTTGAAGATCATTCAAGAACGATGAACGGCTAATCTTCTGTTGATCGACTTCGGGTATTAGGTCTTGCTTGATTAGGTTTTTGTTTATGTTTAACTTTGTTGGGATTAAACTTTAGAACCCTTTAAGTTCTTTCATAAGTTCAACTTGTAACTTGTGTTTTGGTTATTTAAACAATGATTTTGGTTAACCTTTATTTGAATATAATTTAATCTTCCGGAAATTATATGATTGCAAGTTTTGGTTTCTAATTGAATTGGCATTGTGTATTAAGACCTATTAAGTATTGATTATTGATACCACTTAATCATTTCACGTTTAGAATGCCTATTAAGGATTTTCAATTAAGTTGATTCTTTCCAAATTGTTTTCTTAGTTAATTTATTAATCATTCCAAAAATCCAATTTTTACAGTCAATAGGCAATAGTTTTAAGTAATTTAATAATTTGGTTATTTGTTTCATATAAATCAATTCACAACACACCGACCACTAATTCCACGAGGATTGACAACCCTACTTACCCCAACTAGTTAAGGTGAATAGGAACACACATTTTACATTTTATTTGGTTGGTACTTCGACATCAATCACTACTGCACTCGAGGACCAAGAGAAATCAACATTTACGTGTCCTTTTGGTACGTTTGTGTACCGACAGATGCCCTTTGGGTTTTGCAACACACCCAAAGGTGTATGGTAAGCATTTTCTGTTATTATGTTAAAGAGTCAATTGAAGTTTTCATAGATTATCTCACTGTATATAGTAATTGTTTTAAAGAATATTTCAAAAACTTAACTAAAGTCTTAGAAAGATGTATTGAGACTAATTTTGTTTTAAATTATAAAAATGTCATTTTTGGTTGATCCAGGCCTTATTTTAGGTCATGTTATCTCTTCAAAAGGTTTAGAGGTTGATAAAAAAAAATTGATGTTATGAATTCTCTACCTTATCCTAATAGCGCATAAAGGTATGTTCTTTTCTTGGTCATGTTGTATTTTACCAAAGATTTATCAAAGAATTTTCAAAGATAACATGACCAATATGTGAGCTTGTAAACGTAGAATTTTTGTTATCCGAATAATGCAAGCAAGCATTTGATATCTTGAAGAATTTGTTAGTTACCGGACAGATAATCCAACCGTCAGATTGGAGCTCCAATTGGAGATCATGTGTGATGCAAGAAATCATATGGTAGGAGTGGTGTTGGGTCAAAGGAATGACCAATTACCACACATGATCTACTATGCTCCAAGAACTTAAGACTATGCCCAAAGCAATAGTCAACCACGAAAAATGAGTTTTTAGTTATTGTTTTTGCCTTAGAGAAATTTAGATAATACTTATTGGGTACTAAATTCATTGTGTAATCTAATCATGCAGCTTTGAGATATCTCATGACTAAACATCAATAGTTAGACTTGGCTTGCATATGAAATCTTTAATATATGGGGCATAGATTTTATGGGCCGATTTCCATCAACGTTTTGTAATCTATATATACTTTTTGCACGGATTACGTCTCTAAATGGGTTGAGGCAAAGGCCACAAGGACTAATGATGCTAAAGCTGTTTCAGATTTTGTAAAAGCTAATATCATAAGTAGGTTTAATGCGTCGAGAGTGTTTATAAGCGATAGAGGATCACATTTTTGTTATAGGATATTGAAGAACTTTTCAAGAAATATGGTGTTGCACATCGTGTGTTGACGGCGTGCCATCTGCGAATGAACGACCAAGCTAAGATTTCCAATCAGTAGATAAAGTTGATCCTTGAAAAGATAGTTAACCCAAATGGTAAAGATTGAAGCTTGCGTTACAGATGACAAATTGTGGGCATATTGCACCACCTACAAAACACAAATAGGTACAGGGATGATTTGAAACAAGTACTTAATTATACAAAAGAAACTCTTGGATTATGGTTGAGAATATAATATATGGTATCCTTTGGTATTTTAAAGATATACTGATTAAATTGGATATATTGATGAAAAAGATTAAGCTAATATAGTTCGTTGAGTTTCCACCCAGGGAGTATCATCTCTACGGGGCAATGAAATATATTGCATTACATATTTCAAAAAATATATTTAAGGGGTTTTGCTAATAAACATTCCCCATGTGGTCAAAGCGATGTTATTGATCTTTGTGTCGCATGATATTAGGGTTGGTATACTAATATATAGTGCTTGTATTTTATCAAATTAATAAGGAAATTATTGACCAAAGTGGTTGGGCTCTAGCCTCTAAGGGAAAAGCATGTATTCTTTTTTCTATGTAGTTTGACGGTATAAGTCTTGTGATAAATAAAATGTATGAATTTAAAAGTAGGATAAAAAAGGGAGTTAATGGTTAAAAAACAGAAATAATTGTGGCAGAAAAAAGGCGTTTTCTTATCTCTACAAGAAATGGAGAATCTTTAGGAGATCTTTGTTGGTTATAACTAGGTTGGAACATGTTGGCCCGCTCCTGAAGAAACGCAACTGCTTCTTTGGTATCTTCTTTATTTCTTGATGTAACTTTACACCTTCAGCATATATGCTATTATGTTAAATCTCTTTAGATTCAAATGGAGTGACGCTAAAGTGCACCTATCAAATCATGTTTGGCTATAGGGAACTTCAAAACCCAAATTTATCCTTTGATTCTTATATTCATGATTGGTTTGAAGAAAAGAATAATCCACTTTATTATGCGAAGTGCAACTTGGTCCAAATTGGGCCAATAACACTAATTAATAAACCTGAATTAGTTGATAATTGTTTGACAAATAACTTCAATGTTTAAAGTTAGTTTAATATCCGATGAGACTATAGGATATACCATATCTTTTGTCAAAAACAAGTTTTGTTTGACATAAAGTGAAATAATCAAGATAAACTTGAACTTATATGAAAATTCTGAATAAATGGCCTGGTTGACAAATTAAGCAAGCAGGAATAAACACTGTTTTTATCACTTTTATTCCAAACATATTGATTTGAGGCAAGGTTGCACATACGAATCGGTTATATTGTGAATCAAATTTCATATCAATTGATAAGTAAGTAAAAGCAATGTAAACTTAAGATGCACCAACTTGATATGCAGGTTGTGGATGAGCACACATACAGAGGATAAAATATCACTCAGTTATAAACTTGTAGGATAAATTAAAGTTCTTACAAATGAAGAAGGTAGGATCTATACTTCCATGCTTTCAGAGGTCACAAGTTAATCATAAACGATCATAATATAAGCATTTGTTTACTAACCTAGTTATATTTAATCATTTTTTCATCTTTTAATTAAAGACAAAATATGTTTGTTGGGATCAAATACTAGCTCATATTAATTAAAAAGATATAAACAAAGTATAGTAATCAAAATTGTGAAGATCAAATCAAAATAATATCATCATAGATTTCATTGAACAAACACAATCCTAAAGCTTATTTCATAAACAAAGTCGAAGCCAAGCCTCACATATCTAGCTTGATCAAGTACCAAGCTTGAACGAGGGTAAACAAGTTTTATTTTTATTTAGTATATTAAAAATACATACTACATGAAATAATTATTATATATAAACCTCATATTATGTTATATAAATTATAATGATATATATTAATGGAAATATAAATTTCTAATAATAATTTATTATACGAATAATAACTTATACAAGTAGAGTGGAGGTTGAGTTTAAAAATAAATATTCTACAACGGTATAATTTTATTTCATGAGCTCATGCAACATTACTAGTTAATATTAAGGACTAAATACAATCACAAGCTCCTCTTCATAACAAGCTCTTGATTTCGCTTTATTGTTTACGAAAAATTTCACATACAACCGCACCCTAGATCTTTTAATTGTCAATGAAATTCGATATAACAAATTTGCAAATAAGTTAGGTGCTGTTTGTTTTTTTCTACAACAAAATGTCTGCAGTCTGCGAACTACATCTGCAGACATCTGCAGGAGAAGAGGTGGACTAAACATCTGCAGTCTGCAAGAAAAAAAACTGTTTGCTTTTTAATATCTGCAGACTGTAGGGGGCAGCGGCGGGGCAGCGGTCGGGAAGGTGGACGTGGCGGGTGGGCCGGCGGTGGCTGCGGGCGGTGGCGGGTGGGCCGGCGGTGGCTGCGGGCGGTGGCGCGTGGGCCGGCGGTGGCTGCGGGCAGGAGGAGGGTAGAATGAGAAGAGGTTAGAATACCTGTGAAGTCAATGGTCCATATCTGCCTCATGCAGATCTCAGTAATACCTTTTTTGATGAAAAGTTTTCAGGAAATCAAACAGTATGCGCTCTCAAAAAGTCTTCCCGCTTCTTCATGCGCGTAGATGAAGAGGTGGGGAAGAGATTTTTGAAAAAAACAAACACCCACCTAGATTGAGCTAACTAAATGATAAATCAGTTTGTTGCTAATTTGTGTTGCAGTATAGCCTTAATTAGTGAGCTTTAGATTAATCTTTCATAGAAGATTATCCACTAATAAGTGAAAGTTAAATGATTTTCTCTACACTAGAAATGATTAGTTCTTCCTCATCAATTAATCATATAAAGTCATTGGTCAGATGATCCGTTGATTATCAACAAGATTCCTTTTAGAGATCTTATTACTTTTATTATTCTGAAATAACTTATTTACTGATTAGTAGATGTTGATCAGAGAATAGTCTTGAGAGGATCAATTGTGAGTTTTATAATCATCAGTTCTATGAGGTCCAACAATGTCTCACTAGATCACTAGAAATTACGACATAATCGCACGTCCAAATACCCATCCACAAGTCGCAGATGGAGAACATGAACGACTAATGAACCGAAAAGCTGAAAACCAAGGAAACATCAAATGCGAAGCTTGGAATAGAAAACGTAATTATTATTTAACAACTTGATCTGATATTTATAAAGTGGGCCATTATGAACGTATGACTTATAAGATATATATTAAAGCAAGGAATAAATTTATCATTACTTTGCATTTGATGCTCATATCTTGTAATTGTTTAGTTGTCCTATTCTGTAAATGTGGACATTCAGTTATCACTAAACATGTGATACATGCAGAATCGTTTCGTGGAACAGACCTTATCTTAGAATTGGATATGTCATTTTTGTTGTTAACCACGTCTCGTTATACTAATTTAGTAGCACATTGTTGGTTCCTGTAACGTGTTAGTGTGTAAGTTTGGTGACACAAAGCATATAAAAATGTCAAAAAAATTAACTAATTTTTACACTTTTACATACTACAAATAAGTTTACACTAGCCACTAGTTTTCTATTCTTGAAAATATCTTACATTACATTGCTACATCTTAGGTCACTTGAAATCGTTTCGTTTTCCTCATATGCCACACAAGTGCCACATCAATTTTTTTTCCTTTGTTTTATTAGTTATTCCTTGTTATACATGGTGTCGTCCTAATTTTATAGGTTTTCCTATTTTTTTCAATTTATTTTTTTAAAAAGTTTGTATTTACATTTTAATTTTTATAACTAAAACTTTAATAAGATATTAAAACAAACATCATTACTAAAAAATACATAATTAAATATAACATCTAGTACAAAAACTCGATCCCATCCCTTACGTTGCACCTTGTTCCCGCTTTTGTTGAATAATAAATTTTAACATCAGCCCTGAATACTCCAAATGGTGTTTTAATATAAATTTCAAGTCCGCTTGTTATTTTTTTTTTCAACATTTTTTGTTGTTGGCACACGCATCCAACGCGAACTTATTGTTCTTCTTGCATAATTCGAAACTTTTCGTCTTGAATACAGGTTATATGTGGAAAGCCATTTTCTTGCAAACTTTTTTGATGCCGAAATTTGTTTTCATCATGTCTTCGTCACCATCGCCGCTACTACACAAAGCACTAGCTATATATTTTTTATTTTTTATTTTGTAAAAAGAGGCTTCATTTCTTCATTGTATGCTTCAGATTTCTTCATTTTGAATAAAGTTGACCTAAACTTCTTTCTTTGCATTTCATTTGATTGTGAAAATTCATTGTAATCTACAAATAAAACAAAATTGAAATTAAAGCAAGTAATAAATAAATAAATTCAAAGAAGAAAATTAAAATTTTAAAATTAACCTTCTTCCAAAACTTGTCTTGATTTTGTCGTTACCGATAACCGGATCTTTCGAACAATATATCCATGTCTTTGCTAGCACGTCTTCCTCTAATTTGGTCCATCTTTTAGACTTTGCTTTTCCTTTTGCTCTACTATTCCTTTATGCTTTTGTCGTTTCCTCATCTTCTTCCTCATTCTCATCCTCCTCCGGAACCTCTTTTTCCTTGCTCGATGGAGGATGTGTTTCTTCACTAAAATCATAAGCTTCACACCAATATTATTGATAATTGTTTGAATACGTTTGTAACATCAAAATGTATGGATCTTGCAACATAGGAAAGAGTGTGCATTGGTTGTAGTAAAGCGACGGGTGTAAAATTGTAGATAATATGCCCGAGTATCAAACGGGTGACTTTGTTGAGAAGGTGGTTATGAGGTTTGGTATTTTTGACAGGACTTTCGATCTGGTGTTGTTTTTTAAGCTAAGTAGGATGATGAATCAATGACTTAAATTTAGAGATTGAATTCTTAGAGAATGATTTGGAGTAAAAATGGTGTATAAAAAATGTAAGTTTGTCTTGTATTCATAGTGTACATTTTTTTAACCTATAGGCATAGTTTTCCCACTCAGCCCTGGTTTTTCTCAGGCTATCCCTAGCTCCACTCCATCTCCCCTTTATTTTTGCACATGCACCCATAGTATCAGACGTCTCCTCACAAAAACATAAAGAAATAAAATAAATTATTTTATATGTATACTCATAGTAGACAATTTACACATACAAAAACCAGTCACTTCATACACTTAATATAGAGTTAAGGAGGTAAGGGTTTCCAAGGCTAAACCTGACCCACCCATGATCATGTACATACCATAACATACTTCTATCATGTAAGAACCCAAATTTATGAAGTTTTTAAAAGAAAGAATAAACAAATAAAGATGTGTATTATTCATGTAAAATGAATGGATGTTTGAGGGACTTAAGTGGTAAAAGTTAAAAAAATAGGAGTAAACCTAACAACCTATGATAGCCGCCCCTTCTTTATTTTTATCATTTTTATAGCTATCTTAGAGGGAGAAAGTAGAGAAAGAAAGCCTGCAAGGTTATGGTTTTTTTCAAATCTAATAGGGTATTTCAACAATATTTCTATCTCGGACAAAAGTATTAAACTTTTTCATAAAAGTTTTGAAAGTTTAGAGCCAAAGTAATGAACTTTTGTCCGAAAGTTTCAAAAAGTTTCTGGTGAAAGTTCATTACTTTGCTCGAACTTCTAAAACATCAAAAGTTTTAGGGTGAAACTTCCAAAACTTTTAGAGGAAAGTTTGAGTTGAAACTTTTAAATTTGTAGATGAATTTAATTGTTCAAATGAAATATATGAGCATAAGTTTCTAGGCATGGATCCAATTCGCATGTCAACTTATGATAGATTATTAGAGGGACTTTAGCTTCCTACACCGATCAAAATCATCAAAATCATTATGATATTTGATATATATTCTCCAGGTAAGTTCTAGAACCCCTTTTCTTATTTGTTTTGGATTGACGCACATGCTTAATTTATATGTTTCTATGATATGTTAATGATGGATATTCAGGCATTTGCTACTATTTGATAAAGATAACTGTGTTTGAATGATAGTGCATAATAGATTGTTTTTCTTTATAAAGTAATGTATGCAAAATGTGGGTAAAGTAATTATAGAGGTTAAAGCATAGTTGAATGTTTTGTGATGTATGGGTAAAATATGAAATCGTAATGTTACGGATAAAGATGATATGTCAGATAAAGCAGTGTTGCAAGCAACATACAAAGATTAATGAAGGAGTCTTACATGTGTTACAAGCATGGACAAAGAAATATTGTACTTAGTACAAGCAACACAGATATATGATTCTTCTAACTAGAAGCAACAGTTAAAGGAGTTTTACATTAGTAACAAGCATTTATGTGTGAGTATAATGATGGTATGCTACATATAAGCTATGACACATAATAAAGTAATAGTACGTATAAAATTATGATCTTAATAAAGTTACACAACGTATTAAGTCTGCTATGTACAGATTTATGCTATGTATAAAGTCACGGAACATATAAATTATGTTATGTCAAGTATAGAGTTATGTTACATCATGTGTAAGTTAATGTTACATTCACTATAATGTGATTATTGTTATGTATGGATAAAGCTAATTATCAAAGATTATTATGTTAGGTTAACAAAAACTAGAACTTATTCAACAAAGTTGACCTTTTAGGATGCATGTTTAGCTAAAGTGTGTGTATGCAAGGGTTATGATGAAAGAGTAGCCATGGAGGTAAAGGCTACCTGGATTAAAGATTGACATCACAAAGTTTAAAAACTTTATGTTATTGAACGAATTTCTTGTTATTGGATATTGTTTGGATAAATTTTATTATGTCATGAATGTATTTCCCCTATGAACATTATAAAATTTTAGTTTAAGAACTATGTTTTTGTATTTTAAATGAAACTGTTAAGATACTTTGTTTTGGGCATTTCATGCCACATTGCAAAGTTGCAAACCAGATGAAGAGAACAACTTATTACCATGAGCATTTTTTGGCTAGTGCATAAAAGATTATGCAAATGTATTATTATGTGTATTTCCTACTATGTTTTACTAGAGGAATTAGAGCTAGTGACAAACTAATGTTAATAACATGCCTATCTTATGTACAAATTGATAGCCTACTCTTGCATATACGCGAATTCCTAGACCACCTTTGAGGGATTTTAGGTCCATGAACACTAGATCCCATATTTATGTAGTGACTTACTCCTCACGAAAGCCTCCTTTCACATTCTGAGACCACGAGTTCTAATCAGATCCATTGTACACATGTTAGAAAATGGTTGATGATAAAGCATCTAAACTTTGTGATCGCAAATTCTAACGAACCTGCTAACAACGATTTGTCATATAAACTCTTCCGTAGACCACACCCAAACAACGATATGCCATATTTGAAATATGGGGAGGGTGCCATTTTTAGGTTTTAGAGGTTGGTTGTTACCATCTTGGCTTTTTGTAGCATGTTTTACACATAAATAGTTGCTCTAGGTTACCATCTATAAAAATATTTACTATGGAACTTCTAAAGAGTGTACCAAATAACACTTGACAAACACCTTATAACTTGGTGAAAATTTAATCAAAGGTTTAATCTTTAAAATCACCAGTGGGTTATTGGCTGCTAGGCCCTTAGAAACGCTTTCTAACAATTTAACGAGAATCTTTTCTAAAAAGTTTGGTCATGAGAAATATTAACTTTATTATACTCACAGATTACCAATGAAATGAATTTAAAACAAATACCCTAAAATATAATTTAAAACTAGATTGAGGAGGCAACCATGAATCGTCAGTGGTTAGTAGGTAATATTATTACATACACTTCTTTCATTAAAGTTCTAACGACAATATATACTTGTATGTTTAGTGAAATGGCTAGTTTTCCATTCTAAAATTCGCCAACTAAACTTTTGCAAATGCCAAGTTTTAATATGTTGTAGTTGTTTAAAATAGGTGACATAATTTGGAAAATGACAAGCTTTTAAAATTAACATGGCCTAAATTGATTTTATGATATTTATGTTATCTTTTTGAATTGCTAGCATCTTGCCATCTTATCGTCTTTTAAAAAGAACACACAAATGAAAAATGAAAAATCAAACATATAATTTCATATCATGTAATTTACTTTTAATGAATATAATTGTCAATGGGCTCCATGACACTACGTCATATGTAATTATACATGTCCCCAATAAAAGAATTTACATCCAACAACTTTTCCATCTATAAATACAACCAGAAATAGCAACATTTTTATCCAGTAAAAACCTTAACAATCTACAAATCCCTTCGATTACCATCTGTACTAATGACTATACAAGCAGTTCCTTCAATGGCTCCGGCTTCGCCGCTTCCTTCTCAACGCTCACCATGGCACTCACCAGTGCCATATCTGTTTGGAGGCCTAGCAGCTATGCTAGGCCTCATTGCTTTTGCTCTATTAATCCTGGCCTGCTCCTACTGGAAACTCTCCGGCAACATGGAGAATGGTGGCCAGGGAGAAAGAGATATCGAGGCCGGAGATTCCAAAACTGAAAATCAAGAAAAACAATTACCCATTGTTTTCGAAGATAAGTATCTGGTAATCATGGCGGGACAGGAGAAACCAACTTTTTTAGCAAAACCTGTTTCGAGTAGAGTGTCGTCCTTTGGTAGTTGTAGTTCTAGTGACAACTCTAGTGACAACAAGTCGTCGACATCAGAAGAGGAAATGATGGAGGAGAAGGAGAAACAAGTAGCACGCATAGCGAATCTGGATATTGCAGATCAGGTCCCATAATATATTAGAATTAGAAACAATTGTATTCATTTTTGTCCCAGATTATTCTTGGAGTGAAAGGTAAAGAAAGACAACTGGTGATGAATGTGGGATGCAAGCAAGATTCGGTGAGGGATATATGCTAATATTTCATTGCTTATCAGAGGGCATTATCTCCTACTTTCTCTCTTCTTTAGACACCAAGAGAAAGAAACATGAGAAGTTAGTCGGGGATTTCTTATAAATTGTAATTCGTTAGACTACATAATGTTATAAAATGCATTTAAAGATTATTATCAGCTAGCTAATGAGTAATAGAGTATAAAAATTTGAATGGATTAAGAACGTACTGGAGTCTGATGTTGAAAGTATTAAAGTAATTATTATGCAAAGCCATTGTGCTGGATATTTTATGGCAGTTTTTCACCGTGACAGTTATTTTGATTATAAGATGTGAAATGTTACTGGTATAAGGGCTAAATAGATAATGGCAAATACACATGCCAATGCAGTTTTAACACTTTTACACGTAACAGTAACATGCTAACTAAATACCATTTTTCTTTTTTCCTTTGCCAATCATAAACGATAGATGCTTTTATAATTTTTTATTAGTAATAGGAACGTAATTATCTTGTTAAATTACCGTATAATTGTTATGACTTATTATGCTAGATAAACGATAGATGCTTTTATAATTTATTTTAAAAATATTTCCCATTAATAATTAAACTATTATACTATGGTGTTGTTTTATAGAAATTGCTCGAATTTACAGGGCCATTAGAGCATTCATAATAAATTCTCCATATCTATCTCTATTGTTTAAAGATTTATTGTATTTTATATCTGCATTAAGATCTCTATCTCTATCTCTCTATCTCTAAAGTTTAGAGAGTTATAAATAATTATTCTTTAAAAATAGAGACATACTATATATTCATCAATTTGACACTCTTTATATTTTTTTGTAAGTGTATAAGTAAAAAAAAATAATTATAAAATAAATGTTTGTGAGTAAGATATAGATAAAAATAGAGATAGAAAGTTAGAGATGTTGGATGATAAATAAAGTTTATAGATAAATGTACAGAAATATAAAATTTGATTAAAATATAAAGATGAAAAATGAGATGATAATATGAATCATCTTAGTATGTGTAAAACGAGTGAAATAACATTTTTTTCTAAACTGGACTACCAGATCAATATTGTTGAAATCATGTGTGTTAAACTCACGAATTATATACACACATATGTAGTCTTAAATCAATTCATGAAATTCAAGGAATCTCTTTTTCGCAGAAAATTAGTTGCATTTGCTACCAAAAATTCATATAAATACAAGGTAAAATAAATATTGCGTAGTGACTCATACATATATACCCAGAATAATGTGTCCATATTTCACTTCAATCTGACTAGATATACTTTTAACAAGAGATCGAAGATACGTATATATTCTGTTTTATACTTTCCCCACTTGTGAAATCCATCAAATGAAAAGGTAAAGGAAATAAGACATGCTAGTGCTAGCTATAAAGCAATGAGACATTAGCATTTAATTTTAAAACTTAAAAGAAAATTATTGTAACCCACTAATTGAAACACATCCATTACTTCATTAAACAATTCACGAAGAAAGAATTCACAAAGATTGTAGTAAATCATTATATGAAGCTTCTTTTCAGGAAAATTCTAGCATTTCTCATTAAATTTACTATAAAGAAATTAAACACGACAACTAATAAATTGCATTAAACGGTAACATGAGCTCATGATTTTATTATTTTAAATGAACTTTCAAGAAAATCTTTAAATTCAATTTGAGATTTTTTGATGTTCTTTCACGTGTGTACCACACTTTTACCAATCCATATAGGAATTCATCTATTGGGTTTTTGTCCCTTATCAACAATATATACACAGTTAAACCAAACTAAAAATTTGAACTTTGCAATTTAGTCCGATTCAAATTAAAAGTTTGAATACTTTTCAAACAACGGTACACTATTCTTTTGGTGGAAGGTACACATGAGAGCATCAGTGCCAACATATATACTGCCAACCTTAAAAGAAAACGACTTGGCATTTGAAAGAATAAATGAGAATACCTGAGCAGGTACGTGGAGAGATAATTTTTGTAAATAGGGTCATTTTGAGTAGATGAAGTGGTAGGGTAAAGGTAATATCCAGCTCAGCATTATTGGCTTCTACAATAATGAGCCTACCAATATATTATAAATTGATGCATTTTGCTTTGTTGTTATATCCTCTTCTTTTCTTTCTTCAATTCTCCATTTCATGACAAAGTTTTCTCCACAAAGCATGTTCTCTGGCAACCCCAACTCCATCTCCTTAGCATCTGAAAGGTCAATTTGTTAGGATCAAACGAATATATGAAAGGGCTCTTATAAGGTTGAGAGTTGAGATATAATATAATTTGAGAGCTAAAGTCCTCAGTAAGTGAGTTTGATTTATAACGTTGAGAATGCTTGTGCGTTATATCTTGATCCTTTTGAAGGAGAGAAACAAAATGATAATTAATCTTGTTGCCATTTAATATTTTCCACCTATATGCTTTAACCTAATTCTTTCAATTTGTTACTTTTGGTACGTGTAACATGTCATTATGTTAAGGGAGTTATCTTGATAGGTAAATTGCAGTTTCGGATTTGAATAGCTTTACGAAAATGGAGCATCCTTTAGATATATTTGATGGCACGGTAACGGACAGGTTAGGACATTATTGGGAAAATGTTATTAGTGAATTAGTTCAGTAGTAACCAATTTCTCTAATGATTTAGGATTAAACTATTTTAAAATACTGAGTTTTTCTTAACAAATCATATCATCTTGAATTGTTGATACAGAATTGGATAAAGGAGATAGAAAAAAGATAAACAAGCGGACCCCAATAGATGGAATGTATTCTTCCATCAAAGTAACTCAAGTGACTAAATGTGCACTATAAGTATTCAACAATAGTGGCATCATGATAAATATTTTCCTAGTTAAATTAAACTGTTAGAAATTGAACTAAAGAATGCTTGCAAATTGATCAATACACACTCCGTCTTTACAAAACAGACTAACTGAGTGATAGAATTCAAGTGGCATAGTGAAACCAACACACAAGGGACAAACGAACAAACAATGCAGAAACCGAAAATATGGATAAGACAATTTAGCATGCTTTGGATTGAATGTAAATCTTAAGTTCATGAGCTGCAACCTATTAGCTCAATACAAATATTACAGTACATGACATGAGTACATATAAAAACTAATTAAGGTTACCAACTTAATGTACCAAAAATATATATAATGTGAGCTCAAGCCCAAAACCTTCACCAAACCCAACAATCTCCCACTTGAAGGTTTTAAGATAAACTCTAGCTTGTCATATATACATTAAGCAACCTAATAATCCAGTAACTGTAGTAATCTTTAAAACAAGTATTTGAAGCATGCACTATACAATAACAAGCTAAGACTTCAACGCGATCCTCCTAGCTAGTTGCATCAACACTAATTCTCAACTCAAAAGATAAATATTTATTTTTACGTTGGTCCTAAAAAATAGTTACCGGATTTCAGACATGAAAACTCAAAAGCTCAATTGGTCTTTTCGTACATTTAGTTTTTTTTTTTAACGACATGACAGAAGAAGGAGAGCACACGAAAGAAGCTAGAGAGAGAGGGCACGAAAGAAAAGATAGAGCATGAGATAGAAGAGAGAAAGCACATAAAAATATTCAAATTTGAAATACATCAAATGAACATAGAAACTGTAACTTTAAGAGCTAGCATTCTCCAACCCATAAGAGGCTAGGCAAGAATCTTTGCCTTGGCCTGGAGCATTAGCAGCTACAAATAAGATGGCTATGATCAGAGTTAATGGGACGTTTGAACTAAAAGACTCCGTATACCCCTTCTTGGCTCCTTCAGGAGTAGTGCCCCCAATAAGTTACCTGAAAAGCCTATTAGAGCTCTCACCGATCCTCAATCTTAACTAGCTCCATTAGCTCCACTTACTCATACTATCGGCTCTACAAACTTTAAGGAAACGTTCACTCTTCAAAATATACAAGCTATTAATATGAGAGATTTTAGCTTTTGAATTCCCGGTCTTTAAAACCCAACGATGATTTAGAACTGTACCTAAACTCGTCTTATACTCCACTATTACTAGACCCTAACCTAGTTTAGATATCCAAACACATTTAGTTGACATGCTTATGGGTTCGGGCTTCATGTTTGCATAATGAACCATCTTAGTTCTACCTAATTCAACAAGTCGGACTTTATCAATCATCTTTACCGAGGTCATCATTTCCTCAGAAAGAACCGACATCATGTAAAAATGATTCTCTTTTGAAGACCCCAACATTAACCAAATTCCCTAGATCGCATTCCATTTGTCCATGTTCATCCAATTGCCCGATTCAAATCAACTTTCTTTTTAGTCTTTGAATCAGCGTGACATTTCGTGAGCACTGTTTAGTTTCTAATGATGTTTTCAGATGGATATTTCTCATGCGAGTTATTTCAATATTTCCTTTTTACCAAATTGTACCTTCCGAAAATCACATTGCTTTATATTATTCATTTCTTCATTTTAGTCTGTTACATGAAATGAAGCCCAAGAATCAATGACCTTAGAGTCCATATTGTTTTCCATGATGAGTATTAATACATCATCATGTGAAAAGTTCCTAAATAGTAGTTTTAATATTTCATATTTGTCTTTAGACGCTGATTTTTAACGTCCACTTCATTGCAGTTCTCTTACTTTTATATTTTTTTAGTTCTAGATGAACTCCTTCCTTAACTCTCACTGCCCTTTGACTATACCCTTTTTCCCTTCCAAAGAGTTAACATCTTAGAAGATGAACCACCACTAGTACTTTTAGGGCGAATGTCTTCACCTATCACGATATCTTAGATCCCTTCAAATGTCAATTGTCCTTCCCAACAAAACTAGTAACAACAGTCACTATTCCAGGCCAACTATTAAGTAGTAAGGATATCAACAACACAGCTTGAGTCATATCATTAAATTTAATTCCCATAGATGATAACTCATGGTTATCATAGCCTCTCATACAATACTCACAAATATATAAAGTATATGAACAAAGAATTCGCACTAAAAATACACATATATATTCACATGATCAAATGCTACACAAACATGGATAATTGTACATATACTATTTCACGGTTACCGGCGAATCATCATAACTATTCATAAGGTAGTTAAGCTGGTGATTAGCAAAACACCAGGTTAACACATAAACGAACCGAACAGTTTTATTACCAATGAGTCACATTATAATACTAATTCTAATTGTACAATTATTAGATAAGTTGATGCGATTGATAATTCCAACATTACCAACCTTAATCATTGGCATTAAACACTCCAGCTTCCTTTAACCTTCCTTGCAATGGGTCCATATTTTTCATGCCATTCTTGTTACAGTTACCCTGTTCTTCAGCGGTAGATAAACAACATTCTTGCTTGTGCCAAATTCTCCTATCTTATATGAACTCATTTTCCTTTAATAATTTAGGTAGTACCATATTCGCATTTCTAAGTATCTCATACACAATCTTTGGAGTTTCATCCATAACTTATATCTCTTGCAACCAAACTCTAGAAATTGTTGTTTGTTGTTTCTGTATAACCTCTAAATCATTGTACTGTTATGTATAGATAAAATAAACTTATTTTTTTATCATTATTATCAACACGTGGATCAAAATCATTAAGCCTAATTTGCATACATTCTTTCATGAGCCATTCGATTATTTCCTCATATTTGACTTTGTATTTGTCAACCTTTACTGTTATTTCCATTAAATCCAAGAAGACCATGCAATCACTCAGGTTTGGTAAAGTTACAATTTTTCTTTAGTGAAACCTAGTGAGATGTCATTAATGGTGACTTACACATGATAAGATCTAAGTGATAATTACAGATTAAAGTTTAAAGGACTTCATTCACATAATCACCAATTTGAAGAATGTAACCCTAATTTTAATAATCAATCACACAATAATTAAAGAAAACCAAAGTTATAGAAAATCAAAATTAGGTTTAAACATAATCAAATCGTTTAAATAATCAAATTATAAATTGAATCCACAAGAACTTAAAAGGTTCAAGATCCAATCTTAAATCTAGGTTACAAACTAGGAAAAATAGAAACTTTCACAAACCCATCCCCCGAAGTGAATCACATATGGATTAGCCTTGCCTCATCATTGAATCTTCAAATCCGATTGAAATAAGCATGTAGATATGATGATCTTGATGTTGGAAGGGCTTGGGAATGATGAAAGATGTTTGTTTTTCATCCCAGATTGATGTCTAAAAAGGTTATTTTTGTATTAGGTTGATCCCCTTTTAAAACCTGTCAAATTAGGTTAAAATCCATCAATAGGCGGCGTTTAGCGTCGGTGGCGCCATCAGTCTAGAATGTTAGACTAAATTTTGTATCATGTAATCCTATATATTATAAACTAATAAAATTAATATTCAGTTTATTGCTGTGAATTGTATGTCGTGATAATCAATGCGTTTTGAGCTAACGAGTCACACCCAAGCATTTCACGCTTCCGCCGGAATGTGACAGGTTGGTATCAGAGCCATTGGTTATAGAGAATTAGGTATTATCAGTAAATGCCTAGACTATAACCATAAGCTCATATGATCACCAAATTTGAAAGCATGATAAATATATGTCTATATATATATATTCTTTTCATGAATTTATGAGAACAAGTCTATGTTTAGACAATAATAAACTTTTATTGTTTGAAATATTTATGATTCAATATGTGAATATGAAATTCTGTGAATTATGTGACTGATTGTTTTGACTTATGATAGTATGAATTGAATTTTGTAAAGAATTTTTGCAGTATGAGTTATAATTCTGATAGCCTTCCTATCGAAACTGATCATTCGAAACACCCGGACCCTAACAAAGAACTATCCCAGCCTGAGGCCCGGACTAGCTCAAAGCCAAAGTTTTTCATCCGGCGTGCACCAGGGGGATATACAATCGAGACCCCTAGAAAAAGTGTACGACGTGGTTAGAAATTTCTGATTAAGAAAGCTCAAGAGCCAAAAGATGAGAATCTAGAAACCCTCCCCTCGACATTAGACATAACACCCATAACCCGACCCGATGCTGCTGTAGCTAAAGAGACAGGAATCAAGAGAAAAAGGTTGGAAGAATGTTAGATAAACACAGCCAACCAGATTCTTAAAAAGGTTAAGAAGATACAACGGGAAATCTGAGTGATACAAACAGATGTCAAAGAAATGAAGGAACGAAGCAAAAGCATCTTCACTAAGATATGAAACTGGGTTTGGGGAAATTAGGATTATAGGAACCCTAATTTATTATATGACTGCCTTAATATATGTGAAGTAAATGAAATATTTTGTGTATTAAATATTATGTTATAATTGAATGAAATTTTGTGTGATATTAGTATAATTAATATGTAGTGAAAAATGTCACCAAAAAGAGATACTCAACCTGTACGCAGGACTACCCGTGTTGGACGACCAAGGACTAGATTAGGAGAAGAACCTCCATGAGTGACTACCACTGTAAATAAGAATGAAAGAATTTCTCGGATAGTAACTCAGCAATTGGAAGCTGCAATACCTACGTTAGTGGCTCAACTCCAACAGAACTTTAACCTTGGAAGTGCACCACCTGGAAATGAAGAACCACGGAATGCTAATGAAATAGAAAACCGTGAGAAAGAAGCTATAGGCAGAATTAAAAAGGGATGTTCTTATAAGACTTTTATGTCTTGTAAACCTCAGGATTTCAATGGAAAAGAAGGAGCAGTAAAAGCACTACGTTGGTTAGAAGGAATGGAGTCTGTATTAGACATCAGTGAGTGTGCTGATGATTGCAAGACCTTGTTTGCTTTGCATTCTCTGAAGGGAGAAGCACAGTCTTGGTGGAAGATAGAAGTTCAAACTAAGGGAAGAAATGCTATGAATGGATTAAGCTGGAAAGAATTTAAAAACCTAGTGATTGAGAAATTCTGTCCTTATAATGAGATAGAAAGGATAGAAGCAGAATTCTTAGCACTAGAAATGAAGGGTGCTGCACATCATGAATATACTGATAGGTATAATGAGTTATCTAGGTTAGTGCCACATCTAGTAACACCAGAAGCCAAAAGAATAGGAAGATATATTTGGGGTTTAGTACCTCACATAAGAAGAATGGTTAAGTCAGCAATGCCTAAGACTTTTCAGGATGCAGTAACATTATCAGGAAGCTTGACCGATGAAATGAGAAGGAATGGATCATTGTCTAATTCAAAGGTTGGAGAAAAGAGGAAATGGAACAACAACAGCTCAGGAGGGCAATTGGGAGGAAATCAACATAAGAAGGTAAACAGAAATCCGGTGAGGAACTTTATGGGGATTGCTCAGGAAAGAAGGCCGCAAATAGAAGGTTAATCATGGTGTAATACTTGAAAAAGACACCATAATGGTAAGTGCATGATAGTGATCTGTTATAATTACAAAAAGAAAGGACACCTATCAAGGGAATGTAGGGAACCCGCAAACCCTAAACCAGTTTGCTACCAGTGTGGAAATGAGAATCATTTTCACAATAAGTGTCTCGAGCTGAAAGGAAAAGCTCCAATGAACCCAAACAATCCACGTGGTAGAGCTTTTGTACTATAAGCTGAAGAAGCGCGACAAGAACCAGATGTAGTGACGGGTACGTTTCTCATTAATGATCAGTACGCAACTGCATTATTTGATACGGGAGCAACTCGTAGTTTTGTTTCGAATGCATTTAAACCTTTGCTTGGTTTAGCCTCGGAAAAACTGAAAAATAATTATATAATAGAATTAGCAGATGGAAAAAATAATAGAAGCTAGTGAGGTTATCTCTAACTGTATCTTGAATCTAGATGATCATTGTTTTGATATAGATTTGATCCCTATTGAGTTAGGAGGTTTTGATATTGTTGTGGGTATGGATTGGTTAAGTAAAAATCAGCCTGAAATTATCTGTGGTAAAAGAATGATTAGAATACCTTTGATTAAAAATAATAAAAGTCTTCTCATATATGGTGAAAAACCTAAAGGTGTTATGAAAATAGTCTCATGTAAGAAAGCTCAGAAATATTTGAGAAAGAAATGTTTAGCGTTTCTAGCCCATGTAGTTGATACAAAATTAGATAAGAATTTAGAAGATGTTCCCATTATTCGAGAATATCCAGAGGTATTTCCTGATGAATTACCAGGATTGCCACCCCCTCGTCAGGTTGAATTCAAGATTGAGTTAGTACCAGGAACTGCACCTATTGCCAAGTCTCCGTACCGTTTGGCACCAACAGAAATGAAAGAATTAATGAGTCAACTTCAGGAGCTATTAGATAAGGGATTCATACGCCCCAGCGTATCACCTTGGGGAGCTCCAGTCTTATTCGTAAAGAAGAAAGATGGAACTTTTAGGATGTGCATTTATTATAGAGAGCTCAATAAAGTAACTATTAAGAATAGGTATCCTCTTCCTAGGATAGATGATCTATTTGATCAATTGCAATGATCTAGTTATTTTTCAAAAATTGACTTAAGATCAGGATCTCACAGTTAAGGGTGCGAGATGAAGATATACCTAAGACTGCATTTAGGACTCGATATGGTCATTATGAATTCCTTGTAATGCCATTTTGGTTAACTAATCCTCCAGCAGTGTTTATGGATCTAATGAATAGAGTGTGTAAACCTTACTTAGATAAGTTTGTCATAGTCTTTATAGACGACATTTTAATCTATTCTAAAAGTAAGGAAGAACACGAGAAGCACTTAAGCCTAACTCTGGAGTTACTTCGGGAAGAAAAACTATACGCCAAATTCTCTAAGTGTGAATTTTGGAAAAGAGAAGTACAGTTCTTAAGACATGTGGTTAATCAGGAATGAATTCAAGTGGACCCAGCAAAGATTGAAGCTATTAAAAAGTGGAAAGTTCCAACAACACCAACTGAGGTACGCCAATTCTTAGGTTTGGCTGGATATTACAGAAGGCTTATAGAAAATTTCTCGAGAATAGCTCAACCTTTAACAGAATTAACACAGAAAGATAAGCCGTATGTTTGGGGAGAAAAACAGAATGTTGCATTTGAACTCTTGAAAAATAAGTTATGCAGTGCCCCTATTTTAGCTCTTCCAGATGGTACCGATGATTTTATAGTATACTGCGATGCATCACATCAAGGTTACGGATGTGTTTTAATGCAACGAGATAAGGTAATTGCATATGCATCGAGACAACTCAGAGGAAGTGAGAAAAATTATACTACACATGATTTGGAACTAGGAGCCGTAGTATTTGCACTTAAGATTTGGAGGCATTATTTATATGGAACCAAGTGAATAATTTATACAGCTCATAAGAGTTTGCAACACATATTTGATCAAAAGATGTTGAATATGAGACAAAGAAGGTGGGTAGAGTTATTAAGTGATTATGATTGTGAGATCAAATATCATCCTGGAAAAGCAAATGTAGTGGCTGATGCTTTAAGCAGGAAGGAGAGAACCAAGCCATTACGAGTTCATGCCATGAGAATGGAATTACGCTCGGATTTAGTAAGTCAAATTCGAGAAGCCCAACAAAAAGATGAATTAAGAATTATGATAGGGCAAGATAAAGACCTAGAAGCTATGTCAGATGGAATTTTGAGATTTAGAGGAAGAATTTGGATTCCTAATGATGATCTGCTTAGGGAAACCATTCTAAGGGAAGCACATAAGTCTAGATATTCAGTACATCCAGGAAATAATAAGATGTATAAAGATTTAAGAAACCAATATTGGTGGCCAGGAATGAAGAAATCTATTACAGAATTCGTAAAAAAATGTGATATCTGTTCAAGGGTAAAAGCTGAATATCAAAAACCCTCAGGATATTTGCAACAACCTGAAATTCCCGAATGAAAATGGGACCAGATTACCATAGATTTTGTAACCAAATTACCCAGAACTGCAAGTGGGTATGACACAATATGGGTTATAGTCGACAGACTGACTAAGTCAGCTCATTTCTTGCCAATTAGAGAAGATTATAAGATGAAGAAATCAACAAGAATTTATATGAAGGAAATTGTGTCTAGACATGGAATACCAATTTCAATTATATCAGACAGAGACAGCCGATTTACTTCAAGATTTTGGCAGACTTTACACAAAGCATTAGGAACTCAAATAAACATAAGTACGGCATATCACCCACAAACAAAAGGACAGAGTGAGAAGACAATTCAAACATTGGAATATATGTTACGGGCTTGTGCGTTAAATTTTGGTGGTAACTGGGATATACACTTACTTTTGATGGAATTTTCCTATAACAATAGCTATCATGCCAGCATAGGAGCAGCTCCATTTGAAGCTTTATATGGAAGGAAGTGTAGGTCACCTTTGTGTTGGAATAAGGTAGGAGATAGGCAACTTACAGCCCAAAACTCATACAGGAGACAACTCATAAAATCAGTGAAATTAAGAATAGGTTAAAAGCAGCACGTGATAGGCAGAAGAGTTATGCTGATAAAAGAAAAAAACCTTTAGAGTTTCAAATAGGAGATAATGTATATTTAAAGGTATCTCCATCAAAGGGAATTATTAGGTTTGGAAAAAGAAATAAGTTGAACCCTAGGTATGTTGGCCCTTTTGAAATAATTGATAGGATTGGCCCTGTAGCATACAGGTTAGATTTGCCTCGAGAATTAAGTGATGTACATAACACCTTTCTCGTATCCAACTTGAAGAAATGTCTGACTAACGAGACATTAAGAGTTCCATTACAAGAAATTAAGGTAGATAAGAAACTTCATTTTGTAGAAGAACCAATGGAAATCATGGATAGAGGAGTGAAAAGTTTGAGGAGAAGTAAGATCCCAATCGTAAAGGTTAGATGGAATTCAAAAAGAGGACCTGAATTTACATGGGAAAGGGAGGATGAAATCAAAAGAAAATATCCCTCTCTATTTGAGGTTAAACTAAACGAAAAGTGCAATCACAGAGATAAACCCTCCGCATCATCTAATAGTAACAACAATTGAATTTTGGGACGAAATTCTTTTTACGGGGGGAGAATGTGACAACCCTAAAAACAAGGTTAGGTAATTTAATATTTCCCATAAAATAACAATATATGTTTATATCTTATAGGAATAATTAAGGTAATTTTCTTTTATTATATGAATCTTTGAATGATAAATTAAACATGCACTTATGATACGTGAACATGCTTGCATGCATGCATGAAAGTTTACGTGTGCATGCAATTCTTATATGTGAATTTTATGATTATTGTATTTTTTATGTCTAATTACCAAATTGCAAGATTATGTGATTAGTTACTTGAATATTAGATGCTTTAAATCGCATGTGATGTATTAAGACTTGAAACTTAATTACTAATCAAGTTAACATCTATAAACTTTATGTCAAAAACCTATAACTAACAAACTTTAAGAGTGTATATGTGTTTAAATAAACACATATAAACTAACTCTTGAGAGTTAAATTATCAAGAATATTCATAAGAAATCACAAACACCCGATTCTATTCAAAAACCAGTAAGAAATGAGGATTCAAAACTAAAAACTTGGAGGTTTTATATAAACCAAGGGTTTAAACAAAAGATTACAAATAAAAAGGTTAAAACCTAGATATTCTTGATGAATTAGATTAAATATCTAAATGACTGTGATTGTGAGAATAAAATTAAAAACTTGTTGACAAATATTAGAAATAGTAATATGTAAATTTTGATGTAATAATATTGGGTAGATTAATTTATATAATTAATTCAAGGAAATAAAAGGAAATTATTATACAGAAGATTCGAACCTGGTAAAAATCTAGAAACATTATATAATAACCCTTATATTTTATAGGAATTCTTGAATAAATTTCGTGACTTAATTCGTATGTATAATTGAGTTTTATATTTTAGAAGATTCTGTAAATAGAAAATTAAAAGAAATAGCAAAACAGTGAGATAAATTATGAAAAATTTACATAAATTATGATATTTAGAATAGAACAGTGTGTATGAATTTTGGAATTTTTAGAGATGTTTAACTATTTCTGCTAACTAATATGAAATTTTTAAAAATTCTAGAAAAATGCCTGTTATGTGTTATTAATCTGAAAATTTTATGCGGTAACATACGTTTCAGAATCTCTATGATGGTAAATTTTGGTAATTTTTGTGTAACAGTAGTGATTGATTAGGAATTTTGATATAATTAGTAATATAAATGCTGAAAATTTTAAAGAAATTAGATTTATTCTAACAAATAATTATTTTATAGGAATTGTTTAACTTATTGGCTGGAACTAAGGTGAGTAACATAGCCTCTTTTTTATTTATAACTTTTGGGGGCAAAAGCATACTGTTTTGTGTTAAATTGGATGCGTTTTGAGAAATTTGATTTGTTACTGTCATATTGACACAACCATTAATTCGGATGAGGAACCGTCAAATAATATAAGTAGCGCTACTTAGGAAATGTTAACCTGCATGTGCTGATATGAGGGCAATGGTGTTATATTATTTGATTGCGTGATTTGTATTTGACAGTTATGAATCACTTGACATGTGTGTAGGTTTGGTTGTGAGTTTGATTGTATTGCATCAATTCAAAATGATTTATATTGATTAAACCTATGTTCTCACCATGTTTTGAGTATGCTTTTTCAGGTCAGCAAAATGTATTATAATCTCGTGTATTCCTTCAACATGTATAGTGATCGGCACGGCTACCTAGGAATTGAAAGCTGTGCATATGGTTGACTGTTGACCTGTTTGACTTCAGCCTTTACGTGGATGTTCACGTTCACTGCTAGCTGAAGATATGTGATGTGTTGAAGATATGCTTTTTATTAGGATTACAAATATATAAGTCTAGAATATTAGACTAAATTTTGTATCATGTAATCCTATATATTATAAACTAATGAAATTAATATTCAGTTTATTGCTGTGAATTGTATGTCGAGATAATCAATGCGTTTTGAGCTAACGAGTCACACCCAAGCATTTCACGCTTCCGCCAAGATGTGACACTTTTTCTAGCTCAAGTTATGCCCGTTTTAAGTTAACGTTGTCTTGTATCATTTTTTTTACATATCTTCACCTCCCGAGCTCCAATTTCATCGCGTTTCTTCCAACTTCTTCGTATTCTTCACATATATCCTACAAACACAATAATATCCCATAAGTAACTCTATTTCCCATAATTTGACACGTAAATAATAGAAATAAAGCCTTTAAACATTAAACTTTCACCACCCGATCACATAACAATGCAACCATATGCAATTTCAACCGATCAAAGTCTGAATCATTAAACTTCTTGATCACAACCTTGTATCAGACATCTTAAACAATAAGTAAATCATAATAGTTAAAAGATGCAACAATGGGACATACCTAAATTTGTTAGTTATTTTACTAAAGAGTACTATCAATTGATTGAGTTGCTTCTAGAAAAACAACCTTAGCAACGGTTGATAACTACACTCACAACGCACTCGACAAAACCGAAAAAGTAATCTGGTCTTGAATTGCTACTCATATTGTAAAATTCCCATCCACAAATCCAAAATCAAAAGCAAACAAAAAACTTAAGCTTCCAAATCCAAAAGAACAACCCAATTGAACCCCAAATTCGAAATAAAAGAGTTCAAACATATAAACTTGTTTTCTCTTGATTAGCGGCTAAGTGATTGTAGGTGATGTTGGTGATTTGAATTTAAATTTGACTGAAAACATAAAAAAACCAAATACAAAAATAAAAACAGATGGCTCTCAAGAATTTCAATCACAAACCCAAATCACTGTTTAATAACAACGTATAAATCCTACTAGCTGACTAGAAGTTTAAAATCCAATGGCAGGGCAACTAAAAAACTACTGTCACTAAAAAGCCATTTCTACACACTAATATACATGGACAATAATCGATAAATCTTTGAGGTGTTCTTCATTAATGGTCCTTAATCGATAAATCTTTGATTCTAAGTGAAGCCTTCTGTTATATTGTATCAGAGGATCATATCACCTGATAAGTAGCACTTGATAAGTTGATGGACTTCATATAAATCTTTAAGGGATCTTGCATTCTCTTGATATATCCTATCCACTGATTAGAGGATTTTGATAAGAGGATAGTCTTTAATGGATTATGTGACATCTGTAATCATGCAATGCTTTAGATCCGAAACTACACATAGAGCTGATGATTTTAAAACTCACTTGTTAAATCCTTCATTCACATCTATTTCCCCATGCTAGTCACATCGTTCTTCAACTAATCTTCCAATACGTACCTTAGCTTCTTTATCATCATCATCGTTGATTACACCAAATTTTGTTAGATCATTTATTTCTTCCCATGATACATGCAAAATCATGTACTACAAATCAAGATTATCAACACTCTCATCCTCTATTACAATGATTATCACTTTTTGTAGATTTAGTACAACTCCATTTCATAATGTATGGCCTAGAGTCTTAAATTTCAAAGCAATTGTAGCTATAATTCCTGCATTAAACTCTGCTTTATAGAAATTCTTCTCATTGGGATTATGACAGCTTTTCTATACCCTTCATCTATATATGTAATTGTAAAGAGTAGAAAGTAAGTATTGTAGTAATGGAACAATACTTATAGATCAGACTGGTCATGTGAACGTTATCCGTTAAGCTTTCAAAACAAATAGGTAGCATTAGGGCTTGTCCTTTACTTTTGGGTGCCATTTATTTCCCAAGTTTTGCTCTAATCTCCCTAACTAATCTCTTTTCACCATTCTATTGAGTAATGTCCAATTCATGTTTACTTTATGAGTTTTGTAATCATGCATTTCTTTAGAATCACGCCAATTCACATGTGAATTTTAAATATAATTTTGTAAAATTTTTAAACAACTTGGAACGAGTACACTTGATTGTTCTGCTTATGTGTATTTTTTTTCTTTTGTGACTTATAAATTATTTATTAATAACAAACAAAGGTGCATATTTGAAAAAAATTCAACATGTAAGAAAAATAAATACAGTACAATCCGTTGTTTGTGGTTTTTGAATTCATAAATTTCATTACTTTTTACTACTAATCCTTATTTTCAAGTTGGCATAATTCATAATATGTTTCTTGTATGTTTGGATTATCTGTGTATCTTAGGTCCAGCTCGTTCTAGTTACGTAACAATTTTATTTTTTCAAGTTGGCATAATTCATAATATATATTTCTTTTGGGGATTGTAGGACACTTAAACTAGCTCATATAGTTTAATTTCAAAAATCTTTTTTGATACCAAGATAATTGTTTAATCTTTTTAACTTCCTACCTCAATTCTTGTAGTTTCTGTAGGGGTTGAACCTAGAGGCTCGGTAAATCAAATCAAGTTGAAGATCAAGCGAAGCGAAAAGTAAAAGAAGCCGCGCGACAACTTACTTGTCGCGTGAGAATTAGTTTCTCGCGCGAGAAGTTGATCTCGCTCGAGAACATTCTAGTTTAGTATAAATACGTAGTTTGCTTTGTATTTAGTAAGCTTTTGTTCATTTCCTGAATTTGTATCTACTGTGTAATCATTCATAATCAGAGAGCAAAAAAAAAAGAGAAGTTATTTACATTGTGTTCTTCATTTCTATTCTTCTACTTCTCAATCCGTAATTGTTTACATTCCGCATTCACAATTACGAGATCGATCTGATTAGTGTAACGATCCTTACAATTGGTATCAGAGCTTGTATGCTCTAGATCGATTGAATTGAGGTTGTAATGATTGATTTGAAGAGTTTTTGATCATCGATTTGTTTCATTCTTGAAGATATAAGTTGTTTCAGTCGAATTTTGATCAATTTTGAAGATGATGAAAAGTATAAGTTCGAAGATTGGATGTTTGATGATGTTTTTGAGCTTAAACTTGATTAATTGAATCAATTAGGGACAATTAGGTTCAAATTTGAACTTAATTCACTAATTAAACAATTGATTAATCAAAATCTAATCAATTTGGACTAAAATTGAAGGTGAAAAGTTCCGATTTGGTAAATTTGATTCAGGCGAAAACTTCTGTTTTTCGTGCGAAAACCCTTATTTCGCGCGAAAACTTGATTTCTCGCACAAGACAGTTACAAAGTTTGTTACAGGCGAAAACTTGAACATTTCGCTCTGTTATTGTGGTTGAACTTTCCGCGCGAAAAGTTTCTGAAGACTCGCGCAAGAACTTTGATTTCTTTCTAAATTCAAAGTTTGTTCGAAGAATTTACTATGGCAAATCTGAAGAATATCACAGCTACTCTGAATCTCGACAATGAGATAGGCACAAGCACAAAGCCTCCACGTCTTTTGAACGAAGAAGATTATCCAGATTGGGCGTATCGTTTTCTGAATCATGTTGTTTACACTGAACCCCGGATGATGCGATCTATCAAGCAAGGTCCATACATTCCTTTGTATAAGAATGAGAAAGAGGAATGGATTACTAAACCTGAACATCTCTTGGATGAAGATGATCTTAAAAGAATGGAGCTTGATGACAAAGCTTATGCAGCAATCACTATGGCACTCACAACTGAAATTGCTCAAAAGTTTAAGGATTATACAAAGGCAAAAGATTTGTGGGATGCTTCGGGAAGAACAGATCATGCGAAATAAGGATATGAGAGAAAGCGGGAAGGATATGCTCAATCAAGAATTCAATATATTCAATCATATTCTTGGTGAAACTTTAGAGGCTCAAATGTCTAGATTTGTGAAATTGATCACAAAAATGAAAAGTGCAGGGATAACATTAGAGAACATAGCTGTGAACAAAAAGCTTCTTAATTCTCTACCTTACAGCTGGAACAACAACTGCACAACCATCAAAAGGACAAAGGATCTGTTTACCTTGTCTTTAAGTGATCTTATTTCTACAATCAAATCTTATGACATGGATGATAAGCAAAGGGCTGCTAATTACATCAACACCATGGGTGCAGAGGCAACAGCAATGTATGCAAAGATGGCAAGTAACCCAAATTACTATGTTAGCTACTCACAGCTATGTCAGTTACAACAGCCATCTACATCTGCATAATCTAGTGTGAAAGACCAAGCCTCACCTCAATTATTATCTCATTATCCAATCATTCATCAAAATCCTTATGTCCAACCACAACCACAACCTTTCAATCAAACTTACTCATCAACCCAAAACACTCAACCAATCCAACAAGCCTTTGTTGTGAATTCTCAACCAACCAAACAAACCATTCAAATAGCTGAAGAGCATCTGGCTCTTTTCACTTCTTTCATGAACAGCTATGAAGCCTTCTCAGCAGGAAGAATTAGTCCACCAAATGTTTTGGTTGATGATTTACAACAAGTCAACCCTGATGATGTTGAGGAAAATGACATTAAATATCAGATGGCTATGGTGGTTTACAGAGCTAAGAATTTTGCTAGAACAACTAGAAGAAATGTTTTTGGGTTGAATAATTCAAGCAAGATAGGTTTTGACAAATCAAATCTAAGATGTTATAATTGTGATAAACCTGGTCATTTTGCAAGAGAATGTACTGAAGCTAGAAACAATCAAAGTAATCAAGGTAAAAGGATGGTTACAGTGGAGGTAGATACAAAGCAAGATCAAGCTAGTACATCAAAGACCAAAGCTCTTGTGTCTCAAACAAATAAGGATTATGATTGGTCAGAACAGATGGAAGCTTTGGATATCAAGATGTCCACTGCTCTTTCAGCAGAAATTCAGAGTGAAGAAGAGATTGTTGAAGATAATTTGTTCGTAGAATTTGTGTCCAAAGATATGTTGAGTGGAGTGTTTGCTGAGGAACAAGAATTTGAAAATGAGAAAGTGAAAGAAAAAGTTGTTGAGAGAGTTGATGTGATAATTGAATCTGTTCAAGAAAAAGCTGTTGAGATTACTCCAGCTACTGTTTGTGATTTTGAAGAAAAAGCTGTTGAGATTACTCCAGCTACTGTTTGTGATTTTGAAGAAAAAGCTGTTGAGATTACTCCGGCTACTGGTTATGATGTTGAAGAAAAAGCTGTTGAGACTACTCCAGCTACTGCATGTGATGATCAAGAAAAGGCTGTTGAGAATACTCCAGCAACTGAAGCAGTAAAAATCAACCACAAAGCCTTCATGGTAAATGTGGTCCATGAAGAGACAGAGAAGAAAGCTGAAACAGAAGAGGTATATTCTAATCTCTATTTAACTAATTGTATTGAAAAGATTCAAAGATATAGAGCTCACAATGAACGATTAATTGTTGAAGTTGAAAAACTTCAATATCAAATTCAAAAATATAAAACTAATGAGAGAATTTTCAAAGATAAAATAGATGGTTTAAACAAATCAGTTTATCAGTCAAAATTAAATCTTTATGACAAAGACTGTAACATAAAAGATTTGACAAATCGCAATAATGAACTTGCTTTGGAAATTAACAAATTAAATAGTGAACTCTTATCTTCGAAACTAATTGTTGAAAAGTTTGAATTATCTTCAAATATGGTTGAAGGTATAATTAAGTCTCAAATGACACAGAAAATCAGTGGTTGAAAAGGAGAAGTTGGTTACTCTAACATTAGACCACCGATTAATCATGATTATACTTCTTTACCTTCATCTGTTAACACTAATGATGAAGAGACCTATGTTTTAGGTTTTCAACCAAAATCAGACTTAACATCTTCAGTCAGTGTTCCATTGACTGTTGATCCAATTATAAAGACTGAAGTTAAAATTAATCATGACACTTTTTGTGCAGAAAAATTGAAGAAAGATGGGTTGGTTGAAGAATGGATTGATGATGATTTAGATTTTGAAAATAAAAATTATAATGAGAAATCTTAATGTAGTTCATCAGATTTGATCAATGAAAAGGCGACTGTTTTGAATGTTTCAACTGATTGTTCTACAATGTCAAACAAGGAAAGAAAATTAAAATCCAAAATTAATTTCAAAATAAATGAAAAGAAAAGAAATCCACCATCATTATCTGACTTGAAAACTGATTTCAAGAACAGATTTGTTTCTAAAGGCAACATTAATAGAGAAGATTATATTTTTAAAGAAACAAATGCAAGTTTCTTTAAAAATAAGTCTTCTATTATTACTAATCAAGTGAAACAAGATGTGTGTAGCTCAGGTACAAAAGTAACTGGTACCTCTCCAATTCATTCAATCCTCAAGAATAAAGAAACATTTAAAACCTCAGTACATCTGATGCAAATCAAAATGAAAAGGAAAAATAAAAGAGTGTACAAGAATCTGTTGAGCAAATAAATCATAAAGGCAGATTTTATGATAACAAAAGAAGTTATCATCAACAGTTTGAAAAACCAACTCGAGCTCAAAATGTGTATCATAATAAAAATTGTTATGTGTGTGGAAAGCCAAATCACATGGCTAGAAATTGTCATTTTCAAAATTCTTTGACAAGTAAACAAAGATTTCATACTTCAATTGCAAATAATAGAAAACAATTCTTTATACATGCTAAACTCAAAAGGAATTTAAGTCAGTCAAACACTTTTGCTGACAACAGAAAGGTTCAATATAATACAGTTTTACAAAAAGATAAATTCATCAAAAAGAATTTATTTGTCAAAGATAACAATTCATCTTCCACACAAAACATTATCAAGAAATTGAGTAAACCAATTCAAGAATGGAAAGTGAAAACATCAACATCAGAACCTGAAATTGTTAATGATAAAAGAGATATGACACTGAAATCAATATCATATTTGGATGAATAAGGTGTACTCAGGTCAACCATGGCTTGGGTTCCTAAAACTGAATAAATCTCTTATTCATGCAGGAACATCCTAGACCCAGCATCAACAGTGTTTGGCATGTTGACTGTGGATGTTCAAGGCATATGACTGGTAACATATCTCTGTTACAAAACATCAAACCATATAATGAAGGCTATGTTATTTTTGCTGGAGACAAAGGGGGTAAGATAACTAAGAAAGGTACAGTGTCAAATGGAGTGTTAAGCTTTAAGGATGTCAATTTTGTTGAGGAACTTAAACATAACTTGTTAAGTGTCTCACAAATATGTGACAAACAATATTCCACTCACTTTACAGACAAAGAATGTTTGATCTTAAAACCAGGATTTGTCATTCCTGAAGAATGGATTTTGTTAAGAACACCAAGAGATAAAGACACATATTTACTAGATATGAATGGATCTCATTCCTTTGTCACTGAATCATGTCTGTTATCTAAAGCATCTGAAAGTGATACATTGCTATGGCATCGTCGTCTTAGTCATGTTAATATTAAAAACATGAACAAATTGGTTAGAGGAAATCATGTTGTAGGTCTGCCATTGAAAGAATTTCAATTATCTGAACATTGTCTGTCATGTTCAAAAGGCAAACAACATAAACTTCCTCATAAACCGGTTGCTCATACAAAAATTGACTCTATTTTACAAATGTTACACATAGATTTATTTGGTCCAGTAAGTGTTTTGAGTTTGGGACATCGTGCTTATTGTTTAGTTATTACTGATGATTTCTCTAGATTTACATGGGTTTTCTTTTTAGCATCCAAAGATGAGACTCCTCATCTACTGATAAAATTCATGACACTGGTAGAGAATCAGACGGACAAAACAATCAAGTGCATCCGAAGCGATAATGGAACTGAGTTTTGCAGCCGAACATTGAATGAATTTTGTGATTCAAAGGGGATAGCTAGACAATTTAGTTCTGCAGGAATTCCACAACAAAATGGAATTGCAGAAAGACAAAACAGAACTCTAATTGAAGCTGCCGGGACAATATTATCTGCAGCCAAATTACCATCATTTTTCTGGGCTGAGGCTGTTAACACTGCATGTTATGTTCAGAATCGTGTGCTTACCAACAAACAACAAAATATGACTCCTTATGAAATTTTTTTTAAACATAAACCCAAAGTCAAATATTTCAAAACATTTGGTTGTTGTTGTACTTTGTTAAACACAACTAATTCAAAATCTAAATTTGATGAAAAAGCTGATGAATGTTATTTTGTTGGTTATTCTGCTAACAAAGTTGCATACAGGGTTTACAATAAAAGATCAAAACAAATACTTGAGTCATTTGATATTGATTGGCATGAGTCTAACAAAACTGATGCAGGTTCTGCACCTTCATGGGTTTATGATTATGCTTCATTATTTGAAACGTTTAATCGTTCGTCTACTAACTCTACAGCTAATCTTTCTTTGATTTCTTCCATTCAGGATATTTTCAATGATGATGTTGGTATTATTTCATCTCAACCAAAGATGACAACTTCTGATGTACCTTCTTCAACAACTAGTTCAGTTGTTTCATCTGTTTCTGAATCTACAGAAACATCTTCTAATCCCATTGTTGAACAATCTTCACATGTTTCTGATGATATTCCTACTTCTTCTATCCAAACTGATCCAATTGATATTATTCAAGTTCCATTTGATGATTTATCATCTAATAATGATAATCAGCTGGAGGAAGATATAGTTTATCAACCAGAAGGAGGATATATTATTGAAGAACTAGTGGGTCACATTACTAATTTAGAAGAAGGTATTTCTGAAAATGTTATCCCATATTTAAGAATTCACAAAAATCATCCAACAGAAGCTATTATCGGTCCATTATCACAAGGAGTTCAAACTCGAAGCAAATCTGGTGCCATAAATACTTGTTTGTATTCATGTTTCATCTCTCAGATTGTGCCAAAGAATGTTGAGATGGCATTAAAGGAGAACAGTTGGGTAGAGGCCATGCAGGACTAACTGATACAATTCAAAAAGCTCAATGTCTGGCATCTGTGTGAACTTCCAAAAAAAAAGCTGCCAATTGGAACAAAATGGATATTTAAAAACAAGACGGATGAAAAGGATGTGATTGTCCGCAACAAGGCCAAACTTGTTGTTCAAGGATTCTATCAAATTCAAGGTCTTGATTATGAAGAAGTATATGCTCATGTTGCAAGACTAGAGGCTATACGTATATTTCTGGCTTATGCTTCATACAAGAACTTTACAGTTTATCAGATGGATGTTAAAACAGCATTTTTGTATGGAGAAATGAAAGAAGAAACCTATGTTTGTCAACCACCTGGTTTTGAAGATCCAAATCATCCTGAATATGTGTATAACTTGGACAAGCACTTTATGGATTACATCAAGCACCTCATGCTTGGTATGCTACTTTGACTGAATATTTTCTTGCAAATGGTTATTCAAGAGGTGCTATTGATCAAACTTTATTTTTAAGGAAGACTGTTGATGATCTTATTCTTGTTCAAGTTTATGTTAATGATATAATTTTTGGATCTACAAATGATGTACTGTGCAAGGAATTTGAGGCAGTGATGAAGAAGAAATTTGAGATGAGTTCTCTTGGAGAAATGTCATTCTTCTTGGGTATCCAAGTCAAGCAAGATGATACAGGAATACTGATTCATCAAGAAAAATATATTAACAGTATTCTTGATAAATACAAATTTCAGGACTCCAAGATTGCTCCAACTCGTATGTCTTCTCATCCTACTTTATCTCCAGATCTCACGGGAGAAGATGTTAATCAGTATATGTATAGATCAATGATTGTATCCCTGATGTATCTTACTGCAAGCAAGCCGGACATTATGTTCCCTGTTTGTCAATGTGCACGTTATCAAAGTAATCCGAAGGAATCTCACATGAAAGCTGTCAAGCGGATTTTTAAGTATCTCAAGGGTCAACCAACACTTGGTCTTTGGTATCCTAAAAACTCTGAATTCAATTTATTTGCTTACACTGACAGTGATTATGCAGGATGTAACTTGGACAGAAAATCAACCACAGGTGGGTGTTAATTTTTAGGAAATCGTCTCATTTCTTGGCAATGCAAAAAACAACAAACAGTGTCTACTTCTACTGCAGAAGCTGAATATGTGGCTGCTTTGAGCTGTTGTTCTCAGCTTGTCTGGATTCAGCAACAACTTCTTGATTATGGCCTTAACATTTATGACACTTGCATCTTTTGTGATAATACTGCGGTTCTTAACATTGTGAAAAATCCGATTCAACATTCAAAAACAAAACACATTGACATCCGCATACATTTTATTCGTGATTGTTTTGAAAGGAAGCTTATTCATTTGTAATCTGTTTCATCAGATAATAACATTGCTGATTTGTTCACTAAGGCATTTGATCATTCCAGATTTGATTTTTTAGTCCAATCTCTGGAAATGATTAACTTTGGTTAACTCTTATTTTTACACCCTTTTCAAAAATATTTTTTTCTTTTGTTTTAAAATTGCTATTTTCTGTCTAGATAATCACAATTTTAGGAGGAGAAATTTAGATAGTTTCAAAAAAGATTTTATTCTAAGGGGGAGTAAAAATTTGAGAAAATTAAATTTTCAAGATTATATAGGAAATGATAGTACATTTCTTGATTTCGACTTATTATATATTGATAGGCTTGACTTTCAAGAATGGAAAGCACTATGATCTGTGATAGACTAAAAATAATCATCAATGACTCAAGTGAGTAACTCATCAAGGTCTTGTGAATACACTGATTCTATGCTAAAACAGATTGAGAGTTACAGTCTAGTCATACTAAAGCCAGTTACTTTCTGACTCAGTTAACATCAGTTATATATCTATATATGCATATCAAATAAAAAAAATCAAATGTCAAAATATTTCAAGCAAAAAGAGCAAAAAGATGCCAAAAGGTCATATAGGAATAAAAGATGCTTTTGAGCACATGTATAAAAGATATGTCATAGACATACATACTATATGATAAATATTTTTGTTTTTGAGAATATGTTATGACACAGGAGGCAAAATCAAAAGATGGGGCATATAAGTCCGTCTTGGCATGTAAGTCCGTCTTGGCATGTAAGTCCTAAACGTCTTGCGAGGGCAAAACATAAGTCCGGATGGCTGTTAATAAGTCCTACAATTTGTAAATATTCTGTGTTAATATTCTAAAAGAAATATGATCCTATACTTGGAAATTTATAGAAAAATTAAATAACTAATAGAACTTGTGTGTCAATAAGTTTGTTATTTTCATAGTTTTATTAATTTGTCTTGTTATGTTTTGATATGTATTTTACTTTTCAAGTATTCAAAACTTAAGGGTGTTAAAATAATTGTAAACACTTAGTTAAATAAAATCATTTTTCATAGCAAAATAAAAGTTTTAAAGGCGAGAAATTCTTAAACGCGAGAAGTTTTTAAATGCGAAAAGTTTTTAAACGCGAAAAGTTTTAAATGCGAGAGGTTTAAAGGGTGCGAAAAGTTAATTTGAGAAAATTTGACTTATCGCGCGAGAAGTCAAATTCTTTAAAAGGAACTATTCATACGAGAAGTTCTCATTCACACGAAAAGTTCTGAAAATTCATCTCTAAAAAATTATAAATATAGAAAAGAGTTTAAACTGATTTTCATTGATTAGTACGGTCGTGTTAAGATTCCGACAAGTGTTATAAGGTATATAGATGTTAATTTGATTGATTTGAATGTGTTTGGTTCTTGACATAATTTAAAATGAATTAAAACTTGACAAATTGATGAAATAAACCTTAAGAATACTTTCGGCGACTGTTATTGAACATATTTGAACTTTTAATTCGTTGAAAATCAAATGGTATGAAAAATTGGAAGTTACACAGACTTTTCGCGTGCGAAAAGTCTGGAGAATATGAACAGATGCGAAAAGTTGTACTTTTCGCATAGGATTGTACTTATCGTGCGAAAAGTTTCAAAATGTGTGAATTTGAAAAATCATGCGAAAATTTTAACTTATCGCGCGAACGGTTCAGATTTTCAGAAGTGTTAAATTTGCGAAAAATTCAACATTTCGCACGAAAAGTTGAATTTTTCTGAAATTTTTCTAAGTGTTAGAAATTAATTTGTATGCACTGAAATTTAAGATTTTTTTGTACTTATAAATTTTCATCAACTTTTGCAGATGGCTCGACCTTTGGTTTTTAATAAAAACCATAACGCTGTAGCATATTTGGGAGAAGTATCAGATGATAAAGCGTTATTCCGATCATTGATTGATGGATTAAAGTCTTCTCAGATTTCTCATGCTATATCTGCTAATCCAAGGATACTTACAGATATGATAAATCAATTCTGGGAGACTGCTGGCAACGAGATAGATACTGAAGGTGATCTGTGTATAACTGCCACGGTAAAAGGAAAGAAGGTGGTAATCACATCTGAGGTGATTAACAGTGTTTTGTTATTGAAAGATGTTCCACGAGCACCGATAAAGATAGATGATGATGCTGTTAAAGATTGCCTAGTGCGTATGGGATATACACATCATTATCCTTCATTAGAGAAGAAGTATCTGCCACCATTCTGGAAATATCTCTTTCACGTGGTTATCCATTGCCTTAGCAATCTGAAAGCTAGCATGGACAGTCTAAGTGCTATATTTGGATCTCTGTTGGTTTCTCTTGTTGATGATCTACCATACAGCATCTCCACTGCCATATTTTCTGAGATGCAAAAGAACGTAATTACTGCTCCGGGAAAGAAATTCATTATGTATCCAAGATTTGTTCAAATGATTGTGAATGCTGCTCATCCTGAGTTAGCTATATCTGATTCATCTACTTATTCGGTCATGGTGATGAAGAAAGATATCTTTACTTATCTTTTGGGAGCAAGAGGAAATACTTGGGATGGATCCCACTTTGCTAAAATTGGTCGATTTGCTGATGGTTATAGAGCTGAATCACAGACTGAAACTGCTCAGGTGCATAGAGATGATACAATTGGTGCATCTTCTAGTGCTACTCAAGAAGTACCTGAGAGTTCTTATTCTGGTGAAAAATCTGCTAAAAAAGAAGTTGATGAATGGTTAAGAACTGAAGAATTGGGAGAGGAAGAAGGAGTGGGTGTAGAATAGAGAAATGAAAAAGAGGATAGTGAAACAGATAGTGATCAGATAGGGAATGTACCATATCTGCTACAAGAACGTTCCAGAGTACGAGAAACACCGTCAAAGCATACTGCTGAGGAACGTGATTCAGATTATATTCTTGTCGAGATGCCTGTGCAGACCCGAGGTCGAAGGAAGAGAATGGCAAGGGTGACAAGAGAAAGTTCTCGTGCTAGGGGTAGAGGACGCGGTGTGTTAAGAAAGCGTCGGACTCCAATGACCACCGTGACAACTGTTGATATTGGGAGTACTGATATTCCAGTCACAGTTAGTGAGGCTGTTACTCCAGTGATTGTCACAGAGGCTACAACTGTGACATCTACTTCTATGCCTGCTACTGTTGGTACTGATGACATTCTGAGAACTCCTCCCAGATAATCTTCTCATGATGATTTATTTGGAGATGCAGACTTCATAAATACTACTCCAGAACCAAGAGCTCAACCAGAAACATCTACTTTCTCTCCAACCAGGGTTACCTTGGAACAAAGAGTTAGTACACTTGAACGGGAGATGCTGGAGAAAACTCAAGTTATTGATGATTTATGTAGAAGATTGAATGATAAAGATGAAAGAATAAGGAGCTTGGAGAGTCAACAGCAATTCATGCTTACATATGTTCAGATAATGGAATAATATCTGAGAGATCTCACTTCTCGTGTATTTTTTTCATTTACACATCATACCACAGAAGTTGGAGAATCTAGTGGACAGCAGACTGCTGATCCTAATCACAATGTTGAACAAGTTCATGATACAGAGCATGTTGTTGATCCTATTGCTTCAGAAGGGACAACAGATAATGTTATTGTTGATCAAGAGCCAAGTCCAGATGTGTCTAATCAGGCTGCTGAGGATCAACCTGTATCTTATGTTGGAGAAGCATTTGTGGAACCTGAACATATGATGCCTATCCCTAATCCAGTAACTGATGATGATGATTTGGATATGGTTGATTATGATTATAGTGATGAGGATGATGATGAGGATGATGGTGATGATGATGATGATGATGATGGTGGTGATGATAATGATGGTAATGGTGATGATGATGATGGTGGAAATGATGATGATGATCAAGGGGGAGATACGGGTGCTGCTACTGGTACTTCTGGGTCGTCAGGTGCTGCTAATGTCTCCGGACCAAGTCCTGATGATACAGTTGATTATACACCGTTGGATCCTGCCACAGAAGCTGAATATGAGAAAGAACTATATTCATTTCAGCAAAATATCTTAGAAGAGGAAGAAAATGCTGATTTTGGAACGTTTGATTATTTAGAAGAAGATATAGAATATATTGATATTTTTGGAAATAGTTTGAAAGATTTATTATCTGAAGATGTGTTAGAAGAAGGGGAGATCATTGGTGAGCCAAGCACTTCAGAAACCACTCACAAGACATTAGACCAAACTGGTCAAATGGCTGTTCGTCAGGTTGGTAATCTTACTGTTGCTGCACCTCCTCCACCAGCTTATGTGCATACACTTCGGCATTCCAAACCTTTCACAAGGTACGGAAATTCAGAGCCGATTATCAGTTGGGCATATGATGAAGAGAAGAAGTTGTATGTGATTAAAAGAAAGGCTGGAGCAATTGAATATTTCCAAGATGAACACGACTTTCATACTCTTAGAGAATTAGACTTGTATGCTATGGGTCGTGTTCCATTCATTAATCCAAGCAATTATGGAAAGGGAAATTGGATTAGAAACATGATTTGGAGACAGAGCAAGAACAACTTCAAAGATTTTAAGACAGCCAAATCAAAGGTCATTGAAGATGAGAACCGTATCGATCCAAACACGCAGAAACCAATGAAGATACAAGTTTATAGACATCCTAGATATGTGAGGAAGATCCCTATACACGCTCCGGTGCCAGTTAACAGCTTGTCAAAGCTTATCGGGTGGAGTTGTGAAAAGGAGACGGGTCATGCGTTGATAAAATGTGCTGATAAAGAATACCGTATCATCGACCCTGTGGATTTGCTAAAGTTTGGAAAAGAAGATTTGATGAAGTTGCAGGAATGTCCTATTGCAGCTGATGAATCTGTACATTTACTAGCAGCACAGTTTGGTTGGTTGATTACGAAGGCCCTTGATAAGAAGATGTATGCATATGGGGGCGGTTACAACGTAGATGACGTGGACTTTTAAAGAACATTGATTTACCGAGCCTAGGGGGAGATTGTAGGGGTTGAACCTAGAGGCTCGGTAAATCAAATCAAGTTGAAGATCAATCGAAGCGAAAAGTAAAAGAAGCCGCGCGACAACTTACTTGTCGCGTGAGAACTAGTTTCTCGCGCGAGAAATTGATCTCGCCCGAGAACATTCTAGTTTAGTATAAATACGTAGTTTGCTTTGTATTTAGTAAGCTTTTGTTCATTTCCTGAATTTGTATCTACTGTGTAATCATTCATATTCAGAGAGCAAAAAAAAAAAGAAGTTATTTACATTGTGTTCTTCATTTCTATTCTTCTACTTCTCAATCCGTAATTGTTTACATTCCGCATTCACAATTACGAGATCGATCTGATTAGTGTAACGATCCTTACAGTTTCATGTATAATTTATGACTTACTAAAGAAAAATGTACAAGTAAGATAAACAATCGAATGTACCGATTTCAAGTTGTTGCAAAGCTTAATGCCACAGTAGAAGATTACAATAATGGTGAACGCAAAAGATAAATAAATTTACAGCACATGAATAAAAAAACAAGAACAAGAGAATGGATTGCACAAAGGATGAAAACAAGAGATCAATAAATTTTATGAATTTCTTGATTAAGGGGAAGATTGTCGGAATTATGTAATCAAGAAATCCATGTAATTAGAAAGTCAAAGAAGAAAGACAGACCTCTAGGACACTTACATTTATAGTTAGTTAAGTTGGTTATGGTTAGTTAGTTATTTAACTACCCATTGTCGATTGGTAGTTTAACAGCCGAATCCTTGGGTATATGTATATAAGAATATAGTAAGAAGTTGTTAATCGTTGATTAAGTTTTAAGCAATTCAAACTTTTGCTTCTCAAACCATTGTTCTTTAGAGTTAGGGATGAATAAATTCACGATACAGTTATAGCATATATTATTAAGATTCACTACAGTCATAATCAAGAGAAAACTAATACATTTGTATTTTCAATCAAGCTGAATGCTTTGAGCGAGGCTCAAAACTACGTTGGATCTAGATCACATTCGAACGATTATGTTTACCCTCTTTCTTACCATGTCCATTCAATTCGTATGGCATTTCATAACACACTTTGAAGGTTTGTGACTTTGTCTATAATAAAGCACTATATCTATAGTGGATCTACAAATACTACACAAAGAAGGGAAAGTGCATCAAGTTGTAAGCAATGACAGCCCTATAATTCATCAACTCAAAAGTAACAACTTGCATTCACGTCACGAATTTGGATAAAAGAACATCCACCCTTCGCATATTTGCACGCACTTTTTCAGGCACCAATGATTACGCGGAGACCGTTCGCATAGCCATCGAGTGTACACTGCTGTTGTCCACGCTACATCCAAGAAATTGGTCACCAACAAGTTAGTTGATCACTATATATTGCTAGGGACAAGACCAATAAAATTATTTGAAATTTGATGTAGATATGTGGCCTCAGCTTCATCCCAAACAAGAGAATTGAAAACAACAATAGTTGGAAACATTGATGATCTATATATGACCAGTTAAAATAATAATCATTTTTTAATAAAAGATTTTTAATACTTACAAACTCTTGAAAATTAAAATGTAGGGTCAAACACTTAAAGGTGTTTGTACTGTGTATGAACTTTACAGTTTACTACTGAGACCACTTTGAAGATGCAGGTGTGTCCAGTTATGGCTCATTTGTCATGATTGTTAGCCAGTGAATTATTAACTTTAGTTCAAGATTGGGTCCTATATACTGGGTAGCTCAATTAACTTTAGCAAGTGGCTTTTGTGGTAAAATGACTAAATTCTAATTAAGGTTATCATGCCAATTATTATTGCAAGATATTATAACGTTCCTTTTCGTTTTCGAAATGATTTCGCTTTCTTAAAGATCAATCGTTTTATGTCACTGGGTTGGCTAGGTTAGTATTGCAATCCGAGTCAATAAATTCGATTCTTGAGTTCATCTTAATTTTTTTTTTTTTTTACTATTTTTTTAATTACGATCCCCCCAATAGAATATCATGTTGAAAAAGTCGTGTACTTTCCAATCAAATTATTATTGTTTTGTTTCAAATTCTCTAGATTTCATATGTTGTGATTTAGTAGTAGAGGAAATGTGAAGTAGAAAGAGTATGTTGGTCGTCATAAAAAAGTCCTTTCAGGATGCCGTAAACATCGGTAAAATCAATCTTAACTATTGTAAATTATTGTACAGTTACTATATATTTATTTGAGTTCATCTTTTCTACTATCAATAATTCATTTGGTACACTCTAAAACATCAACCTCTGTCGCAGCTGACGTGTAAAAGCATTACCAAAACCCTATCCATTTGAATGATATACAATCATAAAAATCATCGGTGCTGTACGTATAACCAAATAATACTTGTTAGGTAAATGGAATAGAAGAATTCTATATATTACATGCATGACCACACAACTTTTAATAAAGCTGTAAAGCTTATTACTATATATATATTTTAGTGATGAACCTCTTGCTAATTATTGGGGAGCATTCATTATACTGCTTTATTAGAGAACGATGTTAACCAAATGCCAAATACATCACCGATATATATCAATATCTCATGCATACATGAATCCAACATTACAAATTTGCATTCATCCATTACAATGTTTTCGATGGTTTAGCATATATAGTAGATTTATCTATCTTGAGATATAAAAGACCCTGATTCTTTATCATAGTATTAGAATTTTCAATCATCTCAAATTAATTAACCATCTTGAGTGTGTTAAAAAACAAAAGCAATAGGTAGTTCATTAGTCTTTTATCTTAGTTATATAATAAAAATTATGAAGTATGCTGCATCTCACAAAATACAATATGTTTCTTAAATAGTAAAATAAGGTCCAATCAAGGTGTGTCATGTGACACTATTAAAATACTTTTTGATTTGTACAATCTCACTTTACTTTAAAATATTTATCCTAGCTTCTACTAACAAAATGGGCTGTTAGTGCAATGGTTGTCTAGTTTTATGCTAAAGTATATGTTGTTGGTTCTGTCCAAGGCCACCTTCCGTACCCACAATTAAGTCCATAACATCATAAGCTGGTGTTGCCTTTTGTATATAGGTAGCTTTTGTTTGTTTTTATTTTATAGTAGCGTACACATCTTTGTATCACACGAATTGATCAAATAATCCACTAATATATTAGTAACATACATGTAATGTACAAATTTTTGTAACCTTCTTTTTAAATATAATTGTAAAACCACATTATGCATTTCACTTTGTTTCGTAAGCTTTTTTTCATTTTTAAATTGTATCTGATAATTATATATATTTATGAAATGTATTGACATCCTAGCATAAATTACATTGTGTTTTTAATAGATTACGCAAATATTAACCGTAAATATTCAATACGATATAATTTCTAAGTTTTAGTTATTGTTCTAAGTTTTGTTTATCTTTTAAAACTAATTTAGATATATATATATATATATATTTAAAAAAATATACTTTTAAATTTTAAGTGTAAAATACAAAAATTTGTATTTTGTGATTTTTTAATATTAATTTTCTTTTTTTAAGATAATGATTATTACTTAAAATATGGTTCAAGTTGTTAATTTGTTATAAAAATAAATTTTCAAACATTAGTTTAATTAAAGATTAAAATAAAAAAGATGTTTTCAAGTGACAATATTGGTTTAAAAATTTGACATGCAATGGCTTAGTATGTTAACAAATGACCAATCTTTTTTTATTATATATAGAAGATTTTAGGTTTGTTATTATTTTTAACTTTTTTTGCTTCTGCTGATTTCTATTAAAAATAAAGGACCCATCAATGTAAACTCTCTTACAACATCATGAAGCTCATGAGTGAACCCCAATATGAGAGGATTTTAAACAATTACAAAGTAGTACATCTCTTCAGAAAACCAAAATAGTATAGAACAAGGTATAAGTTTTTACTTTTTATTTTACAACATATACTTTACAACGTTAAACTTAGAATTACTTGTGTAACTACTTCACATCAAAATCTAAAAAAATCACAAATGGGAAAGTAAAAACCAGTCTTAATTTGTTGGTCATTAATTTCTAACAGATTCCAATACCAATTAAATTGAAATGATTACCAAGGAACAATTAAGATCCATCGATAATTTATATCTCAAAAGATGGCCATGGTGATAACCATGCCTGAATATTTGATAAGATTTTCTTCTTGGCTTTTCAGTCCTGTTGTTAGTGAGACCAAGTTGTATTAGATGTTTAGTTGGTAACCTATCTCAAAACTTTGTCCCTTTTTAATTGAAGGATTGTAACATTATGCCAAATTTATTATTAGTTGATTCGAAGCCATATATGCATTAGTAGTTAGGCGGATTGCTAAGTAAGTTTATCCCTTTTTAATTAAAATTTTCACTATATGGATAGTGATCCGCGAACTTGAATAAATTGGAAAAGTAGAACCTCTGTGAGCCTATGTGCATTGTACAGCTCAAAGAATTTTCCTTGGGAGATATTAACCTTCTTTAAAAATGTGTTAATTATGCTTCCACTCCTTGATTAAGTTAATTAAGTGAGATTCCATTTACATGTTGATTCGTCCTATCAAGACATGCAAAGTACTATATATAATTATCCACATGACGAATGACAACTTTGTTTATAGTGATTAACATTATAAGCATCTTAATCGAATAATTTTTCTACTAATTAATCATAGAACTCTTACTAATGATGCCTACTAAGACACAAAACTATTATAGAATGTACTGATAATGCCACTTAAAATGTGACGCGTGCAACTTGAAAATAAAAATAATCCTGATAAATCCATAAGTGGGATATCCACCAACTTATTGTTAAGAAGATGCCTTCAGCAAGCTAGCACATTGATCATGATGTTGGTGGCCACTAATCCCACCATAATTCTTTTATGGATGCTTTCATACACCCAACCAAATTAGCGACTTCTTTCTTGTGTCGATGTTCCCTACAACTGCTCAAAGTTAATGTCCTACATTAGATATCTTATCTCGTTAATATAATATGCCATAAGTACTCGAGTGTGAGGGAATAATCTCAGCTAAGTGTGTTAGGAGGTCACTATCTATAGATGGCGAATTTTATTAAAAGGCATGCAACTATAGAAATACAGAACAACGTGACGAATATAAATTATTAATTGTTTAACAATATTTTTCTAATTTTATTCTTTATGTAGAAAGATCATTTATTCACGTAAAAACTGAAACTCGAAATTTTCTTTGATTTAGTTGCACCTTATATTTATATAGGTCTAAAGATGACAAGTAAAACCTTTTGAAATGAGTTTTTAATTCATTAGTATTAGGGATTGCAATGGAGTATGGGAATGGTTTTTATAATCTCAGTCGCATATTTGACTATAAAATTATATCACGTATTTAGTTGCATGTGTGCCGGACACCTCTTATATATGTATTACTAATTATTAGGTTTACGTGTATAAGTGCACCATGTATCATGTATGTGTTTTTATTGTCTTAGTTAAAAGTTACTTGTATTAGATCTCCACCACCAAAATCCAATTATAAACTCATCTCCGAAATCAACTTTAAATGTAAAATAATCAGCAACTAATTAACACTGTAATAGCTGTATAATTTCATGATTTTAATTTTCAAAAAGCCTAAACATTATACTTCTTATATTTTTTTTTAATATGATATAGTATATTAATACAATTGGTTTTAATTAATACGCTTAAATGGCTTTGGGTAATCGGTCTCTTGTCATCTAATACCTTATAACTCATTCCAACTCCGTAAACTTATTAAATATATTATCGTACGCCGCCCGCGAATGGTCTAAATATGTGTCACATGACTCACATTATCCAAATGGAATGTCTTATATTTCGAGCTTTAATTTCATCGAGTTCACGAGTTTTCTTTTTTTTTTTTTTTTTTTTTGTCATATTTGATTTTTCACACAAGCAAAAAGACAATATTTCATTAGTGACTATTCTAATAAACAATAAAAATAAAACATTTAAAAATTTATCTATTTTCTTTATTATTTTAAAAATCTTTCTTAAATGAATTATTTTTCCTTTTTTGTAACATCTCCGAGTTGTAAAGGAGTTGATTTTGTGAATGGAAATTGAGCGACTTCTAGATATGTGTTTATCTTAGTGAGTGAGATGATGTAGAATAAAGAATGATTTGTCACACCTCGTACTGTTTCGTGCTTCGGAATCACACTCATTCAATTCATTGTTTGTTGCCATCAAAATTTTTATATATAATATACATTTATGCAGCACGTTAATTAAATAGCTAACTAATGAAAGATGGTCGAATCAATTCTTCACCAAATTATTTATTGTCATAACTTAATTAATAACAAGAGCTTAGACGCATAGTAATAAACATATTTTTAGTTTTTCAGATAATAAAATACCTGAAACTTTAAAATTTTAATTAGAATAATAAAACTAAGGGAACTATAAAAAATAATACAATGATATTAGCAACTAAATGTTTCTTTATTATGAATAAATAACTTATTCGTAATGTAATTAGTGTTGTAAATAAACCGAACATTCATAAACTGTTAGGCGATAATTTCGTTTATGTTCGTTCATTTAATTAAATAAACAACCACGAACAAAAAGTTTTGTTCGTTTAATTAAACAGACAAACATAAACACATATTTTGTTCATTCATTTACGTTCGTGAATGTTCTTGTGTTACATTCATTTATGTTTGTTTGCTTACATTTATTCGTTTATATATTGAAACAAAATTTCATGTACGCATTTTTTTATGGTTTTTTGGATGAGTCATATGGATAATTTCTTGATAAATCATTACAGATTTTTGATAGAATCGTATTTTTTTGATGAATAATGTATATTTGAACTGTTAATTTACATGTGATTTTTTTATGAATTATGATATGCTAGACTTGTTTGTTTGTATTCGTTTACGTTTATCAATTATGTTAGTTTATTTTTGTTCTTTTGTGTTCATTTGAACGTAAACTATCGTTTAGCTTTTTAATGAATAAAAATGAACAAAAAATCGTGTTTGGTTTTATTTCATGTTCGTGTTTCGTTAAAATTAAATGAATGAACATAAACATGTTGATGTTCATGTTCATTCAGTTTATTCGATTCGTTTACAAGAATTGACATTTTGAAAACTTATATTTCCAATTTGATAAATAAGTTCAACAAAACTGAAAGATTAAATGGCTAATGAGCTAAATGAAATAAGAAAATAAATATTAGAAGGAAATAACTAAAAGGAAATTACCATGGTTTAATAAATTAATAAAACAAAGTATAAGTTTAATAAAAAAAAATAAAGACATGCATGTAAAATAATTTACATACTTATATAATAAAGAAAATAAAAAAATATAAAGGAATGCATGAAACTTAAATTAAGTCTTAACCTTTTTTATACATTCTACCACTCACACACGTTAATATCTTATTATTGATTTTACACATTAATTTGTCCACTGTAAGGGAGGTATATCTTTAACATACTACTTGATATATAGCCATGCCTTTGATAAATTTATATGGAATAACCTTAGATTTCTCGTATATACATGATCATCAGATCATGCATTGTCCAAACTCTATAGAAGGGAGGATTACTATTGCAACACTGGCCGTTTAAAAAAAAGAATAGAAAAAAAATAATAGCTTGACTAAATAGGTGCTGAAACATTGAGTTAACACTATCACTTGTTCTTTTTATTCAAGACCACTATTCTGATCAAACTATCTATGTTTCAAGGTTCATGCAATAACATACAGGTCGTCCATGCAAAGAATATGACAATAAAAAATGTAGACTATTAACGTCTAAATCTCTATATATTTTAACAATTACTATCATGGTATGCATGCTAGCCTCAAAAAACATAAATCATATGAAAATGAGGATCTAAAACTCATTTTTGATGATCATCATAAGAACCATAATCAAAATGTGTATGAATCAAGATCTACATCGATCATGCATACGTAAAAATACTAACTTTAGCACTTCATTCGATGTATAATCATCAAATGTATAATATGGATAAAAAAAAGATAAGAGGTAAAATCCTTACTTTTCTTTGATTATGAAGTTTTCTCTTTCTATAACTATACACTCTCCTTTACTTGGTATCTCTTTTTAGATACTCTTGGAAAGCAAGAAAAGAGAGAGAGAGACGGCTCTCTTGCTTTGAATAGAGGCTTTAGATCATGCTATTTTCATTATGTCTTTAGTCCTCATGTACAGGGGCTTTAGATCATGCTATTTTCATTATGTAATCTTTAGTTCTCATATTTACCCAAAACCAAAGCTCTCTTTTTCTTTCTTTTAATTGGTCTTTGTCAAAATCTAGGATGTTAAATTTCTGTTGTTGATTTGTGTTTACAAAGCTTTGTTCATGATGATAAAGCCTGTTTATGTTTCAAAAGAGAATCAATACCTAGCGTTTCAAGAACCAATCAAGTAATGGAAAACCTGGAAGCATTTAGTGTTCGTGAGTTTTAGATCACTAAGGTCTTTTTAGTTTAGATTTATTAATTTACTTAAAACCAAATGGAAATGAGTATAACATGATGACTATTCATGATGTCTGTAGTGCATAATTGTAAAAGTCTATACTCATTTCAATTACGTCAAGCCCGATGATTCAAGGAGCAAAACCCCCTACACCACCGGGGTCCATTGGTAAAGTCTTGGGTAGCGGATTTCAAAGGGATGGCATCCCCTGATAGGATCCAAGGGACAATGCCCTAGTGGCGATCGAGCTGATAATCAACGTGAACAAATTTTAATTTGACATATTACTTATGTGCTTGAGGTTGCTTCAGATTTGCCAATTTTTTGAAAAGTTGCTTAAATTTGAATCATATGAAACAACTGATAATAGATAGTAAGTTGCTTCAGTGAATCAATAAAAACTTAACCTTTGATAGTAACATAACCATTAGTAGCAACTTGATACTTCGATGGCAATTTGATATCGCAATAGTAACTTGGCCGTTAGAAGTAATTATGTACCAAAATTAGCTATGCATTAGTAGTAATTGTGCATCAGTAGAAACTAAGACATAAGTAACAACTACAACAATAGTAGTTTGATCATAGATAGTAATTTTGTTACTACATATGGGTTTCTACCTAAGTGATTTCTAGTTTTCTGCTAATGTAACTTTCTAAGAGGCTACAGTTAGAACTTTCGAAGAGCATTTGGGTCTAGATGTGAGTCAGTTGTGTTGCTATGGATATTCTTATTTGATAGTAGGATACGTTTACATTTGTGTGAACTAGCGTTGTTTTTTTATTTTAGAATGGGTTTTTATATATAGATCATTGGGTTTTGTCCAGACCCGTCCAACGAGAAGACATCATATCACAATATGAGTAAGTTTATAAAAAATGTCCTCATGTTGACATAGATACATGAAAACTTCTTTAGAAATTATGGTTACATTGTAAAATTCTTGGTTTTGTTGAATTATTTTTAAAAGCTATATATCATAAACATAATATCCTTTTTAGCAATTATAATATTTATAAAGAATATGTTGCTTTAGTCCCCCGGAAGAAAATAAAAAAACATTGATAAACATGATAAAACAAAGTCACAAAGATGTAGTAAAAGTATTTATAATTAAATGGAAGTGTTATTGCGATTTGGGGTAGATTTGTACCTCAAGTTTTGTGGTTTATATTAAAACTAGAAAATTGTTGATAATATTTTATAATGATTAAAGTAAAATAAGAAAAAGCAAGGGGATTGGTTCTACTCTTGACCATATAATTGTCCTAGCGTGTACGTGATCACTTGTGAAAAGAATGTGAGAGATGACATGGATTTCACATTGGCAAAATAACTTTATACGGTTATAAGTATTAAATATGTTTATTTACCAACTTGAAACGACTTAATTAGACTTTGTGATTATATATGATATCATTTGTCTGTTAATTATGTACTAACTTATCCTTTCTGTTGTTAAATATGAGTAAAATATATTAAAGGACCTGATACTGGAGGTTTTCAACAGATTATCGTTCGACAAACAACGATCGTTAATTAAATAGGCAACCTTTATATGACTTTATCAATATGATATATCATATATACGATTATACGACTCAAGGGGAAGGAACGGTTGTTAACCCACCTTTATTGCGATAACCTGTTAACACTAATATAACAAACACTTACACCATGATTATGTGGTGTAACTAACTTTTACACCGCGTTACACCACTGATTTAACAAATTTCCCTCTAATTTTTAAAAAACTTCCCCCTTTTTTGAAACTGTCTTAACTTTTTTGAATGATATTATTTTTTTATACAAATCACACCATTAAATAGATTATTTTAATATCTTTAATTTGAGTATAGTCTTACTATATTTTTTTTTTATAAATTTTAACGTTGATTGTGGACCACTAATTTACCACTGTAACTTAACTTACAGTGATTACGTGGCATGTTATGTACCACTAGTTTGGTTAACGGGTTATCGCAATAAATAAGGATTAATATTCGTTTTCTATCATACGACTCAATAGTGTAAGTATGCAAGTTAGGATAAACAATAATCTGAGCATTACATGCATCTAAATTAATTGTTTACACCATTTAAACATTCGACAACTAATAATCTTTTACAAAGATTATAATACCAATCAAACCTAATTAAAACTATTATTATTAATTTTTTTTTTTTTTGCAACTATATTATATAAAAAAGAAACAAAACTGATTGGAGCTAATAAAATATAAAAAAGCAAATGTGAAGGGACGTCCCGTGGCACGATGGCAGGCAAAGAATATATATGTAGTGATATCATGTGTGTATATATATAATATATACACATATCAAACGATTCCTTAGGCCCCGCTGTGCTTTCTTTCTTCAATACTTATCTGAAAACCAACTCGATTGTGTGCGTATATTGTTAAGCGAGCAGCATAATTAAATGAACGTGGCGATGATGGCAACGCTGTGGCAGACAAAGGTGACTAATGGTTATATATACTCGCGTGCAAATTATAATCATCAAACTAGTGAAAAATCATATATAATGCTCGATCCATTCAACTTGACTATTTTCAACTAGTAACCGCAAACAAAACCACTTTTACTGTTGAATGAATTATTGTTGATTTTGATTGGAGTTTTTGAAGTAAATGTGTAGCTATAGTGACGTTAAAGCATAATAATGAAAGTCATTTTCTATAAAAAGAACTGTGACATGACATTTTTTGCGGCATTTTGCAACCACATTAGATGTTATGGTCATGACGTGTGTGATAAGAAATATTTGTTTGATACGCAAATGTAAAGTTGATCATGACGAAAAGCATTTGGTCCATCAACTTTTATGATTGGGGGCATCGAAAACGAAGTAATTGTAAGATGGGGAAGATGAGAGCCATGACAAAGAGAGTATGGAAAGATTTTAGAACAGGGCAACGTATTATTGTGTAGATACCAAAACAACAACAAAAGACAATGACAAAAGAAAACATGGCACATTATCATTATCGCTACCTTTTATTGTCGAATTATGTAGAACATATGAAGTCGGATTTATATGAGGTTATGCAGTACTGTTATTTTGCTTGCTTGTTAAGGATTTTGTGAATTTTCTTCTTTTTTTTTTTTTTTTTTTGAAATGCGGATTATGTGAATTGTTTATAAAAAAGTTCATGTTTAATATGTTGGTTGACGAAAACACAAATAGAATAGAATATTATTTGAGAGGAAAACTTGATGTATTTTGAAATGTCAAATTATTATATCTAAGTCTATTTTCATTGAGTAAAACTGACTTTGGCATATCGATCCAACAAGTTTTAGAAAACTAAAATTGTTTGAATAAAAATCAAATCAAATGAATAGATAGATGTGTGAAACGGTTATATGTAGGATTCACATTTTTTTTACGATGAAACAAGATTACATCGGATCATTAAAATTTAAAAGAAAATTTTAAAAACTTAAATCAAGGCTTCAAACGAAAGAATTCAGGTCAGAAGGTCACGGCTAACGTGACGTCCAATAATTCCAAACATAAGGTTAAGAAAGATTTGAAGGGTATTATTTGCGTTGTGTGTCTATATATATGCAAATAAGTCGCATGTATATAGAGAGAAAGAAAGAAGATGGTTATTGCACAAAGACTAGTTTCGCGTAAATTTTAGAAACCCAATAAATGTTATACGTGTACTGGCGTAGGACATAACTACGTATATGTAATTATGCATCGTAGTATGTATCTAACCGGTGTTGATGAAACGATTGAAGATAAAAAGAATATGTTTTATTTATCTTATATTAACTAGGCAAGAAAGAGTGTCGAATCATAAGAAGTTAGTGGATGATGTTAACTCAAATTGTTTGTATTGAATAAACATAAAAAAAGATTTCATTTTTAGTTTGTTGATTATAAACTAAGATGATAGAAAGATAGTTACAAGACTCAGGAATTCGATGTGTTGCTACTCGGCGATTCTAAACCAAAAAAAGGCACATACTAAGATGTTAAAGATAATTACCAAAGCAAAGTCATAAATACTAACATTACATTGTGCTTTTTAATGATCCAAGACCAAGAAATGACATATTGTTACATTGTATCCATAAACCCTATATTATTTTTCAAGTGAACCAGCCACACATGCTTATGTTTGATAATTATGGCTGACAAATTCGAGAAGCAATCTTGGATGACCTACAGATACAGAATTTGTAACTTGTTTTTCTCTTACCTAACAGTCAAAGATTTGCCTCTATAAAAAAGATGATTCCTTCAAATCAACATGAGAGTCCAACTACATTAAAGACTCATTTGTCACTTGAATTTCATTGTTCTCTTTTGTTCCTTAATTTCTCATTTGATAAAATGGTCAAAAGTTCCAAAATCCCCAATAAAAACTCAGCCAAAAATTTAAAGACCGACAAGTGGTCGTAGAACATAGACTACGACGAATCACATTGAGAAACGGTGTGCAAAACACCCAAATGAAGTTGTGTTGGCCGTAGACTACGACCATGACTTGATTTGATTTTCAACATTCCATAAATGTGCGTCTTGACTCCAAAGCTTCCCATACACATAAAACTAAATAAAGTAACATGTTTCACAATGTCTTATATACTAAAAATGTGAAGTTACACACACTTTATGCATTTATCAAACATGTACGTCAATATCTATCGACCATTATAATTGTTTAAAAATCATGCTTAATTAAGATTTACGTACATAAATATTTACCATCTAAAATTTTTTTTTCAAACCATTACAATATTGTACTCGATTTAAAAATAAAAATAATATTTATTTTATTTTATAAAATTTTATAAAAACTAGTAAATTGTATAAATATTTTTTATTTTAAAAATAATAATGGAATTAGATTTAACCCAAATAAATAAACAAGAGTGAATATATTTTTTCACCCTTGTAGGATTATTTTGTGTAACTTTAATTTAGAACTTTGAGACCATTTAATCTTAACTAAGGGTGTTAAGAAAAAATAAAATTTGAAAAAATCCTTATTTCGATCCATATCTGAAACCAAGAAAAACCAATCCAAATTCTCATTTGGATATTCCGATCGGATCTTATTTGAATTTGAATTCTCTATTCAGATTTCAGATCACATTTCGGATATATAATTTTCTATTTGGATTATTCGAATATCAAATGAAACGAAATAAGAATCTCACTATGTTTCTAGCACAATATACGTTATCTAGCTACCAATTATGTTTTTAGCCGGATACTCAAAAGTCTTGACACATTTTAGTTCTCTAATCCTAAAAAAATTACACAATAATAGATATTTTTTTAAGTAAGAGATTTTAATTCGAATTTTATATAATTACCCATTGTGTTTGAATTTTGAATTCAAGTTTAGAAAATATTGTATTTTCTGGTTTTATTGTGATTTTAAAATAGTAAAATATTAAAAAAAATTACTAAATTAATTAGAAACAAAAAATAACTTAAAAGTATGGAGTTTAAGTGTGAAACCAGCACGTGAACTATTAAAACAGTTAAAAATAATAATTATTCAATTTCGATTTCATTCAATATTCAATTATGTATATATTAATTTATAAGAGGTTCTACGCTAATAATATTATTAAAATAATAATAAAATAATAATAAGTAATTTGTTTATTAAAATTTTTATTAAAGGTAAAATTTAGAATAAAAAAGTTTCGGGTTTACGTACCTGTATAAGTCGGGCATAAAACGTTTTCGTGCATATTTTTATATACATTTTGAGTTTATCTACTTTTCGATATTCGCCTATGTTTTGACGTAAATTTTGTAAAAGAATAGTAATAAATAAATAAATTTTTTATTAAAAATTTTATTTGTAAAATTAATTAGATTTTTAAAGTTCCGGGTTTACGTAGCTGTATGAGTCGGGTATAAAACATTTCCGTGCATATTTTTATATACGTTTTGAGTTGATCTACGTTTTGATGTTCGCCTACTTTTTTATGTGAATTTTGTTTTGAAATGGGTCGGGTGAAAAATAAACGTTTTTATTCGACGGTATAAATTTAAGTTAGAGTAAAATGCTATTTTCGTCCTTGACGTTTTGTTGAATTTGCCATTTCAATCCAAAAACTTTTTTTTGCCATTTCAGTCACTGTAGTTTACTAAATGTTGTCATTTTCATCCACTTCACTAACACCGTTAAAACTCTGTTAAAACTCCGTTAAATGTGAGGGTATTTTAGTCTTTTTCAACACCCTAATTATCCAATTAAAACAAATTAATCAATTAATATTCAATTAAAACTAAAAAACACATGAAACGACTAGTGAGACCAGACGATTCGATTTAAAATTTTCAATTAACTCTAACCCATGTTGTTCGATTGAGGGTGCCGTGGGATTTCAATTAATCTTCATGTTTTGTTCGAACGTGTACCGTTATTTGATTGAGGTCTGTTGTGGGATTGATGTTTGTTGTTCACATACTTTATCTGATTGAGATCTTCAATTGATGTCTTTAAACGTGACAATTCAAACCTCAATAGAACAAAACGTGACAACATTAGACCTCAATGTACATATTCAAACAAAACGTGAAGATTAATTGAAATCTCACAGAATACATTAATCGAACAACATGTGTTAGAATTAATCGAAGCGACCGGTCTCACGAGTCGCTTCATGTGTTTTTTAGTTTTAATTGAATATTAATTGATTAATTTGTTTTAATTGGATAATTAGGGTGTTGAAAAAGACTAAAATACCCTCATATTTAACGGAGTTTTAACAGAGTTTTAACGGTGTTAGTGAAGTGGATGAAAATGGCAACATTTAATAAACTACAGTGACTGAAATGGCAAAAAAAAAGTTTTTGGATTGAAATGGCAAATCTAACTAAACGTCGGGGACGTGGCATTTTACTCTTTAAGTTATTTTACGTTTCAATGTAAATTTAGTTCGAAAATGAGTCGCGATCATAATTTATTCTTTATCACATACGACGCAGTTGCACGTCTCTTTTATGTATGTTTTTAGTTGGACTACATTTTAACATAATTTTGTTTAGAAAAAATTCGGGTCAAGTATAGTACATTTCGTTTAACGGTAAAAGTTCAAGTCATGTTACGGATCAACGTAAATTTACTCCAAAGACAAGTCGGGTTGATTGTTAATCTATACGTTATCACGTCATGTACAATACCACCGGAGTGTGTTAGTACATTCGCGTTTTGATATTTGGGATCATGGTAAAATTCCCCCGCGCAACGGGCAGGTTATCAAAACCTAGTTTCATTTAACTATGTTAAATTGTTTCATATTCTACAAAAGGAAAGTTTGTTACTTTTTTTTTCAGTTTACACAGAAGTAGTCATACAGAAATATAGAAGTTTGCTACCTCTACGTAGTCATCCGCTCATCCACACATGGTCGTCTTCATGAAAGGGACATTTCTTAATTAATTGTTTTTTTACATAATATATTTATTGTACTTGCTAGGTAAGTAAAAAATCCCAAGATAATAGTATTATTAATACTAGAGTTAATTACACAAATAGTCTTTTGGTTTAACATAAATCACATGTTTGTGTATTAATCTTTTTTAATAACAACAAAACTTGAGGTTTAAAATTTAAAACACCCTAATATATTAGGGCAGCTTCTCTCAACTTTTAACAAAGCACATGAGGGCATTATTATCAATATCTAAATAACATTTAAGTTAATTACACAGATGGCTCATCTGATTGAGGCAAAGTAATAGGTTTAGATATTAATCATAAAAGTAGCATGTTTGATTACTAACTTTCATTTTTGTAACAAGTTTATGTACTAAAGCTAGCAGACATGTAGGTTGCGGTTGCAAGAGTATCAAGCTGTAAGGTAGTTGATGGAGTGTCAAGGTCGTGCGTTGCCAGGGTAGCAATCTTGTGTGTCTGTAGTAGTGTTGTATGGGAAGAGATGAGAAAAATAGTAAAGAATTGTTTGAGTTAACAAGTTGCTAAAATAATCTTTAATAAAAAAGAGAGTTAATGCATAAACCCTCGTATGTAAACGGCTTAAATGCTCTTCAAGTAGATAGAAAACATAATGTGCGTTAGTGTTAGTTCTTAAACTTGTTACAAAGTTGAAAGTTAATATCTAAACATGTTATTTTGCCTAAACTACATGAAACATTTGTGCACTTAACTCAAAATGTTATTTAGGAATTGACAATAATACCGGCACATCTTGGCAGGGGTGGGGCGGGGGGGTGGGGGGGTGGGTAAGTTAGTTAAAATTTTACGTATGTTAACTATACACACAAAGTGTTATACATTTAAACCTCAAGTCTCACTATCTAGGGCAGAAAGTGAGGAAACAACAAAACCTAAAAATAAAAAAATAACACCCCAAGCATAAATTATGAGGTCACAATCGTATTAAATTGATGCGTTTAGAAATGTATAAATTGAAAGACGGCTTATATACTATTTATGTTAATGCTATCAACATAACCCAAATATGAAAGGAGTCTTAAACACATTTAAAGTGTAAGCTTATAATTATATAAATGTTTTCTATCCTAATTGTGGATAGGTAAACGTGTCGACCTGATGAACTCCGAGACAAGTTGAACACACATTGTTTACGAAGAAAGTCAAATATGTCAACTCAAGCGTAACATGTTTAATGATGGATCAGATTGAGTAACCCAAAACTTGATTATATGTATTTTAATTTTTAGTTATGTTTTGCACCATGTAAAACATAGGATGGGGGGGATCCCAACATCATACACACCACATATCCACTAATCATATTTTGTTACGTCACATCACATTACACCATAACCTTAAATTTGATGATGGAGATGTTGTCACATCGTGTCACACAACAACACCATACTCCACACACACACAAAAATTCACGGTACTCTCACAACGAGTACATGTCGTAAAAAGGTAAAAGCCGTAGAGTATAGGGGGGCTGCGGCGGTGTTGCCGATCGACGCCGGCACATGCCACGGCCTTCCGGTATGGACGCCCCCACCCCCTTATTGCCCATGGTAATTTTACTATCATAAAAATTAAAGAATATTATGTAAAAAAGAAAAACCATAAGTTAAAAGGTAAAAAAATAAATAACTAAAACTAAATTAATTAGAATTAAAAGATAATTTTTTAATACTTAACCGTTTTATACATATAATAACTCACAAAAAAAATAATTAATATAAAAAATAATTATTAAGATTTCAAAATATTTTTGTGCCAAAAGCTTGTTGTAGTGGAATATACAATTTCCATTGCAACCATAATGTAGAATAACCGGGGTCCACTACATGACGCCATATATATTTAACTAAAAATTCAAAAACACCCCTCTTATTTTCCCACCTATAAATACCACCTCACTTAACACCACCTTAATCCACACATCCCACATTAAAAAAACTTCATTAATCCCTCTGTTTTCATTTCACCAACATTTAAAACAACCATTCATAATCATGACTCTACAAACATCTTCTATTGCACCCTCTTCGCCGGTGATCGTTCACCGGTCACCCTGGCACTCGCCGGTGCCGTACCTCTTCGGCGGCCTCGCCGCCATGCTCAGCCTCATTGCCTTTGCTCTCTTGATCCTCGCATGCTCCTACTCCAAGCACGCCGGCCGCCGTGAAAACTCCGGCGACGGCGAAAGAGACCTCGAGTCCGGCGCCGGAGATGCAGACTTGAAGCCCGACGACCACCGGAAGGAGTCACCGCCGGTGTTTGAAGAGAAGTTTTTGGTGATTATGGCCGGAGAAGCAAACCCCACGTTTCTGGCGACGCCGGTTTCGAGCAGGGTGTCGTCGTTTGGGAGTAGCAGTTGCCGGAGTAGCTCGTCGGAGAAGTCGCCGGCGTCGGAGGTGACGGTGGAGGAAGATGATGAGAAACAGGGGAGTGGTGATCAGGTGCGAGTGAGGAGTATGGGGAATGGTGGGACTGCGGATCAGTGACGTTGATGGTTAAGCTTGTTGGGTGATCTTGTGGTGGTGATTGCGGGTGTGTGGTAGATTAGGAAGAGGACTTTTGTAGGTGATCGTAGGAATTTATCTCCTTTATGTTTAAAATGATTTTAGTTTTACCGAAGGAGATTGTACATAAAAGAATTTGAGAATGAAAAAAGAAAAGCATTTCTCATTTCCGTTGGCTATATTGGATTATGATTTTAGCGATCCTTATGTTTTTACTAATTGTAATACTTAATAGATTACTAACATATACAAGTTTTGTTAAAGTCTAAAACTTAAAAGATCGTTTGAAACACATATCAATGTGGTTATTAAAAATCTGTTTATCTTGTCATATCATAAACCGATAAACTAGTAAGAAGCAGAACTTCGTAGACAAATGAAGTGTCTATAGATGTAAACTTTTGATGAATATTTTTAAATTTAGAAAATAAAATAAGTAGGCTTTGAAATATGCAATTTGAAATAAACAAACATATCCAATACTGCAATCAATTTTATAACAAAGTTATTGGCATGATCAGAAGAGGGTGGGATGGGACAAATGTTAACTATATCGCATCTCATAGTTACGTTGCTCTTGTAGACAACAAATATGATTTTAAATGCCCTCAAGATGTCAAAACATATTTTATATTTGATACCTTGTAGAAATTAGTAGTTATAAGGCTTAGTAACATATTTCTATGCAAATCATTTGAAATACATTGATAATAGTTTGTCTAAATTTTAAATGATCATTTCATTAAGGATTAGTTCATAGGCTAGATGATTCTCTCAAATTATCCGGTTTAGATATTTAATATCATATATATTTTTTTGCCATTCTAATGGTTAGTTAAATATGCAACAGAGAAACCCACTATAAAATATTCTTACTAACGTGAATCAGACTATATATTCCATTAACAATAAGATATGACTTATGAAAACGCATACAATTCCAATCTAATAAAAGCACTTAATATCCAAATAAATATATAAACTATTCTTACATTTAATCAATAATTAATAATAATAATAAAACTAAAAACATATAAAACTTTCAATTATCGTCTATAAATCCCACATGACATGAAACCACTCACCCACCATAAACAACTATAATCATCTCCCATTATTCCCTTATAAAGTAAATAAATAAACCCTCATGAAGGCAACCGCCGCCGTGGCTCCGTCGTCTCCGGCCAAGACTTTCCGGTTGTCACCGTGGCACACGCCGGTGCCGTACTTCTTCGGAGGGCTCGCCGTACTGATGGGTCTAATTGCTTTTGCTCTCATAATCTTGGTGTGTTCTTACGACAATCTTTCCGACGATATCGAGACCGATGCCGGAGATGATAGGGATCTTGAGGCCGGAGATTCCAAACTTGATAATCACGATGGAGTTGTGGTGTTTGAAGAGAAGTACGTCGTAATAATGGCCGGAAAAGCGACACCTACGTTTTTGGCGACACGGGTTCCGAGCAGAGATCCGGTGATCGGAAGTTGTACTTGCAGTTGCCGGAGCAACACGACGGAGAAGTCGTCAGAGGTGGAGATGAGGGAGGAGAAAGAGAAAGAGAGTAGTGGTCGTGTTCAAGTAAGAAATACTGATAACCACTAGACGCGAGATCAGCACGATCTGGTTTAGTGGTGTGGATGAAAATCGTTACAAGTGTAAGGTAGATTGTAATTAGGTGTAAAAAAATGGATGTTAAAAAAAAAAAAAAAAAAAAAAAACAAAGATACTAGATCATCTTGCTTAGTTGTTACAACTTTGAAGATATTGATATGAGGATGGTGATTGGTGGTTTGCATTGTAGGGCCTAATCACTTTTGTTATAATTTTTACGTATTATTAGTTAACTCATGGAAATGCGTAGTTCCGTACATTGTACATAAAAAAAAAATATGCTTCATTGGTTATTTAAAACTTTGAAGTTTCAAGATGAAAAAATGGGAAAATTGTATCAGCATGAATGAAAATTAGGAATGAAACAGAAGTAAAAGCTCCAGCTTTTTATTTTTTTGAAAAAAAAATAAGTTTTTAATCAAAGAAAAGTTTCGGTGATTGAAAAGATGTTAAATTAGTTGCGGTAATCATGACTCATTTTTAAAAATAAAGTTGATTTAGGTAAAAGAATAATTATATATGAGTTCATTGGTTTTAGTAAACCGGTGTATTACACGGGTTGAACAAATAATATTAAATATAATAAAAATTTATTTAAGTATAAAATGATATTTTTTTTTCAAAAAAATAAAATATTTTGTTTCAAAACAAACCGTATTAAAAAATATCATTTTAAAAAAAAATTATTATAATTTTTAATTTTAATTAATTTCTGTTTATAAAAAAATTACTTTTTAAAAACACTAATTTTAAAAAGTTTGATATTTTATAAAAATTATTTTTTAGAAATAAAATTAATAAGAATATCTTTTTTTAAATTTATTAAAAAACTATTTTTATTATAAAAAAAGTTAAATAATATAATTGGTAATTAAGGTAATTATTTAATAGGAGAGAGAAGCGGAAAAATATTGGTGGGAATGAATATGGTGATGACATGTGTCACTTCAAGTTACTCTTTTATTAGAGTAGAAGGATTCAAGGGGGTTCAAATTAAACAGACAATAGCACAAATAAATTGCTCTTATAAATTCGTTCATTTAAAATGAACATGTAAATAAACTTATATATTTTTATTTTTGAACTTAAATGGGTAATCAATTGAGTTAAATGTGTTATGAAGATTGAAAATGTTTATTAGTTTCCTCAAGAACATATGCTCACTAATGAGTTTATAATTTCTTTTAAATATGATATTCGACAAATGGTATATAAAGATAAAAAAACAATTAGGCCCTTGCGCCCCAGAGTGGTCGTCCCGACCTTGCACTCCTGCCACCGCTACCTCCTCCGTTGTCATCTTGTTGACAATCTAACACCACCATCACTACTATCTCTAATAACACCACAATAACTACACCAAACACACTACAGTCATCATCGTCACCACCATCATGACAATGTTGACATTGCCTAAATTATCACTATAGTTTTGATTTTGAGGGTGATAATTTAAAGTTTTGTTTGAGATTCCACTTATTATTATTACCAATCACAATTGATTTGTAACATGAAAAGTAGTATTTCATGTTGAGAGGTCATGGTCGTTCTATAACGTTTAAATATAAGAAACTACATAAATTTAGCAGAAGCCGACTTTAGTCGATGAAATAAAAAGTACTTTCACTTAAGTGTTGTATGTAAAGGGTGCTTGGTTTTATATATGTATTTTAGGAAATTTTATGCAACTAGAGCATAAACATGTATATCTTTTAAAACAATCCAACAAAGATCCATACTTATAAGCAAGAAACATAAAATATATACATATGGCATTTTAAAAACAACCTTTATAGAGGAACTAGGTTTAGTAAACACGTGTATTACACGCGTTGAACAAATAAAATATTAAATATAATAAAAATTTATTACGTATAAAACGATATTCTACGATAAAATATGATTGAAATAACATATGAGCAAGAATAATATTTAATAAAACAATTATATCAACTTTATAAACTTTTGTTTTAAAACTTTTTTTTTTTCGTATCAAAAAATATTATTTTTAAAAATTATTATAATTTTCAATTTTAATTATTTTTTGTTTATAAAAAATTTACTTTTTAAAAATACTAATTTTATAAAGTTTGATGTTTTATAAAAATTTCTTATTTTATAAAAATTATTTTCTAGAAATAACATCAATAAAAAGATTTTTTTCTAAATTTATTAAAAAACTATTTTATTTTTAAAAATGTTAAATAATATTATCGGTAATTAAGATAATTATTTAATAGGATAGAGAATTGGAAAAAATTTTGGTGAGAATTAATGTGGTGCTGCCACGTGTCACCGTAAGTTACTTTTTTATTAGAATCAAAAAATTGTTTCCTTTGGTGAAGATAATTGAACACATGTACACACGATGATTCATTTCATATTATTATTTCATTTAAATTAATAACAACAATATGCTTGACACTAACTGAGTTGTATACGCTACACTTGATTGTAAAATTTGGAATCCTCTATCATGTGATATCTTAAATAACTTTGACAAATTGTCTCAATCATGTAAGGATTCTTAACACATCCTAGAGTACAACAAAAAGTAGTTTGTATTTTTTACTAGCAACAAAGAAACTTAATAAAAATAAATAAATAAAAAAAATAAAAAACGAGCAAAGAGCTAAATAAACTAAAATCTAATCATGAAATAAAACAACATCAAAATCACACCAAATATTTCAACATAACGAAGACTTGATAATCCTATTCTTGTTCCACATATAGGAGTATAGCACGATCTCCTAAAATCAAAAGTCGGCTTAATTAATTACCACATCGTTGAGGCACATCATTCGTCCATTTCCATGTTTGCTAAAGATCAAGTAACCCAAGTAATAACGTCAATGCAAGATTTAAATTCTTTATCACCTTGGAGATTAGAATTCAAATAAATGAGATGACGAATAGAGTTAGCATTAGAAAACGGAACTCCGCACCATTTTTGCACCATATTCCATATGATTTTGGATTGAGGGCAATGAACTAACAAGTGGTCTACCGTTTCAAGATGGGAATTACAACTGGAGTAGATCGTGATAGAAAAAAATGAGTTTAATTGGGACCAAGTGAATTGAGGCGACGGGACCGGAGGAGTCCCTTTGTATACTTCTTGTTTTACTTCTCCAACAAAGAAACATTTTCCAAATTGTTGCCCCAACTCCACTGATCAACCCGATAATGATCAAGTGCAACTCTTCCCAAAGTCAATCTCTAGTACATTTCCAGAAAAAAAAAAAAAAAAAAAAAAAAGTATCTACAAAAGGAAGAAAATGTTATGCCCAATATAATGGAGGAGAGCATAAACACCAAAAACAACAAACGTACTCAAAAAGAAATAAAAGGGAATTTCATAAATCTAATGGTGCATCCAACAAAAGTCTAAAATGGTTCCTTGGTAACGTGGTAGTGCTTGCCACTTTAGGTCTCGTTGGTATAAAGAATAATTGACCAAGTAAGTACTTTTGGTATGAAACAAGGATCTAAGGGCACCACACCAATGTCAAGTTTTAGAATAGGGTTTTAGTTATGTTATAGTTATGTATGACTATAATTTCTAACACATTTTTGTGAAAGATGATGATCACTTGGTGGAGTAAATATTCTATAGTGTCACTTACTCACTTGTCACACATGGACGGTCATTATTGGTTCAAGACATTTCACCAATTGAATGTGGATCCGTGAATCATAAGCAACTAAATTCAATTTCTTAATTTATTTTTGGACAAAGAGAGGAAATGTGGTGCTAGAACGTAGTTCTAAAAATCTATTGAACCACTTAAAAATCAAGTTTTCAATCATGTGTTAAGTGAATGTGGATATAAACGCTTATATGAATCCGATAAGTTTAACATATCAAGATGTGGTGTTATTATGAGACTCCAATTTTATAATAATGGCATGTTTATGTTAATTCCTAATAACGTTACTTATATCTCACACTACAAGAAAATGAAGATAATGCAACCCCGTTTAAAAGTTGCATTAGGTCTTAAAAAGATTACATTAGGCTTTATGCAACCTTTTATCTAGAGCTGCATTAGATGAAGTTACATTAGACCTAATGCAACTTTTATATTAGATAATGCAATTTTTTTACAAGAGTTGCATTTACTATTCAAATGCAACTTTTAATATGCAACTGTTTTTACAAGCTTATGCAACTTTTTTTAACTTTTAAATACAACATGTCTAACTCACAAATGCAACCTTTGTCGCCTCAAATGCAACATTTGCTAAACTATAATGCAACCTTTGTTACATTCTAATGCAACTATTATTATATTTTTAGTATAAAAGAGCAACCTTTTTTTACATTAAATGCAACACTTTTTAAGAATTTAGCTACAACAAATGCAACCTTATTTGCAAGCAAATGCAATTTTACGGCTCGTTATTTGAAATACTAAATTTTCTATTAATATGCAATGGTATCTTAATTACACCAACATAATAATAACATAAATATAATAGATATTTGTATATCATAACTTAACACATGTCTAATCTCAAAATAACAACATAATCAAAATAAGTTTGTCAATTACAATTATAAAAAATAACGAACACCTTCTACTCATCTCTTATATCTTGAAGGATTTCAGTAGGTAGTTTTTTCATAATATCATGCATTGTTGCTTCAAAGTTTGCTCGTTGGATGTCAAAATCTTTCCGCATACCTTCTATCTCAGTTTTTTTCCTTTGATGGTCCTCTTTAATTTCTTTTCGTATTTCAAGCAAATGTGTTTTTTCAACTTCAAGGCTCGCTTTAAATGATTCCATAAGCCCCCCCGGGATCATGTATTGTTCCTCACCACCATCCATTTTTTTCACCATTTTCTTAGTAACACCTTTGCCATAAAGTCGAAGATAGCCATCGTGCTCCTTGTTCATTACAATCGTAAAAGGATCTACCAAAGCACTTCCATCTTCTAGTGGTCAGTAGTTCTTCATTTGTTCCTTCAAAATACAAGAGAAAAGACTAAGGTGAAGATTAACGGTGTTAAGCAAACCAAATCGGAACCATCTATCTCTATCTCCACCGCCTCAACCTTCGATCGGCGGCAAAAGCTTACTAAAGTCGCCGGTCCTCTTCTCCGCCACTCCCTAGGGTTACCTTTCTCTCCGTCTCTCTCTATTTCTTGGATCTGAATCTTTGGTGAGAAAGGAAAGACACGTAGCTGTTCACATGTATTAACACGCAACACAACATGTAAGCCACACTATAGAAACTTTGTACAATACAGTCACAGAGTTGCAGGGCAAGGTCAAGGTGATCTTGCTGGTTGTTGAAGACTTGGCATAAAAGGTGCCTCAAAACAAAATTAACTTGTACTATGTGCTAATAGAATGGTAACACATTTCAAAATATTATTATATAAATAGACTTCTATGTTATTTTACGATTTTACAATTTACATTTCATCCCTTTGTAATTTGTAATTTGAGGAATCCAAAAATTATAGTTTTTAACCATTTTCAAAGGCTATTTTATTATAACAAAGTTTTATTTACACATCATATATTAATAGAATTTTTTAATATTTAAAAATAAATTATTTTAACGTACTTAATTTTTTTCGTATTCATTGAATTTCTCAACCTAACATCGATCTTTTCTTGTAAAAATTTGTTTGCCAATAAGTATTTACATCATGATCATATGGCTCCATGTAAGTTTGGATATATACAACATATTAAGTTAATAGTTGTATTTAACTTTTAAGAATTAATCCAACCTTTAAAATAATAGTTGCATTTAACTTTTAACAATAAAACATTTTTTTATTAAGAGTTGCATATATGCTTTCCCAAAGCAACCTTCATAACAAAAGTTGCAAATTTCAAGAGAATTTGCAACATTTTAAGAGAAATGTTGCAATCTTTACTACAACTTACAACTTTTGAATTAAAAAGGTTGCAAATTCGATCTTCTTTTGTAACTTTTTACGAAAAATGTTGCATTAAATATTCTAATGCAACCTTTATACTCAACGAAGTTGCATTAGAGTCAAATGCAACTTATTACAAAAAGATTACTTATAAAAAGTTGCATTAGGCTTATTTTCTAGTAGTGTCAATTTCTATATACATGCCTTGTTAATTCTAAAATGTTGACTCTTCTGTATGGTAAGAACACCTGTAGTCTTGTACATTAAGAAAGATTTCAAGTTATGGTCCAAAGAGACTTTAGTTCTACCTTTTGGTATATTTAGAAAATTTAAAACTTGCAAGTTAACCAAGATTACCATACTTATTTAGTTATTTACATAATATAAAAAAAATTATACATGATTTGAACTGATACATAGTGATCTATTTAATTTTCTTACAAAGTACATTTATAATTTTATATAGAGAACTAATTATAACGTTTGTTGTAAGTCACCTTTAATACACCGACGTCCCAACATAAAGTGCTTTTTAATTAGTAGTTTAGATATTTCGATGAAATTTAATTACATTAATTTCAAATTGTATATATACAATTATTTAATATCTTGATTGATTGTGATGTTGAAGAATCTATAAAGATGAAAAGAAATATAAAACAAAAATGACGGAAGTAAAGATAAATAGTTTATCATATTGCTCCTCTAAAAATAGTCATGTCTCTCATATGACAATTACGTAACCAATGAATTATTTTAAGTTTTTAACAAAACCGTAAATTGGGCATTACTTCTATGCACAAGTTATCTCATTAGCCAAATCACATGCATTATTATACTTCAAACATATGAGTCGCACAAAACACGTATTTAATTTTATTTTTACATATCCGTTATATATCACAAATAAAACAATAAATACAGTTATTTGAATGATTTCCTATGTTTCTCTATTTAAAATAGCTATAAATTAAACAACAATTTATACAAACACAAAAAATTATATGTATGGATGTTTTATATAAAACATGATTTGTAATTAACTAGAGAAGAATCATTGTTTTAATTGTGCTATATAATGTGATACGTTAACGACACTTGTTTCTCTATTTCATAATTAGGTTTATGACTATTTCTATGTGCTTTATATTAAACGCGTTGGTATAATGGTATATATACACATGCTTAAAAAAAGGAATAATAGAAAAACGAAAAAACAAAACGCACTTACGGGCACTCATCACAAATCCATTTCACCAATTTAAAAAAAAAAACAACCAAATTAAAAATGACGCCAAAATATTCCAACAAAAATAAACCAAAAAACCAACAATTATCGTATATAAATCTCATCCCATACAACCACTTCATAAATCATAATAATCCACTCTAAAAAACACTAATCCAACACCAAACAATGACTCTTCAATCACCATCTTCAATGGCACCATCATCATCATTATCATCATCTCCGGTCGCCGGAGGACGATCACCGTGGCACTCGCCGGTGCCGTACTTGTTCGGAGGCCTTGCCGCCATGATGGGTCTCATCGCTTTCGCTCTCTTGATCCTCGCATGTTCCTATTGGAAGCTCTCCGGCGCCGCCGCCGGCGACGGAGACCTCGAGTCCGGCGACGGCGCCGGAGATGATGACTCCAAAGCCGTTGATCGCAAAGAGACCCCTGTTTTCGAGGAGAAGTATCTCGTAATCATGGCTGGAGAAGTGAAACCCACGTTTTTAGCGACACCCATTTCGAGCAGAACGTCGTCGTTTGGTAGTTGCAGTTGCCGGAGCGATTGTACGGTGTCGACAGAGTTGTCGTCGTTGCCGGAGGAGGAGAAACAGGGGAGTTGTGATCAGGTGCAGGTGAGGAGTACGTTGAACGGTGAGACTGCACGTCGTGTACCTTAGATCTTTGTTGAAGTAAATTTTGTTTGTTTTCCGATTAGGGGATGAATTCCGGTGAGTGCCGGCGATTGCAGATGCATAGTACATAGCGTAGGGTTGTTCGTAGACGATCATGGTTATTGAGCACCATATTAACGATTTTGAGAATGAAATGAAATTATTATTATATTTTTCCCGCGTATTATAATATTTGTGCATATAATTTTTAACTTCGGATAAGTTATATAATATACGATAGATTGTAAATAGGAAAATTGATATATCAAGGCTAAAATTGCACTTCTCTGGCGGGATTTTTCTACATTTTATCTCATTTTTAATTAACAAAAGCTTCTAATATAAGTTCCAATGAAAAATATAAAATATTTTTTTATCTCGAACCTTTTTAAAAGTTATCGTGTCATACTAGTCTGATATATATAGTTCATGTATGTTGTGATGCACAAAGATAAAATAAGTTAATAACTTTAATATATTAGAAAACTGATATAAACTAACAGCATTTATACAAGAAGCCGCTATAACAATGGCACAGGGCTCAAATTTGATTGTAGGATATAGAATTATAGACTAACATATTAAGCAATGATACAAAATACAATACAAATAGAAAGATTATCACCCGACGGTCTAATCCATAATAATGTGTTAAGATGTGACAATAGATATTGTCGAACCATTTATCAGCAAGCCACAAATACTCCTATTCCCGATTTCCCTTTTGTCCCTTAATTCTTTTCAAAACAAACTATAAATATGAAACTTTAACATAAGTACATAACGTACGTTTATATGATTACCAGCAACGCTACACAATATTAATTATATCGACTGTCTAGTGTCTACCATTCTCATGTTGTAATTTTCTTTCATCTATAAAACAAAAAACTAAACATAACATGAATCAAAAACAACAAAAACTGTTTAACATAAGCTAAGAATTCTCCAAACATCTTATATATATATGTACGCTAAGCGATCGATCAACAACTACTCCCTTCTTTATCATCCTCCGTCTCCGACGTCGAAGATTTATCCGTTAAACCGCTCCGGCAGCTGCTACTACCAAACGACGACGTCCTGCTCGATGCTGGAGTCGCCAAAAACGTAGGTTTCACATCCCCAGCCATAATCACAAGATACTTCTCTTCAAAAACCGCAGGCGTCTTCTCGTTGCCTCGATCAGAATTGCGATCACCGTCTCCGGATTCTAGGTCTCTGTCATCGGGGTGGTTGTTTAGGTGGCCGGAGAGCCTCCAGTAAGAGCATGCAAGAATAAAGAGAGCGAAAACAATGAGCCCGAGCATGGCGGCAAGGCCCCCGAAGAGATACGGCACCGGCGAGTGCCATGGTGATCGCTGAGAAGATATGATCGGTGATGGGGCTATGGAAGAAGATGATAATTGTGTAGACATCTTTATCTTTTGGTTGTAGTAAGTAGAAAGAGGGATGAAGATGGGTGTAAGTGGATGAGTGGTTAATTGATTGTTTTAAAGGGGTTGTTTTTAGTAGTGGATTAGGTGCTGGTTGTCTCAGCTGATATTTATAGAAGAAAGCAAAATAGTGTAACTTTTGTTAATTTATTATCTTGATGACGTTTAAATGTTTAAATCTTGTAAGATGTGGGTAGAAGTTTTAATAAAGGTAGATTAGAAGTCATTTTTAATAATTATAATGATAGAATGATGATTATCACATGCAAAACATTGCTCATGTTAATCATCGACAAATATAGTAAATCCGGAAAAAAAAAACATAAATAAATTCTGTGATTTGCATGAGAGTTATTAAAAGTAGGCCTGTAAATGAACCAAACGTTCATGAACTGTTCGGCGGGAATGTCGTTTATGTTCGTTTATTTAGGAAATGAACGAATGTGAATAAAAAATTTGTGTTCGTTTAATTAAACGAACAAACATGAACACATGCTTTGTTCGTTCATTTACGTTCATGAACGTTCGTTTATATTCGTTCATATATGTCCGTTTATTTATGTTCATTTATGTTTGTTTATTTATGTTCGTTTATTTATATATTAATATATTAATAAAAGAGTATTATGTGTTAATATTTGAAGCATAAGTGTATAAAGTTATACTAGAAACTCATAAGTTTAGTGAGTTTCAATTTTCACTAATACACCAAAAATCCAAAATGGTAATTTAAGATTTTTTTTTGTTTAGTTTTGTTTATTTATTATGGTTCATTTATGTTTGTTTATTATTGTTCATTTGTGTTCGTTTATGTTCGTGAAGTGTTCATTTAGCTTGTTAACGAACAAACATGAACGAACACAAACATTTTTATTTTCTTAATAAACGAACATGAACACAAGATCGTGTTCGATAATGTGTTCGTGTTCGTGTTCGATTTCGGTAAAAGTTAAATGAACAAACACGAACATGCTGATGTTCGTGTTCGTTCGGTTCATTTACAGGCCTAATTAAAAGTACTTGTTTTGCCGGTTGTCCTTAAAATATTGTTTTAAATAACCTAGAGTTAAAAAAAACTAATAGATTAAATCAAATGGTTAATTTGGTTTAAATAAAAAATATACTTCTAGATTGTTTATATGCATGGAATTGTCTTTAAGGATTTTTTTAAAATAAATTTTCAATTTATAATAAAATCTTTGAAATTTATTTCTAAGTTCAATAAAACGGATGATTCGGGTCAAATTATGTTAATGTCAAACGCGGTTATTTTAAAAAAGTATCAATGGTGTTCGTATTTGATTTTCTTGAGTTTTAAAATTGTAACATATCAAGTAAATCGTAACAGGATATTCTACATTTTTCCCTCAATAGGTTGCTAATCCAAGAACCCAAAGTATTATTTACACCCAGTGAATTTTTTGTTTAGAAAAAGAACATCTTAGTAAAGAAAGTTTCCATCCATTTATAAGAAGACTTTGTTCTCCCGTAAATATAAGATTACATTTTTCACCCCTTTAGAGAGCTCAACTCTCTTGTCCCTTAGCTATTTATATGGGAGTATATTACTCTTTTAGTAGATGAGACACATAGATGCCCCTAGATGATATAGAGAATGACGAAAAGCTAAACTCTCTTTTAGTAGATGAGACATATATAGATGCCCTAGATGATATAGAGAATGACGAAAAGCTAAACTATTGTAAGCACTCGAAAAAGTTCTTGATTAAAAGACGAAAAGGTTAATATATAACGAAATTGGTTTATCGAAAGTGATATGGAAGCATAGAAAAGCACACTATACTCGAGTATAATGACAAAAATAAGGGGTTTTGCTTTAATTCGTTTCCTTAGGAAAGGATTTCTAGGATGCCATCAAATGTAGCCGGGATAGTTGAAACACTCCAAATTCTAGTTTTTTTTTCTTATTTTATTATTTTTTTTTTGAAAAATATAAAAGTAAAATTATAATTAAGTTAACTATAACTACCAGAAAATAGATATTTAGTGACGTAAAATACGTGTCATTAAAGGGTATAAATAACACGTCGAATCACGTCAAAAAAAGCTTTATCATAAAAGAAGATGACACACATTTATGTGTCATATGTTTTATGACACTCGTTTATGACACTCATTTATATCACACATTTATGGCTAACATACTCCAACAACCATAGCCTTCTGAACAACTTCTTGCCTCTATGGATAATAACTTCTTGCACCACTACCTTTGCATACTCCAACATCCACATCCTTCTTAGCAGCTTCTTTGTGTGCTTTTGTATTGCATCCCGCAAACATGTAAAAACTGAACAATCATATCTTACTATCATTCGATGAAATAACTCACAAAAGTTGATAAAGATCACAAAAATGTAATTCTACATGGGGTTTTTTTGCTATCAAAAGAAGACTTGTAAATTACAATAGCATATTCTAGTGCCCTTTTAGCACTTCATTTATTCAACACTCTAGAAAAAAAAAAAAACCTAAGAACTTTATTTTTAGTTATTATTGCACGATAGAGAAAGCATGACAATTAATATATATAAAATTAACTGTGAACTTCTTAAAAAGAATATACATATCCAGATTTTACCTGCATTTTTGCATGTGACTTTGTTATATTTTCATTTATTATTGCTGTCAATTGAACTTTGTTCACCAGCTTTAAACCTTTGTACCCTATTTCATATGGGATGTTTGATAGCAGCATCATCAAATCTCATGATCAGCATCAATTCTTTGACATCAACATTTGACCCATTACCTATCACCTTTTTTTAGGTGCAGCAACGTTTGACATCAAATCCCATGTATATTTTTGTATCTATATATGTTAATGATAAGAAGTAAGAACATGGTTCTCAAAAAAATAAAAAATTCTTGTTGCTTACTAAAAAGATTAATAGCTGCTACAATTTGTGAGGGTGAAGTAGCATTACCCTTGAAAATTACAATTCATTGTAGTGTTCATACATGATTTAATTTGGTGTTCATACATTGAGAATTAGGAATGCAAAACACTAACCTTAATTGTACTGAGATTGGTATAAACAACTTGCTTCCACTGTTATAAGAACATGAATCAAAAAAACCTTAATGTGCAAATACATAATCCATCAACACATGAATGGTTTGGAGGACGCAAAGCAAAATTATATATCATATGAACCTCAGCTTGATCACTCTGAAAGTCTCATCCAAATAACAGTCAATTAATTTATGTCCATATGTGTGACTTTGGCTATTCAAGTGATTACTAATTTGAAAAATGGATACCTACACATCACAATAAAGTAACATACACAGTCGAAAACATTCAAAGATTCAAACTCCGACTCAAAATTATGGCCAGAGTGTGCAACAAAACAAACACAAATTGTTGAATCGATTGGAACCAAAATCAAAATGTTTCTAAAAACCCGATGGATGAGTTTAACAAAAATCAAAGAAATCAGAGATAAATACATGTAATCTTGTCTCTTGAAGCACAAAACCACAATGCCCTATTACTTTTTAACAAATGTGAGAACTAAACTTGTAATGTGATCAAGCCATATGGACCGTTTATACAATTATGCAATTTTTCTTATAATAGAAAAAAATTCAAATCTAGTTGGTAATGGCTCATCGCAATGCATTCTTGTTCGCTCTAAGTTACAGTTAGAATTCATCTGTTTATTGGAAATTACGCTTTCAATCGACTATGGAGGAACTGTAGTTACAACAACCTATCAAAACTCATTTGCAAGAAGTATGAAGGCATGTGCCATAATCATTCATTTGTGTGCTTCTTAAAATGATTGTTGTTGAAGACTTGTAGGTCAATCATCTCCTTAGTTTTGCTTAGATTAGCCTGGAATCTTTCCAATGTCGTGTCTCTCAAATTAGCCGAGAATCATTCTGACTAGATGTCATCACCGGTTAACAAAATTAAGGAAAAGGTTGGTTGCAACAAACAAAGAGTGGAGTTGAAAAAATACTAGGGTGATACCTCCTTGGACAATTACCATAAGGTTTTGGGTTTTAAGTGGCTACTACCCCCAAATGAAATCCTATTGAATTTTAAAAAAATTGACTATAATGTTTACAATTCACCGAAATCGATAAGAGTTAACTTATCATCCTTTCACGACTCTAGTCGCTGAAAAAGGCCTAAAGTCAAATATAAGGTTGTTTCGTGCTCTTCAAATTATATACCATAATGTTGCCTAGAATACTATGTATACCATCCTTTTTCTTCTCTTTGGAAATAGAACTGTAGAGAGAGTTCTATAGTATTAAATTTTGTGCAATGATCATGATAAGAAATTAATGCTCCAACCTTGTCATATTAAACAATAAAAATCATAACATGTGTAGTTTTCACTAAAAAATAAAAAAGAAGTAACTAAGTACATCATCATCCCTACTATGAGGATCGTGATATGGATAAACATAGGTATATGAGTTATATAAACAACTCAAATATAATATTCTTTGATTAATATATATGCCATCTTCCCATAATTTATTGTAATCATAAACCTTCTCCTTTTCCTCTTTGGGTGCCAAAAATGGTGGTTTTGGGAATCATAAAAAGTTTATGGATGCTGATGAAATCAAACAATTTCGTAATAAAATAGTGTGTTTTTTTTTCTGGATTGGACATGTTTAGCTTTAAATGATGAACAATACATTTTCAAAATAAATTGAACTTTTAGGTTTTTCTAAAAGAAAAGAAAATGAAAGAAAATAAGAGTAAAAATTGAAAAAATTTAAAAATTTATATGTTTTGAGTTTAAAAGAGATATAAATAGGTTTTTATGTCACGGTACTACGCATAAAAGAACTAAAATATGATAACTTTATAATTATGTTATTATATATAAGAAATGAAAGAAAATAAGAGTAAAAATTGAAAAAATGTAAAATTTTATATGTTTAAGTTTAAAAGAGATATAAATAGGTTTTTATGTCACGGTACTACGCATAAAAGAACTAAAATATGATAACTTTATAATTATGTTATTATATATGCTATTTCATAGTTTAGCCTTTAATAAAAAATAGTTTTATCATTTAAAACATTTTTTGAATTTTTTTTTACTTTCACGTCATTTTTCTTTTAAAAGTCAGAAAAGGGTTAAAAGCAAAAGCTTTTAAGTAACAAAATCCCCAATCTTTGTCCTTCAAATTCCATTAAAAAAATTGGACGACACAATATTTTATTATTTTGTTTTCTTCTCCTTCCTTCACACACTACAAAACAAAACTTAATAACACAGTTTAAGTGTTTATAGTTAATGATTAATATAATTTTAATTTACCATGGTTTCTATAGTTTTCTTTTTAGATCAAAATTTTAGATTTATATAATTATGATGCAAGCAAAGTGATAATTATCACATTATCTTTGTTAAGAATCAATGATTATATGCTTTTCGCGAGAGTGGCATACACAACAGCATTAGTGGGGTGCAATGACTGTGAGTGCTGATAGACCACCATTATCTACAGTCTTAAGTGTATATCGTTCCCCATTTGCACATACATATACAAAGTTTCATTATATTTTTTAATTTAACCTACACGTATATAAATTGTTAAAACTTAATAGGAGAAGAAAAGGGAGAAAAAATAGGACAAAAACTAATTAATTAAAAAATCATATTATATTTTTTAATTATATCATTTTTATTTAACTTTTAGTTTCAAGATAGAAAAACAAATAAATGATCTGAACAAATTCTCGCGTTTCTGGTAATGTTTGAAACCTTTTATCGTAACCTCTCTGAAGAAAACTCAGTTAAAAACCACAAATTTTATACTATGTGTAGTAATTGTTTAAATAAAATATCATCTAAATATCACATAAATAAAAGTCATTTTACTAAAGCTTGATGCTTATTAAAGAGCTCTCAGCATGTATTCTGAAGTATAAGAAAGTTAATTCGAAATATTTGACAAAAATACTAAAATATTCTCTAAGTGTCAAATCTTTCGAAGCCAAAGACCATTTTTTCCGAAGCCAAAGATGAAATCTTCAGAAGCTTCAATACAAAGTATTCCGAATCCAAGAGACTGATTTATTCCGAATACAGAGAATACATACTTTCTCTAACATAATTTTGACAAAGCTGAATCATTTTCCGCTGCCATCTCTGAAAACTCATCAACTTATACAAGTTGGTGATAATTCCATACTTTTGTCAAATATAGATTATGGTATTAGAGTTTTTAACTTTCTATTTTGTACTTTTTATCATTTTTGTATTAGATAAGTATGTGAGCTATGGCATGTCATAGTCACCTGTCAAAAGTCAATATGCCTTTTGACTTTACATTTATCTTGTACTTTTTATCATTTTGTACTTTCAGCTGCCATTCAAAGTATGGTTGTCTGTAAGATGTAGTATAAATTATCTCATTACCAGTTTTTAGGGACTAAGCCTTATAACATTGGTAAACACTTGATAGCAATATACAACATTCTTGAAAAGCAAATACTTTGTGTTCTTGCTTGTGTTCTTTACCTTTGTTCTTAGTTTCAACTTGCCGATTCCCTATCTAATCTTATAGGTGTTGCTTGTTTCTCTCCCACACAACGTAATAAGTATAGACTAACAATCAACCCGATCTGTCTCCCGACTAAATTTAAGTTAACCATAAACTAACTCAAATTTATACCGTTTAACGAAGTGTATTATACTTGACCCACCTCTTTTCCAAAAAAATAATATCGAAACATAGACAAACTCAAAACGTAAATAATAAACACATAGATTGCAATCGTCCCCACTCGTTTTCAAACTAAATAAACGTTGAAACGTAGAGTAACTCATATTTATACCATCGAATGAAAATATTTTATATTTCACCCGACTCATTTTAGAAGAAAATTTACATCAAGACGTAGACGAACGTTAAAACGTAGATTATCTCAAAACGTATACAAAAATATGCATGGAAACGTTTTATATTTGAACCGACTCGTATTGGCACACACATAAAAATACGAACGTAAACATTTATTTTTTAAAGTAAAAACTGTACAATGGTAAAGTCGAAACTTAATAAACTTAAGAGGGTCAAATTGATATTTACAAAATATTTTAAAAGTGTTCAGATGCAAAGATGTCAAAGTTAATTACCAGTTAGATTTGAATTCAATAAAATAAATTGATTTGATAAACATTTTATAAACAAATATTATTATTATTACTGTTTATTCGAATTCATACATGTGTAATTATAAATTTGATAACATTGGATCGAGTTTAAATTATTAATAAACATTAGCATGTTAACTAATTCAAGTTAGGAACAAAATTATGTATACTGATTCGTAAATTATGTAAACTATATCTATTAGGAGTAGCATTTGTTATTGAATGATAACTACACGTACACTTAACCCATTATCTAATGGTCTAGTAATATGATGTTTATCTATCATAAAAATAATGAGTTCAAATATTTGAAAGTACAAGATTAGGTGAAATTTTAATAGTGTAAAAAAAATTTGTTGTTAAAAAAACATATACTTATGACATATAATTCTGATCTCTTGAAAAAAATCAATTAACCAATAATAAAACCATTTCAACCAAACGAGTTTAATTTATGACTAATACGCAGCATTACTTTTATTGCTTTTGCTTATTATCTAACGTACGAATATCTAAACTCTTTCTATGTATTTACCGTTTGAAACCACTCATTTGATATTTTGTTTCATGGCAATTCTAACTAATTAAACTTGTATCACTAGGTCATAACAAGATGCACTAATTATTTCATGCTCTCGTAATTAACAAGTGTAGATATGAGCATAGTATTGTCGCATTACAACCTTGAGTCGGTACTCCGTTCTAGCATGCCCCTACGCAGTCAATGGGCTCGTAGGCAGGGGCGGACCTAGGTGTGTGGGAAAGGGGGCAGTCGCCCATCGTAAAAAAAAAAATTTTGGTGTTATATGTATGTGAAAATCCCGAACGCCCCCCTAAATTGTGCAATCGCCCCACTTTTGCCCCTCATAAAATAATTTTCTGGGTTCGTTACTGCTCGTAGGCATGTCATTATGGCCCAATGGCAAGATATACTAACCGTGACAGTGATTGGAGATCAGGTATCTTCGTCTATGCTCTTGATGTATGTTTGCGCATTAGGAATGGTCAACGGGTAAGCCGACACCCCATTTCAAGGGTGCATAAGTTGCATCTTATGTAACACTAAATTATTGTGTGGCAATAGTTAGTGTGTTTTCCTACTCTCCATTCTATATATATGTTGATGTATGTATATATACCTATTATAAAATCTTTATTTTGGTCAAGTTAAATATTTAAACATACAAGCAAGTGTTCTTCTATGATACATACTATATGCTCATACATTACGCCTTCCATTTTCTACTAAGCGAAAAGCAAAAGGTCAAAAACTAAACAGTGGCATCAGTACCGTCTGTTTCCTTAACTACAATATCATAGATGGTATGCTACTTCTTTCAAATTGATTTGTAATACTGATATTATAACTTAGGCACACTATTTGATTGGAATATTGTTATGATCATAGACTACTTCATCCTTCACTAAATATCATCTTTTACATGGTATTTCAATTCATAGATTTAAGTCGTTAATCAATAAGTCTAATTCATAAATTAACTTCAAATATTGTGAGCATAACATAATGTGTATCATTCAAACATAATTAGTTTAAAGGTTAGGTCACTATATGAACTCACATTGGTTATTTGACGAGCATGCTTCAAGTTTCTTGCTTGTATATTTTAGTGTAATTTAATTGACTTTGTTAACAATTTATGATCGTAATATTCATCAAATAAGTCTGTAGATGTAGAATGTACGCTTGTTTGAGTTTTATTGTGATCTTCGGTATCAGAACTTAGTTGTTTCTTAGGGGTGAAATCCTAAACGTACAATAGGGGTTTCAAGGGGGCAACGCCTCCTTAGCAGGGGGTCCGAGGGCAACGCCCCTAGTAGGAGGGCCCAAGGGGCAGCAACCCCTAACAAGGTCCAAGAGACAAAGCCTCTAGCTTGGGTTGAACGAAAATCATTACTTTTTGTGAAACAACATTATTACACATATAAAATATTTTGATCTTATATATATATATATATATATATATATATATATATATATATATATGTGTGTGTGTGTGTGTGTGTGTGTGTGTGTGTGTGTGTGTGTGTGTGTAAATTGACAAGTGTAAAACAATTAACACCGGTGTAAATTATGCAAAAAAAAATATACCATATATTTGCAAGGGTAAGTTTTCTTTTTTTTTTTCTTTGCATAACTTACACTAGTATTAACTTCTTTACACTTGTGAATTTACACATATACATAACAGACCATCTATCATTATACAATCATCTTAACATCCTCATTTCAGCTACCTCCAATGGCATGTGTGTTTTTTGATAGGCCAGCAATCGGTTCCATACAACATATCAGGTCGAACTGTCATTCTATAAAACTTTTCCATTAATCTCTCCAGGAACCTCTTGTCACAAAAAATACAAGTGGCTACTTTTCATATGCTCTAGCCTGTGTGAACACAATGAGCCATATCACAGTCAACTTCTTTATCACTCTAGACGAATGATCCCAAGTACTTCAACGTGGTAGTTTGCGTTATAGGTTGTCCTTTACTAGATGCAATGTAGTTACTCAGTTTTAGATCGACTGATGCGTAGTCCTTTGCTCTTTGAGGCATCTCTCCATCTTAAATATTTTTGTGTAATTGGATTGACTAATTTGATCATAATATCCATCAAGCAAGTCAGAAGATACGTAGTGCTAGCTTATTTGAGTTTATTATGATCTTCGATATTAAAACCTCCTTATGGGTGAATCCCCTAAGCAATTGGGGTTTCAAGAGGATGAACGTCCCTTGGCGAGGGTTCGGGGGTAGCGCTCCTGATAGTGAGGTCCAAGTGGTGGCAGCCTTGGCAGGGTCCAAGGGGTGGCAGCCCCTGGCTGAGGTCGAGCTTATTTTAAACTTGAAAATTTGATTACAAAAAAGAAGTTAAAATTAATTTTTTTGAAGTTTCACAAATGAAATTCTAGGTAAATAATGTGCTTATTTTAAACTTGAAAACAGCCTTCGGCGCTTAGCCCCATCGCTGCAAGAAATACGAATTCCTGCGTTTTGGTCTACACTTCTTTTTCGGGTTTAAGAAACTATCACAAATTCATATATTGTTCTTAAAAATATGAATTTTATCTGATTGAACGTTTAATCTAAAACTGTTCTTCACAACTCTCAGATTATTCGGTTCTATAAATTAAATTCTCTAAACTCCACTCCTCTACTCTTAGATTCTACTCATGGTTATTCTCCCCCACCAACACAATATCATTTGCAAAGAGCATGCACCACAAAATGTTTTTATGTATCGTCTTCGACAACTCATTTAAGAATTACTGTAATAAGATCACTTCGATTGTTATCTATAAAAAAAATCAAATCATTACAATATAAGTATAACTAACAGTTCAAAACACAAATCCATAAAAATATTAACACAACACAATTAGTATATAAATAGTGCTTCCCGACAACTTGTAAATAGTATAACATAACTATTATAATATATATATATATATATATATATATATATATATAATATATATATATATATATATATATATATATATATATAGGGTAGGGTTATCTTGAGAACCACCCTATTTTGTGAGAACTCTAGGAACCAATCTCAGCCACACAAATTAAATCACATACAAATCACATGCCATTTCCACCTTTTTTTTTAACGTTCATAACTTTTTTTCATGACATTATTTTTTCAAAAAAAATACACCATAAAATTCAGTATTTTTTTATCTTTCCAACGCCTACCATATTGATATATTTTTCAAAAAAAATCACCTACCTGTTATATACACATGTGTAAATTCTGTTATATACATGTGCAAATCTGGTTTGACACATATGTAAATCTGGTTTTACACATGTGTAAAACGAATTTCGAAAAAAAAACAAGTTTTTTTTATTTTTTTTAAAAAAATTTTATTTTTTTTATGAAAGAGGGAAACGAGAGAAATATTTTTGTGTATTTATTTTTTTTATTTTCATCTTATTTTTTGTTTTCTAATTTTATATATTATGTTTATATTATTTACCATTTTGCCATTGAAAACTAGTGGCTCACATTGGTTCCTAGAGTTCTCGTAAAAAAAGGGAATTCTCATTTGATCCTTCCCCTATATATATATATATATATATATATATATATATATATATATATATATATATATATATATATATATTGGTTTACAATTTCTATTGGTTTACACAATTTCTATTGGTTTACAATTGAACATTCCCCTATATATATATATATATATATATATATATATATATATAGAGAGAGAGAGAGAGAGAGAGAGAGAGAGGAGGGATCCTAAGAAAACCACAAAGTTATGAGAAAACTAGAGAAAACCAATTAAAACGGTCATATAATGTATAAATTTTTTATCACTACTCTCTATATATATGTGTGAGTATATAGAAATAAAGGTATGGATCAAATGAAAACCGTAGCATGGTTTTACATATGCGTCACACATAGGTTACGTATACGTAAACATTTTTCATTCGACATAGTGTTACGTATACGTAAGTTTCTTCATTCTCTTATGTATGCTCAACATATATGTACAAACACTTAAATAGCATCTTAATAATTAAAATAACAAAAAAATTTTGAATTATGTTATTGCTTTTCGTGGTTTTCTTTGGTTTTCACATAACTATTGGTTTTTTTAGGAACCCTCCCCTATATATATATATATATATATATATATATATATATATATAAGAAAACCATAAAGTTATAAGAAAACCAGAGAAAACCAATGAAAACGATCAAATAAAACACAATTCGATGTTCGAAGGTCGCATGTTCTTGAACAATAACATCACTATGATTAATTGTTATCTGAAAAAAAAAATTATCATACAATCCTAATATGATTATAAAACACAATTCGAAAACCTATACACGGTGAAAATTAACATAATGCACTAGACATAAAAATAGCATATTCCGTACAATTAAAAATAGCACACCCTTATTATTTATTATATGTATAAATTTGAACGTACGTAAAATAAAATTTCCCTATGTACTTAATAATAGCACCACATACTAAAGAAACAAGATTTTTTAAACAACATTAATTCTTAGATCAAACGATTAAAATGAGGTACCCAAGACAATTAAAATTAAAAAGATTTTGGCTTCGAGCCTCACTCTTAGCAAAAATATTCAAGGTTAAGCTAGATGGTTTTCTTAGTTATGGGTTTTCTCTTGAGGGAGTTGGGTCCCGACTAGAAAACGAATAAGTATGCCGATTAAGATAGCAGTTATTCTCTGAAGCAGAATCATACATTTATCGTTAAAAAAATATGATTTTTAAACACATACAATATTTGTGTTAAATGGTTTAAGATAAAAAAATAAACTAAATTAGCATCAATTGGGAAAATAGTTCTAAAAAGTTTAAGCTATCTCAATAAACTAAAAGAATGCACTTCTTATATACTTATGAAATCACAAACATAGTTGTTTCAATTACTAAATATTGACACTTCCTGAAGCACTACAAATTATAAATATCACAATGTAGAATAACAAGATAACAAGTGTAACATATATCTTTGTTTTGAATAATTAATTGTTAATTCAATTGTTATAAATCAATACATTAAAATCAAGTCTTGCGTAATGCTACCATGTGAATACTCTTGAACGATGCTATACTGTGGAAATCCGTGAAAGATATTGGCATTCAGTGATTCCTTGGAGCACTAGACAAATTAGATGTTTTATAAAGAAGATGAGTCTCACTTTTTTAATAAAATACACAGAATGTCTGTCAATTATAGAATGTCTGTCAATCAATTATAGTTAGAGATGGTTAAAAAATTATTTAATTAATATTTGCATGACATGAGTGCTTGTTAAAACAAACAATTTTACAACGCTTAAAATTACCCGTCTAGTTATCAAATAATCCACATGATAAAAATTTAATGATGATCATAACTCATATGAAATGAAAATTTTAAAGGGTATGGAATAACTAATAAAAAGGGAAGTGCTATAGATTTGTTAATATGTTCTAGAAGCACACATATATGATATATTTATTATGCGGCAACTGGGAGTACACTGTTCTACATTGTTAGCTAGCACTATGAGCATACATAATCGTGTTGAATTATTGCTCAAATAATTACAACTTATTATATTCATATAATCAAAATCTCTCATAAACACAAAAAGTTTGCACTTCAAATACCACCTAACTTTACATAACTTTCCTATGCCCACTGTTTTATAAACTAGGCTTGTCTTTTGTGGAGCCTTATAACACTACTGTATATTGGCTAATTATAATACATTATCAAATACAAGTGATTTAATATCTAGAGCTATCTTTAATTATTATAGGTGAAAGAGTGCAAATAAAGCATACAAGAAAAGTTGATAATAATAAGATGGAATAACCCCTCGACCAGCACATAATAGGAAAACCAACACTAGAGGTTCCCCGATATCGTGATTGTCAGACGAAGTAAAGTCCATCTAAGAATAAGATGGTTAATCTACACAATAACGAATCAACATACTCAATGAGTCTCACTCAGATAATAAGGTATGCACAATAACAATCCATAATAGGAAAACCAACATCCGGAGTTTGTGGTGATCAAGCATTGTTGAAAACAAAAAATGATGTTGCCACTTGGCAAAGATGGCTACTTGCATCATTTATTTGCATTGACGTAAGATATATTATATTTTTCAAAGCTATAATTATATTGAAGAAAATCATACGTATAGTTAGTGGAATGTGCAATTCCATTTGTTACATATTTAAGGTATATGATAATAACAAGTTGAGGTTTGATGTGGGACGTTGGGGGCATTTGTGTCGCATATATGTCATCCTTATTATTGTTCTTCCAATAAAGTTTGACACGTGTATTCCTCTTTGCAATTGTGTCTAAATTATGATAGTGCTCGTACAGCAATAGTACAGATCAAGGTGGAGATCAAAACTCAAATCATCTTTGTTGAATAGGTAGTGCACGGATCTCATTAACATTTTAGTTAGAAAAGCATACTTTGTTGACATGAGACGGTTTTTTTAATGTCTATGGGATTTTAAAACAAGTTTTGTGAGTCTAGGACATATAGGATGGTCTGATTATCGTTGTTACTATGGAGTCACTCCAAGAATTGACGAACTTGAACTTGTTTTTGGTTCAATTGGATATAAGTGGATGAAATGGTTCAACTTTAAATGACATAACTTTTGATACGTCTAGATTTATGAAACACGTAAAATATAGCCAAGCATGTCGTAATGAATCAGACATTATGACAAACTGCTACACGTGGTTTATCCGTCTTTCAGACCCAAAGTCTTTCAAGCCACTATTTAACTTTCGGAGATTTTCCCTAGATTTATTGATTTGGATTGTTTCTTTTTAAGTGTAAAAACGTGTGAATCATGAATATCATTAGTTCATATGTATGTATTTATTTATTTATTTAATTTCAATTTAGGGTTAATTTTTGTTCTCCGGCATAAAAAGAGGCTTGATTTATTATTTTCTCATTTTAGAAATGTATTAACTTTTTCCTGCAGTAAAAAGTGGCAAATCTTTTGGTTTTGTGGCAAATCTACAGAGTAATTAATTAAAAAGAAATGATTAAAAGTCAACTAACTCTTCATATCTGGAAAGGACAATTCCGTAGTCACTTCAAATTTGATTTCAGATATTATTCAGATGCCGAAATATCTGATCTATGTTGGATAAAAAAGATAATAAATAATAAATAATAAATAATAAAAATAACCTTTAAAGTTACTTTTTTTTGTTTGATTTATGTTTTATAAATATTTGACGTTATGCATATCCATTTAATCGTGAAATAAACTTACTTGCATTCTTTTCATATTCAACTTGTTATTGTTTATACTTGACACTATCTTTAATTAAAATAACAAACTGATTTAGCTACAAAGTCACTCTTGGTATAGGCCAAAAGTTTGCAAAAAAAAAAAAAAAAAAAAAAAAAAAAAAAAAAAAAAAAAAAAAACCCGAGTAATCCTATTCGAGTTAAGGTCTATTTGAATAAACTGATCTAACAAAATTACAAAAACAAATTTTAAAAAAAAAAATCAAATAATGCACACACCTATAATTCAAATAAGAAATATCATATTATATTACATTATTTATCTTGTTTAGATAAAAGCTAAAAGGATTAAGATTTAAGAATTGATCATTGAACTTACCATCGTAACCAATACTCTCATAATTAAACCAAACCTACATGTCGGATTGGAAACCACTCATAAAACAAGTCCAATTTAGACTCTTGAACTGTTTCCATTTGAACCAGCCGTCTATGATGCCAAACGGTTAATTAGCAAACCAGATCGGTGGATGCTAGGTATTTTCACAAAACATATTTACAAAATCTCATTAAATGATTTATTTACAATTTTGGGCTTCATATTCATGCTCTATCTAACATTAAAAATCCCCACAAAAAAAAAAAGAAGTTCATATATTTTTTTTTTAAATATATATAAGTTTAAACTATTTATTACGTTGAGTCTATAGAACCTATGCTGCTACCATAGAGAAAATTTATAAAATTGCTTGTTCAATATTAAGTCAAATTATGAATACATCATTACATCTTCTAAATTTCACATTTTAAAGATTTGTGCATGGGCTGGGCCTGAGCAACGGGCTTTTAAGAAGGTGCCCATTAAAGTTGAAACTCCAAAGAACTCAAAAGAACTAGAAAGCATCTTCATTTTGTATCTAGTTTTCATTTGCTAAAAGTTGTTGATCAGATCTTACGTCAAATTGACTCCATATACAATTGAACAATTCTATCGTTCCTTACTTCCTTATATATTTAGCTTACACTATTATAACGCTTTTATAAAAAGAATACTTTTTTATTTTTTTTGACTTGGTTCTTGTTTTAAAACACTGATGTCTGGTAATGCTCACCAGTTTATATGTTTTATCAAATATCATTGTGCCTTATATTATGCCGACATTATATTTTGAATAATAAAAAGTTAATTAATTAGTAAAAAAAACACGTTATACTTATATTCACATATATGATACGGTCGGGTACATTCTTTGTAATAATAAAATGTATGTGTAAAGGTATGAGTATCAAAGTGTGTAAAGCAGCATCTAAAAACTAGAATGTGTAGAAGAAAAATAGAACTACCAACTTCAAATCACTTGATGCACCTACCAACCCTAAGGGGGCGTTTGGTTGGAAAGAATGGAATGGAATTGAGAAACTAGTATAATTTTTAAATAAAATTATGTTTGAGTGGGTAATGAAATGTAAAACCCAAAGGAATGTTTCACCTCAAATTCCCTTGGTTGTGGGATTTCAAATTCCCTCTCTAGGTGGAAGGATTTTGAAATCCAACAACCAAGGGAATTTGAGGTGAAACATTTCCGTGGGTTTTACATTTCATTACTCACTCAAACATAATTTTACTTGAAAATTATACTAATTTCTCAATTTCATTCTATTCCATTCCATTTCTTCCAGCCAAACGCCCCCTAAGAGTATCATGTGAGAATTAAACATTGAGTGCATTTTGTGTTGTTTGATGAAATAATATTGTTTTTCACCGATCAAACTTTTTAAACTACAGACTTGTTGATTCACAAGTTGGACCATCCAAACTTAAAAATCGAATTACCCCATAAATTATAATCAACTTAATAATTAACTAAAGGAATAATTCTGTAAAATAATAATGCAGTTTAAGGATTGTTCTTATTATGTCACTTTAAAATTTGTTTTTTCAATCAAGTCATTAAAGTTTTAGGAATTAACTAATTAGGTTGTTCATAAATTACAAAATATTTTTAGAAAGTTAAACTATTTAAAAAACAACAATATTTAAAAACGAACTAAATTATTAAAAAAATTGCGGATTGTTTAAAAAATATGAGTGACCTAATTAAAACATTTTTAAAACTTTAATGATCTGATTTGAACAAATAAAAATATTGAACTGATTGACACAAAAAACATATAAATAATCAAGTTAGAACACTGTTAAAACTTGCTTATCATTCTGTAATTTTATGTAAAAAGTGCAATAAGATGCGGTATAACTAAATTGAGCATGCATTGGGGAGGAGGAAAAAGAAACTAGAGGTATGAAAATTTAAACAAAACTAATAAACAAAAATATTGTGTATACATATATTTTCTAAAAGTTGATAAATATTTAATGGTTCTCATATAACCGGTCACTATAAGTTTATAACTAATTAATAAATTCTGGACATACAACTGATTATGCCATATCAGTCTAGTGGAGTATATCAGGATATCAGGAGAAAACATAGACAATTCTTTTAGAAACCACATGATATTCATTTTTAATAGAGAAAATATTTCAAAATCTAATCAAAATTAAGAAAAATTGGTATAATACGAGACTTAATACAATTTATATGTTTCAATGGTATTTGGCTCCAAAACACAATATGCCTCTCATTCCTAAACACCACATCAATGAGACTACCAACTCACAACTCCTAGCTTTAGCTTTAGCTTTAGCTTTAGCTTTAGCTTTAGGCGCCCCCAGACTTGAGTGTGTTGCTCAACCTGCAATTAATATATAAATTCATAAAACCATATTTTCTACTGTCTCAATGCTTATAGTAAAATATTCAACTAGACACATGAAACGGCCGTAAGTTTTTTTTTTTTTTTTTTTGAACCGCTATTATATATATATATATAATTAGGCCACTAGCAAGATGCTTGGACCAAACGAAACAATTACACCGGAAATTTTGAGAAGTAATATCTTACTCGGTCAGAAGGTGGTGACTGGGTAAGAGCTTGTTCCAAAACTGACCGGGTAAGTAGAAAAATAGGCATGGGTCAGTGGTGCCGAACCAGGTCAGACGCGAAAGAGTGCAAATCAAACACGCTAAATGACCAAAATGTCTGACCGGATCAGTGTGTCAGACATTTTGACCGGGTCAGAAGTAAATCAAACAGCCCCTAAGGCCGTTTGCCCCACCGTCAAGCACAAAATCCTTCATTTAGTTTTTGAATTTCTCAATGCATATTACATGAACACGAGTGTATCTGAAAATAACATCTGTCTTAGGAAATAATTGTAAGTTATTAAATGCATTTTAATTTCCATTTTTGAAAACTTGTGAGTGAAAATTGTGATAATTCATAACTGAAAATGCCAATTAAATTAGCAACAACTAGAGTAACATATAATTGAGAAGTACATAATAACAACTGAGCTTACCAGTCTAAGCCTTCAAAGAGACCTTCTCCTTTGATTGCAGAAGTTTTAAATATCGACCATTGACGATTTTTTATTTTATGCAATTCCAAGGATTCTGTCACAGCAGCATCATCGAGTGCACCAGGAAGATCCTATTAATAAAGGAAAATTAACACCAATTATTCGTAATGTTAATTTATATCTATAAAAGATTTATGTTACTTGTGTGACAAGTTAAAGTATCAAACCTGCTTGTTAGCAAATATGAGAACCACAGCACCTTTTAACTCTTCCTCCTACGTTAAAAACAGAGCAGATATGTTTGGTGCGTAAAATTATTGTAATAAATAAAAGTAGCAAACGTATCATTGTTTTGAAAAAGAAAAAAAAAACAAATACCTCTAAAATTGCATGAAATTCTTCTTTAGCAATTACCAGTCTTTCTGTGTCACTAGAATCGACCACGTATATTATGGCTTGAGTATTTGGAAAATAACATCTCCAGTATGGCCTGAAATAACTCTATCAGTTGATTAACTAGAGAAACAAAAGGTAACAAAACCAAAACCAACATATGATCTTCACATATGCAAGCGTGTACCAATCAAATAGAAAAATTGAGATAACTTCATAAAAAGTAAGGGTTAACGTCATAAAAAAGCAGCACACTTGCTCAAAGTGGTTAAAATTAATGAAAGTTAACAAAAGTTTTCTAAAGAGCCTCTGCATAGGTAATGACTGTTTTATTAATTGATGTATTTAACAATTTCAAAACTGTTATGTATTTTAGACAAGTCATAGACTTTGATATACCAAAATTAGGTTGAGGGACTGTGGAAGTATGTAGGTTTTTATTGTATCAGCCAAATAAGTATTTAGCAATATCAAAAAAACCAATTAGCGGTTAGCCCTTATCTACCCACTACTTTTTCTAGTTTTAGCAACTTGGCTTAGCAATGGGATGATTTGAGAAGATCAATCAAAGGCTACCTGATGCTGGTTTGGCCACCTGTATCACAAAAACATTGTATTAGCAAGGAAAAACAGAAAACAGACAAAATGAATATTATTTAAGGAAACAAGCAAAGACAGGAAAAGTTCATAAATTTAAAGGATTTTGATATGAACCACTGTTGGGTCAGGATCAATATGGGTCAGACCGACCCAGTTGTTTCTAGATGGAGGGAAACAAGATGGAGGGAAAAATATGAATTGTGGAGGTGTGGGGGAGTGATCCATGATTTCAGGAGAATACCAGTCCCTAAACTGCTTTGATCTTAGTTTAAATATTAGGTTTCCGGCAATATTTCTTTTGTCTTGTTTTTAGTACTTTAATTAAGGTTAATTCCTTGTTACCGGAGATCAACCCATCTTGAACTGGGTCTATCTGGATGTTCATTTCTGTTTTAATCAAGCAGACTATTTTGGTTTAGATTAGTCCAAATATTCTTACTAGTGTATGTCATATGTGTGTGAATAATGATGTCTATAACATCTTGTTCAACATATGTTAGTCTTTGGCATTGCCCTTTGCTTAGTCCAAATATTCTTACTAGTCTGAATAACCTTTACAAATAAAAGCAACAAAAACCTATCATGATTCAGATTTCAGTCCCTGAAATGCACCAATGACCATTTGAATATAATATTATTATCATACTGTGTGCTACTCAACTCAAGTACTCATGCAACTTGTAGACAAATATAATGACTCGCATATTGTCAGGCTTGGATCTCCGAAAACAAATGAATATCTAACAATACGAAACCATTTATGAATATTTGAAGCATTTATTTTGGTTCTATTATATTAAGATGAGCCTAGCATTCGAAGGGATTATTTGTTAAGTTGCCATAGCCCATAGGTCATGACTATGTTGTCAAAAGCTCACACCAAGGAACTTAAGCGAGGGGATGCATTGCACCTTTAACCACCTAGGGGCCAGTGTTATACAAGCCATCAGTAGAATTCTGATGTAAACTTGAACTTTTAAACATGTAGATTGCCTTGTATTTACATTTACCAAAGTTCTGTGAACTCTAATATGGTGTTCAGGCTTCACAAATAAAGATATCACAGACTATTAATCCATCTTATCCTGGAGCTATTACGTCATACTCTTAACTAGTATGTGTCAGTATGTCACCAAAGTCCAAATTAAATGACAAAGGTAAAATGAACAATCAAGATTGACTTTCCACATTTTACCTTGGTTTAGGAACAACTGATTTTCAGCTTTTTTTTATGCTAAACAATATGAGAACAAAATGTAGTATCACAATAATGAAAATGACCATTTTTTTCCAGGTGTAGATAATTGAGTTTTTAAGAACTTCAATTCTAAATTTAACCTTATGATTTGCACAGAACTCTATCTAAAACGATCAAAACTTGTATATTGTTTGGTCACAGTAATAACCTCAATTAAGGGTATTCAAGCTTATTACAAGTAGTAACCAAATATAGCATGTAAGAAGCTCTATCATGGTGCTTCTGCTTTTTTTGTATCATCTCATATCAGGGCATGAAACGATAGCAAGTAAATCCAAGACATTTTGAGTCTCTTCCTAACAAATCCTTTTCATATTTGGTGTTCACCGCTACAGTCCAGCAATTGATTGAGAAAGTATAGTTAAATCAAAATATGTTTAACCAGAACTTGATTCTTATTTCCAAACGGTAAGCGCAAGAAAGTGGTGTTAATAATCTAGCACTCTAGCATATCAATTAGTGTCAACACCTATTTGACTGTTACTCATTTGAAAAGATCAATTCAAAACATAAAGACAGAAATGACAGTAAAAAAGCCAAATCAAGAACAATTAGCAAACAATCAAACATACCCAGATCCCACACTTGAAACTTGATATTGTTGTATTGAACAGTCTCTACATTAAACCCAATTGCTGCACAAAAACTCTACATCAGCACTCACATCCAATCAACACCACTAATCAAATGTAAACAAGAACATTGAGACAAAGAAAGAGAACCAACTTGGAATAGTGGAGACAACTTCACCCATCTGAAGCCGATCTATTTTTCAAACAACACATCAATAACCAATCAACACAAATATTAACTTGTATAAAACATTAGAGAAGGTGAAAGATTCGAGCAATCATACAAAGAATAGTGGTTTTGCCAGCATTGTCAAGACCCAGAACAAGGATTCGAGCTTCTTTGTTTCCGAATAGCGAAGAGAACAATCTCGTAAACACTAGCCCCATCTGTTATTATACCATACACAAGATTTCCCCAAATCTAAAACCCAGATCGGATCAATTCGATTATAAGGGCAAAATCCCAAATCCTGAATCCCATTAAATAAACCCAGTGAGTTGAATTTACAAGAGATGAATACAAACACTTGCATCGCATTTGAAGAATTTGGGATTTGGGCGTTTGATTTGCAGAAAACAAAAGCATGTGAAGATGAAAGATATTGATGATTTTGAAAGGGGAAAAGCGTACCTCTGAAGCGGAGAATCTGGTTTGATAAAATTGGTAAAGGTGGCAGAGGATTGATGGCGAAAATGGTGAGAAATAGGTGTAGGATTTGAAAATGGAGGTCTTGGTGTAGATCTCGTGGGTGATTACACAAGATTTCAATTTTTATTCGGGATCTGTGATCGAGATGTGGAAATAATGATGAACAATGAGCGGAAATTACACAATTTACCCTCTACTATATCATTATCTCTATAATTTGATCGTTTAATCGGAAAGATGGATAAAGATCGAACCTTTATCGTACTTATGAATCAAGAATCGTTTTCGTAAGATTAAGGTGGCTCAACACAAATGGATCGCATTTAATTTTTATATGTAACGCGTTAGTCTTTTTTGTGTTTGAATTGTTTCTAGCATCATGTTAGTTTTTATTTAATAGATGAATGAGTTATTTAAAACTAATAAATAAACAAACCAGCACATGAGGTTTCATTTTATACGATGCAAAACAATGTCTTCATAGATTTACTTAGCCTCTTCATATTACAACAAACACCAAGCCATAACGTGAGGTCTCAAAAAGAATAAAATCTGAGTCGGGTAAAAGTTTTTTCAACAGACGCATAGTTTTAAAATTTTGTGTAAAACTATTGCATTTTAATGTTAAATTTAAATAAACTTTCGGAGGTTATTTGATAATTTTGTAAAGAAACTATCTGGTGAACGATGAAATATGTGATTGGCTTTTAAAAAGATTTAAACATTCTGTGATGACTTGTAAAAACTATGGGAATTGGGGAAAGCAATTTTCTATTCATTTTAATGACATTGCGAGAATTTTCTTGATGATAAAATAATGATATATAACCCAAAGACTAAAAAGCAAATACTTAAATATTAGATATCTTGCAACAATCTTTGAGATAAAATATACAGAAGCATTGCACCAAAAACAAAACACAATTTCTGTTGCCTTATTTCACTACCTACTAATTTCTACTTGAAAATCTCTAACCTACATTGCAGATTGAAAGATCATCTCAGCAAGTTCCTGCACAAATAGGAAAGATCATACACCTCATCCTTAAAATGATCAAAAAAATCTTTGAATCAAGACATGTTTATTTTGAAATTTAAAACTGTTATATTATGTGATAAAACATATTAAATTAATAAGAAGACAACTTTACCTGTTTGCCAGAAGGAACTTGAGGTTCTCCCCATTCCATAGCTTTCTTTTCTAGCAACTCAAAATCAGCTTTTCCAGCCTAAAAGAAGACATAAAAACACAAGTTAGCGAAAAACATAGCGCGGAATTGGCAAATTACATTACTGCCCATAAGACAGGAATTGGGTATTCGGGTGATTACCTCAATTTGAGCACCGAGTTCTGAATCAAAGCTCTTATATCTCTTGCGTACGAGTTCATCCAAAGAACCATCCTCAATCAGCTTTGCGGCATTGCGTAGACCTCGTGCAAGTGTATCCATTCCAGCTATATGAGCAATAAATAGGTCCTCAACATCTGTGCTCTCCCTTCGTCTGTATGTCACAGCATCACAACATCAGTTTTTTTTTATTGATTCATTTTTTATGCAAAAGAATATTTATTACTAAGGGAACTCACAATTTGGCATCAAAATTGAATCCGCCGGGCGAAAGTCCACCCTGTAATAAAAAAGAAAAGTTAAAAATCATTAACGAGAGAGAGAAAAATTAAAATGATAAACTCCCATGAAAATTGCAGCAACCTGCTTTTGCATATATGCTCATTATAATCATTATAACGACATTGATAGTTCTGATGTAAATTCAAAAAATGCCTATATTTTGACTTTATTTTAGTGTTTTCTAGATGTTCAACGAATACTCAAAGAAACCTCTTACTCTACTTGCAAGTCAAAGATTGTATTTTTAACTTACATTTCTGATAACACTAAGCATAACCAAAGTGGCTTCATTAACATCCATCAAAAACTGATCTGTATCCCAACCTATTATAAATCAAAAACATTTGTCAAAGTTTAAATAACTACACAAAACATATTAATAATCAAAGTAAAGTAGATAAATATCAATATTATACCTATTTGCGGGTCACCAGTGTTTGCATCAATATTTCCTAGTAACCCATTAATTCTTGCAGTTTCAAGCTCATGGTGACAACTGCAGGAAAAAATCAATGAATTGAAACCGTTTACTTGTAAAATTCACTGTAAAACAATAAAGGTTGTGAAATAATGTTTTCCCTAATCTTGATTCCACTTTTTTCTTATATAATAAACAAAAATATAAAAAGATATAGGAAAAAATTCTATAGCTACTCCTGACACATATTATAATCAAAAAGTACACAATAAGAATTATGATCAGAATGTCACACACCTGTGCCCAGATAGAGTTGCATGGTTGCACTCGATGTTCAATTTGAATTCTCCTGCAGCAATTAAAAATACGAATTCATAAAATTCAGAACATATGTCATTCACAACAATTGCAATGGATTTTGTTATGCAACACTCTAGTCGCAATCTTTAAAACTCCTGCAAGTCGTTTGAATCTTTTACCATTTTAATGTAGCATTTTATATGTACTGTTCTGAAACAAAAGTTGATAATTACCTACTAGTCCGTATTTCCGTAAGAAATTAGCTGCAGTTGCGGCATCCCAATCATATCTGAAAACATAGTTATGTGAACTCATGAGAAATATTTCAATAATGGGCTGGTTACTTTGTTAATAATATTGATGATATCTTACTGGTGCTTTGTTGGTTCTTGAGGCTTAGGCTCAATAAGAAGTGTTCCTGGAATGAAGGAGAAGGTAAAGTTAATGAGCATATAATTAACTACTATACTTTCGTTAATGTATTATTCTTTTACTTCAATTGTCATAACAATTATAGTTATTATTAATACTTCTATAGTTTTAACAACTTTTTTGTATCTATGATGTTTGACATATGATATCTTAGAACTGAAAGCATAAATTACCCGTGAATCCAATCTTCTTTTTATAAGCTACAGCAGCTTCAAAAAAACGTGCCTGCAAACAAGCATCGTTGTATGATAAATTAGATACAACATGATATATCCACACTAACAGGTATATGTAAGACGGAAGTATTCACATCTTGAAAACAATTTTACGTAAGTTATGAACACCATCAAATTAGCATTTCATGTATATTTAAGTTGTTTGTGCTCATAGTCTTACCATATGATCAAGCTCTCTCTCCATATCAGTGTTGAGAAGAGTTTGATAACCCTCACGACCACCCCAAAAGACGTAATTCTCACCCCCAAGATAATGTGTAACCTGTTTTATGTGATAATTAGCATGGTAAATCATGTCAACATCAGAAAATGTTTATTTCATTAGATTAACTAAGCGCCAACCTCTATCGCTTTCTTAACTTGAGCCGCGGCATATGCATAGACTCCAATTTCAGGACTGTGATGATATACCAAGTGAATATAAATTCATGGGAAGCTATAATTAATTAGTCATACTTTAAACGACGAATCTTGAAAACAGTAGTATTACCTGGTGGCACCACCATGCATATAGCGGGGATGCATGAACAACTGAGCCGTACCCCATAAAGGGCGAATCTTGGTCCCCTGCAAGAATATGAGTTAGTTCATAAAAAGTTTGATTGATTACAGTTTGATAAAAAGAAAGCAATCACTCAACTTAAACCATGATGAAGTCAAATACAAACCATAATTTTATTAAACCATGAGAAAGAGAAACTACCTGAAGTTCTTTCGCAAGAGCTACAATTTCATCCAGATTTGCATTAGTTTCCTACAAAGATAATAAAGTGATCAATCAGAGTGATAACGTTGCATCATCCGTCATATGTTATCGATAAAGTATTAAGATAACAATGAGGATAAAGTTACCTCCATTGTTTTACCATCCGGAGCAATGTCTCTATCATGAAAGCACCACCTATCCACTCCAAGCTTTTCAAGGAACTCAAAGTTTGCTCTCACTGCAAAAAAAATAAAAAATTCAATAAGTACAAAATCCCACTAGTAAAACAAAAAGAAAGTAAAAAAAAAAAAAAAATTAGTGTTCAACGATTCAAAAACAATCAATCTTACTTCTTCGTTTAGCCATGGCTAAGCTATTAGTGCCATCCTCCCATGGCCACATCTTAGTAGGTGCACCAAACGGGTCACCCCCAGTTCCACGGAACGTATGCCAAAAAGCAACACTAAATCGCATCCAATCCTATGGGGAACAAACAATAAAGCCGTATAATAATCATTTATAAACACAAAATATTTGAAATCAAAGCTACACTTTTTCAAAAACCAACCTTCATACTCTTCCCAAGAATCTCCTCATTGGCATTGTACCATTTATATGCAAGTGGGTTCTTGCTAGTTGGCCCCTAATTGAAACAATCAGAAAAACAGCATACGATTAATCCAATATTCCAAACATCGCGATAAAAAAGACGATAAGGTGATTCGTTTTCTCACCTCGTACTTAATTTTGGGAATTCCTGGGAAGAATTCCCCTTCCCATTCACCTGAATCTTCTGCACCACAATCACCATCAAGATTTGCAGGACAAGTAGGTGGAGGTTCACAAATCTATAAAAAAGAACATAAAAATAGTTAATTTTAGAAGTGTAAATCATACAAACAAGCTAATTGGGAAGACCCATATGTATAAAATATTCCAACATATAAACAGTTTACCACTGCATTAGCGATCATACTGAAACAGATAAAAACCAGCAAGAACTTCCCAGCTTTCATATTCTTCATCTCATTCAAATCCCCTAACCTAGGTCAAATTAGGGGCGAAAATCAGACCTTACAGCAACAAAATAATAATAATCAAGAACCTGATTACACTAAAATCGGTTCAAAATCTCAAAATCTCAAAAACCCAAGTTCAATTCAAGCTTAAAACCCAAATTGAATAAAAACCCAATTTATTGAACTAAGAAACGAAATTCAAAATGCATCTTTATTGGCAAGTTCAATTCAAGCTTAAAAACCCAATTTATTGAATAAAGAAACGAAATTGATGCATCTTTATTGGCGTTTATGGATGGTGAAAACCTAATTGATCGATCATAACAAGTATTGACGATAAATACGGTTATTGTATAGAGATTACAGTGAAGGATTTAGCAAGTATATGAGCAAGATTACAGAAGAAATATGAAGAATTGTGAGAGAAGAGAGATTGAAGAACCTGATTGTATCGATAGATTTTAGAACTCAAATTGGGTTGAAGTTATATAGATTTGCAGCGGATGATATGTTGGTAATCTAAACAGGTGAATTGATGGTTTAAATATTATTGATTAAGATAAGGATGCAGACTCACAAGTGATGTGGGACGATTTTAATTGTATACGACGTTAGTATTTTATTATTTTTTTAGATTAAATCATAAAATAATAAATATCCAAGAGTATTTATTAGTCAATAACGTAGGTTAATTATTGGTATAAAAATAAAATTGTAAATAATTATGAAGTAAGCAATTGAACTTTCAATATTGTACTAGTCATATGTAAGTAGTTTTCAGATTTTAAAATTAAGCGAGATATATAATACTATATTGGGTTAGACTTATATGTTTATCATTAAATACTAAAAAAAGTTCATGTAACATTTTATTTATGTCAATTAACTTTTAAAAGAAGTTTTAACATTTATAAAATAATTAACAAGACTTAAATAATACTAAAACTTGAGTGTCTTTTATTATTCAACAAACCAACTCTAATAAGACACTAAAGAAGCTTAACAACTAGTAGAGGTTAAATTATAATTTTAATATATTTTTCAAACGATAATATAACTTATAAATATTTATATTTAGAAATTAGAAATAACAATAATATGGTATCTCATAAAAGTTTTTGTATAGAAGAAATAAAAATCAAAGTCAGGATAATTTGAAAGTCATGTGATCATTTTCAGATCAAAATTATCAGTACTTCACTCAAATATCTTAATCGAATACAACTCAAATGTTTATCAAGATCAAAGTATGAATTTTGTATGTGCTTTTTGTGAACCAAAAGAAAATTCGAGAATGATCAAATTTTTGCAGACAATAAGAATTTCAGGGATGGGTGAAAACTGTTGTTTGGCAGTTATTATTTCTAATTCAAAATGACTAAAAATTGTGCTTTTAACTGAATTTTTTAATAAAGTTATTTTTACCGAGATAAAAATTTTTCAAGTTGACATGGCTCTTCGACCCCAGCCATGTAACCTCTCTTAATTGCTTGTCACGCTTTTTAAGATTTTGCTTCTTATTAGAATAATGGGAGGCTTTGAAGCCTCTCTTAATTGCTTGTCACGCTTTTTAAAATTTTGCTTCTTATTAGAATAATGGGAGATCGTGAAGCACACACTTACGATGAGCAAGATGATGAATACCTTCTAGAGTTGTGATACATATAAAAGAGTCGTGACCGTGGAGCTCATGGACATGTCCTAGCTTTATAAACAGCTTAGTATGATGCACATTGTGTTTGTTAAAAATGGCATACCATGTTGATAGCATAGATAGTAAAATCACTCAAATTTCATCAATAATCATTTTATGTCTCTCTAATGTATTAAAAAAAGGTTATTGGATTTTAATAATCTCAAGTTTTATTTATTGACCAGAATTAATCCCAACTCAGAAAATGTTTGTAGACACTGCCAACTTTAAACTTATTTTCCTCCAACGATCCTTTACTAACTGAGAGTTAACCTCAGTTAGTTTTTTTCATGAAATAGAGCCAACATTAAACCATTTTTTAACTACGCCGCCGCCTAGCCTCTATCAAGTCTTTTCTTCGGTGTCTAGTCTCCAACGATAACTGAAATCTACCTCCAATGAGTTAAGTGGTTCAGATCAGAAGGTGAAGATTGACGGCTTTTATGGTGCAGAAGTTTAAGATTGACGAACCAGATGGTTGAATTTAACTTTCTGCTTAGTTTTTTGGGCATATAAACGGTCCACGTCATCGAAAAACTAATGGTGTTAACTCTTAGTTAGTAAGGGTTCGTTGAAGGAAAATAAGCTTAAAGTTAGGAGTGTCTGTAAACATTTCTTTAGTTGGGATTAATCCCGCCCAATAAACGAAAGCTGGGATTATTAAAATCCAATAACCAATTAAAAAAAGGTAACTTCACACAATAATAATCATTTTTTTTCATTGTTCTAATACAATCACTCAAAGTTTTATATTTCTTTTAATGTCACTTAAAATTTAATCAAGTGTTTAAATCTTATAATTTGTTTTTAAAATGTTAAATGATTTTAAAAATAAATTATCTAAGTTAAACATATATGAATCTTAATTACTATTTGATGATTATTTTAACTAACATGAAGTGATCTAATTTGTTTTAAATTTCAACCAACTAGTAATTTTTAGTATCAAAAATGATGGTTAGAGCTATTACCCATTTTAACCCAAACGTACTTTGTCTTATCACCCAACACCCTCCAAAATTACAAGATACGAAATGCGCTTAACGAGAATCTGATTGCTAGAAAGTCATATAAGGTTCTAACATTGTAGAATCTAGAAAAAACAAGACGTTGGGGTCAAGTTGCCAGAAATTTGGTGTTATGCAAAGAAATGAACAATTAATATGTATCAAGTTGAACGGGATGCCTATATGTGTGTATATATGTATGGGATGTTTCTAATACATAACCAATCCTAAATAGAAAACAACAATAACCATGTACGTATTGCTAACTAAATATAGCATGTGTTTATGTGGTTCTCATAATTTTCTACATTATATTGGTTATGACCAACAACAATAATCACCAATGCATGCAAACAAGAGTGAAATCACCAATGCATGCAAACGACACGTCAACCAAGACAGCAAAAGAAGAAAATATATATACCAAATTCAAGGGCAAATTATAAAGCAATAGTTAATACTTAATAGTAGATGCTACCATTACAGATGACCTAATTCTGGTTGATATTCTGAATAAGGATTATCAATTACTGGTGCACTCTACTACAAGATTTCTTTCACATATACTTTGACAGCGAGAAACCTTAAAGTGACAACAAAATCCTTTTTACAAATTAAATGAAAGATGATGAACACATAAGTTTGACAGCAGAACAAATATCCAAATTATGAACAAAATGAATTTAGTCTGCAAATGTGCAAGATCTAAAAATTTATAATCATCCCTGAATTCAAGGATCATATCATATATACAACCCGATAAACATAAGGTGCACAAAGAAATAATTTAAGCGTCCCGAATGATTGCAGGATGCTAAAGACTGAAATTGTCTATCATATGCATCACCACATCAGCACCATCAGAATTTAACCAATAAATCTTCACCTGATTTTAGAATTAAAAACATAATCAGTAGCCTTTTTATAACTTACAAGGGTTCTAAACATTTATTCATTTGCATTAGAAACTTACCTGAATAGTACTATGTGCAATATATCGTTGTGTACTATTATGGAAGCTAACATCAACGCGTTCCCAAGGTTTCTGATTAAGACCTCTGATCATGGTTTCTGAATATACAGCACAAATGTTATCAAATATAGTGGTCATTTTGAATCAAATACTTGATAATATTACCTTCGAAATCATCAGGTGAAACTGAAGCGGGAGTGTCGTTTTGAACTTCTCCCTTAGCTCCTTGTTGATCTTGCTCTACATAAACAATGTGTGGGTACTTTTCATCCTCTGAAAGTAGATTTGCCTAGAAGAGACAAGAAAGGAAATTTAAAATAGATTTTATCAAATTAAGTGATAATAGTAAGGGGCAAAGCAAACTAACATTTGGAAGTTCATGCTGACGACGAATAGAAGATGTCTTCCATCCAACCATATCTTAATAGTCAATGAAGGTCAACATACATATGAAAAAAATGACAAAATATGAAAAAAGAAAAAGAACAACATATCAAAAAGATACGGTCATAGTTTGCATTAGCATATGCCACACGACGTTTGAAGGACCCTAAAGCAGAGCTGCCAATATGCAAAAGATACATATCATCAGAAAAAATATGAAGTTGAAAGAAAGAGCGAAAACAAGAAAAACTAACATGAACTTGATGTCTTTCGAGTCGTTAACCATCCGAATTAAAAGAGGAAGTTCCCCATCATCATTATCAGTGAGAAAAAGATGCTTCCCGGATCGCCCAGCTATCCAATGTGCGGTTTGTGATGCACTTTTTTCAAGAAAAGGAACACCACATAGTAATGGGAGCTGTTTGCAGTTTGTAGAACATGTTAAATATGCATCAATTTTAACTAACAAAGCATAAGATTATGGAGTTGTTTAAGCATACCTGCCTATGTCCTCTAGAACCAAGGTGTGGAGTTGCAACTGTTATGAAATTAACTGGTTTCAGACCAGCAATTCTATCTTCATAAAGTTGTTCATGGCATTGTTCAGAATCGCTCTCATTCTTTTCATTAGAAACAGATGATCCATTTACAGGACGATTTTCATAAAGTTTTCCAATAGCATATCGTGCCACTAGGCCACCCAAGGAATGTGCAACAAACGAGATTTTGGATGCTTGAGGCCAAAGTTTAGTAACCGCCAAAACCTGCAACATAAACAGCAACATGCGATATAAAATTATATCTTTTAAGAAATAACTGAAAAGCAAGAAAGAAACAAGAATACCTCTTCTGCCAACCTTTCGCCCATGCGATCAACCCCATCAAAAGTCAAGGTAGATGAATTGCACTCACTGCCTGCTCAACACATAATAAGAACACATATCCACACACAAATAACTAGATAAACATACATTGCAATTAATTAATTAGTGACAGACAGAATTTGCTACACAAGACATGTGACATTAAAAAAGACTCATGAAATAGACAAACTTACAGTGAACAATAACTTTATCAGGAAGCATCTTAACAAACTGCTTAGCAGCATATCCCCAATCAGAAGCACTGGACACAATAATAGAACTAAATGAAGATCTTACAGATGTGGAATCCTAATTATATTACTTCTCATAACAAATTCAAGGATGATCACATATCTAATCAATGCACTTGCACCATCTTGCTGTCAGCAATTTGGTCAATCATTTGAATTATGGGGCAAATAGAGATTAATTGTATTTGAATTATGAATTAGTATATCAAATCAAATCTTGAATCAATACTATCAAAGTGATTAGGGCTTCAGTATCTGATCAGAGATGATAACATATTCATCAATTCAAACGATAAAACGAGATGAAAAGTTGATGAAATCACCTGCCAACGATCCCATTAACCATGATCACAAGATGATCAGGCTGAACTTTAGCGCCAGCAGAGACCACATCGAACCCATCTTTACAGCTAACAGCATTATCATCGGAATCGACCACTTCCACAGCCTGATTCGTCTTGTTCTGCTGGCTAACAAAGAACAATTTCCCCAATTTGGGAATGAAATCCATATCCAAACTGGTGGGAACAGATACCCTCGGTTGCCCTGGCTGAAACCCTAGATTGAAGCAAGTGAAATTGAGGGGCGAAACATGGGGGCTTCTAGTGACCGCAAACATGCGTGTGAAATTAGATCATGGGGGATGATGATTGAGAGTGAAGTAAAGGTTATTGGGAGCTGCAATGGTGGTGGTGGTGGTGGTGGTGGTGAGGTTGTTGCAGGTGAGAATAGAATATAACAGTGAGGTGTGTGTGTGGTGGAGGTGAAGGATACGATCGAACCACAAGGCTTGGTTGATTTAGGCCACGTCCGGTGGATGCGAGTTTTGTGCTTATGAAAGGTTAGTTGGAAGATATTGTTTTCATATACGGGGTCAAGGGATGGAAAAAAGACTACAAGTAGAATCTAAAGTCTGAAATTTTATATTATTTTCCGATAACATATCTTTTAATATGGTTTTAGTCGTGTTGGGTTGATGAGTTTAAGATTTGAGTTGATGACTTGGAGGTGTTAGCATGCACACGACCTATATGTTATTTGTGTCACGTCGTGTTGACACGGTACAAATATGAGTGTTACTTGGTGACTTGGTAACAATCTACACAGCTAGTTGTATAGTTGAAGCAATTTTTATTTTTTTTCGTAATTTGCCTCTTTTAATTTGTTTTTGTTTTCTCACCTCTAATCATAACGATTTTATATGTTTAGCTTGATATTAGATGAAACATATGGAAGGGATAGGAGAAGTGAGTAGTTAGAAGTTAGATATAACTAGTATTATGTCTCTCGCGTTGCAACGGGGGCGTAAAACTATGTCAAGTAGCCCTAATGGTACGCACGCCATTGCTAGTGACCACCGATACCGAAAAAGCTCGTTTAAAAAATACATAATTAACAAAATAAAAATAAAACATAAACAAAAAGTAGATGTAAAGACGTTGAACCACCAGACGAAATGTAAAATATATAAAACAATTAGTTGATCTAGGAATTAAAGCTTATAATTGTGAACCCTCGGCCTAATGGATGGATCGATATACGAGTATAGGGTTTGGAAATATAAAAGGAACAATTTAAAAATAAAATTTTCCCTAAGGAAAGAGAATTATTGAACCATGGCAAACCGCTATGGTGATCGTGACGGTCTGCCAATGGATGAGGATCAAAACCAGAGATTAGGTTTTATAGCGGACCTTCAAGGGAAACAGCGGACCGCCATGGTCAAACTTAACGGTCCGCAAGGAATATTCCTTTTCAAAATGTGAATATTCCATTCGAAATATTCGAATACGTCTTTCTAAGGCGGTAGCAGACCGCCAAAGCATGGGTAGAGGTCCGCCAAGGGCACAGTCGGGCAAAAGATGGCATAAAAACCTGATAATTCGATTTTTAGTCATTTCTCTCGCTCGTCTCTTGGTATACTCTATCTTTCTACCCAAACTCAACTCACTCTTTACGATCGGGGTTCGTATAAACGCTTGTAATTGTGAAAACCAAATGTGAAAACCCCAATTTTTGGGTCCACAAATTTTTTTTAGAAACTTGAATGGGTCGTACAATGACATTAGAATTAATCTAGACATGGGAGCCCATGAAATGAGCCTAACAATAATTGGGCTTAGGCCCATATATATACGCATACCTTAATGGGCCTTAGCCTATCAAACCCTAAATGGACTATTGGATTACAAAGCTTAATGGGCTTTGGCCCACAAGACACTAACACCCCATTAGGCTATAATATAATTATATGCTACGACCTACCGACCTTGCTGAGCCTTGGGCTTGATACCTTAGTGAACCTATCTACCATTCGAATCTTTAGATGATACGCAATTATAGGGCTTCAAGTGATTATCAAATTAACTTGTATGAACTTAATTACGAGAACTACAAAATATAAATAATCAATAATGAATAATATATAATAAATAATAAAAGCTTTACACATAAGCATATTTAAAATCCTCTAAATATCCTATAAAATTTATAAAACCTATAATAAGACAAAAAATAAAAATACATGCATACACTTATAAATATATACATACGACCACACACACATACCATATATATACATAATCGACATACATACATACATACATACATACATACATACATACATACATACATACATACATGATCATACACTCATACACCCATGTACATGCATGCATTTTATCTAACCAAAATAAAAACACCTAACACTCATGCATGCACATATATATAAATAATTACCTATATGATCACACACATATACCATACATACATGTATATATACTTGCATATTTTCCTGCATATTTAAACAATACATTTCACCTATAAATATATATCAATACATAAAACCCGACACACGTGAATATGTTGTATGCATATGTACACACGACATACACTTGCATACACACACCCACACCCGTACATATACGCGCACACACACATACTCATACACACACCAAATAAATTTATATACCTACACATAAACATGATTATATGCATGTAATAAAAAGAAATAACAAGTCTTACATCTTTAATTAAAAAGTTGCTAGTATTTTAGAAAAACTAAATAGAATTTTATAAAATCACATACTAGTCTAATCATCACCACTCACCCAATCCACACCAAGCCTTTCATGCATCTAGTTGCATGCAAAATCAATCTAAATCTTTTCTAAATTCATGCAAGATCTTGAGTAAACCAATACTTGGATCCACTTGACCCCCCTCCCCTTCATTTTAGCCGAAACCCCCTCACCACACCCTTTCACACTTCATTTTCATTGAAACATTCCTCTTAAACACACTCTAATCTCTTCATTTGTTTCATTGCTCTTTTGTGCTCAAGAACAACAATTTTTCAGCCCTTTTGAAGCCTTTAATCGATCAAAAATCTAAGCAACATCAACTCTCTTGAGTCAAGCTTCTTCTCATCTATAGAAGACCCTACAACAACCATTGAACTCCTCTCAACCGTCTCTCACGACAAGGTAACCAAACACGACCCGAAAACAAGCGAAATATCACATATCGTCATGTTAGTGACACAACCAACCCTATGACACCCCAACACCTTATGAATCTTTAAAACAGTTTGTTTTTTCAGTAACTAAAGTTATAAAAGCCTTCACATAACCCTTGTCAAACATAAGCATGGTTTTGGTAAAACTAGTATACCCGAAAACTCGGTTTTCTTAAAAATATAAAATATGTAAAATCAGTTAAAAAATCATAATCTAAATATTTATAGAAGTTAATCATGTCTAACATAAGTTAAATATAAAATTTTATGATTTATGAATAAGAATTTTAAATTTTATAAAAGGTTTAAAAACTTGAATATATATATATATATAGATAAATACAAAAACAATGTTGGGATGTAAATTACTGAAAATTTAGGGTTATTCAGATGTTTTTTATATTGTAGGTCCGATTGGGAAGGAAAAAGCCTAAATAAAATACTTAATATATCAAAACTAGGACTTAACGGGAATTTAACGGGACTAACTGGGTAATATAACAAAAATGACAAAAATATAAAATTCAAGTAACCTTAAAATGTTAAGAAATGACTAAAAATAAAGTTTCATAATTTTTAGAATTTATTTGCTTAGTAAACAAAAATATAAGTTTTATGCATGTTAAAATAATAAAAATTAAAAAAAACAAGCTCTTGTGTCAAAGCCTTGAAAACTCTAGAACCTAAACATGTCACTAAGTACATAAAAGTAACTTATGATCAAATTTTGACCAAAGTCAACCCAAACCCAAAAACCCGTTAAAAACTGAACCACCAGCGTTAAAGTCATAAAACTTACAAGAATAACTTAAAATCTGAAATTTAAGTAACTAATGACTATGTTATGATAAAAATAATTTAAAATTTAAATATTAGTATTTATAGAGTTTTCTTGTAAATTATATAGAAGTGATATATAAATAGACAGACTATGTGGCAAAAGTGAGAAAACCAAAAATTTTCATGGTCAAAGTAAAATTAAAATTGAAAGTCACTATTCCTCGACATTTTAAAATTATATATAGTGTAATGTAATTTCCAGATGTTTAATAACATAAAAACCAAAAATTTGTATAGTTTTAGTAATATAAATCTTCGTACTCTAATAAAATGATAACTAAAAGGGATATATGGCAGTACAATATTACTTCTCATCAAATTTTTTTTTACTTCTATCTCCTATTAAATAATCATATTAATTATTAATAATATTATTTAATTTTTTTAGATTAAAATAATTTTTTAATTGATAACGAAATAGATCTTTTATTAATATTTTTTAAAGAAATAAAACTTTTATAACATAAGAAAATTTTTTAAAATATCAAACTTTTTAAAAGTACAAAATATTTTAAAATTGGTTTTTTTTAAAGTATTTATAAATAAAAAATAATTAACATTGAAAGTTATAATAACAAAGTTTTTAAAAATTATATTTTTAAAAAATTAGTTTTAAAACAAAATTTTCATTCTATTTATAATAAGTAAGATTCAGTCGTATCTTATTTTATAATATCGTTTGTAATTAGTAAAGTTTTATTTTTTGTAATGTTCTTTTATTAAACTTGGTAATATACGAGTTTATTAAACCTAGCTTTATATATAAAATATTATCTTAAAAATAATGTCCTGCATCCCATGCGTCCCACCATTGTCACACCTCTTGAGTTATTTGCTAAGGCTGTTCCATTTTGTTTGTATTAGTGACGCAACATCAAGAATATGAGAAATAATTATGAGTAGTGAAACTTGAAAGGGTATAACTTTCAATTCATAAATAGTATATATAGTTCTTGTGTTTTGAAACTCCCTGTTTTTGTTCTGTATTTTGATTTTTTTCAATTCTTTAAATTTATGGGCGTTCAAAAGAACCGATATCTGAAAATATCCGAATGCGAATAAATCGATCCGAATCCTTATTCGGATATTCGGATTGGATCTCATCCGACCCCGAATCCGAATTCCTTATTTGGATTGGATTTCGGATATTATAGCTTTTTTATTCGGGTTATTCGTATATCCAATTAATCCGAATAAAAATTCAACTATGTTTTTAGTTCAATCTTTATTACCCGATTACCTATTATGTTTTCAACTTAATATTTAAGACTCTTAACATATTTTAGTTCTCTAATCCTAAACAGTTTTACAATAATCGATTATTGTTCTAAATTAGAGATTCCAATCTTCGGATTGTATACAATTACCTATTATATTTTAATTTTAAATTTGTGTTCAAGTCAAATTTGTATTTTTTGGTTTTAGTTTTATTGTGATTTAAACTTATAGAATATTAAGAATAAAAAATTAGCCCAAAAAAATAGGAAAAAAATATTATTTAGTTTATTCGGATAAATTTGGATTATTCGGATATATTCGAATTCGATCCAAATTGAATTCAGATAGATTCGGATCGGATAGAAATATACTTATTCGGATCGGATCGAATTTCGGATAAGGTAATGAAATTTTCAAATCCGAATAATCCGTTAGATGAACAGCCGTATTCAAATTACTTATTTTGACCGTATATTATTACCTTTTATTTTCATTTAGTATTATACTTGATATCTCCTTTACCTTGATCGATGTAAATGCATAGGTCGCTTGAGTCACCTATATAATAATATAAATAATTTATAAAGCTAATTTGTAGTATTCAAACAGCTTTTAACGTATCAATATAGCAGTTTTTCTTAATTTGAGTTTTATTCATGCTTTCTAGTTTCTACAAGATATACGCCATTCTACGCTCTAGTCTTTGTCTCATAAGCGTTTGTATCTCGTGTTGCTAGAAAAAATTGAGCCCAAGTTCATTGCTAATTTTACATCTTATTTTTCAATTTGTTAATTTATGATAGGTTTTTCCGTCGTAAATCCTTGCTAAGTTTACGATGGATTTTTGTGTTATTTTTCTTAACACAATTTCTTCTATGAAGAAAACTAATCACAAAACCTATACATCGCTGGATTTAAACTCACAAACCACTTAGTTGTTAATACATCTATTTTTAGTAGTAATGTGAAATATATGATACAAAACGCATGCCCTACATGTTAATACAATTGTTAAGAAAAAGTTTAGCCACTCGTTTAGTTAAGCTTACGACTAAGAAGAATATTAAAAAAAATGTACCAATTGAGGATATAAAAATCTATTATATAATTCTATTGATATATTATTTCATTAGCACTTACAATATTATAATATATAGAGTTAAGTTCATTTTTGCTCCCTAAGGTTTGACAAAAATAATCATTTTCATCCAAAAGATTGAAAACATCAATTTACCTCCAAATGTTTCATAATTTGTTTCAATTTTAGTCCAAAAGTTTCATCATTGTTTCAACTTGAATCCAAAATAATAAAACTTTTGGACTAAAACTGAAAGAACTTATGAAACTTTTGGAGGTAAATTGATGTTTTTAATCTTTTGGATGAAAATGGTTATTTTTGTCAAACCTTAGGAAGCAAAATTGAAATCAACTCTAATATATATGTAACTATGTAATACTATGATATTTTTTTACGTATACGAAACATATAATGATAATAAACCAACACAATCATTTCCAACAGCTAGATTGGAAACAATTTATGTAAGGATGGTTGACTAGTATGGTCGTTCTCCTATAACATTCCCGACAGGGTCATAGTTGCAAGTCATAAACACATCACCAGTGTCACAAACCACTCTAGCACACCCAACACGTCGAGTGGTCTTCCACACGATTTGCGTGTAATGCCCACATTGTTGGCCCGAGGCACACGTATTACTCCCATATCTATAGTACTTCTCTTCTCCAGCCCACGCGTTCACAGCATCCACCGGAGTCCAAGACGACCCGCTTCCCCAATATATATTCTCCCCTAACTTAAAATCATCCTCGGGAAACGAGTGCATGAGCTCACAATCTTCTTTCCTTTGTCCCGCCCACCACTGGGCATATTTTTGCAGTTGGAAATCCCAACCTAGTGGGATTTCCCACTTGGCTGCCCGAACCAAATTCTGGGCAAACAAGAACTGCAAAGACTCGTAAGTGCAACCAATACAAAGTTGTTTGGAGGTTCTGTAGACGGTTTCATTGTCGGGTTTTTGGTGGAAAGAAAGGGATGGTGTTGAGATGGAAAGAGTGAGGGGAGTTAGGAGGAGGATGGAGAAGAGTAGAGAAGATGGTGTCATAATCATCCTCGGGAAACGAGTGCATGAGCTTTGTCCCGACTGGCATATTTTGCAGTTGGAAATCCAACCTAGTGGGATTTCCCACTTGGCTGCCCGAACCAAATTCTGGGAACAAGAACTGCAAAGACTCGTAAGTGCAACCAATACAAGTTGTTTGGAGGTTCTGTAGACGGTTTCATTGTCGGTTTTTGGTGGAAAGAAAGGGATGGTGTTGAGATGGAAAGAGTGAGGGGAGTTAGGAGGAGGATGGAGAAGAGTAGAGAAGATGGTGTCATCTTTGGTAGGAATACGAATAGAATAGAATTAAATGATGGAATGGAATGGAATCCCGGCAACGGGCAGTGATAGGAGAGTCACTTGAGACAGGTATAAATATAGTTGCAACAAAGAATGTGACATTCATGAAGATGTGACTGCCATTGATTGGAGGTTACTAGCCTAACATTTATGCAAAACCATGTGTGGCGTGGGGTACAAATTTATATATAATATATGTGTGTATAAGACACATATGTAAGGATTTTTTTTTTAAGAGCACACACGCATAGATGTATTGATAACGAGAGAGGGTAGTTTTGTTGGTTGAACCCACCCGTGAATTATCTTTGGAGCATGTGACATTCCATGTTTCCTGCTGCAAAATGTGACGCGTGGGTCTTCTAGACTTGTTTGCTTTTGTCACGGGTCTCATTAACATTCCAAGAAATAATTTTAGATAATTAGTGGTGGATGGTTTTCAAGAGAAGTTTATGGTAAGTGGTGTGTTCATTGATTACAAACTTAAGTGTTTTATTTATATAGGATATAGAACAAAATGTTTTTTTATATTAAAAAAATTAGTTTTAATAAACTTGTTGTTTGAATAAATAAAAAATATTAAATAGAATGCAAATTAATAGATTATAAAATGATATCTAATATAAAATATGATTGAAATTACGTATAAATAAGTATTATAAGTAATATAACAATGATATCAACTTTTTAAACTTTTGTTTTTAAAATTTTGTTTAATTTTGAAAAAATTAAAAGTTAAACATTTTATTTCAAAATAAACCGTTTAAAAAATATCATTCCTAAAATATTTTTTGGACTAAATTTATGTCAAAACGTAAAATAACTCGAATTTATACCGTTGAACAAAAACGTGTTATACTTGACCCGACTCTTTTCCAAACAAAATTATGTCGAAACGCCGTAAAACGCAAAACGTACTTAAAAAAACAAGTGCGGCTGTGTCAAATACAACATGATAAAGTATAGATTATGATCGTTTCGACTCGTTTCCGCACTAAATTTACGTTAAAATGTAAGGTAACTCGGATTTATACCGTCGAATAAAAACGTTTATGTTTGACCGCACTAATTTTAAAACAAAATTTACGTCAAGATGTTGATCATATCAAAGAGTATAATAAACTATGCATTTAAACGTTTTATATTTGACCTGACTCGTACTGTACCGACATGTAACCCGAAACTTTAGAAACCTAAAAGGTTTGAGGAGACATCAATGTAAAAGGCGTAATTGTGTGCGGTAGATGTTAAAAGCATCTTATGTTTATTTTTTGGTATCCACTAATAATTTTTTTTTACAATAATCTACTCACTAAGCATGGTCACCTTTATAATTGTGTCATTTAACCGGGTACTGTTCACATCTTTAAAGCCTCACTAGCTAATTGGACAGTACGTGATTGTCACTCTTCAACGTCCCATTAATGACCATCCTTACAAATGTCTCACTAACATAAGTAATAATTATAACTACAAATTTTTTCTATTCTTTTTATTCCTCTTAATAATGTAAATGCTTGAATGAGAGATTATAATAAGTTCATCAAGCGTGTCTTCTCTTGGATCTTGAGAACATGGTTGGATTTATATCGTCCCACAAGAATAAAAAAAAAAATTTGGTTTTGAATATATAAGATGTTTGTTGAAATGATAAAGAAAGAGATGCTTAAATACCCAAGGGGAAAGAGAGTGAGAAAAATGAGCAAAACGCTTAAGTTCTTTCATGACTCGAGCTATGCACCGACCATTGATAAATTGTTATAACTTTTACTCTCAAATATTTATGATGAGACTTTTTGCATGGTGAAGATAAGAGATAATATAAGTAGAATTAAGTTTGACCAAGAGAGAGACGATACTAAACAAAGGTGTATCCCATCGAAGCACTACTAACAAATCATTGCCGGTAACCATTAAAATCTAGTTTTAATTTTTTTTTTGATTTTTTTTCTGTTAAGCCAATACAATAAAATTAATAGTTTTCACATGTAGGAATTCCTGAAAACATTCATGCTATATTGGTAATGCGAGAATCAGACCCACAATTAAACTTTAAAAACATGTTACAATCTTTTGCGGAAACCAAACTACGACTCTAATTAGAAATCAATTAAAAAGTTACATAATATATCAACCTTAACCACTATTTATGCTAGATAAAACTTTAACCTACTTTAACTCAAATCTCTACTTTATAGACATTCAAATAACTAGATAAATTTGCAAAACAATTAAATAGTAACTGATAACTCTAAACATTCAACTAATATTAAATATTAATTGATTAAACTAAGACTCATACTCAAAATAAAATACTTCCTAAAACTCCTTGAAAATAAGACTGTGATAATCCTCCAGATAATTAACCTTTTAACTTTTTTGATTTTTCACACATGAACTAATTAGATTTAATTTTCATAATTCTCCCTTAATTCTAATTAGATCATTCTTCTCTTCCTTTCTTCCCATCATTTTTGTTTTTTGTCCGTTCTTGATTCTTATCTTGCTTTCTTCCTTGTTTGACTTGCTTCTCCTTTTTTCTTTTTGACTTTCTTTCTTGCTTGATTTGTTTTCCTTCTCTTTCTTTATTGCTATCTTTCTTACTTACTCTCATATTGATTTAAGGATTTGAATCCGACTTTCTTCTTGCTGCTTTTGGGTGTAAGCAGAAACCATTCTTTTTTCTTTTTGCTAAGGTGGTAACGGTCAATATCTTAAACCTAAAATTGGCAGTCTAGCTATATTTCAAATATAGCTTATTGTTGTTTGACATGATTTTTGAGAAGAGTTAACATAGTAGATCGTTATTAGAGTTATTTTTTTTAATCTGGTGGTCTCGAAACTTAAATACTTCGCAACGGAGATGTATACTGATATGTGCAAGACTAGAATACTATTTAGTTGAGAAGATAGGCATGCTATTGACATGAGTTTCGTTATAAATCTAATTGTTTGAGTGAAATAGAGATGGGAAATACATGTGGTAGTGCATAGATATCACTCCATGAGCTAGAAAATGCTCAATGTAATGTGTTAATCACGTGATCTAAAATACATTGTGACGGGAAAGCTAAATCAAAAGTAAATTATTAGGTTACATATTTCTACTTACTAGAAACTAAATGTTCTATCTTTGTAGATATTTACGACTTTATGTAAATCTTTAAAACGTTGATATCACCATATTAATTAAACCGAAAATACAATAAAAAAGACAGAGTTATTTTTGCCTTAGTATTGAGCTTCAAATATCAAGCCCAAATAGTTTTTAACATATATTTGGGCTATAATTCGGTTACTAGGCTCATGACAGTCACAAAGAATACAAATATACAACCAGCCTTCGTCTTCTCCAGATCGATGAACCGAACACAACACTGTTTAAATCCCTCAAAGTTTAATTTTATTATACGATTTGTAACTATCATCATCGGTTTGATGGTCTCTTGAATCTTTTTTTTTTAATGACCAACGAATACTTTTTAAGCCGGTCACCGGGATAAACCCATTCGCGAAAGGCCATTCACGACCGCTAACACAGACAGCGCTGGTAAATAGATTAATATTGAAGCATGTTATTAATAATACATCATACAAGTATGTTATTATTGTATATGAATTATAAAGGCAAAAAACACCCAATATCATTACACTAATGTATACACTGTTAAAAGAATCATACAATCTTCACATCTCAACAAATAGACACCAAAATTCAATAAGGCTTCTCACCTATATAGTTTCCAGGAGGATCATAGTTACAAATCATGAACACACCCTTACCTCCAAAGCAAGTCACTCTAGCACACCCAATTCGCGTACTCGTCTTCCACACAATTTGTGTGTAATGCCCACACTCCCTCCCTTGATTGCACGAATTCGACTGGTGGTTGTACCAGCGCCCCTCTGACACCCATGTGGCAGCTGCTTGTGACGGCCTCCACCTGCGACCACTCCCCCAAAAAATGTTCTCCCCATAGGGCCCATTCGAATGCTTCAACAAGCAATCTTGTCGCCTTTGCCTAGCATATATGCTCGCATAACGGGCTAGGCGCCGGTCCCACACTAGCGGTGGCATATGGATCGCAGCTCGCGCTCGGTTTTGGAGAGAAATGAAGTCTTTGATAACATGGTTTGATTTTCTTCTTGGGATGGCATTGGACCCTGATAGGAGGATGCTAAAGAAGAAGACCAAGATCATGGAACATTTAGGCTTAGGAAACCACATTGGGACCGAACCCTTCGATTTGTTTAGTACGATAAGTGTTAGATTTGTAGCATGTTTTGTAGCATAAAATATTGGGGCCGGTGAGAACGAAAATTAGGTGTCATCCATGTTCTATGATGATTGTCAGTTGTCACATTGATAAACAAAAGTTTATTAAATTTTTACATATCTGTGTGAAAATATATAAATTTAAGGGGTCGTGTAGGACTACAGGTTGCAAAATGTGTTGTAAATGAAATGAAAATAAAATTGGAATTAGAATGTAAATAAGGTGGTACAATTAGTAAATTTTTTATTAAAATTATAATGTTAACTTTTAAACATTTCATTAGATTGTTGAACATTCTATGAGTAAGACTTTATTGATACGACATGCTATTTTTTTCATTCATTCCCTTTCAGGATCAGTCGTGGTCTTCCAAACTTTACCGATGGTATGGAAAAATCCCTCGCTTCATCTTAATGTAGAAGGAAAGTGAATTTCAATGGAAGAATTACATATTTTCCTTTACAAACTTAATCAATTACATATATATCCAATTTAACATTTTAATTACATATGTACATCCTTCTAAAACTTTGTCAATTACATATATATATTCAAATTAAAATTTTAATTGCATATATCACCTTTATTAAACATAAATATTACATATTCATCCATTTGGCTATTTTATTAAACTATAATATAACTTATATAACTGGTAATTTTGGTCAACCTCTTCTAACCATCATCAATTTATATAATTTTCTTTGTTGTCAAGTATAAAGAAAGTACGAAACGTTAATATCAAAACGTAAACAAATAACTAAAAAACGAAAGTTGTAAAGAAGAAAAAAAACTAGTTAAAAAATAAGTAAATATGTAATTTTATAGTTTTAGTAAAAAATAAGAGCAAAATAGTAGGTGTATATTTATTTTAATAACATTTATTCAAATGGGTACATATGTAATATCTATGTTTAATGGAGGGATATAGGTAATTAAAATTTTAGTTTGGGTATATATGTAAATGATTAAATTTTATAAGAGAATATATGTAATTAAAATTTTAAACTGGATATATATGTAATTGATTAAGTTTATAGGAGAAAATATGTAATTTTTTCAATTCCAATTGATGTAAGAAAATTTTCTAATTTTAATTCCATTGGTGAGTAACCAAACAAAATTTTAAATAGAAAATTTTTTAATTCTAATTTCAATTCTAAAAAAATTATGTGAACCAAACATTCCTAAGGAGATCAATTATCGGAAGATTTGCTTTGTGTTTTCTCGTAAAAAAAAAATATTGGAACGTTCCTTTCCCTAGATCATTAACATCAAGGGCGAAGGATAGAAGGAGCTGGGGTTTGGTCTGGTAATGTAAATTTTTGGTCTGGTAGTGTAAATTTTTTTACATATATCGAGTTGTCCCCTCTAAAAAAATTTAATTTCGCCCCCACCCCCAATGAGAGTGTTTAAGCTCCGTGTAAATTTTTTTACATATATCGAGTTGTCCCCTCTAAAAAAATTTAATTTCGCCCCCACCCCCAATGAGAGTGTTTAAGCTCCGCCACTGATTAACATATATGAGAAGTTATTGATTTAAAAGTATTAAGTAAATTCCTATTAAGGTATGTTTACATTCTCTTATGAATTTATTATAACTAGTTTTTATCCGTCGCGAGTTGCGGCGGCATCGGAAAGGGCATGATAAAATACAAACTACAATCGATCTAACTCGTTTTCAAACTAAATTTACATTTTGTAAAGTAACTCGAATTTTTTTTTGACAACCCTAAAACATATCAATAGTTGAATTAGTTATAGACCAATAACAAAATAAAAAGGGAATATGATTGAGGATGAGATCAATATCTATCATCATACTTATTTGGGTTCTAAACAATTACACAAACACCCAATTACATAGGTGTCTCCGAAATATTTAAACTACGTAGCAGAACATGCAACAAACTTACAATCTTCGCCATCTGTTAGGTAACCCGTATCAACATCTTCACCATAGTCATCGTGATAATCCCTTAATCTGCCGATCTTGCCATCTGAAATAAGTAATAAGCATCATGCATACTCAGAAAACGAACATGTACTCCCCATTTGACGTGCCCAAAAGAACAAACCAACTATAGCATAGTTGTGCTTGGAAACATGAATCTAAGCAATACTATTTTCCAGTTAAAGGCAACTAAAATGAAAGATTAAATTTAATTAACTACATCAATGCACACAAAAGAGCAAACTTTAATAATTCTAAGGATTTTTATGTTTGGTGACATCTTTCTTGAATGAACAGAGCAAACCTGAACAATTTTGAGAATCCTCATGTTTAGAAACATCTTTCTTCAATAAATATATGTATCATCAAATTTCTTGAAAATTCAATAGTAGATAATTTAGAAAGAAGAATTACTTAGTCTACAATTTGTATTACCTCAAAAGTTGCACGGACAAACAAGATTCTACTCCTCTCATCAACTTAGGTTAAGTTATGATTGATATGTACATTAACATACACCCTGAAACCTAATAAACATGTAAATAGAATGATTCTTAACACTTACAATCCCATCACATATGCAATTTACCTAGTTAATCGTAATAAATATATAGTAACAATAGAAATTTACCTTATGGGATATAAGAAGACAGCCGTGAGCTAGCTTCCAATTCAGGAGCAAGAGCAAAACTGAGAAACCAAGTCCTTTAACTTCCTCATCAATGAATCAGTCAACCAAACAACCCCAAAATCCTACAACTTCACGTTGCATAAGCTTCCATCTCAAACAATACCGAAATTTCTTTTAAATCTGAAACATAAAGTAACAAATTTTGCACAATTAATCTAAACCTTTCAATTACTAATGTTGCATATAGTTTTATCTAAAAGAGCATTTGCAACTAAAAAAACCTTTAAAGACTAATGATGGACTGGAGTTCATATCTATAAGCTCAAATCACAGCACTAACCAAAATTTCTAGTTTATACTTTGAAATCATCACCAAACTTTTGTTTTGAACAAACTGATCAGCAAACAATGAAAGAAATTGATTAGAGTGTTACTAATTGCTGCCTAAAACAAAATAGATGATTATTAGCAGCTCTTTGATTTGTGAAGTTGGATACATTACCTATCACACATCAAAACCAAAATGTTTAGTTTAGTGCCTTATGACATGATGTTTTTGAATGAACAACAAATATCAAAAAAAGCAAAGAAAAGAGACCTACAATTGTCCCTTTCACTATTGGTTGTTACCTCGTTCATTGCTGAAAAAAGTTAATTTGGTGACATGCATACCCAATTTAGGGTCGAACCCCTCCGGAACCTTGCACAATCGTCCTAAGCTTTGATCTTGAAACCCTAGCGCCATCATCCTGCTCCTATCCTCTCGTCGATCATCCTAATCTTCAAATCTGAGTAGATTAGGCTTAAATATCACATATCTATCATGGACCACCACCCACGACCCTAGCTCCTCCATTACCGTCTTCAATTCAGGCCTTCCCACACATCAGATGTGACTATTAAGCTTCAGCTTCTTTCGTCGTTGCTGTTGTCGAGTTCGCGGAACCGTGATGTTCATCCTCTTATTTCTCTCGCCATCTCATGTTTCTCTCTACATTTCTTTGGCGGTGATAATAGAAGAAAGAGAAAAGCAGGCACAACATAAAATCTCCCTGCAAATTCTAAAGAAGTGAAAATGATGTACCTAGCTGCGTTCACAATATGAAAACTAAAAAGAGTTTTGTGGCGAATTTCAAAACCTCTAAAACTTCACTATTTCTCACATTGGTTTTTTAATATATAGGATAATTTGTTAATATATTAAAATTGATTATATTCCAATGTTTATTACCAATTTACTTATTTTTCAGTTAAAAAAACTTACTTATTTTCCTAAAATGCAATTTTGCTAAATGATTACGAAAGGTATATTAATATTACTTTTTAATCTAAAATCAAATTAATTCTCGAAAATACAACATCTCAACAATTAAAATTTAGATGTTCTAAAACTATATTCATAATACTATTACGAATAGCATAAAATGTTTTCAAAATAAATCAGAATACAATAAGTTTAGAGTATTTACATGATTATTATTTCACAAATCAAATTTATTTATTTATTTAGGTTTTCTAAATTTTAATAAAATTTATAAAATAAGACTTCAATTTATTTTCTCAATTTCAGATTTGGCATGCGTTTAGCAAAAGAATTTTAGTTTCTAATTATGTAATTTTAACAAATTTAATCCGACAAAATGACTTGAATATGTACAAAATAGCAAATTCTATTAACATTAGACGGAATTTCAATTAGTTCAGTTACACCAAATTAATGAATTAAATAATACATAGTATGTGGACTAAATATGTTATTTAATCTGTGTGGCTTTTAAAAAAGTTTGGATATATGGACTGGGCCTGTTAACTCATAACTTGGTTAGTCCACAACTGCTGGCACAGCCTGTGTCCAGGTCAAAAGAAAAAGAAACATTTTTAGTTATTTATATTTATTAGTAACAACATTCATATATACATATACTAGATTAGTACCCCGTGTATTACAAAGGTTAAATAAATAAATTACTAAATAAATAGTAATAATAATTTATGAATTATTAAACTATGTTTGAAGATAAAATATGATTATAATTGCATCTGAATACCTACTTTAAGTAAATAAACCATAATATATTTTTATTAAACTTTTAATTTATAAAAAAATATGAGTTTTAAATATTTTGTTTTAATAAAAATGAATTTATTTTAAAAAAAGTTTGTTGTATTCTGTATTTTATAAAACTTTTGTTTTTATTATTAATTATATAATTTTTAGTATGAAAATGGTATGATTAATATTATTAGTATTCAAATATTACTAGTAATAAAGAGAAATGAGAAAGTTAGTATGATAAAACTTATAATGTATCAATTTTTTTTTTTAGATTTTCTTTGTTATAGATAGATAGATAGATATGTAGATAAATAGATAGGCTAGTAACCCATTTATTAAACGAATTATAGTTAATAATAATCACGAAGAGTTACAGTATAATATTTTAATAAAAGATATAATTAAAATTATATATACGTAATAGTTTAAGAAATAAAACAATTATATATTTTTTGACTCTCTTATCTAAATACTTTTATTTTTAAATATTTGTTTTGAAAAAAAATTTATAAAAAATTTTATTATTTATAAAAATCTTGTTTATTAAAAACTGGATTTCTAATTATTCTGATTGTTTTAATAAAACTGCTTTTAGAAAATTTTATATTTTTATGAATTTTTGAAATATTTTGTTTCAAAATGGTTTAGTGTTTTAAAAGTTTTTATATTATATAAATTTTTTTATTATTTCTATTTTAATAAAAAGACATGATTTTTAATTTACTTAATAAAATTTATTTTTAAAATATAGTTTTATTTTAAAAAATATAGACGAGAGAAAAAAATGTATCAATTAATAAAATTGATTTTTATTAAGAGAGAGAAATTAGATTGAGTGTTTAAATTACTATAATATCATTTTGAAGGGAAAATGAAATGAGAATATTTAAATGAATGACAAGTGTCAAAAAGATGGTTTAAAAGAATGACAAGTGTCAAAATAAACTTTTTTTTATTATATTCTATAGATATAGACTATAGATACACACACATATATATATATATATATATCATTATAATTTAGCTAAAATTTACCATCCTTTAAATTTACATATTACATATTTATAACATATTACATACTTATATGTAGTTGGTTAGAAACACAATGTATTATATGGATTGCACAAATACAACGTTATATACTTAGTCATATAATTATATAAATTTACATATCATATTTATAACATATTACAGAGTTTTGTAATATAAGTTCTAGAAATGCTATTTAGTTATACTTAATTATATTTTATATAAAGTATGAATTAAAAAAGTTCAATTTAAAAAAACTTTTATGAACAAACCTAACTTTTTTTAAATTTAAACATTTTATAGAAAGAATTATAGAAATTATTCTACTATATATTAAAACATTTGGTCGGTGCTACAGTAACTTAAGGTTATTTTCGTAATTTTGCGGTGCACATGCTACGTGTTTAGTGGAGAGAGCATCATCTTCAAAAGTCAGAAGAACCTTCGCCTCCAGCACTCTCACTCTCTCTTCTCCCATTTCTGATCTCTCTGTTCATTTAAGGAAGACGATGTGTAGTGGAGATGATGATGTTGGAATCTGCCATCTCTAGGCGTATGTTGGTATCGATTTCAAGTGAAGTAGTTAGGGTGATGACGTGGGTTGAGCGACTTCCATGAAAGAGGATTGGCATCGAACACGATGCTGATTAAGATCTAGGGCTTGAGGATTTGTATCAAGAACGATTACGTTGGTTTCCATTTTCAGTTCACTTATCAATTTGGTGATGAAAACAATCTAGAGACGACGAGCTCGTACCAAAATGTTATCCTCTTGTCCCCAGCAATGTTGTCTTCACGGATACGATTCCACCTCTCCCCATTGCGGTATTTTCAATCAAGGTCTTATATGTGTTCATCTCTATTGCTTTTAGTTTCATATCTCTTTCTCTCTCAGAATTCCACCGATTGAGCTTAGCATCTTTCTTCCGATTTTAGGGTAAAAGAGATCGCAGTCGACGACTGCATTTCATCTCACGGATTATTGCTTACGCCATTCACAATTTCTCAGATGAGTTTTGTTCGATTTTAGTTGCAGGTAGCTTGCTTCCAATGGACACGGTGAAGACTTCAGTCGCGTCTCCTGCGGCGGTTGCCCGATTCAGATCAGGGTTTACTTTTATTTCCTATCTCTAGCTTCCTTAGTGTTCATTTATTTATCTAATTAGGGGTTCGATTGAACGTGGAACAAGTTCGGCTATTGATGTTTGGTGTTGTCTCATGTTATTTTGGTAGAACTTGACTTGAATAAATAAGCATTTTTGGGAATTTACGAGGTTCATTTTCTAACTATGCACATACATGCCCTACAATTCAATTCAGTTTATTATAGTTATTGCCTCATATTAAAGATTATGGATACTTATTTTGTATTTTAGTGTTGATATCATAATGCATGAGCCCTTATGCTTAGAATGGAGATGTAAGAGCTACACACATCTAATTCTTAACCTGTATAATTGTTTAGGCTGCTTAAAATAAAAATTAAAGACTACTCAACAGTGATATGACCTGATCTTGTGGATTTGAACATGACTAATTTATATGATTGGGATGCTAGATTGGATTCTTTGGTGGTGAGTTGGTAGCAAGAAGTACATCATGTTTCCAAAAATTTGATGTGGTTTTCATTCATTTAAAGATGAGACCTATGTTCACCATCTCTTATAGGATTCATTGTTATCCAAATGTATTTTGATGTGAACGTTTACTGCCAATTTAACCATACTTTGAATTGAAAAACTTTATGTTTTGTGTTTTGAAGGGAACTAGGATGCCTCTTCAGTAAATGCTTTTCTGAATGTTGATTCCGGAGCTTCCTTTCTCTTTACATGAGATGATATTTTATGGATGTTACATAGATTTGGGGATCTGACCCTATGGTTTGGCTACACGACCCGTAAGCTCTGTCTCTTTTCATCAATGATTTGGAGTGTTGAATTCACTGTGTTTTGAAGGTTTTAAACTTTTGATTTATCTAACTTTCAGTATGGAATAGATAAAATGTATTGAAATTTTTCACTATTTTCCTGGATTATAATGTATGATGATGATGATATCAAGCTGTTGTTTAATATCCACCATGTGCTTTTGCTCATTGATAAAGCTTGCTTGATAACAAACCTGTAACTGATCATTTGTTTATGCTCATATTAATCTTTGATTCGCATGATATTAAGGATGCAAAATTACTTACCGGTTATAGAGATCCAATTTCTAGCATTTTTAAGCGAATTTTCGGTCTAAGTTTAAAGCTATAATCTTTTTAGAAGTATGCTAATATTTTTTATGGTATTATATAAGTTTCAATCTGAAGTTTTGTTGCTCCTGTTGTACACATATTTTGTATTCTGATGCGTAGGTGCTAGCTTTAGTTAATTATGTAAGGTGTAACTTTTATCTTTTTCTATTGGGTATCTATACATGATTTTTGCCCGTTTTTGACTTCTGCAATGAAACTGTGGTCCAATTTATTTATGGTAATTGTTGTTGGATGCATGTGTTTTGTTTACATCCTCATTTTGAACCGGCAAGGTAGCTACTGTTGTAGTTTCCTGCAAATGTTTTGCTATCTACATTTGTTATTTTTGTTTATGATAACAAGTTGATTTGATTTTGTTGCCAAGGTGTTAACATATGGTTTTTTTCTTTTTTGCTTTGTAGGTGCAGCTGCTGCTTTTGTTTCATCAAATTAATTAGGTCTCTTTCAGTCAAGGAAACGTAAGACAACTACATATCTGTTCCATATTATTACAGTCTTACAGAATAACCTCGCGGCAACGCGCGAGATTAAATTCTAGTTATTATTTAATAGCCGACAGACAAGAAAAAGAAATTATAAAAACAATTAAATAAATTTGTAAAGAAGAGAGACGAGAAAAATTTTTAAGGACCCACACAAGAATGACGAGCGTCCCCATTTTAGTTTTTACCTTAAACATTATAATAACTATTATTTTAAATTAGGTTGAAGGTTATTTTATGTTAGGTGAATAATATCACCCAAGTGGCCAAGTGTCTTTGCAGTATTCAATATATAAAGAAAAACATTTAGCTTGATGATACTAAAGTGTATTATGCTATGTCCCTTCTTAAGAGAGAGGTTCAAGACTCATCGTTAACATGTATCGCAGATTTAAGATTGGTTTAGAATGTGTGAGTTTCATGATAAAAGAAAATATAATCAATTGAGGAAATAGATTGACTTAAGTAAAAACATTTGTCTATGATATCTATACTAATAAATAAAAATACCGGACACTTATCACCATTATAGGTTATCTAATAATTGGTTTTCTTGCTTCTTTCTTCTCTTAATTATAAATGTTATAAAAGCTATTAATTAATTAATAATTATTCATAATTAAAATTTCAAATATGTCAACTCAAAATTTCAAATGTGTAATAATGGGTTTATTTAATCCGTATAATACACAATATTTAAGACATAACTTTTTATATTATTAACCATGTAACAGTAAATTTATTTAGCCATGTATTACACGTGATTGTAACCTAGTATATCATATATAAAGAAATAGATGTAGATAGAAATAATCCTCCTTCGGAAGTTTATACTTTTTATTTCACTTTCACTTCGTTTGTCAAAAACATGATTTGTAAGCTGATCAAATAAAATTTTCTCAAAAGTAATCATAAAAATTAACCGTTTGTAAGGTTTCTACATATTTAAATCAAACCAGTGTTACCAAACGATAAGTCATGACGATGCACAAATTTTAGACAAAATTACAGAAAACGTCTTTTAAGTTTATATAAAGTTGCAGGTTTCAACCTTTGTCTTTAAAAAGTACGCTAAACATCCTTTATGTTAATATTTTGTAATAGATATCGTCCTTTACACTAACTGTCGTTAACTTTTTCTGTTAAGTCAAGGGTAATTTGGTTTTTTTACCTCTAAAGGACTATTAATGTAATTTTTTCTAAACATAAAGGACGTTTTCTGCAACCTTTTTATTTCTTACTTAATTTATGTATTTTTAGAATAATACATATAAATATAATTTTTTTATAACATAGTATATATTATTTATTTAGTTTCATCCATGTATTATATATAAATATAAATTATATAAATAATTAAATAATACAAACGGTGTTTAGAGTTAAATAAATTATATAACTTTATAGAATAAGTCGATGAAAATAAATATATATTATATAAATAACAAAATATATAAATTATTTTCATGTACGTACAACTAACTAAATAGGTTCATCCATTTATAATTAATTAATTATTTTTAATCACGCATTATATATATTATATAAATACATATATTATTTTTCTCATCCATGTATTTAAACTATATAGATTATATAAAAATTAAATAATATAAAAATAAAATTAATATAACTAATATTTATATATAATACGTGGATGAAAATAATTAAATAATATATATTATGTTATAAAAAATCATATTTATATGTATTATTCTAAAAATACATAAATTAAGTAAGAAATAAAAAGATTGTAGAAAACATCCTTTATGTTTAGAAAAAATTACATTAATAGTCCTTTAAAGGTAAAAGTACCAAATTACCCTTGATTTAACAAAAAATATTAACGACAGTTAGTCTAAAGGATGATATCTGTTACAAAATGTTAACATAAAGGATGTTTAGAGTACTTTTTAAAGATAAATGATGAAACCTGTAACTTTATATAAACTTAAAGGACGTTTTCTGTAATTTTGTTCAAATTTTATTCTCTAATAATTATATCTTTATCAGGAAAGACTTGTATAATTTTATGGTTTTTTCACACCATTTGTTAACAAGAGACTTGAGAAAAACAACTTAAAAAAGAGAGTATATATATAATTACAAGCATCCTATGGTTAGGGTTGTGGTTGTCCTTATTTATTCTTCCCCCTTATTTATTTCTCTCTCTCTTTGTCCAAACCAAATAATATATGATACTCACAAATTGGATCTTGTTCGGTGGGCTCCTACTTCATTGCCCATGATGTTTACAACTTATTATTAGCTCGGGTGGGAAACAATGACCCAACACGCTCAATGGGACCGACCCGAATCAAAGGGCTATCTCCATCACAATTATTATAGCCTTATAAGGATCTCGTATAAGCTACGCATATTCTTATAGGAATATTGGCGTCAACGCGTTAGACACATATAAAACACGTTTCAAGCACTTGGAGTTAACTAGACGAGAAGGGTGTGCTAAAAATTTGGTACTAAACGTGGACATCTGAAATCAGATCCCAATCAACCTCAAACAAACTGGTTTGAGTGAAGTTTATTCATCACTGATAAGATATGTCAGTTTGAAATTTGTTTGAGGCCAATCTACTAAAACAGTTTTTATTATTATTTTTCTTTTATTTTAAATGATAATTTTTATTACTAGAAAAATATTCATCAAATCTATTGAAACAGTTAATAATGATCTAATCCGGTTTTAAACTGAAGCGCTTTCGATTGGATCCGCTTTTTTTTTCTCATAAAAAACTGGTTTCTAGTTGAGTTTAGTTTGATCCAATCAGTTTTTGAATAGCGTTGACATGGATCCGAACTGGTTTGACCAAAATTACGATTTTGTGCACTCCTCTTCCTTGATTCCTTTCCACAATACATTTTATCTTTTCGAATAATGTATTCTTGTTAGTAAGTGGTCTTTCAGAAAGCCACGTTGTTAGATCCAAAAACTTATATTCTTCGGTAAAAGATTCTAAATCATCTTTCGATTCTAATAAAAGAGTAACTAGGTGTGACGCATTTCAATACTAAATTTTTTCCAATCAAATTTTTCCGCTTCTCTCTCCTATTAAATAATCACATTTATTAATAATAATATTAGTTAATAAAGAAAATATTTTTTTAATAAATTAATAAAGAAAACATTTTATTAATGTTATTTCTAAGGAACCAAATTTTATAAAATAACAAACTTTTTAAAACATCAAAATTTTTTAATGATATAAAATATTTTAAAACTAGCATTTTTAAAAGTAAAATTTTTATAATTAAAAAATAATTAGTTAATAGTTATAATAAGAAGGTTTTTAAAATGATAATTTTTTAATACGTTTATTTTGAAATAAAAATTTCATTTTATTTATATTAAGAAAAATTATAATAATTTCTTATCTTAAAATATCATTTTATAATTAATAAATTTTTATTTTATTTATTCAACTCGTATAATACACCGGTTTACTAAAGCGTAATGTACTTATACATGAGTATGACAATATATTCAGGCATAATTGGTAAGTGTTTATAACTATACCTCCCCTTGAATCTTGAATTTGAGGCTAAACATAATTGTCTTTTATATCGTGTATAACTAATATTTATAAGACAAAATTCACATTAACGTACAAGGGTTTTATACAAGAACTAGCCTTAAAGGACCCGTGTATTACACGGGTTGCATAATAAGAAAACATAAATATAAATTTATATATAATTTTAATTACTGACATTACTTATGATATATAAATTAGTTTTAAAATATCTATCTATAGTATATAATAAATCTTATCTTATCTTACTACTCTAATAAAATAATAACTTGAGATGCCACATGGCAGCACCACAAGCATCCTCACTAAAATTCTCCCGCCTCTCTCTCCTCTTAAAGAATTAACTTAATTATTAATAATATTATTTAACCTTCTTTCACATTTAATAAATTTAAAAAGAGATCTATTTATTAATGTTATTCTTAAATAAACAAATTTTTTATAAAATAATAAATTTTTCCAAACCATAAAACTTTTTTAAAAATACGAAATATTTTATAATTGGTATTTTTAAAAATTCAATTTTTTAAAACCAAAAATAATTAAATTTGGGAGTTATTATAAGGAAATTTTTAAAAATGACATTTTTATACTGTTTTTTTTAGAAGAAAACGTTTATTTTTTTTTGGAAAAATGGTTAAAAATAAAATTTTAAAAAGTTGATATCACTATTTTATTAGTTATAGTCATTTCTTATACGTAATTTCAGTCATATCATATTTTAGAATATCATTTTCTAATTATATAAATATTATTATATTAATATTTTATTTATCTAACCCGTGTAATACACGGGTTTACTAAAACTAGTATATAATAAAAGAGTAGCTAGTATGACACATGACACTCTCTTGTTACTTGTCAAAAAAAATTTTCCGCCTAAACTATAATCTTATTTTAGTTAAGTTTTTATTTTAAGAAACAAAATTAATAATTGATTTTGTTTTTAATTTATTTTTTTTATATTATCAACTAAATTGTGTAATCATATGTTATTTTGAATTGTAAATACTTTTATCATAAAATAAGATTTAATTGAAAAAAAGTTTAAGAAAATATTTATTGATATATTTATATATTTTGGATTAATTTCAATTTAAGACAATTTGTTTTTTATTTCACACAGGTCAATTGCATGTTATATTATCCGAAGAAGTATTCGAATATATATAACTTGAAAATGCAACTTTTTATTTTTTATTATTTTATGTAATACGTAATTTAATCATACAAAATATTTATACATTTATGAATTATATATGAATTATATAGTTTTTATATTACATGGGTATCTAACCTAGTATGATATATATGATATTTTTTCATCTGTAAATAGCAAAAACATTAGAAAACATTGAATTATTTCCTTAAATAACATTTTTGAAATGATAATCATAAAAAGTGATAATTTCTCTCTTAATTACTAATTACCATAAATAAGTAAAAATACTTTGGGCGGAAAAATATAAATTTTGATAGTTTAAAATTGTAACATGTGTCATATTAAGTTACTATTTTATTAAAGTAGTAGAATAGAATAAAATAGAATAGAATGTATACGCGGTTTATGCTTTGTATAGTTTGAATACGTGTTCCACTGATTTCAAAAAGATAGTATGTTGTTTAATAAAATAAGTTTTACTCACGCTTAATTCTACAAACAATATCAAGTTCTCTTTGGATGTGTGACACCATCTCACCCGTTTTCTTTTTATCATCTTTTACAATTTTCTAAAACTAGATGATTTCCATGCACTTTGCAACGGGTGAAAATCTTAATAATATAATAATCTAAGATATCGTAAAGTTATGATCAAGACTAAAAGAACCTTAATAAAAAAACAAATATGAAAAAAGTAAACTAATTTTAGAAAATTCATGTGCATAAAAGGACATGATATTATTCTACAGTAATATTATTTGATATATTTCGGTTGTTTGTGTGATATTAATAAACAGTTAAATGTATTTTATTAATGACGTACAGAATAGTAAATTTAATATATAAGATTCATTAGCATTAGAAAAGAAATATAGAATAAACATTAATTTATTTGTTGGCATCAAAAAATAAATAAAGAAATAGTAAATAAATCTGCAGCTGGATACGTGTGTATGCGAACTTCATTACGCACATTACGACAATAACATTAATGTGATTAAGTATATAAGATAATTGTATGAAGTGATGTCGGCTTGGTAATAGAGATCAATACATAGATAGAATACGTTAGTATAACTAGCATGTTATACATATAATAATTTAAAAACCCAAAAAAGTAATCTAAAAGGAAAAAAAATATAAGAAAAGTAAAAGAAAATGTAACCCATAAGATTGAAACCGCAAGAATTGACTAAAAGAAGAAAGCTTTAACCAATTCCATCACAATCAACTTTGTTAATATATTTAAAAGACATGTATTTAAGTAGTAAAAAAAGTCATGTCTTTCAATTAACCAGTGCTAGTGATAAATGAGAATATGAGATACAGTAAACTATAGGTTTGTATATCTTCGTTTAAATTGAGGTTGTCATCTTGCATGTAAAGTGCAAATGTTACGGTCATATGAAGGAGATGGCGATGATATGATAAATACAATACATAGATCTTAGTCAATTAAATCACTCACATTAGATTTTTTATTTTTATTTTTATAATTACATTAAAAACACTATTTTTTCTCTCTTATTTTCAATTAAATAATATTTTTTACTTTTATCATTACATTTTCTCTCTCCTATACTCACAACCACTTTCAAAACATTAAAAAACTTATAAGGGTTGAACATTGATTCTTCAAATATACAAATTAAACAGTAACTTTTCTCTCTACTCTACTCACAACCATTTATAACCATTTCTTAAAATATAAAAAACATACTCATATAAATATATAAAGATTCTACTGTGAATGCTCTAGAAAGCGGGTCACCTATGGGGCCACAAAACATATGTGGTTCGTTATGAAGACATGATTTATTTAACTAAAAACAATAATGGTTGCTCCTTCTAGGGCTACTGGTATTCGTTCTTTTTTTTTTTTTTTTTATGACACTATTAGCATCGTATCAGATTCTTTTATTTTCTTACGTTTTTTTCGTTTTGCAGGGTGTTGTTTTAGTTTTTCCTTGTTTCTCCATTTTCCTGTTTGGCAATAGTCACAACAACAAAAGAAGTTCTGGTGGTGCCCGGCAAGTTTTCATCTCGTTTTGGGAATTTTGGTGTCACAAGGTTTGGAGAATGGTATTCTCACCCGGGGCTCGGTTTCTCCAACTCTCCCTGGGCACCACACTTGTGATCTAATGTACAAAAAACATTAATTTGGCATAATGAAGGTGAACTGAGACAAAGCAATTAGGGTGATTAAGGTTTGTGTATCATGTTATTTGTTAGCTACTTATTTCTTTAACAATAATTAAAAACAAAACCCTAAGAAGAAAACACCATGCAACATCACATCACTCGCCCTACGTTATGAAGAGTAGGTTTTACAGTAATTCTATGGGTTTGTTATAATGGACAAATACATATTTATCCTTGTAAAATAACTTAATTGCATATTTACCCAGATCAAATTTAAAATTGCATATTCCCCTCCATTAATCTTTTTAATTGCATATTTACTCAAATGATAACCAAAATTACATATATCCCCTCCATTAATATTTTTAATTGTATATTTACCCAAATCATAACCAAAATTGCATATATCTCCTTTTTTAATGAATTTTTTTTTTGGATTTACCTATTTTGAATTATTTTATTAAAAATAAATTATATATTGATTTATTTAAATTTTTTAAATTCATATTCACCCATTTTTAGCTTGTTTTTTTTTTCTTTTTATATTTTTTTAGTTTTTTTTTCTGTTTTTTTAATCATCTTTTGCTAATGATTTTTAGTTGTTTCTTAAACTTTTTTTTTCTTTTTGTGTTTTTTTAATATTCGTTTACGTTGAGTCTATTTTTTATCAAGGTTTTAGAGTAACAATAATAAAATGTTATTAAACTTTTAATTTGTTACAGAACTAACAAATTATGACAAAAACAATCACAAACAGTTATGAATAAAATAGTCATCCTATAATTATTACTAATAAAATGTCAAAATAAGTTAATTTAGTATTATTTTTATTAAAAAAGGGTTTATATATAATTTTAGTTTTAAGTTGGATAAATATGCAATAAAATATATTAAGCAAGGGGATATATGTAATTTTGATTTTGATTTGGGTAAATATGCAATTAACAAGATTTATAAGGGTATATATGCAATTGCCCCTTGTTATAAGTACACCTATAACTCTCTCATTCTCTTTATTTTTTTTATACACACATACATATATATACGTAGAGAGAGATAGAAAGATGTGGGTGTACTTTATCAAATTTGGGTATTCATATAACCCAAACGTAATTCTACTACGAAGAAAAATGTACTATGAAGGAAAATGCATTTCTTTAATGTTTTAATTCTAAATGTTGATTAATATTATTATTATTATTACTACTACTATCTATTTCTCTTATTGTTACAAAAATATACTTAAAATGGAACAAATTAACAACTTGAAGGTAATAGCTTGGTGGCAAGGTGCAATAAATGGTGTCCCAACATATTGACGCCAGCCTTTTATTTGTTTTTTGGGGTGAATTTTTATTTTTGTTTTTTTCGCTTTTATTTTTTTATTATTTAACTACAACATAATATTATTATAGTTTTATGTCTCTTTTAACTCACCTTTTTTTATTATTGAACTTGATATTGTTATGTGTTAAATTTGTAGAGGTCGTGATTTTACTTTAATTGTATGATTTTTAAAGTATTAATAATTTATTTTCACTTATTTTTTTTTAATATTTGTTTATTTTATTTAACAAAATAATATGAATTTTTTTCTAAAGTCTGAATACACAGTTCTTACGTATTTATTTGTATTCATGTTTATGCATATGTTTAAAACTATTTATATGTTCTTGTTAATTTTCATGTAACTTCATAGTTAATGTTAGTTAATATATTGTTGTATTTGTTTGGTTACCCCACTATGTAACATGGGCATAACCTCTGGTTTTAGTGATGAGGTTATGACTTTTGTGCTTTATCTCAGACAGAATATGCATATAAAATACCTAAGAGCGTTCATAGTGATTCCCTAAAAGTATGTGAGTATGTTTTTTAAATTATAAGAAATAGTTTTGAGGAGTCGTGAGTGTATGAGAGAATGTTACTGTTCATATGTATATTTGAGGAAACACCGTTCAAGTCTTATAAATTTTTTAATGTTTTTAAAAGTGGTTGTGAGTGTAGGAGAGAAAAAAAAATAATGATAGAAGTATTAAAAAATATTATTTAATTAAAAATAAGAGAGAAAAAATAGTGATTTTTATTGTAATTTTGTGGATGAAGATATGAAATCAACTGTGAATGCTCTAAGTGAACTACGAGGTCAAACCGACACAAAATCCAATAGATAAAACTGAAGCTCATAACATTCGGGATGGAGAATTAGCTATGGGAATAACTTTAAAAGTTTTCACATGTATGATATTAGGTGATACCCTAATTGATTACCAAAACATGCATAATCGTTTACTTGAGTCATATCTCAAAGCATTACTTTTATTTTCATGTTTTTTAGGTAGTCGAATAATCCACCAATTCGATTATTAGATTAATAGTAAAATAAATGCAGTTGAGAATCGCAACATGTAATTTATAACAAACTAACATGCATACTTGATACCCACAGATATACCTTATATCCGACTGGTAATGAGTAAACGAATACCACATAAGTATGAGACCTAGTTTAAGAATCAAATATGAGACTATGGTTACTGATTCTCGTTTCAAACTCGTCTAAAGTTGTACAAAAAAGGGTTTCGGAACTAGAAATGGTTTATAACCCGGAACCGACCCACCTAAGGAACCTGTTAGGAACTGACCCAATCCGGCGGTTTAATATCGGTTTGAGTATCCCTCGATTAACACTAGGATGTGACTTGTAAAAACCAAACTAAAACAGACCAGTAAAAAACCAAAATCGCTTTAGAAGCGGAAGTGATCATCTTCTACTAAAAAATCCGTTTGGACAAAAACTGTTTTTTTTACTTCCCTTAAACATAACCAAAGTGGTATGAAACCAGAACTCGTATTTGGAATTACCTAATTTTTACACTTGTAGAGCCGTGCTTAAATTGAACTTCATCTTGGGTTGTTGACTATTTCTTTGCCTTTATTATTAAAACAAAATAATATTATTCGCATACCAATGCGTCTATTTGTGAAATTAACGGCCCACGTTTTTCCTCCCATTTACCCTTTTAAGTTTTTTAAATTTTAATTAATATACCATGCGAGTGTCAGTGTTCACAACAAGCCAGTACAGTACTAGTAAATGAAACCCATTACTAAAAAAGAAGAGTACTAATATTGAAACATCCTTGAATAAATCGAAACCCGTCTATACGCGGCGTATGGGTCCATACGAGGCGTATAGAGTCGAAAACACTGAAAACGAGAAAAATTCAGGGGGACAGTCAGAGGGCTATACGCCCTATATAGCACCATACGACACCCCCTATACTACACATATAGGGCTATACAACGCGTATATCAAATTTTAAAGCCAGTCACTAGTAGAATATTCTTTTGGGGCTTGAGAGGCGGAGGAGAGGGGCGTGTCCTTCGTGACGTGACCACTCTCACGAGCAAGAGGCTCTCTATTTAAATTATTTATTTCTTCCTTCAATCGTCCATGACTTAACTCCTACGTGACTTTACTTTTTTTATTACATCGCCTACGTAATATACTCTTAAGGGCAAACTTTAATCATAGTTGCCACCCCAAGCCTCTAACTGTTCCTCTGTCCGCTTACATGTCCTTCATTTCTTTCTCAAATCTCACTTTAGGTATTCATTTTTAAACTTTTTAAATTTTATTTTATCATTTTATTATTTGCTAAATTATTTGATTTATTTGCTTTTTTTACATAATAATATTTTTAACTCCTAAACATCACCTAACCTTACACTTGAAAGGTTGAGCATATATTATTTTTATGAGAAACAACCACCAATACTAGTAAGCTGTAAGTTAGAAAGTCATGAATTTGATTATTTGAATGCTAGCTTAAACTTATCTTGAATATTATATATGTATCTAACATTTAATTTGCTTTTATTTTTTTTATTATTCGACCCAACTCAACATGCATAGAATTAAAAATATAGAGTAAATTACACGAATGGTCCCCTTGGTTTAGGGCAAATTATGGATTTGTTCCCTAAATGTATTTTCTTAGGTATTTGGTCTTCAAATGTGTTGTTTGCTTTCAAGAATGGTCCCTGGGTTTAATGGTGTTAAATTGATTAGTTAGTTTAAAGGACACTGAAGTCATTTTCACATTAAATTACCCATTTGTTTAAAAAATAAAAATATAGTATAAACACACATTAACTCCTTCACTTCATCTGTTCATCCCCATCCTAGCCGCACCTTCTTCTCCGACTACCTCCCCTTCTAAGGCAACTAAATCAAGGCATACTGGTGTACCCTCACCTCGGTTTGATATAACGAGACATCCCAAAACCATAATCGAAGGCATACTGGTATACCAACCTTCTTCCTTAGTAACAGTTTTTGATCTTTACAAACTAGAATCAAGCCTTTGAGTATTAAAACCAAACCAAAACGTTATAAAAAATTGGTTTAAGTTTGAGAACTATATTTCACATGTCCCCTCCAAAACCACATTTACAAGTTGAGAACATATACATGGCTTTTTGAAATATAGCTAAACCAAAGCACGATTACATGCATAAAACATGAAAATAAAACAAGAGCAAGTGGAGCAAAAAAATTTGCGAGGAGCCTGAGCTAAATTTCTTCATGATTTTGCAATTATAGCATTATATGCTATATTAATTAACAACATGATTGCTACAGTTGACTTATTTGTTTCCTTATTTGACCTCAAAAGTTTGTTGGAGTTGCTTTTTTGGCCCCTCAAGATTTAGTTTTAAGAACTTTCAACTTTGGCCACAAAACATTAGTATTTTATGAATTTGTTATAAAAGTAAACTGGGTTAGTTTTTTTATTGTTTTTTATTTTCATTCTCTCCTTTTTTTTATTATATATAATTTACGCTTTAAACCTATTTTTTTTCTCTAATAATTTCGTTTATTGGTAATAACTTTCGATCGTAGATTTTCTTTTTTTTTTTGAGAAACAGAATACTCGGGTGGCTTTATTTTCTTTGTCAATGCTTCGATACAATTTTCTTTTTAAAAAGTAGTTGTATTAAAAATCAATTTACTTTGGTATCGTAAGATATAATGAGTGTAGTTACCGTTAAGTACCATGACTTATCGAACCGGTTATGAGGGGGGAAAATAAGGTGCATTGGTATTATCGATACCAACTTCAATATTCGTCTTTATGGTTTTCAACGAGCTGAGACCATAGTGGCCAAACTCACATGTGTAGCGTGGCAATAAAACATCCAAGATCTTGTTGTGTAGTACGGGGGAATTACTTTCGTGTGTTAACTTTTTTAGTTAAACGGAATGAGTGGTTGTCTTTAGTTCTCTTTTTGTCAACGTTTAGATATAACTTTTTTTGAAAACAGAGTTGTATTCAAAATCGAGTATTGTTTGGTATACTAAGCTATAGTGATTGAAGTAACCATTGCGGTACTGCGACGAGCCAAACCGATTATAAGTAACATTAATGTTTCCTTGGTTTTATCAGAACCGGTATTAGTATTCGCCATTATGATTTTCAATGAGATGAGCCGAACCAATAACGACCAAAGTAATGTAACGTTAGAGAAAAACAATCTGTTCCCCGCCGCTTAGCATGGGGAACAAACTAGTTTCTATTAGAATCGAAGATTTAGCAGACAACTTAAGCACTCAATTGAGATTTAAACAATTAGCTTAAAGATTTTGCTCAATTCACTACGAAACAATTAGCTTAAAGAAAACAATTCATTAAAAATTTAAACAACTAGTGTATTACATCGCGCGCGTTGCGCACGTGATGGTTGACTCGAAAAAATTTGGAGCTGTATAAGCGTCATGCTCGGGTTCAAACACGGTGTTCGGTTGTGGCTGCTAACCGTAAACGATAGCCACGCCAAAACAACCGACATCACGCCGCTTATCTCATCATCGCCCTGAGAGTTCATCTGGTTGACAACACAATAGTGACATCTAATAGTCTCAGATGAGATGCTCCTCATCATCATTGACACCATGAAACAAAGGCCATCAGTGAATAACGCATACCTAAAAGAACCATCAAACAAACAACATAAAAGTGACAGTCATGCATCGGTTGTTTGTACTCCAAACAATGGAGTACCAAAAAGTGAAACCCAAAAGCAAGTCTCAGATGAGAAGGTTCTCATCATCATCGACACAACGAAACCATCGTTACCGTAGCCAGTAATAGCAACACCCAGGCATGTACATCCGTAGGTCTACCAATCTGGAACCGGACAAAAGGGATCGAAAATCGCCATGACCGCAACATCAATCAGGCTACTACCGCAAAGGGACAACAATGGTGGTCGGACCGCCGCCGCCAACATGCCTAATCGCATCACAGATCTAAAACCCTAAATGGGTATTGGAGGGACACAAAGGCGAGAAGGCAACATGGTGGTTGCACAACCATTGTCGCCGCCATTCACAGCTATAGGACCGCTGCCCCGGTCCAAACCAACCATAGAGGGGCGACAGATCGGAAATCGATCGTGCCGACGTCACCACCATGACAAACAAACCACAAATCCACCTTACCAGGCACAGATGCAACAAACCCGATCACCATCACAAACGAAACAGGAACCAGATCTGTGACTCGATTAGGCATGGCTACCGCCATCGTTTCTATCGCCACCATAAACATCCAACGAAAGTCGGGGGAGAGCCGCAACCGGTGAGAACGGCCCGAAAGGAAAGAAATGCGGCCAGCCAACGAAGCGGCCGTCAACAACAACCGGCGAGCCTTTCTCTCTCTATAAACCAACTGTGACATTCCCCTCTCTCTATAAAACCAACGGAGACACCCTTTTGTCTCCTTATAAAACCGAGTGCAGAGAGGAGTAGAACGGCATCCATAACGCTGGCAATAGGAGAAGAGGGCAACCACCACCAGGAACCCTTTCTCTCTCTGTAAAACCAACTTGCAGCACTCTCTCTCTCTCTCTCTCTCTCTCTCTACAAAACCTTGGCAGGAAGCCATATAAAAAGCTACACAGTAAACAAAGTGGAACAAAGACTTGTACTATACGCACCAGAGCATGTACACAAAATATAACTGTTCAATCCTATATGCATTAATATAAAGGTAAATTCATATGAAATTTTAACTAATAAGTTCATATAGATAACTATATGTACTTGATGATATATTTTAAGAAATTTAAATTACTATAACTTAAAAAGAAAGGTCGGTGGGGTTTTGACTGCCTACGTTTCGACATACGTCTACGTTTTGACGTAAATTTTATTCAGAAATAATTTGGGTCAAATATAAAACGTTTTAATGCTTATTTTTATGTACGCTTTGAGTTGACCTACGTTTCGACATTAGTTTGTTTGAAAACGCGTCGGGTCAATATAATACTTTTTCATTTACTATACGTTTGGACGTAAATTTAGTTCGAAAAAGGTCGGAGCGATTGTAAGTCTATGTTTCGACATTAATTTTGTTTGAAAACGAGTCAGGTCAAATATTAAAGGTTTTTGTTCGACGGTATAAATTCGAGTTACTCTACGTATTGAAGTAAAATTAGTTTGGAAACGAGTCGGGTCGATTGTATTCTATACTTTATCACGTCACGTATAATGCCGCGGCAACCCGCGACGGGTAATAAACTTAGTTATACTTAACCTCATGATACTTTGAAGGTGACGTAACCTATGACCCATTAACTTTGAAGGTACTAAAGATAAGTTAGGTAACGTATTAGGTTTGTTCAACGCCCGACGTGTTAAAAACTCAGCCACACCTTCTCATCACTTCCTTTGTGGCCCCTAAAAACCCAACCGGCTTTGCTTTCATTGTTTAGGTACCTTCTCATATTTCAACCCACGATTCACGAGCCCAGAGCCCCCACCCCCAAACCATCTCTATAACAACAACTACTTCCTTGTAAACACCCCATTCATACTTTCTTTTTTCCGATAGTAATAATAATAGTAGTAGTCTTCGTCAAATGGAGATTATCAGCGGCGGCGAACGCAAGCGGCATGTGGCAGTTTTCGCTTTCCCCTTCGCCTCACACCCCCCTCTCCTCCTAACCGTCGTCCGGCGGCTAGCTTCCGCCGCCCCCACGGTGGTCTTCTCCTTCTTCTCCACCGGAAAGTCTAACCGTGCTTTGTTCCCTCACGGTGGTTCCGGCAACATTCTGCCGTACGATGTGTCGGACGGGCTGCCGGAGGGGTATGAGTGGAAACTTCATGGGGATATTAACATGTTTCTGGCGGTGGCGGAGGCGGAGTTCAAGCGAGGTGTCGCTGCGGCGGAGAAGGATGTTGGGTTGAAGGTTAGTTGTCTGGTGGTGGATGCGTTCTTGTGGTTCGCCGGTGATCTGGCGGAGGCGGTGGATATCCCCTGGGTGGCGTTTTGGACCGCCGGAGCTTGTTCTCTTTCTGCACATTTTTATACTGATCGCATCAGACAAAAATATGATGAAATCAAAGGTATTCAGTATTATTTTGGTTTCTACTGATAATTCATATTCTAATACGTTTTCATGTGCAGATTCAGTAGGGCTTGATGATGAAATCCCCAAATTGATACCTGGGCTCTCTGTGGTTCGACTAGGTGACATACCTAGCGGCATCATAACCGGAGACCTAGAGTCACCGTTCGCAACCATGCCGCATAAGATGGCTGGAGCCTTAACCAGAGCAACCGCAGTTATCATCAATTCTTTTCAGGAGTTAGACCCTGAGCTGACAAATAACCTATCTTCAATCTTTAACAACTTCCTGAACATTGGTCCGTTTAATCTCATATCCCAGCAGAAATCGCCGTCAAAGCCTGATGAATTCGGTTGCATTTCGTGGTTAGAGACTCAAAACGCGGGGTCCGTGGTCTACATTTCGTTCGGGACGGTGTGCACGCCCCCGCCCCACGAGTTAGTCGCGCTGGCTGAGGCGCTAGAAGAGGCGAAAACCCCGTTTTTATGGTCGATAAACGAGGATTCCCAGAAGCATTTACCGTCAGGGTTCTTGGAGAGAACCGCGGTGAATGGGTCTGGGAAAGTGGTGCCCTGGGCACCACAGGTTCAGGTGTTGCAGCATCCTGCAATAGGGGTGTTTACAACACACGGTGGGTGGAATTCCGTGTTGGAGAGTATTGCGGCTGGTGTGCCGATGATTTGCAGGCCGTTTTACGGCGATCAACCGATCAATGCTTGGATGGTTGAGCGAGTTTGGGGGATCGGGGTGCGAATTGAGGGCGGGAGTTTCACGAAACGCGTGACTTGTGATGCTTTGGATCGAGTTTTTTCGGTTGATGGATCGTTTAAAGGGCAGAAAGAGAGAACTGAAGCTTTGAAAGATCTTGCTCATAAGGCTGTTGGACCGAATGGGAGTTCGTATCGAAATTTCCAGACTTTGGTGGATCTGGTCTCCGGTGGCGCCACCGTCTAACGTAATAACATTATCGAAGTTCTGCAAGTTTGTGCTTCATTATCATTCCTAATCTTATTTTCGAAGAGTTAGATGTGATAAAGTTTGTTATTGCTTCAGAAAAATAATCTTAGCTCGTTTGTAGATATTTTTGTTGGTTAAATGGTAACATAGATGGGTTGGCAGAAGAAACTTAAAAGAGTACTGGGGTTCGAATCTGGTTAAAGGGGCTGTTTGGGGTTCAAAAGTAACTTCATTTAACTTCTCAAAAACAACTTTTCAACCATTTAAAACCAACTTTTCAACCTTTTACCCAAACATACTTATCGACTTATTAACTTCTAAAAAGTTAATAAGTCAAAAGTTGGTTAAGAAGTTGATTTGCCAAACATGCACAAAGTTAGCTTAGGGGGTTTTAAAATGGACTATTGTTGTTAAAAATTTGGAAACATAGAGATAAAACTAGCACACTTTAATTGAAATCAAATGCTGCTTATGTAGCAATAATACAATGACTCCAAAAACCGAGTCCAATGGTAAACAGAAAATCCTAACAAACCCACGATATTCTAAACAACTAACAACCCATATGACCAGAACTCTTAGGGGCCGTTTGGTTCGCATAATATTTTGCAAAGGAATTGGAATTGGAAATGGAATTGGAATTGGAATCTTGTTAAAATTGATAACGTGTTTGCTTGGTCAATTTTGAGTGAAATTGAAATTTTAATTTTGAACATTTCATTGGATTGTTAAACATTCCATGAGTAAGTGGATGGAATGTGAATTCCAATGAATGATGGAAAATTTTCCAATTCCAATTCCATCCATTGACCAACCAAACATGATTTTGAATGTAAAATTTTCCAATTCCAATTCTAATTCCTGAGAATTCTGTGAACCAAACGGGGCATTAGACTATCACCAATGTTGAAATCAAAAAAGTCAGCAGACACATCAGAAACCCACTTATTCTTTAAAAACTCTAAAAACCTTTTCAATAGTAAAACTTAAAAACACTTAAAAACATTGCCACATTATTATCACATTTTATATTTATTTTTAATTACCAATCTTATATATTAATATAAAATATAAATAAAATTTTAGTATGTTTTTTTGTTGGATGGAAATTTTAAAATTTTAAAATATAAAAGTTAAATACTTTTTAGAGGGAAATTTTAAAATTTTTAAAAACTTTAAACTAAATATAGTCGTTATGTGTACGTTATAAATTTTTGAAAATTTACATCAATTAAAATTGAAAAACTAAATATTTTATTAATATAAATATATTGTTTCTTTTTTTTTTTAATATTAAAACCCAACCCCTGACCCACCTCCTGAAAATATCAGATGGTTTTGGTGTTCATCTCCTTGAACATCTACCCTAAAAAACAAACCTCACAATAAAGAGGTGTGATCTAGTTGGAATTTTTGCTTTGAAAACACTACAAAAATAAGCCATTGGAGATAGACAAACCTTACCTCTATTCTACAAGTGTGAAGAAGGAAAGAAGCGAGTTCCACAAATTTATCGCTTGGATACTTATATGGTCCACCAAAATCAACTAGTCCACAAAACGTTTCACCGGAAGCTAAACATTAAGTTACTAACATCCCATCCAAAACAAGAATACAAGATGATAAGAAGTGATTCAACAGAAAACAAAGAACGCATCTATAATAATAGCGTTTGAACTGGCATTTAAGGTCAACTGCACATAAAAGTCAAAGCAGAAAGTCAACTTTCTGGAGCTCAACAGGTGCAGTTTCATCATCTTTTATACCCATTAAAAGACTAAAATCCCCTTCTAAAAAAGCCTTCATGAAAGCAACCACAGCCCCTCCAACAAACCTCCTCATGGGCTCTCTACACTTACCATTCTTACAGAAACAATAAGTAGCCTTCCCCCGAATCCCGCTAGTCTTGTCATCAAGCATGTCGAGATGCCCGTAATCTTTCACAACAAAATAGCAAGCCGGTTTACAACACTCGTTGTAAAACTCCTCATGGTTCACCCCTTTTGGAGCACAAGCCGGGAACAACGGGTTTTTCCTGACTTCACCAAGGCCCGCACCAATAACCATCACCGGCATTTCAAGATCAAACGAATGTGGAACATAAGTGAGAACTTTTGGTTCAGTTTGCTTGCCTTTGTCCATTCCATCAACTGGATCAATCCCAATCAATGCTGCAAATTTTAACTTTAGTTCTGTTTTAAGTCTATTTAGAACAAGCGCGAAAGCCACTTTTCCCCCGCGACTGTGGCCCGCCAGTCCTAGCTTTGTTAGGTCCGCGTGTACTTGGGGCGAGAGCAACTTTGGAAGTCCTTCGGGTAGCCAGTTGGTTATTGTAGCCACACACTCGACTTCTTTGGTCGCGTCTGCTCCCGTCACTGAATATAACTGTGCAATTGTGCCAAAAGATTTGTAAGTAATTTGTTGTATTCTCTAGTAATTATATCTATATACACTCTCATTACATAAGAAGTAATAAGTTAGGCACTCTCATGACACTAGATGCACAACGGAAGATGGTTTTAACTGCAACAAATATCAGGATTATATGCACTAATTTCTTCATATGGTGTAAATAGGCTTTAAACTACAATAAAATTAGTCAAATGTACATATCCTTGTTAATATTTTCACACTAAAGAGTGTAGGATCGTAAAATCATTTAGATAGGTGTTAATCATTTCGGTTGATGGGTTTTGGGTCGGTGGGTTGAATTTATATAACACACACGATATATTGAGTTAAATACATCAACCTTAAACGGATACACTTAAAATCATCTAGACTGAACACTTAAACGAATCAAATGAGTTGGTGGTTTGTGAACGAATTGACAAATTGTATCCGGTTTTGAGGTGTTTAGTATTCGAATTAAATTTGAAAAACTTGAAATTCGATTTGATTCGGAAATCACCATTTCAAAAATAAATTCGAATTCGATTTGAAGTTTTTTATCGAATTCGAATAGGATTTGAAATTTGTGATTTTCGATTCGATAATCTCGAATTAAAAATATACATATAATTTTATATATATACATATTATATACTTATCTATTTTTGTGTTTTATATAAATGAATTATGTATACATATATTAATTCAATTCATATTTTAATACCTTAAATACCTATTTCTAATTTTCTAGCTTCGATTTCTTCTTTAGTTCTTTCATATATTAAAGGTTATTAGTTTTGAAAATAAAAAATTAAAATATTTTTTTGCATGAATTTGAATTTGACAATCAAATTCGAATCAAACCGAATCGAATTTTCGAATTTGAATTTGGTTATGAATTCGAATTCGAATCTAAACTATTAAATCTAATTCGAATCCGAATCGAATTCGAATATAGTTTCAAAAAGTCAAAATTCGAATAATTCGATTCGATTAATTTGAGAATTCAAAATTCGATTCGTTGAACATCCCTAGTCATGTTAACCTTATAAAATATTTCATTATCTTGATTTTAAACATGTTGAAGTGTCATAATGTTTTTTTAAAAAGGATTAAACATGATCCATTCAATTTAACAGTTTAACACGTCAATAACAATACCTCTTTAGTAAACATGCTACTAGTCTTGTTTCCAATCGTGTCAACAAGTGTAACCTCTTTACAGCACTCACATCCTAATTTTTTATTTTAATCCTTATAATTACACTAAAAATCACTACTTGTTTTCTTTTCTTTCAATTAAATAATATCTTTTTATACATTTTTCATAATATTTTTTCTATATTCCACTCACAACCACTTTAAACAATATTAAAAAATTTATAAGTGTTGAACAATGAATGCTTTTAGAGCATTCACAACCCGTTCCCCAAATTTATGTGAGTGTGAGTCCTTATATTATATAGAATGATTATAAGTGGTTGTGAGTGAAGGATATGAGAAATTTACCGTTCAATCTGTATTTTGGTGAAACACTGTTCAAAACACTATAATGTTTTTAATATATTTTAAGTGGTTGTGAGTGGATTAGAGGGAAAAAATAATGATAAAATTGAAAATAAGAGATAAAAAATAGTGATTTTTAGTGTAATTACATGGATAAACATGAAGAATGGGTTGTGAATGAACTTTAAGTCCATAAACTAACATTACATCCTTAGGTGTTGCGGTTGCTTGGTTTTGAACAAACATTACAAAAAAATAAAAACATCATGATAACACATTAAAATTTTTATAAAACAGTATAGATCTATCAAAATTATAAAATAAGTGTACATGACTTCTAATAAAATTTATATCAATTTGTACATAAAATTATGTGAAAAGTAGTATGAACCTTTGCGTTTTTATCTACTCATCCATCAAATCTGAAATTAAAAAATAATGAACAAAATATTTCAAAATATAAAGTCAAAGAAAGTAAAAGCACACACAAGTATACATGGTGTTACTATTCATCATCTATTATTTTTTTAATATTATATATAAGATATTTATATTTATATAATATAATATATGAAAAACTGTATGCGATAATCCCGATCAAACCCAAAGCACAAGACTTTCGTATGTGTGGTGTGGGGCCACTCTAGACAAAATAAATAAAAGGAATAAACCTGGGGGACAACGAGGATGAAGCCATGGGAAGCTATATGATGGCTGAGCTGAGAGTAAAAGCAGTTATACAGAAGATAACCATGAAGTAAAATCAACACTGGGAATTCTCCTGCTTCTACAGGTGTAAATATCAACAGAGGCTTTGGAGTAACTGCTTCATCTGGTTTTACGACCTGTGTTTCATGCTCTCCGTTGATGAAAACGCCTGTGCTTGAACAGATGGAGACTGAAGATGAAGAAGAAGGAGGAGACATCACTTGATTCAATCTTGAAGTTTTATTTTATTTTTTTTTATTATTAACTTTTGTTTGTTGATTGCTTGATTGGGATAGGGTTAGGTGCTTGTTTGTGTGGTGTTCATAGGCCCAGCTTGAAGCTTAATGTAAAAGCAAAACATATGGAATTGAATTTTAGCCACGTTTCTTGGTAAACAAATGCTATACGTAATAGTTTGTACATCATATAATTAATGTCGTACGTTTCTTTAGGAGTTGGTAAACACTCGGCATACCATTGGCAGTTGGTTATTTCAGAGGTTGAATTTTTTTTTTCTTCTTTTGAACGACAAATCTATCCTATTTATATAACTAAATTACTATATATTAAATCATGTCTGGTTTTAAACCTAGGACCTTCTTTCTCTTTACCAAATGAGCTAGCCCCACATTGACAGGTTGAAATTTTCTTACCGGTTGATTGCTCAACACCGATTTCTAAAAGAAAAAAAATTTTATTACTTTTTTTTTTTCAATGGCTAAGATAAGATTTATTAAAAAAGAGTTAGCAAGAAACTAAAACCCCGAGAAAAATTACAATATATATTAAAAAACAACTTCACTACTAAAACCCCGAGAAAAATTACAATATATATTAAAAAACAACTTCACTGCTACAGTGAAGTTTGCTTTTTAATATATTGGCCACACAATTATGTAAAATACATTTAAAAGTTTGTGTTTTTATATATTGACCACATATTATGATAAAATGTATTTAAAACCCAAATTCTAATTAGGATTAACAACAAAGTTTTATATTTTTGCTTTTTGACACAAAAGTTTACTTTTTTTGTTTTTCGGTTCAAACATTAGAATTGGTATTCGATATTATCGGAACCGGTATCGGTATACGCTTTTGTGGTTTCCGATAAGCCAACCCGACAACGAAGAAAGTCACAGTAGCGTAAGACAAAGGAAAACAACCAAACTTCCGTACGCGTAACGCAGGTGAAGTTTGCTTTTTGACCACAAACGTTTATTTTTTTGTGTTTTTGACGTCAAATATTAGTATCGGTATTTAATCGAACTGGTATCGGTATACGCTTTTGTGGTTTCCGATGAGCCAATCCGACAACGAAGAAAGTCACGGTCGCGTAAGACAGAGAAAAACAACTAAACTCCCGCGCGCGTAGCTCGGGTTAAAACACTAGTTAGTAACAATAATACACCATAGAGAAGAAAAAGGTCGAACAACACCCACAATTGTCTGCATATCATAGTGAGACCAAAAATGTCATAGTTGACACATTTCTCTTCATCCCGCTTTTTATTTATAGGCCTCCTCTGTAATCTTTACCGGCGACTAAGCTTTGATTATAAACCACTTCGTTCCTTTTCTTCTAATACACCAACAAGCTATACGAATAACGGCTTAAACCATTTTCTTTTTGTGCTCATCACCCGAAATTGCTTTGTGATCGAATCTCTGTTAAATCCTTAAAGCAAAAGGCATAGATGGATGGCACATTACACTATTAGCTGATTTGAGTCTAAATGAAGTTAGTGACCGAGCATGACATGAATAAATGATTAACGGATTCATGTAGTTGTCCATACAGTTTGCAAGTAGAAGGCCTCATATGTATCCTCCTATGGAATAACTCATCCATTGTAGAAATTCTATTTATTTCTGCTCTCCAATTAAATATATAAATTTTGTTGAGAATCCAATTGTTCTATGAAAATTTATAGAACTCCTCCCCATAAATATAAAGCAAAGAATATACCCCGCTCTAAATCAATAAAGCTTTTGAGAAATTGATATTTTGAGATGAGAAAAATTACTATAATATATAGAACATGAACTTTATACCTAAACTTGAAACGAATAACCCTAAACACTTGAATGCAAATGAAGAAAATACGAACAATTGAAATAACTAAAATAACCAGAATGCGAACATCAACACGATTTTTGGTATATGAAACAAATATAGCAAAATCACTAGAACAACAAGGTTCATCACAATGGTGAAACCCTAGAAAAGAAAAAGATGATGAAGTGTGTAACTAAAGCAGAGTGAATAAGGCCCCTCTAGAAGCGGTTGGCCGATTATTGCTTCTCGAGGAAACCAAAGATTTTCCTATGGAAGCACAAAAATCAATAATAGACCATCTACACCCTAGACATTTAGCCACTCGGAATAAAAATAAGCAAAGGGACCCGTTAAATAGACACCCTATAATTTTAAATCAACACCCCAAAATTTCTATACGTGTCGTATAGCCCCATACGCGTCGTATAGGGGGGGTCGTATAAGGCTATATGTGTCGTATAGGGCTATATGTGTCGTATAGCCATCTGACAGCCCCCTGAATTTTTCCTCGTAGTCAATGTCGAAATTCGTTATACGCGTCGTATAGCCCTATATGTGTCGTATAGGGAGGTCGTATAGGGCTATATGGGGAGTATAGCTCTCTGACAGCCCCCCTGAATTTTCCTCGTTTTTAGTGTATTCGACCCTATACGTCGCGTATGGACCCATACGCGGCATATAGGAGGGTGTCGATTTATCTGGGTGGGTGTCTCTATATTAGGACCCTTAAAAAAGATCAAGACTCATATCATTGTTAGTTATAATTCCCTGATCTAGGGATTTCTTTAAATACCTTAATAAGCGTATAGCAATCTGTAAATGACTTTGATTAGGCTTGTCTAGAAAATAACTGTAAAAATTACAATATGAGAGTAATTTGATCTATGTAAAACAAGTAAATAAGTTTTCAAATTAATTGCAATATCTAGTTTCATGAGTCAGAGAATTGTTAGAATTACAATTTGCCATGATAACATAGATTAGTTCAATTGGTGTACTTACATGATTACAACCACTCAAACAAAACTCAGTTAAAAGTTTAGTACAATATTTTTGTTGTGACGATTCTTACGACCTTCATTCCTAGAAAATATTTTAATATTCCCAAATTTTCAAAGTAAAAAAATATAGGATACGAACTTTACATCCTAACCTCAAACAAATAATCCTAGAATCTTTGAATACAAATGAAGAAAACACAAACAATTGAAGCAATAAAAAAAGACAAAGAAGCATGTATGAAGCAGATAGGGATTGCATAAGAGTAAATGAGCTCATAATTTACGTCACACACTCTCTCGCTTAAACTCGTAAGCTCCATCTACAATCGAGCACCCTCGAATCATCCAAGACCCGCACTTCTTTTAGAGAAGAAAGGGGTCATTTGTGGGTCATCGGCAACACAAATGGTCCACTCCAATTCTAGCTTTGTTCCGGCCAGCTAGAGGTGTATAAATTGTTTTTTTTTTTGCCAAACCGATTGGTTTTTAAACCGGACCGGTTTATTTTGCGTGGGTACAAACCATTTTTTTCAAACCGGTTTTTCCTCAAGAATCCTCAAACTGCTCAAATCGGTTTGGCCCAGTTTGTAAACCGATTAAAAAGAAAAAGTTTTTATCCCGATTTAACATGTTTTTATTAATTAAAACCGGTTCACAAATCAGTTTTGGGTGCCGGGCTACCAAACGAGTATACAAACTGTCGGTTTGAGTTGGGCTAGAAACTAGTTTGAGTCAGGCTAGAAACCGGTTTGACTCAAACCGGTTCGGGTTTTTTTTACTGGTTTTTTTTTTTGAATCGGTTTTTTTACACGCCTCTAGTTCCAGCCCATAAGCTGATAAAACAATCCAGCCCACAAGTGCAAAAAAGTCCAAATACATGTTACAAAGATAAGTAGGTAACACAAAAAAGTTAGACAAAAAACTATAGACGAATAATTTGGGCATTAGAATTGGTATTATCCATATAAAGTAGGAAGTAGCATGAATAGTGATGTTTCAATTTATTTACAATTTAGTCATGTACTTTTAAATTTTTAAAATTTGATTATAAACTTTAAAATCCTTTTTAATTTTGCCAATAACTTTTAATTTTTTAACATTTGAGCACAAACTTCAATTCATTATAATTTGAAACAAAACAATTATTAACTAATCTTTATAGTTAATTTTATACATATTTTGTCTTACTCTTATAACTTTCACATATTATTATATTATATTCCGAAATATAGTTGCGACACTTGTATTTTTATCTATGTTTTGGTATAAATTTTAACTAAATCCAGCTAGGTAACGTTTCAACGTAAATTTTTATTCAAAATCAAGTTGAAGCAAATATGATATGTTTTAGTTTTTTATAGTTTGCATAAATTCATTTTCGTGTTTTTCATACTAATTTTTGGAAGGAGGTAACTTTTGTGTGCTTGTCGAATATAATTTCACAACATGCTTTTTTTCATGTGTTTCGGTATTTGAGACCAAAATGTTGTAACCTTGTACACTTTTGTTAATATGTTTATTCATATCAGTATCACCGTCGTAACATACGGTTACAACCACCACCTAGTTATTAACAATTACAAGGGAAGAAGAATACAAAAGCAAAATAGGAGGAAGAAAAAGGCCAAAAGAAGCACTGAATGGTGCAGAAATGTGGTGATTGTGAATTATCGGTTATTGCACTCGAGGTCGAGAGGCCAATCTTCGATAATGAAAGAGAGATTTTTTTCGAATTATATTATCTAAAGATATTTTATTTAAGTGATGTATTGAAAAAGGTGATTTTTTTGGAAAGATTGAACCATGTGGTTGATAGCTTTCAATGGATTGGTTATTTAAACAGATATTTATATACTTACACTTTTTTCCAAATCATTAGACTTTTTAATTTTTAATTCTTTATAACAGAAGTTAGCAAATAATAGTTTCTCCATTTTATAAACAGGAGCCGCAAACGAGTCGAGTCAGTACCACTTAAAAACCTAGTCAAACTGACTCGATTTATTCATTTTAACGAACAAAAAGTAATGTATTTTTTATTTTTATCTTAATTGGTTGAACCACTTATATATGAGAAAGATAGTTTATAGACTATCATCAACTTCTACAGTTTTATATATTTTTATTAGGATAACGTACCAAGGTTTATTATAATATTGTGTTGATAGTGAAACTTAAACTTAGATGCTATTGTAAAATTCAATTATAATTTAGGTTTTAATTTAAATGAGGAAATGAACGAGCAAATTAAAAAGCGAGTCATGAGCGAGCGTACTTTGGTTTGGGCTCAACGTGTTTACAAGATGAGCCAAACCAATATCAAGCGAACTTTTTCCAAGCAAGACTGAAGCGAGTGGTGTATTTTTGTAAAAGCACTACTATAGACCAATTAGTTATTTATTTATTAGAAAAAAAAATAAAAATAAAAACAAAAACAAAAACAAAAACTTGTTAAATCTGTCTACATGAATAGTGTACCCAGTTGATGACAAACTTCCAAATAGAATTTTATAAGACCAAATAAGACATTAGAAATTATATTGATTTGAGGTAGGAGATGTGCACACTTTGACAAGACTCTTGAAAACAAGATTTTAAGACAACGCCCTTGGCAGGGAGGGTAAGGGGCAAACACCCCCTGTGGAGATCGAGCTGGCTAGTTAGTTCCAATAAGTTTTAGTGTGACATGTTTGTTATATACCATGAGTTACTTTGGAATTGCTTGATTGATAATGAAAAAATTAATGCTTTAGTAGTAAGTTGATACTGATCGTCGGTAGTAACGATAATCGGTAACAACTATATTTTTTTGACCGTCACTTTGCATCTATAAAACTAATCACCAGTAGCAAAAATAATAGGTCACAACTTTGTTTTTTCGGTACTAACTGATATATCTATAGCTAAACTGATTAACAATAGCAAAGTTGATCATTAATAGGAAAAATGATCACCGGTAGCAAAAATTAGTGGTAAACTGAAAATCGATAGCAATTTAACAGCTAGGTCGCAACTTTAATGATAACAATGTTGATGATGTGTAGCATTTTGACTTAGTAAGATAAGTTACTACTAATTGTTGATCGATACTGCTAATGGCTAGTAGCAATTGAACGGTCAGTATCTACTATTGATGTCTAGTCAATCGGTAATGTAACAACCAAGGGTTGACTTGTAGTTATAAACACCAACTGTAATGTCTTTTTTACAAAGGGTCACGATGGTTTATTACACCAATTCAACCCTATACAAAGGTTGACTTTAGTCTGATTTCACAACTAATTTCCTACAAAGAAAATCATATTTGTCTGTGTGTATTAACTCTCTGTTTAATTTGATTAAGGATTTCGTATACCAACGAACAATTATTTTTTGAAAGCGATCACACGATTCAGAATGTATCCGATCAAAAAACGAAATCAATCAAGAAACAACAACTATTGTTGTTCACAAACTGAAGACTTCTATGATGCATCCCTAAAGCTATCTTGTATTCTTGTGTAAAAATCTCATTATAGCATCAATAATAAGCTTCATACAGAAAGGCATGTAATTTAGAATATTATATTTATCAAGCAGAAACCGAAATCAAATCATCTTTCCCTTCTACTAGTCCCCTGCATTCAACATGTCTACAAAAGATCTTAATATAAACATAAAAAACATACTTTTATCACTAATAATTCCACAAAGACTGCCAAAACTTTGTATAATTACAAAAGAAAACAGATTATCAAAAACGCTTTTAGATCGTTTATTGGACCTTGTGATTGTCGTTATCCAAAAAAAAAAAGATACTCTGCATCGCAACTATGAAGATCACATAATGCAAGTGTAAAATATCCTGTCACTTTCCTAAAACTCCACATCTTTTTGTCGTCAGCTTAATCACAAATCACCCAATGAAATAATGCAAACATGATTGTTCTTACTGATCAAAGAATAAACTGTATATCTTTCGGTATTTGTAGTCATTTTGGGTACTTTAAGTTCTGATATTTGCAAAGAGATAGAGTTGAAATGGAGGAAGGGGGACTTCAAACGCCATTGGTGGGTCAAGAATCAGTAAAGGGGGTGAGGTCGTACAGCAAAGATGAGATCTTTAGTGAGTTCAAGAAACAGTTGTACTTAGCAGGACCGTTAATGACAGTTAATCTACTGATTTGTGGGTTATCGATGATTTCGGTGATGTTCGTGGGTCATTTGGGTGAGCTGGCTCTCTCTGGTGCTTCAATGGCTACTTCTTTTGCTTCTGTAACTGGCACCAGTTTAATGGTTGGTTCATTTTCTTACTATCACTTGTAGATCTTTGATCTTCAATTCGTTTTCTGAAGTGTTTTGCATTAAGTTTTGAAAGTTGTTACTGACAATGAATAACTATAATCATAATAAGATGTTTAGATGGCACTAGTAATCAGCAAATTGTGATTATTTACATGTAAACTGGTGGGGCTGTAAACGATCCGAGCCGAGCCGAGCCGAGCCGAGCCGAGCTGAGCCCGGCGGGCTCGGGCTTGGCTCGTTTAAATACCGAGCCGAGACAGCTCAGCTCGTTTATCTTAACGAGCTTAAATTGTGAGCTCGGGCACGGCTTGTTTATTTGATTTTTTTAAATAATTTTATTATTATTATACATATTGGTATATATATATATATATATATAAACAAAAAATAATAAATTTTACATTTGTTTATTCTAAATCGTTGAAACAATTATATAAGATTGTTATTTTAAGAATTATAATCATTTTTTTATATTTTTATACTAGTTTTTCATTATAAAATATCGAGATAATAATATGTGTATGATCTATTTCAGATAATATGTCATAATCCTGACTTATAATTTATGTAAATTACAATTTAAGTTTTAATTTAAACACATGCGAGCCAACAAGCCATCCACGAGCCAAGCTGACTTTGGCTCAGGCGCGAGTCGTTTGCAAACCGAGCCAATCCAGCTTGACTCGTTTATAGACGGGTCAATTTCGAGCGAGCTATTTTCGAGCGAGCCGTGTGCTTTTTGAACAACACTACTAGTTAAATAATCCTAAATGATCATATTACGATATTATTATCAAAAGCTTCTATGTGGTTCCTCTGTTTCGCGAAGTTGTTAAAGTTCGATTCTTGTTTTGATGTAAATAGATTGGAATGGGGAGTGCTTTAGACACATTCTGTGGACAATCTTTTGGGGCCAAACAGTATCATCTGCTAGGAATCCATATGCAAAGAGCCATGATTGTTCTTTTATCGGTCAGCATACCGCTTGCTTTTATTTGGGCAAATGCTGGAACTTTGCTTGTTTTTCTAGGCCAAGATCCTGAGATCTCAGCCGAAGCTGGCGTTTATGCAAAATTCATGATCCCTAGTCTGTTTGCAAACGCCTTACTTCAATGTCACATTCGGTTTCTACAGTCTCAAAACAATGTGATTCCAATGATGTTAAGCACTGGGATTACAACTTCACTTCATATTTTAACTTGTTGGATTATGGTGTTTAAATCGGGCCTCGGGAGTAGAGGTGCAGCATTGGCTAATGCAGTCTCTCTCTGGATCAATGTGTTGTTGTTAGCTATATATGTTCGCGTTTCTCCTTCGTGTAAGAAGACTTGGACTGGTTTCTCGAAAGAGGCTTTTCATAATATTCCAACTTTTTTGAAACTTGCAGTTCCTTCTGCAGTTATGGTTTGGTAATTCAAGATTTTCTTTTTCTTAAACTTTAGATAAAGATTTTTCTTTTTGAATCAACACCCTTTTGTAGAACTTCTGATTCTTTTCGTAGTTTGGAGATATGGTCGTTCGAGATGATGGTTTTGCTATCTGGTCTTCTTCCTAATCCACAACTAGAAACCTCAGTTCTTTCTATCAGGTTAATCAACTCAATCCAACCCAAATATTTGATCTTCTTGTATCGTGTTTTGTCTGCTGAATCAACTGGTTGATAAACAACTTTCATTGCAGCCTCAATACATGCTCAATGATTTACATGATTCCTCTTGGTCTAAGTGCTGCCACAAGGTGATTTACAGATTTTTCATGTTCAAAGTTGTTAAAACTTAATATTCAAGTTCTTATGTTTGCATTTCTTCCAAATTGTTTGCAGTGTAAGGGTTTCAAATGAATTGGGAGCGGGGCGGGCACAAGCAGCACGCTTAGCAATACGCGTTTCAATGTTTTCTGTAATGACAGAAGGCGTTTTGGGTGCATTGATCTTGATTTGGGGGCGAAAACTATGGGGGTACTGTTATAGCAATGAAGAAGAAGTTGTGAGTTACATTGCACATATGATGCTGCTTCTTGCAGGATCTCATGTTGTTGATGGCATCCAATCTGTGCTTTCAGGTTACAACAAACCAATGAACTACTCATTTGTTATAGTTCTAAATGTTAAACATATATGCAAAAATGTTAACTGTCATACATTCTTTTACAGTTCTAACATCAATTCTTTTTATATTTACAATATGTAGGGGCCGTTAGAGGTAGTGGGCGACAAAAAATAGGCGCGATTGTGAACTTGGGAGCGTATTATTTGATCGGGATTCCTTTGGCGATCTTGTTTGCTTTTGCACTTCATATGGGAGGGAAGGTAGTAACTTCTTTTTAAGATCTCATCTTGTTTTGAGAGCAGTACTCAATCCGAAACTTCCATAATATCATATATATTCAACCAATAATATTAATATAAACACTCGTTTAAAATACTTCAAAATTCATAATATGAACGATACACACTTCTGTTATTCCTTACAAGATATGTTCTCATGTCATAATGCAAGTTATAACTTGTGTTTCCCCTTACAATCCATTTTCTCATGTCATAGTGCAAGTTATAACAAAAGGGTATTACAAATGTCTTTAGTTTAAAAATATCTATATATGATATTATGATTTTTATTTTGTTAGGTAAATATGATGTTATATCAAGTTTTGAAGTGGATATAAGAAATTATCTTTAATTCTTATGTAACTTATTGATTATGCAGGGATTATGGTTCGGTATCATTGCAGCATTGTTAGCTCAGGCATTATTTCTTTTTATTTTGACTTTGTGCACGAATTGGGAAGAGGAAGTACGTTAAGATTATCTTTAATTCTATGTTTTTGATCTCTTTACTAGCTAGTCTAATTCTTGTGTAATATTCATTTGATGTAATTATGCATTTTGTTTTCTTGAATTTGTAGGCAAAGAAGGCTAATCAAAGAGTTTCTGACTCTATGACACAAGATGAGGTATCATAGTGACAAGGTAGATAACGGATGAATAGTCTATACTTTCTTGGATGACAAGCAACAGATAATCAATCTATTATGGTATGGGCAGTTGCAGAAAAACTTATGAGTTTCTGTGGTTCGGGTACGTGATATGTTGTTAAATGTTTTCGACGTGTGCTTTCCTTTATCTTATTATTTTTATTGATATACGATTTATTGTGTTGGACAAAGCAAGAATATATTAAAATTGCATTCCAATGTATTAATATATTATTTTCAACTTCAATTCAATTTAAACTCATTCAAATTCAAATTTTGACCGGGTCAATGGGTCAGACATTTTGACCGGGTTAGATGCAAATCAAACAGCCCCTAAGACTCACTTAGCTTTTAGGGGTGAGCATGGTCGGTTTGATTCGGTTTTAGCCTAAAACCGAACCAAAAACCGATATTTCGGTTTCTAGGTTTTTAAAACCGTTTGGTTTTGGTTTTTTCAGTTTTTGGTTTTCGGTTTCGGTTTGGTTTTTTCGGTTTTACCATTTGAACTTCAAGTTTTTAAAGAAAAATTTGTTTTGAAATAATAAATTTAAGATAAAACTTTGCCCTTACATTATTTTATTGAACTTTAAATATAATCTCTATATTCTTATAAATTAGTTAACATTAAAAATTAAATGCAATTCATAAAATATAAGAACAAAAATACAATGAAACATTTTAATGTATTAATTCAAACAAAAAAAGTTTAAATATTATTCTTGAAACCTAAATACTCAATATTTTGTAGATAACATAAGTTAAACAACTAACTAGTAGGCTAACAATGTTTATAAGTGTATGATTACACCTCTAAATTTACAAGTTTGGTTTTGTGGTTTCGGTTTTTATTACAAGCAAAACCAAAACCAAACCGAAAAAATTCGGTTATTAAATAATCATCAAACCAAACCATCTGTTTCTTAGCGGTTTCGGTTTTTTCGGTTTGGTCGCGTCGGTTATTTTGGTTACGGTTTGGTTATTTCGGTTTTTTTCACACCCCTATTAGCTTTCATACTTTTACACATACCTTAGATTGTGTGACAACAGATCAAGTTTAAGGTCTTACAAAAATAAACTCCAACAACTCATGAATCAACCTATGCACAATAAAAACCCCGCGTGTTGCAGAAAGAAAACGGGTAGCCACATGTCTTCAGACCATGATCCACAAACCAGCTATAAGCTCACTCACGAACCATCTACAAGCACACTTGTTTCCAGCCTAAAACTCAAAAATGATCCACAGACAAAAAGAAAACAAAAAGCATATGTAGTTTAAATTTATAGGATATAAAAATGTAAATGTATAATTTTAACATGAATATATTAATCTCTTCCCTTGGGGTTTGCAACCGAAAATCGCGGAAGGAGTTAGAATGTTTAATCTCTTCACTTGCTTATAAACTAGTTCCATTTTTAAAGTTTTTATTAGCTTTTGAATATTGATATTATTTAAACCCATTCCTTTGAAACGTCTTTTTTTTTTATCGTTTGTCATTTAAATATTTTCCAAATCGTTCTTTTTCAAAAGTCTTTTAAATGATTTAAAATCTTGTAAAACCCCTTTTTTAAAACCGTGTTATACTGCTTTTCAAACGTCTGTTTTAATACTGCTTGGTTTTCTGAAACATTTTATTTTAAAACCATTTAAACTTTTAAAACATACGATTGAAATATAATATGTTTAAAAGAAGACAGTTTGGAGAAACGATTAAGAAACAAACAAAATGGTTTAAAAAATTTTAAAAATTGAAGCATTGTTAAAACTAGTAATTAGACACGCGCGATGCGGCGTGCTTGCAAACTTTGTTACTGTTGATACGACAGTGATATTAACGTAATTAAGTATACAAAAGAAACATATAAATTTACTATTGGACACCGACATTGTTAATCGATACATAAAAGTAAATATTTTAATGAAATAAAATATAGTTAAAAAAGTTAGTAAGAAAAGTCAGTTAAATAAAAAAAATAAAGAAGTAAAAGTTCGTTTAACCAAAAGATAAAATCGTTTAGAACTAACGCCTATCTAGAAATAATAATCTTTTAATACTTTAGTTAAAGAATAGAGAAGAAAAAGGACCGGTGAACGTCGTGGAAATGTGGCCTGCACTTGAAGAAAGGGAGGGCAAAAGAAAGGTGAAATTAAGTCTGTGGTATGTTTGCAAATTTGAAGGCTTTAGTGGCCAATTGTTACTGTTGATACGACAGTGATATTAACGTAATTAAGTATACAAAAGAAATATGTAAATTTACTATTGGACACCGACATTATTAATCGATACATAAAAGTAAATATTTTAATGAAATAAAATATAGTTAAAAAAGTTAGCAAGAAAAGTCAGTTAAATAAAAAAAATAAAGAAGTAAAAGTTCGTTTAACCAAAAGATAAAATCGTTTAGAACTAACGCCTATCTAGAAATAATAATCTTTTAATATTTTAGTTAAAGAATAGAGAAGAAAAAGGACCGGTGAACGTCGTGGAAATGTGGCCTGCACTTGAAGAAAGGGAGGGCAAAAGAAAGGTGAAATTAAGTCTGTGGTATGTTTGCAAATTTGAAGGCTTTAGTGGCCAATTTACAAAATGCTAAAAAATAATGTACATACCGACATTTAGGTTTTATAATATGTATAATGACTCTTATATTACACAGTAATAATAATAACTAAATAATAATAATATTTGTTTATTGAATTATATAATAATAATAATTAAATAATAATAATATTTCTTTATTTAGTTATATAATAATAATTAATAATAATAATATTTGTTTATTTAATTTAAACCTAACTGGTCAATTTTGACGTATGTGTTTTGACCCCATCAGGTTTCTAAAGTTTCAGATCTGCCCAGTACAATTTTTACTTAAAACAACCAATTTTTTACGTTCGTACTTTTAGGTATGTTTTTGTATAAGTCGAGTCAAATATAAAACTTTTCTGTACATATATTTATATACGCTTTGAGATGTTCTATATTTCCACTTCACCTCCATTTTGATGTTTGTTCAGAAATGAATCAGATCAAATATAAAATGTTTTTATTCGACGATATAAATCCAAGCTACTTTACGTTTCGACGTAAATTTTGTTCGAAAACAAGTCAGGGCGATTGAAATGTATGTGGTTATTTATGTACGCTTTTAGTTGGTCTACGTTTCGAAAAATTTTGTTAGAAAAAGAGGGGGTTTAAGTATAATACGTTTTCCTAGTTACTTTACTGTTCGGTGTGAATTTAGTCTGGAGATAAGTTGGGTCGATTGTTAGTTTATACTTTATCAAACTACGTATGTTGCCACCGCTAGCAATTAAAAGCTAAACAATTTTAAAAAAAATGTGCAAAAAAGCTGATAGTTTTAAAAATGATTATTAGATTTTTATAATCCAAATTTTTATTTATTGGACAGGATTAATCCAACTCAAAAAAAGTTTACAAACACTCCCAGCTTTAAACTTATTTCCCTCCAACGATCCTTTACTAACTGAGAGTTAGTCACTGCTCGTTTTTTTTATAAAATGAGGCAAACTTTGAGGCATTATTCAACTCTGCCACCGTCCAACATCTATTAGGTTCGTATTTTGGTGCCTAGCCTCCAACGCGTCAAGTGGTTTAAATTACATATTTTTTGTAAATTTAAAAATTTTAGATATGGTCTTTAAATTCAACTCTACCTCCAACGAGTCAAGTGGTTTAAATCAGAATTTATACATTGAAAGATTTTAGGATGCGTAAGTTTCAGATTGACGGATCTGACGGATGATTTCAACTTTCTACTTAGTGTTTTGACATATAAGTAGTCCACGTTGTTAAAAAAATAACGATTTTAACTCTCAGTTAGTAAGAGATCATTGGAAGAAAATAAGTTTAATGTTGAGAGTGTATGTAAGTATTTCTTGAGTTGGGATTAATCCCAACAAATAAATGAAAGTTAGTATTATTAAAATCCAATAACTCTTCTAAAAAAGATGTCTAAAAAATCAAAGGGATTAAGAAATAATGTTAAAAAACCAAACATTTTTGAAAAAATTTTAAAAAACATTGTAATTTCTATATTTTAGCGTATCTAAATAAAGAATAAACATAATAATAATAATAATAATAATAATAATAATAATAATAATAATAATAATAATAATAATAATAATAATAATAATAATAATAACAACAAAAACAACTTAAAAATAAAAAAAATTGTAAAAATATAAATGTTAAATTAATATGCTATGCATATTAAAAAATAAGACGAATTGCAAACATCCCCTTATAAACTTGCTAAATTACATATTTTATCAACACAAGTTTTTAATGCATACTTTTTAATGGTCTTCAACATTATATGAGAAAATATATAATTATATAAGTTTAGAGCAGAACATATGAAATTTCTCACAATAAGTTAATTGCATTGATGGGACCGTAGGGTAAAGTTGTTATTTTGACGATTTTAACACCACTAACTGTTAACTAACAAAATTAGTGACTATGGATAAAAGAGAAATAAAATTTAAAGACCATATCTGAAATTTTTAAAATTAAAAGATCAAATCCAAAATTTTAACTAGAACATAAGGATCATTCTTGTAATTTACTTTTCAAAAATAATTAAGTATAGAAATTTAACTTTTAGTCCTCTCATGACCTACATGCCTTTTTCGGCTTCCAAAGATTTAGGGTTTATATACGTTTAGGATGCAAAGGCTAAGAATTCTCATCTCGATTGACATAAGATTATACAAATTAATTCTACGACTTTAAATCTACTTGATAAAACAACAGATTTGTATTGCGAAATGTAAGGAAAATCAGTACATAACTTCATACACTTACAAACATCACTACTAGAAAATTAGACATTTACTACCAAAATTTGCAACCGAAAAAAACGTTCGCAAAATTAGCCACCGATTAGCTACCAAAATCTTAATGGTAGCAAATTCAACAACTTACTATGATACGGTTGCAAAATGGTCGCAAGTGTTTAAAGAAAATAACAACTAATAATAAGAAAAGTAAAATTATATAAAAAATAAAAGCTTAAGTTTGAAAGAGCGACTGTTTAGTGACCAAATTAGCGGTCGCAATATTAAGTACAAACAAAAGCGGGACATCTCAGTTTTAGCCGAGGGATAAACGGCCTTAACTTATTGAACACCTCTGTTGTTGCGCTAAAAATTAGAGTTTTTTTTTTTTTTTTTTACCATCTCAGCACTTCCATGAACCACCTCCTTCCATTATGTGTTGGATTCACTGCGTCTCCATTGTTACGCTAAGCTTCTGAAGTCGACTGAATAATTGAAGTAGCGACCTTTTAGTTGATTTCTTTCAATGTTCATTGCAATCATGCATCCTTCAATTCAATATTAGACTTGAAATATATTCTTGCTAGCATGCCACATTTTGCGACTGCCGCCTTATTGCTACTGTTTTGTGATGGGCACTTGTTGCGACCGACATTTGTTGCGACCGTTTTGTCCCCGTTTAGTGCTGATACTTGTTGCAACCATTTTGTGACCGACACTTGTTGCGACTGTCTTGCAACCACCATTGGGTTCTTGCAATGTTTTCGCGACCGCATGGTTGTGACCATTTTGCAACCGCCACTAGATTATTGGACCATTTTATGAACAAAAGGTTTTTTATTTTAATTTTTATTGTTTCATACTTTTTATTCTAAACTTGATGATATTGAATTAAAGGATGCGAGACTGCATCGAACGTTGAAAGAAATCAACTAAAAGGTTGCTTCTTTAGTGATTTCATCGACTTCAGAAGCTTAGCGTAACAATGGAGATCTAGTGAATCCAACGCATAATGAAAGGAGGTGGTTAATGGAAGTGCCGAGATAGTAGAAAAAACCCTAATTTTAGCGCAACAACAGAGGTGTTCAATTGTTAAAGGCCGCTTATCCCTCGGCTAACTAGAAGGCCCCACTTTTGCTTTTACTTAATATTGCGATCGCTAATTTGGTAGCAAATCATTAGCGGTAGTCGCTATTTTAAACCTATGCTTTTATGTTTATATAGTTTTACTTTTCTTATTATTAGTTAATTATTATTTTCTTTGAGGACGACTTGCGACCATTGCAACCGTATCATAGTAAGTTGTTGAATTTGCTACCATTAAGATTTCGGTAGCTAATCGGTGGCTTTTGTGATTTTTTTTTGTTCATAAATTTTGGTAGTAATTACCTAATTTTCTTGTAGTGCTGTATATTTTCTTTTTCTTTTTTAGTTTTTTATTTAACTTCTATGCGTATTATCTATAAACTACGTATATAATCCTTAAACAAGATATAATAATATCTCACTCAATTTATAAATAATCGAAGTCATAGGAGAATAAAATTGCAAACTTGCATTACACAAAGTCACGAATAATTAATAGCTCTTTAATTAAACATAAAGGTTGAACTTTGGAAACATTATACCATGTATATCAATATCATATTCTCTCAATAAAACAAAAATTTCCGACAATGAAGTTTCAACCATCAGTGACTCACTTTCCTTTTCAAATTTGAAAGTTTTTACTATCAATATATGGGGAGGAGTTTTTAACTCCAAAACTCCTATTCCTATCATCCTATGTACGGTGTACCGATCATCAACGATGTATCAAAATGTCATATGACATGACTTTGTGTCATGATTCTGTCAAGCACTTTACTTACTTCAACTCACGACTATATATATAGCACTATATACCATTTATGCTGAAACAACGTAACTTTGAAAGGAAACTAAGAAATATACATGACATAGTCGTATTAGAAGTGTATATATCCAACAAACATAACAAGAAACTGACACCACGTTATTACACAAATGTACACATTATTTACTTATTGGTTACTACTTCTTCACTTAGTATCTATCCTTATACCTAATTTCATGACAATTAAATTGAATAAAACATGAAGAATCACAATCGTACGTACGTAGTGCGTGTTATCTCATTGTATGTTATGTCCGATCACTAGTTCTTGGTGCTTCATGTTTGTCTGCTGCTTATGATCAAGAACACCAGTTGAACCCCAAGAGTTTGAAGAGGTTGAATTTGGTTCAAGTTCGTTAGACCACCAAGTCAAGCTGTCTTTCCCACCATGCATGTCTTTGAAACAATCGAATTCGGTACTCATCTGCTGCCCGTCGAGTGGTGTGACTCCTTTGTTGCTCAAAAGCTCATTGATTTCGGCTTGAAATGCCCAATACTGCTGTAGTTCCATGCTTGGTGGTTGTTTTGTGCCGTTTGATTCCGGGACAAGAGATGATGATGACTCGGGAATGGCGATTCCCATGGGATTCGCCATTTCGTTTATCATCATATTATTCATAGGGGAATACTCTTGTGGGATGCGGTTATCGGGTTGCGAGTAGTATTCAACATTTTGAGAGGTTGGAGGTGAGAAGTTTTGCATCAAAAGAGGGTTTGAAGATTCATTTACAAGTTGGAGAGTTTGCATCATTTTTTCTTGAATAGGGTTCAACTTGCAAGGCCACATAGGAGGGTTATCACAGTGAGGGAAATTAGGGTTTTCAAGACTTTGGAGTTGCATGTGAAGTTGTAGCCTTTCAATGGCTGAGTTGCTTAGGGTTTCTATTCCGTTGCTGTCGTTTGGGTCCTGGCTCGAACCGGAGAGCCTATTCGCGTGAGATTGTTTGCGCCTTCCAAGTAGTTTCTTCTTCAGCCTTGTGTTCCAGTAGTTTTTGATATCGTTATCTGTTCTTCCAGGCAGTTGAGCTGCTATTATAGACCACCTATATGATTTAGTTTTTTCTTCAAGTTAGACATTAAATTAGATCATATAGACTTTAAACAATTAAACAAATTGCTAGTGCTTAATTAGAAGTCAGAAATGAACATAAATATAACAATAAATTTGACTCTGATGGGATGTATATATTCTTACACCAAAAGCTTGATGGACAAATGCAAAGGACAAGTAACTTTGGGTAAAACTTGACAAATGAACATGGCACATGAGAGAGAGAGAGAGAGAGATTAAAACCTGCTGCCAATACTAATATAGAGGCTGCAGATGATGTTGTCTTCTTCTTCAGAGAATCCCCCATGCTTGATGTTGGGTCTAAGGTAATTCAACCATCTCAATCTGCAACTCTTTCCACACCTCTTGAGCCCTGCATATAATAATTGTTTAGGTTAAAACTACAAGAACATCTAACAAGAAATTACCAAAATCTTGAAACACAAAACTGCTTAACATGAACACATCCAAGAGAATACATACCGATCTTTTGAGGAAGCGCGATCCAGTTCCCGCCGGTACCATACTTTTCGATGTAATCTTTGAGCTTAGCATCTTCTTCAGAAGACCATGGTCCCTTCTTCACATTTGTTTTGTCACAACATGGTGCTCTACCCATCTTTCTTGAATTGTTGTGCTTTGTTTCTTGATCTTCTTGTATATATATATATTTCACCTTTTGCTTTCTCTCTCTCTAGAGAAGCAGATGTATGTGCCTCTGGTTAATTGGTTGAAATTGTATGAGGGAAGAACCATGATTTATACTTGATATGAAATTTGGGTTTTGATGTGATACTTGATAAACAAACCTAAAAGAAACAAAGAAAAAAAGAAAGTCGCACACTTCTAGGGTTAGGAGACACATTTGGATCAGTTCATTGTTACTTTTACAAACTTAATATTATGATATTGCAATATTCTAAAAACTAATGGTCTAGGGACTAGGATTCATGCATTTTCCTACCCATTGTTGAATTTCTATATATATTTCGTTTTCTATTAATTTGGATTTAAGTTTGTATGTACATGCATAAAGAAATATATTTTATCGTAAATTCTTTTTATAATCTTGATATCCACATGTATATCACACGTTTATTTTCGTCAATAAAGGAATAACATGATATACTCACAATTTGTATCTTAGATTTAAACCATCAACTAGCTAGTGGGTCCATCTGTTTTACTATTTAATTGCAAAACGAATTAACCACAAGAATTGTTTTATCAAGGGTGAAAACTTTTTTTACCGAACATGTTTGCTGGAATTTTACATGAATGGTATTATACTCCTATTGTTTGCTGAAAACTTTCATACCACTAATATTGTCCATTTTGGTTACGAGAAGCTTACGAATTTGTTTTTGGTTACCCAGGTGAAAACTTCCTAGGGAGGTCATCCATCCCTGGATTGCTGCCACCTGAGCACGCTTAAGTGTGGAGTTCTCCTCTAATCCACAGCAAATACGCCTAAAACACGTTGTTGATATTAAAGGCCAGATATTCCTTATGAACCAAAAATCTTTTCTGTCCACGGCTGATTTGGAATTTATGTAGGGTGTCACACATATTGTCAATAACATGCGAATATACGTTAATTTCGTTATAAAAGAAAGAAAGAAAAAAATCACCTAAAAAGTGAGTTGCATAATTTCGTTATAAAAGAAAGAAAGAAAAAAATCACCTAAAAAGTGAGTTGCATAAGAAGAAAAGGAAAGGGTTACAACACGTGATGTGTACATTGCTGGTTTTATGAGTAATTTAAGTGTTGTTAATTGTGTCCATTTGCAGTGACGTATCCAGAAAAAAATTTTATGAGGGGCAAACGTGGTACGGTTGTATAATTTTAGGGGGGGCACTCGGGATTTTCACCACACATATAACACTAAATTTTTTTTTACGAGGGGTGGATGCCCCCCCCCCCCCCCTCATTTTTACCTAGGTCTGCCACTGTTCATTTACACGTGTAAAATATAACACAGTTATATGATCTTGAAATAATATCAAATTATTTATGTTTAGAAAATGATGAAACTTGAAAAAAAATCATCATATCCCTCCAATCTTATTATTTATGTTTGAACCCTTGGTTTTTTACTCAATGGTCCACAATCCTTCTTAAACAAAATCCACAATCCTTTACTTTTGTGTGCATATACTTGTATATATAGATATGCATGTGTGTCTGTCTATATATGTGTGTATATGTATATATATGCGTATGTTTATGGGCCGTTTCAAGTACGAAGTGATTTTTTCATGTAAATATAATTAGCAGTTCTCATTCTATAAATATAAGACTATGAAAAAATGTCTAAACGAGTGATCATACCATTTCTTTTACTAATCACTCTGATGATATCTTCTTTAATTTTTGACAAGGGGAATCTCATTTATCTTTTCTTGTTATCTTAAAGGTAGGAGGCTTCATAGGGTAAAGGCATACTCTTTCCTTTTAAACGAAATAGGTTGCTCAGCTCCTCCACTCTTGTCTCATACAAAGTATCTTAGACACAATATGAGTATTTTAGGTGAGAAGTACATACGTCTATATAATTACAAATGTTTTATACACACTGTTATAAGGGTTGAAGGAGTGGCTTCGATATCAGGAAGGAAAGACACATGTGACAAGAGTACCTATAGGGAACATCGCCCCATGGACGCAACTTTGGGAATTGAAAAGTGAAGATTAATGATGAACGAGGAGAATCGCATGAGGCTAACAAAGAAATAAAAACTGACCAAGAGGGAAGCACTAGCATAGGCAAAGAACACAACCTATAAACAAGTGTAAGTGCACCTATAAACAAAGAAGAGAGAGCATGTTATTTTTAGGATTGCTAAAGCAACGAAGCACATGAGACATGATCTAAGGTTAGTTAGGTTTATAAAGGGTGAGGATGGATGTGTTTCAATCAAAAAACAAGATACGAAGTTAAGATGACAAACCTATTTTACAACCTTTTCAATTAAAGGAACTTACGAAGAAGAAAAAGACAACCTCCACACTCCTTAAAGCTGGTAAAAAAGTAATTACTATTGTTGGTGTATCATGCGGGGAGATGTAATGCAAACACTTATGAAGGTGGGAAGGGCTAATGCCGCAGGCCTAGAGAACATATACCAATTAAGGTGTGAATTAGTCTAGGTGAAGAAAGAGTTTGATTGCTAAGCACTTTGTTTAACTTCTTTTACAAAATTTTGTAAAATACTAGATCAATGAAGGACTAGTTTCATAGTTTCTTTTCACAAGAACAAAAGAGATGCCAAATTTTATGAGTATTATAAAAGAATTAAGTTATTTGGGTAAACAATGAAATTATAGGAGAAAATAATAGAGATTTAAATTATAAGGGAGACTTAGGTAATTATAATTCAGTTTGACTTCATGTCAGGGTGAGCAACTACCAAAGCAATACACATCTTAAGGCAATCAGTGAAAAAATATAGGTCGAAGAAAAAGGATCAGCTTATGGTGTTCATTAACCTCGAAAAGACATGTGATTGTGTGCATCCTAGCATGATTTAGGATGCTCTAGATGCTAGAGGGCAAGCTCCCTAGAAAGCATATGGACTTAATAAGTAATAAATTATAAAACTTAAACTAGGGTTTGTGCGCATGTGGGGTATACTAAATTCTTTTGTATCGAGGTTGGCCTCCACTAAAGGTTCATGTTGAGCATGTTCTTGTTTGTGGTAATTTTGGATGAGCTATCAAAGTCAATGTATGAGACAGTTTTATGGTGCACATTTTTTGTAGATAAGATCGTCTTACTCGACAAAAGTAAACAACGTGTGTATGTCGATTGGTAGATTCGTGAGTGGCTCTAAAGGAAAAAACTAGGATCGGTCGGACTAATACTGAGTACCTCTATTGTGACGTAAGTAAAGTAGGAGAGGTGACGATGACACCCAGATCACCATTGAAGGCCATGCATTGTCACACTAAACTACATTTAAGTATTTAAGATCATATGTCAAATGTGATGGGGAGATACAAAGTCATGTTACACATCGAATTCATGCAAGATGGTGTAGGTGGAGAGTGACCTTAGGGATATTATATGATAGGAACTTTTTAATTAGGTTAAAAGAAAATTTCTATAGAATTACGATCCGACTGGCCATGCTATATGAAACAGACTGCTTGACTGTCAAAACGATGCATGCACACAAAATGGAAGTAACATATATGAGACTTGAGATTGTTGAGGTGGATGTATCGACATACAAGATTAGACTGATAAGATATAATGTCCTTAGAGATAGGTTATGAGTAACTAGTATAATAGATAAAATAATAAAGGGAGATCAAAATGGTTTAAGCATGTGACAATGATTTAGCCGCAACACTAGTTAGAGTAGTGAAGGCCTTCACTGTCAAGAGAAAGAGTAGAGAAAGGCCTAAACTGACTTGGGAGGAGAGTGTTAGACTAATGCTAGAGTTGCACATCTCAAAAGATATAATTAAGGACAAAAGTACATAAAAATGTAAGATTAAGATTAAGGAAATAGAGGATTTAAATGTGTCTTAGCTAGTACAGCATGCATATTATGTACATGTTTGTTTAATGTCATTGTTTGCTTCTTCTTAATCATGAATATTGTTGCACAATGTGTTCACACTGTCATTTTTTATACTAATTGCTTATTGCTCTTGCTATATTGTTGCTTATTGTATGTTTTTTGGGTTGCATAATTGATTATTTCAATTATATGCTTCTTATTCATCATTGTTTATGTTGCTCATGGTATGCTTCTAGTTGTCGACTCTTAAGTTTATTGACTAAGGAACATTATGTTCAGTTCTTATTGCGTGTTTTGGTCCAAATATTTTTATTGGAGCTAGGAGGACTTGCTGAAATCTGTTTGTCTATCTCTTATAATAAAGGTAAGGTTTACCTATGTCTCACATCCCTTATACTTCATTAATAGTTTTTTTATGCATGAGATTTACCGGGTTTAATTATGGTTATTGAAACCATATTTTTTGATGGAATTATTAAAAGAAGTAATTAACTTATTCTTTAATTATAAACATAGTGATATAATTAATAAAAAATTATGCAAATTATTTTTATTTTTTTAATTTCGATTTGAAAACCTATTTTGCAATGGAATTTGTGATGGCTCCTTTGCGACAGCTTCTTTTTCAAAACAACCATCTCGATAATTCATCGTCCCATGATCCAGCGCTAATTGCGACAATTTTTCTCGTCGCTTTGCCCCTTCATTGTTAAGAGTTTTTTTGTTTATTTCCTTTCACCAATTACATGATCCCACGTACTGGACTTTTTCTTGATAAGAATTTTAGTGTGACGATAATTTAGCAATAAATGTTCTCAAGCAACATTCTGATAGAACATGTAAGAGAAATTATTATGAAATTACTATTGTTAATCTTCTTAATTGTGTTGCTTTAATTTACTCATATGCAAACTTCCTTATTAGTCTCTTACTCATATATATAAATTACTATGTTTTTTATTATCTTTCTACTCTAATAAAAAAATATCTATGAGGGACACTTGTTATCACCACATTGATACTTATTAAAATTTTCTTGTTTCTCTCTTCTATTAAATATTTACATTAATTACTAATAATATTATTTAATTATTTTAGATCTAAATTAATTTTATAAGTAAATAAAGAAATATACCTTTTTATTAATGTTATTTCTAAGGAAATAAATTTTATAAAATAAAAAACTTTTTAAAAACACCAAACTTTTTTAAATATATTTTTTATAACAGTTTGTTTTGAAACAAAATGTCTAATTTATTTTTGAAAAAAAATAAAAGTTTAAAAAGTTAATATAATTATTTAATTACTTATAGTTCTTAACTGTATCTCATATTAAAATATAGTTTTATAATTAATAATTTTTATTCTATACAATATTTTATTTGATCAACTCGTGTAGTACACGGGTTTACTAAAGTTAGTTTATAAATAAATAGTAATCAGATTAGAAGTTTATTTTTATCCTAATAGCAGTAATAATTTCATTATTTCTCTCTAATATATTTCGTTTTGTTTTTTATATTTACAAAACTTTGTGAATTATTTAGAATGGGAATAACATAATCATGGTTAGCTGTCCTCTGAAAGAAGATGAAAAGGCAAAAGCTTCAAGATTATTTTATTTGTTATCGTTAAAGTATTGAAAACATCTTCTGCTTGGCAGCGCTCTCTTTTCCTATTATTCTTGCTAATCTATTTTTTGGCAGTTGCATACTTGCATTTAGTGTAAATAAACTTATGCAACCAGGGTTTTGAGCTGTCTTTTTAGCACTGTTTTCACGACCGGATCGGACCGGCCGGTCCGACCGGTTCGACCGGGGATCGGCCACCTAGCCGGTCCGGTTCGGTGCGACTCGTTTTGGACTGGTCGAACCGGCCGGTTCGTCCCGAACCGCTGGTCGGACCGGGAAACCGGACCGGTTCGGACCGGTTTTCGTATTTTTTTTATTTTTTTTTATTTTTTTGATTTTAATGGGTAAAAACGGGGTGTTGAACCATAAATTAGTGTGTTGGATATAAAGATATAGTTAAGTTTCATATATAACTATAAAATACATATATAAATTACTTATATTTAATTATATATATAACTATATATATAATATAGTATATATATAATTATGACGTCATCCGGTTCTTAAATCCAGTCCGACCGGTCCGACCACCAAACCAGTAAGGCGTCCGGTTCGACGTCCGATCCGGTTCTGAAAACATTGCTTTTTAGTTTACTAAATTAGTACCCCGTGTAGTACACGGGCTGAATAAATAAAATATTAAATAATTAGTAATGAAAATTTATTAATTATAAAAAATATTTTGAAATATAGATATGATTGAAATTACGTATGGGTAAAGACTATAAGAGATAAAACAATGATATTATTTTCTTTGAACTCTTGTTTTAATTTTTTTTATCTAAAAAAGTTTTAAAAATTCGTTTTAAATCAAGACGTTTTAAAAAAAATTCATTTTCTAATTATTTCTTATTATAACTTTGAATTATAATTTTTTATGGTTCATAAAAAATTTAATTTCTAAAAAACATTGATTTTAAATATTTTGTATTTTAAAAAAAGTTTGATATTTTAAAAAATTACTTATGTTATACAAAAGATTGTTTCTTTAAAAATTACATTTATAAAAAGAATTTTTTCTTAATTTATTATAAACTATTTTAATCTCAAAAAAAATTAAATAATATAATTAATAGTTAATGTAAATATTTAATATGAGAGAAAAGCGGAAAAATTTGGTTTAAGAGGTATAATATTATGACAAGTGACAACACAAAACCTTCTTTTATTAAAATAGATAGATTAGTTAGGCGAGTTTAAGAAACATGTATTATACACGGATCAAATAAAAAAAATTAATAGATAATGATGAAGATTTAAAAATTATGAAATGATAGATTAAGTTTTGAGTGAGTAAGAAATTAAGAAAGAATATTAAAAAAAAAAAAAAGTGAGAAAAAGAATTTTAGGAGCTAGAGTTGTAAAATGCCACAGCGAAAAAAACCTTTGTGCACTAGAATTGTGATACATGACGGTACGAGTTGGTTATTTATTAGAGATAGAGATTAGTTTAACTGTTAAATAATATAATATACTAAGATCATATTTTCGTAAAAAGATACATAAAGTGTATACACTTATATATTTTATTAAATATGTAATGCATAAAAATAATGCGTATGTGACAGTAATCTATAGATTCTAGGAGCATTCACATCAGCTTCCATATCTTTATTCTTATAATTACACTAAAAACACTACTATTTCTCACTCCTTCTCAATTAAATAATATTTTTTATACTTTTATCACTATTTTTTCTCTCTCTTCTACTCACAACCACTTTCAAAAATATTAAAAAATTTATAAGGGTTGAACAGTGATTCCCCAAATATACAAAATGAACAGTAACTTTTCTCTCTCCTCCACTCACAACCATTCTTTAAAATATAAGAAACACACTCACATAAATATAAGGAACCTACTGTGAATGCTCTAATAAAAAAATGTTTCACTTGCCATTTGTTATTCTCTTGAATAATTTTTTTGACACTTGTCATTCTTTTAAACATACCCATTTTATTTTTCCTTTAAAAGGGTATTATAATAATTTAAACACTCAAACTAATTTCTTTCTTTTAATAAAAATTAATTTTATTAATTGATACATTTCTCTCTTTCATCTAGATTTTTTAAAATCAAGTTATGTTTTTAAAAATAATTTTTATTAAGGAAATTAAAAATCATATTTTTTATTAAAATAGAAATAATAAATTTTTTCTATAAAATATGAAATTTTCTAGAACACTAAACTTTTTTAAAATAAAATATTTTATATCGATTTCTTTTTAAAAAATTATAAAAAATATGAAATTTTCTAAAAGCAATTTTGTTAAAACAATTAGAATAATTAGAAACTCAAGTTTTTAATAAACAATATTTTTATGAACAATAAATTTTTTATAAAAAAATCTTAAAACAAATGTTTAAAAATCAAAATATTTAGATAAGAGAGTTAAAAAATAGTATAATTGTTTTATTTTTCTGAACTATTACGTATATATAATGTTAATCATATATTATATTAAAATATCATACTATAACTCTTCGTATTTATTACTAACTATAATCCATTTAATAAATGGGTTTTTAGCCTATCTATTTATCTATATATCTATCTATCTATAACAAATAAAATTTAATATTTTTATTTCAAAAATATTAAGCAGGCATGGGAGAGTGACACGTGTCATTTAATACTTTTATTTATTAGTATAGATAGTATTTATGATTTTACTAGCTTAACTACCCGTGTTTTACACGGGTTGAAAAAATTAAATAAAAAAATAAATATAAATTATTACTTACTATTAATAAATCTGTAATATATGCACATGTGAAGATAGATTAAATAAATGTGTATACATATAAATTACATACAAGAATTAAATACATAAAAAATAATATTCATGTTTAAAAGTTTGAAAAACTTTATTGTATACAAATTTTTAATCAGATTCGGTCAACAATTTTTCAAACTTAGAAAGCCATATTTTTTAGAAAGTATTCCTGTATTATAGAGTCTTTTAATTAAAAATATAAAAAAATAAAAATACATAGAAGATATATTTTATAAGATAAATATTAAAAAAATAAGATAACAATTCGATTAGTTGAACAACACATCCTCTTCAACCATAATAAACTTAATAAAGTAAGTTTCTACCAGATTTTTATACATTGATTGCCTTCATAAACGAATAACACAAATCATGATTGTATAATCATGAGATGATATGTCAAGATCTTTTAAAAAGTTATTTATGATACTGATAATGTTCTGTTGAATAATATAATTTGATATTTATCAATAATGTATAAACCAGTATACATAAATAAAAAAATAAATAAAGTAAGTTATGGTAGTAGAACAAAAAATATCAGTATTAAGTTTTACCATAAAAAACTTGTTTTTTAAATTCAAATGTACGTAATATTGTAATTGAATGTATAAGAAAATGAATCGAAGATAATGATTGTGTGTATAATGAAAAAGTAAGAGAAGTTATTCATGCGAAATACTTGTATTTTTTGATCATGAAAAAAAATCATTTTGTCGAATTATCAATTATTTTGATAGTGGGATACAAATAATTAAAAAAAAAAGTTGTTGTATATATAATAAAATAATTATATCATAATATCTAATGCAGACAAATATTATACAATATTGTTGAAATATAGAATATTTTCAAAATCTAAAATTATCACCCAAAAATCTCGGATTGATTGTTATTATTAGAAATTAAAATTTGTGAATTACATTGTTTCGTTTTGATATTCAAATTATTAGTTTTAAATTTCAAATTTTACGTAATTTAGTTAATTATCTTTAGATAAAATCTTGCATTGAATTGCAGATTAAATTTAAAATTTAAAGTTTCTAGTTTCCATTTCAATCATTAAATTTTAAAATTTAATTTTAGAATACTATTTAATAAAACATCATGTGACAATAGTATGTTATAAAGATGTAATGTGACAACATAATGTTTAAAATTATGGCACAGAACCCATTTCATTTATTATATATAAAAATAAAAATATATACAGTACATTAGGCCGTTGTTTTATGCGCACTAAAAATATTTTGGTCATAACGTTAAGAATTTACGCATATTGACTCAACTATTCACTCATCCGTCTCGTTTTTTATTCCTAAAATTACATGGGCATTAAAGGTTTATTAAATAACATTTTTTTCATTTTCACTTAAAAATATAAGAACTGTAAACCTACTCAAACCACCATAGCCTCTATCTGATATGATACGTCGAGAGAATGAAGGGAGAGGCATATCGAGAGAATGACCTTTGTGAATTTGTTGCTATCATCCTTTGTTGGTGGTGCCAGATTGAGAGAGAGGAGGGAGGGCTGTATATCACTGACTTTCTGATTGAGACACGTAGTAAGAAGATACGGAAGCAGGGGGATTTTTTTTTTAATTTTTATTTTGGTATTTTGTAAGTTAAAAAGTAATGTTTTCAGAACCGAATTATATATCCAACACTATAATTTATCATCCGCCGACCGGATTCGACCATCACCTATGACCTACCCTTACACCCATTAAAATCCAAAAATTGACAATCCGGTCCGACCCGGTTCCCGGTCAAACCGCCGAACTGGTTCTTGAAGAAGAAAACGAGTAGGGGTGGATCGGACCGGTGACCCAACCGAGTCCCAGTTGGACTGGCCGGTCCGATTCGAGCCTAATAGATTGATTAAAATTACAAAATGGTTCATCTCATAAGAAATTGACACGCGTTAGCATTTGTTAGTAAAAATAATTGACTTAACAGTTGAGAGATATACTAATGATTATCAATCTAAGTAGTTAATGTGATGTACTCTAAAATAATTATTAAAATGAAAGGGTTTTTAGTTCAAGTCTTACATATAACCAAAAAAAAAAGAGAGTTTTACATTGGGTTAGGGGTTTTTCTCATATAAGGTGAATTTACTTCCGTGTGTAGTATTAGGTTTGACACTGATAGGAACAGACTGGTGTACGAGCTTCTGTTTGTCAACGTGTTAGACTAAAGCGCCTAGGTTTCATACTCAAATGATCTAGATGATTGGGATGACTCAGTGGCCTTAACAATTACCCGTTCATAAAAAATCAGTTGATAGCATATGCCTAATTTCTCAATTATTACTAAATTTGAAATTTTAGGATGATTCATGTAGTTTACAATTTTATATAGTCAAGTGTCTTTGTATGATAAAAGAAAATAAAGAATGGATTAGATCATTGTAATGTGAGATTTGAATCTATCATGATATTAAGGTTTTCTATTTTTTACACACGTAAATACTTATATTGATTGTTAATGTTAATTAGGGAATACTTTCAAATTTAACTTATGAAAAATAAATGGAACGTCTATTTTATCAACCTTAACTTTAAAATAATTCATTAAAAATTCGACACATGTCTTAGTGATTATATCTATTTTTATATTTAATTTTAATTTTTTTATATGTCTCATTTTTCTTACTAGATTGATTTTTGAATTGATATACTTTTGAAATGATAGCTAGGGTTGCTTTAAACTTTAAAGTTATGAAGAATAAACAACCAAGAAAAAGAACAAAGAGATAGTCCCTAGATTTTAAAAAAATATATGGAGGGGCACCACCTCATTGACCTAAGCTCCCAACATTTTTCTTTTTCTCAACTTGATTAAGTATAATTGCATTAATGAGGATTAAATGAAATAAACAACGGGCCCTGCTACTCTTGATTTGAAATTTGACAACCCAGAGTAACAAAAATATAGTTAGTTGATTTGAATTCCCAAAAAGGTAATCTATAATATATCATATTTTGTCAAAAAGAATGTAATAAAAAGAATAAATAAAAAAAATCAAAAGTTATGTAAAATATAAAAGAAAACGCCCCAACACGTTATGGTTTTCTTCTATTTACATTTTTAATATTTATTCAAAATGATTTCTTGTGAATCTAACTTTTTTAATTTAACGTGTCTCATAAATTAAAGTAAATCTGTAAAAAAACCTGAAGTTATGAACAATGATAACAAACAATAATGTTTGGGCTCATGCACTTTTAATAAAACCTGACTCACTTTTAAATAATCATAAAGTATTGTTGTACATAATCAATTCAATATGTTTTAAAAAAATAACATTACAATATTAAAATTAAATTAAAGATAAAAATATTTAATTTTATAATATAAACTTTTTTAAATAAATAAGACATAAAAATTATTTACGTTTAAGAAAATGATGAAAAAGAAAATTCAACATTGAAGGATTATTTCTTTTTTTTTTTTCTTTTTAATTTCTTTTTGAGTAACAACACCTTCATATAAGACTAAAACCTGATGGCTGATACCGTTACTTACTTCTTACCATTACGTAAAACTGACTATTACCCTTTCATCCCTTATTGTCATAACTTGCAATTAAAAAGAGTTGACTTTACCGCCCCTTTTTATTTTAACCATTTGTCGCCCTTGTTAGAAACTTAAAATGGTGTTGAATTCTTCTCATATTTTTTAGGATTCTTAAGGTTTTTAGTACAACTAGATTTTATACATGTTACGTACATATTAACTAACTTAAGTAAAAAGAATAAAATACTTGTTTTAATAGTCTAACGAATTTTTTAAAATATTAGCGTATATAAAAGTTATAACCATTTAAAATCATGAGAAATTTTTGTTTAAAAGATAATAATTATAATCACATAATTGGTATGAGTTTAAAACATAAATAAGGTAGTTAAATTTATAAATAGAATTTTACCCCTAAAACTCGTAAATTATTGTAAAATAAAATCTTGTGCTCCTCAAATGTATAATAATATTGTGTGCGTATAATTAGATCATGTAAGAAGTTCTAATATTCTAAATAGTTTGGGATACATTCCTACCATTCACTTGTATAGCCCGAACCTTGTATAACCTCGAATTGGCCAAACATTTGACCGATTAAAAACGTTTAACCCTATTAGTTAAACTGTTTGGCTAGCTAAGCCTCTGATAGCTAACCCTAGAGGTGTACAAATCAGTATTTTTTACTCAAACCGGTTCGGGTTCAAGACCAAACCATTTTTTTGTCGTGGGGTCAAACCGGTTCGGATTACAAATCGGTTTGGCTCACCGGATACTCAAACCTGTCAAACCGATTTGGACCGGTTTGAAACCGGTTTTTTTATAATAAACCGGCTTTAGGACAGGTTTAACCAGTTTTTAACTTTTTAAACCGGTTTATAAATCGATTTTGAGGGTGGGATTTATAAACCGGCATACATACCGGCGGTTCGGGTCGGTCTGGGACTGGTTTGGGCCAAACCGGTTTTTCTTTGAAACCGGTTCCAGTTTTTTTGACCTAACCGATTCCCGAACCGGTTTTATTGCCCATGTCTAGCTAACCCACAATGCAAGGCCTATTTTAGTTAGCCAGCACTTGTTTAAGGGTCCATTTCATTCCATCCGACCCATAATGTGTAATAGCTCATTCCCCTTTGGCCAGCACGTAAGTAAGGTCCATTTCAGTCAATTACATGCAAGACTTCAAGATTAGGGCTTATATTTCTTTTCATTTAAGTTTCATTGTCACTCAGAACTTGTGACAAAGACTTGGTGTGCATCAGAATACGACTGAAAGCCCTTGCTTCATTCGGTATCCATTAATATTTCAGTTTATTATGTATTATAATTTTCATTATTTTTTTATTTGATCATGCATTTTTTGAAATTAATTATAAATGTATAAAGTATAAACTATTATACAGATTAACATGTAAGAAATCATACCATGATAAAAGTCAATCCTAGTCAAAAGCCAACTTTGTTGTCACTCTACATATCAACTATGGGTCAAGGTCCTTGGTAGCAATATATCCCAAGTCTAGACAGGTTTGGATGAGAGAACCACATTCAAATGAATAATTACAATCGATGACCAATCATCACATTTTGGTGAATAACTATAACCTTGGCCATTTACGAATGACCATTCTCGAAGTTCATAGGTTCCAAGAACGAACCGAGAACTTATGAGCATACCAAAAACCTTAACTCCTTCTAAAAACTCAGATCAAACTGATTACTCTTACATTGTTAAGAAGTTGATCAATCAAATACTTCTTATAGGGTTGAGAACTTTACTAAATAGAATGCTATGTATCGCTAACCTTGAAGGACCGACCAAATACTATTATTGTCGAATATTGTATCTGATTATTATAACTGAATACAAACTTCAGTCACATACAAGAGTAGAAACCTTAGTACTAGAGTAGATCAACATCTTGTTGCTCTTTATCGACTCTATCAGATTAAATGATACTATTTTAGGGTTCATGCACTCCAAACACCGTTTCATCATGCAAACCCCATATAAGTCATAGTTTCATAGTAAAAGTACCAACTTTAATATGAAATAAACATTAATAAAGGTATACATATCAACCCCACTAACATCTAATAATATTTAAATATAAAAATCTAGAACTCACCTTGTGAAAGACATGAAAAAAAACCTAGAAACAAGTTTCTTCTAGCCGAGATCTGTACATGCATAGTAAAAGTTTCAAGATTTATCATTATTATCATACTAAAAAACATCATCTAGCATATTCATGAATGGGTAAAAATTCATACTTTTTGTATTTTCTTTGATTTTCTCTCTCTACCGAGATCCTTTCTGATCTCTCTAAACCGATTATAATAATTTGGAAAGCAAGAAACCCTAATGAGATGGCTCATTTCCTTTTATATGGAGCATTTTTGGATGGCAAACTTTCATTTTTGTCATCCTTAGCCCTTATATTTTCATTATGGATTACCAGATTTCATTTATTTTTCTTTTAAAAGTTTTTGTGTGTTACATCATTAAGGTAATCAATGACTAAGATGAGAGGGATGACCACGTGAAGTCAAATGCGTCTTAGTCTTAACATGTACGTTTTTTCCCATCATGGATTACCACATGCTTTGAAAATAAGTAACTTTTATAAGCATTATTTTCTTTTTAATTTGAGTATGATATTATTTTTTTCTGAAAGCGTTTGAATTGGATGCAACAATGATTGGTTAGGGGTTTTTTAATGTTGTGTTTAGCTTGCACCCAACCTAGTATACAATGTGTTTACCTTATATAACCGTGTGTGAGCCCGGACTATTACGTTTTCGTTGGACGCAAATGATACTTGACGATTCTGATCCAGGTTACATTTCACAAATTTGAAATTGTAATTATATATTAGGGGCCTATATGTGTGTTTATTAGCTTATAGATAAAAATTAAGATAAGATGCTACAAAAGTTTCAACGTATGATTGATGATTCTCTCCCTCCGTTGACAATTTATCGGGGGCTGGTTAAGGGTTCTCGATCTTTCCATAATAAGAAGGTAAGTGTGGGACTATAAGTCAATTAATCCACCACAATAAAAATCTTTCATTGGTTGTCACAATATTATTGACTTCTTTAATTTGTCCCATAAGCAAGATGCTTTCGGGTAAATTTGTTTAATGTTTATGTAATACGTAATATATAAATATACACACACGTGAAGAAAAATGTTTTGGCATTCATAAGAAATGAAGATTTTTTTTTATTTTATTTTTATTTTATTTTTTTATTTTTGCATAGAAATATATAAAATATGGTTAAGATGATTGCACTAAATTGATGAGATGATAAAGAAGTGATCGCTTTCAAGATTAGCTACATTAAATTTTTTCATAATATTATATCTTTCTGAATATCCTTCAAATAAGTTCAATTCGTTTTGAAAATTATAAAAGAGAGAATCGTTTTATGTAGTTAATTAAAAAGTTTAAAGGGATAACTAAGGCATAAGACATAGTCTTATTGCTCATTCAAAAATTCTTTTTTTCATATAGTAAGCTTGAGATTAGAGAAACTAGATAAAATACATACTTTGAAGAAGAGTTAGAAATATAAATAAACGCTGTTAGCAATAATGAAGTTGATAAAAAGTTCAAAGAGATAACTAATTTGAATTATCAAAACAAATAGTGAAAAGGAAAAATCAAAAAGTTAAATAAATATCAAATTAGAGTTTTGACACTTTTTATATATATAAACTTCTTAGAAAATACTTAAACTTATTTACAAAGGAGTGCTGCTCACAATTATCAGAGTATTTTGTTAGAATAATATTTACCAAGTAGGCTTACTTTTATAAATATTTACTATTTAGGTGTAGTTTTAAAAAGTATTTACCAAAAAGATGTTGTATTAGAAATATTTACTAAATGCATGGGTGTACTTTCAACAATTTTCCATACTTCTCTTTATTTGTTAGTTCTCATTAAATCATTCTTTATTTTTTTAACCAATTCTTTATCTTTTATTTATTTATTTTCTCTAATCAATTAATCTCAATACACATCCTGTTTTACTTTTTTCAAACATGTTACATTTCTATAGGATATACAAATGATAGGAAGCATTTGAAAAAAAAAACAAACACATTATATACTACTATATTTACTAATTACATCTACAGTAAACATCAACTATTGACTGAATTTCTGGTTGGTCCAATAAGGTTGTGCCATTTGGCCAACAACTTCTATTTGTTTTTTCTTTTTCTTTTTGTCGCTTAAATTATATATAAGCAAAACTACTAGACGTAAAGCTAGAGTGATAGGTTGATGTGGTAGTTTTAGTGCTTCTTTTAATTTCAGTCTACTTGAGTTCAAATTAATCTCTATTTTTTTCTTATAGCATTTTAAGTTTTTCTGAATCTCTAATTCATGTTGTATCTATCTTTAGATTTGAACTATTTGTTTTTTTTTATTGTTTTAATTCTCTTAACATTTCCGCTTATTCATGTTGTTTCTATCTTTAGGTTTAAACTATATTTTTTATTGTTTTAATTTTGAAATATAATATCTTCGTTGATTTTAGATATATTATTACGACGTATATACTTTTGGTTACCTTCCGATGCAAATTTCAATCAAAACGAAGTTACGCATAATAATATTCAAATCATAGTATCATAAACCTACAAGCGTCAAAACAACTTTAAGGTTTTGGTTTTTCTATTTTGATTTGTTGAAGCCAAGCCTTGTAAATTTTAACATCTTAGCCACAACGCGCAGGTTTCACCCACTAGTATAACTTACAAAATATAACTACATTTAGGGTTCTGTTTGCATTTTGGTCTTTGATTATTTTTTGTTTCTTTTTTTCTTTTTTTTTTCTTTTTTTTGTTTTATATTATTTTTCTTTAATTCAATGTATATCCACACGGCAAATTACAAAACCATAGTTTATAACTATAGCCTATAGGTAAAAGTATAAGCCCTGCAACATAACGTGAATATTTTTTTATGTTTTTTTTTTTTTGTTTATCCTCATAATTAAGTTTAAACTTTACGTTAATTGGTACACTCATCGGTTATGTTAATTTTTATAAATTTTAACACCCACACCATATCTGTGTTACCATTTCAAGATATACCACTGCATATGACGACATCGCCGCGAAGCGCGGTGTCATACTAGTTATAAACATTTCTTAAACAAAAGAATTGTCCTAAACAAAAGAAGTTATATTTCAAAATTGTCTTAATAGTTAACAAAAGTGTGACATTAATTTTAAAACCAGTATTTATTTTTTAAATTATAGAAGGACCTAGAATTCTTCCTATCAAGACCCCTCATAATTACGTAAAGTACTTTGCAAAATAATATTATAGACCAACAAACATGCCACTATTGCCTACATCAATTACTTTTCAACATCTATTCATTAATGTATCGATTTTTAATTGGGGAAACGTTATTAACTAATCAAATTGTTATCATCTTCAAATACCTTTATGTAAATTATTTTGTAGGGACGTACTAATGGACACAGTTGTTGACCTATGATTGATTTCTTTTCACTCAAATATGTTTCTTAAGTTTTTTACATGTTAAGTCAAAGTATTATAGCATTATTTATATAAGAGATTCTAATACTTAAATAGCATGGTGAAACTTATCCTTCTAACGAACCCATTTGCTTGAAGAATTAAGAAACTATACTCTTACCTTATCTCTAAATTTCAATTATAATTAAGGTGTGAAAAATATGTAGTTTATCTTTTTTTTTTTTTTAACATTAATCTTTAGTTTTTCTATGATCAATAAATCACACCATGCAAGATTTAAGCTCTTAACATATTTGTTGTGTGACATATCTTAACAAATATCAACGAGTCAACAGATTGTTTTAATAATTGAAATACAACTTTGATTGATTAATTTCACATTTAAACGCTTATTACTATGTTTAACTTGTTAACCTAACCATTTCAAGGTGACACTAACAATAAGATGTTAATAAGTTTAAATCCACTTATTTATAACGGGTTTGTAATGTTTATTCGAAACATAATACGTATAAAATGTATAACATACAAGCCTACTAAGTTTTAGTTTATTTTCACTTGATTTTCTATGGTGGCACGTGTAAGGAAACGACATGTTGACTTGTAACAAAAGTCAAACCGCGTGTAGTAGGTATGAAGGTTTAGAGCAGTTAGTGAGGTCAGGGAATTTGACCCTTTTGGATATGTCTTCGAAGTCAATAACTATCGAAACAAACATATATTCACAATTCTCATAACTTTTTTATCGATATTTTTATATATTCAGATATATTTGATGATATCATAAAAAGTCAACCACACTTTACCCTAAGGAATAATTAATCGTAAAATATTCTCGTCATGTTCTAATATATGCCATAGACAAGAAAGCTATGAGTGTGTTAGTAATCAAGATGATATTCCGATTGATATACACAATATACACATAAATAAATAAATAAAAATATTCTCTTGTAGTTAACCTTTTAAACAAATTAAATACATTTAAGATTTATATAATTCATAAATAACCTAAATTATTCAATGAACAAATTAAAAGGTGGTTATGACTAGAAATCTTGGGTGAACCTATGTGTGCGATACCTTAAAAAATTAGGTAGGGTTATAGTATAAAAGTATATATATAATCTAAAAAGCCTAAAAAAAGTTATGTGCTTTACATGTGTCATTCTATTGTTCTAAAAATAAGAACATTTTGGTTATTGTGTCAAATATATCAGTTTATTGTGTTAATTACATCAGCTCATTGTGTCTTATACGTTTATTGCTTAAAATATCAGTTTATTGTTTCATATATGTTACATCATTTGTTATATGTCGTGTTATTTATTTCAGTATGTGTTGAAATAAATATAGATGTGTTGGTAAAACTATAATTATGTGTAGACATTAGCCAATGATATATGTAGGTAATAATCTTTAAATGCCCACAAACAAATACAAAAACGAAACATAAACATATGTGACCAAATTACCATTCTTAATAAAAAAAAAATACCGAAATAACATTGCTCAAACCACAAAAGGAAAACACTAGTTATAGAATTTGAAATACCTAAACCAAGTAATCAAATTCTATTTATAAGTCACTACAAATTTATAGAAATGCTAAAACTATTTCACTCATCGATATGTTCACCATACTATAATGTATCACCTTGAAATTATCCTGACATGTTTCATGGATGAGGCATAATATTACTCTTAATCACTATTTGTTCATAATTACACATTTACTTTTAAGTGTTTCAAGTTCATCCATTAAGTCTTCGTAAATAGGACGTTCGTTCTAAAGATAAAAATATAGTACTCGTTTTAACAATGTTGTACTCATTTCAAAAGTTAAAAAAACTGTCGTTTTTATGGTGTAATTTAAAAAAAAATAATATCGTATATAAATGTATGAATGTTTTAAAAAAATAAGAGAACTTGAAAAAAGTTAACAAAAGCAGCTATGCATAAAATACTCATTTAACAAAATTATTTCTACAATTTGATCTCAATAATTGATTAACTATATTGATGTATGAGATTAGTTTTTACACTTTTTAGTTTTAATGGTTTTTATATATGAACTCTTCCTTGAAAAATTAGCTTTATATATACGTGAATATTTCAACGGCCCCAGTAAAATTTTGCAAATGTCTGCTGTTTCTCACTGCCCATTAATTTTTGAATGCTAATCTTTTTGGTTTTAAACCTGATACTAGACATAGATACAAATAAGTTTTAAACCCAATATTTAACATAGATCCAATTAAATTTTAAACCCAATTCTGATCACCATGTCACCACTTCTAACCATCTTATTTCGATCATCACTTCCCGCCACCTCGCTGAGGTGATATTATTGAGTTTTAGAGAGTTTTAATTTTTATATAGCTATTTTTGTTTGTTTAGATGGTTATTTGGTTAGTGATTAGAGAATATGAATTAAGATTTAAAATCCAATAAACTTAAAATCTTAAATATAATTTATGTTTTATAAACTTTAGAATTCAAATTTTGAATCTTTGATTGTGACTCCATCCTACTTGACCCGATCTGGATTGAAAAAATCTATATATATGATAAAAGACTTAATTGTAGGACACTTGAGATAATTTTGAAGTTTTTTTTTGTCACTTGACATTCTTTGGTGTTTTCATTATGTTTTTTCAACCCAACTCTCTTTTACAAATCATAATTTTGACTATTTAAAGTAGTAAAACAAACTTAGACTATATTTTATACTAATTTAGCTATTGATAAAAAATAAAACTAGCTAAATCTCGCTACCTACTTTTAAATATCTCATCCTATTTTACTTTTTAATACAAAAAACACTTTTGAAGACAAACTAAAATAAATAAATTAAAACCAGAAAAATATTTATAAATTAGAAAACATAATTTTGAACTTTTTCGGGTTTATTTATTATAAGATTTACTATCAGAAAGATTTTTTAAATTTATTGTCATAATATATTAAATTGTTTAAAATTTATGTTGTTTACTATATATAATTGTTTATCAGATATTTTTAATATTTTTGTGTAAAAGAGTTTATTATATTTTAAACTCAAATGTTTTTTTAGAAGGGATGAAATTTTTTTAATTATATTTTTAATTGAAAAATTGGTGACATTTTATCAAAAGGGTAAGAAATATACAATAAATAAGTTTTGGGTTTAAATATATATATATATATATATATATATATATATATATATATTAGTTTGAAATAAAAAGTTTAATATTTGTAAATGTTTTTAAAGCACATTAAATTTTAAGCTTATATCTTTTTTAAAAGTGATGGGATTTCCTTTAAGAAATAATATTTTAATTTTTATATGTGGTGAGATAAAAAAAAAAGAAATATATACAATACATAATTTTTGTAATTTGGTTTATAAATTTTAACTGTCAGTTTTTTAAATATAATCTTAGAATTTCTTAACATTTATTTTTAAAATCTATGATATTTTCAGGTATAATGTTTTTAAAAATGATGAGATATGTTTTTTAAAAGTTTTTTCAGATTTTTTTATAAAAAGTGGTGAGAGTTTTTTCTAAAGAATCAAAGCGAATTAAACAATAATCTTTAAAATATATAACTACTTAAGATAAATTGTATCTTTTATTTTAAGCAAAAGTAAATTTTACTTTTTTGGCTATTATATTTTATTTTATGAAAAGAAGTTGATGTCTGATATTTTTTTAAATGGAAATATAGAAGCGAAACTTGGAATTTTTTTAAAAAAGTGAGATTGTTTCGAAAAATTTCGCTTAGTAGGCATATTGGCTAGATTTTTTTAATTTGAAAAAGATGGTGAGTTAATTTGAAATTTTGGACAAAATCTCGCTTAGTTGGCGAGTTAAATTTTTTATTTTTTTAATATGGCGAGATTTTGTGAGAAAATTTCACCCATACGAGAAGATCAAGAGTTACAAGACAAGAAGACCAGCCTTGTAATACAATTGGTACACTTTCTAGTATAACATCACATATCTTATCTTATCTTATCTTATCTTCTTACTATTCTAATAAAAGAGTAACTATGGTGGACACATGTCACCACCACATTTCACCTCATCAAAATATTCTCGCTTCTCTCTTCTATTAATATCATATTAATTACTTGTTTCCAAAGAAATTAATATCTATAAAATTAAGATTTTTCTAAAAAGCAAATTTTTTTAAAAATATTAGATGTTTTTAAGTAAAATTTAATAAAAAAAATTAATTAAAATTAGGAGTTATAATAAAAATGTTTTAAAAAATTACATTTTTTTAAAACAAATTTTTAAAAATTTTTTTTGAAAAAATTAAAAAAAAGACTAAAAACAAAAGGTTTAAAAAGTTGATATTATTATTTTATTATTTATGGTCGTTATTTATCATATTTTATCTTAAAATATCGTTTTATAACTAATAAATTTTTATTATATTTATTATTTTATTTATTTAACCCGTGTAATACACGGGTTTACTAAAGCTAGTATCTATTATAATAAAATAAAGTTTTTGGTGGACATTTGACACAATTATAGACCTCATAATTTTAATTTGTTTGGTTCTCTCTTTATTAAATAATTATATTAACTACTTATGATATTATATAATAAATTAAGAAAAAAAATCTTTTTATAAATATAATTTCTAAAGAAACAAATTTTTATAACATAAAAAGGTTTTCTAAAATATCAAACTTTTATAAAATACGAACTATTTTAAAATTGATGTTTTGAATAAATAAATTTTTTTATAAATTTAAATAATTAAAAATCGGAGTTATAATAAGAAAATATCTAAAAATGACATTTTTTAAAACGGTTTGTTTTGACACAAAATGTTAATTTCTTTTAAAAAAATATACAAAAAAGATTTAAGAGAAAACATTTGAAAAGTGCATGTGAAGAAGAATTTGATGATTACATGTGTTATCACATATAATTAATTATTAGTGTTAGATATTGTTCTTTTAGAAAATCATATGTAGAATTAGGTTAAACCATTTAAATTAAAACCATTTTAAATTAAGCCCATTTGATACCATTTTAAAACTAAATAACATTAGTTAACTGGCCCAAGGAAATTTACAGAACAGCCCAAATCAAATTTTTTTGAGGCGGTCAATTTATTTAAGGTATTCAAAGAGCCAATAAGCCTAGCAGCGTACAAAGCAAATTGTTTCTGAGGCTGTCGATTATCGAGCTGACGAGAGGTCGAGAAATTTTTGACTTTTGAGACAGGAACAAGTGATTTACAAATCTCAAATGTTAGAACTTAAACTTTTTGCTTTTAAACTTTAACCTACATAAAGTTTATGTTTTATTGGAGCAATGTTTGAATTCTGATTTAAATGATGCTAAAAACATGTGATTTTGAATGTTTGATTATTTAATATGGGTTAGGACTTAGCCACTTAGGAACTAGATATTTAATTTTGGTCTTTTTGGATTTTTAACTACTTTATTATTTATAAAATATAAAATGTTTGATTAGACGATATGAATTATGAAAACTTCATCAATCAATTTGCTATAAAAATGCTAGGAGATCAGTGGGATTCATCAGTTAATTAGTTATTTACAATGATTGATCATTTTAAAACTATAATTAGTTATCTACAATAGTAGATCATTTTCCTTCCACTTTTTTGTTTTGAGACCCATTTTTCCCCTCGCCCCATCCTCAAAATCCTCAGCTCTAGCTCTGCAAATCAGCACTAAAAAAAGGATATTTATAGTTTTAAGTTTTCATAAGTAGGCATAATTTTGAGTTTGTTTGATCACTAAAAGATAAAAGTCATTAGCAACTAATTAATAGCCAGCAAGACAATATATGTAAAACGTAATCAAATTTAATAACTGGCATTGATTCTCTTAATTGCAACATCTAAACTCTTCCACTTTCCATGATAAACAACTCCAGATGTACTTGATCCAAGCTGGCATATTTTCTCCAAATTATCATTCTTTATCTAAAGATTTAAGCATAACGATCATCAACCATATATACTAAAAACAGTTAATTTTTGTACATATTTAAGAAATAATGCAAGTTAAGATGGACCTGCAATCCCCTTACAATAGCTTCCTACTTTCTTCCTCTAACTTGATATATGATTCAATGCCATGAGCTTTACGGTCATCTAATGCTGGTGACCGGTCAATCCCTATTATAATTAGGATTTGAGCAGTTTATTAAGCTAGCAACAGATTAAATAGGTTCAATAGTATGTGATGATCCTATAGATTGTAACAAATTGGGATAAACTTTAATGGAAGTACAACATATTGATTTGAAATTTTGACTGGTTATAACCTGCTAGTTTAGGAGGCGATTCAACCAATGGACTCCTTAAAAGACCATTTTCTTATTGAGGTGAAATAGATGTTTAATTAGATGAAGACCAGCTGTTGGACTTTAAAAATCTGTCCAAAAAGATTTTGAATTTGCGGGTATATGTTCGTAAAATGATGCATGGTAAAGATACTTAGGAGTCGTTTATGATTAAATCTAGCCCTAAGGTTGGTGTCTTGATGTGTTTGCATAGATCATTACGTGAAGAACCTTCATTTTTAGAGTTTGTTCAAGTATTCATCAAAGATGAGTTATTAATGCCTTTCTCCGCATGTTGTTTTAATGTTTTGGACTAATATACATACTTAATGATAACTAGTTTTACCCCGCGCGCGTTGCGCGGGGAATCTAGCCTCGATCTCAAACATCAAAGCACATCAACAGGGAATTGAACCTTCAAAAGGTTGTAGTTGGAACATTTGTAAAAATAAGAAGCGTCGAGCAACATGAACCCAACTTAGAAACTAAAAATGTGTCGGTCATCCCAGCCTGTGTAATTCTTCCATCTTCAAAACATGGAATGCCCATTCTATTGAGATATCTTATGTATATAGATGGCGTTACAAAACCATAATGAGATTTGCAAAAGGTAAAATCTCTATTGTCGTTTAACGTAAATCATTGTTTTAGATTATAGAATTCCCTCAACAAGTCCTAGCACAAAAGTTATGTTTATTAGAATCCAAAGGGTAAAGATGAAATAGTATTGAAACACTCAACTCTTAAACTCCAATTTAAGCACTTAAATGACTACCCTGAGAAAAAAAAAAGAAACTTGTAAGTATCAAATTAAACATTAAAACCACACCTTGAACATATAATTCAATAAAAGAATATAATTTAATATCCAAAGTCCCTTGTGAAGGTTGCTTTTGATATGCATTGACTTAACGTTACTTGTGGAATTTATGTTTAAATCCTAGAACATAAATCATTTGATGATAAAAAGAATCTTATGATCCTAATTATTAGTTTTCTTTAAGATAAGAAGTACATAATATAATATCCTAATCATATATTAACCCAATAAGCCCCGGTTTGTTATCATAACTTTACATATTTTTAAATAACTAAACTTAGGTTTGTAGGATGAAGAAAGCTCACTACCTGTTGTCACTTAATCTTTTCTGATGAACATCAATTCTTAAAGCTCATTCCGTCCAATCATCAAAAGCACAGCATCTCTTGCTTAATTGCTTTAATAATTAAAACATGAAGAAACTTGAGTATTTTAATTAAACTTTACATTATTACAATCATGGATAACTCAAGGGAATGATGATTCTTCTAACTTCTTGAGTTCAGTTGATCATCACACGTTTGACATTGATATCCGATTCCCTCCAAAACGGCCGGCTGAATCCCTCCAAAACGAATCGATGCGAACCGGTTCGTCCAAATATCCGATTCCCAATCGGACCGGTTGGACCGATCGGTCCGGTCCGATCCGATCTCAACAACACTGGTTTACACACTTTTAGACATGTTACCACTCCGTCCCCGTAAGGTAAAAATTATGTTTAAAAGCACCTTCAATTTTTGAAGCTCCGTGAGCCGGTACTCAACCCAAACTTTGGCGGCTAGCCGAGCCGAAAGCCACCAACCAGTCCCACTTGGCATCGTACAGATTACCTCACAGATCCAACGGTTAACAATCAATCTCCCACACCAAAACATCAAAACGTAAAAGCAATACAGCTTACGACACTCGCTAGTCGTCAGACAAGACTCCATCAGACCCCGTGGTCATCACTGTGTGGGAGAAAAAAACTTCCTCAATCTCACAGCTACTTTGGTTAGTCTACACAATTCATCTACAACTATAAATACCTATTTGATTGATCATCATATGCAGTTTTATTCGTTAACTGATTTATGGTTTCAATTTAGGGTTTTTTCGTCCAGTGGATCTTCAATTTATAGGGTTTGGTTTTAGGATTTGTAGAAAGTGGAAGGAAAATGCATACGAGGAACATGGAGAGGATGAATTCGATGAGGGAGAGGGGGAAACGGAGCTTAGAGGGTGATGATGAGCAGCAGCAGCCGGAGCGGAAGCGGCCGGCTTTAGCTAGGTAACAGTTTGTTTGTTGGCTTGTGGTTGAGATCTTATTTGCAATTAGAGGTTTTTTACTGGTGAATTGTTAATTGCTTTGTGAAATTAGTGTGATGATTGATTAGTATATTATTATGTGTGCTTGTAAAGTTCATTGTTCATTGCTTGTGTTGGGTTATGTTTGATTCTGGGGTGGTAGTAGAATTGGCTGTTCAGGCATCTGGTTCTCTGCTTTTTGACCTTTTTCTATATTTTAGGTTTATATATAACTATTTACAGTGGTACTACTTTCGAGTGGAAATTTCCATGTATGTATACTGTATAGTACTATAGTGGATATGAATTTGAAGGTTTGGTCATATTATGTTTCCATATTTCATATTTTAGATCAGTGTTGGATGATGATAAAGGAGATTTTATTTGGAACATGATATATGATGACAACAGGGTAGATAAAATGGGCCTACATTCATTTTTTTGTTGTGACTGCTGTATAGGAAGAACATTTTAAAGATGGACATGCTATATAGGTGCAGTTTTTGGTGTGTGTGTATATATGCATATTATGACGGAATGGATATAAGAATGTGGGAATGAAGGACTACAGAGCAGATGCAAATGCTCTCATTTTTTAGGTGCAGTTTTTTGTTTGTTCTCTATTTGCTTTTCCATTTGGTTTCAGAGTATAGTTTCTCTCTTGCAGCTTTGGTGAAATCACGTCCTGCATATCGAATAGAATGAAAGTGAGATATTAGGTTCTTATTGCTTCTATCATTGACTACTTGATAAGCTCTGTCCACTTATACACCTTAAACATTAATTCATATTCGCTACATGTACTTTATCTTTGATTAATGTGATTACTGAATGAGGTTGATTGCTTATTACAAAGTAGGGATAATGCATGCATAGGCACACCAAAGTTTCAAAACAATATTCTAGACCATCCACATATTAATATGGTTTTCTTTATGCCATTTCTGATCATAAACTTACACTAGAAATTGCAAAATACTAAAATGCCCTGAATTTTGCTAGTTTTGGAAATCAAGCTACGTTGTGATTTACGTGAAGATTTCAAAGTTGATGATCACTTTTTGAAGTGTGAAATGTGAATGGCAGTTGTCAAACTCACCAAGGTGTACCATGTCTGCGAATGCACTTTTCATAAAACCATTAAATCAATGATTAGCAAAGTATGAGCTTGCTTTGACCAAAACTGGCATTAATGAAATGAAATTAATACTTGAGTGGCTGGAATTGCGTTTTAAAATTTGGGTACCATAATGTAACACTTTCAACACTTGGGTGGCCTTTGTATACATAATTGGTAATCCCAACATAGTAGTGGTTTGATACTTTGATTAGTTGGAGATGTAAATATGGGAAATTATGGTAGATCCTGTAATCACAGTGTTATTCATTGTTCAGGATCATCATTCTGCTCAAATCCCAGTATTTTGTGACAATCTTGAACCCACAACAAGAAATGAAGAAAGAAGTCAACTGTTTTTATAACTTGTTAGCTTCATGTTCTTGTATGTTTTAGTAACTTCTATGAGGCTTGTACATCTTTTACATCATATAACTTATTTGTTTGATGAATTTGCATTTGGGGTAATGTTTGGGATTTCCTTCCTGTAATAATATTGTTTTGTCATCTCCTGAAATGAGACTGCTTATTCTTATGCTAAAGTTAGCTAAGTTGATTTGTTATTTTTGCTTAAAATGAACCGGTTTTTAAAGGTTGTTTTGCTCATTTATTGGTTGTTTATGTGTAATTAGCTAGCAAACCTTATCTTAAGTTTTCTTTTTGATTATCAATTTAGTCTCAAGTTTTTACTTTTGCTTAGTAGCATGGAGAATTTCAGTAATTCTGCTTTTGACATATATAACTATTTATGCAGTGTAATTGTGGAAGCTTTGAAGGTGGATAGTCTTCAAAAGCTTTGCTCATCCTTGGAACCTATTCTGCGCAGAGTTGTAAGACCCTGCCTTTTACATGTTCATTTTTATGATATTTAGACAACTTATTTTCTTTCCCATCATCTCTTTTAGTACGAGCTAATATTGCCAATGAGCCTTTGGCCTAGCAGTATGGAGGTGACCCATCAACCAAGAGGTCGTGGGTTCAAGTCCTATTAGTACAAATGTGCACTAAAGGTGTTTGTTGGGTATATGAGTCGTAGCCCTAATCTTACTTATATGGACTTTTGTTAATAAACAACCATGTATAAATTTGAAGTGTAAATTAGCGGGAGCATTTCATGTACATCCTGACTTTATGAAGCTATTGTCTTTTAATGTTCTATTATTTTTACGCTTAAAAGACTGTTTTTTGGAAGCTTTTGAAGATAATTTTGTTCACATCTATTACCACTTCAGTAGCTCACAAGACATTTTCTTGACAGGTTAGCGAGGAAGTGGAGCGAGCTTTAGCAAAATTAGGCCCTGCTCAGATAACTAATGGAAGGTTTGTGGAATTTCTTTCTGTATATGTATTGCCAGTCATAGTGATATCTTTGTTAGGTAGCAATATTACTTTTCTATACATCCGGATTTATTTTATAAATGACCAGTCTCATAGATATATGTGCTATGGACACTCGGATTAGGATGATAAATTCAGAAACAAGGTTTTTTTTCAACTGATTTTGGTTTAATACTGTTTTAACCAATAATATGTAACTTATGACTGCTTTGAGAAGCTATGTTTTTGTGTTACTGTGACTGTATACAGTTTGATTGCTTCAAGTTTCTCTCCCACTGCCTTTGGTTTTTTCTTCCTTGTCTTCGTTGCAGATTTGATCAGGGGTGTTTAGTATTTGGCTGTACTAAAATAACTTATTACAGAACCAAACCAAAACTGAACTTTGAAAATTGAACCTGGTTTGCTGTTTTGCAGGTCTGTTTGGGTTTGACCCCAATTCTGTTTTGGTTTGGTTTGGTTTTTGGTTTTAGTGATTCCATACCAAACCAAAAACCCAATTGTGTTTATGTATCTATAACAGTTTAAGCAAATACGTTATTTAATCCTCCCAACCAGAATTCCCTATCATACCCCTAAAATAAAATCCCTTAAATCAACTTCTCATCATATGATTTCATTTCTTGTTTTCTCTGGAAAGTCTTTCATTATTTTGTCAGTCAAGTATGAACGGTTAGTTAACTTGAATATTGAAGTGAATAAGTTCGCAATGTTGATTGTTGATTAATATGACTTATAATAAGTGCAGTATGAATTTTTAGTTTTGGAAATGGTGGAATTTGATTTGCTGTTCAAAAACCGTATTCGAAATCGGTGTTAACGTCCCCCCCCCCCCAAAAAAAAAAAGTAAAAAGAAAAAAAAAGTGAAACTGAAGGAACCATTAATATGAACTGATGTTTGCTATTCACTTGCATATACGAAGACATATTAATGTGGAAAATTCAAGGCATCGTTGTTTGTCCTGACAAACTTGTACCATTCCATTTACAGCGTCCTTGATAGTGGCTGCATAGTATCAATACTACGATGCTTTTTATCTCTAACTAATTATTTGGGATGAATTCAGGTCTTCACCTAAGCGTATTGAAGGGCCAGATGGGAGAAATCTACAACTTCACTTCAGATCTAGGATGTCTTTACCTCTCTTCACCGGAGGAAAAGTTGAAGGGGAGCAGGGTGCTGCTATTCATATCGTCTTAGTTGATGCCAACACGGGTCATGTTGTTACAACCGGACCTGAATCATCAATTAAACTAGACGTTGTGGTTCTAGAAGGTGATTTCAACAATGAAGATGATGAAGGGTGGACTCAAGAAGAATTTGAAAGCCATGTTGTTAAAGAACGTGAAGGGAAAAGACCATTGCTGACCGGAGACTTGCAGGTCACGCTCAAAGAAGGTGTTGGGACCTTAGGGGAGTTGACTTTTACTGACAATTCAAGTTGGATTAGAAGCAGGAAGTTTAGGCTTGGTTTAAAAGTTGCCTCGGGTTTCTGTGAAGGGATTCGTGTTCGTGAAGCTAAGACTGAAGCTTTTACTGTTAAAGATCATAGAGGAGAATGTATGTTGGGTCGTTTTATTATTTCATCGAAGTAAAAACAAAAAAATCAATTTGACTATTTATTATTCTTTTCATTGACAGTGTACAAGAAACACTACCCACCTACTTTAAATGATGAGGTATGGAGATTGGAGAAAATTGGCAAGGACGGATCATTCCATAAGAGGCTGAATAGTGCAGGAATTTTTACAGTCGAAGATTTTCTTCGTCTTGTAGTGAGGGACTCCCAAAAACTACGTAATGTAAGTATTTAATATGATCTAATGCCTCATATGTTTCTTCAATGTGTAATCATCATCGTCATCACTATTTATATTTATTTATTTATTTTAGACACTTGGAAGTGGAATGTCAAATAAGATGTGGGAGGCTTTGATAGAGCATGCAAAAACATGTGTGTTGAGTACAAAGCTCTATGTATATTATCCAGAAGATAACAGAAATGTTGGTGTTGTTTTCAATAATATCTATGAGCTAAGAGGTCTTATTGCTGGTGACCAATATCAATCAGTTGATTCCCTTTCTGATGGCCAAAAGGTTTTTGCTACTTCCATTATATTACAATTATTTTAATCATTCGATGTATATAGAGCATTAACCTTTTTTTTCTGTAGGTATATGTGGATACATTGGTTAAGAAAGCATATGATAATTGGAACCAAGTTGTAGAGTACGATGGCAAGTCACTTGCAAGCTTCAAACAGCCTAAAAGGTCAGGTGCATCTCGGAATGATTATTCAATGGGTTCAATAGAATATCAGAGATCTTCTAATAATCAGCTAATGCCTCCAAGTCATCCTGTTGTGGGTCCCTCTGAATCCGCCTCTGTTGATTCAAGCCTGCTGCTAGGAGGTAATACCTACCTTCATTTTAGACGATAGACGTGTTTTTTTTTTTGGTATTATGATTATCTCTTTAAGTTGGAGGCTAATTAACCATAAAAAAATCTGCAATATATTCATTTGTATGCACTTGGAGTGTTGATCTCTGATTTTTTCTCTGTCATTTGGGTTCAGGTTATAATGACAATCTGGATAATATGTATCAATCTGGGCCACAACTTGTGAACACCAATCCGCATAGTCAGTATGATATTAGTTTTGCTTCAAATGGTCGCCATGTTGGCAATTCTCAGCAGATACAGAACAACGGTTACGATAATAGATCTGGGCTAGCCCTTGGGCCTCCACAGCCATCATCGTCATTCCAGCCTATAAACACATCCATTCAGCAGCAACCCAACATGAACCCATTTGATGACTGGTCCCACAACAGCCGGGACAAAGGAGTCGGGGATTTCATGACAGAGGAGGAGATTCGCATGAGAAGTCACGAGATGCTTGAGAATGAAGATATGCAGCATCTACTTCGGCTCTTCAGCACGGGTGGTGCTCACGGCAGTAACGTGGCAGAAGACGGGTTTTCTTTTCCATCATTTATGCAATCACCAGCTCCAAATTTCGACTTTGATGAGGACCCAAGTCGGTCCGGGAAGGCAGTAGTTGGTTGGCTGAAGATAAAGGCGGCGATGCGGTGGGGGTTCTTTGTGAGGAAAAAGGCTGCTGAAAGACGGGCGCAAATCGTAGAGTTAGACGATGATGAATAAAAATCTAGTGGAATAACCGCTTTCAATCAAGCAATATGGTTGCAGTAAATTTTAGGGGCTTTCTAGGAGTGGTAATTTGGCTTTGATTGTATAGTAAGAAGTTCAATTTAACAAACTTATATCTTGAAGACATGAACAACTCAGATACATATTCTTGTTATTTTTTCATTTTCCTTGTATAATTAATTTGGCTTGTGACTCAACTATGGTATTTCAAAAACTGGGAAGATTGCAATGATTGTAAAATGTTTTTCCCTAAGACCTTGCTTCCTGCTGATGCTAATTTGATCACCAAGAAGACATCCATATGTACAGACATCGAATCAGTGAATTCTTTTACTCTGTTATACATATCGTAAAATGTCGTTTTATACTTGATAAATTTTTATTAGATTTAATATTTTATTTGTTCAAAAACCTTGTTGATAAGTGTCTCCCTTATTTACTCTTTTATTAGAATAGAAAATTTTGAGCGTTAGAACCTCTAACAAGTTCTTATTGATAGAGCTCAGATTTCAGTTTAGGAGAGGTAGGCAAGGTGCAACCCAACATTAAACTCAGCCCGGATTTAAGAGTAATTACATGATGATTAGTTAAATCATGGAGCATATGCAAAAACTTTCATCTTTCATTTATGGATCACTAGTTACAACGAATATGAATATGAATAAATACTCCAATTTATAATCTTAAATACATCAAACAATATTGTGTAACAAAATCCTCCTTATGCCATGCTGCACTCTGGAGGAAAACCTTGAGGAAACCTCTTAGAATCTGAGCAGTAGTTGTAGATCATGTAATTCTTCTGCACCCATCTCAGCCTCTCTTGCTTTGTATTATCCAACTCCTCCGACAACCACGCCTGATTACCGCCAGAAGACGCCGCAGAGCCACCGCAAGAGGACTTCCCAGAAGCCACAACACAAGCATCAGCCTTGAAGTTCCTGTATGAAGCAGTGAAAGGAGCCTGACTCCAATCAGTCTTCACAAGCCCACCCCTTGTCGCCCAATCGTCAGCATTCCATAAACTGGAGTGGATCCTCATCGGTTGATCCTTCGGGAACGGCACCCCGATCGATTCCGCATTCTTGAACTCTCTAATGGGCGTTCCATCAACAGAAAATCTGATATATAACCAATACACAATAATCAGTAAACAAAAGCTAGTTACTTTCATCAACCAAAAGATATGATCAAGTTCAATATATATATATTGCTTACATGATGCGTTGAGGGTTCCAAAGGATGGAATACGTGTGGAAATCAGCAGTTGGGTCGAACCACAGGTAGAACTGTTGCTCCCTGTTGCCTTTACCTTGGCTAAACACATTAGTATGCAGAATGTACGGATCACCACTCAAGTTTCCCAAGAACTCGAAGTCGATTTCATCCCACTTCGCTCCTTTAGAAGACAACTGAAATACATTCACAAGAACGGATCACTAGGGGTGTAAACAAGCCAAGCTGGCTCGCAAGCTACTCGGGATCGGCTCGAAAAAAGCTCGAATCAAGCCGAGCTTAAACGAGTTCGAGCCCGAGCTCGAGCTCAGATTATTGCTCGTTTACTAAACGAGCTCGAGCCCAATCTTCAAAAATCGAGCTCGAGCTGGCTCGCGAGCCTAAACGAGCTTTTTGTTTATATAGTTTTTTATTTGCATATTAAATATATATAAATACATATTTACGTAAATTATATTATTAAATATATTATTATGATAAAAAATAGTTAAATAATATATATTATGTTATATATAAAAAGTATGATTATAAATAATTATAAAAGTAATTATAAAAAAATAAAAATTTAATAATTTAACAATAAACGAGCCGAGCCCGAGCCGAGCTCGAGCTTGAAAATTTTCTGACGAGCCGAGCTCGAGCTTTATAAATAAAACTATAAACGAGCCGAGCTCGAGCTTTATAAATAAAACTATAAACGAGCCGAGCTCGAGCTTCCTAAAACCAAAACGAGCCGAGCTCGAGCCTAAACGAGCTCGGGCTCGGCTCGGCTCGTTTACACCCCTACGGATCACTTTCTTAGTTCATCTCTATATATACTATTATCATTCATTACTATTAGCATTAATTTCAGGATCAATAACATGTTGATAACTAACGCAGCCGTCTTATCATTGACTTATAATACACGTGGATTTTAATACTTTTAAGATATATTTTAAAAACCAAAGATGCTTACATAGTAGGCAGTGACAGTGCCAGCAGAGTTACCGGCAACAAGCTTAAGTTGCATATCAATCTTCCCGAACAGATATTCGTTTTTCGATTCGAAGCCGGAGCCGGAGGCTTTGTCGAGGGAGAGTGTTAAGAGGTCGGAGTTGAGTATTTTACCGCGGCCATCGCCCCAGGTGACATCAAACTCGTTGTAGAAGTTTGCGGAGACAAGTGAAGTGGCAGCTAGAGAGATGAGGAAGAGGAAGAATATTAATCTAGAAGTGGAGGAAGCCATTGGAGAATATTTTGTTTGTGAATTAAGTTTAATGATGATAGAAATGAAATGGTGGAGTGGTTGTATATATAGGGTGGTTAATTTATATGCTGGAGGAAGTGAGGAGGAAGATGTTGAATAATAGTGTTTTGGGTTTGGGTTGGTGGGCGAAGTGTGACTGTGTGAGGATATTGGTTGTGTACAGCTGGAAACTGCAAATATTATTATTTTTAAATGGTAAAGTAACATCCAATTTTATTATTAGGAACAAAAACATCAATACCAACGAGCTGCCGAGCAGCTGGATATTATTTTTATAAGTAAAAGTGTTTTTCTCTTAAACATTTCCTGTCTATATAATATAATACAAAATTATAAAAGTTATAAAAGAAAATTAAAATATGATTAAAATTATTTGTAAGATTAAAACAACAAAAATAAAAAAATTTTGATAAAGAAACAAATAGTGACAAAACTATAAATATTGTTTGTCTATAATATATTACACTAGGTAAGTACCCCGTCTATTACACGGGTTGAATAAATAAAATATAAAATAATTAGTAATAAAAATTTATAAAATATAAAACCATATTTGAAGATAAAATATGATTATAATTACATATCAATAGTTACTTTAAGTAAATAAATAATAACGTACGTTTCTTAAACTTTTATTTTATAAAACAATATGGGTTTTAAATATTTTGTTTTAAGAAAAATGAACTTATTTTAAAAAAAGTTTGTTATATTATGTATTTTATAAAACTTTTGTTTTTAAAAAGTGTGTTTTTAATTAGAAAATAGGTTTTAATTTATTAAATTATATAATTTTTAATTTGAAAATGGTATGAGTAATATTATTAGTATTCAATATTATTAATAATAATAAAAAGAAATGAGAAAGTTAATATGATAAAACTTAAAATTGTGTAAAGTATTATTTTGATTTTTTTTGTTATAGATAGATAGATATACAAATAAATTGATAGGCTAGAAACCCATTTATTAAATAGATTATAGTTAGTAATAAACACGTGGATCTACTACGCAAGTAACATACTCGGATCAAGCAGCATCTCTTTTGGTTTATAAGATATGATTAAAATTATATATACGTAATAGTTCAAGAAATAAAACAATTATACTATTTTTTTAACTCTCTTATCTAAATAGTTTCATTCTTAAACATTTGTGTTAAGATTTATTTTATAAAAAATTTATTGTTTGTAATAATCATGTTTATTAAAAAATCGAGTTTTTAATTATTCTGGTTGTTTTAATAAAACAGCTTTTAGAAAATTTTATATATTTTTAATTTTTTTAAAAAGGACCGATTTATAATATTTTGTTTCAAAAAGATTTAGTTTTTTAGAAAATTTCATATTATATAAAAATTTTGTTTTTTTATAATTTCTATGTTAATAAAAAAATATGATTTTTGATTTTCTTAATAAAGTTTAATTTTAAAAACATAACTTGATTTTAAAAAATCTAGATGAGAGAGAAAGAAATACATTAATTAATAAAATTGATTTTTATTAAAAGAGAGATTAGTTTGAATGTTTAAATTACTATAATAATTTTTTGGAGATAAAATGAATTGAAAATGTTTAAAATAATGACAAGTGTCAAAATGATTGTTTAAAAGAGTGACAAGTGACAAAAGAAACATTCTTTTATTAGAGACTATAGATTTTTTTCTTAGTTATCTACAGCTGGAAACTACAACTATTTTTACGTGTAAAAGTGTTTTTTTCAAAAATATTTGGTTAGACATTAATTAGTTATGTAAACGTCTATTTATTATACATTTTCTTTTTTTTTTTTCATTGTTTTATCAAAGATACTACTCATACATGTATTTAAACCGTATTCCTTAAACTTTACTCAGAAAGCCATAGAATTCTATATATATTACTAAGTAGGTTACAATCTCGTGCAATACACGGGTTAAATAAATTTACTGTTACATGATTAATAATATAAAAAATTATGTATTAAATATTATGTATTATAGGAATTGAATAAACTCATTTATTACACATTTGAAATTTTAATTATGAATAGTTATTAATTAATATATAGTTATTATAACATTCATAATTAATAGTAAAAATAAGTGAGAAAACCAATTATTAGATGGTTTAAAATATTGACAAGCGTTCGAATTTATTTTTATTTATTAATATAGAAATTACTAATTTTGTTTGCGTCTCACTAGTTGCATTTTAGTTTTATTGGGTTGTATCCACTTTTATATTTTTTATCTTTAATTTTTTACTTTTAACCATAATATTTTTACATTTTTTATAATTTAACCCCTACAATTCTTCACTTTCAACTTTAGTATTATATACCTTTCCATCTTTTACAATTTTTTCATTTTACGTTTCGATCTAAATTTTACGAGTTAACACGCTGCAATGTTCGTTCAACATTTTATGCCTATATATTTTTCCTGTTTAATGACCATCTCATAATGCGCAGGTTCTAGATCGACTTAGTTATTGTTTTTAATATTTTACATTTTACGTGTGTGGTTCGATGTTTTTAAGTCTACTTTTCGTTTAGTTTTATTTTATTTTAATTTTTTTTAATACGAGGATCTCGATATTGGTGATCACTAACGATGGCATAACAATGATACTACTTGGCATGATTTTACGTTCCCATCACAACGCGGGGGGTTATACTAGTATATTCAAGTTGTATGTACACATTTCTATGCATAAAATACAACCATCTACTTCTTTTATTATTTTATTTTAAACCCAATACTTTTACTCTATTACATTTTAACGCTTGCAACTTTTCACTTTCAACTTTGGTTCCCAATACTTTTTATATTACAAAATTTTCGTTTTATATCTCGCTCTAAATTTTGAGAATTAACATGTCGTAATGTGCGCGTGTGGTTCAACGTTGTTACCCCTATTTTTTTCCGTTTAACAGCCCGTCACAACGTGCGAGTCTTAATGTTTTATATTTCACGTGCGTGGCTTAGCATTTACATTTACTTTTTGTTCGGTTTTCTTTTTTTCATTTTTCATTTCTTTTTTAATACAAGATTTTTCGATGTTAATAGTTGCTGACGATGGCACGACATTAGTTTTACTTGATATAGTTTTACGCCCCGTCATAATACGAGAGGTTTAATACTAGTTTCATAGTAAGTTCATAATTTTAATATCTTAAAAACTTCATGATTTGTATGAGAACACAAAATCCTAGGTAGTGGATCTATGTGTGATTTTTATTCGTACGGGTGTTTGTGTCGGTCCGGTCACTTTATTAAAACGCGCCCTCGGTTGGCGTCATCGAAGCCAATCATAAATAATTCGAACTAAAGTCTTTTGGTAGCTTAAATATTAATAATTTATGTATATAATTATATTATATATGTATGTTAGGCAACTAGTTTTTAAGGTTTATACAAGCCCATAGAATTTAGTTAAAACAACCAATGTTTTATAAGAGAACCGGTCATTAAGTCGGCATACTAGTTTTCTATATGTTTTTTTTCAAGTGACCATAGTTGATCTCTCATGGTTGAACAAGTAGCTCTTCTGTCACAAAGTTAGATAATTACGCTTTTAACCTTAAAAATCAATTTTCTTGACTTTTGGATCCTATTTATGAAATGGTAAAATAAATAATTGTCAAACCATCATAAATATTACTAAATTTTATTATTTCTAATAGATGGCACCTAAACTTGTAGTGTTACGTGCTCAAATTGAAGTCTCATGATCAATATTCCTCTTTACCATCGTGACAATATATTTCAAACGGATAAATAAATGAATGTGAACCTATGTGGGCCTGGCTGTCTTAAATGTATGGAATCCGACAAAGTTAGTAAACATAAAAAAATTTGTTTAGAGAATCAACACGTGTTTATTCCTTTTGTTTTTAATTTATTTGGTTTTCTAGGCTCCTAGCTTCTCAAGCCGTAAACTTTCTGGACATGATTTAATGGGTCGATTTATTAATATCTAAGTCCTAAAGTTTAGTTTTTAATAAGATTAGTTTTACTATCCAAAAGGAGTTACGATGCATCTTGTTGCCTCGTCAATGTTTTGAATAGTTTTATGAAAATTTAAATAAAAATTTTTAATTCATTCATACTCTTCTTTTGTTAAGTAAGCTTATCTTAGTGGTTCTTGACCGGCTACTAAAACTTGACTTCTTCTATGTGCCTAGATATTATCATACAATTGAAAATAATAATCTTAGATGAAAACAATAAGAAAACGCGTCCTATGACTCATATGCACCCGTCACTAAATAAATCCTCTAGATTTCGTCACTAAAATAACATAAAATAATAAACCCATGTCTCTTTCCCAACAACTTTAATGATCCCACTGTCACACGCTAACACCAGCTGTAATATCACCACATATCTCCCCTTCCTGCAATCTTCTCACAAACTCCCTATATATACCATAACCTTCACATCTTTCACCTTCAATCCAATTCAAATAAACATTCATTCAAATGGCTTTCTCTTCTACATATCTACTTTCAGTATCCCTACTAGTGATCATCTTCATAGGGTGCACTTCTGCTGACTTCTACAACGAGTTTGATATCACTTGGGGTGATGGTCGTGGTAAGATCATCAACAACGATCTCTTAACACTTTCTCTCGATAAATCATCGGGCTCCGGCTTCGAGTCGAGAAATGAGTACTTGTTCGGCAAAATCGACATGCAGCTTAAGCTCGTCGCCGGCAATTCTGCTGGCACTGTCACTGCATATTATGTAAGTTCCATGCTACATGTTATACACCTTATTTAGAAGTTATAAAAGAGAGTGAAATAGTTCATATATATAACTGATAGATAATAATCGTTATGTTTGTATATGTGCAGTTGTCTTCTAAAGGAGCGAATTGGGATGAAATCGACTTCGAGTTCTTGGGAAACTTGAGTGGTGATCCTTACATTCTGCATACTAATGTGTTTAGCCAAGGCAAAGGCAACAGAGAGCAGCAGTTCTACCTGTGGTTCGATCCAACTGCTGATTTTCACACGTACTCCATCCTTTGGAACCCTCAACGCATCATGTAAGCAATATATTTATTAAACTGTCTTTTGGTTGATGAAAGTAACTAGCTTTTGTTTACTGATTATTGTGTATTGGTAATATATCAGATTTTCTGTTGATGGAACGCCTATTAGAGAGTTCAAGAATGCGGAATCGATCGGGGTGCCATTCCCGAAGGATCAGGCGATGAGGATACACTCTAGTTTATGGAATGCTGATGATTGGGCGACAAGGGGTGGGCTTGTGAAGACTGATTGGAGTCAGGCTCCTTTCACTGCTTCATACAGGAACTTCAAGGCTGATGCTTGTGTTGTGGCTTCTGGGAAGTCGTCTTGCGGTGGCGATGCGGCGTCTTCCGGTGGTACTCAGGCGTGGTTGACGGAGGAGTTGGATAATACGAAGCAGGAGAGGCTGAAATGGGTGCAGAAGAATTACATGATCTATAACTACTGCTCCGATTCCAAGAGGTTTCCTCAAGGTTTTCCCCCGGAGTGTAACATGCCTTAAAAATTAAGGACCTCAGGTACATATTCTTTTTTGTATGTAGATTTCTTCAAGGTTTAAAGTTCCTTATTTATTCATATTTATTATTGTGGTTAAAACATTAATTAATAAAACTGAGAATTTTCATATATGTTCTCGCTTATACGCTTGTGCTATTCGCAAATGATATATTGAATTGAAATAAAAATTTTATCCGAAGGGTGTTAATATTATACTTTTTATTTTATGGAGGTTGTCTAGAAGTTTGACAGAAGCTCCATTACCAACTAGTTTTATATCTGTCTGGTGGCCGGGAAGTTTATTGTCATAATACCATCACTATAACTTGTTAACATAAGTAGTCGATACATGACCAACTAAAACAATATAATATTTGTTCTTCATTTGTACACACTAAATACTTATAAAAAGTTAGTTAATTTGGGGAGGCATTTACATCAACACAGGACAACTTGACCGTATCAAGCTTACCCATCTAACCCATTACCTAATCTAACGTTTACACTAAATAATCAAGTTTTTATAACAGAACAGGAATAGCATATATTATTGAGTAAATAATCAATATTATATTTATATCATAATCACAAGAATAAACCCATGAACACATGATAGAAAATTAATGTGAACATGCATGTGTTACATAACATTGTTCTTCTGCTTTGGTTGAAGTAGCTTCTTGATGTTTTGCAACTTTTCAATTTGTGATCTCCTTTTTGGCTGCAGCAATATCCATCATAAGCCCATCAACCTACACCGTGCAAAACGTAATATGGACACATCCATACATATATTTAATATGAATGATCATTAATGAAAAGCTAAAGAAATAAGAAACTATAAATACGTAAAATTATAGAAATTGTAACTTAAATTTTCATCGCCACTCTCCTTTTCTTCAAGTTCCTATAGCTTTTGTTCACTATGTAGAAGATTCTTAGATTGAGCTTCAACATGTTCGTACAATAAACTTGACTCTTCTCCTTGATTACAAGTAGCACACTAGCAACCAAATCTAACCATAGTTGGCATATGTGTGAGGCTATTATACTATGATGCACATACAAAAATAAAGGTGTTAATTTTTAGATCATTTTTGCGGTATCATCATAAATAGCTCATTGGCACATCTAAGTACACTAATGAAACAGTTGGCACATCTAAGTACACTAATGAAACATCTTCCATTAAAGGATTTTATTGAATGACATACGGAGAATTACCTGTTGCAAGTTGACGTATTGATGAAGTAGTTGACGTAGCCAAATATTTTTGCATTTTTGTAAAAAAATTTAGATTGAAATATTAATTAAAATAAACACATCACAACTTGTATATCGTAAATTTATAGAATTTTATAATTCAATATATATATAAAAGAAATAGTAAATCTCTTAAAATTTGAATATAAAGAATACAACGTGGACATTAAAGATGCAAAAATGGGTGATCAGTAGGGCTGACAAATTTCAACACAAACCTGTTAACACATCACGACATGAAATTAACAAGTTTCGTGTTTGGGAATTACAGGTTTTGTGTCTTAAACATATCAACACGTTAAGACACGATAAAATTCGTGTCTAAACAGGTAAAATATATGTTAACCTGTTAAGATTTGTTAATAACCTGCTTATAAGTTTTAATTTAAAAAAGAAATTAAATATACATAACATGAAAAGCAAAACCCTACGTTACCTCCTTTATTCCCATTACCAGTTACCACAGTCCACAAACACATAGACCACTAACCACCCATTACCGTCGCTTCAAGCTCCCAATCGATCTCATCATTCTCTGTCGTCCGCACTGTCATTCCCGGCGTCCGGCGAGTCGGCGACGGTTTTCCGGTCAAACACAACGTTCGAATTTGTTGATTCATCTTGTGCTCGGCTGGTCGCTCAAATCCGGTGGTATGTTGATCTCGTCTAGTGCTTGGCTACTCGCTCACCATCACCGGCCACAACCCAGTGACCCACAACCACCAACGCATCATAGCTAGCCACAACCCACAATCACCTTATTTGACTCACCATCACTGCCATAGTTTGAGTTTGGTAAGTTCAAATAATTACTAGATGTTTATTTCAAAGACCTGCAAGTTGAAGATGTCACATTGGTTCTTTGTGTTTTTGAAATTATGTGATCATAAACAGGTCTCTAAACAGATCATTTCGTATAACCTGTTGTTTTTAAACAGGTTCGTGTTTCTATTTGAAAAAATTACATGATAAATTATCGTGTCGTGTTTATGTATAACATGTCAGATAATAGTGTCTTATCGTGTCGTGTCTGACATGTTATGTCAGTCCTAAATATGTTTTATTTAAGGGTTATTGGATGTTGATAATCCTAACTTTTATATATTGGTCCGGATTAATCTCAACGCAGAAAGTATTTACAGATACTCTTAACTTTGATTTTAGTTTTCTGCAACGATCCTTTACTAACTGAGAGTTAACCCCGTTGTTTTTTTGATGAAATGGGGCCAACTTTGAGCCATTTTTCAATTTCGTCACCGCCTAGCCTCATCATGTCTGTTTTTTGGTGTCTAACCTCTATTATCACCTAAAATCTACCTCCAACGAGTCAAGTGGTTTAGATCAGGTGGTGAAGATCAACTAGTTTCAGGGTGCAATATTTTTAGATTGATGAACCTAATGATAGATTTTAACTTTCTTCTTAGTGCTTTGTTCACATAAGCAGTCCACGTAATCAAAAAACTAACAAGGTTAACTCTCAGTTAGTAAGAGATCGCTGGAGAAGAATAAGCTCAAAGTTGTAAATATTTCACCGACTTTACTTTTTAAAAGATAGTGTACTTTCATTTAGAGATCATTAAATCACATGATACATAGGTCATTAATACATTTCAATCAAGAAACTATATATACCTACTTTTTGGGCTATTGGTTTTTAATAATCTTAACTTTCATTTATTGATCGAGATTAATCTCAACTCAAAAAATATTTACAAACACTATTAACTTTGAGCTTATTTCCTTCAACGATCTCTAACTAACGGACTTAGTTTTTCGTTTACATGGATTGTTTTTTTGGCCAAAACACTAAGCAAAAAGTTGAAATCAATCATCTGGTCCGTCAATCTGAAACTTCTGCATCTTAAAACCCGTCAATCTCCACCTTCTGATTTGAACCACTTAACTCATTCGAGATAGATTTCAGGTGATATCGGAGGCTATACACGAAAAACGGATTTGATGGAGGCTGGACGGCGGCGTAATTGAAAAGTGGCTGAATGTTGGCCCCATTTTATCAAAAAAACTAACAGCGGTTAACTCTCAGTTAGTAAGGAATCGTTAGAAGAAAATAAATTCAAAGTTGGGAGTGTCTGCAAACACTTTCTGAGTTGGAATTAATACTGGCCAATAAATGAAACTTGAAATTACTAAAATCTAATAACCCTTACTTCTTAAACGATAAATATAGGACAATACTTCGAAGGATATGTGCTATTTTAGTTGGGTTCGCTTATGCATTTTCTAGTCGTGACCGCACATCCAACCAAATCAGGAGAAAACCCACAACTAAAACTCTTTGGCTCAACCCTAGTATTTTTTATTAGAGTGAGAGTTGAACCCAAAATCTTCTATTTTTAATTGTCTTGGTTACCTTAACTTAACAAGATTTTTCTATTTTTAATTGTATTGGTTACTTCAACTTAACCACTTCGGCTAAGAATTATTGGTTAAAACTTTGTATGAAAAATAAAAATGAAAAACTCATTTGCGGGCCTAGAAGTGCCATTCGCCCATGCCTTTGTAAAATGGCGAGACACTTACGGGCACAACTCCACAAAGCAGATCTAGCGACAGGCGGATCCACATAGGCCCAATGCAACCCATGACCAATGCATCGACACTGGTCTTTATCATAGAATACACATAATTTCACTCACAATGATAGTTATAAGTGAAATAAGCAAACATGTCTTCTTTAAAGGAAAATTTAGTATAAATCAAGGGTTAAAATGTGATTGTCATTGATAATAATAATAAGAGTTAGAATGACAATTGTTAAATTGTAATTATAAATGTTTATCGGCTAGTAAATAATAGTTTTGATTATTAATTTTTTATTTCATTAAAGTTTGCCTACAAGTTTTATACTCACTAATAAATGCGATATTTACATTTGTTATAATTCGTTGCCTTGCAATGATGAACGATATCGCATATAAACCTCTTAAGATCCTTGAGAGTACTCTTCAAGAAAAATACACCACAACATTCATTAACTCTCTAACCACTAACCATTGTTTTTTGTTTTTTCTTATTTCATTCAAGGTGGCTGGACGTACTCAACTAGAGACGCATGAGTACCATGGATATGCTGCTCCCGCCCTATTGAGTGAAGAAAAAAAAAATATAGTCGTTATTTTTTTTTACCATTTGGGAATTTTTTTAAATTATACCCCTCCCCTCTAAGTAGATATCACATTAAATTTTCACACACACAAAAAACTCGATAAAAATTTCTCCATTCTTTTCCAATATTTTTATATTACAAGATGGATGTTGATAAAAAGTACACATTTCACTCAACTATTCAGATGATCTATTCTCCAATGGTAGTAGTCTTCATTTCTCATGGATGCTGTCGTCCAAGCAGAAGTTGAAGACACGACAACATCTAAAAAAGATGTGTCACGTGAACGTGAAAAAGCCAGCAAAGTTCTCATGGAAGATTATTTCATCAACAACCGAAAATACGATGAAGAGACATTTAGGTATCGTATATCCAAATCTTTGTTTTTAGAAGTTGTTGGTGATAGTGAAGCAATATATGAATTGTTTCAAGAGGGCCTAAACAGGAGGGTGAAAAAAAGTTTTATGACGTTATAAAAATGCACCTCAACGGTAAAATAACTCACAATTGCTAATCCTCTTGACGAATATGCTAAGTGTTAAAAACATGTATCAAACGAAATCAAACGCAAGAACTTGAACAACTTACAGATTCAACATTGAATCTGTGATTAATTTCTTTCCAAAACTTCACAAGATTACAAAAAGTTAAAAACAAATCGAAGAGACTATAAACTTTCAACCTATACTCACAAATCAATGATTCAATGACAATTTGGAATGAAACACTACAAATGAAGAAATCAAAGACCTAACAGATTAGATGAAGAAGAGAGTCAAATATCCACTGCTTTCAAGACATTTAATCCCAATCAAACAGATCACACTGTCATTGTTAATAGCTTGTGATTAAAGAAGAAGCATGTTCTTGATGACGAAGATCATATCAAAAGACATGTCGAAGATGATCTTATGCTAGATCAAGAAGACAGAACCAAGATGAGTTAAAACCCTAAATGGGATGAGATGATAAAAAAACCCCCAACTCATTAACATAGTGAGCAACTCATATATATTCCCTTACATACTAATCAAATCCTATTATCTTCTTCGTATATAAGGCAAAGCCCAATAAGAGCTTTCCATAAGCCCATCTCTAAACTAATCAGTCCAATAGCAAATCTCCAAAAACCCAATCCTAACGCGCAACACAAAATATAAAACAAAACATTAACAAAAAATAAACATAAAATAAGTTTTTGTTTGATATTGAATTGGAATCATATATATATATTTCGACACTAAGTATTTATGTATGGCTTAAAGGACTTTGCGTGAATGCCTATAATATTTCTGTAATGATATAATTAAGTTATATGACAAAAAGTTTTTATGCAGACTTACAAGTTGCGACATTGCGTTTTTGTACCAAGCACATGAAAAAACATAACATTTCACGCCTTATCAGTAGCCTACCTTGAGATCTAGCCATCCTCAAGTTGGACGAGAAGTAGTTATAAATTTATATTCATCTACTTTTTTATGTTTTTATTCTTTTTTATTTGAATTATGTAATTTTTGTATTTATTTTAATAAAATGCTGGTTTAATTTGTGTTATATATAATTTATTTATTATTAAAAAATATATAATTTAGATTACTTAAATGAGTGACGCTACTAGTTACGGCATTCGTAAAAATAATGTAACAGTATAAGATTGATGAAAAATTAAATACCACGAGTGCACTTCTCACCCTCAAAGACAATTTTTTTAAGAGTATTAACTATTAGTCAATTTTAAATATATAAAAATGAAAATTGTGACTCGTTTAACTAATAAATATACTAATTTTTATATATCATATTAGTAAATATAATAATAATGATATTTTTTTTACTATTTATACATTTAAAAAAATAGAACTGAAAGTAAATTCAAATATTTATTTTTTCTACAAAAGTAAATATTACAACACAACGTTTTATAAATCCCATCAATTCTTTTATAGAATTAAAATTTGATGTTTTTTTTATCTACGTTTATGTAAAAATTTTATCCAAAACAAACCGGATCAATATAACATAAGAAAATTATATTTTAATAATCTAAACGATTAGTCATTAATCTCAAATAACAATTTGACCAATATTAATCCAAACTTTCGATTTTGTTACTAATAGCAGTCTCAATCTAAATGTCCGTTAGCTCCGTTAATTTTTTTTATAACGTATCACAAGACGTGACCCGTGACGTGATTTGGCTCATAATGTGACGTATAATATAATTATAATTAAAAATATAAATATATTACTCAATTATTTTTTTTGTAAAAAATCATTTTATAAAGTTATTCAATGAAACACTTTTATTACAGGTTGAATAACTTGGACACAATGAGACATTAGAATTTAGTGATATATTAATATTTACGTCATGTCAAATGCCACATTACTAGTAATATTACGTTTCACGTCATAAAAAATTAGAGGAGTTAACGAACAATTAGACTAAGATTGTTATTGATAACAAAATCGAAGTTGAAATTAATATTAGTTAAATTGTTAGTTAGGATTAAAAATGTCCAATAGTATATAATTTAATTTTGCTGTTTAGGAGAAACATCAATGACAATAAAACCGACTTTAATTTTGCTATTTCATTTTACACCGGTTATATGCCAAAAACAACAATGAAATACACATCAGTTTAGGAACCGTCATATTTTACTTCAAAACCGCCTTATTTGATAAATTTTTATGTACAAGTGTAATAATTTTATTTGAAACCGCAAAGTGATACTAATATACAAGTTGTTGAAATCGGGCGTACAGGTCATCAAAAACATTTTCTTGGTTTTTAAAAGATCATGATTATATCGTTACGATGTTCTTATTTTCATAAGCTTCTTCACTTAAATTATAATCTATATTGAAACATTAGGTCGGTGTGGTGCAGTAAATTGTGTAGTTTTACAGATAGTCCACTGAAGTTACGTATTTTACAAAAGAGTTCCTGCCACGTGTGCTGAGTTTGAAACGTAGTGGATTCAGTAACACGTTTCAACCACTTTTCAATCCACGTGTGTTCAGTGTGGGCAAGCTCGATTTCAAAGAAGGAAGAAAGAAATTAAGAGAGAGAAGTACAAGATGCCAAACCCGGTGTCCGCCGGTGGTTAGGGCTTCCTGCAACAGTGATTGATTTTCTCTAATGTGATGCATGGTGCTGAATGTAGGAGAAAGGAATGCTTGAAGAGGCGGAAAGAATGAGTGGCGAGGAATCAAGGTATGAACACTATCGCAGTTCGTTTTTCTCGCAATCTTGAAACTTTTGATGTCTGACATTTAAAGTGTGTGTTCAATTTTATAATCTATGAACATTGGTTCTGCCCGCTTTGTTTTGATCCTCTGTATGTTGTTAATATGACTACTAAAGTGTATTATTTCAATAAAGGTCTATTTTTTGTGTCTTTATTGCATTATGAATTTTGATTTGTGCAAACTGATGTATTCTCGATACTTTTGATGAGGCATTACCTATATTAGACCTTATATTTGTTTTGATAACTAACCCTATAATCTTTATTTTGAGAATTACAAACAACGATTCAGTTGAATTAATTTATCACTATGAAGTTTCATGGATGGTTTTGGACTAAAAGTTACAAATTTGCTCTATGTGTTCTAATATGATGAGCTGTGATTAGTTATTATATGTGTTCCTTTTATTTGGAATAAGCTATTTGCATAAAGGTGCATCCACATGGACTACGACAAATACACATGAATACTATTAGATGCAATCTTTAAGTTGTGTTTGAGTGTTCAATTTCTAAGCGATTAGTGTGATTGCAATTTATATTTCTTTATATATTTACTTAGGAGATTGTAGTTTTAAGTTGCTCTATGTGCTACGTTTGAGAAGAATGTGTTATGGTCGTCGTTGTTACTGACTTTTTCTTGATGAATAGCAGAAGTAGTAGCGCTCTCTGTAACCAATTACGAACTCATTAACGATACTAAGTCCTTTGTGAGTTTAACCAATGCCAATGAAAAGTAGCTTCAGTACATTTCTAACTAATCAGAAACATTCTAATGCAATCAATTTCTGTAGACGAGTAGGTTTCACAAACTAAATCAATTTCTGTAGATGAGTAGGTTTCTATATGAAAGTTGTGAATACAACCCTGATGTAGGTTAATAAAGGTGACCCAGTACTTTATTTCATAATTCTTTTGATTTACATTATGCAAAATCCTTTATATTTTGAATTTTGTTTGTAAGGCATTGACACAGCTTTAGATAAAAGGATTAAATCTTGATAACAACCCATTGCAAATGTCAAAGTTTTGTCTGATAATTACTAAATGCTACAATAAGTTATAATAAGCCTAATTATTATATTGGAAGGCCTTTCTAATGTACAATATGGTGTCGAGCCGATACAAATGTGCAACTAATAGTTTTTTTTTTTTTTTATTTTTTTATTAAAGTATGTTCCTTGTAGTTAGGTAATATGTAGTTTTATTTATGGTGCTCTTTATTCAAGTTTTATTTATATTGGATCCTAAAATTACATTTGCAGTCTTTGAGAAACAAATAATTCATAGCTCAACTTGTGCATAAAGAAGAACTGTTTAGAAGTCTGCAAATGCTATTGGTAAGGTTGAGAAGGTGAAATTGTGTTATATTATGTATGAATCTTAGGTGTGCATCTGGATATATATAAAATCAGTAAAGGTCTTATTTGTTAGTTTTCTATTACTGCATTTGACATAACTATTAGTTGAATAGATAGTTTTATGTTGTATGGAGTTCTCACTTTGTGCTACTCCTTATTCATTATATATGTTCTCATTATATTGTCGTGTATTTTGTATTTACCTACGATGTTGGACAACTAAGTGAAACTTATCTTTATACGGTCATTGGTTGGCAATAGACGATGTCAACATACTCTTATGTATAAAATATCATGGCACTTCGATACCAAAAATATATAGGTTGATGATTTTTGCTCTTATGTGTTAATATCGCATATCGCTTTCACGACGCCCCAAAAATAACCCGCGGCAACGCGCGGGTTCCAATCCTAGTTTTATTTTAAACTGATTGTTACATTTTTTCCACAAATCAATTTAAATTATATTTCGTGTTCCTCGATGGTTATTTTCACAACTATCAGATTCTAAGCATGCCCTTTTGCCATGCATAATTTTCCGGAAGGTTTTCTATGTTTTGATTTTTTTTACTCCAACTTAAAATATGAATTTTATAAAACTCAAAGATTTACGGTTTTATTTAAAGTTTCAAATATTGCGAACGACATATAAGTTTTATTTTTCTTACCTCCAAACACGAGTTTGCAGCAACATTTCAACGTTCGTGAGACATCAATACTACTTCTATAACCTTAAAATCCAAACATCACTTAGTTAATGCATGATATACAACTTAAATGCAACACATGGTAACTTTTTGCGTTCGATTTGGGCTCATGGGTTTCAAAGTTAACTTATTTTTTTATAATTATAATTAATTTTTATCGTATTTTATTTTTCTTTTATAAATTTAAAAATATAATGTTTTTGAAAGTTATGAATACATTATTATAACGTGCTTATTTTTATTTATGTTTAGACATAAATTTCTTTTAAAATCGGATTAAGTTAAATATAATATAGTATTATTATATTTTTTCAGAAAAGCATAATGTTTTAGAAACTTTTGAATATACTGTTGTGACATGATTATCTCTACGTATGTTTAGGTGTAAGTTTTGTTCCAACCCCCGTAACGCATGCGCAAAACCCGTGGTCCGAGTATAATAATATTTCGCATTTTACTATATTACGAATAATACCAACATGATTTATTTATTTCACCTATGTTTCGATATAAATTGTATCCGAATCGGCGCAATGCGTGGGGCATAATACTAGCTATCATATATTTAAAAGGAGATCTAAGAATAATGTTTTATGATTTTTTTACCAAATAGGTGTTGATCAAAAACTTATTTACCAAAATGGGTTGTTTAAAAATTATTTATCAAAATTATTGTTTTTTGAAAAGTTTTTCCTTCTCACTCCTAATGCTATTGGATAAACCTAAATGTATTTTATTTATACAAGTATGACAACGAAAATTCACAAAAGTTGACCAACATTAAATGTGCGTTTTAATTAGGGATATCTTTGTAAAATTGTAATCAAATTTAAAAAATGTTTCAATTATTTAACTCAAATTTAAAAGGTATTACAATTAAATTACTCAACTTTCATGTTTTATTTAAATTATAAGTTTTAACATGTTTTTAGTGTGTGTTTATTTTAGTTTCAATTAGGAAATATTATTATTATTATTTTTTTTGATGCTGATTTGAAACGGTAACATGTTTTTTTTTTTTTTTTTAATATAATTAACATGTTCTTTTTATTTTTTAATATAATTTCATATATTAAAAACTCCAACTTCTACTTCTTCTCCTCCATTACTTTCTTGAAATAAGAAAGTTTGATAATGACTCGATTTGATGGTCTCATGGTCTAATTTGGGGAAAAATATGCATTAGTGACTAAATTGAAACACTTTTCAAAATTGATTACTATTTTGTGATATTTTATCTTTTAATTATATATATATAATATAAATAGATAAAAGAACTATTTTTTTAAGAAATCCTTTCTTAATGAGAATCCAGTAGATTATTTTTTCAATTATATTAGAATTATTTCTTAACTTTTAAAATAAAAACATTAATTCAAGTATAATATGGTATATCCAATAACATTAGAAGCGAAAAAAGTTTTAAAAACACCTATTTTTATAAATATTTTTTAAATCACGCATTTTGATAAATAAGTTTTTTTTATCAATATCCATTTAAAAAAACAACTCAATATTTTAACAGTCACTTTCGCGTACAACAATTTTATGCATTTTATTTAATGAGATATACTTTAGCACGATACAATTAATCATATATAAATGTTATCAGTGCAATCCAGAATATGCATGTATGATCGTAAATTGCGTAATTTGTCATGTGCTGATGTTTGAGGTTATAGTTGTAGAATATTAAAGTCGAAGGCCTAGAAGAAACATTGTTGAATTTTTGGAGGTTGTTGGACTAATGCTTAATGTGGATTTCCATACTGAGCGTGTTTCTGAGTGAGTGTTAGGGGTGTTAAAAAATATTCAAATCCTCAGAATCCGAAAATCCGAAGATCCAAATCTGAAATATCCGAATTTTCGGATATCTGAAAATTCCGGATTCGGGTTCGGATAATGATTTTCAAAAGTTTTGGATATTCGGATATACGATTATCCGAAAACAAAAAAAAAATTTTATTTTTTTTTAAATTTTAAACATATTTTTATTTTAGATTGAGATTTTTTATTGTATATTGGGACTTTTATGATATGAGTTAATTTTTTATATTATTTTTATAATAGCACATGTCTAATTATTGTAAAAAACTAAAAAATAAAAAAGTAAAAAAATAAAAAAAAATGAATTTCAGATATCCGAATCACTATCCGAAATTTTCGGATATCCAAATTTTCGGATATCCGACTTTGAACACCCCTAGTGAGTGTCATTTCAGCATAGTGGATATATGGTGATGCGACTAACACGATTTGTTGTGGAATATAGTCATTTCTCCCGTTATCCTCTAATATTGTTTCATTTGACGTTGACTTGACACAGTATAGATTACCTGATTAAATGGTCTGACATTGTTATGATTCAAATGATGGAAGGCTTTAACAAATTACTTAATTTATTTGTTTTTTAAGTAACCATCTAAATATATGAATATTAAAAACAAAATATTACATCAGTATAAACACAAAACATTACATATGTTTTTTTCAAAACAATACAATTACTAGTCTAATACAAGATCATCGGGTCATCTAGCTCACAAATGCTAGACTAATTCATGACGAAGATTTTTGTGTATTCGACGATTCTTGATAAATACTATGTTTTTGAGTGTTTGGTAATCAGTGATTGTTAATTGTAACGGAGGAACGTCTAGTTAGTAGTTTTGACAAATAACATTACCCTGGTCTTCTAAAATCATGTTAGAGCATTCACAACCCACTCTTCATCTCTATCTCTATAATTACATTAAAAATTACTAATTTTTCTCTCTACTTTTCAATTAATAATATTTTTTATACATTTATCATTACATTTTCTCTTTTGTCTACTCACAACCACTTTCAACAAATATTAAAATATTAACAGACATGAACAGTGTTTTATCAAATATAGAGATGGATAGTAACATGTTCTCTATCATCTACTCACAACCACTTATAACCATTCTTTATAATATAAAGAACACACTCACAGATATATAAAAAATGGACTGTGAATGCTCTTATGTAGAATAACACAAGTATAGACTATGGTTATTATCTTCTCCCTTGTTCAAAACCGTATCAGATTTGCGATCAAATGAAAGCATTTTTTTAGAACTCCAAAAGATGTTTGAATGCCTTTTCTTGCCGATTCTTTCTTCTTTGTGAAGTACTTTCGTTTGTCTTCAAATATAGATGTAAAAGCTTGAACTGGTGTCGTTTATTCGTTGTAAATTTCATCAACTAGGTAGTACGCGTATTTGAAATGTTGTCCATTTGCATAAAAATATTGAGGGGTTCGATGCCATCAATAAGGTTGTCGAATAAAGGAGATTGATCAATAACATTGAGGTCGTTATATGACCCAACAACACCAAAAAACGAATGCCAGAAGCAAAGATCATATGAGGTTGTCGCCTCAAGTATGATAGTATGGCCTGGGTGATCACCATAGTGACATTAATTTCACACATTTGATCGAATTTCAAGTTTCCAAGTTTGAATTCTTATTTGTTTATTTCATTCATCATGTTTAGATTAATTAATTTAAGTTAAATTATTTATTTTGTTTATTAATTATTACTTAAAATAATCCAACTAATTAGGTTAGAAGTCGATAAAGGTCTATTATCGAGAGCCGCCAAAAGTGTCCACGGACTCAATATTCAGACTTACATAAACTTTATTATATCACGATCGGTACACTTATCGTTTGTGTGAAGTTTAGTTGACCACAACAGTCAATGTCGACATTACAAGTTAGCTTACAGTGATATAACTAATGGTATATAATAAACGTTAAAAATTACCTAAAAATAATACATCAAGACTATACTCAAAAAAATATTAAAAATTACATTATAGAAATATTTTTAGGAAATGAGGGAAGTTTTGAAAACTGGGGGGGATCGTTATATCAATGTTGTAACGTTGTGTAAGTGTTTACAACACTTGTCCTTATATATATATACATATATATATATATATAATTATGCTATATTACGATTATGTAAAACGAATTGTCATTAGTTGTAATCATTTGAACCTGATAAGACCAGCTATGACCTAACCTAGGTCAGGCGGATGTCCTTGCATGTCCTTTGATCTCATCTCCTAATTGCTACACAAAATAAAAATATGATAATAAGTCAACCTTTTCTAGTTAAAAAATGAACCTTAAATAATCTCAAACTAATACAAGTAATACCTGCATTCAAGTATTGCACACTAACACTTAGTTTCGACGTTTAATTCCCGGAATTGGAGATACAGAGATAGTTCTATCATTAAAATGAATTGAGCTTTCTATATTTTTCGTCTTTACAAAAAATATATATTTAACCCTAGAAATCTTGAGACTTTTAGAATACTAAGTACGAGTATTTCTCTTAAAATTCAAGAAAAAACACAGCATGTAAACATCATCTATTTGAAATCAAATTTTACAACGTAAACATCATCAACCACCCTAGTTAAATCTTGATTGTGTGCCTCGACGTAGAACAGATGTATACTAGATCCTTTTAGACATGAATGAACGGAGCAAGTGCTTGTCGAAACAATTCAATTGCATGGAAGCCTGTTATGAGGGATTTGAAAAACGGCTCTAATTTTATGACAGGATCTTTACTAGTAAGCACAACATACACATTTATTTCGCAACACACAGGACCTCAAAGGTAACACATGTAAAGATCATTGGTTAGACGCTTCATCTCAAGACGATATGTCTTCGCATACCAATTTAAGTTCCATATTTCAGACCTAGTCAATAGAAAAGAATCATACTATCTTGTTCCAGAAACATCATGAAAGCTAAATCTTTATTATGAGGAGGAGCTATTAAGAAGCATTCGCAACAATCAATTGTTGGATATTTAAAAAGGGACTATGTTATAAGGTAACTATAAATAAATCAACTCATACGTGGTCGGTTTCAAAACAAGTCAACTATCCTTGAGTGGGGGTCGGAGAGAAACCACTGGTGGGTGGAGAGAACCATACACCCATGAAAAGACGCTTGGATCTTTGTCCACCGGAACAAATCCTCATCAAATCCATTTTGCTTATATGATTCCTTGTTTTGGAGGATGAACAATTCATATTGAGAAGAAAACATGGTCTATGTAATATCAAGTGTAGGATAACAGTGGCTTGGAAGCTAATAGACTCACGGAGGTCTAAGATCCTACATCTTCTAGCGACATATAACAGCACAACAATGACCGCACTAGATGTGCTTGTTGATTTCTCTAAGAGTGGCTTGAAATTCGTGTTTAATAATCCCTATGAAATAAGAATTAATCTTTCAATCAAAACAAAAAGTGAGTACAAATTCAGAGACATCAATCTTTTTAAATCAAATTTATTAATTACCTATCGGTTTCTTCAAAAAATCCAATTAGAAACCGAAAATTCTGGTGATTCCGATCACTTAACCGTATCTTCAATTCATTGAAGTACAAGGACTCATATAAGCAAAGTAGTTAAGTATCGAGTACGGTGTAAAAACGTCACACCCCCGCTAAAGCGAAAACAAAATTGGGCAATGAGATTGTATATCGAGAACATTATTACCAGAGAAAACTGAAAATTCCAACACATCAAATGTACTCTTAAATCTCTCTACTCTAATAAAAGGGTAAATGAAAGGGACACATGACAACATCACATTCATTCTCATTAATTTTTTTCGCTTCTCTCTACTATTTAATAGTTACTATAATTACTAATAATATTATTTAATTTATTTATAGACTAAATGTACTTTTTAATAAATTAAAAAAATTCTTTTTATTAATGTTATTTATAAAAAAATAAAATTCTTATAAAATAAGAAGTTTTTTTTTAAACAATAGAGTTTTTAAAAATATAAATATTTTAAAATTAGTGTTTTTAGAAAGTAAAATATTTATAAAAAATAATTAAAATTGGAAGTTATAATAATAAAAAAAATTTAAAATGATTTGTTTTGAAACAAAATACTTATTTTTTATAAATAAAAAAGTTTAAAAACTTGATATTATTGTTTTATTACTTATATCTTTACTCATACGTAATTTAGTTATATCTTATCTTGAAATATCGTTTTAAAACCAATAAAATTTTATTACATTTAGTATTTTATTTTTCAACCCGTGTAATACACGGGTTACTAATGCTAGTGCTTTATAATTTGGGTTTCTAAAGTTTGATTACAAACTACTACACAAAGATCACAAGTACAAAACAAAGAATTCACATGATGCTCTTTCAAATATAAACCTAGCCAAGTTATTCTTAGTATATATCCTAGAAATGCATGATTAAAATGTCAACAATAATGTTAGTGAGTTCACAAGTGTAGTAGTTACAAATATAGTTTTTATTTGGACCACAAGATTTCTTTGTATCTATTGTTAGTCAAAACAATATCATAAGCCTATCTTAGCATGATGTTACTTAGTGATTTCTTCAACTCACGTGCGGCATTTAGACTGGTCTAAGTTTAGCGTTTGTGACCCAAACTATGTAACGATTCTAGTTACAAAGCATAAGCATTTCCAAGCTCATAATATAAAAGAGTGCTTTACACTAAGAATTGAATGTGGTTTCGGGTGACTTACAAATGAACCTAGAACATCCATTTATACTGCTTCCATATCTCTAGATTATTCTTAATCTAGAGTGTTCTAAATCTATAATATCTGATAAGATATTTTTATCAAAGTATCAAGACTTTTCTAGAGTCTTCTTGGCAGACATTTTTTTAGATATTTCTTAGGAAATTTCTTCGTCATTCCTTGATGCATCTAGGATGTTCTAGATGTTAAAGTGAGTTTCTTCCTGATCCTGAATATTTTAGGCTGTTTTAGAGTCTTTCGGACAGCCCTATATGCCTCCATATGTTTCCGAACAATTCTGAAATCTGAGATAGACAACTTGTTTTTAGGCGGGTCGTGATAATGAACTCCCATAACCAATGCTTGAAGACTATAGCCCGAGCCCAATGTTTTTTATTGCAAATGCATTGGAATGAAATGAATATGTATACCCCTCGTTTGTATACAGTTGGAGCTACCAACCGCGAGCAAGGTGTCAACCCAAATATATCTTCTACAACTTTCACGTTTACACATAATTAACAATTACAGAATACCGGGGACTTCATATGACAAAATGTCTGCTGATGTAACAATATAGTCATGTTTCCACTTATGTTCAAACAAATCAATCTTAGCGTGTATTCACCCCCAAATGATTAAAAGACAATTTAAAACATGGGCCAGTAAACTCATTAATAGTGTTAAAAGATGAAAGTCTATGTATACTAGACTGTGATAACCAACGTACACATGTCTTAATGACAAGTACCAAGAAGAGGTCTATGTGTTTACTCTAACACAATGGTTGTCTTCTTGACTTCATGACATTCAACAAAATACATATATCGATGATAATCATCTTGGAAAAACAACTAATAATGTATTCACGTACTACTTTGACTAAGTGTGTTTTCACTTGTCAAATGCATAATTATTATTCAAGATGGCAAAGTATTTTAAGCATGCTTTCCCCCCAAAATAACTTGAATATGTGAAAACTCGTCTGTTTTTTCTTACAAGTACGTTAATGTTGAGGGTTCACAAACTATGTGGAAGAGTTCACCAATAAGATTTTTGTATATACATATGATACTAGTGTTGAGTGTTATCACAATGTTACTACTCGTGTGGTTGAGTTCTATTGATTCATTTTCGGTATTATGACCCATTGATAATCATGGTTGATTTGAATGATATTTAAGCTACTTGTGTTATTATTAGAATTCCAAAGCTAGTATTGTCTCAATGTATTTGTAAGATTTCAAAACAAATAGTATTCACATTTATAATTATATCTAACCATTTATTAAAATACATGTTCATTATTCATATAACATAGTTATATTTTCATATGTATAAATATTTGTTATATCAATGAAAACTAATATATTTATGTATAACAATTATACATTGAGGTTAACTTTTTAATAACAATCGATGTGTTGTAAAAATTTCATTTGAAATGACACGTTCTTGATGTCATTGATTTCCTTTATACTTACAATTGAATTGTCATTATCACACGTGTGAGTTATTAGTAAATATTAAACGAGTTTAGTGTGTGATTATACCTCTCTTTTTGTTGGGTTCGTGTACGTTAACCAATCGTAATGATTTGATTTCGTCTCTCTCCTCGTTGACTAGTTTGACCGGACCGAAAACAATCACAACTGCACCACAAGTTACCACTGGCAAAACCCTAGCTGCCACCCCTACAACCACCTTCATCACCACCCGCGACCTAAGCTCCACCATCACCACCCTGACCGCCACTTAAAGCCACCACCATCGTTGCTACCTTGGTCAAAACAGGAAGAATATGGGTTTTGATGGTGCTAGATGTTGAGGAACAAAGAAACGATGGATGGGGTTATGGTGGCTGAAGTTGTCGCCGCCCCCGTGAGGTGGCCGGAGGTTCGCCGGAGACTGAGGTGGCAGCGGAGGTAGAAACCGAGAACGCTATATCGTGTTAACGTTCTCAGTTTCTACTTCATGACGGCAAATTATGATTATAATAAATTCAATAAAATGTTTTCAAACTATATATTTCGTCATATTACCGTAAGATGTTTAATCATGTCAAAACTTATTATGGTCGCGTATTTAATGCGTTTAATCATTTTTAAGTGTTCTCTTGTGAATAATGTTAATATTATTTTTTAATACAAATTAGAAATGAAATTAAGTATTTCATAATAATTTACATGTTAATTTATTTGTCTGAAGCGTTTAAGCTGGTAATACTGACCCATGCAAGTTTAACACGATTTTATCGTTTCCATTGTAATTTGTGTTTAATCATTTGAATCAGATTTCTAAGTGAATATTGATGAAATTATTAATATTTCATTACCATGACACTCAACGTGTCACGATTATGATAATAACCAATTATTTTTTTGTCAACAGTTTAAAGTGTTTATATGTAGGCTTATAATAATTCATATTAGGATTTGTTAAGGTGTCTAGCTATCGTTTGAGCTTAGAATAACCGTATTAGGATTCAAATGAAGCTAAACCTTTTATTGGGCCTTGTAAGTATGTTTAAGTTCAGGGTTATACCAATTTTAAGCCTAGATGTTTTCAATCTTCCAAGACGTTCACATGTTTTACTTTGTGTCTCTCCAATAAAAGACACATAGACACAAACACACATGCACGCGCGCGCGTTCACATTAATTAACACTCTAAGATTTAGATTATTCATATTTTGCACGTCTTTGAAGTAGTAGGTTTTCGTCACGTATCAATGGTATATGCGAAACCAAAAAAAATATTACGTTGTTGTGAAGAATATTAAAAAAAAAAACATATTATATATCACCATTAAGTTTTGTTTGTGGTTATGAAAGCTTGGTTTTTAATAACACTTATATTAAATCGCAGATAAATAAGCACGGCGAAACGGTATAATCAAAATTAAAAAAAAAAGTTGTCAGTGAATAACTACGCATCCATTTAATTTTCAAACATACACATAACTAATCACAATAATTATGGTTTTCAATTCTTTATTAGGTAAAAGATTTGAAATATGTTTAGTAGTTGAGCAAGATCACTTGTAATTTGATTCCATACACTATTAAATTAATTAATCATATACTCTTTTTGTTAGCCATTACATAGTTTTAGGATTACAAATTTATCTGGAGAAATGTTTTGGAAGAAACTGTTTATTAGTTCCCATTATACTCTAGAAGATTTACATCATTGATATTTTTTCTTCATAGAACTAGAGGGTTTTCATAGATAAAGATGAAAAAAACCTGATCTCGGTGGATATACCCGAAACCCATAATATACGGGACTGGTATACTCGAAGCCTGACGGGCATTGAATCAGGTGTGAGATTAGTTTTAAATTTTATCACGGGTGTAGGATGGGTATGAGATTAGGTGATAACTGTCCGATTACTCGAAACCGCATACCAATTTAGTGGCTGTTTGACATATCTTACTCGGTCAGAAGGTGGTGATAGGGTAAGAGCTTGTTCCAAAACTGACCGGGTAAGTGGAAATATATGCATGGTTTAGTGGTGTCGGACCGGGTCGGAAGCTAAAGAGTGCAAATCAAACATGCTGACCGGCAAAAATGTCTGACCGGATCAGTGGGTCAGACATTTTGACCGGGTCAGAAGCAAATCAAACAGCCCCTTAGCCGAAAATAGACTCGGGGTTATTTATTTTTTTGATATGAAAGCAAAGACCTTTTTGGTCAATAGATGCATATTTTGGATATGAAACTGTGTGATATGAATATACTTGTGACTATTTTGATGTAAAATTTTAAAACATTGTATGCTGCAGTATTTTGGAATCTCAATGTTAATATAGTTTTTATTAAACAAAATTTTATAAAAATGATCATATTTAGTATTTAAATGGGCTGCTTATATATAGAAAAATAAAGTTGTATAAATAAACCTGACAACCAAACAGGGATTGGTTGATATTCGTGGGTATGCTTGTAACATGATGTTAACGGGTATACCTGATGGGTAATTACCCGATCAATGCCCGATGGATAATGTGCCGGATATGGGACAAGATTTCAACACCAGCATAGGCTTGAGATTGCCAATACCAGACCCGAAACCGGCTCATTGTGATCACTTAAATAACCCGATGAAATAAAAGTTTGAATCCGTCGGATGGGGTCCTTTTCACATGTACCACACATTCTCGAACCTTAATCGATATGATCTCACTAAAACGAGAAAATTTGATTCTCGTAATTAAAAATAATAATTTTCAGCAGCAATTTGATTTTAGTATTTCACAATTATGCAAACACACGCATGATAGGAGTGGCTAAATAAATATCAACATGATATTACAAAGTTAGTGATAATTTAGAGCGAGCCTAGATGTGTGATGACTATCATGTGTTGGAATTATTTTTTCTTTTAATTATTTCAGTACTCTTTTAACAATAAATTTTACAAGTTTTGTTTATTTTTTTTTCAAATTGTCACAAGATCAAGACAAGACAAGACAAAATACAAGTTTTAACAAATGCATTTCACGTTGGCCATAAATCGAATGCTAAGGCAACCAGTTAAAGTACCCAATGGCGAAAAGGCACCCCATAAGCCCGCGATCACAGACAGCGCTTGGTAATCCAAGCCCACCAACCACGAATTCCGGGGAAAACCCGCCACCCGAAGGCCCACTGCGGTAAAACCTGGCCACCAAAACAAGATTTTGCTGCTAGTAGAACTCGAACTCGCAACCTCCCATACAGAAAGTGCTGAGGTTACCACTCAACCAAATGGTTACTGGTTATCAATGAACAAATTAATAGATTCCCAACGAAATCGCTAAAGAAAAAAGTACCACAATTTTCAAAACAAAAAGATTGTTCTCAGTGATCAAAAGCACCCATAAAATTTCAACAAACCGCGTTATCATGATATTCGTTGCTATTGATAATATTAGTATCGATCGATGTGACCCACACCACCGTCACTAATACCTTTAAATTTAATTATAACAAAAGTGCACGCACCATCTTCCTACTACGTCTAAATATTATTGCCACACGTTCCAGCTGTTATACAACCATATCTTGATCACCAACTTATGATTATTACATACTTCTAGACTTCTACCTAGTCTCACCTTCCTTCTGACCTTCGTTTAGGTCCCAAAACACCTTATAAATACCACCCCTTCATGCCTTCTATCTTCACTACAATTCAACCAAACAAAATACAAAGAAACAAATATTATTGCATATGGGGTTTTCTTCTTTTTCTTCAGGGCTTCCAAGTTTGTACTTGGTGGTCATATTTCTAATTGGTAGCTCACTTGTTTCGGCTAATTTTTATGATGAGTTTGATATCACTTGGGGCGATGGTCGTGGTAAAATAGTTCGCTCTCCCTTGATAAAACATCTGGCTCGGGATTTGAATCAAGAAACGAATACATGTATGGCAAAATCGATATGCAACTGAAGCTTGTACCTGGTAACTCTGCTGGCACTGTGACCGCGTACTATGTAAGTTTGCATTTTATTAATTAATTACCTCTTAGTTATTAATGATTTTTATAAACCAAACAAACAAACAAACAAATGTATCTAGAAAGATCCTGCTCTGAGAAGGGTCAGATAATGTGACATAAAAACAAACATTTCTTCTATTTTAACAGATAGTAGAGATGCTGCTTAAAAAAGGCTTGTGATTTATGGGAAAGAAAGATGTTAGTTAATTAAACATGGGTTCTTTTGATTGTTTTGCAGTTGTCTTCAAAAGGATCAAACTGGGACGAGATCGACTTCGAGTTCTTGGGAAACTTAAGTGGCGATCCGTACACTCTACATACAAATGTGTTTAGCCAAGGAAAAGGCAACAGAGAGCAACAATTCTACCTATGGTTCGACCCGACTGCTGACTTCCATACATACTCCATCTTATGGAACCCAAAACACATAGTGTAAGTAATTAAGTATCACCAACTTACTGCATACAATAGCTCGATCAAGTCAATTCTTTTCTTCATCTAGCTACCCTTTTCACTGATCTTTTCACTATCAATGTTCAGGTTTTCTGTTGATGGAACACCCATTAGAGAGTTCAAGAACGCCGAATCCATCGGAGTCCCTTACCCAAAAGATCAACCAATGAGAATTCACTCTAGTTTATGGAATGCTGACGATTGGGCCACAAGGGGTGGGCTTGTGAAGACTGATTGGAGTCATGCTCCTTTCACTGCTTCCTACAGAAACTTCAAGGCTGATGCTTGTGTTGTGGCTTCTGGGAAGTCGTCTTGCGGTGGTTCGGCATCTTCGGGTGGGAATCCGGCGTGGCTGTCGGAGGAGCTGGATAATACGAAACAGGAGAGGCTGAGATGGGTGCAGAAGAATTACATGATCTATAACTACTGTTCAGATACCAAGAGATTTCCTCAAGGTTTTCCCAAGGAGTGTAGTATGGCATAAGGGAGTTGAATCATTTGTATATGATCACATACTTCGAATTCATTTTGTGTAATGAAGGTTAATATGTTATGTTGTTTGAGAATGTAAGATCTATATTTTTTTAATTTCTTGTGTGTTAAGGACGAATAATAGAAGATCATGTGGATCTGCATGATATTTATTGAAAGTTTGAGTTTTATATTAGTTTTCTCTTTTTCAGCATTTTTATATTTTATTGGAAGAAAAGCCTAGGTTTTGCTTTTTTATTTTTGGGAACTTTTTATTTTCTTCAAGTGGTTGAACGAACAAATTTTATTAATTTAATGGAAAGTTTTGTACTTTTACTATATTTTAGGAATTCGAATGTATATATGAGGAATGGGGTGTGAATGTATATATGAGGAATGGGGGATTGATCAATCCTCATAGTATCTGATTAGCGATAATCAATCTATTACCTAATTGTTAGTCATTTAGTTAGATTTTTTTTCACCGGAATGGCAAATCATGTGATTGGTTGCCTAAAAAATATTCACATCCCGTTCCTTAAAAGTTTGCTAGTGAAATCCTTAGATTAGATGGAATGTTTTTAAGGGTTTGTGAGCAGATGATAGAAAAAATGTTATTTATCATCTGTAAATTTAAATATTCAATGTTTAACTCTTATAATTTTTTTTAATATTTTTTAATGTGATTGTAAGTAAAAAGAAAAAAAGATATTGATAAATATATAAAAAATATTATTTTATTAAAAAAAGATAAAAAAAAATAATTTTTAATCTATTTATAAGAATAAAAATAAAATATGAGATGTGTATACTTGTAGCAAACTATATACGTCGTAAATGCATCCCTCCTTTAGGGGAATAAAGTGGTCATTTTCATATGTAAATGGCTCTCATTCATGCAACTCCATTTATTCACCGCTCAATGTTTTAAAATTATTTTAATTAATTAATTAATTAATTAAAATAAAATAACAAATTAAATTAAAAATATTTATATTTAGTAATAATAAACTGTACAAATAAAAAAATAACATTAATTTTAATTATTTAAATAAAGTTAATAACATTATCAAGAAAAATGCAAGAGAATTAAACATGTTATCGTAAAACATTATTAACGATTATGAACTAGGAAACCGAACCCCAACTCATGCTCGGCGAGGGCAGAATCCAACAGTTGTTCATCGGTCTAGTCGTTAGTATAGGCCTGTTTCTCACGACATGTAAGTAGATCAAGTTAGGTTGACATTGTTTTGGGGATTGTTTGTGGTCATGGTGTAGGAGTATGTATTATAATAGAGAGGAGTTGGGTGTGAAAGTATGCAGGTTAAGAGTGTTTGAGAAGAAGGTGCGGTTAAATCTTATTTTACTAACGGAATCATCGAAGGAATCTCATCAGAAAATTATAAGAAATGTTATTTTAGCAGCAAATTAGTTGACATAAATTCGTCACTAAAAATCATGCTAATTAAATAAAAAAACTTATCCACAAACACATAAATATATAAAACCATAAATCAAATTAAACCAAAACTCTGACAATTGACAAAATAGATATCAACTTCAAATATAATTCACTAGGTTAGATACCCATGTAATACACGGATTGAAAATATAAAAACTATATAACTTATAAATGTATAAATATTTCGTATGATTAAGTTACGTATTACATAAAAAAACAAAAAACAAAAAAGTTATACTTTTAAGTTATATTCAAATACTTCTTTAGGTAATATAACATACAATTGACTTGTGTAAAATAAAAAATTATTTATTTTAAATTGACACTAACCCATAATGTATAAGTATATCAAAAATGTTTTTCTTCACTTTTTTTCATAAATCTTATTTTACTATAAAAGTATATATAATTCAAAATAACATATGATTACATAATTTAGTTTTATAATATAAAAAAATTAAATTAAAAACAAAATAAATTATTAATTTAGTTTTTTAAAATAAAAAGCTTGACTAAAATAATATATTAGTTTAGGAGGGAAATATTTTTTGAGGAATAACAAAAGAGTGTCATGTGGCATCTTAGTTACTCTTTTATTATATACTATAGATCACAATATTGTCCTAATATTTTTTAGGAACACTATGCAGCCTTAACGCTTTTAGCTAGTAGTGTTAAAAAATATCTGTATCCGAAACCGAATCCGTAATATCCAAAATTTCGGATATCCGATTTTCGAATATCCGAAATTTCGGATTCGGATAGTGATTTTAAGGATTTTCGGATATTCGGATATCCGAATTATCTGAAATATTTTCTAAAAATTATTAAATAAAAAAAATTAATTAGAAATTTTGAATATTTTCAGATATTTTTATTTAAAATTCAGATTTCCGAAATCTTTTTAATAAAAATTGTTTAACTTTTTATGAAAGTTATTAAATGAAACACATTTATTTTGAATTTGAATATTCGTTCGGATATCCGAATTTGAATCCGAAATTTCGGATACGGATTCGGATATTGTATTCCACAATCCGAAATTTTCAGACATCTAAAATTCGGATATCCGAATCAAAAAACCTAGCCTACTTTTAGCAACATTAAGTCCTGGTAGATATTATAAGTTTCACATCAAATTAATATATAATCACCTATCCAATCTGAATTTTATCAAAAACAAAATAGAATAACAAAATAAAATGATAAAAGGAGTTCATATTTTTTTTCTTTTCATTATATATATAATGGGTATCAACTTAGCTTTCTTTTGGTTTCTAATGGATAATAATTGGTAAGATCTAGAAAATAAAAATTAAAAGGATTTTTTCAATTCCTAAGGCTAAATCCTAATGCCTTTATCATTTTGTGCATATTTTGATTTCTTGTTTAAAGCATTTCATATGAATTAACGTCACATTTTGGTGGCTTACGCTTCACATGATTTTTTAATCATGTACTTCAATCAACCGCTTCCGTTCTACATATACATTCGCGACCGCCCAAGGCCTGATCTCCTCAGGAGCTTAAAAATTTTATATAATATATGTATGTATATTTTTATTGAAAAAAACTATAGGCCATCAACAAAACTTAATAACAAATTAATAAGTTTAGCCTATTAAATCTTAGGGCCCATTAACATTTTAATTAGTTTAGCCCACTACTATTTATTCAATCTAAACTCATTCTTAATATGCTAAAAGAGTCTCACGATTCATTTAGTAAATTAAATTATTTTTCTTTAATATTTTTGTTTATTGGTATAACGAATTACTGTATCATTGAATTATTATATACGTGGTTATTAATTTTATATTATAAGGGCTCATTTTTTTTCTATTCTCATAGGGCCCATGATTTTTCAAGTATTCTCGGGGACAACCCTACATTCAGGGGCGGATATACCTTAGGTCTAGGGGTAGCCGCTACCCCTCAACTTTTTACGGATAGTGTAAAAAAAAAAAGAAAATTTACGTTTTTTATGTAAAAGAAAAAAGAAAAAAATACGGTATTACGTTACCCCTGAAAAAACGTTACGTTACCTTTAAAAAAATTTTAAACTCAACACTTCATAGAAAATTTTAAATTTTATAAAAAATACTTTAATATTTTATAAAAAAACATTACATTTTATAATAAAATTAATAACTAGTTAGCCCAAAATACCCAATAACAAGCCCAAAATTAAAATAAGCCTATAAATTAACACCTCAAAAAGCCTAACAAGCTTACAAGCCCAAATATTCATGACCCAAATAAGTTATAAAAATAACCGGCTATTCCCCAATCTCCACTGTCGTCGTTCACCCCTGTCACATTCAGCCATCCCACTGTCGCTGATCAACTTGTCGCAGCCCGACCACCACCGTCCGCCGAACTATTGCTGCTACTGGGGCAACCTTGCCACCACCGATGTGCGCTAGTTGCTGCTGCTCATATGATATTTCTGCTTTCATCAAATATAGAGTTAGGTAAAATTTATAGGCTTTTTCTCTCTCTTTTACACTATGAATTTAGGGATTTAGGGTTTATATTGTTTAATTTCTAATATTTAAGTGTTATTTGTTATAATAATTAGCGATTTGAAATATTTCAAGATGATGATATTGGTTAATGGTTATTTGGTTCAATTTCTAATATTTAAAGTTTATACAGTAAGGTATATGAAATAGGGATTTGAGATGAATTAGAGATTTGATATTGAACTTAAGGATTTTAATTGTGTTATTTTTAATTGTAATTTGTAATTTTATTGTGTTATTTATTAGAAAATTAGGGAATTGAAAGAAGAAAAAACAAATTCTTATTGACAATATCCTAAAAAAAATTTCAAGAGTAGAATATTGGTTCTAATAATAATGATAATATTGGGTTAACAACTCCTTCGAGTTCAATTCCCTCGGTTTCAAATGGATTTGATTTGAATGATCTTCATTCGTACCCATTTATATTTTTTTTATTAATATAAATGTACGGTAAAAAAATTTTTACGTTACCTCTGAACTTTTTTCTTAAATCCGCCACTGCCTACATTACGGAATAATATAATAATAATAATGATACTAGACTAACGTGCTTTGTTATATATAGTTCTAACTAACAACTTACGCGTCTAATATAATGTCAATGATTCAGAAAAATAAGGCTGAAGGTTTCAATTTTTTTCATACTAACCAACTAAATTACAATTTTTTAGCACTCCACACTCCTATTTAAATGGGTCAAATTTCGAACATCTTTAATTGTAATAACACAAAACACGTAACGATGTCTACTCAATTTAGTACCAAGTGTATGCTATACTTCACATCTGTTCTAATCTTGAGTTGTATGAAATTTGCGTTAGCTACCAGTTTCTATCGAGATTTCGACATATTGTGGGGCAATGGCCGAGGAAACATTTTTAAGAACGGTAAGGTTTTAATGCTGTCTCTTGATGAATATTCTGGTTCCGGGATCCAATCAAAGAGCGAGTATCTCTTTTCAAGAATCGACGTGCAAATCAAGCTTATTCCAGGAAACTCCGCTGGCACAGTTACAGCTTTTTATGTAGGTCACTGCAAAACTAACAACTTTCAAATGCATATGCACTGATTCGTCAGTGAAAGGGGGTCCGGTCGGTAATCTGTCGGTGAAACGCCATTAGAAATCCGTCCATTAGTAATGTTTTTTCTGACGGATTACCGACATGCTACTTACTTTTTCATTATTATTATTTTTTTTTTGGTGTTTTATGGATTTTTCACTGGTCCATTGGATATTCAGCCGTGCGTAATGTTTTTCTGATGGATTACCTATTGACTATTTACTATTCTAATTTTTTTGTGGTTACATGTGTCTTAGCTGAATTACTGACGGATCGTATCCGTTGTTATATTTTTGCCAGTGATACTCAATATTGCAAGAGTGGTCTGTTACTAATTTTTCTCGTTTTCCATTTTTTATAAATTAAAATGGGTAAAAGTTATATTGATTTGTTCATTGTATAGGTAGGATCAGAAGGTGATAATCGTGATGAGATAGATCTAGAGTTCTTGGGAAATCTAACGGGTGACCCTTACACTCTTCATACAAACATATACACAAAAGGAAAGGGCCATAGAGAGCAACAATTTCTCCTTTGGTTTGATCCCACAACAACTTTCCACACGTATACAATTACATGGAACCCTTTTATGATTGTGTAAGTATAATCAAAACCATATCTTTGCTACCATAATGTCACACTTGTTAACCTCACAAGCGAAAATCTCACTATATTTCACCTCTTGTTTGTTTAGAATTTATGTCGATGGGACGCCCATTAGAGTGTTCAAAAACATGGAATCAAGGGGGGTTCCATACATAAACAATCTGCCGATGAAGGTGTACGCGAGCGTATGGAATGGGGATCAATGGGCCACGAGAGGCGGGGCGATTAAAACAAACTGGACAGAAGCTCCATTTGTAACATGGTTGAGGAATTATAAGGCTCCATTTGTAACATGGTTGAGGAATTATAAGGCTCGAGGTTGTGTTTGGATGAATGGGCAGTCTGATTGCACTTTAGGGAGCTCAAAAGCTGTAAATCATGATTGGTATAAACAAGAAGAATTGGATTTGAGTAGCATTGAGATGCTGAAATTGGTTAAACGCAAACACATGATTTATAACTACTGCAATGACTATAATCGCTTCCCTAATGGGATTCCCCTAGAATGGCATTTCAATACACTAACATAATTAGCCTTAGAACATAACCAAATCCCTCATTTTGGTGAATAAAAAGGATTATAAATCACGCGTAGAACGATCACTTCCACAAGGAAGAAATTGTTTACTTCAATCATTTTTCTTGACGATCGATGTGAATTGCGATATGTGAATATGGTTTCACATGTCGGAGTTCGCCCTTCCGCCGCACGAGATAGTTTGTGCCATCAAGCATGTTGACATGTTCTAGTTTTGGAGATGATATCACCGGTGTTGTTCCAGTTTTGTCGATGAGCATAAGTTTTGTACGGCTAGGAAGACATTTGTTTGCAGATTGACGTTTGTAAGACAAAAGCTTCCTTCATTTTTATATAAGATCGATTAGTTATTTATTTTGAGTTTTATCTTTTATAAACCCTTTTGGGGTGATTGTAAGTTTGATCATGATTGGTTCAGATTATTTTTCTTCATTTATGCTTCTAATGAGAATAAATTTTTATCTTAAGATAAAGAAGGTTGACCAGCTTTGTTATACGGAGAGAGTGTAGGGTATTATTCCATTATTAAAAAAAAAGATTATTGGATTTTAACAATTTTAAATTTCATATATTGGTCGTGATTATCTCAACTCAGTAAATATCTACACACTTCCAACTTTGAGCTTATTTACTTTAACGATCCTTTACTAACTGAAAGATAACATCCATTAATTTTTTTAATGAAATGTGACCAACTTTGAGATTATTTTCAACTCCGCGGGATGTTCGTTTTCTGGTGTCTAGTCTAATTCGTCAACTGAAATCTATCTTCAACGAGTCAAGTGGTTCAAATCAGAATGTGAAAAAATTGATGGGTTTCAGTAGGGGTGTGCATGGTCATTTTGTTTTGGTTTTAGCATAAAACCAAAACCATAAACCGAGACTTCGGTTTTAAGGTTTTTAAAATCGTTCGGTTTTGGTTTTTTCGGTTTTCGGTTTTCACTTTGGTTTCGGTTCTGTTTCGGTTTTTTCAGTTTTGTTTTTGGGCTTCAAGTTTTTTTTTTTTTAATTGGTCCAAAGTAATGAATTTAAGCTAGAAACTTTGGGTTTACATCATTATGTTGATCTTTAAACATAATCTATATATTTTTATAAATTCCTTAACATTAAAATTAATTGCAATTAATAAAATACAATAACAAAAAATTCAATAAAACAATTTAATCTATCAAACTAAAGATTATTTTCGAAATCTAAATATCTATCTATTTTAGATAGCATAAGTTAAGTAAGTAATTTATAGGCTAAGTAAGTAATTTATAGGCTAGTCATGTTTATAAATGTATGAATACATCTCTAAATTTACAAGTTTGGTTTTTTGGTTTCGGTTCGGTTTTTCAGTTTCTATTACAAGCAAAACCGAACCGAAAAAATTGGTTTTTAAAAAATCATCAAACCAAACCGTCGGTTTCTTATTGGTTTCGATTTTTTCGGTTTGGTTGTATCGATTATTTCGGTTGCAGTTTGGTTATTTGGGTTTCTTGCACACCCTTAGGTTTCAGGATGCAGTAGTTTAAATTGATAGACTTGATTATAGATTTTAAGTTTATACTTAGTGTTTTTACGACATAAACAGTCTACGTTATCAAAAAAGCAAAAAGGTTAACTCTCGTTAGTAAAATATCGTCAGAGGAAAAAAAAACCCATATTTAAGAATGCATGTAAATAATTTTTAAGTTTGAATTAATCTCATACAATAAATAAAAATTAAGATTGTTAAAATCTAATAACCATTAAAAAAAATAATTTAAAGCATTTATTTTTCAACCGAAATTTCTTATTATTTATTGAAAAATATAAAAAATATATATATAAGTGATATGTATTTGTTGAGTCTTGTCATATATAGGGGTGTTTAAAAAATATCCAAATCCGAGAATCCGATCCAAAAATCCGAATCCGAAATATCCGAATTAGGATAGTGATTTTCAAACGTTTCAGATATTGGGATATCTGATTATCCGAAAACTAAAAAATATTTTTTTATTTTTTAAAATTTTAAACATATTTTTATTTTAGATTGAGTTTTTTTAGTGTATATTAGGACTTTTATGATATAAGTTGGTTTTTTATATTATTTTTATAATAGCATATGTCTAATTATTTAAAAAAATTAAAAAATAATAAAATAATAAAAAATAAATTTTGAATATTCGAATCACTATCCGTATTCGGATATCTAAAATTTTGGATATGAATACAAATATTAATTTCTACTGCATGAAATTTTCAGATATTCAACTTTAATAATCCCTACATGGACTGTACTTTTCACTCCCTAGTCCCTATTCATTATCATTGATAAAAAGTCACTTCACATTTCACTCACCACCAATAACCATAAAATGGTCTTTACTTTTCACAACTTTTCACCTTTTTTTTTTATTTTTTTGACTAGGAATAATATTATTATGTTTAAACAGTTAGGTGGAAAAAAAATTTGTTATAACATGAATAAACGATATTGACTAATAACAGTGCAATTAATTTTTTTTTTAAAAAGTCAAATGAGTCCTAGGGTGCCCTTGGTGAGGTGAGGTGAGGTGATTGAGGACATAAAGAGAAGAGAGGACATGTGTGATAGAAAGGCAATCAAATGCGTGAATGTGAATGAGTGGGAGAGAGAATGATGTGGTAACAAAGTTTAAACTGAGTGCATTTTAATTAAAAAAAAGAAAGTATCACATAAGATAAAATATTAAAGATTGTTCGGTAGTTATTTAATGATCATTAAAAAATTATCGTTTAATGGTTGACAAACTAGAATCCATGCAAAAATATTATCCTACGTGATATTTTTCTCATATAAAATGCACATAATTTTAACTATTGTTATTGGTTCAATAATGCATAAATAGAATCCATACAAGAAACCCTTAATTACCACATGATGGACATAAAGTATTTTCATGTTTTTTACTCTTAACAATAATATTTCTTTAATGGGTTGGCAAACAGGACTTGCTAGTATGTTTCAAACATATCATGTGTGCATTTATATTTGTAGTGGAATCTTGTTTCCTAGTTCATGGACATAACTTCAAAGTTGAATAAAGTATCAAAATAAACCGGGCCTTTGTTCAAGTTAACATGCTTTGATTCTCTATCACCGATTTCTACTTACATTGATAACTCACTAAAAGACCTGAAGATCATTGTATTTGTATATAAGAAAATTCAAAGCAAAACATGCCCATGATCCGGTTGTAAATACTGTCTCCTTGATTGATCACATCTATACTTCAGTACAAACATTTATATGAAAATGCATACCGAGCTTTATTATTCATTTATTTATATAAACTTCAATTTTTTTTAAAAAATTTATTACTTACTGGGAATAAACATTTAAAAACGATCAAGATAAAAATGTTCAAGTGTTATTAAAAGGAGTTTTAAGAGGTTATTACATTGGTAAGGCTTCTCTTCTCTATCTACGTGCAAGGTTAAGGGTTAAAATTTTACAAGATGCAGCTATATGTAATTAATAGAAGTAGTTTATAAGTTTGTTTTATAAAAATAAATGCTAATCTTGAATGATCTCGATGATTAAAATTCTAAATGGTAAAGGGGTGAAATAATTTAAATCTAAATCATAAATATTAAAGACAGAAATTGAAAACGCAGACAAATACTATAAACCAATTTCTGGATAGTGTTATATTAAAATTTGTATCTAATCTAGAAAGTCTAAGAAAGATTTTTGGCATGATATGTGTTTCTTTGTTTTTAAAAAGAATGTCATTTTGATCATTATTTCAAATAAATCATGTTATTATGTCTAATACGTTAGGTTATTAAGTTAAATATTTTTATTCATTTGTTATATGTATGTAAGATTGATGAGCTTAATTATTAACAAACGATGTTCTGATAGCATGGCAAAATGTTGTATAAGTCAGGTTGTTTTGCTTCACGGATTCACGAGAGATAGAAATTAAAATATAAATTGAAATTAAAAGGAGTTCTTGCAGATTATAAGTATAATATGCATGTGATGGATTTAGAATTAGTTCTATCATCCATTAATGTTTTGTCATTTGGAATTTAAAACAATCTATTGGAATAATTAAAGTTAATCAAAAGGCCCTCCTTCGCCTCTTTAATAACCATAAAAGCCAAGGATAATCCAATCGAGTTTGATTTACAAATGTAACATATGACCCTTATACCAACCATTATTATCTGATTGCTTATGAGGATCGGCTATTTATTTTTAGTTGCTGAAAAATTATTAGTAGGTCACATATCGCGAATTGCTTCTACTTTTAAGCAGTTTTAACTATAAATATTTTCTTTCATCCAAAATCAATACGTGCAAAAATGTTGGTGATATTTGATATGAGGCATTTCTTATTTCTAAATATCTCTTACAAAAGATTTGAAATTTACGCGTCACAACAAATATGTAAGAACCGTAAGCAAACATAAAGATTAGATGAAGATGAAATTGGACTAAATATACTAGAATTGTGGCGTGCTATTGGGAGGTAGAAAGGTAAGCCCTAGATGAAAGCTCTGTAGAAGCCCTAGATGAAAGCTTCGTAGAAGCCCTGGATATGATATAATAGAGTGGGAACCCTAGCGGTAAGTAATTGATGAATATGGTGAGATGGATGTCAAAGAAGATGGAGATTAATTTATGGTTGGCTGATAAAGATGGAGAAATGATGACGGCTATAGTTTGAGATGGCGATTCAAATGACATTATCCTAGTTTCCATACCATTTGTGAAGAAGATGATGGTTTTAGATGCCACTTTCAAGGTGTCAAGGATAGTGGTGTCTAACTTGGTGGTGGTGTAGTGGACGAGAAATGCTACAAACATACCAAACAAACATGTACAAGGTTATATTTGTGTTCGTTTATTAAGAAAATAAAGTTATTTATATTCATGAACACTTATCAAATTAGATTTTTTATTCATTGTTTGTTTATTAGAAAAATGAATATGTTAATCAACTATACACGAAAATTTACCGAACATAAAGGAACACAAAAAATTGTTAATGAACATAATGAACAAAAGAAAATAAATGAAACAATCGTATGTATTCATTTTAGAATAAAATATGCATTTTTCATCACAAACATTATATATAATCCAAAAAAATATATATAAAATACTTAACAGGCGAATCACCCGATTTAATTATCATAAACATAACTAACACAAAAAATTAAAAAAATTAAAATTATCAAACCTTAACACAAAGTGAACTGAAATGCTCAAATAGGATTTGTATGTGTGCGGAGGCATGTGATATAACTATAGCTTCTTATATTTTAAAATAAAAATCAATATAAATATAAAATATAAAATATAAAAACCTTTAAATGAAGCTATGAACAAATACAAAATGAAATAAATCAACATAAATTATTTTTTCCGATCGATCTGGAACCTTTTTTTGTTTTTGATTTTAGTTATTTCTTTTTTTTTTTTCTTAATTTCTTTTTTAATTACTTTATTTGTCATATATACACTTTGCTTCAAAGTATCTAGCTCATCCTACCTTACCAAGTACATATGATCTATAGTAATTAATAAAACCTGGTTATCATCATTTCAAATCACACTATACATAATATATTTTTTATAAAACAGATGTCCAAACGCCCTTAATCTCTACATATAAAAATGGATTATTGGACACACCGACAAGCAACTCCAGTCCTGCCATAAACAAAGGCGACAACTATTCGATTGCCCATTCTTTTTCTCTCATATACAAAACTATTAATATTAATGTATATATGCCACTCAATCTATATAAACCCGTAATCACATCTAACCATTTATCTTAGCAACCATTCAAACATTCTTTATATATAACTCGATCGTTTCCTAAATACAATATCATTGATCTTAATAGCCATGAGTACCCTTGATTTAAACCTACCACAAAACGACTTCGATTTCACCTTAGACCTCTTGCATGATTCTTCACTTTCTTCTTCTTCTTCGTTGTCTTCGTATAGCAAAAGCAACCGCGAGCAACGAGTTTTCTCATGCAACTATTGCAGGAGAAAGTTTTATAGTTCACAGGCACTTGGAGGCCACCAGAATGCTCACAAGCTGGAACGAAAGTTGGCGAAGAAATGGAGATACATGAACTCAGAAGTTAAACTCTGGGACCAGATATCACGGTCTGGTTCGGGTGGTTTGGACCATGTTGGTTGGGTGCAGCCACCCTTCATGAACCAGGGTCATGTTCAAGAAGATTTTCATCGGCTTGATTTATCTCTTAGGCTTTGAGCAAATACATGTACTTTTATGTTTTGTGATCCCTCTATGACTCAATAAATATGATATTGATTTTATCGATATTTTAATCTGTTAAGTTTTGTTTTTGTTAGTTTAATTGTGATAAATCAAAATTCAACAATTCTAGTTAAAAAGTCAGCGGTCAAAGCATAAATTCAGATTCAAGCAAATTTCAATTTCTGTTTTTAAGTCGATAATTAGCTAATTACTTGGAAAAATCAGTTTTTTTATAAAAATCAGTTTTTTTATAACGACTAATCTGTTATAATCTTACTTCTAAACTACATCACACAGATATATTATACTTGTGAAGATATAAACCTTACATCTTTTTATAATAGTGCTCTACTGACCCACCAACCCCAATGATTAGAGAGGTAGAGTCGTCGTATTTATCTCTAGTATAAATAGATGGTAGTAGTTCATTGCAAGATGTGCCAAGTTCTCCTCTACTTTTCCTAATAAAGTGATTATATGTGATGAGTATTTAATTCCATTGTTATTTTGTTTTTTTGAGGTATTATCTAACAATTGATATCAGAGTTAAGATGTTGATATCAGAGTTAAGGTTTAGCTCATACATAGGACAGAAAGTTATCCTATTAAGGAAGCTAAAGAAGAAAAAGAAATAGAAGAGCAGCTTGTAAATTAGGGAGGGAGTGGTGGTACAATCATGTCAACTAGGGATACGCCTCACGTATCTCTACAACGTCCTAAACTTACAACCACGGATTACACATCATGGGCTATCATGATGGTGAATATGGTATTGGGCGCTTGTAGAATTTGGGATTTCGTGACCAGCGATGACGTTGAAGATAAAAAAAAACCAAATTACCATGACATCCTATGAAAGCAAGACTAGCCTAGTTGCAAGATGTGAGTCAAAGTTAATTTGCCTTGATGAGAAAAGAAGTTGTTAGCTGTTGGATGAACAAAAAATATTACAAGAGATGATTAAAATGGAGGTTAACCTATGAGAAAAATGGTCAAGTAAATTTAGTGAACTTGTTAACTTTCTATTTAATAAGAATATCATTTCGAGTCAAACAAAAATATTGAACTTTAGAAAGTGAAAATCACCAAAAAAAGTTAATCTTTGGTTATACCTAAACAATTAACTTTTGATATTAAAGAATGATTCGAGCAAGAACACTTTGTGTTTGTATGTTTTTAACTTTAGGTCTAATTTATAACAGTTGGTATCAAAGTGGAAAATCAATACTTGTGGAACGATTGTAGGAAAGAAAACCTATACCAGAGAAACGAACGATCACTAAATGTTGTCGCAGTAGCCCAAGCTATACCGATGACTTTTGTCGATGTTATCGAACCCAATTTGTAGTGATTGTGAAACCCAATTAACACAGAGCTGAGTGTGAAGCTGATCATTGTATGTATGACAACTCAATGCATGTGAAGCGTTGTAGTTAAAATTCTGATATGTGTGAAGACGATTTAATACGAGCATTGAAATCTCATTCTTCATTCTTGTCTTTATAAGAAAAAATATCACAGAATAGTAATCAAATTTTAAAAATGTTGCAATTTAGTCACTAATGCATATTTTTCTCAAATTGGATTATTAAACCATCAAATTGACTCATCATTGAATTTTCTTATGTCAAGAAAGTAATAGAGGAGAAGATGTGAGAGTCAAAATTTGAAATATATGAAATTATATTAAAAAATATAAAAAAACATGTTAATTATATTAAAAAATAAAAAAGTACAAAAAACTCACATTAACGTTCCACATCATCATAAAAAAATACTAATATTTTCTAATTGAAACCAAAATAAAAACAAAAATAAAAACATGTTAAACCTTATAATTTAAATAAAATATAAAAGTTGAGTAATCTAATTGAAACAATTTTTAAAATTGAGTTCACTAATTGAAACACTTTTAAAAGTTGGTTACTATTTTATAAATTTACCCCTTTTATAATTTTAATAAAAATTACTACTTTTTCACTCTTTTTTTAATTAAATAATACTTTTTATATATTTATTATTACTTTTTTTCTTTCTTTCACTCACTATCACTTTCAAAAAATATAAGAAAAATTATATTTGTGAACAATGTCTTACTGAATACACAGATGATTAACAGTAATATTTTTTTTCTCAACATTTGTTTTCTCCACTTAAAACCATTTCATATATATAGAAACACACTCACAAATGAATGGTGAATGAGATGTTAATGCTAGTCGGAGAAAAATGAATGATCTATGTGAAACGATCAAAGTTGTGAAGCAACCTGTGTAATACATGAGGATCATATGTGGAGTCTTACATCGTCAAGTTACAAAATGATACCTATTTGCTAGTTCAAGCGTTTAGGGTTGTTCAAATAGCTCAACGCTCGAAACTCGCTCAAACTAGTTCGAAAAAAACTCGGTATTTCGTTCGATTTTTGGCTCGGTTGTAAATGAGCCAAGCGGCTCGGTTCGGTTTGGAAACGAACCTAGCATGAGCAAAGGTACGCTCGCTCGTCGCTCGCTTGCTTTCGCTCGAATTATTTTTTATTTAGTTTTTATATATTATATATTTGTTAATTTATTTAGTTATTTACCAATTAACATTATTTAATTATTTAGTCAAAAAGTAAACAACCCTAAATGTAAAAGCTTTAATTCTCTAATCACATTATCACTTCACAACCCTTTCACCATTTCACCCATCACCTTCTCCAAATCACCAGCCGTCCCTCGACTCCGTCCACCTCCCTACCGACCGCTGACCTCCGGCACTCCAACCTACAACCCCCGACCTGCGACCCTCGACCTCCGGCACTCCGACCTGTGACAATCCGACCTCACATCCCTGCCTCCAATAGTTCGATCGCGCATCCCCGCCTCCAATAGTTCGATCGCGCATCCCCGCCTCAAACAGTCCGCCTCCAAAGTCCGACCTTGCATCCCTGCCGACCTCCGAACCTTGTTCAGTTGTTTTTAATCGCGATAACTTGAGTTAGATTTTTCTTTGATGATTTGGTTCTTAATGAACTTTTGCAGAAGCATTGGGGAAGATACTAGAGTTGGAACTTGAAAGTTGAAACTCTTGAATGAATTATCAGTTTTGTTTTAAATTGTAACACGAAATCGAGCGAAACCGAACACTCGGTTAAAACCGAACCGAGTTCAAGCATGAAGTTTGCAATCAAATTTGTAAATTCGAACCGAACCAAACCACTCGGTTAGAAAACGAACCGAGTTCGAGCAGAGCTGCGCTTGGTGCGGTTCGGTTCACAGCAAACCACATGCATCCTCTGTTTCATTAGGCTGGTTAATTAATTTATACAATTAGAAAGGGTAAAATAAGGATTTTTTTTATGGATTTTAAACAAACTGTATTCTCTAAACAATTATATGACCAATGTATGCTTTTATCTCATGGCTACAAATTCAAAAACTTAAAGCCCAGAATTTAAAAAGCATTTGTGGCATAAACCTTAGCAACTCAAGGCTAGCCCAATTTGGGTCAGAAGCAAGCATTATTACTTTACATTTTGATAAGAGGTTATTTTCACGACTAGAACCACAAAAGGTTGTTTTCACAACTCACGACTAGAAACACTGTCATTACTCTAACTCTCCAAGGCTCGCCCAACAGCTAAATTACAGAAATCTAAATTGATAATTATCATTTGTATACACAGAAGACATCCATAATACAAGACTATACATGAAAATTCAAAGTATTTTGAGCTGACAACCTAAGCAGCCAAAATCTTTTTTCCAGTTCCAGATATTGAACTCAATAAAAGAATCAAAATCAAACAAACAAAACAATTGAAGATCTTATCCCCAAAATAAAGACCTCCACATACATTGATCAAAACTGCTTTAACCAATCTGACCCATTTCGTCATCCTCATCATCAAAATAATTGCTCGAGAACAACTGCTAACAAATTATTAATCACTTCATAAAAGAAAAAAGACCCATAGTCATTGACTCATTGTCGTTGTCGTTGTCGTTATCGTCAGATCATGATGATCATGGCGAAAAAGCATTCGATGATTCAAAACTACCATCCCTTCTATACCTAAGCTGCAAAGAAACTTGTCTCTCCATCTTCAACTGTCGATAAAAATTCGATATAAACAAATCAGCCCGTTTATCAATATCATCTTCTTCAGGAAAACTAGTGGTTCTTTGCAGCGGGAAGCTTCTAGTCTTCTGCAGCTCACCTTGCTCTGGCGACATCTGCGACGAAGGCGTCAGGAAAGGAGTAACCCAATTACTCTGATCTTTCTCAGGTGAAGATACAATAGACGTCAACCCAAGGCGCTCGTTGAAGCTCCGACGCCTGCTGCTCAAAGCGCGAGCACGACGACGACCGCTGATGATCGAGGAGGCGATCCGCCAACGGTTGATGCTGAAGTTCATGAGGAATGTGACCTTTTTTACAGCGGTTCTAAGCCTGCCTAACAAAGAGTTGGTGTTTTTGTGACGAGCAGCCATTAGAGTCCAAGAAATGTTAGAATGAAAATATGAAATGAAGTGGGTACGTTTTGAAGACTAATAATATACAAGTTTATGGTAGTGGTTGATTTTTGGTTGTGTGTATATAGATGGTATAAGATATAACTTAATAAGAATAATAAGATAATGCTTGTGAAAGGGACAACCGCGTGAAGGTTTAGAATGAAATTGTGGAAATTGGGCAGCTAAACTTTGAAAAAGTCCAATGGTTCTTCTGGATCTTAAGCTAGATGCCGTATAATTTTTTACTACGGTAAGCTGTATTTTAATAGTTTTAAATATGACGGATTGGTAGATAATTAGCTGTACTGGAAATTTAATAAGTGGAATTCAAGATATTATATTTATTAACATGTCTTTTTACGATAGTTATAACTTTTATTTTTGTCGGTTACCAATGGAGTTTTTAAAGTCGTAAAACACATAAAGAAAAGTTAGAAGTGAGATTGTCACTCACACCAAATATAAAAGTAAACGATGTTATTGTTAGTGGTCAAACCAGAAAATTTTTTTTTGGAGGGCAATAGCGGAATGATTGCATAATTTTAGAGGGGGGGCGTTCGGGATTTTGACATACATATAAAACTAAAAAAAAATTTACGGGGGGTGACTGTCCCCCCAACCCTCAACCCCTCAAGTAGGTCCGCCCCTGGTTATTGTTATCGATTAAATGGTTATTATTTGTTAATAAGTTATTGTTTAGATTTTTCAATATTTAATTTGCCTTTTTATATGCATTTTTTATTGAAAAAGTATGTAAACTATATAATAATATAACGACTTTTAGGTTTCTTTCAAGGGAGACTTTTAGTTAAAAAGATACATCAAAATTATTAAAAAAACAAAAACTTAATTATGAACTTGTATTTTTGGTGCATGATGTGGACATATATATAAGTTATATGTCTTTTTTAAGTTACTCTTTTAAGTTTTATAGTTATAGAAATATAGTTAGAGTAGATTATATATTGATTGTTCTTATAAGTTAATGAAATACATTTGTTATCAGAACCTACAACAAGACAACGAGGCTCAAAGGTTGCTATGCCTAATACGTAAAATAATAACGCGAACTTGTTTTGATTTAGCGCTGACTAAGCCACGACCGGGATCAAACTCTTCGATTTCTATATTACTATGCGATGACTTTAAGAGGAAGAAGGGTAGATGGGGGTATGCAACAATACACCAAACTTGATTAAGTTGTTATGGTACATTTACCAAGTGTTGTTAACTATTTGTACGTAATCCCATAAGTCAAAAGCTTTAATAACTTTAATTTGGGGTTTGGTACGGTTTGATAAAGCTTAACCACCAAGTTTTAAAAAATTAATCTAATTTATTATATCGTAATTGGGTTGATGGATTTTAACTAAAACAATTGATTATATGTATTTATAATTGTCAAAAATTATATATGTATATATATAAATTTCCGCATATTAGATATATATGTTATAAATACAGATTATATAAGTAATTAATCTATAATATCAAACATATAAAATTTAAATATAAATAAATATTGTTTTACATTAACTATAACTCATTTAACAAGTTCGGTGGTGGCTCCACCGGCCTTGCCACATGTCACGCTACTATTGGACCTCATTTCAGTTTTTTTCTTTTTTTTTTCTTTCTCCGCTATTACTATGACAATATATATCCACTTTTCTAAATTTTACATGAACTTTTTTCTTGACGCAATGGTTAGTCGCATGTGTTTTGTGTGATTGGTCGTGAGTTCTAAACCCACCGGATTTATGTTTTCTTACTTTTTTGAAACTTTGTGATATGTAACTTTCACCTCCTCATGTTTCTAAAGTTCCAGTTTACCTCTATAAAAGTTTATTTGAAAATTAATTTCTTACATTTATATTTTTATACACACATTACTTGCAACCACTTATTTTCATATTGTTTTAGTTGTCTATATTTTTATATTCAAAGCCGAATTGACTTAGTCAAATACAAAATGTTTATGTGTCAATTTTAATAAACGTCTTACTTTCAAACTTTTCACTTTCACCTTTAAAACATTTTAAAAACTTTGTAAAATGTCATCTTAACTCCTCCTCTCGATTTTTTCAAAAAGATCGAGTGTTGTTAAAAATTTGAGGCTGTCCACATTTGGACATAACTGGAAACGACTGGGGTATTAACGTAAACTTAGTTCGGAAAGTAGTCGGCTCGATTGTAGTCTATACTTTATCACGCAGCATGTGATTTCACCGCAACATGCGGCGGGGTAAAAAACTAGTTTAACACTTAAGATTCAATTATTTTGTGATAAACATTGACTCGTTTAAATGCACTTAACTCTTGTAAAGTTGCTTATTGTGTGATCATTTACGATTATACATCATTGGCAATGGTATCACATGTTGTTTAGTAGTCATCTAGATTCAACAATTAATTCATAAATGGCATGTTAATGACCTAAAATGATTTTAGTATAACTTAAAATATCTTACTAACACATGACAAAGTTCATTAATGATGAATTGGTAGGCTTGTCAACAAACATAAGTCATTAACACTTGAATCACATGTTATTACCTAACATGACCTAGGTGTAGTTTGTTTATTTAGATGTAAAATTTCTGTTGTCTGTGAACCACATCTGTAGACATCTGTAGAAGAAAAGGTGGACAGAACCTCTGTAGACATAAGAAAAAGACTGTTTGGTTTTCAACCATAACTCCTACTAAACGTACTAAATCACAAATCACTAACAAGAATAGCATGTTAATTATGTCAGAGTAAAGAGCAGATAACTCAACCGGAGGGGACGACAGCAAACGGCGGGAGGTGGTGGTTTACGGGTCTGTAGGAGGCGATGGGGGCGATGGCAAATGGCAGGAGGTTGCGGTAGACGACAAGAGGAGGTGGGAGTAACGCCAGATGGCGGGATGGGGGCGCCGACATTGGGAGATGTGTTGATGGAGGAAGGGAGGTGGAGGTGGAGTTGTGTTTAGGGTTTGAGAGGTGAAGGGGATGTAGAAAGTTGTCTTTTGGATCTGCATCAAAAAAAAGGTTTGTAAGACCTTTTTTAATAAAAGGTCTTCCCAAAACAAACACCCTGCAGACCTAAATGTCTGTGTGTGGTCTGCGAGACGCAGATAAAAGAGGTCAGAAAAATCATTTTTGAAAAAACAAACACCACCTTTGTGTAATTTAAATAATGCATTAACAAATTATAAGAGTCATTAAAGCATATTAACGGTGAATATTGCACTTATCATATATCATTAACATCAAAACGCCAACACTGTTTTATATTTGTGTTTTTTTTTTTTTTTTTTTTTTTTGCTAATGGCAATAAATAAACTCGTTGTTGATATGTCCATAAAAAAAGTTGTGTCGTCAATCCAATAGTAATTCTTCAGTTTAAGTTCTAGTTTGTCACTAATTGGTCGACAACATTGCCATCATGTTCTACTAATTCCTTCCACTAGTGTTGTTTATGTTAGTGATTGATTCATCGACAAAACATATTGGTGATCCGTCAATGAAGTCTTTACTCATGCATGGTTTCCTGATGGACCTTCACTAGCGAGATGATAGCTTTTGCCTTTATTCAAAGGTTTTTCGACACGCTTGTCCAACATTGAAGTTAAGATTGCATTGCTTTGTAGTGAATGATCAATCAAATTAATAATCAAAGAGTTATAGTAGGGCATATATTTGTTGTAAATGACTTGTATCGACACTATATATGCATAGTTGGAACATAATTTACATATCAAATGAGGCTGGATTTTCTTTAACTACCGAATATTTCAAAGTTATCTTCATAAATTTTTTTTAATTCACAAGTGAATTAAAAGAAAATCAGGGTACGTAACTAAGTTCGGATTCTTAAGTGCGGCTCTCCATTTGAAAAAGAATTTTTTTTTTTTTTCATTTATGATATGATTTAGTTCTTTTAATAAGTGGTAATGCTTAACATTTAGATAAACTTGAAAATATATATTTTTTAACATTCTTGTAAATATAAATTTTATTAAGAGCTACGTTAAACTATATTTTATCTCCGAAGATGTTAATTTTATTTCATTTTATTTCAGAAAATGTTTATTATACTGTGTAAACTTTTATGATCGATAAGTTTTTTCTATCAAAATTAATATGTTAAAGTTTATTGAGAAAAAAGGAACTATAAAACTACTTAGACGTAAAACTGAGTTAATTATAAAATAGTTAAGAAACTTGTAGGATGTGTTGGCAATTTCAAATAACAACTTGGCGAGCAAGGCTTAAAGTTGGTTGTTTATAGATAAAGGATTACCTAAAGACTCCTAATGTGATAAAATTAGGTTGTTAGGATATATCTTAATCCTATTGTTTAGTAATCCTATATAAACTTAGTTCAAGTTTCTGATTAGTCTATATATACCATGCAGGGTATTCCATGTAATTCAAGTTTTGAGAAAGTTTCTTGATAATAAACGTATTTTGGGTGTTAGCCAAGATTACTGTTCTGTTTGCTTTGTATATTGATTCTGTTTTGAGGATGAAAGAAAGTTAAACGGGATGTGCGTCAAAAACTACACTTCACAAATCTACCATTCAGAGAACTACTCATGTATCTGTTCTTTTAGAAAATATTGTTAACGTACTTTTCGAAAAAAAAAAAAAACTAAAAGATTCGTATGCAAAACATATTTTATTTGTATTGTTGAAAAGTGTATATATCCAATACACTTTACTCATTAAATTATGTATAATTTGAAGATCATCGCGCGTCTTATTTATCTACTAGTAGGGGGCCCGCGTGATGCGACGGGTGCGACACTTTAATTGTGATTGATGGTTGTTATCTTTATGAATAGGGCATGCTTATGGTTGGATGGCAACTTATTGGTCGCAATTGGGTTCCCTTGGATGAGAATTGGCCCCGAAGGATAAATGGGTTCGAGTTTTTTTAATGGCTATTTGAATTTCCTTATCACTCTTCAAGTTAATATTCAACCTGTAATAGGCCCGAAATACAATCATGCTTTGATCCAAAGGCAAACAATTTGTTGAAGAAATAAGAACATTAAAAGATAAAATACATGATAATAATCTGTCTACAACATGAGAAAACTCAAGCTAACAAAATGAAGTAGTTTTCTATCACATCAATCTATATCAAACACGTATCAGCGATGTAAACATATGAAAGTAATTCTTTTTTCACCAAGAAATACATTCACCTCTTGGTAAGACAATTTACAATAGTACAAACATAAAAATATATAACAGCTCGTGATCTGTTGATGATCACAACCTAATTTTGGTTGGTTAAAAAATCAAAAAGCTTATAAACAAAAAAGATCTGCTAAGGATTGTGAAAAAATAATCCTTGTATATTGCAACTTTTCTAATTTTACACCCTAATAGATAACAAAAAACAATAATAATCAATATTTAAATTATGGTTAAACAAATTTGCTTCTGTACAAAAAAATTCAGATCACTGTGAAAGAGAGAATCGTACCCTTGATGTCCAAAAAATCAATAAAAAAGAATTGTTCATTTGCAATCTCCTATTTTTTAAAAGCTTTCATTAAGCTTTGTAAATCTACAAGAACCCCTAATTGAATTAGGGAAAAATCACAAAGGAACAAGCATAAAAAACAAAAGATGTCAAAATAGCAAGAATTAGTAGTTTACATACATGATTTTGTTGGTATTTAAGAGAACAATAACTCAAGAACAAAGCAAAGCTCAAGTGATTCTTGATTACTTTTGAAAGTGATGCATAAAGCAGATTACAAAGGGATTTTAAATAGCAAATACAACCCATGAAAAGCTCAACTAACTAACGTAAACAAGGTGCAATCGGGTAATCAGGTTGACCCATTATTCACCTAACCACCTACACTAAAACAAAGGAAACCCACGTGATGAAACTTATTCAAATTCTACATTATGCACACGCACACTTAAGCATCCATGCAGACATACTGTTTGGGTCATGCTTCAATAGATTTACAAGTAGGCTTTGGTCGGGAGAGGAGATGAAGTTCAAGACGTGCAACAAGTCGAAACAAAGCTGACTTTAAACCAGCTTAGATGATCTATCGCTTCCATTTCCACCGTATTACATCAATATCGTCGACACCTACGTTGAAATGGTCAAACTGACCAGCAAAATATGCTGTCGAGCTCTCCTCGCCATCCTCTTCTTCAATCATTAACTCCAGAACCTGAATCCATCACCTCTTCCCATGTTACAACAATCGCCTTCTATTTTAGTCCTCATCTTGATAGGGTTTATATTGTTGGAATTTGGTAAGTATGAAACACTTAACAATCAATAGAAAGCTCAAGTAATTTTGTGATATTTTGTGATGATATTGAAGCTGAGTACATAGAGGAATAAACAAGAGCCACCGGATAACTCGATTGACTCCTTATTTTGCTAACAAACATATTCAAATAAAATAAACATAAAAAACACGTTGCTAATTATTTTGCTCAGCTCCATGCATGTGCACCATCCAAGACTTGAGCTCCATGCACATGTGATTATGTGAAGATTGACTCACATTTTATCATATATTTAAACCTCTCAAACTAAAAATAGAGAGAAAAGGGGAGGTTAAAACTTTGAAATTAGAATTGGGTTTTCAATTTTGGTGTTTGAACTGTGTGGGAGTGATTTGAGTTGTTTCATGTGGTATTACAGTATGTACTAAGAGTTGTAAAACTCATAATTTAAAAAAATTTGATCATTAATTTATAAACTGGACTATATTTAGTGCTGGATTTTTTTAAAGTGATTGTAACCGTTTCTTAAATCAAAACAAACATTTTCTTATTTTAAGTGAAAACATCTAACAACCACACAAAAAAGTAAATTGTTAACAAATAAAGGGATTAATGTGTAAATAGATTTAAATATTCATGTTTTTAGCATGGTTAAAATGACAATATTACCCTTAAAAACAATTAATTTTAAGTTGTACCTTATGCTTAAAATGTTCAAATCTCTTAAATTATGGCGGAATTCCTCATTCGTGCATTATAATATAGTATAGATTATAGCTACCTAACTTTTAATTAAATAAATAAGCTAATAAGTTTCTATGCACCTGCTTGGTCATTTTCATTTGGCTTGAAAGTTGAACATGTCCGGATACCAAATGACGTCAATAAGTTCTTCATTTATTGGTTATGCTTAACAAAGTGATTTTAGTAAGTTTAAATAATATAAACACATATTATGTATTCGTATTTATACAAAATATTATATATTAAAAGTTATAAACATATATTTATACTTTTAAAGAAAAGCAAAATGGTGGCATGTGATTAATAATTTTAGGGATTGATTAGGATGTGTATTTTTTTCTAACTAAAATATAGATGGAGCTCAAAGAGGAGTGATACTTTACAACACAACCCGAAACAAAGCATAACAAGATATATCTTACCTGATTAATATACCGATTATGTGTTAGTTGATATTTTTGTTAAGCGAGTTGTTTTTTGGTTGACTATTATCCCGTCAACCTGACACAATTAAACGCTAAGTTTGAATGATCGGCATGAATTTTACGTTAATATGTCAAGTTTTTATTTGCTCAATGATATGTGAATTAAATGCTATGCATTAGAAATTTTTTTTCTAATTGTTTTAATTTTATTATAATATTCAAAGAGGAAATATGAATAGATTATCATGTCTATATAAAAATATTACCCTCATATCTTGTATGTTAGAGAGTTAAGAATTTTAAGTTTTGATGTGTTCAATACTTATAAGAACTTTTATATTCAATTCATGCTTTATAGTTTTTAGTTATAATCAAAAGCAAATTAACAGGTAAAGATTTTGAAGTAATTTATATAATTTAAAGTTGCTTACAGTTTAGTGGTGATGGGGGGTTTATTTGTGATTTTAGCCTCGTTTCAATTTTCAGAGCCGTCACGCATTTGGGTTGTTGGCCCTATCCGAGTACGACTTTTTTTCGTTGACTATATAAAAGTCAACATACTTGGCTGCAAGAAAATAATCAACGTATACTTGATTGATTACTTGAACCTGATAAAAACGAAAACCATGAGCTACTTTTTGCATATTGAAATTTGGTTTAATTCATAGTTAATGTGTATGTATGTACATGTATTAGTGTACGCAACTACGCATGCATGTCTCCCCAAAGGATGTATAGTCATGTACATATACTTATGAATGTATGTATAGTTGAAATATATTGGACATATTGGCGGACGGAGGGGATGTCAGGCATCCCGCTCCTGTCATAAAGTAGACTGAGTGGTGTTTCTGCATCCCGATTCTCTCTATCCCACTTATGCATTTCTTTGTTAGTGTTTTCTCCGATACAGGACGGTGTTTCACTCGGCCTCTTGTTCTCTCTGTCAGTTACTTTCTCCTCACCAATGATCTTAGCCCAAGTGTCTAAAGTAAAGTATCTCAAGACTTTATTAACATAGGGGAGGTATTTGATTAAAGTCCCAACTGAGACAACATAAATAAGGGGTTTCAGATTAGGCCTTAGGTTTTCTCACCTAATGTGGGTTTTGTTCTAATGGTGGTCTCAGGTGCGGGACTGGTGGGGACGGACTGATGTACAAGCTTTCCTTCAAAGATATGTTAGTCTAGTGTCTCAAGGTTTCATACTAGAGTAATGGAGATAATCGTTGGGCCTAGTGCCCGTTAGTGATCCAATTAGCCGTTCAAAAAGAGAGTTATTTTCTCCTCATTAGCTTCCACCTCAACCTTGTCGGCTTCTGTCCCACCTCATACCAAAGCCACTATGTCCGCCCTTAGGAGGTTTATTAAAGCTACTTGAAGAACATGAAAATAAACCTAGTATCAACTGGAATGAAATGTACTTATGAGGGATTAGTTTATTGTTGAATTTTATTGAAGGGTCGAATAATATCAATAGATATGAGACGTGTGAATTGTTTGACCATCATAGACGGATTCTCGTCTATCTAAAAGCTTTATTACTTAGATTTAGAATATAAGCATACATGTTAGACTTTAAAATTTTTTAGAACTTCTCACAAACTCATCTAACATACTCGTAATTCTACACAACTAGTTTATACCAAACGTCATAGGCGGGACTTGAACCCTTAATCTCAAGAGAAGTTTCAACACCATCTCTTCAAATAACTTTATCATTAAACTCAATCATTTTATTAGCATATTATATTACATGATATATATATTGCAAATACTTTTAGATAACCTCGTTGATGTACACGTGAATTCAAGAAATATATATAATGCATCAAATTTTCTACGTGTATCCGATGTGTAATTCTTTTTTATTATATTAAAGCAACAAGAGTAAGCAAACAAATAAACAAACGTAACTATCCACTCAACAAGTTTGAAAAGGTGAGATAAAAACAAATATTATATCATCATATGGATAGAGAGGTTGAGGTTGCACCCAATGAAACACCAACTCCATAAAACCCTTTTAATTAGTTTTATTTTCATGTCTTTAAATCATAGTTTCAGATACATATACAAAACCAATATCAAAACAACAAATATCATAACATCATAACAACTTATTAAGCCGCAAATATTAAAACATCATAACATAACTTGTGAGCATAGAAATCCCAAAAACTAAAGAAGCTAAACCTAAAAACACACCTACTAATAAAGACATATCATAGACTAAGGTGCTGTTTGTTTTTTTTGCAGGAAAACGTCTGCAGTCTGCGGACCACATCTGCAGACATCTGCAGCGGAAGAGGTTGACCAAACTTCTACAGTCTGCAAGAAAAAGACTGTTTGTTTTTTTAACATCTGCAGAATACTGAAATATTCTGCAGATGTTAAAAATAACAAATCATACCATCTAATATCACAAATCTAACAAAATCCTAAACCAAATAACAAATCATACTAACCAAATCAGAAAATCATCCTACATAAACAACAAATCTAACATCACCTTTCCCATTATCAAACAAAACATCCACAATAATCAGGATTCTCTAATCTTTCTCGAAAAACATATTTCTCCTAAAATCTGCATACTTTCCTTTATGCTTCTGCTAGTGCTCTTCCTTTGAAGATGGTTCAAAGAAAGGTTGCCAACAATATTGGTATCGAACCCCATCTCCTTAAATTAGATACCAACTTGGTTAACCTTAAACCATCATCACCATCATCTTCATCTTCATGTTCTTGTTCATCCTCACAAACCCATGAAAAGCTCAAGAAGATCATGAAAAAAAACTAACCTTGAAGTGTAGGGAGGGCGGCGCAGCAGGGAGGGGGAGGGCAGCGCAGCGGAGGGAGGGCGCGCGGCGGAGGGGGTGGGCAGCAGAGCGGCGGCGCGGCGGCGGTTGGGTGGAGATGGGCCGATGGTGAGAGGAGAGGTGGGGAAGAATTCTTGACAAGTGAAGGTGGGTTTCAGGGTGAGGAGGAGTTAAGAAGAAGTGAGAAGAGGTTGAGAAGAGTTTAGAAGTGGTAGGTCCACATCTTCTCCACGCAGACGTCAGAAAGACGTTTTTTAATGAAACGTCTTCCAAAAATCAAACAGACTGCGCACTCAAAACCTCTTCCCGCGTCTGTGTGTGCGCAGATGAAGAGGTGGGGAAGTGCTTTTTGAAAAAAACAAACACTACCTAAGGCATATTGTATTCTAAAATATCATACTTTTCGTCCGGGCGGGACAGGATAAAGTACATGGTTCAGTTTGTTTGATTTAACTCATGAAAAGTCAATATTGTCATTGATCTCAGTATTACTATCTAAACCAAAGACAACATTGGTGTGCACCAGATAGTAAGGAGAAAAAGCGAATCAGTAAGAAAAACATGATCATGGATTATTAAACTGAAAAGTAAGTTTCATGGGACAACTTATGTCCCACCACAATCTAGCATGTATTCCCCATTACATGAACATTGAATGTTACCAAAATTGGGTCAATTTACCCAAAACAAATTCAACATCAATATACCCTTTAAATGTTCAAAAACATTTTATAAAGTCATACCGACTTCAAACAAAGATATGAGATATCAGGGCATGAGAGCTAATGCAAGACCCCATTTAGGGGCAACTTCAGTTTTCTTGGCGTCATACTCTGCTGAAAAAGTGATCAATGACTTTGGTCGCCACTCTCGTTGACACAACATTGCCACTTTTCCATTGTCTGAGAACCTAGTCTTGACCCTGTTGTAGCGGTCAATAGCATGAGCACTTCCGATTGTAAAACTGTTTTCTAGGGTAGATAATCCATGTGTCATCTCAGCAACAACCTGAGTTTGGTTTGAAGCATCCACAGAGTGTACATATGATGCCTTCAATGTTTGACCTTTGTCCATCCTGCCATTTGTCCAATAATCGTTATCTTATGCTCATACCATATGCCATAGATCAATAAATCATAAAACTTCAAAATATTAATATAAAAACAAAAAGGTAGTAAAGAGATTGTTTACACATACAATATAAGTGCAGCAGAAAGATCAGGCTTGTTAAAACTTATGCCAGCTGTGTATTTGGTGAAAGATGCAGAAGCAGTGTCAAAACCAACTTCACAACCAAGAAGTATATCCTTGTGGCCCACTGCTGCAGCAAGATTTAAAACTGGGGATGGATTCAATCCTATACTGGAATCAATTGCAATTCGAGGATGAAGGTACTGAACATCAAGCTGAGAACAAATAAAACGCTTCGGGTTAATATTTTAGTAAGCATATATTATATTTTAGAACTGAAAATCACTGACCTTTCCAGACTTATGATCAGGAACATCAAAGCTCAATACTGCTTTCATAGATGGCATTACTTCATGAACAGTTACTTTTGTTGAGACCTGCGGCATGAAGAAAACTTATAAAGTCCAACAAAGCATCTAATTAAGCTAACTTACACAGCTAGATGACTACAAATTTCTATCAGAACCTATATAAAGAAACATTTGAGAGCAGAGTATTTGGTTCTCACATTAGAATACGTATCAACTTTCACATCTACAACAGTCCTCCCACTCTTATACTGAGCACTTATATCCCCAAGAAAAATCTGACCTTTTGTCAAACCGGTAGCTACCAGTCCCTGTTAAAATAGTATTTTTCAAACAAAACATAATCAGAAGTTTATCCAAGGGTAGTAGAACAAAGGTGGAACATAATTCAGCATATGGCACATTATTTAATTTTTATTTTTATTTTTTAAAATAGCGTATGGCATATGGCACATTATTAACAATCTAAAAGTAAAAAAGTTTCCTTTTACCATGGGAGTTGATCCAGGAACTGATAATACAAACTTGTAGTCATAGTTGTAATCTTTGGTCAACAGATCTACATTATGAAAAAAACATGCGTCAGCTTTGTTTTTATAAAGAGCAAATAATAGCAATTTAACCATTTTTGTATACATAAACATAGGCGCCAAATCGGACATTCTGGTGAGCAGATAAACCAAATGTACTCATAGCCATAAAAGGAATCAGCTAAATCTATAACTAAAAGAAATAGACTGGCAACTTCTAGATAGTTCCATACTAGCTGAATATATTGCATAAACATTAAGCTGCATGACAACATAGTTGAGAAACGCATCACAAAACTGATACCTTAGGGATGAGCTCGGTACCGTACCTGTACCGAACCGGTACCGTTACCGAAAGTACCCGGACCCGAATTTTATAAAAAACGAGTACCGATACCGGTACCGAATTTGGTATATGGGTACAGGTACCGGTATTTCGGTACCCAATACCTCTTTGGTACCCGTTTCCTACACAACATTATTTTTTAGGCTTACTACATGGTGTATGTTTGGTTACAGTACCTAGTATCTGTTTTTATACCTGTTACCCAGTATATGTTTGGTACCCGATACCTCAAAAAAGTTTATAATAACTAAACAAAGTAAAATATCAAAAAAGTATTCAAATAAAATGATAGTTTATTTACTTTTCTCATTTTATTTAACTCAATTCACAGACTAGTCCATCATTCATTTCTATTAAAATCATAAATAATATATATATTGACATTGTAGCGAAATAAAAAGAATGATATTAAAAAAATAATAATAATTACCTTCAAAAGTCAAAATAGAATACTAGTTAACGGGGTGAAAAGTATTACAAAACAAAATATTCCAAAATAATATATTCGTATTCGGGTACTAGCGAGACTATACGGGACTTTTGGGTAAAATACCGGTACCGGTACCGGTGGGTACCGATCCCGAAATATAAGAAAATCAAGTACCGGTACCGGTACCTTATACATATTTTCGGTACCAATTGGGTACCGGTACCGGTACGGTACGGGTACCGGTACGGGTACTGGGTACCAAATGCTCATCCCTATGATACCTTGAGTATCATAAAAAAAATAAGCCTTCAAAAAAATTTTTAACTAGTACTAATAAGCTAAATCTTAGCATCTTACAAGTAATAGAACATACGACTGTCACTTTTGTCCTAAAAGCAAATCTTGTGGTGAACTTTTGAGAGCAACTTCTGTTACCAAGTTGTGCTCTATTCAAAGGACATGGTACAAGATGAAAGTTAATTCTAAAAGGAATAGCAACTTCCAAGAAAAATGGCAATTGGAAGTTCTTAAAAGTTGTAACAATGTTCCCATACCTCAAGGGAAGAATCTATCATGGTAGAAAATGAGGATGCAAGGAATGTCGGCATTAGTTGTTTCCTAAATGGGGAAGTAATGTTTTAGCATAAGCCTTAAAAGGGAACATTTTCATCAATATAAATGTATGTTTGAACGCCTGAATGATGCATCTGCGGTATAACTACATACAGTTCATATTACATATGAAGGTAATCTTGGGCCACACTACAGGACACACATGCAAATGCAACTTACATATTGATATATGCAGATAACAAGATGTGGAATACAATTACAGTTGACAGCTGGAAAGGTTAAATTCATGTGTGAAATACAATAATAGCATCATTAAGCTAGCATATAACATCAACCAATAAGCAATATGAAATAGAGTCTTACCTTTTGCTCGTTTGCCAATATCTGAAAAAGGTGCAGGACCGTTGGCCATTGTGAACTAGAATTCAGATTACTGCACCCTGCTTCCAATCACAGCCTGACAGCCATGTCATATGTCAATAGAATATCACAAAAATATGTGACAGAATCACAGAAATACAACTATACTAGAAGCAATTAACTGTCAATAAGACTAAACCTACCATGCGTTATTATGGTAAAACTTGGCAATGAGAAGTGCATGTTATCAAGTCATTCCAGCATAACCAATGCCAAATCCATCCATAGATAAAAATTACTGTTTCCTTCTTGGGTGACATACAACAACAAATGCAATCTTCTCAATGCAAAGGTTAATATCAACCATGAAGCCCTAAGGGTGTGTGTTTCATTTTCTTCCTTCACATTTTTCATTAATATAACTTTTTTATAAAAAAAAATGCATTACGTTTAAATTTTATGTAGAAACATAAAACATAGAAAATGAATATCAGAAATAACCTCTCTCTCTCTCTCTATATATATATATATATATGTGTGTAGAGAGGGAAAGAGCGAGAGATTAGTATATGTTGTGAATTTTTTTTTTTTTGGTTATATACATAAGTTTAGGAGGTTGTATGAAATTATAAAGTAATGAAAATACAAATTTAACAGTGTTAGTTCTAAAATGTAAGGTAGGCAAATTGAAGAAAAATAAAGGACTTTGATTAGTGAGCAAAATATGCATGAAAATGGTGATATCATGATAGTTGTCAGGATACTATATATAAACGACATATATATAAATATATATTTGTATATATATCACCTATTGCTACTACACCTCTATTTCAACCTCATCTCATCTACTTGTTCGATTTTACACAAAAGCACACGCCCTAGCGCCTAAAATAGAACCACAGTAAACTCCTCTCCTGAGAATCAACGGAAATTGACAATCATACATGAAGCGCCGCCTCGACTAGCCTAGCACTCCAAGCCTGAAGCGCCATTTCAGCCCGCTTCATGTATCTCTGGCGCCTCAACTGAAGCGAGGTGTTTAGTCTGACGCCCCTAGCGCCTCACGCTTTAAGCAGCGCCTCACAGCGCTTTCTAAAAACCAAGAATTGGTCTATAATTTACATTTATTTATGTAAAAGCAGTAACTTTCTTCTTCTCCAGATCTGGCTTCCATCTCCATATCTCGCTTCCCTCTCGCCTCACCTCCAGCTCCTCTCTCTCTTTCAAACTTTGTTTTTACTTTTAGATCTTTTTTAGTTGGGTTTTGGTGGCTGGTTTGGACAGACTAAGCACTATCATGTCTCTGTCTCTCTGAGGCACCCATGCTAGACCTCACCTTTACTCAAGCGCCTAGAGCCCTAGACACACTCCTTTAGCTACATAGAGTCAGCGTCTTGGTTTTAAAAAGGATGAGGGACCTTCAAGGCGTTTACGGTCCTAAAAGTGAGGTGATACGAAGGTGTCTAAATTCATGAAATACATATAAATTAGTTCTACAATACCTTTTCTATCTTAATAACCAGTAAACAGCAAAGAACAAGACAATAAAAGAAATCCAAATGACATAATAATACAGAGAGCAAAAACAACCCTATTAGTGCCTCTATGTACAACTAAAAATGCCCAGGGAAACTGCAATATTTTTAAGTCTCTTTTAAAAGAAATCAAATCGAAAGAGCCTGTGCGGTGCACATTCTCTCTTTTCAAATCATCCCTCTTTCTCCTCCTCTCCCCCCCACCCCCTTTTTTTTTTTCTCTCTCTGACTCTATCTCTCTCATCTTTACTTTGTTCATAGTTCAAAAGTCACCATGAAAACAAGACTCGTACCATCAACAACAATCAACCAAAAAAACATATTTGCGGTTCTTGCTCCCTCTCCCACTCTCTTTTCTTTTAACTTCTTAATTTTTTCTAAAAAATGCATGTGTATGCCTTCGAAAAATCGAATCACCTCCTAGCCGCTTCATAAGATCGCCTCATCTCAGGTCATTTGACGCGTTTTCCTAGCAAGTAGGCCCGGTCACGCTGAGGCACCCTTTTATAAGACCACAGCTTGAAGATGATATAGAGTAGACATGTGCAAGTTAACCTTTACTAAATCAAACAATTCCTTCCAGTAATTGCCAAGGAATATTCTATTCCGATCAGTAAAAAAAGTCTTCCTGGTCTTGCGAAGACCATGCAATTAGTACATGATTATGAAGGAAACCGGTGTAATTTGGGCAGCTTTAAAACAGTGAGAGTTTGAAATAAAGTGACTGCATTTTACTAAATTTTTGTGCCACAAAAGATACTCTTTTTTTCAGGTAACATTGGCAGTTGTTCAACAAAACCCATAGATATGTCAGGCCAAACGTGAGTAGCCAAGGGCTATAGTAGACCAGGATAAGCAGCTAGATCTGGTTTGTTATTTTAACAAATTTCACACATTCTAACAAATTCCCTAACATGTTTCTCCGTACCCTTCCAATAAAACAAAGTATTCAGCCTTATTAGTAGCTTGCATACCTGACTGGCCTCCTGTAAGCTCATTGAGTCATTGCGAACACAAGTGATCAATTTATTAACAGCTCATCATTTCCCAGAACTAGATGCCTTTCTTCCTTAATTTATCATTGTGCCTAGTATTCTTTAAAACCATATAAGAATCTCAAGAAAAAATAATAACAACTTGCTGAAGAACACGATATTGTTCCCAACTCAACTGAATATCTTTTAAAGATCAGTAGAAATTATAGTCTGCAATTCACTACTAGTAGACAACCTAGATAATGTATCTGTCACCACAAATTCTTTGTCCTTTTTGTAGAAATTTTGTAATCATACCCATAACAACTTTGGGCAACCATTGAAAATAGGTGTTAAATTTTGCTTCATCAAATACTGCAAACAAAAAATGATCGGTTTTGATTTTATTATTTAAAGTATACATTCAACAAATAGCCCTTCCATTTTTTTCAGAACAAACAGTTCAGACCACAACTTCTAAAGATCTGCTTAGAAAAGCTACATCTTCACCATTCAACCTAAAGAATTGCTTACGCCAAGCTAAATCCTTGTCATACAAAAATACTTAGGCCATAAGAACCTTCTGTTCATCTTCTACGTCATCAACTTTTAAATATTATTAACATGGATATAGCCAACCCTGAACATTTTCACCTTACAACTTAGAAAATTCGACCTTAGCCATGGAGCTAAGCCGTGGCTGATTTGTTTTAGTTCCAGAACTAGAGTCTTCTCATGTGACCTATCGCACATGACCTTCTATCGCACGTGACCTTCTATCACACTAGCAAGAAAACTCTATTGTATACAAACTCTGGATGGAGATATTAAGAGCTTGCTTCAATTGATTTATGAACTTCTTACATCGAAACTTGTATAGCAGCAGCAACTGTTTTAGAATCCTGATATCTTGCTATGTTTTGTACTTTTGTATCGACCACAGATCAAATCTGATCCAATAACATCAAAGAATTTTTATTTCTTACAAAATCTGAGCCAATATCAAGACTCCTATACTGATTGGTGTGTTCCAATTCCAGATTCCAATTAAGAATTGAAAAGGAATCTGACCCAAATTATCCAGAATCCTCAAGAGAAAGTATAAGAACTGAATATAAACAGAAAAGAAACAGATATAACAAAAATTGCAACTATGTGACTAACTGTCCTAACTACTTTTTTCACCTAACTGAGCACATGTCTGTTATTAGCTAGTGCTTCCTTCATGGTTTACTTCACAGATCCTAGAATTTGCCACTCATGCTTTCTTAACTGAGTCACAACAGATGATTTTACATTTAATTATGTTAATCATACACTAATGCATCTTCTTCTTTCAAAACCCTAAAACGTCATCTAACTATACTCGCCGCCTAATAAATGATAATCGAACAGCCAACAGGTACCTATGGTTACTTCCTCTCAACCTCCACTTAGGGTTTCTGGTTTCTCTCCTCATATGTCTATCTGTTACTTTCATTTCTTTGTCCCTGAGGTCGTCAGTAGTTTGACTCGGATGTCAACGGACTCACTCAACAAGCATTATCCCAAAGATCAAACGATACAGATGTCTAATCATCACACCTCAATAGATTAGACCAGATTACGAACAAATTAACAACACAGCTAATCGAGATTCAGGCTAACAGTAGTGTGTGTTAGAAGAAATGTACTTACATATGAAAATTGAATGCAGTGGGAGACGACTACCTTCAATTGAATTGAAATGAATAGCAATGTTATGCTCAGGAAGACTGTGTTGAAACTAGGGTTTTGGTTTAGGGTGGATTTGGCGACTCTCGAGATTCTTTGACGGTGTTGACAAAGTGCGAATCACACTAGTGGCGATCAGCGGTCCAGATCGATCTGCCAATACGAGAACGTTATGGTCAAAGAATCTGCTTAACAAAATCTTGTGACGTGGGCCGGGCCGGGCCGGGCCGGATTTATACTTTATTTAACTCGAGGTCTTGACTCTTGAGTTGTAGTAATTTCTAAAAGAAATTTCTAGGTGCAAACACTATGGTGTTAAGGACGGTAAAGAATGCATCAGATCAGTTGTTTCAAAACATATACAAATAAAAATATGTTATCGGAACCGATTTTGATTGTCGCTTGAAATTTAAGTTTTTGAATGAATTCTTTTATATTACTTGGGTCAATATGTTTTTAGAAATGAATTGAAATTATTAATAAGTAACACATAATTGTATAACTCAAACCCTATGAAGAAAAATTAAAGAATAGATTAACTTAGCATCTCGAATGGTGGTATAACGCAAGCTTTTGGGCATTATTAATCCTTGATAGATCTTTTATGACTTTAGAAATTAAAAAAATAGCAAAACTTGTAGACTTTTAATGTTTATTAAAGATTCATAATGCCATCTAACTCAACTTTGTAATATGAATTATAAGTGAATCAATCTAACCATCAATTACACAATATAAATAATTAAAGCATGAGGCTAACAGCGACCTAAAACACAAACAGGAAAAACAATAATAACAAAGCAATCATGAACAACCAAAGCAATTAAGAAGACATAGATGTACGAAGGATGACACCTGATTCGCAAACAATTCAAGAACTCGAACTCAAAGCAAACATCTCCGATTACAAACTCTCTCATCTCATGATCAAATCAAGCACAAAAGAACATGCAAAAACTGAATAACAGACCAACACAAACACAACATATAGAACCACACAGAATCAAAGCAATTTAAGGAAATTCTATGACCAAATTTGAGTAGAGACGTAATGTGCGGAGCAGTCCATTACCAAGTCAACCGCATAATGAAATCGCAAGAACTCACTGGTTATCAAAATGAAGACAAAAGCATACGGGAGCAATAACTATGGAACGTTTTTTTTCAAAAGTATGGGAAAAAACAAAAATGGCAAGGTGAATAATGTTGCAGCAAAACTTGACATTGTGTCCCATCACTAGTCAAGAACAAAGAAGCTAGAAAAAAGGGTCCAAGATTCGAACCCACATCCCTTAAGAGAAACAAAGATACAAAATCAGTGAAACAACACCACAATTGTAGTACATACCCAAACACAAAACCTAATAACTAAATAAACCAAAGCGACAGGTCAAAAAAAGAAACCCATCAGCACCTGCCACGTAGGTGTTGACACAATTTTAAGTGACAAGTTTAACATTAAACTTCATATTATGATGCTTTATTAGAGGTTATGAAGCGGTATCTGGAAATCATTAATCTCGAACCATTAAATTTCTTTCCCGCTCAAGAATACCATGCTTGAATCCGGGTATTTTTACTCACCGATTGATCAGTATTCATCATTTTTCAATGACAAAGGGAGGAAGTAAAGGAACACACAAATGCACGCCAAAAAAGTAAGAAAATGAGAAAAGTGGGACAATTTTTGTCAAGAATGATGAAAACAAGATAAATGGAAAATGTTTGATATGTCGTATGAGGAAAATAGGAAAAAAAGTAGAGGGGTTCCTTCTCCTTGGCCCCACATACATACACATAAAGGTGTGTGTAGTGTGTGTGTGGTGTGAGTGGAATTGTAAAGACCGATGATCCAAACATGAAAGTCACTAAGCTAACACGGTGATCTTCCAAGTCTCAAGACCGATAACCGTTTGGGGGCGTCGAATAATGTTTTTTAACTTACCACTAGCATCTAGGCAAACATACCTTTATAATGCTTTGAATTGTATCACTAGTACGTTTAACATATTGTTAATGTTCATAGTTTATTGTCTTATGATAGGTTAAAACGTTTAAAACTTACATGCTATCCTAACCTTACCAATTTAGCAATAAGATTCAACAATATAACACAACATTGATACCTAAAGGCTTGATTATACTAATTGTTTTCTCATTATACAAAGGTGGTGGAAAAAAAACCCAAAAATAATCACTTTAGTAGTGGGTTTTATACCTTGTTGAAATAGGTTGGTATAAACACCTATTAATATGTTTAGTTTAAGTCTTTTCTACCAATGTCTCTTTCTTTCAATAAAACTTGTTAAATATACAAGCAATGTTGTGCTAGCTAAGTTGTATTATTTTGTTTAATATTTGTCTATACGTTATCGCGGTCGTAGTATTATGCAGGCGTTAGTAACTTAATATAAGACGGTGATGTTTGACCTTCAAAACATGTTAAACAAATGTTGTTGGTACCTAACTTTATAGGCAAGATCCAAACCTTAGAAAGACGATATTAATATACTGCTAGAAGGATTAAAATAGTTGATTTTGTAGGATTAATAAATATGTTATCTTGTGATGGAAAAAGAAGTCATGTCATTTTTAAATTTCGTAATCATAAAGAACACTACCAAGTAATACATATAAAGTCAACTGTTGTACCTTGGTTTTTGATGCGAGACGTACATCAAATTACACACTCAAGTCTAGAATATCATAATGATAAAGTCTTTAGATAATGTTTTATAGTATATGAAACCACAAACCCTAAATCTTTGTCTAGAAATATCATAGCGATAAAATCATTAGATAAAATCTTTCGATGCACAACCTACATTGGATTCTATTCAAAGCTTTTATTGGTCTTCATGATCAACGTTGTTTATTTTTGTTTCTGATATTGATACTTGTTAGATTAGGATTTGATGTTGGGTTTGATTTTTTATTTTCATATATGTTTTGACTTTTATCATTTTTAAATAATAATATGTGTTCTGATTTTAGTATAGGTTATGATGGCTTGACCCATTCTGACCCGAACCAAACAAACTATTTATAAATTGATTCATTTTGACTCAAACCTATCCTGATCTCGACCAAACCCGGCCCGCTCCGCTCATATAGCCGGGTCTAGTGTTTTTTCTCACCCTTGCTCGAAACTTGACACAAAGTGAAAGATTCATCTTTACACATAAAGTTGAAGGGCCATTCGAGTCAAAAACACAAACCCAAAGTCATCGTGCTTCCTTCACATCACAACTTTCCTAAATATCACAGCACAACCCCTCTCCCACCATGATCTGAAAAATCGCCACCATATCACCCCTCAGATCCACCGATCGCCACCGCAACCTCAACCTCCACCTCCACCTCCACCTCCACCACCACCAACAATGTCTCACGACGACCGCGACACCGTCCCCCTCCACCCCTCCTCCCAATCCGACATCGACGAGATCGAAAACCTCATCACCGCCAGCGTCCAATTCGGCCCCGCCACCGTCCAACCCGCCCGACCACCTTCCCCGACCCGTGCCTCCATCCCCGTATCCACCTCCCCCTTCATCCCCTCCAACCTCCCTCCGCCACCGTCCAAATCGACCTACGCACCGCCCGCACCGCCGAACCCTAACCGCAATGCCACTGCAGCTCAGCCGCAGTCCACCATGAGCGGCTTCGGGCCTCCGCCCAACACGCTGACGGAGCCTGTGTGGGACACGGTGAAACGAGATCTGTCGAGAATTGTTAGTAATTTGAAGTTGGTTGTGTTTCCGAACCCGTTTCGTGAGGATCCTGGGAAGGCGTTGAGAGATTGGGATCTGTGGGGGCCGTTCTTCTTCATTGTGTTTCTTGGGCTCACGTTGTCTTGGTCTGCTTCGATAAAGAAGGTAATTTGGTTTGATCTTTGATCATGATTGCTGATTGTGTTCTAGATCTGTTATCAGTGGGTTTAGTTTGTAATTATGTTGAGGGTGATCATGATTGCTGATTGACGTTGTGTGTTACTCAACTCAGATTTACATTTTGAGAATCTATTGTTTCATTTCAGTAGTTTAAAATGTGTTTATGTCTAAGAGATGATCTTTGGCACACCAACAGGCATTAGCATTTCTTAATTATAAGCCTAATTATCAGCCCATATTAAGTTAGCGTGGTTTGTTGTATTCCTACTAACCAATTATTGGGAATCTTAGTTCATTGATTTGCAATGTTGCGGATCTTGTAAAGATGTTAAGTAGGGGTTTAATCCAAGTGGGAATGGGTGGTTTATGTAACCATTATCGAATTGATGAACTATGTAACCACATTATTATTTAAGCTTTAAAATGACACCTTAGGCGAATCCTGCATTGTCTCGTCCACATGAGAGATATTTTGTCAGCCAACTTCAAATGTCATTAATGCGTTTTTGGCGTTTTGGCTGTGAATGAGAGGAAGAGTCCATGGTTAATGCGTTTTGGCTTGTGTGGATTGTGGAAGCAACTTAGGATGAATGACTCTTTTAGAAGTTTCCAACATAAACATTTCCTCGTTTCGTTTTTTTCACATTGATGTTTTATGATGCTTCCGTCAGCATGTCATTCTCGAATTGCTTGATCTTATTTTGTGTTTACTTGGTGTGCAAATTCTTTTACATTTCAGTTGCTAGCTGTTTATAAAAGTTCATCATTATCATGATTCTATCCTACAAACCTGTGTACACTCTATTCCATTCAAATAATCTCTTGTTTTACAACAATAGGAACTACAACAATAGGAATGACCGAACGACACTACTGTATATTCTGTTGTTTTTAGGCACCCTTAACTGTAATTCTTTTAAAAAAACAGTTTTTGAATAAGATATATAAATTCATTGCATACCAATAAGTTAACAAAACAATGATGGCATCAATAAAATTTTGTCCTGAATATTTGTGAATTCTTGGAGTAAAGCTTGTTACTTATACAGTATACTTGTCTATGTTGTCATCCAGTCTGAAGTTTTTGCTGTTGCCTTTGGACTGCTAGCAACAGGTGCTGTTATTCTCACACTCAACGTCTTACTGCTGGTAATTTTTTCTCTTTACACACAAATAAAAATAACTAGGTGATAGACCATAATACATACATATAGTCATATATGCCATTTGGATTAATGAATGTATAACCACCATGAAATTGATTTTAATGTAGGGTGGGCATATAATCTTCTTCCAGAGTCTGAGTCTATTGGGTTACTGTTTATTTCCTCTGGATTTGGGAGCACTAATCTGCATGTTGAAGGACAATGTTGTTATGAAGATAGTGGTTGTGTGTGTGACATTGGCCTGGAGCTCCTGGGCTGCATATCCATTCATAAGCACAGCAGTGAACCCTAGAAGAAAAGCCCTTGCACTCTACCCTGTCCTACTCATGTATGTATCTGTCGGTTTTCTTATCATCGCAATTGATTAATACAATCATCATTTGTTATACAAAATCATTTACTCGCCGTAGATGGCTATCTGTTTTGTTTCTATTTTGGCTTTGGTATTTTGTTTGTTTGCTTTATACAAGAAGGAACAGGTGACAATACTATACTCTATATACTTGTGTATGAAAATCTTGAATGAAAGTTAACCAGTTTAGTTTATGTAGTTTTGTTTTGTTTGAGTTTTATGGTACCTTTTTGCAGTAATGTAATGTAATGTTTTTTTTTTTTTTTTTTTTTTTTTTTTTTTTTTTTTTTTTTTTTTGGTGTGTGTGTGTGTGAAATGTTAATTGACACGGTTGTATGGGCAAAGGTCCGGGTCACATAACTTTATTTATGTTCATGGGGTGTGAACGTCATATGGTTTTGGTTCTTTTCTTTTAGAAATTACGTTTGTCAGATTATAAATTGTTTGGTCGTTTTCACTAACAGATATTTAAAATATATTTAATGCATATGAAATGATCATTGTACTCGTATACTTAAGAAAAATGCCTAATGCCTCCCTTAGCGGGTGACATCCCCCTGAGTTTCACCATCACCACAACAATAACGCGGCATTGACTCCGACGGCTCTGAAACCTGCCTTCTCCATGTAGTCCTCGCATTCAACACAAATCATTGTTATTGTGTTCATATATGCGGCATTGACTCTGACGGCTCTGAAACCTCTGATAATTTAACAATGTGTCGCTGAAGAAGAAACCAATGTTGTCACCTTGATTTACTAACAACACTTTCTTTTTTGTCGTCTTCTTTTGCTTTTTTGATGATCAAATTGACGTCTCTTTCACCACCTTCGACTTTAAATGTATTGCCTTTAGCAATCGTTCGAAGGTATGGGTTCCTAATTTTGTGAGAGGGGGGAACATAGTTGATGACACCCTGGAAAACAAAGAGTTGTCATGCCATTCTTGTGGTTAGAGTTATATAAATGTGTATATATTTTTTATTTTTTGTCTTTAAATAAAAGATGTAAAATATCATTTTACATGAATTTAGCATATTTTTATCATCTATAAGTAAAAACGATCAATCGTGTAGCATTTGTCAACCAATAGATAAAAATCCATGATTTCGGGGAAAAAAAGGATTAAAACTATAAAATTTACTCTATTTTTGATTTTGATAGTTTAAAAATATCATTCATGTAGTGTTTGTCAACCAATAGATAAAAATCTAGGATTTTGGATAAATGGAGAAAAAGTATAAAATTTACTCTATAAACTTGATTTTGATAGCTTTAAAGATCACAGCAAAAGTAACGGAAACCAGAAAAAATTATTAAACTTTTACAAGCATTTTATGTGTGTGACATTAGGGTTGAAAATTAAATAGTAATGTAATCATAAAAAGCATTAGCATTATTAACAATAGAAAATGTGATATGGATAACTTGGATCAATGATGAGGAAGATGATAGATACGACAGTAAATTGGAATTCAACATCATATTGATGCTTCATTCGTAATTCAATAGTCTTTTATAGACTTATACAGTAAATTAACAAGGACTTTCACTAACAAACTAGCACTAATAACACAATACACCTAATAATATGCATAGCAAGAAACAAAAGAAACTGATTGATGGAAACCCATGATTGCTTCTGCTGCTGTGGATGTTGCATGGTATATTGGTATGTGAATGACATGGACTACTTGGGTTTGGAAGAACACGTATCAAAATCTTGTAAGCTCATTTTAAGTATAAAGCATTCACGCGAACTCAATGCACACGCTTCTGTATACGCGTGGTCCGAGGTGACATGCCACTTTAGGTTTAATTTCCTGTAGCACTCAATTGAAAACAGGTGAAGATGTAACTTTTTTTTTTTAACGGCAAATGTGCGACCCTGCTTCGAATAATAGGTGTTATCTTAATCGGGCCCATCTATTCGTTTCCCAGCCGAGACCGCACCCTCAACCCCATCAGAAGGAAACTCATTGCTGAGAAAACCCCCTGGTTCAACCCTAAGCATTTTTGCTCAGGTGAAGATGTAACTAACTGATATCATTCTTATGTTGCGGAAAATCTTAATCATTCATTACATAAATAGTACAATAGTTAAGAAACCAAAAACAATAAGTTGTAAATTAGTACAATACAAAGACTTGGTAGATTTTTAAAATAATCTTCAATAAATCTTGCACTCGTCCTCTTTATTCCTTTGATAACCTTGTACTAAATGCCTATCTATGATACATGCTTAAAAGCATATGTTAGTTTACACTGGTAAGTCTTGTCATAAACACATCGAACCAAATTTCAAAAAACAGAACTTGACATTATATTTAAGCTTTTTGCGGTACATACTTTAATTCTCCAATACAGAATCTATCTATGTATACTAATAAAAGAAGATTTTTGAAAACCACATGATACAATTCTAAGTCACCTAAATTTTATTTTATCGCTTCTCTCTCCTAATAATTAACTACTAATGATATGATTTAATTCTTTTTCATATCAATTTTTTACTAAATTACAAAAAAAGATCTTTCTACAAATGTAATTTTTAAAGAAATAACATTTATAAAATAAGAAATTTTTTTAAAAAAATATCAAACTAAAAAAAACAATATATTTTAAAACTTGTGTTTTCTAAAAAAAATAAAATTCTTATGAAACAAAAATAATTAAAATTCAAAGTTTAAAGAAATTATTAAAAATGACACTTTTTTTAAAAGTGGTTTTGTTTAACTAGTTTGTTTAAAAACTAACTTTTTTTGAGAAAAACAAAAAAAAGTTAACAAAAATTTTAAAAATGATATTGTCCTTTTATCACTTGTAGGTAATGTCAATCATATCTTATATCAAAAGATCGTTTTATGATTCATTAATTTATATTAATAACTATTAATATTTTATGTATTTAACTCATGTAATACACGAGGTATTAACATAATTAAATATACACATATGAAGATTTGTTGGCAGTTGAGGCTAGAGGATTTAGGGAATTTTATTTTAAAAAAAGAAAAAAAAATGAAAGTAAACTAAACTATGGGTTGTATTTTTAAGTCATGTTGTCGATGGGTTTTGAACCTACAACATTTGTTTTACTCAACAAAGCCCCGCATCCTCGTCCATTTTCATCCTCAAATTAGATTATTTAATATTAAAAAACTAATAATAAAAGATAATTTATTACTATTCATACCGACATGCGGATTTAATACATATGAAATGTAATTTTTAAGGACTTAGCTGAACTTTCGATAAAATAAATAGTACTAAATATAGTTATTATTTATTTATTTAGAATCAAAGTATCAAATATAATAAAATCAAAAGGGAAATTTTTTTAAAGATATGGACAAAATGGCTATGATGTCCTTTGGTGAATGTTAGGGGTGTTTATTTGAATGGTTGGTTGTCATCAGATCTAATTAGGTGAAATTAATTACTTTTGGGTTCTTTACATATTGAATCAGAGTATTTAATTACCTCATTTAGCGAATTTATACCTATCAAATTATAATTCCTTTGATTAGTTTTATAATTTTGTTCTTTTTAATGTTAGTTAAGTGTACTTACAATAAACACATAAATTTAATAATAGGATGTCCTGTAATGTGTATGTGTAGGCACATATATAAAAAAAATAATATGAGTCGCTGATGATTATAGTTTAAAGGTTAAATACTATCTTTTATGACATGTGCAATGTTCTTTAATGGTATAATTGTTACGGATTATTAAAACTTGCAAGTCTTTTACGGAATAAAACATGTAACTGAAATAACAAACTAAACCAAAGAATAAACTATGTTTCTAACTTAATAATGTAAAACACATTATAAGTTATAACATGTATTGATCTTTCTTTCTCTATATATATACACACACACACACGCATACATAGATACATATACATAGGCGGATCTTTATAGGGGCCGGGGGGGGCGGCCGGCCCCCCTGTTTTTTTCGCCCGTAGTGTTAAATTTTAGTCCGGTAGTGTAAATTTTTGGTCAGGTAGTGTAAATTTTTATATAAATATCAAGTTCGTCCCCCCTAAAAAAAATTGATTTCGCCCCCGCCCCCCTTACGAGAAAGTTCAAGATCCGCCACTGTACATATATGTATATATACATAAACACACACACCATATACACACAATACACTGACATATACATGAAATAATTTATGAGAAATATCTCAATTAAAACAAAAAGATCATCTTCCTCCCTTGATTTTATTCAATCCACTGAGATTACAATGATAAATTTGTAAACATGTGGATCATTCATATGGTGATATTATGTTGCTAATTTAGTTGTTTTTTTATTATTTTTAATTGACGTCTATAGTACCTAACATTCAATGCGTAATCAGGATTTTAGTTAATTTCATTAACTTGACAGTAAAATGTATATTAATTTGTTGTAAAAAGACTATATTACAATTTCATTGAGAAAACAAAACATATTTAAAAACCCTCAACCCTAGCACCCTATCCTTTTTTATCTCTTCATACTCTCCGGCACCCTACCCCATGCATGTGTAAAGCCAGCGGCGAAACTAGATTATGGAGCATGGGGTCACGTTAATACAAAAATTTCGAACGACCTTAACTTTTTTTTTTTACAATTGACACTATTGTTTTGTGAAAATATTTATGACCCCATCATTCATGAAAAATATAAAATTAAAAGAGAACGGTTAAGTAGAGATCTATATCAATCAAAAAATCATAATTATCCTGAATTGGTTAGGGTTTAGTGAAAAAATGAATTAAGCATGTTGATTGATTTGTTACTTATTTAAAAAAACTGGTAAACAAATTACACTTGTGACCGACAACTTTTGATAAATGAATCAAAACAGACAGATTTATCAGTCATGTTGGTGATAACTATAATTATCACAACAAAGTATCTAAGAAAATATAAAAACTTAAAAAACAAAATTTAATCTATACATCTGACATTTACAAAACAAACTATTTTTATATTTTAATGTCATTGTATTTTCATTAATTTTTTTTTCAATGACAATTTATTTTACTTTGTGACCCAACCCAAACTTTGACCGATGAGATAATAATGACGTTTGGATTGTTAAAATTAAATAACTAAAATATACTGACATCATAAGAAAAAAATTATGGTTTCGTTACTGTGTAAATAATTAACATCCTTCTTCTACGCCTTTGTTAAATGACAAAGCTGGTATGCCATCACATATCACATATGTAACTACATCAAGATTTTTTGTATGTTGGATTCGTGCTCTCATTGTTGACAAACCCTTACATAGATAATTTTGCAAATTATGTTTTAATTCACACGCATACACACTATCAACCACACATGTATAAAGATTCACATATCTTTTATTAATATAATTATTAGTTGTGTCGCTGTTTGTTTTGTGGACTTTGATTAGACTTTAGAGCTTGGATGAAACATACCACATTCATGCTACCAATTCACAAAAAGGTTTTTAAACTTCCGTGGGCGATTTTGATTCATCTGGAAGTTTCCACCCTCACACAGTTCATGTAAGCCTAGTTACACAAAACATCACAATCATTAAACCATTTCTTAACACAAATAACCTATTTGGCTATGTTGATGGATCCATACCATAAGTAAACAAATTGTTACCATCTAATGATGTAACTACGATACCTTAGCTAAATCCAGATTACTCCACATGGATATCTAACGACGCTTATGTTCACATGATCATAATTGCAACAGTTTTGAGACCTCTGTCTCTCGTATTCAAAGTACCACAGCTAGTGACTTATGGGATTCTCTTGTCATGCTTGTGTTCCACACACTGCCTTAAAGAGAAATCATCTTCCATTAGAACTTAATTTGTTAATTTTTTTTAAGATCACCTGATACATATCTTTTCTTAGACGTTTCAGTGTCTTCAACTTCGGCTTGGGCGATAAAATTCATGAGAAATTTGTGGTTACTACAAGTGAAGAATAAATCATCTGAATAGTTGGATAGAATGTATAATTTTTCATCATCATCCATCTTGTAGTAAAAAAAAAAAAGTTAGTAGAAAAAAGATGAAAAATTATTGTGAAGTTGGATAATATATGGTGTAATAATAACATGCATGTGATACGTACTTGTACTTATAGGGGCAGGATATCAATTACTTTTTTCTCATGGTCCAATGGTCAAATCCTGTGGCTATATTGCCTTACTTTCATCGGGTTCATACCGTTAGCATATACTCGAGCAGTGACGAACCTATGAAATTTTTTTCATTAGGACCGAAAGTGAGGCGATTGCATAATTTTAAAAGGGATAGTCGGGATTTTCACGTGTATATAACACTGAAAAAAAAAAATTCGGGTGGGCGGTTACCCCCCCCCCCCCCCCCCCCGGCTTTAGGTCCGCCAATGTACTCGAGACCCCTACCCAGCTACCCTTTGTTGGCAGCAGAAGGGGGTACCCGAGTACGCCCCACCTCCCTTAATTAGTTTCTCAAAACTTTCTTTCAAAATAAGTGACGGTAACAACATTAAAAAATATTTTAATGTGAAGTGAGATCCAAACATGATATCGTGATGACGTACGCACTAGCTAAACATTTTGTTGTTTCATCTTAATGATTGAATCCTCATCCATTCTTCATCGTTGGAATTGCGTTCGTAGTTGTTGCCCTCTCTATTTGTCCCTTACCTAATATTAATTTTGTACTCAATCACTTCATGCATGTCTTTTTTTTACTTCTTCTTTACCATAAACATAGGAAAGTATCATACAAATTATTAGCTAAACAATCCATGATTCAAAACCTACTATTTTGACTTAATAAAAATGTGACTAAATACTAAAATAACACATAAACAAAATTGTAAACTCCATAAGCAAGCTAACCCGACCCGTGACTTGCTGACTCGCGTGACTTGTGAACAACTCGGTTAACCCAACAAGGTATGGTATATATAAAGGTTTGCTTTAAGTTAAGCTTAAGGGGTTAGTTTTCATAGATTTTAGCTCTCTAATCGGTTTTCTTGCTCAATTTAACATGCTATCTTTCTTCTAATTGTTGTATCTAGGTATATATATGTGCTTTTGTATATATGGAGAGAACGCTAAACAAGCCCCCACATGCGTAGGGTTCATGGAATTGGGCTATTTTAGGTATGACGTAGACATCCTTACCTTCAGCGGCGGAGCTTGAACACTCCCGTAGGGGGGGCGGGGGCGAAATTGTTTTTTTAGGTGGGCAAACTCGAGTTTTATATAAAAATTTACACTACCGGACTAAAGGTTAACACTACCGATGAAAAAAAGAGGGGGGCGGCGGCCCCCCACGGTCCCAACTATGCTTTGCCAATGCTTACCTTGCATGTATACATAGATTGTTTTCACGATTCTAACCTATGACTATTAGGTCACATGGTAGCAACTTTAACGTTGCTTCAAGTTCTGCCCTAATATATATGTGTATGTATGTATGTATGTATAGAGATAGAGTGTATTCTCTTTTCATAACATCACTGAGAGAAATTTTTTTTGGCGTGTTTGATGTAACCTCATATTAAGAAATTGTAAATGGAAAGAGTAATATATCTGAGTGCAATTGACTTTGCATATTGTTATTATATATAAATAACTTTTGAGAAGCTTTAAGTACCGTTGTTATAAATAATAAATACTTTGGGAATCACAGTGTACTTTTTTTAAAAGATAAAATGATCGTTATTTAAAGATTTAATGTGTTTTTTATACGAACCTCTGGATAATAGATGATACAAGCCATACTATATATGCATTAACCTTTTAAAGAATGCAGAGCTCCAAAGTGACATTCTTACCAACAAATGTGCCTCTTGGTGAATACTAGAGGTTGTAAACTACTTTTTATTATTTTAGTTTAATTTAATAAATAACTATGTATTAATAAATATACTCAATAATTTAATAATATGATTGGTTGTATTTAAATACATTTCAGATGCATTTCAATCGAACTCTCATGCTTTATGTACCTTAAAAAAAATCGTATTTATTATTTATGACCCATTTATAATAAAATATATATCGAATCCGAATTATACATTCTTAAGTTTCTTATTGGATAGTATGACGACATATTGGAACACTTTCTCAAGATAGCTTAACAGGCCAAAAAATAAGTACGTAATTTCGGTCATTATTCCTCTATTTAGTTTGTCTAATAATAATTAATGTTACGTATGTGAAAATCATTTGTCACGTATGTCAGACCCTAAAGTATCATATAATTTTTATCATATGCGTAGTGTTATAGTAAAAAAATATATATTTAATTTAAAAAGATTAAGAATAATTGTGAGCTTGACACACGTGTTTCTATTGTTTTAAAGAGTGTGACATTTTGGTTATTTTGTCAAAGACGGAAAGATATAAGCCATGGCTACTGCCATGTTCTCAATAAATTTCCGTTTCATAATGCCATTGTCACCATATAGTGAATGTGGGTTTAAGTATCAATAAGCTTCCGTTTCATAATGCCATTGTTCTCAAGGATGGAAAGATATAAGCCATGGCGATTGCCACTCACATCTTATTGTGGCGTTCAAGTTAACACAAAATTTCACATCTATTAATTAATTTGAGTTTATATCGATCCAACAAAAACCATTCATTGTTCATGGTTGTGGCAGAGGTCATAGAAAGTGGAAGTGGGGGTTATGATTGCGATTTTGTGGGGAACAAAGTGACTTGGAGGTGACTAGGTTGAGTTTTGGTAACGTGGATGGTAGTGGAATTTGAACTGGGGTCAGGGTCGGAATTAGGGTTGTTTGTTGAAGGCAACGATAAGTGTAGAGATGATCTTGTTCATGGTAGAAGTGAGCAAGTCAAAGTGAGCGCTCTGTATGGCGACAATGGTTTCTTGGTGAGCGAGTAGTCGGTTGATTATGTCGACCAAGGCTATAACAACACTTTTGGAAAGTGAAGTACGGGATAGCATCGTAGTTGGTGGAGCCATCATATGATCACAGGGCACCAAATATTATAGAAACGAATTCGAAATTGGTGATCTCCCTTGAAATCAAAAAAAAAAAAAAAAGAAATAATTGCAAGTGTATAACAACCTTTTCTTTAATTTTCTTCTTCTTTTTATTAAACTCAAATAGTTCTTAAATATAAAATAAAATTGAAACCAACTATTTTAATCGTACGTGGAGATGGAAAGGTGTAGGTGCTAGTGCTACTAATATGAAAACATGAAATGATTTCAACTACAGCTACTTAGATAATACATGCATGATGCATCTCACTTAGATCCAGCAATCTTGACCCAAATGACTAAATTTGGGTTGATATGGGTTCAAAACATAAAATAATGGGTTGTGTTGGATTGAACTATATTTTCAAATGGGTCAAGATAGACAACCTCAAAAGTTAGAAAAAAATATTAATAGGTCAAGATGGGTGATAGAAAATATGAAACGGGTCAGGATGGGTTATTAGGTATTTTGATCTTCTCCACATCTTTCCAACTTCTCGATTCCATTTCAATGATTAATTTTCATTTGAGTGTGATTTAGATTTTACGTTGTTGATTATCATATTTCTCATTATACCGCCGATGCCCCCGACCGCCGTCGGCGGCTGATTCCGCCGCCACAGCCCCCGCCCGCCTCCCGCGGCCGATTCCGGCCGCCGCCTCCCGCCGACGCACCCGACCGATTCCGGCCGCCGACGCCCTCGACCGCCGCCCGCCGCCGCCCCTGCCGCCCGCAGCCAATTCCGGCCGCCGCCGCCCGCCGACTACCGCCTGTCGCCAACCCCGACTGCCGTTGACGCCACCCGACCCCGACGCACATGACTGTCGACTACCGCTGTCGAACCGCGTCGATTTAGATGCGCTCGACGGAGACTGCCGGTTCTCGATGATGGGCGTGATCGGTTAATGGTGGCCGAAACGGGCGCGGTCGATTGTCGAAGGTGACGATGGCGGTGGTCGGTGGTATGTAGCGACGATGATCAATGGTAATGGAGGTTGTGTCGGTTTGCAATGGGTGATAAATTCCAATTCCTTTATGAGTGTTTTGTCACTAAAAATAAAATTGGAATTTAAATTCCTTTTATAGATTCCAATTCAATTGAATTTCAAATCCTTTTTCCTATTTACCGATCTTGACCCGAACCCATCTTGACCTAAACCCATTATGACCCATACCCATTCTAACTTTTTTTTTCTATTTACCTATCCTAACCCATACCCATCTTGACCCAAACCCATCCTAACCCGACGATCAACCCAATCCAACCCATACACTTTGCCACCTCTAATCTAACTTCAACTGCTGCCATTCTAGTGGTGGTGGATATGTGAACTTGGGTTTAGGGTAGTATCAAATTGCTTTCATTGAACATATATCAAATATATTAATAATTTTAAATGTTAATTTTTAGGGTAGTTTATGGTTAAGAACCAAGTATATCATATCCCCTCTAATAGTTTGTTGATTATGTGATCCATGTTTTCTTGCTCCAGCACAATGCACAACTATGTGACGTAAAAGAAAAGGAATGCAAATTTGAGTTTAGTATGAAGTCGTGTCTATAACTACTTTCATCAATAGAGATTTGTCTATGACTTGATTAAATGGTTATGATGAATCAAAGTTTTCAAACATTCGAGAGAGAACACACACTTTGAAGTGAAAAGAAACAATAGCGAACACAAAGGTTAATTTAATAACAACCGGTTATCATCTATTTTATAACCAATACTTGAGTATTGAGCATAAACGTACGATGAATTTGTGTAAAACTAATTATAATAATTAAATATTAAACTTAAACTTAAAACAAATAATCTAACAAAATAATATATGACGTATCAAAACAAATTAAAATAAAAATAGAAAAATCTAAAATAAAAATAAGAAATAAAAAGCAAAATAAAAAATTAAAAAAATAAGAAAAATGTATTTAAAAGAAGGAATACTAACATGGTGAGGATTGGGTTCCCGGATCAAACCTTGTCATCTGCATCACCAATCACGCCTCACACCATTAGTGCAACCATTTTGTTTGTTGTAAACTATGTACGAACTCATTTTGTTTAAGATAATTTTGAAATGTTGAAACTGAAAAAAGAAAAACCATTTAAACGTCGTTATATGACAACTTTCGAGTCGGTCAGGGTACTATTCATCATTCATCGATTTTAATATGTGTAGTAATATCATAATTATCCATTTTTCTTACTACTTGTTCTTTGGGTTTTATTTCATAACATATAGATTAAAGTTTTCCTATGTGTTGTAATATGTTTCCTAAGATACATCTTATATTATTTGTTATTTTTCAGATGACGCAATAACTGGTTAATTTTAAGTTCTATTGAACACATGATATTTTTCATAATTTGTTTAATCCTACTTAGGTACGTATTAAGTATGGTTATGCGCATCAGAAGTGTTATTAGATGTGTGCCAGTTAAAAAAAAGTGTTAAACATCGCCCCAACTCAAAAATAAAAATAAATAATAAATAATAAATAATAAAACACTTTTTACCATTATAAATAACAAACATTCTACAAAAAGACTCTTAAAATATTAAACATCAATCATTTAGCGTCTTACGCAGCCAATTGAACGGAGAACTCAAACAAGAACTAAGAACAAATACGGGTTGAACTGTCTTAGTTATTTTTTTACTTTGTGATTTTTGTTCTTGCCTTTAAGTTAAATAATTGGTATCAACATAAAAAAAAAAATGAATGATGTAGAGTCTTAAACTATTTTCTTAAAATGAGGTAGATTAAAAAAAAAAATCAAAGTGATATCACAGATTACACTTAAAAGTTAAGGGCTGTTTGGTAATATCTGAATAATTAAATGTTGAACCAATAATAGATCTGAACCATTAAGTGCTGAACGATTAAGAGATCTGAACCATTAAGAGCTAGTATATCGCTTAACTATTCAAAAGCAAATGTCTGACCAATTCAGATAAAAGTTTTTAACCATTCAGCATTAGACCTTTTAACCATTCAACATTAGTATAATGCTTAACCATTCAGAGGCAAATGTTTAAACCATTCAGACATTTGCTCGTAAAACAAACAGTCTAAGTCATTAAATGATGAATCATTTAGAAATATGAACAATTAAAAAGCTTATTAAAAGTCTGTCAAACAACCCTTTAGTGATCATACCCATGGCCGTATGTTTCTATCTATTTACACACATTATTAAAATTCACATATATCTTAGTTTGATTAATAGAATATTTATTTGCATTTTCGCATACACATCACACAATCACACATCGTCGATATTTACCAAAAAAACATCATCTTCATTTAAAAAACATTGTTAATCTATAAATTCCAACAACACTCACTTCACTCACTCCTCACCACATCCACTCCTCCCTCAGTCTGTAACACCACCACCACCATCTCCGCCGCTGCCGCCGGTGATGAAGGAGCTTTGGACCACCATGGCTTCTCTAATGGGCCTCTGGGCCTTCTCCCGAACCCTCCTCCACGCCATCCTCCCGCCGGAGCTCCTCCTTGCCTCCACCAAACTCCTCCACCGCCTCTTCAACTGCTTCTCCTCCTACTGCTACTACGACATCACCGAGATCGAAGGCGTCAACACCAACGAGCTCTACTCCGCCGTCCAGCTCTACCTCTCCGCCACCGCCGCCGCCTCGTCCGCCTCCAACAACCGCCTCTCCCTCACCCGCGGCCTCAACTCCTCCGCCATCACCTTCGCCCTCTCCCACAACCACCGCCTCACCGACCACTTCAACGGCGTCTCCGTCGTCTGGGAACACATCGTCACACCACGGCAGTCACAATCGTTCTCCTGGCGCCCGTTGCCGGAGGAGAAGCGAGGGTTCACCCTCCGGATCAACAAGCGTGATAAACCCTATGTTCTCGAATCGTACCTTGACTACATCAACGTCAAAGCGAACGAAATTCGAAGAAAAAACGAAGATCGATTGCTGCATACGAATTCACGCAACGGATCGCTTGATTCACGAGGACAACCGTGGGAATCGGTGCCGTTTAAGCACCCTAGCACGTTCGATACGCTAGCGATGGATCCGGTGAAGAAGGCGGAGATAATGGCGGATCTCCGGGACTTCGCCGACGGTCAGGCGTTTTACTCCGGCGCCGGCCGCGCGTGGAAGCGTGGCTACCTTCTCTACGGCCCTCCGGGCACCGGAAAATCGAGCATGATCGCTGCAATGGCGAATTTCCTAGGTTATGATATTTATGATCTCGAGTTAACCGATGTTCAGACGAATTTAGAGCTAAGGAAACTACTCATGAAGACAAGTTCGAAATCGATTATCGTAATCGAAGATATTGATTGCTCGATCAATTTAACGAATCGTAAGGAGATCAACGGTGGGGATCGGTGCAGTTTTGGGTTTCCAGAGGGGTCGCTGGACATGGATAATAACAATAACAGTAACAATAACAGTAACAGTAATAATAACTCGGTTACGTTGTCGGGTTTGTTGAATTTTACGGACGGGTTATGGTCGTGTTGCGGGTCGGAGCGGATATTCGTGTTTACGACGAACCATATAGAGAAACTTGACCCGGCATTGTTACGGAGCGGGCGAATGGATATGCATGTGTTCATGAGCTACTGTAGTTTCGAGTCGTTGAAGATTTTGATAAAGAATTACCTTGGGTGTACGGCGGAGGAGGTGGCGCCGGAGGTGCTACGGCGGTTGGAGGAGGTGACCGACGCGGCGGAGATGACTCCGGCGGATGTCAGTGAGGTGTTGATAAAGTTCCGGCGGGATAAAGATCGGGCGTTGAGGGAGTTGGTGGAGGTGTTGAGTGAGAGGGCGGAGAGGGGCGGTGGGTCGCCGCGGAGGGAGGAGGAGGCGGTGGCGGAGGAGGAGGAGAAGAGGGAGGTGGGAGGGTTGAACGGTGGTGATGCGGTGGTGAACGGTGGCTGTTTGGAGGAGGACACGTGGAAGGGGATGAGAGGTTGATGGAAATAATTAATAATAATAATTGATGGTTTTTAGTTTTTTTGAATTAATTTTTGTGACGTGGGATTGGTGGGGATAGACATTGAGAAGTGGAAAACTGTAACGCAAAAACAACATATGACAATCATCATCGTCCTTTTTGTTGTGTCTCTGTTTTTTTTTGTTATATTTAGAGTTTCCAGCTATTTTTTAACTTATAAAACCACTATATATCAACTAAAAACTATAAAAAAATGAACATAATTCATATTGTTATCTCACTATAGCTTTATATGTAGTGAGTTTGGCTAAGATATAATTAAAAGTGACACTCATAAATCATTTATATATAAGTAAATTAGGTTATTATGAATCAAACTTATCAAAAGCAAGTTGTAAATATGTGACATGATAATCGAATATGAAACACTTTCACATATCTATTTTATTAAAACAAAAACTGAAGTTAACACGTATAACATCATATTTTTACTTATCAAAATTTTTCTGCTTTCTCCTTTTATTAAATTATTATATTGATTACTAATAATATTATTTAAATTTTTTTAAATTAAAAATATCTTTTTTAAAAAAAAAAAAAAGATCTTTTGTTTAGTGTCATTTCTAAAGAAACAAACTTTTATGATACATTTTTTTTTCAAAACATCAAACTTTTTTAAAATTAAGAAATATTTTAAAATTGGTGTTTTAAAAAGCAATTTTTTTATGTACAAAAAACAGGGCTGTACAAAAAGTTCGCGGCTCGAAGTTCGCTCGAAAAAAGCTTAGATCGAAAAAAAAGCTCGTGTAGGCGAGTTGGCTCGGCTCGGCTCGAATTCTAAACGAGCTGAACACGAGCCTGGGTTAGTTCGGCTCGTGGCTCGGTTCGTTGGCTCAGCTCGTTACTCGGTGCATATAATATAGTATAATAATAATTATTATTATTACTACTACTACTACTATTATTATTATTTTTATATTAGGATTTTAAAAAGGTTTTCTTAAAATAAAAATGTATTATTTTTAGAAACATTAAGTATTTTGTTTAAAAAATATATATAAATTGATAGTAAATTGTTTATATTCAAAATAATAATATTTGTTCCCTAAAGTACGGAGTAACCAACAAAAATCAAAAGCTTTAATATATATTTTTTGTGTTTTCATATAAATAAATTAATGTGAAAAAATTAAAAAAAAAAAGTTGAATCGAGCTGGCTCGAGCTTTTCATGAGCCGAATTCGAGCCGGTGTTTTCAGCTCGTTAAACTTTTCGAGCCGAGCCGGCTCGATAAGCTTCTAGCTCGAGTTCGAACCCATCCTGGCTCGGTTCGGCTCGTTTACAGATTAACAAAAAATAAATAAAATTGAAAGTTTTAATGAGAAATTAAAAAAATTTCTTTTAAAATGGTTTTTTAAAACAAAATTTAAATTTATATATAAAAAAATAAAATTTAAAAACTTGATATCATTGTTTTATTACTTATGGTCTTTACTTATTCGTATTTATAGTCATATCTTATATTAAATTATCGTTTTATAATTAATAATTATTATTTGCATTTAACATTTTATTTATTCAATACGTGTAATACACGAGTTTACAAAACTAGTCATGACATAATATAAAGATAGACAGGTATGTTTTAATATAGATTATGTTTTTTTTTTTACAATGAACTCACAAACCTGATAATATACTTTCAAATCTATAACAAATGCTTATAATGGGACTTAAATCCTAACCACTTAAAATAAATACTACAATACATTGACGCTACTGGGCCAAATGTCATTTGGTGTCTATCCATGTTTAATGGTTAATTATTGTTACCTAATTAGTTCATGTTGTTAGTTAAATGCACCAATAAAGTTTGAAAGTGATATCAAAAGCAAAATGATGATGTAAGAATAAAGGGACACAAAATATGAGTTGTTTGTAACAATTGTTGATACTTTTAAATTTACTATTTGGGTCACAATGAGTCGATGAGGTGATATGAAGGATTATAAGTGGTAACCATATATCCTACTTTAAGTATTTATATTTTTTTTTGTGACTGAAAATATAAAATATGATTACGCTATTATTAAAGTAATTTTCGGTTGTCTAGGTAAACATGTTTTCATGTGATGAATATTTGTGAATACTTTATAAGGCTTTTGGAGCACTAGATATTCCTTTTCTTTTAAACTGTTAACTTTAATTCTTGAAGAAAGTAAAGATAAAATACAACATAAATTCAACTTGTTAGATCATTGTCAGTTTAACAAAAAAAATATTTTCTGAAACGATATTTGCTTTAAAAGTACACAAAATACTTCAAGTAAGACCAAATACCATATCAATATATTTCAATCTTATATTCATTTTGAATGTATTGTATATTAATTTTATGACCACTTAAAGAAATAAATTATATTTTGTTATTAACTTTAAAAATATATAATCATAAGAAATGCAATTTGACAAACACATATATGAATAAATTCAAGTATTTTTTACTTCTATATTATATGCATATTTAAAGAGGTGCAAATAAAAAATATGAGAAGAATTCTACATAAAACTACTTAATCGACAGGAATACGTTAAATAATGTATTTTAGAAAATAATGATATTATATTTATTATGTTTTACTATATCTCTATATAATAAATAAAAATAAATCTGGACACTTGTCAACATTCTAGACCATCTAATAATTGATTTTTCTGTTTTTCTCTCCTCTGAATTATGAATGCTATAATAGTTATTCATTAATTAATAACTATCCATAATAAAAATTTTAAATATGTTAACTTCAAATTTTCAAATATGTAATACATGGGTTTCTTCAATCCATATAATACACAATATTTAAGACATAATTTTTTATATTATTAACTATATAACAATAAATTTATTTATTTTGTGTATTACATAGGATTGTAACTTAATATATATATATATAAAGAAAGAGAAAGATTCTTCGTATGATTTGAGGAAAAGACATTGGCTAACGTCATAAACTAATGTTAATGTCTCAATCTTAATAATGAGTTTTGTTATGTCATCTTATTACAAGTGTTGCTATGGACATAAAATACCAAGATATTTTAGTTTTTTAAAAGAAAAGTTATACGGATGTTTCATATTTCTAAAACTACAAATTATTATTATTATATATGTAATTTTGTAATGTCGGTCAGTACAGTGGAAAAATTATTCTTTTATTATCAACTTATGTTTAGCTTAAATATAATAGTTTAACAATAAGGATGAACTGGGTTCGAAATCCACAGTCCACTGGCAATGTTTTCTCAAAAATCACTTTTTTATTGTTGTTAGCTTCAAAAATATATTCCATTAGTATTTCCATGTTATTACATAAAAAATTATTGTGAATGTTAACATGCTCAACATTTTATGGTTATATAAAAAGGCAAAACATATAAAAACAAATAAAAAATATATATAGAAAATAAAAAGAAAACATAAAAAGAGAACAATATATAAAAACTTTTCTTAAAATATATTTCAATCTTATATTCATAAACTTTTTTAAAATGTAAAGTTTTATATTTAAATGTCTTTTATTTTCTAAAGTTTTTTAAGCCCTAAAGTTCTATATCTAACCTAAGTTAAAAAAATACAAAGTTTTTTTTTTTTATTTTGGATGTTTTCGATCAGTTGCTCACGTAAAGATTGACATAATATATATTATATATAACATTAATGATTTATGTCGGTGTCTACAGTAGCTACCGACCACCACGGCATGCAAGTCGCTAAGCACAAAGTATCATCATGTAATGCACATGTTTGGTTATTATTTTTTGTTTGTTTAATTTGTTATATTTAAGTTGGTTTGTGCTTTCTGGGTGAGGAAACACACCAAAATTTGATCCTCAGCCCCTCTTAGCGATTCCATTGTTGAATTTTCTTTTTGTTAATTTTATTTTTATTTTTTTATTTTATTTTTATTTTTTTACAAATTTCTCGCTACTTTTATTTGGGTTTACGTTTACTAATGTTTAAACATTGTTTTCTTAAATGGTTTCGTTTGAGGCGTTAACTTTTTTGTCATGTAACAAAGAATTTTTTTTTTTTACTTGCAGCAACACGCTAAACACGATTTCGTAAGAAAACGACACCCGAAAGTGAACCGTGCCAAAGTGCGGTTGATACGAGTGTGTTGGAATAGTGTTTTACGTGTCTAAACGTTAAATATTACGTATAATTATTGTTTATATGCATGTGATTAAGTTAAATAGGTTAACTGCTTACATGATGAAACAAGTCATTGGAGAAGTTAAGAAACAAGTTATTACATCGGATATTAGGTTTTGCGTGATTAGGTATTTGTTTATGTTTAACTTTGTTGGAATTAAACTTTAGAACCCGTTAAGTTCTTTCATAATTTTATTAGTGTTTTGATTATTTAAACAATGATTTTAGTTAACCTTTATTTGAATATCATTTAATTTTACTGGAGTTATATGATTACAAGTTTTGGTTTCTAATTGAATTGGTATTGTGAACTAAGACCCGTTAAACCTTAATTATCAATACTACTTAATCATTACACGTATAGAATCCTCGTAAAAAAAAGGACTTTTCCACCAAGTTAGACTAAACAATTATCGAAAACTAAACCTAGATCCGAAGTGGATTACACTCTTTTATAATCATTTTCTTAACCAAGTTTGATTATTTACAATTTTTTTTCTTAGTTAATTTGTTAATCATTACAAAAATCCAATTTTCACAGCCAATAGGCAATAGTTTAATTAAATTAATAATTTGATTATTTGTTTTCATATAAATCAAAGTACAACACACCGACCACTAATTCCACGAGTATCGACAACCTTACTTACCGTAACTAGTTTAAGGTGAATAGGAACACACAATTTAACATATTATTTGATTGATACTTCGACATCGATCAGCGGTCTCAAATTCTAGTTTATGTAAATTATTTAAGTTTTTATTTGGGTGAGATATTGCATATAATCGTTTTTTAGTGTAAAGTATACGAAAGATTTAGGATGCGATACACATGTAGGGTATGTTTATAATCTCCTGTTAAAATTTCTAATGGTTTTAGACGATCTTCATAAGACAAACCATTGTAATATCATAATTCGTTCATTCATAGATCAGACTAGGATATATTGAAGGCATTGTTATACCTAGTTTTAGCATATTGGCATTTTTAAATAAATGTTATTTTTTCAAGTATATAGAAACACTATACATAAGTAAAAGATAATAAAATTGGTACCTCACATATAAATATTGAAGATTAATGAAGTATAAAAACAATGTTTGAGCCTAAAAATAAATGAACTTAAATATAAATAATAAAATTAACAATACAAGTTTATTTCACTTTATACTTCTTTTCTTCAATGTAGCCTGTAACTTGTGTTTTTACGGCCTCTAATCTTCTTATATCTAGGCTACTTTAGGGTTAGCAGTGAAAAACAATGTGTAACACCTCAACCCGACAAAATTACAAGATATCATATTCAAAGCAACAATCCATATATTTAACGGAAGTTTAAAATACTTAAATTAGATTTTCATTACATAAGTGAGATAAATGTACTCTAATTATTTCTATGCTCTACTCACTGTCCACCTTGATGTTCTTGTAAATCTGACGCTCATGAATGAAGAAAAAACGCACACATGTTTGAAAAGTTATTTATTTTTCATGTTTTATTTGTGTGAGAAATAAGTAATTAAAGGGAACACGTGACATCATTATAATTCTTCTCATCAAAATTTTTTTTTATTCTCTCTCATATTAAATAATTATATTAATTATTAATATTATTTAATTTTTTAGATTAAAAATAGTTTTTTAAAAATTAAAAAAAGATCTTTTTACCAATGTTATTAAAAAATAAATTTTTATAAAATAAATTTTTTTCAAGACATCAAACTTTTATAAAAATGTGTAATATTTTAAATTTGATATTTTTAAATAGTAAAATTTTTATAAACCAAAAATAGTTAACAGGAAAACATTAGGAGCATAAAAAATAAAAATGGAAGAAAAGATGGCAAAAGCTACCTAACCTACTAGATCCTTTACATAAAAATAAGAGTTATTTTCTTTCGGTTCATAAACTCAAGAATCGCGAGACGGTAGGCATTGGCAGATGAGGCTAGTAGGGCCCTAGTCCAGTAACCAATTAGAAATTGGAAGTTATAATTTTATATAACAAAAGGGTCTTCCTTTTAGTTTCATTTTGAGCCTCAAAAAGATTGAGTCGAACCTGTTTTGAAGTTCATGGACGTAAGACCCAGATCCAGGAACTTCAGGGTCGGGTTGGTTCTCGCTAAAAGCAAATATGGGATACGTATCAACCATCCGGGACACAATAATTATCAGCAATCTTAATCATTGAATTATAACACTCTCATTACATAAGACACCAGGTCCATATATGTGACAAACTTTTTAGGACTATTCCCAATCATCATACTTGATCATCATTCATAAATTACCGACACTAAAAATAATGTGTAAAGGAGAATGAATTCCTCATGCACAAGTGCTAGTTATCTCTCTCTCTCTCTCTCTCTCTCTCTCTCTCTCTTTCTCTCTCTAAACTCCATTTTCTCTTAGAACCAATATGCCGGTGTTGTTTGATTGTTGTCTTAACCGGTGTTGTTAGAGTGTGTATAGGTCATGAATTGAATGATATGGTCTGGTAAATCCGACCTAAGGAGGAATAATCTCAACTTGTAAGACACTGCATTTACAAACTTTATATTATTACTATTTTCTAAGCGGCTCAAATTTTATGATAAAGATTGCTTAAAGTTTCATAAACTCTAGAGAAAATCTTCACTTTGCATCTAAATCTTATACGAGTTATATTTATATTCATGGTGATTGTTTAGACTTATTTGTGAAAAAATATATATATTAAGTGGGAGAGGTGAAGGCCACTTGAAAAGGAGAAAACATGACTAGGTTAATGGATAAGATTGGAGGGGTAGTTTAGTAAAACCACAAAGTGTGATGTAATTGGGGGTTCTGGAAAGTTGAAGACTGAAATTCTAAGAACAAAAAAGCGAAAAAGTTGGACATCATTTCTTTGTTTGGTTTCATGCCCTTAGTTGTAAAGCTTGATCACCCCCGATTTGTTTTTCTTTTTTAAAGTTGTATATTTCTTTTGAAAAAACACTAGACTACACAAGAATCCAAAGTAGAAGTAACAAAAGAACTTGTACTTGATGTTAAATCTTATGCTCGAACCCAGTTTAATTTGGACTCAGTTTGATAAGGATGAAAAGGGAGCATGAATAAATGAATAATAGAATATGAAAACTAGGTTTAGTATAGTTGTTTGCAAATGAACATCATGAGAACCGAAACCGGATCATATAGTACAAAGACATGCCTAGTCACATACATAAATTACTTCAATCAAATTTGTTATCTTTTTTCTGCTTGATTCTTTTTGTGATCTATTTTATTTTAAGTTTTTTTCCGATGATTCAGTATTTCAGTTTCTATGCATGGAGGGTGCTAAAGAACTAAGGTTTCCAATCAAGCATGGCCACATGCCCACATAGGCTATTTACTATTAGATTGGACGTAATGGATGTTTTGAAGGGTCCAAACTTGATGATATGGACGCAAATAGGCTCCAAACATTATTACAAGATGATTAAAAGAGGCTCCAAACTCATAGGGTTTCAAGCCAATGGATGAGCAAATGGTACCAAATACCAAAACCGAACCGGTACTGATACCGGTACCGAATTATACCGTACCATGAACTTTTTGGTGTTTTCGGGATCGGTACTTTCGGTTCGGTACTTGTATTTTACCGATTTTTACTTTCAAATACCGTAATGGTAGTCCCGTATCGAACCGTACCGTACCGAGGATTTTTGGTACCGGTACCCACTTTTGGTGATTTTCGGGATCGGTACTTTTGATTCGCTATCAGTTCAGTACGGTATCGGTACCGAACCCTTTACTATCCAAGCCCTTAACAGACGCCAAACACAACTCCTCCTATGTTATTGCATTAATAGGGACTCCAAAGTAATCACTACACTTGATTTAAAAGGAATTTAAGTGAAATGGTTTTTATCTATATAACATTTATGTGACATTTAATATAAACAACCACCACAAATAGAGTTAACATGAGCTTGATTCAAAAATATTGGGAAAAAAATTCAGTGGGCCTTATTTGGGTTGTTTAACTCGGGCCTGATTCAGACATAGGTTATTTAAAACCATAAACAAAAAGTAATGCTGTAGCAATTAAAACCATAAACAAAAAGATTGAAACAAACCAAAACCATAAAAACCTATTTTTCCATGATAACATAAAACCTTTGAAAGAGTACTACACTAGCAGCAGAATCAATCGAAAGTACCATGTTAGCAATTTTTTCTAAAACCTATTAAAACAATTCTAACGACAGCAAACGTAAAATCATAAAAACCAATTTTTCAATCAATCTTCAAAACAGGTAGGCTTTCAATCTTTATCGATTCCCATGACAGATTTTACACAAAAAACTTCTACAATAACTAGCAATTACTCATTAAAAAAACGCCAGAATGTGATTAACAAAATAACAATAATTACCCTTTGCAAACCTGTCTTATTTTCGTAAATCCTCGTATTCATGATCTCTTTTCTCCCCCGTTGAATCTGGTTCTATGTGCAAATTAACACCTCATCAATATGAGCGGATAGTGAACTTCTATAGGAGTCTACCATCCATCCACATGTGCTGAAAGTAGACTTGAAAGCTACGATCGGATACTAAAAATGACCAAAATATCTACAAAAAGAAATAAAATAGCAACGTTACATAGGCATATACAATTTTAAACAAAATAATTACTACCTTCCAACATCCGTGTGTGGGGTGGACATCTATCCAAATTGTCCTTTCACCACTATAAAATATCAAAACCGTTACTCATTGGTTCTATATTATTCACGGTATATATATCTTACAAATTCGAACACCAACACCCCAAAATATTTCAAATTTGCCTATCCATGATTTTCTACCCAACTAACATTAACTATATAGGAGAGTGTTCAATACGAAACTAATTATAATGAACTTCCTGAGGCGGCATGAGGAAACCTTTAACTCCTATTTTAAACTCTATAGAAGCGTGTTCAACAGATAACCAATTCAGCATGAGTTTTTTCTTTGACTGATGGATTTAAAAATAACCCTGCAAATAATAAATGTCAGATATCTCAAAAGCAAGAAAATCTCTTGTGCTAGGAAAGTTCTTGTGGATAAACACACATGACCCATTTTTGATAGGAGCTCTAATCTTTCTTTTTCTTTCGGTTTATGTACGTAGGTCAATTTGTTTGGGTAGGCCCTTTTAGCCAAAGAAAATGAGTTTAATGTTCCATTTTGCAAATATAAACCTATTATACAGTAACTAATAGATTTAGAAGAATGATAAACTAATTACTAATTATCTAGTTGTACCCGATTAATTCTTACAAACTCGATTATTCCATAACCATTTTAACACTCAATAACCAATTTAAACAAATTAGCTCATCTATTAATACCCAGTGATCTTTAACCTAATACCTCTTTAACAAATAAATCTTTAATGTGACAATTCAAAACTTGAAGAACCAAAGGGACGATCCCCCTGCAAGTCTTCATTGTCAAAATCACCCAATGCCTAACCGCCTGCTAAAGTAAATATTGTTGTTGACGTCATAGTAAACACAACCAGTAGATCAATTGTCAAATCTCAATTTAGGTATTTTTTTTTTTTTAAATCTTTTTATGTGCTTGATTTAACCCCTCTTAGTTTTTAGATAATTTTATTACCTTAAAACTTTTTTGTTGTCACTATTATATATTTTCAAAAGTTATGTCTTCTATACAATTATCCGATAAAAACATTAAAAAAAAGATAATAAATGAAGATTAAGAAAGTCTCAAACTAGGGCTCTAGATTGGTTTATCCACAAAAAGTCTTACGATTCTTTCCAAATTTATTTGTTGAAATATCAAGTTGAATAGGATGATTCATATAACTTATCTAAAATAAGTCATTTTGCTGCAATGAACTTGTTTTGTTTATTGTTTTAAAAATTATCATCATTATTTTTTTAATAAATTCAATGGAAATTCAAACTTACAACTCAAAGGCTTAAATTGTTGTCAAACTTGGGCTTTGAAAAATTAAGATTAAACTACTATTTGGATTATAACTTCTAACATCAAAATGTGAAAATTTAGGTTCAATTTAAATTAGTCAAAGGAGTAACGAGCAAGCTTACCTTGGCTCGCTTATAAACCAATTCAACTCACCCCATTTATGATAAGCCAGTTTCAAACAAAATTCAAGTCACAAGCTTTTTAAACAACTCTAATATTTACTAAGCTGCTAAATGTTTTAAGTTTGCTTGAGTGGAGAAAAAATCCAATAAAATTATATTATGTATATCTGTTATATATACTCATGTATTCTTCGAGACTCCGACCTCGTGGTACGGTTCGAACTATCTAGTTTTGAAAGTTGGGAAATGGTCACGTGTTTTAACAACTATGGTTCTTATCTTTCTTTCTCTCTTGGGCCTCAACAATATTTTTTAAGGATCAAAGAGTGTTGGACCTTTTTTAGTTTTGCTAGTGGAGTAGTGGGCCGTATGTTTGTGATCCATTTGCAAAATGTTTCCAAGTTCTATATGCATGATGCATCAATGGACAATGATCAACCAACTTGTTAAAACAGCTTTCGTTATTTGTTTCAATCTTAATGGAATATCGATGTCTAACTTAAGCAAGAATGTTAGAATATGGATTTAGTTAGTTTGTTAGTTAGCTACACTTAGTTATTTTATAAGCTGGTAGAAATTAAATATATGATTACTTTTTATTACAATCTGTAATTTACACCAATACTTGGTAACTTTCTCACCCTACCCTCTATCTTTACGTTAGTGTTCATAGATTTTAGGTTTCATAGGTTTATTAAAAAATATATAAATACTAACAGCACCAAAACTAAAACCTTAAATGACCGAAAACGGTTGTGGAAATTATCTTATTGTATAAACTTGAAAAAAATATACATCAAGTCGATTACCACCAAGGTCGACCCATATTCTTGTATGCATCACTTTCAGATGTATAAATTAGTTTGTTATTATATACAGACGCTTCAAATGAAGAAAACTCTAGACCCATTGTCATTACATTTATCTTACAACACGAGTAAAATAATAAAAAAGAAAACTTTCCTTATGATGATATTATACCATCATGTTTCAAAGTGATCATCTAAGAGAAAGTTCTTGTCCTTCCACCATATCTTAATGTCCATGGTTGAAAGTAGACCAATGTCATTACATTTATCCTTACAATTTTAATTAGAAAAATAACCTTGTAACGAATTCAGTCAACTAACGTAACTTTTCTTTTTTGTAATTGTCATCTCACCGCCTGAATATATAGAGTGTCATCATCTAATAATGTAAGATGGAGTATTTACAGTAGGTTCCTTATTTTTATGTAAGTGTATGTCTTATATTTTGGGGTATGGTTGTTAGTGGTTGTGAGTGATTTAGGGGGAATATTTATGGAGATTGTACCATGATTCCCCATATTTGGGGAAACGCGGTACAACCCCCATAAATTTTTTAATATTTTTAAAAGTTGTTGTGAGTAGAGGAGAGAGAAAAGGTAATGAAAAAGATATTAAAAAGTATTATTTAATTGAAAGAGATAGTAAAAAATTAGTATTTTTAGTGTAAATATGAAGATGAGGTTGGGGAAGCTAATGTGAATGCTCTTAGAGTAACTAAACTAAAATCACCAACAATATTTAGTAAATGTAACTAAACTAAAATAGATTTGATAACACTAAAATCACCAACAATATTTAGTATTTGTATCTCATATTTATATATTTGTTATCATGATATAAGAAATACATATTATAACATGACTAACCCATTATATCATATGAAACGTAACTTGTTCTTTTTCTAAAATCAATGGCGGAGGATAGTGTGTGTGTGTGTGGGGGGGGTTCTTTTTTTCCCTCAATAGTGTTAAAATTTAGTCCGATAATATAAATTTTTAGCCCGTTAGTGTAGATTTTTATATAAATATCGAGTTCGCCCCCCCTAAAAATTAATTAATTTGCCCCCCCCCCCCCCCTCCTACGGGAGTGTTCAAGCTTCACCATTGTCTAAAATGATATATTGGAGTGAGCGACTGCTTTTATAAATAAATCAATGAGTACCTTTATTATATACTGGCATTAAAAAAATCTGTGTATTACACGAATTGGATATTTATAAATTATAAATATATATATATTTTTAATTACTAAAATGCTTTAGTATATATAAAATACTTTAAGAATGTATGATATATATATGTTATCTTTTTATTTACAAATGAGAAGTGAATTATGAAACATTTAACTTTTATTTGAATAAACAAAAATTAAAAATATAGTCATAAAATGTGAATGATATATTACCTAGTTATTAATTGTTATAGAAAATAGTTTGGGTGGAAAAATAAAAACTTTGATAATCTAGAATTGTGACGTCCACTTGAGGGACTCTTATATTTAAGTAGTAGGATTTTATACAATTTTTTTTATCGACAATTCCTATTACCGAGAAAATAACCACAAAAAAAATGTATAATGTAATATTTGAACTCATAACCATTTGATTGGGGAGGGCACCATTTATCACCAAACTATCCTAAGAGGGATATATTTTATACAATTAATCATGTTAAATACTTGAAACACCAATTTATATGGATATAGTTTTAGTATGAAAGTATGAAACCGTTACAATCTAGAAGGTGTATTCAAGTGCCAAAGTGAAGATGATTTTGGGAATAATTATAATAATAATAGTCATGTAAAGTGGAATTAGATAAAGCTACGGCTGACCTTATTCCAAGCATACTTGCTAAGTTTTTAAGTAATAAAATAACTAATATTATTTTGTCAAAATAATTATACATCTTTTTATTCTGATTTCGAAAGTATCTTTTGTGAAACATTTAACTAAAGTACTAGATAATTAATATAGTTAACAAATCGAATATAGTTAACATCGATGTTGTAACTTGTAAGCCCATTCCAATAGTAACAGAACGGTAAATCATAAAAGATTTTAAATCCACAATAGGCTTAAAAGAAAATTCTCTTAATTGTACCTACAGATGAATATACCTTTTTGTTAATGTTTTCATCATAAAACTTTATTTACCATATGATTCAAAACTTATACTTTTTGAAGTTTCATGAGTTTGGTTACTTATTCTTTCTAGGAGTAGTGTTTAGGAATCCGGCTAAAGTACATTTCCAAGTCTCCCTTAAAACTAGAATCAAAGAGGCTATGCGTAACACATGCTTGTGAAAGACGCTCTCTTCCAATCACTCTCTATCAAAGGTCAGTCTGAGACCTTGTGAGAGAAGCAAAAATGAGTCTTGAAATAAAACTTATATATCTTAAAACAATATTCATTAGTAGTACAATAATTGTTATAACAATAAAAAGTTGTCATTTTCATCCAAAAAGATGAATTACGTGAAAAAAAATTTATCAGCAATACGTAAACATAAGTTAGGGTTTTGTTTTTATATGAAAATTTGCATAAGTAGTCTTTTAACGATGGATATATAACATTTTAAAATAATAGAGCTAACATTTTTTGATGAAAATGATAACTTTTTTCAAACATTGAGGAGCCAAATCCAAAAAAAAATACATTTTTTGATGGGAATCTCAAATGTGAACAAATTACAGTGAGGAAAACGACAACTCACTCATATATCAATTAATTGGAAGAGTTTAAATCTAAATAAAAAATTTTAAAAAAAACTTTTAAACTCAATTTAAACCTTTAGTTGGTTAAGATTCATGATTTTAGTTTTTTGAATAAAAGAGTACATATTTGTATTTGTAAAAAGGTTTTTTGAATTGCATTTTACCCTTCCTATCAGTTAATTATTATACATGAAACTTGGAAGAATCATACATACAGGATGAGTGTCGTCATTAATTTTGTCGTATCTTTGTATTATTGTAACCTTCGGGAAAGATCATATATTTTTCAAAAGTAAATATTATAGCTTCATTATTCTACTTGTTTTGACGAGTATTTAAACTTTTTTAATGTATAAATCTGAAATAAATATACAGTAAAGCTATTATCATTAATAACAGTTGGTAGAGATAAAATTAAAGGAGAGAATATTATTAAAAAGAATCACAATATATAAAACAAATCTTACCAAACTCGTTAACCAATCTACAACACCCTCGTCTCAAAATGGCGTACGATGCAATTAACCGACTGGCGTTCTAAAATAAACTGATAAATAAGGTTCGAATTACTATCTGTGTCTCACTATCACACAACGCTCTCACATTAACCTAACCACGCATGCTCATCACGGCAATCCAAGTAGTTTACCCAAAAAAGTTTGACCCGGGTCTACACCGGAAACCCCGAGCGTCTTACGACCATGCCACCTTGAAGTGGTTTAAAAAGAATATTTAATTTAATAAAAACTTAAAAGAATCACATAATAAATATATTAAAAACAAAACTTAAAGCACAATGACCGTCAATCAATTGGTTATACCTTCCACCAACGGAATAAATTGTATACAACATATTTAATTCAATAAAGATTACAAGTATTTTGTATTATTGAATTTGTGTGCTTGAATGAATGGGTATCATTTCCAGCTCACAACATAACCAATCATCTATATTCATTTATTTTATTTTATTTTATTTTAACAACAATATTATTCTATATATTACGCACACAACCATTGTATTTCTTAAAGTTACGTTTCACTGAAGGTATATAATAAAGAATTTATTTTCCGATTTAATAAAAAAGAGATCAATGGTCATATTACAGTGGGTATTAATGGGTCCCGCTGGTTCAAAGTGGGTGGCTGAGCTTGCTGGCGTGGATGCATATTATCTTACGTGTACCTCTTCACACCATATTTTATTCTCCTTCAAACTCCAACAGCCGACGCTTCTATTTTATTTTATTTATTTTTGTTGAACCATTTAATTAGTATGTTTTACGCATATGGTTTAATCTATTTTTAAAAATTATGAATTTGGTTTCTTTTTATTCTAGAACATAACACGTTTAATCTTTATTACTAATAAAAAAAGATCATTTACCTTTCTTATTAATTGGACCATCTTGTTTTTAAAATACGATTTAATCTTTTTTTTTTTCTTCGGAAATCAAGAAACATGTACACTTCTCATCTGGTCATTTTTTAAGATGAACTATAGATCATCGAACGAATTTAACAACTGGGGTTGTTGAAAAAGATCGGGCATTGAGGAGATAACTATGAAAAAACATTTAAGCTTTTCATATTGGTGTTATATTTACAATCTATAACACAAGTGACTATGTTCAAATTTGTTTAAATAATGGACAAATCAGTAAATCATCACCACCATATATGTGAAAAGCAAATAATGATGCACACCTCAAATCCTTCTCCCTAATAGTATTGGGTACACCTCAAATCCACTATGCTAGTGTAACCCACCCAACAAAATACACACTTTACACATGGTGATTTCTCTTCCATCAAGGGTTAGTGCTTCTAACAAAGTTTATACCAAGTATTAAGGTGCTCAACAAAATACTTTATAAACCGGTTTTAAGCTATACTATTAGAATGACTAAAAAGTGAGTAACTCGGGTGATATTATTTTTGCCAATATTAATGGAGTTACTTATATCATATTATCATATTTAAAAAGTCATAAATTTGATAAAAAAAAAAAAAAAAACACATGTAACAAAAGTGATCCCCGTTGTTTCTAACTAGTAATTATTGCTATAGGATTCCCTTTCTTTAGCCTGGAGGGACGCTTGCACGCCTATTAAATAATCTATAAAAAGCACAATAATACTGAATCCAACCCTAATTTTCTGGGATACATACAACATTATGCTTTTAAGTTGCCCATGTCCCACTCAACAGTAGTGGTTTAGAAAGGCTTTAACAATCGGAACATATCTAATAGCCATGCACATTTATTTTAAGGGGGTTGGATCATATCTTTGTATAAAGGCTTTCTTAGGTATATTTACTTCACTTGTCAAGTACTCGTGTCCATCTTATGAGCCTAATATTTGAATTACACCTCATCACTTTATTATAATGCTTAATTTGCAAGTTTAAGAATTCTTTAAAATCATAATTTTACTATAACCTTTTGGAGTGTTACAAAAGTTTATTTGATATGAATCATGACATTTGATTTATTATATCTATAAAAACATTGTTTTAACTAATGACCAAATGTGAAAACAACTTTTTACCCAAAATAACCTAAAAAAAACTTTGGCCTATAGAAAACATCCATTTAGTTGCAACCAAAACAATGAGATAAAACATCAACAGCAATAATGATTAACTGTAGCAGAAAGCACGCTACCATTTCTATGATTGAAAACAAAAAGGAAGTATTTGATTAGTATTATTATTTTTATTTCGATATTTATTTATTTTGCTATCTTTGTACCCCTTTTTTCTATATTGAAGATTTTTTTTTTCAAAATTCAATTAATAATTACAATCCCCATACAAACACAAGTGTATACAAGCTATGCCACCTGTATGACCGTATTTAAAATCAACTTGCTAAAAGTTAAAATTAAATCAAACTTTTTTTTTTGAAAGGTAAATTTACGACCCTGCTTCGAATAATAGATGTTATCTTAATCGGTCTCACCTATTCGTTTTTCAGCCGAGAACGTACCGCCAACCCCTCAGGAGAAAACCCATTGTTAAGAAAACACCCTGACTCAACCCTGAGTATTTAACTCAGAGTAAGACTTAAAACCCATCACCTTCCAAAATTAAACCAAACTTAAACAATCATACTTATACACTATGATATAATAATATAAGAATTAGAGGTGCATATATTTTTTTTATTGTTGCATAAATGTGAAGAAAAGGAACAATTATACCTCTACCTATCTCTGTCTGTCTTCTCTTTCTCTCCCTTTGCTTTCTCTCTTCTTTCTTTTCTTCTTCGCTTCTTCTTCTTCAAGGGCGAAGAAGAAGGAATCGAAGAGAAAAGATAAGATAACACAGCTCCTTCCTCACAGCCTGCTAACACATCAATCAAAGCTATCAAAATCCCATTCGAAATTGAAGATATACACAAAACTATGCTGGTAGCAAACACCTTTGATCTATGGCAAAAAGACGTCTTCTTCTCCGCTGCAGAGGAGGTTCAAGCATCTGCAGATATGTATGTTTCCTTCTCAAAGTTTCAATTTTTCCTTCAATTTCTTTAGGGTTCTTGTTCTTTTTCATGATTTCTTATCTGGGCGCCGTTTAATTTGATCGAATACCTAGTTGTTATCGTGATTGTTGAGATTAGGGCGTGTGATTTTCTTTGACTTTTATGGTTTGACCGTGTGTCTTGTTGGTATTGGTGTGATTTTTGTCTTTTATATGTCAGTAATTTGTAGTTTTTTATGTGGGTTTTTGTTGTTTTGTCAATTTAATCAAGAAATTATTATTTTTATGAGAAGATTTTGTTTTTGATTAAAATTTGTAGAATGGAGTCAGCTTACAGGACATGGGTTAGACAGAAGAGGGAAGGGGTTAAATCTGTTGATTTGGATGAACTCTGTAGGGAGCTTCAAACTGCTTTAGGAACAGCAAAATGGCAGGTTGGTTTCTCTTAAAGATCATAATCAATTAAAGCTTAATTAATTTCTAATTAATTAACTGTTGAACTTCAATTGTTGAATGTAGTTGGATGAGTTTCAAAGAGCTGTTAGATTGAGCTACAAAAATAATTCCAATGATGTTAGAACATCTAGACATGAACAGTTTGTTTCTGCCATATCTTCCCAAATTTCTCGAGTTGAATCGGCATTAAAAGAATATTTCAGTGTTGAGCAAAAACCTCTTCGATGGGTGAATTTGGATGAAGAAGAACGCGATGATTTAGCCATGTTTCTCTCTGGGAGTGCAGATAGCTCAAAGGGCATAAAAGATTCCAATTCTGATATTAGATATTCTTCAGAAAAAGATATGCCTAAATTCAATTACATGACAAGTTGTAAAGATGTTAAAGAATATGTTATAGAGGTGGAGCCAATTGAATTATTGGGAACTAGTGATGGTTCTTCATGTGATAAAAAAGCTGGTTCACGAAGAACTCGGGTTCCACTTGATGTTGAAACCCTGAAGATTACAATTGATCATGATAATGAACAGAAGGAGCCGTTGGTGTTGAATAATATTGAGTCCACACCGAAAGATAAAGGTTATGTTTGGAGACCAAGATATGGGAATTATTGGATTAATCAGGTTAGTATGTCGCTTTAGTTGGTTTTATATTATTGAGATTAGTTCAGTGTTTCAAAAGTCAATGTATTTGCAGATATTTAAAAGGGCTGCTGGAAGTCAAAGGCAACTACAGACTTCAGTACACTTGCAGAGAAGCTGTTCATTTCGACTCACGCTTGTTTTGATGCTAACCATCTTTTTGCTCGGTAAGTTTTTCCATCCAATTTGATTTTCTTCAAGATTGTTAGACTCGAAATTACCAATAGATTAGTTAGACTATAAGCTAAATTGGACTTGACTAACTAACCACTATAAAGATGAACCCTCTTTGATATCAAGTTTATATGGTTTGTATTGTTAATGCAAGTGTATTGTGTGTGGATATTAAAACTATGAGGTTGTTGCTCAAGTGGGATTTAGTAAGTGCAATATTTGTTATACAAGTATCGACTATCGAGTGCCTAAAATAAAAAGTAAATGGCCTCACAAGCTAGGTGTTAAATAAAACATAGAGAGCACTCTTTCTATCAGGCAATTAATGAGAATAAACAAGCATCATAAAAGCAAGGTGTTGTCTGCAGATACTAAAGAATGTCTTATGCTACATGATCTGATATTCTTGTTGATGAATATCATTGTTTTATAGATGGAATTACACCCTTAAACTAAGTAATTAGCGAGTGATAAACAAAATACTCTGTCAACAGCCAAAAAACTTTTACACCAAATTGAGGGAGATTTTTGAGTTAGTTCGTGCTACTTTACAGTCACTTTTCATGTGTACACTTCTTCAATGATGAAGAATCCATGTGACAAGAAATGAAATTAATTGGGTTTGTGTTGTCATAACAAACCTATTTGGTAAAAGGGTCCTGCTTGGTTTGACCTATCTGAGGTCAACTTGGCAGCTCAGTTAACTTAACATGTCGACCCACCAACCCATTTATGAATCATTTAGCTCATTTTTTTATTGCCCTCCAACCCGTCTAACAAGTTTACACTGTTAATCCGTTTGACTTGTTTAGATAAATGAGTCATGTTTGAGTTACATGAATTTTTAAGTGTTTGGGTTAGGATTGATGTTTTTAACACGAATGAATATATGGATCATGTTCGGGTTCAATGATTAAACCTGACTACTCAACACAATTGGCACCCCTACATGTGATACCTGATCCTGTGATGCTTTCATGTAGAAATTATTACCCATGTTATAAATATCATCCGAGTTCGCTAAAGACGTATCTTATGATTCTATTCCATGAAAACACTCAATTCTTGTAAAAGTTCAGATTTTTTATAATGACACTGAAATCTGTTGCATGTGTTTACAGTGCCATTTGTAATGTATTGCAATTGAGCAAATGGTATACCCAGCTCTCATCAGCAAGCTAAGAGGTAAATCTTAATAACAGCAAATTTATGACCTTTTTAATTTTTCATAAGTAGTTTAACATGGTCTCAGACTCTCAAATAAGCCCCTTGAGTTGTCAGTTTTAAGTTGACTTCCCACTCTAGCAAAAGGTGTCGAACCCTTTTCTGTCACGGACTCACAGTTAGGGGGTGTTTGGATATGCATTTTGGAACTGATTCCCTTAATCTTAATATTTACTGTTCAAATATTCAAATTTGAACAATCAGTTTAATATTTACCATTTTACACCTTACTTTAAACCTAATAAGGCTAATTTGAAGACTTTCACCTTCATTTCACGGAACATATTTTATTATTTAAACAAAAAATGTCATTTTAGGGATTTTATCTGTTGATTCACAAGGTAACCAGAATTAGTTAAACACAAGCATTTTGATGATAGCAACTTCAAACAGCTAAAGCACACCCAAACACTATCTTCTATAGCCTGTTTTTTAAAAGCCAGTCAATTATTTCTTTTTTTTTTTTTTACAATATTAATCACTTAAAACATATCCAAACATCCAGTAAAGATGAGATGTACAGAATGAAGTTAGGAAATTGAACAAAAACGAGATAACAAATGTCGCTTAAAGCTTAATTCATTATTTGCAGGTAATACTAGGGGTTTAAATGAACAAGGCTGCCAAGGAGTTTGAGTTCTGAGGAAAATGACTGCAGGATTTCATGACTTCTCCAGCTAATATTCAGATGTAACTATAAAAAATTGAACTCAAGATTTCAAGATTATATGATAACTTCTAGACCATGTATACAATATACATGTGACAGATAACAATGTATGTGTAGACTTCATAAATGCAGCTTGGTGAACAATATTCTCAGAATGGCAGTATAGTCTCTGTTGTAAAACTTGTGGTGTCCTGGTGTATTTGTTTGTGCTTTCAGGTCACAGTTTTGCACTGTCCTATCTCTCACTATACACACACAAAGCATCTGCACAACAGCATAAAAATATATCTAATTTTAAATTTGTAACAAAAAACACTTAAATTTCTGTGGTAAAACCTATACAATACACCTTACAAGAGACAAGTAGCCGGTAATCTCTATACAGAAGTCTCATAGAACATACAGGTCAGATAGAACGAACTTATAAAGCTCAAAGATTATGTATCTAACATTCAAAGAGAAGCAGAGTATGCAAAGTCATCAAAGATCAAACTCAAAGATTCAGAGTACGCACAGTTATCATAGATCAAATTCAAAGATACCAAGGATGACTCCTTAACTCGGAGAAAAAGAACTCATCTACACACTACTAAATTAGCAAAATCTGAGCAAGACTGTACCATATAAAATATGCAACTTACAAAGGGGTAACAAGATTGCTCATTGTGACATATTTGCTCATGGTAAACAATTTCTTTGCAAAATGAGATTCATTTGTCAACTCCAAAGACACCTTCCTTTCTTATTACAAACTCACAAGATGAATATGGTAAATGGGGAGCAAAAACAACATGAAGCTCCCTCCTTTCTCGTCTACCTACAAAATCACTACAACCACCATCCAGCAACCCATTCTCCACGCCTTCCATCACCACTTGCCTTGACAAAAACAGCCTCGAGTTGATACAGTTAGCCCACGACAACCCCAAAGCAGCACAAACCCGTCTCCCAGACGTATACAACCCCTCCAAATTCCCAACCCGAATACCACTCACCCCCTCACCATCACCAACCCAATCAACCACCTGGTTCGTCACCACAACCGCAATCCCAAACCGCTGAGCATGCGACTTCAAAACAGCCGAAATCTTGAAAAACAAGGCCGACCTCCGCTTAAGATCCCCAGGGCTGTTCTCAAACTCCCCCCTGAACAAAGCCGCAATCGAGTCAATAACAATCAACTTAACATCCAACCGACTTCCCTTGGGGTCCTTAAGTCGAGATTCCAACAGAAGCAATACGTCGAGCAGGTCATGTGCAGTGTGGCAATCACGGGTAAAGATGTAGTCACGAGGGTCACGATCACAGGCGAATAGGATGGGGTGAGATGAGCGAAAAGATTGAAGGAGTTGGTTGAATCGGCGGTGGGGGAATGGGAACTCGGTGTAGAGGTATAGGGAGGAGGCGTTGAGGCCTTTGAGGAGGTGGGGGAGCTGAGCGGTGAAAAGGAGTTGGAGGGAGAGTTGGGTTTTGCCGCAGCCGCTTTCGGAGACGAGTTCGGTGATGGAGTTGCAGGGGATGCCGCCGCCGAGGGCGCCGTCGAGGATGGGGCATCCGACGGTGCAGTATTGGGTGGGGCTACGGCGGAGGAGGAGATTCTCCGGTCGCATTGGGCGGATGAAGAAGATTAGAAGAAGAAGGGGGAAATTGTGGTGGATTGGTGTTGGTTTTCGAAAGTTTGTAGCTTTGAATCGGGTCAATTCGCGGGCTATTTTTGTTAAATACTTAAATGTTTTTTCAGCTGATATTATATTTTCAACAAAATAGAACTCGTTTATTAATTTTAACGTCTGATCTTTAGTCGAAACAAATACCACATGTCTTGTATTTATCTTGTGTTTGTAAGTATTTAATTATCTTGTGTTTGGTCATGTTTGTCAAACTTATTTTTTTATTAAGTTTTGATTTATTAAATTTTAAAAAATTAATAAGTTAATAATTATTTTTGGGAAAAAATTAAAAAATAGATTTTAAAAAGTTAATAAGTTACTTTTAAAAAATTAAAAGTTAAAGTAGTAACTTTTAAAATATTACTTTTCAAAAATAACTTATGAGTAAAATAAGTAATCTCAAACATACATTTTGTAAGGATTTAAATGTACATTATCATGAGACATCTTGTGTTTGTAACGATTTAATTATCTTGTGTTTGTAAGGATTTAAATATACATTATCATGATATATCTTGTGTTTGTAACGATATGATATATCTTGTGTTTGTAACGATTTAATTATCTTGTGTTTGTAAGGATTTAAATATACATTATCATGATATATCTTGTGTTTGTAATGATATGATATATCTTGTGCTTGTAACTATTTAATTATCTTGTGCTTGTAAGGATTTAAATATACAGTATAAAAATAAGAGGTAAACAACGTACCGCTAGACAATAAATGTATAATTTCTTTCGGATTTTATATTTTATGTCATTAATAATTTTCAGAAGAAAAAAAAAGACTTATCATCACATATGCTTTGAATGCACTACTTAATAATCCGCTAAAAGTTATTACTAGACCAAATGTAAATGGTTAACAGGTTAACACCTCAAAGGCTTGATTGATTTCCTTGCCATCACGCCACCGCCCATCACTCTTGTCGACACCACTACATATGATCGTATGGATTCTTTTGCATCAACACTCATTATACATTCGACCTTCGTAATTATTTGTGTGAATGCAATGGAATTGTTTTAGTACTTGGTCTTGTTTTGTACAGCAGATGAACCAAGAAGAAATAATAAAATATATCAATTAAGCTAAATTCATCAACAATAATTGAGGTTCTAAGGAAAACATGGATTATGAAAAGAGATTCCTCTGTGTAGCAGCTAAAATTACAACCTAGAGATGATTAATGGGTCAAAACCATGTCTATCAAGACAAGACATTTGATGTATAATAACTTAGAAAAAGGGCAATGGAATCGGTGTTATCGACTTCTAATTGCAGACATTCCGAGACTGAAATTAGTAGAACATAAGTTTCAAAAAAAAATGAGACAGTAAGATGAAATCCAATACTGAAATCAAACTAAAACTTCTTTTAGCTGCAAGCGAGCTTCAATTACATAAACACATCTCCAAATCTCTACACAATCTAACCAGATCGATAATCTAAACGACAACAACCTAACCCTACAAACCCTAACACACCTCAACCCCCAAAACCATAAAGAGTACGTCCCTGACGCTTCAAAGCATAAACAACATCCATAGCAGTAACCGTTTTCCGGCGAGCGTGCTCAGTGTAGGTAACCGCATCACGAATAACGTTCTCCAAAAAGATCTTCAATACGCCTCGTGTCTCCTCGTAGATGAGACCGCTGATACGCTTAACGCCACCACGTCTTGCGAGACGACGGATCGCCGGCTTCGTGATCCCCTGGATGTTATCCCGGAGAACTTTCCGGTGACGTTTGGCTCCTCCTTTGCCCAATCCTTTGCCTCCTTTTCCTCTTCCTGACATTGTTTTGGTTTCTTTGTGAGGTATTGATTTGGGTGTGCAGATGGTGGTGTTGGTGAAATTGGGGCTAGGGCTTTGGTGTATATATAATGGTGTTTGAATGTTTGTGCTTTTGGGGAGGGTTTTATTGGCCGTTGGATTGAGGGAATGTGGTAAGAGGATGACCGTAGGATGGTGATCCGTGTGGTGGATATAAGATTTTCTCATTGGTTGGTTAGTGAAGGTGGGGATTTTACCTTAGTAAAGCGTGTGATGTACTCGTGATGAATGGAGGATAACAAACTTGCGAAAACCCAAATTTGTAGGTTGATTGTTGATACAATTTTTTTAGAAACCATTATGTAATATGTTTATACAATTACTAGATTAGTACACCGTGTATTACAAAGATTAAATAAATAAGATATTAAATAAATAGTAATAAAAACTATTAATTACAAAATGATATTTTGAAATATTATATTACTAAAATTACATATAAAAAATACTATAAATAAAAAAAACAATGATATTATTTTCTTTGAACTTTTGTTTTAAAATTTTTAAGTTTAAAAAATTCGTTCTAAATCAAAATATTTTAAAGAAATGTCAATTTCTAAAAATATCTTATTGTAACTTTGAATTTTAATTTATTTACGGTTCTTAAAAAATTTAATTTCTAAAAACATTGATTGCAAGTATTTTGTATTTTTAAAAAAGTTGAATATTTTAAAAAATTAGATAGAAAAGATTGTTTCTTTAAAAGTTACATTTATAAAAAAAACTTTTTCTTAATTTATTAAAAATTATTTTAATCTCAAAATAATTAAATCATATAATTAGTAGTTAATATAAATATTTAGTATGAGAGAGATCCGAAAAATTAGTCTTAATAGGTCTAATATTATAACAAGTGGTAACTCAAAAACTTTCTTTTATCATAATAGATATTGAAAATTCTAGTTTCAATTAACGCATATGATTTAAACGAATAAAATATTAAATAGGATAAAATTTATTAATTTTAAATGATATTTTAAAATAATACTATGATCTTCTGCTGCAATTATATCATAATATTTATATGAGTTTAAAATATTTTGTCTTTGAAAAAATTTGATGTTTTGAAAAAAATTAAATTTGTTCTCAAGAAATAACAATAATAAAAAGATTTTTTATTAAACTTATTAAAACACTATTTTAATACAAAAAATTAAATAATATTATTTGTAATTAATATAATTATTTAATATAAGAGATAAAAAAAAATGATTAAAAAATGATAATGTCACGTGTTTCTTTTATTACTCTTTTATTATATTAGAAATATTTATATTTATATCTTATAGATTTAAGGTTTTAATAACATAAGAAATATATTTTATCACCAGAAAATCTTTAGAGACCAACGTATGTTAATATGTGATAAGTTGGATTATTAGAACACTTTGTTTTTGTAATAAGTTGTTTACTTTCATAGAAAGATGCTCATAAATAGTTTAATAATGGTCTTTGCCTTCCCTCATCCATATCAACACGTCCCACTAGTAAAGTAAGTCATTGCATACTATCTGATCAACTAGATATGTATAACGGTGGGTTATGGCATGTATAATTCCATGACTTATTATTAATGATCAATCCTTTTATATAGGGAAGACTTACAACCGAATCACCACTAATGGTGGAGATTATTGATAAGTAGATAATTACAAAGCATAACTAACTAAGAAAATTAAATAATATTTGAATCTCTAAAGCTTATCGCTAATATTCCCCCGCAGTTTGAGCGGTAGTAGGACGCACACTCAAACTGGTACGAAACTGCTGGAATAAGTGTCGGGGAAGGCCCTTCGTGAAAATATCCGCATATTGTAACGATGAAGGAATATGAAGCACTCGAACAAGCCCAAGCCGAACCTTTTCGCGCACAAAGTGTATGTCAATTTCCACGTGTTTTGTGCGTTGGTGTTGCACCGGATTTTCAGAAAGATAAACTGCAGAGACATTGTCACAATATACAATAGTAGCCTTGTGGATCGGAACGTAGAGCTCACATAACAAGTTACGCAACCAAATGGTTTTAGAGACCGCGTTAGCAACGCCGCGATACTCAGCCTCGGCACTAGATCACGATATAGTTGGTTGTCGTTTAGACGACCAAGATACTAAGTTATCCCCCAAAAAAACACAGTAACCTGATGTGGACCTGCGAGAATCTGGGCAACCTCCCTAATCTGCATCCGAATAAGCCGTTAAAGTATGAGAGGGAGAAACAACAAGCTGTAAACCATAATCTATTGTGCCCTGAAGATAGCGAAGAATGCGTTTCATAAACTGAAAGTGGGTCTCCCGAGGCGCATGCATGAAGAGACAAACTTGTTGAACCGCGTAAGTAATATCAGGGCGAGTAAAAGTAAGATATTGCAAGGCACCTGCAAGAGTTCTATATAAAGTTCCATCAGGAAGCAGGTCACCATCCGTAGCACTTAACTTGGTTGATGTATCGACCGGAGTGGAGCTTGGTTTACATGATTCCATTGACGCTCGACGGAGAATGTCACGAGTGTAACTAGCTTGTGACAAGAATAAACCAGTTTTATCCCGTGTCGCAGTAATACCCAAAAAATGATGAAGAGCACCGAGATCAGTCATTGCGAACTCCCGTGACAAGGTTTGAATGATGGTGCTTAAAAATTTTGGGTTGGATGCAGTCAATATGATATCATCGACATATAATAATAAATATGCAATATGCGCCGTTGATGATAAATAAACAAAGAGGAATCACACACACTGCTATGAAAGCCATGGGCAGTGATGTAGGTAGCAAACCGTGTGTACCAAGCCCGAGGAGCCTGTTTTAGGACATATAACGACTTTCGTAATCGGCAAACATGTGTCGGTGCACGGGGATCAACAAAACTCGGTGGCTGGTGCATGAAGACTGTTTCATGAAAATGGTCATGCAAAAAAGAATTTTTAACGTCAAGTTGATGAATAGGCCATGATCGAGAAACAGCTAGGCTCAGTACAGTCCGAATAGTGGCGGGTTTGACCACCGGACTAAACGTCTCATGACAATCAATGCCCACAGTCTGAGACTTACCATTTGCTACTAGGCGAGCTTTGTACCGATCAAGGGATCCATCGGATTTAAATTTATAGCGAAATAGCCACATGCATCGAACTATTGGCGTATCAACTAGTCTCGGAACTAATTCCCATGTTTCATTCGCCTGTAATGCCCTAAATTCATCTTGCATGGCTAGTAACCAATTAGGGTCCGACCGGGCTTGGGTGTAAGAGGTTGGGAGAGGGGAGATGGGCGTTGTAGTGGTGGTGTGTAGGTTTAGGCGAGCCTTAGGTTTGAAAATTCCAGATTTAGCTCGGGTTTGCATGGGATGAGTGGAGGTGGAGGTGGTAGCAGCCGGTTTTTGGGATGGCGTTGGTGGAGTTGTGTTAGGAGTGGACACCGGGAATGGGCAGTGGGAGGCAGTAGGGATGGAGGGTGGTGAAGAGGTGCAGGTAGGAGAAGGAGGGGCCGGTGGTGGAGGGGGTGGTGTATCGGCAGTAGCAGTGGTGGATGTGGTGGTTGACGGTTGTGGGTAGGCAAAGGGTGTTGGTATTGGGTCATCAAGAAAAGAATATGATGGTGTGTTTTGAATTGTTGAAAACGGGAAGGAGCTCTCATCAAAGGTAACGTGGAGGGAGAGATGGACCTTACCGGTAGTAGGGTCGTAGCAACGATATCCCCGAAAATTTTCAGGGTAGCCAAGGAACACGAATTTGACGGACCGGTTATGTAATTTGTGAGGTTGGGTGGCGGACGTGTTCGGATAGCAAGCACATCCGAAGACGCGAAGGTGATCATAGGGGTGACGACGATAAAGGGCAAAGGCAGGAGTGGAGTATTTAAGGCGTTTAGTAGGCAAGATATTATGAAGGTAGGTGGCGGTATGTAGAGCTTCTACCCAAAAGAAGTGTGGTAGGTTGGCTTGAGTTAGAAGGGTACGAATAATATCATTGAGGCGACGAATCATTCGTTCGGCTCTATCATTTTGTTGAGATGTTTAAGGGCATGAGAAACGAAAGAGAAGGCCGTGGGTGTGAGCAAAACGTTTGAATTCATGATTGTCGAACTCCCCGCCAAGGTCACATTGAAATGTTTTAATTCCATGACTTACTATTAATGATCAATCCCTTTATATAGGGAAGACTTACAACCGAATCACCACTAATGATGGAGATTATTGATAAGTAGATATTTACAAAACATAACTAACTAAGAAGATTAAATAATATTTAAATCTCTAAAGCTTATCGCTAATAATGTACTGATCATGTTATAAAAATACATTTACTTTATTCAACCGAAAACTTAAATTTTTAAGATCACAAGTCATCAACATTTGACTGAAAACTTGTCTTTGAGTTGCAACCAAATTCATTTGAATAGTCTTTGTTGTGTTTTAGATGGACCTATCAACAATCGATCCTTTAAAAATCAAAGAGATATCTCAATATATTAGCAAAACTTAAACTAGTTTATCATGAAGCTTAAAACTTGTACATATAATGGTGATTTTTAAGGATGGCAAAGGGTAGTTATGCTCGTCATTGTCCATCTTGATTGAAGATGAGAATGATGGAGGGAAAAGGTATTTATTTTCTGTAATAAGAGAAGCAAGCGATCATTTAAAAAACGTCAAAACAAATTGTAATTTTTTGATAATGGTAACGTCAAAACATCGAAAAGTTTTGTGTTAATTTAAAATAATAAATAACATAAATAAATATGTTAACTAAATTGAATTCGCAACAGTTAACACTTTCATTTCATCATGAGTTCCCCTTACAAAAACATATGAACAAATTCAAAACGACACCAGATCTGCAGTAAAACGACACAACCAATCCCACAAACCCAAAACTCCTACCCACCAAACCCATAAAGAGTCCGCCCCTGTCGCTTCAACGCATAAACCACATCCATAGCAGTAACCGTTTTCCGGCGAGCATGCTCAGTATAGGTCACAGCATCACGAATAACATTCTCCAAAAAGATCTTCAAGACGCCCCTTGTTTCCTCATAGATGAGACCACTGATTCGCTTGACGCCACCACGTCTCGCGAGACGCCGGATCGCGGGCTTCGTGATCCCCTGAATGTTGTCGCGGAGAACTTTCCGGTGGCGCTTTGCTCCGCCCTTGCCCAGCCCCTTGCCTCCTTTGCCTCTTCCAGACATCGTTCTCGAGCTTTTGTGGTGTTTGGTGGTTGGATTTGATTTATGTATTGGTGGGAAGTGGGATAATGGGTTTGGTGTTTATATAGTGGTGATTGGTTTGTTCAGATTGTGAGGGGCGATTGTCGGCCGTTGGATTGGTGGGTTGGTTTAGTGGGGGAGTACGATCCGTGTGATATGGAATGTGGTGTTGTGATTGGTTAGCCAGATTTAAATATTGGTCGGTACATTTTACAGTGGTTAGATTTATTGTTTTCTTTTTTAACTATTTTTTTTCAGAACGAGAGTGTTAGAGGCCTTGGGGTGTGCTACACGTCCCATGGTGTGAGCCTGTTAGATCTATGTGGACTGTGGAGAGTTAAAAGACGTTAAATAGTAAATACCACCGTTTTAAATTTATTTTTGGGAGTGGTTATAATAAAAGTCAGTCTAAAAAAATAAATTTCCATAAACATCAGCGGTTAAAATTAGAAGCCCCCTTAAAAATGGTTCATTTGAGGTTGATTTAAAAACCAGCTTAAAAATAAATCTTTTAAAGCGATTTGTATCATAACCGCTACAAAAGAATGAAATTTCACCTTAAAACCTTCCTTCGTATATGAGAGAAAGGTAGAGTTATAAAAAAAGACAAAGATATTGTGTCACTAGATAAAAAATATTTCTGATAATTCTTAAAAGATTGCGTAAAGAATCGTCAGCAGAGCATCAGAAGGATAGCTACGATCAGTTGTTATAAAAATTAGGTGTTATAGGATGGTTGTGAGAGTAAAACGAACTCTCTTTGTTCGGGAGACAATTAGACATCATGATGCTATGAGGCAACGCCAAACTACAAAGGGTCGTTCAGGGTGAAAATGCCATGTGTACCCCTTCATTCACACCTCTATTCATGCCCTATCGCACGACACTAGAGTGATGTTCTATGAGCTTGAAAACACCATATCAACCCTCATGTCATGTGAGGTTACACCAAATGGCCTAAAATTGGATAGGGGTAGATTTCTAAAAGCTATTTGCCTGCTCTAAACAAACTTCTAGAGATGTGTGTGCTTGTTTGTGGCCATCTGTGGTTAGCATGATAATTCAAGTGGCAGTATTATCTACGAACTTAAAAAGATAAAGGTTTGTTTGTGGGGATGAACAAACATGGAGAGCTAACGTTTGGCATGTAAGAGAGAATGGGGTGTTGGTGAATGTGAATAGAGGGCATTAGAGTATCTTTCAGGTACAACTAGTTATCCTTATTATTTATACATTAAAACTAAACTAGCGTTTATGGCTTGCAGTGTTGTATTTTCGTCATTTTTCGATCTTCTTTACATACTAGAGGAGTTATGAATCGTACGAGATAGTGATTGTAGAGTATACACATCATCCATGTTACCTAATTTCAGATAGACATGAAGTATGTTGTCCCTCCCATTTAGGATACTCTTATATGATTATGAATCAACAATACAAGAAAGTTGAACATTAAAGGCTTAAATTAATCGTTGATCCTCTGAAATCAGTCCCCTATTGTCATCAGGGGCCAACTTTACTTCTCACGAGCCAATCGCCTATTAATTGTCTTCGATAGTATTACCAGTAACTAAAATTAGTCCAAACCGATTATTCAATCCTCAAATTAAGCTGTTCCAACTCATTCATGAACTAGTTTTGAACTTAGGATTAGTTTCAAACCAATCATTCAATCTCTAATATAAGCACAATTAAAATCGAACTTTCAAGATCGATTCCAAAACAATTTCAACTCAATTTTGACCTACTAATCAGAATTAAGTTAGTGGAAACGCATTCGAGATCATTTCAAATTCAAAAAATTCAATCATGGTAATTAAAGTTAAATAATTGTTCATAATTCGAATCAAAACCCCTGAATCAACTCATTAAACTTGTGCAACTCAAAACCAAGCTATTATCTCTACATAATTGAGGGGAAACCTTCTATCCAATCCCTTTGAATTTTTTGAGCACTCAATTGCATTTAAAACACACATTTACCCTGACAGTTAACACATTGCATTTATTGAACCTGCAAATCAATAGAATTCCCACCTTTTGGAACATCTAGATTGAAATTGATCAAGGGTTATTACTTCTCATCATCTATGGACGCTCTACACGACATCAATTGGACTGATATCATCATCATCTCTCGGATAGATCCTACCCTCTGTCACGATTATCTTTTTCTAATTAATCCACAATTCGACTTATAGACAGGTAATTAATCACGCATACACACTCATATTATCATGTATAACTAAAGCCCTATGATCAATTTAATTATTAGATCCAAATCAGCGTTCAATTTAGCCAATTGCAATCTAGGGTTTATGCAAATTTGTGGATTTCTTTTGGGTATTGTTTTTGTATTTTACAAATTTTGTTTATATATGATTTGGGGCCATAGCCCACTAGTTAACACATGCAGCTTACACGCGAGAGACTCGGGTTCGAACCCAGGCACCCCCATTCCATTTTTAATTCGTTTTTTAACTATTTTAATAATCCAGAAAAATACTATTATATTAATATAATATAATAAAAATTATGTTGTTAATTAATATCACCCCATAATTTATTAATTAATTTTTTGGATATTTCAAAAAAAAAAAAAAATTATAACTTTTCATTATTTATTTAAAAATGTTTATATTTTATAAATCTAATCATAAAGTCTTAATATATATAAAACTCTTCTAAAAAGTATATTATTTCAAATTGTTTTACAGCATACCTATTACATATACAAATCCATCTAAATAATAATTATTTTGATCAAAATTATTTAATAATTAACTATTAAATCGATTATTTTCATGAATATTTAAACCTTTATTAAAAAATTAATTATTTTTCATACTTGAGTATTTAGACCTTTATTAAATAATTAATTATTAAATTAATTTATAAATAAACATTATAAATCAAGCATTTAATTGCATTATTCAAATAAATTTAACTATTTATTTCATTTATTATTAATTATTATTTTTAAATCATATTATTTAATTTAATTATTTTATTTTATTTAACCTAGTTATACATCAAAACCAATCACATCATTTTAAATCATTTCTTAAAAACTCAAATCCCAAATTAAAACCCTAGTTTTCAAAATCAATATTTAGACTTTAAACATGATACCATCCTAACGTAAGACATTGTTCTAGCATTTCATTATTCCACGCACATACAGTTTACAAGTGAGTATTCATTGTCTTTTGCTTATGTTCTAAGTTAAGTTTTGGGGAAAATCATGTGATTATATTCAATCAAATATTTGTTGTTATTCATTCTTACAAATTCAATTCAATTCATGTTGTGTTAGATAAACGTTATTCAAACACATCATTTATTTATCCAAAGCACGAGAATAATATATATATATATATATATATATATATATATATATATATATATATATATATATATATATATATTGGCTTGACAAATCCACTATATTTGATTATTCAAGGGTGATTGATACCACATTTATACATGTCCAAATATAAGATTTCGTATGCGGACCGAGTCAATTCAGTAAATAGGCTTGATTGTGTATAGTTTGTATTTTATATTTCATATTTGTCTTATAAGTCTTGACATGCCATTAGAATTGAATTATTTTTATATACTTATGCAATATATGCATATATGAAAATATGTGTTTACTCACCAGCTAAATCTTTAGCTGACTATATTATTTTTCACATGATTTCAGAAAATGCAACTTAGTTGGACATCATACATGCTTACATATAAGGTTTTGACCTAGTTAATAAAAAGACTAGTTTTATGATTTTTTTTTTTTTGAATTATATATGTTTGTTAAACAATTGTTAGAATGTTTAATTTAATATAATTCACATTTAATATAATTTTAACGTTTTAAATACCATAGACTATGAGCAATCAATGCACATTCGTTTGTTTTAGTGATTCCTCCATCGGTTGAGGTGTGACAAATTGGCCCTGGACGGAGGTTCATCTCTCCCTTCCTCAAGGTGTTCTCTATCAACGACACATAAACGTATGCATAAATCTAATCACACACATCTTCAATTGAGCATTGTGATATAAAGAAACACATTAAAAATCACATCACAAATGAAATTCAATCAAAATCAAGCTCTCTAATCATACTCCATATCCTAATGACAACAGAAAGCTAAAAAATATTAAGTTGAGAAAGGAAAACACGTTAATGCACAACTGACGTAAACAAAAAAAGCAAGCAAACCTGTTAAAGATAGAAAAACCATCTTCATTGTTGTCGTCTACATCCACACCACCCCCCACCTAGGGTTCAGGGCCAATCAAACAAGTTGATCTAATGATTAAGCATCATCAAATGATACAACCCTACTTAAAAGACTTTTACTTTATTGTTCATAAAGTTACCTTTTAAATATAAGATAATAACATGACATGTTTTTTATGCTATCTTATAACAACTCAAACCATATATCCGACTACTTCCTGTATAACCCGCATCACGTCCTGCGTCTTAAATGAGTCAATTTAACACAAGCTGGTTAATACGTCTTGTAAAATTTTATTTTTTATGTTATCTTAAATTAGAAGACAAACTAGCTGAATGGTTTTATATTAAACTTTTATCGACTGTATAATACCCAAAATCTGAATGATGTTTGATTTCTTTTTTCAAACAAGAAACTCCACATGATTCAAAAATCTAACCAACTCTTTGGTTTAATTACTCGCGTCACTCAAACGCCAACATCAAGCCTAAGATTTCAAACAAACCTCCGGTTTCAATCGCGAAGCTCATCGGTATCGGCAAAAATGGCGAATCCGTCGGTCGGAGCTTCAGAGAAGAAGTCAATTACTCACGTCATCTTTGACATGGACGGCCTTTTGCTCGGTTAGTACTCTCACAACCTTCATTTCACTCAACCAAACTCATTTTGTTACTTTATCATTGATAGTTAATCACTAACAGTTGATTGAAGTTTCTACATATTCAGATCTAGTAATGGAAACCACGGAATCGTTGTAGATTTGACGATTTGATTAATGTGCTAGGTTAATTCTTCTTAGATTGAACCGGTCATTTTGATGCTAATTTTATGATCTGATTATACATTATTACTTGCCTATAATTAGGTTACATATTGGTAACTTATGTTGATGCTGACAAGATCTAATTGTTGGGATTTTGGTGATAGCTTGTATTTATGTCTTTGTAGTTTTTGGTGTGTTTTTTTTCTGTTAATTGCTACAGTAGTACAGTTAGAAAATGCAGCCTCTAAATCCTTGTTGCTATAATAAATGGCTTTTTTTGTACAATCTATTACTACTTTTTTGCATTTCTTACAATACACTTTGATGTTGAGGTCAAAGTTAGGTCTTCACAAAATCGAATTTATATTGTTTTGATACTAAATTCTCACAAGCATTTATTCTTATCTGAAATCTTTGCTATGAAGTTTGGTATAGTTCGCATTTCCTCCTCAGAAACGTATAGAAGTCAATAAAAATGTGCTGAAAGTTAGTTGATTGGACCTTAAATCATAGTCTTATTTTAGAAATGGAGGGCGAAATATGGGTTGAGGGAGTCACCTGTTCATTTTAAATTCATTGTCTGTTTGGATGGATGAGGTATGATGGAGTAAGCGGTACTATTGTTTGTTTTATTTGCTAAATGGACAATCTGAGTGATTGTAAACGACCATTTTACTACTGAATAAACTATAACTGATTGATAAATGTTTTGAGGTTATGATACATGCTCCTACTTATTGTGCCTAAAAGCCCTTTTTAAGGATATGATGATGACACATAACAGATCAAGAGAGTACACGGAGAGAATAAAACGGTGGTCATGTGTAATCATAACATTCTAGGAGGATGAATCAAGGATAATAAGTATAGGAACATGTCAATGCTCATGCTCATGTTTTAAACAAAAGTTCTAAATGACAAAAGGTGCCAACTTATAAATAATTTTCTAGTAGTTTAAATAACATAATGATATAAATTCAGTAGTCCAAATAAGAAGATGTTTAAGTGTTTAACTGTTCAACATATAAACTAATATAAATCAAGATTGAAAATGCCACATTATTAACAAAATTGTGATCTAAACGTCATCATATAACTAATAAAATCAAAATGTAAACTAAATCCATCTCCTATTAGGAAAAGTGATTTTATGTACTAGAAATCAACAGCTTCATTAATGAAGATTGTTAAAAGAATTTATTTATGAAATGAATATGGTGATTGAGAAGGACAAATATAGAAATATCAATTAATTAACAGGGAAAGCAACACTCCCTTAGTCCCATGATATTTTCCGGTCAAGTCATGCTTTCTGGATTAAGTTGAACACAAAGATGCCTGGGCTTTTGTCAAGTATAGTCAATCATAGAATCTATTGCTTTACATAGTAATGGTAGTGAAAAGTTTGAACTGAACATGGTCTGGTTTAGATCTAGTGCCATCTTAACTTGGATCTTTTTAGGGTCCTTTTCCGTTTCTCTTTTCTTGAACGTCTTGCATGACTTATATCAGATCAACATAGGAATACAAAATGCCCATTAAATTTGGGGCTTCAAACTTAACAAAATACTTTGCTACAGACCGTTCCTTCATCTTCAGTCATTCTACTTCTCTGCTCATCTATTGATATATTTTTGTAAGCTTTCCTTTCTGTTTTAGTTGATCTTACTTTATGACTGTTTTTCCTTCATTCATATAAAACACTTAGCCACTAAACTGCATTTCTTTTGAGTAGTATCTTACATTTTTACTGCTTGCACAAATTAGAATTTTAAATGATTTGAAATCTTTATATTATCAAGTTACTTTGTATTTTTTTTAATTCTTATATTTGATTGTTTGCAAAAACCATTGTTTCTAATAAAAAACAAAAAATAAATTTCAGGAGAGTATCATAGAACTTGTAGTTTACTAAATAAAAATCATTCTTATATCTTACCTTTAAGAAGCAATGTAGCAAATCCTTACTGGTCCTCCATATTTACGAATTTAACTTTTAGATATTGAAAGAATAATACAGGAATGTTTTGTTGCCAGATACTGAGAAGTTCTATACAGAAGTTCAAGAAATTATACTTGCAAGATTCAACAAAAAATTTGATTGGTCTCTAAAGGCAAAGATGATGGGAAAAAAAGCAATTGAGGCTGCACGTGTGTTCGTTGAAGAAACTGGAATTGGCGATTCACTTACTGCTGAAAACTTTTTGGTAGAACGTGAATCTATGCTTCAGGAAATGTTTCCTACAAGTGAACTTATGCCAGGTGTCATATTTTTCTCTATGGAATAAAAAAAAATCAGTTTTATGGTTTAGTATATTAACTTTTTATTGTCCAATCGAAGGTGCAAGTCGGTTAGTCAAACACCTGCATGCCTCAGGAGTGCCAATTTGTGTTGCAACAGGGTAGGGCAAAATTATAAACTTTGGAGAAAAACAAATCAACTTACAGTTTAAAGAATCACTAATTGCCTGTGTATGTGATTTCAGCACTCATAAACGACACTTTGCACTAAAAACACAAAGACATGGTGACATATTTTCTTTGATGCATCATATTGTCATGGGAGATGACCCAGAAGTTAAACAAGGCAAGCCATCACCTGATATATTTCTTGCAGCTGCCAGAAGATTTGAGGTAATTCTATTTCCAAACCTGTTGGTTATTTATTAAAAGAGTAATTTAATCGCTGACACGCTTCTTCCAAATTATGTGGAGGAAACAGGGTGAATCAGTACATCCTTCTAAGATTCTTGTTTTTGAAGATGCACCCTCAGGAGTTCTTGCAGCCAAGAATGCTGGAATGTAAGTGCTATAATTTATTAAATGATTTTAAGTGACTAAAGTATATTAATACAAAGGGAAGTGTAACATTTCTCGATCTGTTAATCCTGAATATATATCTCTATAGGTGGTGGTTTTGACCCATTAACTTATAAATGAATCCATGTGGGTTATGTATTATCACATGTTAAATTAAAAAAAAAATCAGTTAAATAGAAACATGGCAAAGAGGTAAACCGGTCGAAAGTCTCTCAAAGTGTAACTTTAATCTTCCAAATCACTGTAATGAAAAAACAGAAAAACAATATACTAATATATAGTTTTTTGTAATGATATTTAGCACTATATGTAAAGCAGGTTTAATTCCAAAAAAAAAAGGGGGGGGGGGGGGGGGGGGGGGGACACAATGAACAGCGTTTTAAGTCCCTCTAGCATGAGATTCAGGAGTGTTCCACTGGTTTTTTTGTCTTTAACCCCTTTTAAGTCCCCCCGTGCATGCTGCATTTCCCTCTATCCCATTGGTTAGCAGCATATTAGCGGGATCTCGTGAGTTTTTTGGTAACAGATTCTCAAGGTTACCATAAAAGTGTTTAATAGTTTTTGGACAAAGATGTTCTTGGTCAGCACAACCTGACCCACCCCAGAAATTACTTGTTTTGACCCTTTACTTGAACCGCCCATTTTGCAAGTTCTAATATTTATAAAAAAAAAAAACAATGCAGGTCTGTAGTTATGGTTCCAGATCCAAGACTGGATAGCTCCTTCCATGAAACTGCAGATAAGGTTGTGAGTTCACTGTTGGATTTTGACCCGGCTGAGTGGGGCCTCCCTCCATTCCCTGATACAACAACCCAGGACGTGTTTTAAGGCAACCAAAATTGCTTCTTAATTATTGTTGTATCATGCTTTATTTCTAGCTACAATGACACTATTGTTTGATAGTATTTCCTGAAGGTATCTTTCTCATTTATTTCATCCATAACCATGAAGTAAACGATTTAAGTATGTTGCCATGATTGGTAAAAAAATGATACATATGTTGCTATTTTTGATAATTTCTACGGAAATATCCTTATGCGTATAATCTTTTGTTCATATATCATCAACAAACTGTATGTTCTGTTGATGAAATTTATTACTATGTGAGTTTGGTTCCTGTAGTATCAATTTTTCTTCACCTTGGAATGTCTAGGGAAGGCATGATGTTTAGAAGCAAGTTTTGATGTCTCTCACAGTCTCACTTGTTGATAACACAATTAAACACCTATAGAAAATGGAGAGGGAGTGAGACAGATCTTATTTTTTTATTTTTGTGTTCATCATGAATGCAAATTGACAACACAATGTTTCTAACATTAGTACTTTTCCAACAACTTCTACATTTTACATATTAGTGTTTATACATTTTCCACTTCTAGTTGATAATATCTAAAATTCATTTTGGCTGCATTATTAACATAGGGATCTGTTTTAGCAAATGTAACTCAAGATTGATATGCTTGATTGTAATACCTTTTTTTATAGATAGAAGCGCTAAGGTAGAATACAAGAATCATTTAACTAGGTGTTTATACGTTGTCAAAACAAGGGTGGTACACACATTTAGCAAAGTGCTTACTTTGAGTTTCACTCCCACGTCTGTTTCTTCAATAAAATATGCAATACATTCGAGCCCGGTTGTGCGTATCATCACTTCGTTTTGTTAACATTGATCACTAAATTAACAATGTTAAAATGATTTCTAAATGTTTTCAACTTGACAAAGGAGAGGTAGTTTAAACTTTAGCGACACATTCAACATAACATGTTCTCAATATGTGCTTTGAAAGAAAAAAAAGTATATAATATAATTTTTATTGTTATGTAATATACTAGCTTTAGTAACATGTATATTATACAAGTTAAATAAAAAAATATTAAATAAAATAAAATTTATTAAATATAAAATAATATTCTAAGATAGGATGCAATTGAAATTATGTATGAGTAAAAACTATAAATAATAAAACAATAATATTAACTTTTTAAATTTTTTTGTTTTTTTCAGAAAATTAAAACCTAGATCTTTTACTTCAAAACAAATCGTTTTAAACAAAATATCATTTTTAAAAATTCTCTTATTATAACTTCCAATTTTAATTATTTTCTATTTATAAAAACTTTACTTTTTAAATTCACCAATTTAAATATTTCATATTTTTAAATTGATGTTTTAAAAAAATTTCTTATTTTATAAAAATTTGTTTCTTTAGAAATACAATTAATAAAAGATATCTTTCTTAATTTATTAAAAAAATTATATATAATCTAAAAAAATTAAATAATATTATTAATAATTAAGTAATTATTTAATAAGAGGTAAAAGTGGTGAAATTTTAGTGAGTAGAAATCCGGTGCTGTAACGTGTCCACTCTAGTTATTCTCTATTAGAATAGGGAGATACTGGTATCTCATCTATTCTATAGTATATATAATAAAAAAGTAACTAAGATGCCACATGACGCTCTCCTGTTACTTTTCAAAAAAATTTTCCCGCCTAAACTATTATATATTATTTTAGTCAAGTTTTATATTTTAAGAAACTAAATTAATAATTGATTTTATTTTAAATTTAAATTTTATTATATTATCAACTAAATTTTATAATCATATATTATTTTGAATAGTAAATACTTTTATAGTCAATTAAGATTTAGTTGAAAAAAGTTTTAAAAAAATATTTATTGATATATTTATATATTTTGGGTTAATGTCAATTTAAAACAATTGATTTTTTATTTCACACGGGTCAATTGTATGTTATATTATCCAAAGAAGTATTCTAATATATATAATTTAAAAATGCAACTTTTTATTTTTTATTGTTTTATGTAATATGTAATTTAATCATACGAAATATTTATACATTTATGAATTATATGGTTTTTATATTTTCAACCCGTGTATTACACGGGTATCTAACCTAGTAAAATATAGAATGATATGTTAAAGATATGATTATTTCACATGTAGCTAAAATGAATTTATATGTAAGCTACATCTAATACGTCTCATATTTTTTAAATACGCAAAGTAAATGCGATACACAACCAAATCACGTGTAGAATATAAAATGTCATTTTTGAATTAAAATGCATTTAATGCGAACTTAGCTGCTGATACATAATGACATTACAGTTTTTTTTTTTGAACAAGACATTACAGTTTCTTTATCATATAGACTGCTTAGAAATTAAACATCCTTTTAATGGATTAAGTACGGGTGATACGAGACCATAACATAATTCATGTTGGAGTAAAAATGTATTTAATAGGTTTTGTAGCTAGAGACAAAATCGATACACAAACACGATTTTGCGTTACTATTATATTAGCTTCTAACATGACTATAAAGATATATATCAGATACGAACAAATGGTGGTTGTCAGTTTTTTTTCAAAATATTTGACAAGTTAATCAATCTCTTTCTAGTTATATAATGTCTCGATCCCTTCATTTTTGTTATAAAAGGGGTGGCGTGAAAGTTGTGGTTAGTTATCTGATTGTCTAATGATGTCTGACTTTTTAGAAGTGTTTTCTGATTCGAAAATTTTTGTGAATCAAAATATATGAAAAGTCGCTACAATAATTTTAAATTATTATTTAGATTTTAGGATATTAGTTCTTTTAATAAATTTAGAGAAATCGTCCCACTATGTTAAAAGCACCAAAGAAACAATGGTCAGGAAGCAAACATGAAATTTAAACGCGTGTATTATTATTGTTAAAATACAAAATATAGGAGATGTATAAAATAAAAACCATGTTTATAACTGAAAACCGTGAAAACCAACGCTACCCAATCAAATAGTTGATAATTGATTTAATTTTTTAATTGTTTAAAATATATTTGATTAAACTTAATCTTATTTTTTGAGGTCATTATATATTTTTTAGTTTAAACTCTAAGAAACGACAACGATAACGAAATAACTTAAGTATACGTAACTTGTATGAGTTACATGTACGCAACTCGTAGTTGTACACTTGGTAGCATGTACTTACATATACATAACCCTTACATATACGTAACTCTTAGTTATATACTTTGTAATACGTACTTACATATATGTAACTCATAGTTTTCATGGTTTTCATTTATAACATGATTTTCAAAGGATCCCTCGGCTACAAAATATATTGGTAAAAGATGTATGCTAATTCGGAAAAGAATAACAAGCATCATGTTTTTTTCTTTTCTTTTTTTTTTTTTCAGGCTTAAAACGAACACAAAATTTGGAACAAAAGTTCAACCTTAATACCCTTGTAACGAAATCACGAGCAAAGAATAATGAAAAATATTTTAAAGTATGTGTATATGCCTATTTACTTTAGAACTTTGAAGTTTGATTAAATGATTAGTGGGTTTGGCTTTAAAGCCTTTCATCGTTCAAGTCGTTGGACTCGACCAATAAGACGTGTTCGTTGACTTCGGTTACCGTTGAAGACTGTCACACCAAATTTCCCAACTCCTCTCCTTTACTAAAGATCCATCGGTTTTAGACTCGTTCCACACTTCCACAGGACCATCAATGGCTCTACATCAAATTCTCAAAACTCTTTTAAGTTCAGAGCCCAATTTATTCTTTTTTTCTTTTAACAACTAATTGGATTACTGACGATTCACTGACCCACCGATTATCTCCATTACTGCAGGATTAATCTTGATGGGTTCAAAATCGGGTCAAAAGGTACAGGTCAACACAATTTAATTTTAGTAACATGTTTTAATTGTTCTAATAGAACATGCGTAGTTAGTGAGTTTTTTTTTTCTTGAGGTGTAAGGGGTTGTTTTTGTTTATATAATGTAAGCAATGTTTTCAGAACCGGATCAGACGTCGAATCGGACGCCTTACTGGTTTGGTGGTCGGACCGGATTTAAGAACCGGATGACGTCATAATTATATATATACTATATTATATATATAGTTATATATATAATTAAATATAAGTAATTTATATATGTATTTTATAGTTATATATAAAACTTAACTATATTTTTATATCCAACACACTAATTTATGGTTCAACACCCTGTTTTTACCCATTAAAATAAAAAAATAAAATAAAAATAAAAATAAAAATACAAAAACCGGTCCGAACCGGTCCGGTTTCCCGGCCCGACAAGCGGTTCGGGACGAACCGGCCGGTTCGACCGGTCCAAAACGAGTTGCACCAAACCGAACCTGCTAGGTGGCCGATCCCCGGTCGAACCGGTCGGACCGGCCGATCTGATCCGGTCGTGATAACATTGAATGTAAGTGTTAAGCATGAACGAAAGGGTGTGCAAATTTCAATCAGCAAAAACTTTTGTTTTTCGCTTAGAGATGGGTCTGATTCAAATTCAACAATTACTTGAGTACACAATTTTAAGGCATTAGACTGATACGTCCTTGAAATAAAGCTTATACATCAATCTGTCCCAATTAATCCCGAACTTAATACAATATTAGAAGCAAACATATCTTAGGTGAAAGAATCTCTGACAAACTAAAAACCTCTCAAAACTCAGTTTATCTATATATAATTTTTATAAAATCTAGGGGCCCTAGGAAAGTAGTGCCTAAAGCCTTTGTTTTATTTTACTCTCTTGAGGTGCCCCTCTGGCCTCTGCTCTCCAAAATGAGCTGATTAGACTAGGTAGTTTTTAGAATGAGACGGCTACTATTATATTAATTATTTTATTTGTAGTAGAAGTGTTAATTATTTTAAGATTTAAAATATATTGCATAATTAGATCACTATATCTATCATAGAAACTAGATCCAATCTCCCAAGATTTATTATATTATTGTTTTATAGAATCAAATTATACTTCGCAGAATCAATAATATTCTTAGGCATTCAATCATTTGCAGATTCACTAAGATAATATAAAAAAGTTTCAAATTTTCTTTATGTAGTGTTTCGACCAGAAGAGGGAGGGTTAGGCGAAAAACGTTGCTTGTTTCCGAGGCTAAAGTCTATGTTTAAGGACCTCCATGGACAATTTTTGTTTTGAGAAAAAAAAAAAGGGGATTGCCCCGTAAGCTCTGATGGTTTTTAATAAAATAATAACATTAAATTCTTCATTCCAAACTCTAACCATCATTCTTGAAATAACAAACGTACTTCAAGTTTTTAAAATCCTACCTTGTTACCAGTGATATTATGAGTTTCTTTCTTTTCTTTTCTTTCCTTTTCATTTTCTTGTGATCCACAATCTTTTTATATGTTATTTAAGTGCTATTTTTAATTTGTATCTTTGTTTGCGATTTGGGTTTTGGCTTGAAGAATTGATATCGTATGCCTTGACCTATTATGGTGTTGGGGATGATAGAAACCCGATAGGAAAGATGACGAATAAGGTTTTATGTTTCGGCTTAACTGCATAGTGATAGGTTCTGACGAGTGTTTTTGTTTCAATTTGGTTACCATGACAGGGTGGCAGTTGGTTGTTGCGTAGTGATGGCGAACACAAGAACATGTACATAAACATGAAACAACAGGATTTATATATAACTTACAAATTACAAGAAGAAAAGAATTATGTAGAAAAAATTCAGATTACTCGCTATAAATGATCAAAATTATACTTTGTCATAAAATTGTTTATAAATTCCCTTCACCATTTATTATTCGTTTCCTCAATAGATTGATTACCATACATCACGTTGGTATCTTCCTGACATTTGTAGATTCTTCACATACAGCTCCGCTTTAGAGGAGTCCATACTTCCCTGAAATCACCAAAAATGTATGTTAATTGAACTTTTAGTGAAAAGAGTATAAACAAAATAAAATAAAATACTCATCAGTCATCCCCCTTTACTTTAAAACGAAAGGAGGAATTCTTTAAAAATTTCCACATTTTGTTTCCATTTGGGGGGTGTGTAGATCTCAACCATATAATAGGACCCTCCACAATCTTAATTTAATTCGTAACAATAAGAACCCCTAATTGAAAATAAAAAGTCAACTTTGGACATCTAAAAGCTGATTCGTCAAAATCAGCCCATTCTTAATAAATGCCATCATAAATATAAAAATAAAAAAGGTAGTGGAAATAAAGAGAGGTGCGTGTACCTGCTCTTGCACAATGGTGTGAAGGGTACGGTGCACATCTTTAGCCATGCCTTTGGCATCACCACAGACGTATAAATACGCTCCCTCAGAAAGCATGTTCCATATATCAGATGCCTGTAATAATTAATGTTAATATAAAGATTACATAATTACATAAATTATTGTTTCACATTCTTTTATTACCTTTTGGGTCATTTTATGTTGCACATATTCTTTAGTTGGGCCATCGCGGGAGAAAGCAACATCAAGCTCAGTAAGCGCTCCATTCTCGACAAAGTTGTTCAGTTCATTCTCATATATGTAATCCTAAAATTTTCAAAAAGGATTATACAAGTTAGAATTTAAGCAAGCACAGATAATTTTTACTTTTTTAAATGAGCAAAAGGTTTATAGTTTGAAAATTACCACTTTACGGTTTCTACAACCAAAGAACAAAATAGATGACCCGAGTTCAGTTCCAGATTCCTTAAGAGCTAATCTTTCTTGAAGAAAACCTCTGAATGGAGCCAATCCGGTTCCAGGGCCAATCATGATAACAGGGACTTTAGGATCAGATGGAAGTCTGAAGTTAGATGTTCTAACAAAAATGGGTGCCCAGCTGCAATCTTGACTTTCGGTCAAAGGCACAGCATTCTGAAATAATTAAACCATGAAATTGAGTCAATACATTAAGATCTAAATAAAAATTTTCAAATTTTAATAATGCTTAAAAATACCTTCATCCAGGTTGAACAGATTCCTTTGTGGATACGACCTGCAGGAGTTTTCTCATAAACTAATGCACAAGTAACATGAATCCTGTTGGGTGCCATCCTGTAATAATAACAACAATTCATTAACCACATGAATTATTTGGCAAATTTACCATATAGTTTAAAATTGAAAATTTACTCACTTTGGGGAGGAGGAAATGGAGTAGTATCTCGGCTGTAAGCGCGGGGCAACAGCTGCAAAGAAAACCCCGAGTGGAGGTCTAGCTGATGGGAAAGCTTCCATGACCTCAAGAAGGCTTCTTTGGTTTGCAACAATCCATTCAGCATATTCATCCTAAACAAAAAATAAAAAAATAAATACATAAATAATAGAAAAACCAAAGTAACTGAGTGATAATGATATGTAAGAAATCCCAAACCTTGCCATCACGAGATGCAAGAAATCTTAGTCGGTCGGCTTCAGTGGGATCAGAAGCATGGGCAGCTAGAGCAAGCAAAGTTGACTGAAAAACATATGCAAATATAAGCATCTATTGGGTTTATTAACCTATGATGGAAATTTAACAAATTTTGTTACCTTCTTGGGAGAACTCAACAGATCTGCATACTTAGTTAATGCCTTTCTTAAAGTGCAAGGAGGGAAAGGAGGTTGTAATGAAGGTCCACCAAGTGGTGTTCCATCTTCATTATCTGTGTGTAAAGAGAAATAAGTATCTGCTGGTAATCCTATCAATTTCTCAGCTTCGTCCACTACTTCAGTTAAATTTTCACAGTAGACACCAACATGATCCCCAGTTTCATATCTAAAATTATACAAAATTATTAGAAGGCAAATTGGTAAAATCATTGTAAAACATTCAAATGGAGTTCATCAGCAATAACTTACGATAGTCCAGAGTGAGAAATGTCAAATTCAAGATGAGTGCAGGAGCGATCGGATTCTGGGGTATGGAGCTCTTTCTTAACAGCCACATTGGATCTTTAAACACAGATTAGACTTAAAGTTAGGCTATTATACAGATGTGATTAAGTTAGAACATGACATTGCGTTATATAACATTTGTAATACCTGTATGGATGTAGAGCATCATGAACAGCATGCCCATTTGTTTGACTATGATCTTCAGAAAATGTATCAGGTTTGTCATGAAACATGACTCGGTATTCAGGAATGGCAGCTGTGTAAGGAGTAGCAGCAGTTTTGTCATCTTCATCACGCAACAATAGATCCAATTCAGGCCACACTAACTCCTTCCTGAAGAAGCAAGATGTGATAAAATAACATAAGACCACATTTTTCATGAAGATTTCACATTTTGTGAGGCGTATAAGGTCTCTTAATAATACCATGCAGAAAAATCATCTTCAATTGATTGGTCGTCATCTCCAAGACCAACTGGAACAATGCGCTTTGCACCTGAGAATGGTGAAATCTATAAGTATTACATCAAAGAAAATCAAAACCCGCTGAATGCTTGACAAAACTGGAATTGATGCTGACACAATAATGATAAGCAATTATAACAATAATAAGCAAGTAATGGATAGAAATAAACATACCCTGCTCTGTGAGACCATCATCAACCACTTTTGCAATCTACACACGAAATTCAATAAGAGAAGAATTCAAAAGTTAGTTAAGCCAAGACATTGTTATTGCTAGCTTAGATGCAGTTATCACAGAATGTATCACGACATTTATCTTTTACCTTGTTGAAATGTTCATATTGCTTGTTGCCAAGACCAAATACTCCATACTGAAGTTTTTCAAGCCAAACTCCTTTCTCATCTCCCTGCACAAGTATTAAGAAATTCAAAATCAAAACCCAGATCATATCTACATACTCTAATCTGCAATGCATACAATATTTACCTCGGTAAACCATTTATAAAATCTGGCAGCATTATCAGTTGGCTCACCATCCCCATATCTACACAGCAAAGTATCAAATTCAGTTAAAAGGGAATTAACCCATGAATCTTTCAACAATCTCTGTTTAGGATCTCTATTGAAGTTGCAAAAAATCTTTTGTAAGGCTTTCGATTAAAGAGTATAATGCCTGTCTCGATTAAAGCTCTTTACAGCTGCTCCGTTTCTATCTAAAAGTCCACTTTCTCTCAGTCAACAGGCTCTGAACTAATCTTACCAATAGGATCCGTAATCCAAAATAGTCAACCATTTCCTACAGAGAAGGAACGGGAAGATAAATGAACACGAAAGCTTACGTAGCCAAGAAGAAGAAAGCAAAGGTCTCCTTCTTCAGCTTCTCTGCATACTCATCATCATCGGCAGCATAATCATCCTACACATTATAATCAAATTCAACAATTCTCAGAGTCAAACACCCCAACATCGACATCATAGAATCAATTCATACAAAACGCATCAAAACTTATACAACAAAAGTCAACACTCACCAAATCAACCACTTTAAACACGACCTTTTCATATCGCGCTTTCGCTTCTTCAAACAGCGCCTTCAAAACAACAGAAATCCAAATTCAAACCTCAAAACCACAAAAACCTACACGATCAAACACTCAAACCTTCAAAACAGCCAATCAACACCTAAACCTCACCTTAGCGAAACCTTCAGCCGTTCCAGTCTGCGTCCCGAAGAAAATCGTAACCTTCTTCTTCCCGTCATCAACCTCCTGCTCCACCTGCCTCTTCGGCACAACGATCTTCGGAGGCTCCAACTCCTTCCCAAACTTCCTACCGGAGGACGACCTCTTCCACAAAAACACAACGAAACATCCTACCAAAACAGCAACCGACGTCGTCAGTATCATCAACAGTTCACGATTCTCCATAATCATCTCCAACGCCGGTAGCATCGTGGAATCTCCTTTATCAGATGCGTTCACTGTATCGATCACTTGATCCTTCAAAACTGCTGTGAGTAAATCAAAGGCCGACTGTTCACCGGAGTCCGATCGCATTCCACCGGAATCGAAGAAAGTCAGGGAATTGTCACCGGCGATTTGAACAATGAGCGGTGATGAGAAATTGGTTGAAGTTTCTCTCTCTACGTTTTTGTGTTGGTGTGGTTGAGAGTTACGTGTGGGGTTTTGGGGGGTTTTTATGGGGGTGAGAAGGATGGAGACAGCGCCTGCCAAACCAGACTGGTCAAATTCGCTAACCCTGGGTTAATCATGGTTAACTTATATTTTGTTCTATATTGAAAAGGTAATTATCAAAAATATCGTAATTAGCATTATTGCTCTTATTTTTTTTACTAAATAAATATGTGTAGGAAGAGTGTATTTCAAAAGGACGTATGTTAACGACATTTTCACTATTTCAACACAGAAATTAAGCTGCAATTATGCTTTTTTTTTTTTAAGAAACAACTACTGTCGTACTACTACTATTAAAAATTAGCTAGAGCAGAACACCCCCCTTCAGCAGCTACATTGTTCGCGGGTTGGTTTCATCGGCTTCAAAATAACGTACAGAACTCAACCTTCAATCCATACATGAATTTCATTTAATAAGCTCTAGAGTCGGGAGTATTGTTGGAAGGAATTTTTTTATGAACTAATTGTAAGACTTGCTTACATTTTATTTTTTTCTGACTTTATTGGTAGACTTGCTATACATGAGATGTATTGGGTAAAACTATGATTATAATTATATTTCATTTTAAATTCTAAACTTATTTCTAATTAACAAGACATTTGACTCTATGGAAACTAAAAATATTTTTTATTAACATCATGAGATTTTTTCTGTTAGACTAGTTTACTAATTACTTTTAGTTTTTAGTATGATGTTTTTAATTTTTCTTTTGTATTTATTAATTTTAGGGGTAAATTTCTATAGTAACACAAGTTTTGCGTAAATGAATTGATTAATAAAGTTGATGTGCGTATTTGGTAAATCCCAAACTTAAAGGTTTGGACAAGTGATGGGTGTAGATGTTCGTGTCGCTAAGAAACACAAAACACAAGGATTTGTGTGGGAGTTTCTAAGGTATGATGAAAGGCAAGTGAGAGCTAAACAATTGGGCAATGGAAATTGTTAATCCAAACTATCACTCATTTTTATTGAAGATGTTCGAGAAATTAGCAATTTGTAAAGAAAGTGTTTTACATTTTTGAACATTAATTGGGGTTGTAGATAGGTAAAATTCAGTTTTAAATTTAGTAGTACATCTAATAGCTTAAAAATACTATTATAAATGATTAATGCATGTTGATGACATCTAATTACATACCAAGAATAGATGAAATTTAACTAATTTTGACCTAGATTGGGTTTTTATAAATGAAAAGTTATGTCATAAATGCCTTGTTGTTTGAAATTAACTATAGCTACAATTAAAAGTGTAGTAAAAGAAAGAGTTAATTACATAAATGGTCCCTGTGGTTTATAGAAAATAACAGGTTTGGGTACTAAGGGTTTTTTGTAACAGGTTGAGGTATTATGTTTTCAGTTTTGTTACGAGAATGGGTATTAAGACTAACAGACGTTAGTTTTTCTGTTAAATTAAAATAAAATGACTAAAATACCCCTGGATGGTATTCTCTTTTATTCAGGGACCATATGTGTAATTATCTATAACTTAAAATAATCCAACCTCCACCCACAATCCTCACCCACGTCTCTTTTGAAAATCAGGCCACCACCACCGTTGAATCCACCACCGCTGTTACCCACCATCGCTGCAGCCCGCCACCACCATGGTCAACGCCCAGTTCAAACCCTAAATCACCACTAAATCCACCGTCACCACCCCATAAGAAATACCCCAACGCACCCACTGTTGTCTCCCTCCTACTCTGAATTTAGACCACCAACACTAAATCAATAGCCACCCTACCAGTACCCTGGTTAACACCATTCTTTTTTAGACTTTTGGGGAGTAATATGATCAGTACCACCACCATCATAAACAAAGCAACCACTACTGAAAACCCTAGAATCATCAAAAGGGTAAACCATCGCCATCTAGCCACCACTATCGGTCACCATCAACACCATTTCGTTCGCCCCACCCATCTAACAAAACCACCACAACCAAATGCAATCACACCGTCGGTTTCCCCCACCTCAACTTTTTCTCAAAACCCTAAAACCCAATTGGGGATTCTTGGTTTTAGGGCTTGTATGAAGATGTGGTAATTCAATGGAGATGAAGCAGCGATGGATTGTGTGATGGTGGTGATGATGCGACGATGAAGATGATGTTGAAGGTGTCGTTGTTTCATTTAAGGAGATGAAGAAAATGGTGGCTGTGAGAATGATGTGAGGGGGTGGTGACTAGCGGTGAAGGCTACTGGTGATGGTGGCCGACGATGGGGGCTGTTGGTGGCGGGCGGTGGGGGCTGTTAGTGGTGGTGGCCGGCGGTGGAGGCTAGCGGTGGTGGTGGAGACATTATTTTGAAACCTAAGTAATTTAATATATATATATATATATATATATATATATATATGTGTGTGTGTGTGTGTGTGTGTGTGTGTGTGTTAAATTACACCCAGTCCCTTATATATACTAAATGACACAAATAGTCCCTATAAATACATTAATGGTCCTTGTAAAGTGAAAAGACAAAAATACCCTTAGATTTAAAAGAAAAGTTAACGTCTGTTAGTGTTGATACCTTAACTCGTTACAAATTGAAAACACAATACCCAAACTTGTTACAAAAAACTCTTAGTACCCAAACCTGTTATTTTCAATAAACCATAGGGACTATTTGCTTAATTAACTCTAAAAGAAATACCTAGCATTAGTTTAAGTTATTGTGAAATTACCCTATTGTTAAAAAACCAACGTAATGAATAGTATATTTGCAAATCACATCCGCTCATTTTGTATCTACGGTGGTTATCCATGAACGAAAAAGATTGATTTTTTTCTATTTCAATGTTATGTCAGGAGATGATACAGACACGACGACTACCAGATGAGAGTCGATGGTGGTGATGCGCTGATCATGGAGTAGCTTTTCTTAACAGTGGCGGAACTTGAACTTTCTCGTAGGGGGGGCGGCGCCCCCCCCCCCCCCCCGGCCCTTATAAAGATCCGCCCTTGCTTTTCTAGATGTTCGTATGAATAAAATAGGAAATTTGTTGAGAATTAACCTTAAATCAAAAACTGATGAATTGGTTAGACAAGTTAGGAAACAATGGTTTCATATTACTTCCATAAATGTTTGTGGCTATTAATTTGGTGTGAAAGGTAGTTAAACTTATTTAGAGGGCTCTCATGCGGCAGCTGTTCTAGACATTCGTTTGAATAAAATAGGAAATTTGTTGAGAATTAACCTAAAATCAAAAACTGATGAATTACTTAGACAAGTTAGGAAACAATGGTTTCATGTTACTTCCATAAGTGTTTGTGGCTATTAATTTGGTGTGAAAGGTAGTTAAACTTATTTAGATGGCTCTCATGATATATATGTTATATGGTTGATTCAAGTTGGGAATGACAAAATTATCAAATTAAAGTTGCACTAAATACGTAATTTATGCTTTAAGAAACATACTTATAGGATTTTGAATGAACGTAGTTATGTAAATGAATATTTGTAATAACAGATGATATTGCAGCTATCATGACCAAGCTAAATATTTAGAGTTTTACAAAATTAGGTATGCATAAAAACTTCAATTTTTTAAGTATATATTCGTTATATGCAATATGGTCAATTTGTGAACTTTGTGTTGTGTGGCTATGATATGCAAGCCTAAATTATGATAATAGACTATTCAGTTTTATTTTTTTCTCAGCTTTTATATGACAGCTAAATTCTAATTCTACACATTATTTGCTATTAGGCTCCATGATTTTTATCTACTTGATAGAAATGTATTGTAGTAAGGGGACTAAAGTTATTAACATGTGTGTTTTGTGGACTTTAAAACTTATATATGAGAGCTCGTAAGTAAAAACAGTGTTTTACAAAGACAGGGATAGAAGATCTTTAAAGACATGTATATATGAAGATCAAATATTTAGACTAGATCGGTTTTTTTATGTTATAACGAGCAACATTATTTCTTTTGTGTTGTAATGAGCTACGCTAGGATGACACTAGACAAATAAAGCTTTGTTCATGTTTGTTTGTTTAACATTAAATTTGTTTATTAACGGTTCACGAACACATGAACGAATGAAAATTCTTGTTTGTGCTCGTTCACTGATTAAAGTATTGAACTTGTTTATGGATGGTTCACAAATAATTATTGTTTGTCTTTTTTTAATTATAAAATTTAGCGAATGATTTAAATAATATTTTTTTTCCTAGGGTCACATCCATGTGCACAAAATGATGTGCATTAATGATTCGCTAAAGAATTGCTTTGTTTGATTTTCTTATTTTACAGCAATTTTAGTTTATGTTATTATTACTATTATTATTATTGTTATTATTGCTATCCAAACGCGTTTAATTATCTTTTAACCTAGTCACATAAAGGGTCTTCTGAGTTCTCTTAGATGGGAAATGAAAACGATTAGCCCCACACGAACCGCCATCCTTTCTTTCCACGTGTCCGCCACCCTTTCAGCGATCTATCACAACCCTAACCTTTCATAATACCTCCATTTCTCGACTCCGATTACCTCACCAAGGCTAATTGTATAAGCCTAAACCATAATTAAAAACATTGATTCAAACCAACCTCATATCAATCAAAATCCTAAAATAATTATCGAAGTCTTAATAAATCATATACAATATTAAAGTTGAAAAGTATGTTGTAGGTGAGACAAACAATCATTTTTAAACTAATGATTAATAAACTCCTATGATTCTGATTTTAATCTGTTAATATAAACCATTAAATGCAGATAATACAACAAAAATGTAAATATTAGAATCTTTTTGTAAGTTACGTAAATCGAACAATAATAAGAATTCATATGTTCTTTTTCTTCTTATTAGTTGACAGTTTAAATTAAAGTTTTAAAATGCCCTCATGTGTCACAATTGAAGCAACCCGACATGTGATGGGCCTTATAGTTTTGCGAAGCAGTTTTATTCCTGGATCTGGACATATTATATTTTGTATTGATTCAAAAAGTTATTCCTCTAATATACTCCATACCTTGTAATTTGCACCCTACATTTTATTATTTTGTCCACAAAACCCTACTAGAAAGCAACTTTTAAATTATCATAGCCAATTAATTGGAACAATATTTCCAAGCAAAGAAAATGGAAAGGGTATGAGACTAGTTTTAATGATATCAGTCTCATATCAGATTATAAAATTGTGTTTTTTACGCATGGAGTTTTTTTATTCATTACCCACTAGGTATGTGGGTACTCTCACGAGTATCAATATTAGTTCAAGATTTTATGTTGTTAACAATTACACTTGGGATGCTCGTTGCTTGAAACTGGATCTTAAACTTGCTTCAAAGAACGACTTTAGATATCAAATATTTATCTACACTTTCAACAAGTCATAATTTGATAAGTGAATTACATGGATGGTCTCTATGATAGGTCAAAATTTACTTTTAGTTCTTTGTTTGGGATATTACGAACATCGTGTGGTTATTGTAACAAGAGATGAAAAGATGTGCATCGGTACATGTGTGCATTTTAGGTAATATTAATGTCAATTTAACTATAAATGATTTTTTATAACAATATACGCAAACCAAGACCATGTAACACCTTAAACACACTTGTAACAAGAATGATACTTGTGTAATAAAACTCATTATCACAACGAATCAAATCTGAAAAATTTGATGAACTCTTAGAATGGGTAGGACACACTATTGTAATCAATAACATAACAAGACTTTCAAGCACATTTTCTTTTCAAATATATCAAGACTAATGTTAATTTAAAGAAAATAAAATTATGAAATTAATTATAATAATTTAATACATAAAGTATTCCAAATACATTTGAGATTAATATTAGTTGATAACAATGAAAATCGTGAAAAAACATTTATGCGTAATACATTGATGATTTAACGAGAGAGCAAGATAATAAGGTCAACGATCATGTAACTGTCTTATATATTATATTTAAAATATAAATATAAAATGTTTTACAAAATTCTCATGAAACTTAGCCCTTCTCTATATATGTGTGTATATAATAGCTTGTTAATTTCATTTGTTAGTTTATATTTGTGAAAATGGGTCAAGTCACAAGAGTATGAATTTTGACAAATCATGATTTATGCAGGAATAAGAAATACGGTATGCATCTACATATGCCCCCTAAAGACCCAGAGAAAGTCAAAAGTAGCATCTTCCACATTGTTTCTCAAGGTCAGTTTTGGCATAAAGTCAAACTATGACTACCAAAATATTGCTGTTGTTTCCTTTCAAATAAAGTTTACCACTTGCCAATTATCAAAATTTGTTTGGTTGCGGCAGACGCTTAATAATAATATATAACTAGGAAAAAAAATATTATCATTTGCAACTACGCATCCAAGTAGTTGAAATCATAGAAAGGTTGAGTTGTGCGAATATAACGGTGTGTTTAAAACCACTACAATGTTGCATTTGAAATCATATATGATTTAACAGACGCGTCCTGAATTTTTATACGCAAAAATAACATTTTATGCTATATTATTATTAGTTATGGCATCCAAAACTATCGTGTGCCTATGCGTCGTCAACAATCATATCATTCACCACTCATGTTTTTATGATCACTAGAACTTATAAGTTGGAGCCTTCAATTAAGAGTGTTCTACTAACAATCTAATTGAGGTCTCATATCTTGAAACCGTTGTAAATGTGCTTAATTTTTAGCACTTGCAAAAACATTTTTCTAGATGTACCATACCAATAAATATGTGAGCACAACATCACCTATCTTGTTGCGTATATCAGTCTTGACAAACCTCATAATGGAAAACTATAACTCCACAATAACCATTGCAATACGCAAGACCAGATCATCTCAAGTAGTCAATAGATGAGTTCGATCATATATATGTAATGTGATATTTCATCTTTGCAATTCCTCTGACATCATAAAGACCAGATGCTTTTCATATTTGAAATTGTATGAATCGAGTCGTATCCTTAGTTGACCTATACCAAAGCCACAAAAATCATTTGAATATAGCTCACTAAGCCGTAATTATTTCTAATGATAAAAAATTGTAAATGATTCTCTTGGATCTAGACACGATATACACGTAAGAAACTTCAAAATTGATTTAGTAAAACGCTCAAATCATCTTATTAAGAAAAAGATCGACGACGTAAAACGATAAAAAGAAATGGTAAATTTGGCTAGCCGGGATCAAACGCGAAGACCACAAGTCAAAATATGGAAATCAAGAAATAGCACTAACGAGACCGACCAATAAGTCAAGGGGAGACTTCGTAAATCACTTTTTAGTTTTTTCATTATCATTATTAACACCACATGCATCATGCATGACAATTAGTAATTACAAGTATAATACACATATATATTCTATAAAATCAAAATACAAAGTTATTTTTTCATATATATATGTACATATATACGTGGTATGGTGAGCATTTGACTTATGGTTCTAATCATTCAAGCTTCTGAATAGTAATTTAGCCAATTTTAAAATCACAGTGATCAGCCGCCATCGGTCAACCTAATGATGTTATTACTTATTAAATCCATAGGATAGACAATTAGACACATCTATTGGCCCAAATCATCCTCGTCATAAACATGGGGTATGCTTATTCGAGAAAGCATACAAAGCCATGAATCAAAATATTGCCCAACAAATTTACTTCATCTGTGCATCATAAATATGCAAAATGTAATATACACAGTTAAGATGTTTAAAATCACATCCAAAGAATCCTCGATTTTAAAACGAAAAGGGTGAAAGAAGAATAATGAAACTCGGATTTGAATCTTGAAAACTTAATTTTCTGCAACGCGAAAAGTGAAATCAAATTAGACTGTGTGTAGTGGTTGTTTGGTTAAAAATGTCAAATAATATCATGTAAATAAAAATCATTTCACTAAAGCTCCTTTTAAATCAAGTGTAGTGGTTAATTAGTGTTTGAAGACCCTATTGATACAATAATATAAGAAAAATTGTGTTTGGCGTCAGTTAATGACTTGGAGCCCTATGGTTTTGAAGCCCCTTTTAACTATTTTGTAATGATGTCTTTTAACTATTTTGTAATAATGTTTGAAGTCTTATTTGTGTCCATGTCCCAAAATGTTCATTACGTCCGGTCTTAATGGAGAATGTTTAGAGAAATAAAAATCAGGGAAATAGAAATCAACGAAGAGAGTTACGATTGTATCAACGGTTGAGATGTAGCTGTGATTTGAATCACGACCATGATTAAATGAGTTGATATAGATTAAAAACTAATTTATAATAACTAAGATTAAAGGTTTTCATTTCATTACATGATACCTTATTTAAGAACCTTTGGGTAGCTACTTTCACCACTGAGAATTTAGGAGACCCAATGTGGTCTAGCATTGCAACACTACACCCACTTTTATACAACAAGCAAATCAAGTAACAAATATCCAAGAACGTTAAGTTTTCTGTAACATTTCTTAAATATGGTCTTGCGTCATGTCTTTTGGTAGATGTTAAGGTAGGATTAGGTTATAGGTGACTAATCTTTATCAATGTTTGGGCTGCAATTATATTTATTATTTTATGTTACTTAATGGGTCAGTAGACATTGCGTTAATTATGCATGTATGTTGGCCGGTTGTTAAAACCAAAGCCCATTTCATTTGCAAATCCAGGTCCGGTATGTAGGGCCCAATACAATGTCAAACGTTTCCCCAGCTTAAAAGTGAAAATTTATGCGTGTCCGAAAACTTTATACATATTAAGTCCAGTCCTCCTAATATAACTATTTGAAAAATTTTTATTGGTCCCGCGACACGTGACCCCCCTATATATTTTTTCACGCTTGGACACTTGCTGTACAGCTATAATGGCCTTGTGGGAACTACACTTCAAACACCGTTTGATGATTACTTCGATAACCACCGCCATTAAACGTCACACCGTTTCATGATGATTCCAGTAGTATTAAGTCGAAGTCTAGTGTCGAAGACGGTGTCAATCAAGTATAAAATTGTTAGAGAAAACAAGAGCAATTGGTTAACTTCCAATGATTTATTTTAACCAAGAAAAGTACACTCATAAAACTTAATTACAAGTTACAACGCATGCATAAGTGCAGCATAACCCTAAACCTTGATTATGCATTTATAATTATATAGGATAAAAACTAAACTTATTTGAACATATTTGAAATTATTAAACTTTAAGATCTAACCAACTTGTTAAAGTTCTACTTGACTACAATACTAATTACTAAATAATAGGAATTAAATCTAACTTGACCTACGTCACCTTAGATCCCCCAACCTCACCAGCTTGTGAATTGGGTTAGTTTTTACCGCAAACAGTCAATGCAATTGAATTCTTGCTAGCTATTGAATCAATATCAAGTTTATGCATCTTTTATTCTTTTATACTAAATTATTGTTCATATCTAAAGGTGGAGGTGATGCTGGTGTCTCTAGACTTTCTTGTGAAATTCTAATATATGTCCATTAAAGAGATCATATTGAGAAATATAATAAGATATATAATGACACTAGCATTGACCAGCGAAATATGATTATATGACGCAGTCTTCCTGCAGGAGGTTGAATGCCCAACTAAACGCTGAAGGATTCAATCTTAATAGAGTATTCATATGCTTTTCACATTCTTCAACTTCTATATTAAAAAGTTGAAAATTTTGTAGCTATATACAATTAGTCATGGGCAAAAAAACCGGTTCGGGAACTGGTTCGGCCGGAAAAACCGGAACCGGTTTCAAAGAAAAACCGGTTTGGCCCAAACCGGTCCCGAACCGACCCGAACCGCCGGTTTCTATACCGGTTTGGTACACCCGAACTCAAAACTGGTTTATAAACTGGTTTAAAAGTTAAAAGCCGGTTAAACCGGTTCAAACCGGTCCGAATCGGTTTGACAGGTTCGAGTATTCGGTGAGCCAAACCGGTTTGTAACCCGAACCGGTTTGAAGAAAAACCGGTTTGACTCTACCAAAAAAAACCCGGTTCGGTTTTGAACCCGAACCGGTTTGGCCGGAAAAACCGGTTTGAACACCTCTATATACAATATATTGGAACTAGTTACTTTACACACTGAGTCTTGTCGTGACATCGTACACGGTGTGATAACCAAGCTTGTTTTCAAATTAAATTTATATCAATACGCGTGAAAACGTATTATATTTGATCCGAATCTTTTCTAAACAAAATTTATGTTGAAAGATAGACTTAAAATGGCATTGGGATCACTCATGTTTGACAAATGATATTAGAATCATTTTTTTTTGTTTTGAACTTGAGGGCAAACTTACAGGGACAATAAGTTAGTTATAAAGGGGTGGGTGTAAAATCTTAGGAAAATCTCACATTGTTTGTCTAGAGTAGATATTTTTAAGCTCATGAAAAACATATTGCCTTAATAAGCACCAACGTTTCACACATTTTAGTTATGGATGCGGGGAGCTTCACAATTAAACATGTTTCAATGGATACAATATTTCAAAATAGGTGAACTACCAGGAAGTTTTACCTCAAGTACTGTTATGCCTAAAACATAATCATAAGCTCTTTATTGTAAACAGTGACGGAGCTTGAACACTCACACGGAGGGGGGGGGATTAATTTTTTTTATGGGGGTCGAACTCGATATATATAAAAAAATTACACTACCATACCAAAAATTAACATGATGATAACATATGTCACATATAATTACTTTTTTATTAAAATAGAAGTATGATAGATGTGACATATTAAAATTTTTTTAATTACAGATAATAGATTATTTAAAAATATTAGGATGTGTTTGACCTTAAAGTCAACTTGGTAGATATGAAATCCCAATAATACATAACAAAAACCTCTACGGTTACACCAACTAAATAATCTTTATAATTGTGGTCAAAATCATTTGCTTAGTCAACCATTCATCCTAAAAGTCAACTGTATACATTCACTGTTCCCTTTGGCCTTTGCATCAAAATCGTTATTCGTTACCAATCTTATCACCTTCTAAAGTGAATCCACTACTAGTAGATTGTAAGAAAGCACATGTATCACCTAAAGTGAATCCTGTGAATTATATACTTACCAGATTATTAAAATGAATTATTGTTTTAATAAAGAAAATAAGAAATAGCAAAAGATCTACCATCAACTACTAAGTATTTATTAAATATTGCTTCCTTAACACCTGACCAGAAAATATTAATTAAATGTTGGGGGAAGCTTCTCATGTTCGAAAAGTCGGTTATAACTATTATTTAATTTCTATTATAGGTATAACTAATTATTAATTTATACTTATAAATAAAACTACTTTCTAGGTTATAACGTGGTTGTCACTTCTATGCCCAACATGTCTTGCAATATGTTAAAACCGCCTATAAGAAGACCAATATGAAGCATTCAACCTGCTCATGAAACAATTTATCGTATAAACATCTCATATATACAAACCCGAAAAGCCTTCATCGATCGGCTATTACAAAGACATGGGAAATCGGGATTTTGATATGCCTCAATCCCCGTCTTATGTCATCAAGGCTCTTTCAAGAGATCCGTCAGTTGGTCAATCATCATCTACTTATTATCGAAGTACCGCCAATGAAGGTGTACCTTTTGATTGGGAAATGCAACCAGGAACACCAAAACACCGACCGCGAGAGGAGATTATCCCGCCACCAACACCACCGCCAGCAATGCAAAGCCTGGCGTTTTCTCGTCCTAGTGTTGATCTTTATAGCGAGTCTAGAGAGTCAACTTCTTGGCGGTTTTGGTTATGGAAGAAAAGATTAAGCAAAATCATTCAATGGGGACGTTGAACAATGAGAACTTTGGTAAAGACTCGACCACGAGGTTCGTAAGGTGGGTTGGTGGGTTCATGGTGGTTCATGATCATAACTTGTTGGTCTTCTTTTGGTGGTTCACAATGTGAGCTTCAAGTTAATTTCAAAGTGGTGCATTTTGTTGCACCCATGAATATCATGACAGGAATAATAAAGGGTGTCAATTGTCATACATAAAAATCAGAATATATGTATAGTTTACTTTGTACAAGGTATTTGTATGCTTGGGTTGTATGTAATTTAAACACTTGTTAAAGTTTCGTTTTTGTTGTAACTTTGTTTTCAGGTGTCTATCAATCTGGTCTGAATTTCAAAGTGTCTTATAAATTACAAAGTGATCGCACATGTAAACAACACAGAATACTAATCGAACAACAAGCAATCGGCTAAGGTTCTATTTATTCACTAAATGATTACAATGTAAAAACAGAAATATGTTAACAGTTTAGAGAAGAGATGAGGAAGTTGAACATTCACACTAGTCTTATTGCTTATATCTTGAGCATTCAATCCGGTAGAGACTAACTCTTGAACTTGGTTAATTGGGTTTGTGTGGGCTTTGGTTCATAACAAATTATTTTTGTGACACATGAAAATTAATAGATCGAATAATCTGAATGAATGTTACGTGTAGACGTATCTTATATCAGACTTGACATTAGGGCTCGGGACCAAACATTTTTTTTGTCAAACTAATTATCTCCCTCTAAATTAAATCTACTCTCCGACCCTTATTGACATATACACACTACAACAACAATAACAACTAACAACAATGGTAATAATAATTATTAATAATTATAATGATAAATAGAGAAAATTACACAAATGATTACTTAACATATTATTAGTTTGGTCCACAATGCAAACTTAGTTTGAAAATTTATGAGATTGTTTCAAATTTAGTCCTCATCGTTAATGTAAATTTGTTTTTAGCTATGTGAGGACTAAATTATAAATATGACCAAACCAAGAAAACTATTTGTTCAATTTCCTCTAAAATTATTAAAAAAAATCATAAATTAAAAAAAGATTAAAAAGTTAAAAATTAAATAAATGTTAATATAAAATATAAAATTACATAAAAGTTTAATAAAATACAAAATAAAGATTAAGAAAATCAATTAAGTGAATAAAGTAAAAGAAAAAAAGGTTAACAAAAAGTTTTAAAAAAATAATAATAAAATAACAGTTTTATGCTTATATTTATGGATTCCTTTTCTATTTAATTTTTTAATTTATTTTCTTTTTTTTTATATTGTTAATGAAAATTACACAAATAGTCCACGTGTGTTCTCTAATTCTAGGGTCATCCTCTAGGTTTCCTTATGCGTTAGCTCACATCCACTTTCAGGAAACGATACCAAACCTAATTAGATCAAAATTAGTTTTCAATTGGTTTTTGGTTGAGGATCAAAATGGTTGTTTTTTGTTACTATTTTTATATTCGTTCAATTTGGTTAACAAACTAGCATTAATCGGAAATTCAATAAGTTTGATTTCTATAACACGACATAAAACAATGTGACCCTTTAATAATTTAACTATTAATATGACCAATTCGACTCTTGTCATCCATATACATCCAATGACGTCCCTTAGGTCATGAAATTACATATCTAGAACGGATTTTTCGCTTTACATGCTTAATCTTACATATTTTTACCTTGAATCGATTTGCTTGTAAAAAAAGAACCCATAAAAAGAGCTAAATAAAGATGGTGACGGAATATTGTTGTGAATGCTTCGAGAGGATAAAGATGTAGCAGGAGTAGTTGGGGATTTTCTATTTTTGTTTCTTTGATAGAGAGTGAAATGCCCATTATTGTTTTTTAATACCTACTTTAAATTTGTATTATATTGTTGGGCTAAAATCATAACAATTTACAAGTGCTAACAGAAGGAGACTAAACATAATGGGCGAAGCTTCATAGGGGCCGGAGGGGAGGGGGGTCACCGCCTCCCCTGTTTTTTTCATCAGTAGTGTTAAATTTTATTTTGATAGTGTAAATTTTTTGCCAGATAATGTAAATTTTTATATAAATATCGAGTTAGTCCCCCATAAAAAAAATTAATTTCGACCCCGCCCCCCCTACAAAGGAGTTCAAGCTCCGTCACTATAAACATATATTATTTTACACGTACAAACTTTATCCAAAATCTAAATATATCACAAGGATTGTTAATGTAATTTATTTTAGAGTTAATTTCAATTTTGCTCCCTAAGATTTGACAAAAGTAACCATTTTCCTTCAAAAATTTCAGTACATCAATTTCAGTACAAAAGTTTTATTATTTGTATAAATTTCAGTCCAAAAATTTTATTTTTTGTATTCAAGTTGAAACAACTTATGAAACTTTTGGATTGATTTTGAAACAACTTATATGAAACATTTGGAGGTAAATTGATATTTTTAATCTTTTGGAGGAAAATAGTTATTTTTATCAAACCTCAGGGAGCAAAATCGAATTTAACTCTTTATTTTATTATAAACAAAATAACTCTTTCACGACACCATCAATCTAACTACAATACTAAACCCTTAATGCGAATTTTGGAGGTTTTATTATTACTTATTTCACAATTTCATACAATTAGAGTAAATTATGGTTTGTGTCAAACTATGAAACTGGTATAAAAACTTTATATTTTACGAATTTAGTTCTTGATAACACCGTTTGCTTTCATCCATGGTCCCTGAATCTAAGAATGTATAATCCGTAAGTTAGTTTTAAGGGCTCGTTAGTCATTCCCTATTTTAACAATTTAAAAAACAAAAAGATATTAAAACCCAACCCATCTCCCTCCACCCCTCGAACAACCCGAGATCTTCTTCAACCCCAAATTTCTTAAACCTTAAATAGAAATTGTGAAGGTGAGAAGGACCATCGCAACCCATATATTCTTCTTCGATTATTGTTTCGGTGTTGTCTTCTAACTTTGCCGGACACCCATCTAGGATGGTGGGGATCGATTGATAAGGGAGTTGGTAGTTTTTTTTTTTTTTTTTTTTTTTTTTTTGGTTTTGGGGGGGGGGGGGGGGGGGGGGGGGGGGGGGGGAGATGTTAATGGCTGAGAGAGGTTGGGTTTGAATTCTTTATTTTTATTTTTTAATATTTTAACAACATGAATGGACCAAAATCCCTCTAAAACAATGTTAATTACTTGACCAACTTTGAAATTAAAGTGTGTTTTAAAGACTAAATCTATAAAAATTTAAATTTAGAGACTAAATTCATAATATGATACAAATCATAGAGATCATTTGTGTAATTTATCAACCTTGATACAAATAAGTAATAATTTTTTTGTTTTGTTTTTGTGATTGTTTGATTATTGTAGTCTATGGATTAATTACATTTTATATTCTTAAATGAAATGGTATTTGGTTATTTTATTTACACTTTACATACATATTTTACGTCCATCTATTTTAAAGACCAAACATATTACATTTGTATAATCTATGTTCTAAGCCTGTGATCTTCGAAAGTTCTGACATACCACATGAACTATACGTGTAATTAAGTTTAATATTTAGTTAAATAGAGACGATCAAGGAATATTATTGTGAATGCTTCGAGAGAATAAAGATGGAGGAAGAGCGATTAGGGTTTTTCTACTTTTGGTTTTTAGTCAAAAGAGTGAAATGCTCATTCTTGTTTTTTTTCTTTTGAACGAACTCATTCTTGTTTTCTAATACCTAGCTACTTTAACGTTCCTATTACAAATTGTTAGGCTTAAATTCTATAAGTGTCAAACACATTGAGACTAAACGTATTATATTTTGATACATATATACAAACTCGATCCAAAATCTAAATATACCACAAATATTATTCATGTAATTTGCTTTAGGGTAAATTGTCCTTTTAATTCTTATGATTTGATAAAAATTACAGTTTCAATCTAATATTATATTTGTTACACTAATAATGTAATAGTTTTAGCTTTGGTTTTAATTTCACCCACAATTGTAATACCGTTAAAATTTTTTTTGTTAAACTTCGAATTAAAAAACTAAAATACCCTTTCAATAAAACAAAATAATAATGAAAAGAATATAAAATCATTTCTATCTCATCATAGACCTTAACCTGCTCTATTTATCCTTTCTCATCTCTTCCTTTGTCTCCTCCTCCGGCAATCACCACCCGCTATCCTACAGATAGGGATATGAGATGGCGTAAGAAATTTGTTGGGTGGCTAAAACATTTGGGCGTCATGTGGTGGTTGGATGGCCTTCACATTTGGGTGGTCGGTGGTGATTGGGTGCTCGTAAATTTGATTGTGGTTGCCTGTAGTAATGAGTGAGAGAGAGAGAGAGTTTGTGTGTTGAAAAAATATTTTAATCTTTACGTGTTTTTTTTTTTTTTTGAATTTAATTATAGGGGCAATATTGTTAATTCAAATTAATTTAACTGTAAATTGTAACGGTGCTACTAGTGTGAGTGAAATTAAAACTAAGGCCAGAACGATTATTATCAGTATAATATATAAATTATTGAATTTAAATCGTAATTTTTGTCAAACCTCATATACTAAAGGAGTAATTTATTTTTCAATTTTTATATAGACAAAATCACTCTTTTCACATCACTTAGAAAAATAAAATATAATATCAATATGCTTTTCCGACTACAAAACTAGACCCTTATTGCAAACTTCAAAGGTTTCTTTTGTCCGCATCTCAAAACATTCATACAATTTAACTACCCAACCACAATACACATGAGTAACATGGAATTAACATACAACTAGGAAATAGGAATTAACATTTACTCTGTTAACTTCAATAAAACTTGTGACTTCCTAATCCTCGATCTATCTCTAGTACACGGTGTTTTTATGTCGAGAATATGTTATGAAATAAATATAGAGCATCGAGAAATAATAATAAAATTAAAATATACCTAAAATAACATATATCTCATAAGATCAGGTTCAATATCCTAAGTATATAATCATGTTAAGAGTAAAGTGTCATTTTAGTCCCTGACGTTTTGTTGAATTTGTCATTTCAATCCAAAAACTTTTTTTTTTTGCCATTTCAGTCACTGTAGTTTACTAAATGTTGTCATTTTCATCCATTCCACTAACACCGTTAAAACTCTTTTAAAACTCCGTTAAATATGGGGTATTTTAGTCTTTTTCAGCACCCTAATTATCCAATTAATATAAATTAATCAATTAATATTCAATTAAAACTAAAAAACACATGAAGTGACTCATGAGACCGGTCGTTTCGATTAATTCTAACACATGTTGTTCGATTAAGGTCTGCTGTGAGATTTCAATTAATCTTCACGTTTTGTTTGAGCGTGTACTATTGTTCGATTGTGGTCTAATGTTGTCAGTTTTTGTTTTATTGAGGTATGCTACTGTCACGTTCAAAGACCTCAATCAAATAAAAAATGTCAATAACAAACCTCAATCACACAACAGATCTCAATCAAATAACGGTACACATTCGAACAACACGTGAAGATTAATTGAAATTTCACGGCAAACCTTAATCGAAGAACATGGGTTAGAGTTAATCGAAACTTTTAAATCGAAGCGTCTGGTCTCACTAGTCATTTCATGTGTTTTTTAGTTTTAATTGGATATTAATTGATTAATTTGTTTTAATTGGATAATTATGGTGTTCAAAAAGACTAAAATACCCTCATATTTAACGGAGTTTTAACGGTGTTAGTGAAGTGGATGAAAATGACAACATTTGGTAAACTATAGTGAATAAAATGACAAAAAAAACAGTTTTTGGACTGAATTGGCAAATTCAACAAAACGTCAGGGACGAAAATAGCATTTTACTCTCATGTTAATCTATAATTTAACTTCCCTATTATGGATTTAGCCATTATATAACAATTTTATTGGAACGACGTTTGAAACTGTTTCAAATACTTATGTAAGTCGTTCAAAGACAAGATGCTAATTATTTATACTGATTTTAACGTTACAAGTCAGACTTATCATAATTATTAATTAAGTTAGAAATAACATTTGTATCCACTAATATTAGCCCAAATGTAAACCAATAATCAAAGCGATAACATTAAATTACGTGGTTAATCGATGCAAATATAGAATGGATGAACGCCATTGAATAAAGCAACACACAACAGCCCATTCGCCCCACCCCCTAGCATTCATTCTTCTTCAACCTTCTCTCTCCTAAACACACACACACACACTATATATATACACACACACACACACTATATATATACACACACACATGTATATATGCATATGTATTATTTGTCTGTATTTGTACGTGATTGAGTAGTGCTGCAAAATCGCAGAAAAGGGTTGGATTTATATCAGAAAACATGGTGGCAATTTGCTCTTGAACACCACCGACCCTTCATGGATTCCACCTCTTTCGAAGGTAATCAAATCAATCAATTAATTCGATTTATTCATCTTTTTTTGAATCTTTTTTCTGGGTATTCATTGTTCTTCAGCATACATCTTAAATCTTGGATTTTCTTTAATATTTATTTAAAGATTTGTTGATTCGAATGGATCTGCGTCGGTGGTATTACTGCATGATTGTTATGTATTGCCAGCTATGTGATGATGATTATTTTATCTGAGCCTAGGTGGGGGCTAGCCTAATTTTAGCTTTTTTCTATGGATTTCTGCCTTGAAAACGTTTCTGTTGAAAAGGGTACGATCAAAGAAAATAAAACACCTAACAGATAAAAAAAATTATTAGAAGATTGAATGAAGGTGAGTCAATCATACATATATCGACTCAAGTAGTGATATCTTCAGTTTTTTGATTTATTTTGGTCAAGTTAAGTTTAAAAAAATGAATTTTGGTAAATTTGGTTAATAGTCATCTGTTTATGGGTCAAAATATAACTTATAATCCTACTTGAGTTTTTTTTTTAATCTGCTGAAAAGTAGAACCATTTATCATTATTTGGGAGAGTTTACTGAATCTTGATTATATTATTAGTAAAACAGTGTGTGATTAATTTTGGTTTTCTGAGATTGGCTTAAAGTTAGCAAATTGGTTCACCAACCTTTGAAATCAAACATAATCTTTTTCAAACATGTAACCGATATGAACTCGGTTACGGGTTCATAACCATAAGTCTAGAAGTGTAGTATAGATGATAAAAATTACCATATGAACTTGTGACGTTAATGATAAATCTGAAGTTTAAAGCTATCTGGTTAGATTCTGAATGTCAAAACTTATCTAATTCTAAGCCTTTAGAAGAAGTTTATTCTATAAAGAACCTTGTTCTTAATTCTTGATCATCCATTTGTCTATTTGGTTTCAGGCATGCACTAGATGAATCAAACAGTTTTTTTTTTCTAATCTCTCTGTTATTTTGTTGAAAGTTTTTGGTCAAGTCTTGATGAAAAGTCTTGATGAAAAGTTAGACCTACTACTTTTCAATTACATTACTGATATTAAATGGCTACCAACTTAATCACTATCAGAGTGGATTTGTAGAACTATAAAGTCTATAATAAACAATAATTCAGGACTTGAAAAGTCAATGGGTATCTATCTAGTTCAGAGTTTCTGAAATCTTTAAACCATTATGATAAACTTATATCATGATCCACTTATTTGTTTTGCTTCAGGTTTTGTGTTAGATCCATCAAAGTATAGCAAGTTAGGTATGGAGGAAAAGAGACAACTTGTGTATGAAATATCAGATTGGTCACAAGGTGCACCAGAACTACTGCAATCATGGAGCCGCAACGACATTTTGCAAATTTTATCGATTGAAACAGGAAAAGAAAGGAAATTTACAGGATTAACAAAGTTAAAAATCATTGAGATTCTTCTTAAGGTTGTGGCTGAAAAGAAATCACATGAAAAGACTACCAAAAGGCAGAGGAAATCTGAGATTTCAACAGATACTTCTTCCATGAACAATGTTGATTCTGATTTAGGCTCTAATGATACTAAATTATGCAAAAATTTGGCTTGTAGAGCTAAATTATGTCTAGAAGATGGCTTCTGTAAGCGGTGCTCATGTTGCATTTGTCATCAATTTGATGATAACAAAGATCCAAGTTTATGGTTGACTTGTAGCTCAGAATATCCTTATGAAGGAACGTCATGTGGTTTGTCATGTCATCTTGAATGTGCTATACAACATGAAAGATCTGGCATTCCAAAAGACGGGCAAAGTAGAGGACTAGATGGGAGTTTTTACTGTGTGTCATGTGGTAAAGTGAATGATTTGCTTCAGTAAGTCATTTCATATCTTTTTCTGCTTTTTGTGAAGTGGTTTTCATTATGGTGGACATTTTGACCCGTTTACATGTTAATGAATCAAGATTATCATTTACAGATGTTGGCGAAAACAAATGACAACTGCAAGGGACACTAGGAGTGTTAACATATTAAGCTTTCGCGTTTCTTTAAGCCAGAAGCTCTTGACTGGGACAGTGCGTTATGAAAAACTTCACAAAATTGTGAATGAAATAACTCAAAAACTAAAAGCAGACGTAGGTCCATTGACCGATTTGCCAGTCAAACAAGCCAGGGGTATTGTCAACCGGCTCGCTTCTGGTCAAGAGGTTCAGAAACTATGTGCATTAGCAGTCAAGTCCCTTGATTCACTTCTATCCAACACACATAATCCTCTTGCAAAAGGTTCTCTTTTCTTAATTCTTTTTAACATTCTGTTTGCTAAAATTTGACTTCTGAAGTCAAATGAATATGAGTTCTATCCTTCTATAGTTCTATTCATCTTGCAGTCTTTGTTACAGCTCTTGATGATTGCAGATGATGAGGAGGTCAAAAGAAGTCAAAGTCAGAGTTTGGCAACAAACTCCAGCAGTCTTTCAAATCCCTCTTCGGTTGAAGACGAAAACAACAAAGAAGAAAAGGAGAAAGACACTAAAGATAGAGAAGCCGATACATATAACGAACAAGAAAAAATCTCTCCTGATGATGAAGACATGAAAGAATTTGACCCATTTGATCACAAAACAGAAGACGAACTAGCTGTTAGTCCTTGCAAAGCAGAAAGCTCAAAAGATGAAACTTTAGCACAACAAACAAAGCCTGAACCTTCAAAAGACAATCTTGATGATGGGTCTGCTAAGGAACAAAATGGCAGCTCTTCGAAAAAGAGAAGTGGTGAACAAGGGCAAGATGGGGATTTTGGATATTATGTTAAGGTGATCAGATGGTTAGAGTGTAAACAACATATAGATGCAGATTTTAGGCAGAAGTTTCTCACTTGGTACAGTTTGAGAGCGACCCCACAAGAGGTTAGAGTTGTGAAGGTGTTTGTGGATACTTTGATGGAGGATCCAGCTTCGCTTGCGGGTCAGCTTGTTGATACGTTTTCTGAAGTGATCACGAGCAAAAAATGTTCAAGAAGGTTGTGTTTGAAGCTTTTTCATTGAAAGATTCGCAAACATGATTGGAGACAATAGAAAAGAATGATAGGATTATTCTTTACATTCTATTTACATTCAAATTGTTTTTATTATTATCATTTATATTATACTTGGTTTAGGATTTTATACAGTCATGTAGAACACATTTATGATTCTAATTTAAGTTAATTATGGAAGTTGAATGTTTTGACATGTATAATAACTAATTAACAACCACATTCCAGCATGACCATGATAACACCACCACATATTGACAATAGCTGCAACCGCCATCACAAAAAGGCCACTACACAAGAAAAATAAACAGATTTTTTGTTCTTGACTCAACAAGATTTTTTAGATGGAATTTTTTCCAATATATGTTTATGAATTATGATTGCTGGGCCGAGAAAATGTCACAATGTGATTAACAGGATCCAGCGAACTCAAAGGCCTAGCAACATTCAGTCTGGCCCAATCCCATAAACAACTAAACGGGTTATAAGGCAATTGATAATTTCATGAACTCCTGGATTACTTAAATCAGTGTTACTATTGGTAGGGGTGTTATTCGGGTTTTTTAATCGGGTTTTGGGTTTTTCGGGTCGGGTTCCTCGGGTTTTTAGGTGTAAGAAATCAACCCGAAGACCAAACCAAATAAGTCACATTTAATCGGTTTTTGGGTTTCGGTATTTGGGTTTATTTGGGTCTGGTTAATCGGTTTTCGGGTTAAGAGTAAGACTAAACAATTAAGCCTTAAATTATTTGTTATCTCAAATGTTTGTGTAATGAATGTATATGTGATCAAAATGCATGTATGAAATTTAGCATGTGTTAACGATATATAATTTTGTTTACTATCTTGAAAGTTTTTACATATTTACGTTCATTTTGTTATGTATATTTAATTGTAAAAGGATATTATATTTTAATTATCCTTAAAGTTCATATAAAAAAATTAAACCATAAAAATGAAATATAAAGTTTAGAAATCATGTTTTTAAATCTTGAAAATGGTAGCATATACACACATATATATTAATCTTTTAATTTTTAAAACAATAATATTCGGGTTAATCGGGTTGACCCAAATCTCACAAAATCAACCCAAATATCAATCCATTTATAAAAATCAGGTTCGGTTTGATGTAATAATCGGGTTGGGTTGCTCGGGTTAGTCCTTAATCGGGTTCGGGTTGATTTTATGGTTTAACATTCGGGTTCGGGTAAAATGCACACCCCTAACTATTGGCAACTTAATCATTACTTGTGACGACAACTTGTGACAATATGGGCACTAATTGGTATAAAACTAACAGTTAAAATTAATCACCTCTTACTTATAATTTATTTCTAAAGGGTATTTGATATACTCTTAACGAAAACTATTAAGATTCTACATCTGAATCAGTAAAAAGTTGATGTATTTGGATCACGAAAAACTAACTTATTAATGATTTCATTAAGCTTTTAATGATTAAGTGATAAAAAAATGATGAATGAAATATATGACAAGTTTACCCCTCCCCCAAATAAAAATCCTATCCATCATTCCCATTTATCTTCTCCTCATCTCTCCCTATAGACCTCAACCTACAGCCCCACACCTCGCCATCGCAGCCCCACACCTCGCCGCCGCAACCCCTCTCCACGACAACCCCACATCCTCTATTGTTTCCGATTTGGTTTAATTGATGAGTTTGAGGGCACAAAGGTCTGTATTCAAGGATTTTCCACTAGTGTTAACGGATTATCGCAATAAATTTGAGTTAATAACCGTTCATTTCCCTTAGCAATTTTCCACTAACGAATTCAATCATTAAACAAGATCACAACTTCTACTTGCTATCATTTCAACAACTTAGGTCACAACACAACCTTGTGACTTTTGTGAACCTTAATAAAGTTCTTATGCAATACTAGTTACTTGCTACCATGAAGATTTGTTTCATTATAGCCTCACAACAAAACCTTTTGGTTAATTGTATAAACTCAAGGACAGATTGTATAACTTCAAAATATGGATTTTTTTTCCAGATAATGCTTATAATTGGTGGGCTGAGAACATGTCACATTGTGATTGACGACCCAACCCAACAGATGCCACCTGATCTGACTGAGACTGACAAAGGGGCTGTTTGATGCAACTGACTCAGTAATATCTGACTGAGTCAGAAGCTGACACAGTTAGAAGTTCTGACTGAGTCTGCATCTGACTGAAACTTGACTGTTTGATAGTATCTCACTGACAGTGCTGAATGATAAAATCCCAAAATCTTATTTCCCCCAATTCAAAGCTGACCCACATAAATTCACCTTCATTTCAACCCTCAAATCTTATTTCTCCCAATTCAATTCAATCACCTTCAATTCACCCACCACACCACCGTAGCTGATCATAGCTCACCACCACACCACCGCCACCGCCACCGCCACCAAGGGGAGCCACGGCCGGAGAGGGGGTCGCGCAGGAGAAGGGGCGACCACCGTAGCTGCCCACCACACCACCGCCACCGACGACCACCGTAGCTGACCACCACACCACCAACGCAGGAGAAGGGGCGACGCCCGAACGCAGGCGACGGCCGAATGCAGGCGGGGGGGGGGGGGTGTCGGCCGAACTTGGGTCGCGCAGGGGAGGGGGGATCGGCGCAGGGGTGGGGTGGGTCAGCATTATGAAAATTCAGGTCCGGGTCAGATGTTTTGACCCGGTCAGCTCGGGTTTTACGCACATCAAACAGGCTGACCGAGTCAGCCAGTCAGCCGGGTCAGCCGAAATCAAACACCCCCAAAGTCTCTTCCGGACAGTCACGGTCTTATATTATCTATGTAATAGGGTTCAGATGCGGGTCGGTTCCTAACAGTCTGGTCTTGACCTGATGCACAACCCTTGGTGACAGGCCAACATGACCCACCCATTACCCAACCCGTTTGACACACCATCTTCAACCCATGCTACTCGGGTGATCCATTACCCCACCTCACCCTCCTCTTTTGCTACCTTTACAACTTGCTGTAAAAACTCTTCTTTAACTGGATCTCTAGTGTATACTGAATAATAATTAAATAGTATTGGTGTTAACCAAATGTTAAGTTAACCCAACAAATAATAAAGATGTTCAAGTGCTATGGTTTTGGTGCCAATTAGTTCTGTTTTCTTGCCCAGTATAATATAAATTTGCAGACAGAATCTGTACCCATTTTTCTTCTTACCTTAATTATGCAGGCCGCATGTAAAAAACTTCACATAATCAAACCAGAAACAAAAAGAATTGGGGGTGAATTTTGACCATACCGTAACCAAATGCAGAATATGAAACCATATTGTAAAATTGGAATGAACTTTGACCAAACCAAAAAAGTTGCTGTACTAAAAACTCAAGAATCTAAAAATCAAATTCTGAATTTTGACAATACTGCAAGATGTGCAAAATAGCAGAAGGGGAAAATATGTTGCAAAGCATGTCATCCTACACAAACTTAAACACAGCAGCAGAAATCCCCATGAAACGTATCAAGTAACTTACAACAATTGATGACATTTAGATTGTTGGCTTTTGAATTATCAAATAGATTGCATCATGTCACTTGGTCATGTATTCGAGCATCAAATTTTCACCTGCCAAATCTGAATGGGAGAGCTAGACATCAGTATCCAGTAAACTGTAAACTGTAAAGACCAAAACATGAAATGAATACATGAATCTTTTTAACTATTTGTGTTCATTTTCTTTTTCAAAACAATTAAATGCCGAATAGATGAATTGGATAGATAGATGTTTTTGACAATTAAAAAACAAAACTTATATTGGTTTCAAGATATGAGGAATCAAATGTTATATAATTTACTAGCCGACATTCTCAAACTTGTTGGGCATTATCAATATTAAAGACTAAATGACGTTCTGCCGCTGCACATTGTCATTTCTATGAGTATGATTGGTTCAAACATCACATATCACCACTTTTATGAATATAATTGATTCAATATGGTTCTTGATATATATGCAAATACAAGAGTTTGAGAATCGTTTTGACAATGTTTTTCAGCAATGAATCAGATCTGACCCGAATTGGATATTAAAAAATTATTATATTGCGATAGCCAAACGATCTAAAAAAAAGTTTCGCCCCCCATGAGAAATTTTTTTTGGGTCCGTAATGGAGAACAAAACGAAATGTGAAATCGAGTTTACATGCCAGAAATGGCGAAATCGACATGGAAGGCAGACGGTTTGCGGCTGGAGAAAGGATGGTCTACACCAAAAATCAATTTAAGACCTGTAATTTCATGGACGAACTGAATTAGAATCAAACGATTGAGAGGAACAATATCAAAAGGAGAGTTAATGTTGTTCAAGTGATAGAGAGGAATCTACATATCAAAAGTATGAAGAGGAAACCAAAAAGTTGTACGATGTTGAAGAACCCAGAGAGATGGAGCATTTTAGGGTTGAATGGTAGGGGTGGGGTTCTGTGAATGTGAAGACTAGTATTGAATTTTCAAGTTTTGACATTCGAACTCTCTTTAACAAGTTATCAACCAAACACAATAAATTTTTTCATTGGAATGAATTCCAATTCCCTTAAATTCCAATTCCTTTCAAACATTCGAATTTCTTCACAAAAATTCTGTGAACCAAACGGGATCTAACGATTTTTATGCCCTTCTTGTGGCTCCCATGTAATCAAAGGCGCGCGCCTAGGCGCCCAAGCTACACAAGGCACAAAGAAACTGCCTTGCGTGCTACACGAGGCACAAAGAAACTGCCTTGCGTGCAGCAAGGAGACGAGGTGCAAAAACAAGCTTGAATATGCAAAAAACCCGTCGGAGTGGCCTAAAGTAGTCTAAAGCAAAGTCTAAACCAGCCTAAACCAGCCTAAACCAGCTTAAAACATGTCTAAAACAGATAAAAATGGCCTGCTTATACCGTGCACCTTGCTTGTGTCAGGTAGTCGCTTTTTAAGTGCCTTGAGTTCGCCTAGCGCCTTTGACTGCCTAGTGCCATTCATCTGTTTTCGTTAACCGCTTCTATTTATCATCCTTCAAAAGGTACAAGTACATTGTTACTAGATAAATTTCTTTAATGTATTTACAAGTTATCTCCATCACCTTTTGGTATTGAGTTACTAAAACTTATCGACAGTTGAAACTAGATATCCTAGTTACTAAGTACGGAAACGTGCCATGAAAAAAAAAACTAAATATGATGGGTTTGGGAGTAGTTTTAGAGGGTGGATACCCAAGTGGTTGAGGGTTCTAGTAAGTAGGTTTAGGAAGAGTGCAAGTTAGCCATGCTGAAAAAATAAATAAACAAAAAAATAAAGTCATGTTCTTGATGTATGTTGCAGTCCTTGGATGATGTAAAATAAAATGACTGCAGAAGCAGTTCTATTACTTCATGACACGTATGATATCTAGGGTAAATCTACTATATTAAAATAAGGGTAAAATGATCGTATTATATATTGTTTGAAATAACATAAATTAAAATGAGTACATTTTCTAATAATTTAAAAGGGGCATATATGATACTTTGAAGTTTGGATGGTGAGTGTATATGATATTTACAAGGTTTGGAGAGAGATATATGAGAATCTCCCTAAAATTATAACAAGAAAAATAAACGATGTATTTCAAGAGTCAAAAGACTTTCATTAATTCTATATATCCAGTGACAGATCAGACGCCCGTTGCAAATGATTTTTTCCTCTGATCAGCAAGTTTCATTCAGCATATCAATTTGTGAAATTATTGAAAGAACTAGGTACCTTAGTGAGAATTCAGAGCTAAAAGAAGTGAAAAATAAAAAGAACTCAATGTGAGAAAAAAGAAAGGGGGCAAGCAACTGAAGCGAATATTGACCTAGAAACTGATGAATTGATAAGCCATTTATAGTTATAAATCAACAACTTTTTCCCTCTCTTTAGATTTAGAGCCCGAAACCAGTAAACTCACAAGATCAACCAATACCTAATAACACCTTCGCAGATTGTGCTACGTAGGTGGCCTTCAAGAGGTGTTATGGCAGGAAACCATTGGAAGAACGATTATAATCATCATCTACTAGAGGATAATCAAGTGCTTGCCACTATACTGGCCCTTAAAGGTTCTCTCTTTAGATTCTTCTCTTCAACTGTTGGCATTTTGTTTCCTTTGAGATTAATTTGTTTCATGTTCTCAGCTAGTTTGGCCTAACTAAGCTGATGAAACTAGTCCAGCTCTTATCTATCATACTAATAAATTATGACTCAGAACATCTTTAGATATAGAACACTGAACACCACACATCAACAAGTAGATACTGATATTCAAATTAGCAAGCAAGATCACAGTAACAGATAACCAACAAGCAGAAATATATGTTCATATGATATTATATATTTTTCATCGATGGACCAGACGCAAATCAAACAAGAGAAACAGGGCAGTGCATAGATATAGGAGCTCAAAATGTCTGATTAGAAGGTAAACAGAAGTATCCAATTCAATTCAGGCTCAATTTCATATTCCACTTACCAAAACTAAAACAAACTAAAGCAAAAAACAATGAACTTTCAACAAAGAAGACAAAAGCCCTAACCTCAATCAACGATTAACTTCAGCAGGCAATGGTCGATTAAACCCACCACGACGATTCATATATTGCCGAGGCTGTCGTTTAGTCACCACTCTAACCCCACTCACATCATTCCCTTCAACAGGTTTCCCTTTAGTCGAATCAAACCCCACCGGAATTCCCATCATCTTCATCATCTCAATTTCATTAGCATCCACCACACCATCTGTCGCATCATCTTCAACAACTTTAGCCTCCTTAGACTTCTGCTGCTGCTTCTTCTCCTTCACAATCCCATCCACGAACTCCGAAACCACAACGGCAGCACGCTGGGTGTCGTCATCGCCGTGCTTACGACGCTTCCGATGTTGCTCGGGGGAGGGTGTGCGGTGGTGGCTTTTTCTACGGTGTCGGTCGGTGGATCGAGAACGAGAGCGGTGGTGGTCAGGGGACCGGGTTCGTGACCTGGTGTGGCGAGAACGAGCTCGGTCCGGTGTGTGTGACCTTTTGCTCCGGTCCTTGCGGTCTCGATCTCGATCTCGTTCGTGTTCGTGGTCGAGGTTCCGGTGCCGGTGACGATCACGGTCGTCTCTGTCACGTTTCCGGTCGCGGTGGTCACGGTCACGGTCGCGGTCGCGGTCGCGTTCGCGGTGGTCATGGTCGCGGCGGTCGCGGTCACGGTGGTCGCGGTCGCGGTCCCTCCGATCTGCCATTGTTGCGTTTGTGTGAGGATGCTTTAGGGCACCAGACGATGGTATGGACTATGGAGGGGGTTTAGGGCTTGTATGAAGTTTGTAGGAGTGGTGCACTCAATTATGTTTTCAACAGGATATGATGTCTTCCATTGTTCTATTCAATTATTTCACACCCGGATCGAACGAATCAGACGATTTACTGATTTATTGGTCGGAACGGATTAAAGAACTGTAATATATTATAATATACTTGTAATTTATAAAAAAATATAGAGACAATAAATAATAAATTAACCAAAAGAATACTAGATAAATAACTTTAAAATGATACTACTATACTTTTTTGCAGCTAAAAATTTAAGTAATAAACATAATAATCAACTAAATATTAGATTCCACTTACCTGATAAAATAAAAACAAACAATGAAATATTGGATAAGTTGATTATCATTCTCCATTTTCCCAATAAAAATATATGTTTTTACTTTTTAATGTTATCACAAGATTCAAAGCATGTATTACATCAGTCCATCTTCTCCACTTATTTTTCTCTTTTTTCTCAAAACATCATAACCATTTAAAGTGTAAATCTGGAACTTCAGAGTAGCATGCTTATTCCATTTTTTGCTACTGCTAAACATGTACAAATCTCGATTAGTGATGGTATTGTGTTCAGATCTAGCCCCCGATTCAACTTCTGGCGAAAAACGACGTCTAAGAAATGAAGAATACAGGTTCGACTGTCCACCCGATTCACCGGTTCGACCTCACGTTTGCTTCCGATCGACCTGTTATCCCAACACAAAACGAGTCACATACAGTCGGACCGTTCACCGTGCCGAATCCCGGTCGGATCGGTAGGACCGGCCGCTCCGAACCGGTCGTGAAAACATTGGTTCTAATATTGTAATACACGAATTGAATAAAAAAAATCTTACTGTTCTAATAAAAAAAAAAAAAAAAAATGGGACATGTGTAAGCATCACTTTCCTACTCATCAAAATTTTTTCGTTTTTCTTTCCTATTAAATAAATACATTAATTATTAATAATATTATTTAATTTTTTTTAGATTAGTAATAGGTTAAATAAATTAAGAAATATATCTTTTTATTAATATTATCTCTAAGGAAACAAACTTTCATAAAATAAGAAATTTTTTTAAAACATCAAACTTTTAAAAAATGAGAAAATTTTTAAATTTAATGTTTTTAAAAAGTAAAATATTTATAAACAAAAAATAATAAAAATTGGGAGCTATAATAAGGAAATTTTTAAAAATAATATTTTTTTAAACGCTTTATTTGAAACAAAATGTTTGAGTTTTTGAGAAAAACAAACAAAATTAAAAAGTTGATATTATTGTTTTATTACTTATAATATTTTATCATATGTAATTTCAATTATATCTTATTTTAGAATATATTTTATAATTAATCAAATTTTATTCTATTTTATATTTTATTTATTTAACCATGTAATACACTGGTTTATTAAAACTAGTTAGTATATATTTATTGATAAATATTTAGGAATTGTAAATCATTAAATATAAGATATGATTAAAATTATGTATAAATAAATATTTTAATTAGATCATAAAACATTTTATTATTTTTATAACTTTCATTTTTACAAAATTATTGCTTTGAAAAATTTTACTTTTTTTTTATCAATATCTCGTTGTTTAAAAACTCTGGGTTTGTTTTGTAAATAATGTTTTTATATAAAACTTTTATTTTTTAAAAACGACTGGGTTTGCTCCATGAATGCTCCACTGTCCAACTGAGACCCGACCAGTGTGGGCCTCCGGTGGTAAACTTTAAGTGGCGTCGTATCAGATGTTGGTTGTTAATGACAAATTTAACATCTAATGCTCGTCATATAAACCAAATAGTGGACACGAATATTGCATGTATAGTTTTCTTACATTGTAGTGGTTTTAGAAGCGTGCAAATCATCAATTTTGTAACGACAAAGGCTGATGACATGGAGTCAGTTGCGTCACAGGATCTATATCCATTATCGGATGACATTCTCTATGATACTATTCTGGTTATATGTTATTGACAGTCCAGATGAGAAATATTATTACTCGACTCAAAACACAAAAAATACTAGAGCAACATACTTACATACATCTGATGTTTCAAAAAATTGGGCTCTAAACACCAAAGACGCAAAGATCTTCGATCTGTTAATAATGAGAGTATGGGCCGCAGATAAGAAGCACTCAGGCCCAACATTTTTTGCTTGATCACTTATTCGTTTTAGCAGTGGGCAGAACCGCAGAAGTGAACTAGAACAAAAATCTGCCTCATAGGTAGAGGTGGGCAAACCGGGTCCGGCCCAATACCCGAAACCGGGTTGAAACCGGGTTCGGCCCAACCGGTTTTTTTCGTACCCGGGTACTGGTGGAACCGGGTTCGAACCCGGGTCGGGTTCACCCAAGCTATTACCCTACCTGACATACCCGATTAGGGTCAGGTCGGGTCCGGGTCGGGTACAGAACCCGGGTATAATCGGGTTTTTTAATTTTTTTTAATTTTTTTTGTTTTTACTAATATAAATCATTATTATTATTATTATTATTATTATTGACTTGTTGTTGTTTTTGTTATTATTATTATAAATCATAATAAGTATTATTGTTATTATTATTTATTGTTATTATTATTGTTGTTGTTATTATCAATATTATTATTGTTGTTGTTATTAATATTATTAATACTATTATTATAAGTGTTATTATTGTTATTATTATTAATAATATTGTTGTTGTTTTTGTTTTTGTTTGTTTTTGTTGTTGCTGTTATTATTAATAATATTATTATTGTTATTATTATTAATAATATTAATGTTGTTTTTATTTAACAATATTAAATAAACATTAATTTTTTATTTATTTATTTAAACAACTTAAAAATACATAAATCGATCAATAAAAAATAACATAAAACTTTTATTTAAGTTATCGTCTAATGTTTATTTACTACGAGACGCTTGATCAAATGCTAATTCTTCGTCCGATATGCCAGAAGATACTCCTTCTTCTACCTCTTCATCGTGTACTTTAGCTTCGAGTGCAATTTCATCTTCGAGACTTGTTTGGTCTTGTATACGATCCATCGCGTCTAAGTGATCCTTTAAACAAATGCACATCTCAACCGCTTCTGGAGTTAGTCTTGTTCTCCGTAATGAGATTACCCTGCCACTAAGAGAAAACGCAGATTCCGAAGCTACCGTAGAAGCTTGGACGCTTAGAAAATCACGGGCCATAGCGGAAAGAATCGGAAATTGAGATTCCTTTCCTTTCCACCAAGCCAAAATATCAAATGCACGATAATCTACCGAGCTCTTGTTGGGGGTTACCCCTTTGTCGTTTAGCCGTCACATCCCGAACAACATTTAAAATGGTTATAACCGGGTCTTTCATCGAGATACTAGCATTTGAGGTTGATTCTCTTGGTGTGGTTCTATTTACGTTAGACCCATATCTATTTAAATAAAAATTATACATTGTTTTCAAGCTTGCATTAAAACTTTTTTTGGCATCCCTTGAAAAATTGGGGTTTTCGTCATGCATATTTAAATTGTCATTTATCTCGTCTATCAAACATTCAACCCCAGCAACATTTAAAAACGGATTTAAAGCGGCGACACAAGTAAAAACGGGTGGTAACTCCTCAAAATATTTTTTAAACTTTTCTTTCATTGGTTCTATCATTTGTGTAAACATATCATTTTTATATTGAAAATTTTTAAAATTCAAAGCCATGAAATATAATTTTTGAACCACCGAATAACTAGTTGGATAATAAACTCCCGATAATTTTGTTGTTGAGTTTTTAAACACCTCAAGAAAATCGGATAGACTTTGAACATTCTTCCAACCCGCATCCGAAAATGGGTCGACTTCACCATTATCCGAAAGACTATTATGAAAAGCTTTTAAAGTTCCCTTTTGTTTTAAAGCATAATTAAACATGTGACAAGTCGAATTCCACCGAGTAGGTACATCCTAATTAGGACCTAAAAATATAGAGTCCGTATTCTTACAAAGTTTTTTATAATCTTGATATCTTCTTCTATTTTTTTTATAAACGTCATGTAACATAAATCGAAAAGCTTTAATAAAGTTATCAACAAATTGCACGGATAGACCGTCTTGCACTACTAAATTAATAATATGTGTAACACAACGAGTATGGAAAAAATCACCGTTTGCAATTGGAAGATATTTTAATTTTAATTTTTCAACCGCGGTTGTGTTGTTGGAAGCGTTATCAAATGCCATTGAAAAAATTTTATTTTGTAAATTAAAAGTAGTTATTATATTATCCAAAAAGTAAAACAAAAATTCTCCGGTGTGTGGATACGGAAAAAGATCAAACGCAATCGTACGTTTCATCAATTGCCATGATTTAGGATCTATCCAATGAGCGGTGACGCAAAGGTACGATTCGGGTAAACCGTGTGGAGCCGACCAAACGTCACTAGTTAAGTTTACACAGGTATTTAAATTTTCAAATAATACAATTAAATCATTTTTTGCTTGCTTCCATAATTTTAAACAATAACGTTTAAGGGTAGTACGACTTACATGGTTGTAACAAGGTTGAAGCGTCTCTCGAATTAAGTTCGTCAAACAAGGATTGTCGAAGTGACTAAAAGGCAAAGCTTCTTGAATCACAAACTTCGCCATTCGATCTCGAACCCTATTAACGTCGTAATTAAAGATTCCACCGTCTCCACCTAATTGTGTTTGTTGCGAATCCGGATTACTTTTCAACGACTTACAAAACTTCTTGCTAATGTGTTTGCTTAAAGTCGTGTTAGAATCTTTAGCAAGCAAAGCTCCACAAAACTTGCAACGAGCCTTTACAGTCCCGTCACTCAACTCAACCATATCCCAATTGCACCAAACATCCATGTTACGATTGTGTGGAAGAACACGAACGACGGTTGGAGCGTTGGATGAACTTTGACCAACGGAAGATTGTGATTGAGCCATAACAAGATTTAAGAGAGTGAAAATGTAAAACGAGAGAGTGAAAATATAAAACGAGTTTAAACTAGAGTATTTTTTGCGTTTTTTGCGTATGTTTTTGCGTTTGAGAGTTGGGTAATCAAACATATTAACCCACACCTATTTATACTAATTCATGAGCCAAAAAATACAAAAAAAACGGTCACAAGATGGTCCCAACGACTATATAGCCGTTAAAAACGGCTAGATTTCTTAAAAATCCAAAAAAAGGGTAAAAACCGGGTACTACCCGGGTACAATCGGGTTCGGGTTCGGGTCGGGTTCTTGGAAAATTCTAAAATCCCAAACCGGTTCCTACCCACCGGTTTTTTTCGGTTCCAACCCGGGTACACCCTATACCGGGTTGTACCCGGAACCGGGTCCGGGTCGGGTCGGGTCCGTACCCGGTTTTTTTGCCCAACTCTACTCATAGGTAAAAGATTAAAGCAAAGATATATATCAATGAAATAATCTTATAAAAAAACAACCATTAAAATGATGTTTCTCTAATATTAAAGAAAAAGATGTTTATTTTCTGCGAAATAGGAAGTCACAATATCAGAAATCTCAAAAGATTCAGTTTTTAATTGGCTTGCAGTAAAAATGTTTTTGATTTTTAATAAGAGCTACTTATTATGAGCCAAAATTGATAACTTTAGAAAATCCTACTTTGTAAGGACAGTTTGAAATAAAATCCATCCGGTTGTTTAAAAATTTAGAGAAAATTTTACAAATGGTACTTGTTGTTTGACCAGATTACATAATTGATCCCTAAACTTTAAAATTTACAAAGTTAGTCCAAACTTTTATGTAGTCATTACAAATTTGGTTCTAAAATTTACAAAAATACAAATTTAGTTCAAATTTTTATGTGAGCGTTGCAATTTTGGTCCTTAAAATTAAATCTAAAAGTTCGTTTAAATTTCAAGAAATGTATAAAAAATGAATGAATTTAGTACCAGTGACCAAACATGCAATTATTACGCAAAAGTTTGGACTATATTTGAAATTTTTAAAGTTTGAGAACTAAACATATAATTTGATTAAATCACAGGAACCATTTATACAATTTTCTCTAATTCTTATTTTAATGTCACATAATCTATTATGTTTTGAAAAATACATTCTATTAAAAAGATTAGTAAAATCTAAAATGTATAGTATTAGGTTTTCGTGCACCTGTTTCTTGAAAACTTTTTTCACATTTTTCTAAAAGAATTGATTAGTGACAAGTAATTTATAAAAAGCTTATCAACTTAATTAACTGTTGAAGATTTATTACAACTTTCACGTGTAAGAGGAAAGACGTGTCTCGTATAGGGCAGGGTGTCTTGCTTTATGTGTTGTTTCTCGTGTACAAAAGGGGACCAACAACCAAACCTCAACTCTACACTACTACTGCCACTCTTTGTATTTTAATTGGGTTAAAAGAAAAACTATAATTTTATAATTTATTTTTGTTTTCTAGAGTAAGTTATGAAGATATTTCTTATGGTTTTATAAAAGTTAAGGAGAAACCATATGGGTGATTTCTACTTTTAAAACTTGTGATACAAACAATGGACGTTGAAAGTACACGTTACAAGTTAAACGAGAGAAAATTGATATTTTTGTTTATGACGTGTGAGTTTCCTATATAAAGACAAAACAATATCACGTGTTTGTATACATATTGGCATATTATGGAATGAAACCCTTGTGTTGATGAAAGAAAATAAATAGATATTTTGATACAAAAATGTATCATCAAAGAATCTATCATCTCCACCAAAAGGATGGACGTTATATTTAGTGTCATCCTAGATCCTGGCATTAGATTTTGTTTCTTTTTACATGCTAGCTAGATCTCAAAGTTCTAACACCCGTGGGTGCTGACATTCAATCGTCATATCACGCATGTGATGAAGGTCTTATACAATGGTTCCTCGATCGGTGGTTCTACAAGCAACTCGACCATAGGGCCTCCCATGTCATTGAGGAATTTGATAAGGCATATGAATTGAAGCTTTGATACCAGATTGATATGATTTAATTGTCAAACACCTTAGCTAATAATTAAAAATGATAAAGAATGTTCAACCGGAGTACTTATCACTTCATTAACTAAAAAAATGTAATGATAAGAAAACAAATAACATATAGACAACCCTATGAGAGGATTAACATAACCATAATCGATAAATTGGCGGTATAAGACAACTATGTAGAGATAATCACAAAATAAAAAAGAAACATATGATTTTAAAATCAAAACCTAAATTTATGGTTTGACTAGTTAACTGTTTCATTTAACCACGCGAATTTCATTAACATGCACCGGTAAAATCAACTTTGACAAAATAGAAAGAATGATGATTGGTGATAACATAATATGCTAATCAGATGATCATTTCATCATCGATCAATTTTTGACGACTCTTGGTTAACCATATATTATGTGTCTTATACCTTCACGAATTCAAGTTATGTTAGGTATATGTATAATAAAAGAGAGATGAGGCCATTAGTAATAATAAAATGAAGCTAACTATTTTTTAGTCTCTTTGTGTGTCCAGTTGAATAAAACATAATTATAATTTTTGGAACTTATATTATAATTATAATTTCACAAGGAATTAGCATCTACTAATACATTATTGGTACCTAATAATATGGAAGTTAATGATTCAACTCAATCAAGTTTCTAACTAATATATGCCAGTCCCTTTAGCCGTCGATATCACGATTGAACCCAAAGCATTAGAACTGTCATCATTCAAATCTTCTTAGTTAAATATAGAAATTAAGCAGTTAATATAAACCAGATAATCTTACTTAATAAAGTGGCAAACAATATAAATGCAATGACAAGACAAATGTAGATGTAGATTAATTACATGTGATATGCATATTTATCAAGTTATGGTTTGAAGTTATAGTTTAAAGTATGAAAATTAGATTTTAATAATTCAAATTATGATTTATTGGCAGATAATAATCTATACAATCAGTTTGGCATAAAATAATCTGAACTTTTATTTTTGTTGCTAGTGACAATCTTAGTATCATAATCTTCATTGATTACACTTAATTTTTACTCGTTTTTCATTACATTTTGTTGTACGCTTTCTTATTTCATTCACAATAATCATGGTGAGCAAAATAGAGTGGAAATCAAATGTAAACCAATAAATGATTATGTAACTAGTATACTCTTGATAACAAATATAGAAGTTAGGATTATTACTAGCGTAGCCAAACTAATTGTATAAATTATTACCGGCTAATAGTATGGTAGTTTTAAAAAGTGTTTGACTTTTATCAGTAGCTGCTAACTCAAGTGATATCATGTGGTTAGAAAAACCATTTCTTAGCATCATTAGGTTTAGAGATAAAACAAAATATAGTTGTAAAATAATCAGTTGTCAAATAAATAGTAAAACTTTTTTATGCATCAAACACATAAAATAATTATGTTATACCTAACTTTAGTTTATGGTTTAGAGTATTCAAAAAAGAATATAATTATTAAAAAGTGGAAAGGGTTATATGTAGCTAAAAGTGTGGAGATATTAGAAAGTGCACAATAATTGGGAAATCGCTAACCTACCCCTGAACCTGCCTCAACATCACATGGTTGTCAAGTAGTCTAACCCAACTCACCCTCCCTAATCCTAATTTTATCTAACCTTTTACCAACCCTAACCCAATTTTATAAAAACTAATTTGTGTGCTTTTTTGTAATTTTAATTTAAGAATTTGGTGAGTTGGTTTCCATGTAAAAATCATTCTAACAAGATGTGTGATAAATGATCATATGTTTTTGTTTAAACAAAAGGGAATAAACCTCTTGTATTTTTGTTATCTTGTTCCTAAATTAAGGATTCTGAGGTCGAATATGAGGGTTTATGAATAAAGACACAAACCGACACATCAAATGTGTTCTACAAAAACATGATATGTTGCACATTTATATCTAAAGTGATTTAAATACCATTATCATAGATGTCTTCTAAGCATACTACTTAGGGAGGCACCGTATGCACAATGGTGATATATATCATGGATGGGGTTTTATGGTTAATATGATCATGGTATCAGGACAAGAATTTTATATCATTAGTTATTAAATTAAAATATTTGGTAAAAATCGTAGGAATCACATAAACATTTATAAGCACTAGTGACATATATAACGTGAGAGAGAAACAAAGTTGGTTATATGTGAATACATAACCATCGTGTTATAGTTTAAATAATAATACAAATGTTTATATGTTCTTAAAATTGTATATTTAAAATTGGTTTTCTAATCAATGATAATTTATAAGTTTTTATTTAATTTTTTTAGACAACAAGAAATAATATTAATAAAACTATTATATCAATAAAACTAGCAAGATAATTTATAAGTGTATTCACAAAGAATTAATTTTGCTTAGGAAGATAATTTATAAGTATATTCACAAAGAATTAATTTGTTTAGGAAGATACCCATATCAAAAGACATGTTTTTAAAGACCACCTCCAAAATTGCTAATCCAAGTTTACCCAGTTAATGTAAGTAGTTTTCTATCATATTCATATGTCACGTGTATAGATCTTTTATAAGAAAATTATTTTAAGAAGGTAAAATTGACATACAATATTGCAAAACAGTATATAAGCTTATTTTGTTATCCAGTGTTTGAAACTACCTTAATACTCGAGTGAGCCTTTCTTAAATGAAATATCAATTGTTTATATTGATTTTGACGCTTGAAGTCTTACTCAACCAAAAACACAATCACGGTAGGAAACCCACAACTATAAGAAAATATGTTTAAGTCAAGTTTAAACCGAAAACTTTAAAGATATCTAGCCCGAACTATTACCCCTGCCATTATAGTAAATAAACTTATATTTTTATATCTACAAATAATCCCCAGATTTTATTTGGACATTTGTTGTGATATTAATGTTGCTTGTTCATGACTTAATATGCTTATGATTTTACTTGGCAAATAATTTAGCTTTGCTCGTTTGAGAATTATTTAAATAAAGCTTAAGTCCATTGAATATCAACTTAATTGTATTTTTATCTCTTGATGAAATATGCAATTTTTCATATTTTCTCATGCTCACATTGACCATAGAGGTCATATATAGATTTGTTAGAACCAATGACACATCTAGAAAAATATTTTATGAGATCAAGAATTTGTAAAGGTTGGTTGAGTATCGTTAGATATTACTTTTTTGGGTATGATTTGAATAGGGTTGGACCGGGTGACACGATAAAAAAAAATTAAACCAAATATATAGAAAATACATAATAAAAATGCTCAAATAATCATTAAAACTATATGATAAATATACAATTATAAAAGATCTATGTATAAATGTAACACATAGAAATATCGTATAAGTATTTATATTTTTCATTGGAATTTTAATAAAGCTTGAGTAGCCAAATCATAAAACATTTGTTTTTTCTCTATAAGAAATAACACTAGATGTTGTAAGATCATTTCTCAAGATGATATATTAACATATCTCTCTCAATCGACAAGCTTAGCAAACAATAAAATTTAAATTACCACTTGCCTTCAATAAAACAAAATGAAAACAAAATTTTTTATTCAGACATCATTTATCTATAACTTTGAATGTGCATGATGCTAATAAACCAGAATTCACATGGTGAAACCATGATAATCAATTTGAGTATCCATACTCATTATTAGATGATCAAATTGACTTAGTTTCTGCAATCAAATGTACCCGGTACAATCCACATAGTACCAACGAAGCACACCCTAATTTTTTATTCAAAAGGAGAATTACAAGCAAATAATTGATGGGTCCATGACCCGACTACACAATGATATGGATTTGCCAGCACTAGCTCTGAATTCAATACTCATGGACTCATGGGTCCAAACACTTGACCCATTGACCCGACATTTTGAGTAGCTTCATATATTAACACAAAAGTACTCTTACTTCCACTTCCCCCCAGCCCTCACCCCAACCCCCACCCCCCTCAAATACCCACAAAGCATTTAAATCCCTCATCCACCTTACCTTCTTCTAACTCAACCTTTATTCCTCCATCAAAAACTTCAAACAATCTCTGCACAATGTCCCCTTAATTCTCACCCTAGAGAGAGATATTGAAAGATCTTTAAAGAGAATGAGGTATATTAGAACCGGTAGTTTCAAGAGGCTATTCTCTATGAGGCGTCAAAGCCTAGAAGATTTGCCAAAAGAGTGCATGTTTATGAAGCAAGACTCATTTAACAATGGAGAAACAGAGTCTTTCAAGAAACCCACATGGAAATGCTTCTCTTTTGAAGAGATTTATGTTGCCACTAATGGGTTTTGCTCAGGTAATTATATAAAAAATCCATTCTTTTTAAAGCAAGTTTTTAAAATCTTTAAGCAAGTTCTTGAAGATAATCACAAAACCAAGTGGGCCATGGATAAAATGTTCAAAGTTTGAATCTTTATGTGGATTAAGGTTGTTTAATGACCAATTTCTTTCATGGGTGTTTATAAAACCTGAAAATTTTGTGGGATTTGATCTTTTAAACTTTCTTGCACATGGGTTTTTTCAAAAAACATGGTTGGTAATTTCATAAAAAACCCAATCTTTCTAAACAAGTTCCTACTATCTTTAAGCAAGTTCTTGAATCCAATTGCAGGCAATGGATAAAAAAGTTTCAAAGTTTGAATCTTTTTATGGATTATGGTTGTAAAATGACCAATTTCTCTCATGGGTGTTTATAAAAACTGAAAATTTTTGTGGGTTTCATCTTTGTTTGGTGTTTCTAACTTTCTTGTCCATGGGTTTTTCAGAAAATATGGTTGGTAAAGGAGGGTATGCAGAGGTATATAAAGGGGTGTTGGAAGATGGTCAAGCAATTGCTGTGAAAAGATTAACACAAATGTCATGTGATGAGAGGAAAGAGAAAGAGTTCTTGACAGAAATCGGAACACTTGGTCATGTAAATCATCCAAATGTTTCATCTCTCTTGGGTTGTTGTATTGATAATGGTCTTTATCTCATCTTCCAGTTTTCCTCAAAAGGTTCTGTGGCTTCTCTTCTTCATGGTACTATTTCCCATCATTTTCTTGATTTGTTTCTTGAAAATCAACAAAGGAAGTTATGAACAGTCATGATACTTTTAATTTTGTTCTTCCTTCCAATTTATGATTATATTTGCTAAAAAAACAAAAAGAAAAAAAAAAACACTTAAAAAGGAGAAACTCTCAAAATTTTTACCTTTTTTTTTCCTTCATCAATATATTTAAGGGTTAGGGTTAAATTGTTAAAATATTAAAACAAGATTTTTTAACCTATTTTTCCTTATCAAAATGAAATATTGTAGGCAATTTCTATGGTTGTTTTGAAAAAAATAATAACCAAAGGGCCTTTGGTATCATAGCATGAGTCTCACTTAAAACAGAGTGTGTATTTTTAAATGTATAAATCTTTGATATGATACCTTTTTTTCTTCATCTATAGTATTATTTTTCATTAACACACACTAAAACATTTACTTATTTTCCCCTTGATTTTAGTAGTTGGTTTGTACACCAACCAAAATCATTTTTATTCTTACCTTATTTGAGTGTAATTACAATTTTTTAGGTGTTTGTCCTTTGACAAAGGACAATAACTAGTTTACAACAAAACTACAACTACAATGGTAAGAAAGCACACTAACTCATTAAATGTGACACAATAAATGGTCACTTAAACCTTCAATAATTGTTCACAATGTATGTAATGAAACTTAATGCTGGTGCCACACTTACTTCATACTAATAATTGTTTAATCACTTCCACTTAAAACAATATTATATGCTTGCAAAACATATATCTATATATGGTAAAGCTATTTTTACGTGAATTTTTATTCTTTTGTTGTACTTGAATTGATTTTCTTGTCCTATTTGTTTTCTGGTAGATGAGGATTTACCGGTAATGGATTGGAACACGAGGTACAAGATCGCTGTTGGGACCGCACGAGGGCTTCACTATTTGCACAAAGTGTGTCCAAGGAGAATAATTCACCGAGATATTAAAGCTTCCAATGTTTTGGTCACTACAGATTTCGAACCACAGGTACGAAATCAATTTAATTATTTTTCACAAAATTGAGGCTATGATTAATCTATATTTTAAATTAAATGTCACAAGTTTAATGTTATGTATAATTACTAGATATCGGACTTTGGACTTGCGAAATGGCTTCCTTCACAATGGACACACCATTCCATTGCTCCAATAGAAGGGACCTTTGGGTAACTTCACTTGTTTTATTTGTATTTTTTTATGTCGATTTTTATTAGCCTTCATTGATTTATGTTTTTTTTCTTTTGTCGACAGACATTTGGCTCCAGAGTATTTTATGCACGGTGTAGTCGATGAAAAAACAGATGTCTTCGCTTTCGGTGTTTTCCTACTCGAAATTTTATCCGGCAAGAAATCCGTCGACGGCTCCCATCAAAGCTTGCATGGCTGGGTAAAGCCAAATTCTTAACTAAGTAACACTTTCTCGTTTAATACAAAATCAACTTGCAGTAGGTCACCGTGAGAATCATAAAACCACTTATCCTGTATTGCTTTAAGTGTAATACATTAGATGATTATACAACTTTTTAACTTTCATCTTTCCCTATATATCTTTTAAGCTTTACTTACAAGTCTATTATGTGATTATCATAGTCCCCTTCTTAAAATGATTTTATATTAAGCGCGTGATGTATAATAGAAAACAAATTGTATTTGAATTAATATATATTTGAATTTATATAGGCAAAACCAATACTAAAGGAAGGGGAGGTGGAGAAAATAGTGGACCCAAGACTGGAAGGGAAATACGATTTGTCGCAGCTTAGTAGACTTGGGTTCGCAGCATCTCTCTGTATTCGAGCATCCTCCACGTGGCGACCTACGATGAGTGAGGTGTGTATTCTTTTCATAATTATTTCACTAGTTTACAAAACATCTTTTAATGTAGGCCACAATTACTTTAATTAAACTTTAATAAAGAATATATATATATATATATATATATATATATATATATATATATATATATATATATATATATATATATATATATATATATATATATATATTGCCCTTTTCATTTACTATTAGAGATATTACTTTATAAGAAAATATTACTTGATAGGTGTGCGTAAAATTTAAATTTGAAATAGTTGGTAAATTAGGGTTTGATTTTGTATATATTTTAACTAGTGACATTTTTTATTTTTTTTACTTTGGTTGTCTAGGGTGGTAGCCACTTGTAAAATTCTCACATACTTATGTTTAAATCACAATTGATTTCGTTTATAATGATAAATACGAGCAAAAGTAAGGAAACATATATTTCTTACAAGTGAAATCCAATGTAAATCTAGTAAGATTGTCTTTAGCAATAAAAGTGAAAATTCAAAGTGTTATTAGTCAAAGTGTTAGTATAACTTATAAAAATTGATCAATGGACCACAAATTGAATAATGAAATTCCAATTTTGCTGAATTACTTATAAATTCAATCTATTTATATGACAAATAGTCATTTGGAAGTATTAGTAAAAAAAGTGAGAAAAAGACACTAAGTTTTATTAATTCTTTTGATGGCTGTCATCTTCCTTATGACGCTTAATTTAAGTTAAAACCATGCGTAGGGGACCATGTCGGAGCACATAAAATTAAATGTTTTAATATTTTATGTGAAGTATATGCTTGTCGAATTTTGGTAATTTTAAAAGATTGATTTTACTTTAAATAATAAGAGATGAATTGAATGTAATTAACCTAGACTAAACAAGTGGATAATGTGACCTTAAAATATATATCCTTGTCCCTTCATTATTCCAATTAACACCCTAGCATAATATTTTATTTGTCAATTCAACAATTTATAAAATTGCTATAATTTGTACATCAAAGTTTAATAACAAGCAAAAACATAAAAACAGTTGTACATGTGATACAGTTTGTTTGGTTTTTTTGTCTAAAAATATGTACTTTTAAAAATAATAAATGCATACTAACTTACTCTAGGAACTAGGGTACTTTCAAGTGTCACTAGACAATAGTAAAACTCATGGTTCATGATACCAGGTTCGAATTAATCTTTACATGGTTCCTAGTTCATACGTACACACTTTTAGCTTGTGGCCTAGACTACCCGCAGCCCTACTTATTTTTGTGAACTATCTTATACTATACTACACGTGACTATATATAAAAGTAACATTTTTAAGTTTTTAGTTCTATATTTTGATATACATTTTATTAAAAAGACTGAGTTGCATCCGACTTACAAAATTTCTAGTCTTGTAATATTTAGAAATACCTTTTGTTAGATAAAACTCAAACTCTAATGAAAAAAAAAAAGGAAACCCGTAGGTTCAAAAAATTAAAAAAATATGTAATAGTCTTAAAAATCTATATAAAAGTGGCAATCGTTTTAGAAAACGTTTTGCAAATCGTTGTCATCTTCCCAATGCGACACAAGTTTAATTGCGTGAAGGCACGTATGTATTATTTTTCTTGACTTTAGCTTTCGTCTTCTAATAATCAAAGTAATGAAAATCACATTATAGTTTAAGATGTTCTTATATGATGGTTTTAATATCATATATGAATGTTATATTTCACCTACCTCCCATTGGTCACTTGGATTCAACATCATACAACAGTAGACATCCATGTGACTTATACATATGGCAGACTTCAAAATAGTTATATCATTAATTAATTATATCAAAACTGACAGCGATTTAACGTTTTATCCCTTTAATGAATACATTATTATTGATAATGAAAGACCACCTTAATGTCGTGACATAGTCAATATTGGGATTTTGTTTGTTTCTTTTTCTTTAATCAACTATTTTTAACTAGGGTTTTCTATCACTCTTTTTGTTTTATTTGGAAATCATATCAATTATTTTATATATATCATATGGTTTGCTACATAAATAACTGTTCTTTGTAAATATTATGTTGATGTTTGATGCTTGTTTTGTAGATTCTTGATGTAATGGTTGAAGAAGAGCTAGATAAAAGCAGATGGAAAATGCCCGACGAAGAAACAGAAGAACAAGACGACTTTTGGGGTTTTGAGGATCTCGAGTTTGAATTTTATGACAGTAGTACCTCCTCGCCTTCTCTCCAAGACTCAGTGTCGACAAAAAGTAGTTAGATAGGAAGGACACACGAGGGAGCTTATTAGATGGTTCATGTGTATACACAGTCTATCTCACATGGATAATACAATTCGACGCGTAATATTATTATTTTGTGAGCAGGGTATATACACATTGGAACCACACCAGTCTTTATTATGTACATAAAAAGTTTTTATTATATTGATATAATATGTGCAAAAAAATTAGGCTATTCACTTTTTATACTTGAAAGTTTTAGAGAGAAAAATAATAATGTTATGATAATGTAAGTTGCCCCTTTGTTAGAAATAAATGGGTCAATCATCGATCAACATCACATGGAGAGTATGCTCATAAGATTGCACAATCATGGGGGCTAGTGACCAACTCAGCTTTGGAAGTCCAGCTCATAATAATAATTCTACCTGTGACAAAACCAGCGTGTAGGACATGATACACCAAGATATATCCCGTCATTTTGTGGCTCCTGACTAACATAGAAGTTGTGGGTTTAAATTTGTCTAAACGGATTGAGGTCTATATCGCATCGAAGTAGTGTGCAAATTTAGTTAATATTGTTGGGTTATGGAGGCTTTAGTTAAAGGGGGTGTTGCCGGCCCTAATTCGAGTAGGCCTTCTTGTTTGCAAAAATATTCATATTAATTCTTTATTATAAATAGATGATGGAGTCTTTGTAATTCTTGTAGCATAGATTAATGATATACCTTAGTTGTATTAATTGGACGTAGGTCATATCGATCAAACAATTATAAATCATTTACGTTTATTTTTTTCTTTATTGATCGTGTGTGTGTGAGTTTATTGTTTGAGTATATTTTGATTGTTCTAGTCCTAACAACTGATATAAGAGCTTTATGCTCTTGATCATTGTTTCACGGATCGATCTTCTTTTAAGAAGTTTGAAATTTTTAAGTTTTGCCTGATCACAGCCGCTAGCAGAGTGCATGTTGTTGGCAATCTTCATTAGTTATTCTACCACCACCATCGACCCGATTTCGCCATCGCAGACCATGTTATCGTTCATGAGTAGGAAATCTGGTAAGTGCTCGTGGGAAAAAGAGGGCCTGGTTCAGTGAATCTCCTATGTGAAAGAAGGTAAAACTTTGCTAAGGAGAAAGCTAGAGCTAGTTTATAGATTCAAAACGAACGAATAATACATAGAGGTGTTGCTAAAATAGGAGCATAGTGTTGAAAAGTCTCTATTGTTGATTATTTGCTTGTAATGGAGAGTGTAGGTTTTTAGGATATATCAGATACCAACATAGTGATAGTTGTGATACATTAGGAGTAAAGGAAAGAAAGGGTCATTGGTAAAGGAGATCATGACAACACATAAGTTGAAGCTTGTTGTAGCTTTAGCTTGCCTTTAAAAGTAGTTGAGAAAGCAACTACAACTAGTAGAGTGGGAGGTTACATAAAGGCTAATCAAGGCGGAGCGTAATTGTAACGAAACAAGTTTTTGAAACATAATAATAAACGTTGCCCTTTTGAATTTTGATGATTATATATTTAATATTTTGATTGGGAATGTGAAAGTGTTATAAACTAAAAGTAAGAGCTAGCTATATGTTAGTAAATCCCAAACTTTTTGAGAGAAAAGATTCTAAGTTAGAAGTTAGTGTATAACGTGCAACTTAATTAAAATTTGACCTCTTAAAAGGAGAGGGGGAAATCGACACACACATACTATGTATGAGTATGTTCATGTTGTGAAAAGGAGCAAGAGATAAGAGGAAGAGGAAGAGGAAGAGGAAGAGGAAGAGAAGCGAGTTCAAATCCAGGTTTTTGCATGTTAAATCCATCCATTTACGTGTTAAGATAATAAATTCATAATCTAAAGTAAGTTTTATTCATCCCTACAATGAAATCATGAATGTGTTCTTAAATGACAAATGAGTGTTGTTCAAGAATGTTGAAATTAGGGATGAAATTACTAAAATTAAATTAGATAATCATGTATATGATATTATTCAAGGTAAATCTTGGTTGAATTGTGAGTTTTGTTATTCAATTGAAAGACATACAAAAACTAGGGTTCATATCCAAATTGGGGATTGGTTTCATATCCAAATTGGGGATTTCACCTAAATTGCTTATGCTTTAGTTAAGGTGATTTTGATTGTAGTAGTGATGCTTTATAAAGGGAAAGAATGAATAATTATATAAAATAAATGTAAATATAAAATGAATGTAATGTTGAGAAACCAAAAATTGGTGTTATGAATTGGAAATCAGGTTGAATGATGATTTTAAACTAGTAAAAAGTGATGTTAAATGATGATTTTAAACTAGTAAAGTGACCTGTATATGTCTTATGGATGTAAATGTTCAATTGTTTAAGCATTTGAAAAAATTAGGGCGTTTGGTTGAAAGGAATGGAATAGAATGAAATGGAATTGAGAAACTAGTATAATTTTCAAGTAAAATTATGTTTGAGTGGGTAATGAAATGTAAAATCCAAGGGAATGTTTCACCTCAAATTCCCTTGGTTGTGGGATTTCAAAATCCTTCCAACTAGAGAGGGAATTTGAAATCCTTCCACCGGCGAGTGGCGGCGCCACCAACTCCCGACTGCCGTCGCTTGCCACCACCGCTGACCCCCCCCGGCTGTCGCCCTGACTGCTGCCGCCTGATTGCCGCTGCTTGACCACCGACAGCCGCTGATAACACAAACCTACCGATAACCGATCGTGCTTTCATCGTTATCGACAATCGACAATCGTCATTAAGCGCATCCGCGCCTATAAGCGGTCGTCTCCACCGACCGCGCCCGCAGTTGACAACCGACTGCCGTCGCCGAACCGCGTCGGTTTTAGATTCGCTAGACAGCGACTGACGGTTTTTGGCAACGTGCGTGATTGGTTGGTGGCGGCGGTTGATTATGGTTGGTTTTCAACAAACGGGCATGGTCCTTGGGCATGGTTGGTGGTCGCGGTCGATTGTCGGTGGTGACGGCGGCGGTGGTCGATGGTATGTAGCAGAGGAGATCAGTAATCGTGGAGGTGGTGATGGTTTGCAATGAGTGATAAATTTTAATTTCTTTATAAGTGTTTTCTCACAAATAACGCATTTGGAATTTAAATTCATTTTATAAATTCCAATTCTCTTGAATTCTAAATCTTTTGGAAAATATTGAATTCCATTTTCAATTTTTTCTAATTCCAATTAAAAATTTAATTTCCACAAATTGAACGAACCAAACGTACTTTTAATTACAACAAGTGGACGTAGATTATACCGACCAAATCACTATAAATCATTATGTTCTATTATTCTTTACTGATCACATGAGTGTGAGTTTATTGCGTGAGTATATTCTGGTCGTTCCATTACTAACATAAACAATCAGGCTTAGGTAAGGTTCACCAGTTAATCTTCTTATATCAAAAGCAAAAAAGAAATATGTGCCACGTCCTATGATTTAAACGCATTTGTTTTATACACATTTGTGTTTCTTGGTATGAATTTGAAACTTTATAGTAATAATATAAAAAAATTGTTCATATGGGTCATACCCATATCAAGAATGGTAACAGTTAGGTTCCAATGACAGCTCAACCATTTTAAAAAATCAGGATTCTTTTTCAAATTTTAATGTCAAGACTCTTGTTTTTTTTTATCTAGTTTAGGTACGAACAACAATAAACTAGAAAGCTTTATATGATCATATGTATTTATCGCCTCCTCAATATATATATGTTCATGAAGATTTATAGGCTTGTTATTTTTTACGGTTTCTTTTGAACTTTTGTAAGAAATCTTTTTGTAATTTCACTAAAGCTTCTAGTTCAATTATTTTTTATTTTAGAATAATTGAATTCATATTTTTGATTTTGATTTAGCGCAAAGAAATCACAAGCTTTGCAATTATGTAGATAACCACCTCAAGGTGGGCTAGTAGTGGCGCCTTGGTTTTTCTAAAGAAGACTCAGGTTCGATCCTCACTAGGTAACATTTTATAGAGACCAACTATCAACCCACATTGACAATCGGAACATGCCAGGTCAGGGTACAAGTGTTATGCGATTGTGGGGCAAAGATAGTACTTCGAACGTAACTCTTTGGCATGACTTCAAACCATGACTCAATTAATTCCTGCGATTTTCTTAATCGAAGGTGTCGCATACTGGTTAATGAGTCTGGTAATACTCATTTTTTTAGCAATAAGACAGATTAGGCAAAATTAACAAAATGATCACAAGCTTAAATGATAAATTGAAATCACAAATTTACAATAGATAAAGTAGAAAGTTAAAAGATAAACAGATCTATTATTATAATCTTTTCCATAAGAGTAGGGATAGGACTTAGGAGGGATGGAGAAAGATGCATGGAAGGAGTTTAGAGCTAGATTAAAAAATAAATAAAAAGAATACTAGTGGAAATGCCCGCGCGTTGCGGCGGTACGGCTGTTGCGTGATTTTTTGGGAATTCGATTTTAGTCAGTATCGGCTCGATGCGTTATAATATAAATCAAAAAAATCAAAATATAATTATTGAAAAAATTAAATGAAAGAAAATAATTACGTATATTACAAAAGTCTTTAAGACAAGTATATTATACCAACAAGATTAGTGAAAACATGGGTGGTATTTGTAGTCGGAAATCACTTATTACTTAGATTTTAAGGGGGTTTCATTTTATGAGTATAGGTTAGAGTTTTATGATCATCGGATGTAGATTTCGATGGTGATTTGCATATACCGGAGAAAGTTAATGGAGAAATTATTAAAACAAATTACCATCTTGATTGTTATTGAGCTTTTAACAACTGGCAAGGAAAAGGGGAAGAGGGATTAGTGCTCAATCGCTTTGAATGAACGGAACTAAAAGTAAATGTCGGTTTTGTTTGGCCACGTGTACATGCTTTAGCATTTATATTATAAGAATCATATATTATACTTTATTGTAAGGGTATAAATAAAATAAAATGGTTAATTTTTGAAATTTAAACATGACTTTTCATATAAGTGTCTTAATCCATATGTAAAATTATCATTCAATCCTGCTTTCAATTTTATCATAAAATATATAGATAAATATTAAAATTATTAAACTCACAATATGCCTATAGAAAAATATTAGCATTATAATTATTATAAACATGAAGATATATATATATATATATATATATATATATATACACACACACATAAGTTATGTACTTAAATATTTAAATAAAATAATACTTAATTTAAATAATATTTAGTTATAAAAATATAATTAGTAAATATAAATTTAAATGCCAATTTATAGTATTATAAATAAAATAAAATTTAATGAAGTGAATTAAAAAAATTTTATAATATTAAATAATGTATTAATAATGTTTATTAAATACATGAAAGAGATAAGGGCAAAAATATCAAAATTTAATTGATAAATTTACTATATTGCCCTTAAAGTGTCTTAAAATCTTAATAAAATTTCTAGTTTACCCCTTTTAAATGCCTTGCACTCCTTTGTATATGTTGATTCAAAACTTTTATGATTCGCAAAATTACATCTCTATCCAGAGAGATTATAAAATAGTATACATATAAGTATTCAAATAAAATAATACTTAATTTAAATAGTATTTAGTTAAAAAATATGATTAGTATTATAAATTTAAATATTAATTTATATTATTATAAATAAAATAAAACTAAATGAAGTGAATTAAATAATATCATATTATTACATAATACATTAATAATGTGTATTAAATAATACAATAATTAGAAGAAGTTAATTAAATGGGGGCAAAAGTGGAATTATTGTATAAATTACTTGTACTTTATGCTTAAAATGTTGTATAGATGTCTTACACTTTAAATAAAATTACCATCTTATCCTTCTAATATGTATTATATAGTAGTATAGATATAATTTAACATTAACGTGAAGGAGAGAGAGTTTGAATATGACTATTGGGCGATTGGCGATTGGCTATTGGCTAGAAATGAAAAGATAGACTTTTCTACCCTTACTCTTTCGACTAGATTATCTTTTGTCAGGTCCATATGTCTCACACATGGTGATCCACAAGCTCAAACAAGACGCCTCCCGTAATGGAGGAATAGTAACTTGAATGGATGACACATGACTTATTATCAAGCCGGTTATAATCATATTTTTAAATACAATAAGTGCTTCATATTTGATCTTGTTTAACTTCATTTTTAATTTCTTATCAAAGCTGGCTGTAATCGTATTTTTGAAATATTTAAAACCCATATTATATATCATATTTTGTAATGTCTACGGAAGTTTTATATCTATAACCTCTAATAAATTAAGGTTTTTTTTGCAACTTGTCATTTTTTAAGCCATTTTTTGCCACTTGTCATTTTTCTACACATGTACACATTAATTTTCCCTCCAAAATATTATTATAATAATTTAAATAATCATACAAATTTCTCTCTCTTATTAAAAATGAATTTTATTAATTACTATATTTCTCTCTCTTATCTAAATTTTTTTAAAATCAAACTCTCTTTTCATCTTTTAATTAAAATCTAAATAACAACAAACTAAAGTTTTATATAAAATGAAATTTTCTAAAACACTAAACATTTTTTAAACAAAATATTTTAAATCATTTTGTTTTTGAAAAAAATTATACATAGGTGAAATATTTTAAAACTAATGTCTTATTAAAACAACAAGAATAATTATAAACCAGTTTTTAAAAAACAAGATTTTATAAAAAATTTTTTATATTAAAAAACTTAAAAAATGTTTAAAAATAAAATTATTTAGCTAAGAGAGTTAAAAATTGTCTAATTATTTTATTTCTTGAACTATTACATATATATATATAATTTTTATTAATTATACTATTTGTTTATTTTACATATATATTTTACATTAAAATTTATTCCGTTTATTTAACGGGTTTTTAGCATTTCTATCTATCTATAAAACTAAAATAAGCGTAAAACAACTCTAAACCTCATTATACTTACTTTCTCATTTTTCTATATTATTAATAACAACATTGAATACTATTAATATTACTCATACCATTTTCAAATTAATAAAATGCATAATTCAATAAATTAAAAATCTATTTTTTTATTAAAAGCACACTTTGTAAAAACAAAATTTTTATAAAATACAGAATACAACGATTTTTTTTAAGAAAAATCATTTTTCTTAAAACAATATATTTAAAAATCACAATTTTTTTATAAAACAAAATTTTAAGAAAAATACATTATTATTTATTTACTTAGCTATTTATATGTAATTATAATCATATTTTATATTCAAGCATGATTTTATAATACATAAATTTTTATTAATAATTATTTAATATTTTATTTATTCAATCCGTGTATAACACGGGGACTAACCTAGTATATATATGTATGTATGTATGTATGTATGTATTGTTGGATGGTGTACAACTATGTATTACAATTTTTAAAATTGCCTTTAGTAACATAGAAAAAACATTCATTGTGTTGGTGGTAAGGCATTTGTGTTGTAAAGCCTCCGGTCTAGGTTCAAGGCCAAGGGCAATGGCGGAGCTTGAACTTTATCGGGGGGGGGGGGGGGGGGGGGGGGGGGGGGGGGGGGGGTGAAATTAGTTTTTTTTAGGGGGGCCGAACTTGATATTTATATAAAAAATTATACTACCTGGCCAAAAGTTTACACTATCGGACTAGAATTTAACACTACTGGCGAAGTGAAGCTTCGCCATTGGCCCAGGGACACCCCCTCCAGCCCAAAAACGCCTCTTTTTAATTGAGTTTAAAGCCCTTGTGAATAATGAAAACCTTGATGGTAACGACAATACAATTGACAAGATTAAAGAATACTATTGTAAAGAATACTATGATTGTGGATATTTACCTGCATGTGAACTTTCATGGTGCATATGCGCCTTTGATATCCATTACAGGACTCCATCTGTTATGAGACTTTTTTTTATCTTTCTAGTCAACAACAGTTTATATATGGTAAGGATGATGGATATTCTTAACAAACCTTTAGTGGCCTTGACAATGTTCTTAGAGTGGAAGAGCTGTGATGCTTCTAATAGGCACACAAAAGAACTTAACTATGTTGAATTCCGTACCAAGTTTTTATTGAACTTGCATGCAAAATGTTAATAGCCAAGAAAAACAAGGATCTCTTTTGGTAAAATTCACTCTATCTCATCATCCATTGGTGAAGCATATCTTTTAAAAATTCTATTTACCAAGGTTAAAGGGCCAAGGTTATTTGAGGAAATACGCACTGTTAATGGACAAGAGTGTCATACTTTTAGAGATGCATGCTACACTCTTAATCCTTTAGATATTGATAAAGTATATAACGAGTCAATCGAGGAGGCAAGTCATTTAGGCTCTGGTTACTATTTAAGGAGTTTATTCACAACCATGTTAATATCTAATAGTCTTTGTGGACTTGATTATGTATGGAATAATACTTGGAAGTTCTTATCAAATGATCATTCTATTCAAACAACGTCTTTTGTTAATATCTAATAGTCTTTGTGGACCTGATTATGTATAGGATAATACTTGGAAGTTCTTATCAAATTATCATTCTAGACAATCGTCTTTTGCTATAGGCTCTAGGTTAGAAAACTTTAAATCATTTAATTTTTTTAATACATCCATCATTTTATTTTAAATTTTATTTTTTTAGTGTGTGTGTGTGTGTATATATATATATATATATAACTATTTTGTTATAGGTTTAGCTCTTTTCGAAGATCTTATTAAGAACCTAACTTTGTTTGAAATAGAGAATGTTCTGTAACGTAATAATCGTACTTGGTGAAACTAGACGACAATGCCTTATCCTGATAATGATTCGATAGACACTTCCAACAACGTTCTCATTAATGAAGAGATTACTTACGATAAAGATGGTCTAACAAATGAATTTCATTCACTTTTTGATTTATTGACAGACGAGCAATGAACATTTTTCATGATATCATCAAGGTGGTCAACTAAAAAAAGGAGGTGTTTTTTTTTTCAACAGTTACGACGGGACGAGTAAAACCTTTATGTGAAAAAACATTGTCTTCGTATATCACATGAAAGGTTGAAATAATTCTAAATGCTGCATCGAGTGAAATCACATCTTTATTACTATCAGGAGATAGGAAGACACTCCAGATTTTAGATACCATTAAATCTAAATGAGGATTCTCTTTGTTGTGTGAAGCCGAACAACAACGTTGCTCATTTGTTAAAACTAGTAGTAAGCCCTAGCGTTGCAGCAGATGACGTAAAATTATGCCAAATAGCACCAATGACATAACCGTCAGTGACCATAAATATAAAAAAGCTCATATTAAAAAATAAAAATTTAAAAATTAAAACAAACGAAAAGTAGACGTAAAAACGTTGATCCGTGCAAGCGAAACATAAAACATCTAAAATAATAAGTAAGTCGATCTAGGACCAGCGTGTTGCCACGGGGCTGTTAAACGAGGCAAAATAAGCATAAAAACTTAAAATTACACACGTACGCTACGACGTGTTAACTCGCAAATTTTAGATCGAAACATAAAATGAAAAAAGTTTTAAAATATGAAAAATATAAGGGATCAAAGTTGAAAGTAAAAAATATTGGGGTTATATTGTAAAAGATGTAAAAGTATTGGGTTAAAATATAAAAAATTAAAGATTAAAAGAGAGACAAAAAAAGAAGACAAAAGGTGGGTGAGTACAACCCACTAAGCTCATGGTACAACTAATGATGTATAACCATGTTGATAATTAGTATATATATAATTAACAAATTTGATCATTTGGAATGAGTCACCAATGATTCACGAACATGCTTTTGAGGCTTAGATAGAATTCTTAAAGATCTCCTAACGTATGGAGGTGAAGATGTTAACAACTTACCATTTGGAAGAAAGGTCATTGTATTCGGATGAGATTTTCGACTAATTCTCACTATTCTCCCTAATGGAAGTAGGCAAGAAATTTTCATTGACATCCTTAAGTTCTTCGTATATCTGGTAGCCTTGCAAAGTCCATAGACTAACAAAAAATATGCGTTTATCAACAGTATGTGAAGCATGTAACATTGAAGAAACAAATAATTTTGGAGAATGGCTTTTAGATTTAGGTGAAAGTTATCTTGGGTGTTCTAATGATGGCGAGAAAAATATATACATACCTAATAATCTTTTAAACTCAGATTCAGTTGATTTTATTTTAGATTTTATTGAGTTTGTGTATCCTTCAATATCCATACTAATTTCAGTAAGCCAAATTTCTTCCGGGAGAGGGTCATTCTTGCGCAAGAAAACTAAGTTGTTCAAGAAATCAATAATCGTTTTCTATCCATTTTCCCTAGCAATGAAAAAGAATACCTAAGTTCGGATACTTTAGGCCAAGAAGAGTATGTTAATTACACATTTGATGAGAGTTTATGTTCACAAGATTTTCTAAACGGCCTAAAGGTATTTGGTTTACCAAACCATTTTTTAGTGTTAAAAGTTGGTGTTCCGGTTATGCTTCTAAGAAACATTGATCAATAAATGGTTTGTGTAATGAAAAAAGGCTTAAGGCGACATCACCATACAATCAAGTTATAGAAGCGGAGATTCTATCCGAAAGTAACATTGGAAATCACACATGCATTCCAAGACTCAGCTTGACACCTTTAGATAAAATAATTACTTTCAAGTTTAAAATAAGACAGTTTTTATTAGCTGTATGTTTTGCAATTATAATAAATAAAAGTCAAGATCAATCTCTCTCTAGAGTTGATTTACACTTGAAGGAAACATGTTTTTACACATGGTTAATTATATATAGCATTAGCAAGAGTGGAAAGTAGAAATGGACTCAAACTGAAAGTTTTAGATAAAGACAACAAACCTATTAATGTTACAATCAATGTGATTTACAAGAAAGTTTTTATACATCTATGATTTTATAAATTTTAGTTGTAGTTTTATTATTATTTTTTAACGTAATCCTTTATGCTAATCTCAACAATCAAGAACGTATATTTATAATGTTAAAAATATATAGATCTGATTTATGTAATACACAGTTAACTAAAGCTAGAATATGATAGTCTTTACGTGGACATAACCCACCAAATTTTGGTTCGTCATTATCCCCTTCATATTCCATAATTGTCGATAGACACAATAGTATATGAATTAAAAATAATTACTCATTTTATTCATGTTTTAAAGAGCATACTGCAGTATTTTTAAACTTTTCGTTTTCTTATGTAAAGATAGGATGTTATCAACGACTTTTTTAACGTTTTTATCTTTTTTATTATATAAAACCGCAATACATGTGGTTACGTCGGTGAAGTTTCCAATGGTTTCGTTTTTGTTATATAAAGCTATAACATATGGGTTTACATATAAAATATGTTTTTTTAATCTTGAGTTTTGAGTATCGCTCCATCCTGAGGTAACATGTGTAGAATACACGTACTTATTTTTATTAACGTTTTCACTTTATTTTCACGCTTTTACTTTATAATTATATATGCATCACGTTATTAAAATAAATCTCTATTCGTCAACTTCCATCTCTTGTTTTTTCCTCAATATTTTGCTGTCATAAACATTGCACGCTTGTTGCTGACCCAACCAATCATCAATTGTCATCAAGCAAAGTTAAATTCTTTTAAATATTAAAGTTAAATTCTTTTAATTATTTTTGTAGAACAGCAAGCAAATTTAATTAAAAGGTCGGAATGGATTAATTTACATGTTGCAATTGATAACATATTAAATAGAAACGACCAATATATATCTATTTTATAGGAACCGGTTCAAACATAGTGGTTTCGGTTGGATTGACCTATCGATCACAAGGCCATATTTTTTTGTTTTTAGTTTTCTCAAAATGCAAGAGCATATTTAACAATAAAATTTGATTAAACTGATCCTAAGACCTTGTTAAGTTTATCTTTTCACTAAACCTTTAAATTTACCAACTAAAGAAAAAAAATATAAAATAAATCACATCATTTAGATCGGAAGGTCATTCGTATGAATTGTGGAATATGCTAAGCAGCTAATGTATTTCACGTATTTTTTCCTTAATGTAGCATCCTATAATACAGATGTATAAAAAGTCATATATAACAATACTAGTTTTAGTAAACACGTGTATTACACGATCTAGTAAATAAAATATTAAATATAATAAAAATTTATTAACTATAATACAATATTTTATAATAAGATACGATTGAAATTACGTATAAATACTGAATATAAGTAATAACACAATGACATCAACTTTTTAAATTTTTTTGGCAATTTTTTTCAAAAAAATTAAACATTTTGTTTCAAAACAAACCGTTTAAGAAATATCTTTTTTAAAATTTTTATTATTATTATAACTCATAATTTTAATTATTTTTTATTTATAAAAAATTTACATTTTAAAAACAATAATTTTAAAATATTTCGTAACTTTTTAAAAAGTTTGATGTTTCAAAAAATTTCTTATTTTATAAGAAAATGTTTGTTTAGAAACAAACATAATAAAAAAGTTCTCCTGGCTGCGATTTTCGGAATCAGTACGATACCAGTACTGAACACTATCCCTAGATGGCTAGATACATATAGCCAACATTATTTGTATTTGCATAGAAAACGTTGTGCGCACATCAAAATTCTAATAAGACAACTTCTTGTATATTAAGAATGATTTTGATAAAACACGTAAGTCACCTTCATATAGGGTTCACAGCCAGGTTACTTGTGAATTCTTTTTCTTTTATTTTATTTATTTTACTAGTGTCATTCTTCAAATATATTTGATGAATCATAGTCACTCGAGTATTGAGTACTGTCGGATACATATACAAACACATAAATAACAAGGTCTAATCGTATCCAAACATAATATAAGCAGTCTGGCTCTTGAAAAGGATCTATCATGAAGAAGGTAATCATGGATATTTCAACCAACACAAGAAATTAATGAAGGGTTTGTTTATTGCATACAAATAATACAATAAAAGCTAATAAGTAGTTGGCTCAAATGAATACATTCCCAAAACCATAATACATCAATTCATAGTACAAACCTTAATACATAATGTACAAGTCATCTTTACCAAACAATTCTATAGCACCTACCCTAGGACATGAGTCTTCCAACATTCTGAAATTCTTTCAAGGCTAATCAATCAAAGCATGAATGAGTGGCAGTTGAGAAACAGTTGGACTAACTCCTCTCTATTAATGCCCTTTTTGATAAATTATTATATAATTAGCACACTAATTAATCAATCAATCAATTAATTAAAAGAATCACATGGTTGGTAGTTCAACTTTAATCTTGATGATGTATTATATAGCAGGTGGGTGTGGGTAGAAGATCTGGTTAATCTTGTATGGACTTTGAAGTTGTAGTTGCACAACCTGTGTGCTGCTTCTCAGTACAAAAGACAAAAGTTTGACTTTTTTGAAGTCAAATTGGATGAGATCATTCACTGGTGACATTAGAGAGTCAAATGCATACATTTGACTTTGCAATTGGCATGATTCAGAAACAAGCTATGGAAAGATATGGCAAGATCTAAAAAAACAAAAAAAATATTGCAATTGTGCACAAGGATGTATGACATATAGAACACGGCATGATATTGGCATAAAAGGTCAACTACCAACGATTAGATAAATACAGGGCTGAGTTCAAATGTTCAATATAGGATCAATTTTAAACGTAAAATTAATGGCACCAAATAAACACAAGTACGCGGTGCTGTAGTTTTAGTGGTAGAGAGAAAAAGAATGTAGTTATATAATATCCTTACGTGTCACAGTTAAAACAATATGCAAATGTGTTTATGTAGTTCTTTATATTCTATAACTAGAATTTATATACATTTTGATCATGCTCAACTTGCTATATGTATAGATGAAACTAGAAAATGGGTATTACTGGAAACACTATCTAGATTAGTGGATTATTAGTATGAAATTAGAAAGTTCTAGACCTGGAACCCATTTCAAAACCTGAAGTTGACCCGACATGATTTCAAATCAGTTTCACTAAAACCCGGTTCCAACCTGACTTAACGCGTATGGTTAAGATTAGTTCCTAAATCTATTTGTTGTAACCGGTACCGACCCGGACTAACCCGGTTTAAACCAGATTATTTTCCCCACAAACATCAGCATCAACTTGAACCGGTTGAAATAAATGAACCGGTTTGGGCCAAAAACCTATGCATATAGTTACGTGGCTTTATTCTATGTCAACTTGTGAGAAGATAAACCTTCTTGGAGCCCAAATATATTTGTCAATAGGGCCAATAGGCTCCTTAAATGACACTCTCAAGTCCAATTGAACAAATATGATCTATTAAGCCCAAATATATTTGTCAATAGGGCCAATAGGCTCCTTAAATGACACTCTCAAGTCCAATTGAGCAAATATGATCTATTAAGCCCATATATATTTGTCAATAGGGCCAATAGGCTCCTTAAATGACACACTCAAGTCCAATTGAACAAATATGATCCATTAAGCCCAAATATATATTCGACTAAGTACCACTTTAAGAGTTCGAGTGTAGGAAATTTTATTGAACTTTTACTGGCTTACAACATTCTTGTAAAGTGGTTATTTAAATTTGACCGTAGTTTCAACACTCCTTTACTAAAAGAAAACATTCTTATTACTTTATCACGTGAATCCTACGGATTAATAGATCATGTGTGGAATGCATAATTCGATTAACATGAAAAATCTTTTTTTCTTCAAGTAATTCTCTATCATTAAATTCTTTGTAATTTCTTTGTCATTTAAGAACATGAATACGATAAATAATAATATGCTCTAACAACACATGTTAATTATTTCTACATAAAACACGATTAATAAAAATAAGAAAAGTAACTAGAACATTCAATTTGGTGTTTGATGTGAGACAAATAACTGGAATTAACGATTCATATACAAAGAGTGGGAGTGTGAAAACAAAAGTACACATTAACTTGATTTTAAATAATTTTATTTGTTTTCATTTAAAAAACAAATCACAAAGTTGTCACTTACGATAGAGATTAAATGTTAACTATTTTTTATTACGATAGCCCATTATATCAACTAGTGGTTCACAACAGGCCGTGTCGTCACTGTAAGTTAGAGTTATAATGATAAAACGTACTAGTGTTCTACAACGAATGTTAAAAAAATTAAAAAAATATAACAAGACTATACTTGAATTAAAAATATTAAAACGTCTATCTAATGATGTAATTTGTATAAAAAAATAAAATCATACAAAAAAATTAAGAATGTTTTAAAAAGAGGGTGAAGTTTTTTGAAAAAGTGAGAGAAGAGTTGAAAATAAGATAAAATTGTTACATTAGTGTTGTAATGTGATGTAAAAGTTAGTTACAATGCATAATTATGATGTAAGTGTTTATTACATTAGTGTTAATAGGTTATCGCAATAAAGGTGCGTTAATAACTATTCCCTGCCCTTATCAGCTATACATGTCATTGATTAGTTGTATATATGCTTCCTTAGCTGATAATCTACTTTCGTACTTAGATGATTTGGCAAATCTAAAATTTTCATATAAAAGTTTTGGATGTTTCCTTATCATTAAATAACATCATATTTTCCTTCCTAAGCACTTTCCATGTGTTTTCTCAAGTGGGGTGTTCACCAAATGTTTGCTAGAGCGTATATGGTCTTATTCCCTTATTTCATACGTCATGTAATAATAGAGCTCGTTAGTATCCTGATGGCATATTGGCATTGGAGTAAATTATCAACATGCTCATTGTCCAGGTGGATATCATGGGTTGATGGGTCGTGTCATGCGTTTGAACGTCTCTCTGCTAGGGTCAACAAACTCAACACATTCCTTGATGAATCGTACTCGTGATCACAATGGAAGAACCGTTATAAAACCTATGAATGTCGATATGATGATGGAGATGAGTCACAACAAGACATCTAAGTTATAATAGAGGTGTGTTTTTTACCTACCAATCCCGAACCAAATCAACCCAAACTCAATTAATGACTAACCCAAGCAAACCAACCCAACAATTACATTAAACCAAACCTGATTTTTATAAATTGTATGGTAATTGGGTTGCTTGTGTGAGAATCGGTAGAGACCCTGGGCCTCACATCAATAATTTCACTCGCTATCGTGCCCTAACGAGTGCTCTTCCATACCTCATATCTCTTATCCTATTAAACAAACTTCTTGTTCATGCATGGCTCCCTTAGAGCCACACATGAAACCACTTCATCTTAATCATCTATTACATCATAGACCTTATAACATATGGGCTTCAACTCCTCCATGATCACCCCACACAGGGCTCATCAACAGGCCATCGTGTCTTCCTTTGAAACAATCTTATCTATGGTCCTCTAAATGCCAACATATTGTTTCCATGGGTAGTTGGCTTCAGAATCTTCTATGTCAACTTCACCGACCTCTTCAACTATAGTAGATTATAATAATGTTACTGTTGTGTACCTAACCACCAATCATATTCAACATCAACGAACAAAACATATAGAAATTGACATTCGTTATGTTCGCAAAAAATAATCTATCTACCGCATTCATGCTCATTATCTACCTTTTGCTTAACAACATGTAGATATTTTGACCAAAGTCTCCTTTCTCCATCATTTCATGATTTTCGTTCGAGTCTCAACATCTGTCCATCTGAATGTAGGGGCATGTAAGACTATATTTATAATTCTCGTTCAATACATAGCATGCTTGATTCAATCGTCATATTCGTGTATGTAATTCCCATACCTTGATTACCTCCATGATTGTCTTCTTTCCTATTGTAATTAACAATGTACTCTTTTATAGATTTGTATACCTTCATATATCAATGTGAAGTACAAGATTGATTACTATTTTTTCTCATACGGGGAGTCACAAGCCCTAAAGCTAGTAAAGTTAGTGTTTGGGCACCCATTTTTAAAAGGACCTCCACAAAATATGTGTCAAAATTTTTATACATGTATCAAGTCTTTATACATGTAAAATTACATTGGGCTTGGTAGATATAGGGCCTCATGAAGTGGACTAGTCCAGACTTCCCTTAATTAGATGATCAACTTAACTATAACAAATAAAAAATTTACACAGATAATTAAAGAGACGTAAAGAATAAAATCAACAATCAAAGAGGTTAGAGGTGCTAATTTTGTAACAAAGTTAACAGATAAGAACTCCATCCTAAAACTAGTCTCGTGAAGAAGAAAAACCCATTTAATCTATAAACTCTACAGTAGTTGTATGTCAGTTGTTAAAGAGTCACTTAACCATCCTCTCCACCGCTTAATCGTCTATTCAATCCCACAAATTAATCATCAAATTATTCAATTGTTTTTTTATAGCATCTGCCCCATACCCAAACCCAAAATCGTTGTTAACTATCTCCAAAGTCGTTCAATGATGTAAATGCTTCAAACCAATATCTAAGACTCCTTTCAAAATATGTCTAGAGATATGTTAACTATCTCTGAATTTCTCTTTATTGGTAATAAACAACATCATAATATAGTTATAAATTTATAGCATACTATGTTTAATAAACTCGAGTATTATAGGGTTGAATAAAAAAATAATAAGTAAAATGAAAATTTATTAATTACAACATGATATTTTAATATAAGAGATGACTAAAATCTTTTTTTTTATTATAAATAGAATTAAAATTCGTTTCAAGAAAACGTTTTAAAAAATATCATTAAAATTTTTTTTTTATAAATCTCAATATTAGTAATTTTTTGTTTATAAAAATTTTACTTTTTTAAAAACACTAATTTAAAATATTTTGTATAAAAATTTTAAATGTTTTAGAAAATTTTCTTATTGTATAAAAAAATTTATTTATTTAAAAATAACATTAATAAAAAGATATATATTTTAATATAATTTTTCTTAATATAAAAAAGAATTAAATAGTATTATTAGTTATTAATATGATTATTTAATAGGAGATAGAAGCGAAAAATATTTGTTATAACATTAATCAAAAGATATCTTTCTTAATTTATTAAAAAACTTAATCTAAAAAAGAATTAAATAACATTATTAGTTATTAATTTGCTTATTTAATATGAGAGATAAGCAGAAAAATTTTGATAAAAAAAAATATGATGTTATCAGATGTACCTTATCAGAGGGAGATATGAAATATGATATGAAATGTTAAACCAATATCGTGCAAGAATAGAGCCACTAGATAGAAATTAAAGTTAGCCCAGTATTTGTGTTTGACATTTCACATTATCATGACTTTCTTAAAACAAATTTACGTTGTCACAAAATCATTTTTTTTGGGGGGGGGGGGGGGGGGGGGGGGGGGGGGGGGGGGTTTTTTTTTTTTTTTTTTTTTTTTTTTTTTTTTTTTTGTGCTTGTGGTGTTAAATTTTAGCATGATAATGTAAATTTTTGGCTTGATAGTGTAAATATTTATATAAATATATATCGAGTTTTGCCCCCCTAAAAAAGATTAATTTCGCCTCCGCCCCACTTACGGAAGAGGTCAAGCTCCGCCACTGCACAAAATCAATTCTAAAATACAATAACCTAGGTTGTTGATCGGGTTTTGGGTTAATCGGTTCGGGTTATTCGGGTTTTTTAGTGTTGAAGGTCTACTCGAAACCTGACCCGAATAACATTCGGTTTAATCAGTTTCGGATTGTTCGGGTAACGGGTTATTCGGGTCGGGTTTCAGGTATTAAGCAATAGATTTATTTAAGTAGATTTTAATGAATTTTGTTATGAAATCTTATAAAATTAGTGGATTTAACTTAGTTTACTTATATAAGTTATAAATGTGCTTAAATATATAATTGTATACAAACAATTTGCACTATTCGAATGATATAAACTAATGTATACAAATAATTTACTTGATTATAATGGGTGCTGTTCGGGTTATTCGGATTTCGGGTTAATCGGTTCGGGTTATTCGGATTTCGGGTTAATCGGTTCGGGTTATTCAGGTTTTTGAGGTTATAAAATCTATCCGAAACCCGACCAGAATAAGAATTGGTTTACTCAGTTTTCGATTTGTTCGGGTAACGGGTTGTTCGGGTTAGGTTTCTTCGGGTAGGGGTGAGATCGGGTCAGGCGGGTTAATCGGATACGAATAAATTAACGAGCCTACAATAACCGAACACTTTATTGCTAGACATGAATTCACAAGCCTGGTCTAAACACTATTGACCTTAGTAATTTCGTCTTACTAACGACCATGCCGGCTAAGCATGTCACATTATTTAATTATCAATGTCCTGTACAAATAATTATTTTATTAAGTTGTCATGATTCAAGCTGTTACAACTTGCAATTCGAGGCATGCGCCAGGCCATGATTTTTGTAGCCAATTCAACAATGCAAAAGCAACCCTTTGATATTAAATAAAATGCACCATCTTTTTAGGTGTTTACTAGGCTAAAAATCCAACATTTGCAAGTTGGTTTTCGAAGTTATCACAAAATTAATTGTATCATAAGATTTAATTTTACATCATTATCAGTACAAATTACTAAGCACCAAAGTGTTATTGAATTGAAACTTTACATACAAAAAAGTATATTACATTTACATTCAAGCAAGAAGTAGAGTATTGTCACATTTATAAACTGACATTTCCTAATAGTTCAAAATAAAACTAGAGATGATTTAAACCGAGGCCATTGTGATCTCATGTCTGTTCATGATGGGTGTCCCCGTTACGACCGTAGATTTAGTGACCACTTCAGATGATGACCAATCAGAACCACCTACATTCCACGCGATTCGAGCCAAAGAATCACCAGCCTCATTAGCCCCAGAAAATAAATGGGCAAAAGGGTTTAAAGGCTCAGGAATCTCTAAAGCACCTTCCAACATTTTCACAACAATGCTCATCACGGGTCTGGTCTCAGGCCTATACTGAACGCAACAAAGCGCTACTTTAACCATCCTTTCCACCACTTCTTGATCATTCTCTTCAATCCCACAAACTATCATCAAATCATTCATTTGTTTATTCTCGTATTTGCCCCACGCCCAAATCGGGAACCATTGTTGACTATCTCCAAGAGTCACGTCCATGTTCCTCCTTCTCCCGATAATCTCAAAAAGCAGCATCCCAAAGCTATAAACATCACATTTATGTGTGACTGGAAGAGGCATCCAAAGCTCAGGAGCAGCATAGCCCGGGGTCCCTCGCCCCCCTGTCATGGTTATATGTGTGTTATCCCTGTTACAAAGTTTAGCCAAGCCAAAATCCGCTACTTTTGCACAAAAATTTGAATCCAAAAGTATGTTTCCTGGCTTGATATCATAGTGAACTATTCTCTGTGGGCACTCTTCGTGCAAGTACGCGATCCCTCTTCCCGTCCCTAAGGCAATCTCATGGAGCTTTTCAAATGCTATGGTATCCTTTCTATTGGCTTTAAACAAGTGATAGTCCAACGAGCCATTGACCATAAACTCATAGACAAGAGCTCTTAAACTCGCCTCAAAACAAAACCCATAAAGCTTAACAAGGTTAAAGTGGTGGGTTCGTCCCATGGTGCTCATTTCAGCCATGAATTGTTCTTCAATCCTCTTGTCTGAGGTCCCATAGAGTACTTTCACAGCAGCAAAGGTTTCGTTGCTAAACATTCCCTTGTAAACCGTCCCAAACCCACCTGAACCCAATACAATGGTGAAGTTATCTGTGGCTAGCCTTAGTTGTTGAGCTGTGAACCGAATGGGTTTCTCTCGTTCCATGTCGTTGATGAATTTGGCCATCGCGAGGGGGATAAAGCGCGAGTCGTTGTTGAATACCTGCGTTTGCACACTAGATCTTCTTTTGCTGAAGTGTTGGCATACACATATGATGATGCCTATCTTTACAGCAACAACTGCTAAAAAAAACCATTAACATCAAAATCTTCTTTTATACCAAAGGGCTTTCAGAATAACAATATTTGGTGTGTACATATGGATTAAATGTGTGCTTGCTATTTTAAGAAATATCAAGAAACTATTGTTAACATATAATTGAATAACTTACCAACAAGAGCAACAACAACAACGGCACCTTCGCTACCACTACCATTGCTTGACATAATATTTGAAAGACAAATTTGAATTGAAACCTTTAAGGATTCAAGAGTGCATACAACAGAGAACAAAAAGATGTAGGATTTATTGATGTTGTTCTTTAACGGTATAACAACTTGTTTAAGTATTTGGATGTTGTAGTTTGATTGGATTTAGTGGCAAAAGCGTTGAAATTGTCAACAATGGGAGGCAATAACAATGAAATATTTTGTTTTGTTTTTATTCATTTATAAAAACGCATTTGATTCAATCATACAAAAGGCAAAAATTTAACTTTGGGAAAATAGGTTATTACTCCTATAAGAATTAGGATGGAATTGAGCGGTAATAATAATATTAATAATAACTAGTAGTTTTACCAGCCACGCGTTGCTGGGTTGTCGTATGCGGCGTGATAAATTATAAATTATATTCAGCTTGATTTGTTTTCGAACTAAATTTATGTCTGAATTTATACCGTTGAATAAAAATGTATTATATTTGACAAGAGTATTTTTCAAACATATTTATATCAAAACGTAAACCAACTTAAAATTTACATATTTAAGCACGTGCAATGGCGACGTATGCGGCGTGATAAAGTACAGATACAATCACCACGACTCGTTTGCGAACTAAATTTACGTCGAAACGTAGAGTAACTCAAATTTATATCGTCAAATGAAAACATATCATATTTAACCAAACGTGTTTTCAAACAAAACTTACGCCGATATGCAGACCAATTTGACGGATCATTTTTAGAGATTGAAACGTAGATTAAAAAAATAGTATTATGTTTCGCAAGTTGAGCATAATAATGCAAATAAGAAAAACAAAACAAATACAAAAATAAAAAAGTAAAAAAGACAAAAACAAAAAAAAAAAAGTTTGAAGCAAAATCTGAACCATGTTCAAAGCCGGCCGTAAGGAGGGGCGGGATGGACTCCCGTCTAGGGCTCATTTGCTTAGGGGTCACAAATTCTTTTAAATTGTTTTTTATATTATATATATATTTATAATAAAATAATTATAAATTATAAGCCAATAAAAAACTTAACTCAATTATATTTTAAATCAAATTTAATAATTTGGGCCCATATTATTAACCCAATTACTTAATTAAAGGCTCTTTTTTTTATAAAACAAAATATTTAAATCTCATGGCTTGTTGGCTTGTTGGCTTGTTGGTTTAGTTATTTAGATGATCAATTTAGTAGCTCAAAAAATAAATGATTTTACTATGTATATTGTAATATCTAAACCTTACGAGTTATCGGTGAACTATTAAGCTATATCATTTTAATAATATGATTTTTTTATTGTAATACTTAAATAGTTTTTTTTTTTCAAAAAAAATTAGTTTATATAATTCAATTTGATAGGGCTAAGTGGCCTTTTTTTCGGCTCGTTCAGGACACTAAAATTCTCAGGACTGACCCTAACCATGTTCACCAAAACTCAAAAAGAAAGACACTAGAGTCACTTGAACTTTACTATTACATTCTGAAAAAAGAAATAACTTATACACTATTAAAGTTTGAAAAAATTATATTAGATTTTTAATATGCAAAACCCAGGAGCAAAGAGTCGAACTTGGGCATGAACACAGTGCCCACAAACCAACAAGCCAAAAGAGAGAGTTTGTATATTGTCGTTTAACAATGAAGACATATGAATTCTAAATCGAAAAAAAAAAGAAAAATATATAACAATTTATCGCATCAGTAGCTTGTACACTGTGCCTCCTAGGTTGTATTATAGTACTCTTTGAAACCGACATATCCTTTTAATATAGTATATAATAATATTTATTTATTTAAATATATAATAATAATAATTAATAATAATAATAATAGTAGTAATAATAGTAGTAATAGTGATAGTAATAGTGATAATAATAGTAATAATAATAATAATAATAATAATAATAATAATAATATAATAATAATAATAATAATAATAATAATAATAATATTTGTTTATTGAATTGTATTTCTTTATTGAATTCAAATATAACTCGTTAACGTTGACACTTCATTTTGACACTTTTAAGTTTTTAAAGTTTCGTGTTTACCCGGTAAAAATTTTAATTAAAAAAAAACCCATTTCTTACGTTTGTACTTTTAGGTATGAGTCGGGTAAAGTATAAAATGTTTTCGTGTATATTTTGATATACATTTTAAAATGATCTATATTTCGACATATGCCAACATTTTGACGTAAGTTTTATTCATAAATAAGTCGGGTTAAATATAAAACGTTTTCATTCGACGGTATAAATCCAAGTTATTCTATGATACAATATAAATTTATTTCGGAAACGAGTCGGGGCGATTGTAATTTATGTGTTTTTTTATGTATGCTTTGACTTAGTCTGCATTTTGACATAATTTTATTTCAAAAAAATCAAGTCAATTGTTAGTCTATATATTTTATCATGCCGTGTACAATGACGCAACAACGCACGACCGGTAAAATACTAGTTACATAAAAATAATTATACTTTGATAGAACAGTAATTGTAAGTTTATGCTTAAAGTTTATCATATAACATAAAATGTCATTGTAGTAAATGAGGTTATTATATTTTAAAATCAATTATGCTTTGTCGTTATACACTTTAAAATTTAACATGTTAGATCAACTTTATCCACAAGTAGCTAATGGTTTTATTTTTTTAATTTTGAGTGACATAGTGAACACTTCAGACATGATTTATCAACTGACAGATGTTAACCGAATAATTAGAGACTTGGTGTTAACAATTGAAGATAGATAGTTTAAATAAATAAAAAAATTAATGATAAAGCAAGAAGATGAGAAGAATATACGTTAAAGACGAGTTTGATTGCTTTAAGTTAATTTATCATAATTTTGTGAGTTGTATCTTTTGTAAAATACGACTTGTAATCTCATCTAGAATATATATAAGTTGTTTTTTATCAACAATACAATCTTTTAGGGTTCTCTCTTTTAGTTTGAATTATGTAAGTGTCACAAAGGAGTTATATAAAATCCTAGTTACAATCAAACATTTGTGCCACCATGTGTGATAATTTTGACCTATTTTTGAGACAAAAACTTGTTCATTTTAATTTTCAATAATATATTACACATTTTGTAATGTGCAATGTAATGTTTACGGGCCGTTAGTTTTTTTCACTTAATGTAATGTGTTGTATTTACTTATAGATAAAAATACTTGACTTTTGTGCCACATTAAAGTTTGAATAGTAAACCATATTTAAAAACTCCTAAAAAAAGACAAGAGATATGAGTAGTTTTCAAAGAGGAAATTTCATTGAAGGTCAAGATCGAAAGGCATCCACATCTTGCTATATTATATTAAAATTTGAAATTGAAACTACGCGTTGCCGTGGGTCTTTTTTAGGTTTGGTTTTTTTACGAGATTGTGATTTATGCATTGCTACAAATAAAAAAGACTATGTTATATAAGGAAAGAGTAATAGTCTCAGATGAAATCACATAAAAAACAACAGGTAAAAAATAGTTTAGATGATTTTTTATGATTATTAAGAAATTACATTATGTATTTTGTACTCTTCTATTTTTATAAACATTTCTTAAATATTTGTTGTTAGTTGATAATAATAATAAAAGCATTCAATATTAATTTTATATTATCTATTTTCCTTTTTTTTTTTTAACAAATAAGTAAGATTTGTAGTTTATTTATTTAAATAAGTGCATTAATAGAGAAAGGTATTAATGGATGGAAACTTATTTTTTTAGTTTTTAATTCTTTTTGGGTGTGAAAAAAGAAGAGGTGGAATAGGTCAATACTAAAACTTTTATGGTTAATATCAGAAGCACAAACCACCAAAGTTTTTAATAAGTATTATAATTCTATAGATTAAGACATAAATAAAGGAGACATTTAATCTAAGATGGTTAAATTAGTTTCATTGAAAGGAATCAACCACCTACCATTCCATGACCTCTTGACTATAATAGTGAATTAGTAACATTAGTTGATTTTAGAGTTTAGATGCTTTTTTTCACATTGAATTTAAAGGTTAGATCTTTCTATTTGTATTCAAAGGTTTGAATCTTTTCCATTTGTATTAAAAAATTTCATAAAATTTATCATTTGAATCAATTTAACTACACTTAATCAACACCGTTGACATACTTTTATTAAAACTTCCCATTTGAGAAATATTTTAGTTAAATACGTATTACTATATTCTAATTGTGGTGTTTTATTTCTTATTCATGTTGGGTTGCTTGTTTTAATATATCGATGCGGGTGTTCGAGTGTTGCTAAGTTTGTAGCTACTTAAGTTAAGACTTGGATTAGAAGGGTTAGACTGATGGGCTCATCTTAAAAGCTGTTTTGGGCTTGGAGTAGCGTTGGGATTGGTTTTACACATTAAAAGGGTTTAACCCATATGATTAGTTGGTTTTTTTGTCAACATCATCTCTGATCATCTGTTCATCTTCTTCTCATCTTCTTCATCCTATTGAGCATATCTTGTTCGTTCGTCATGCAGATTGTTTAAGGAGTGAACACATTCTGATCATTGTTTTCTTACAACATCTACATCTCATTCTTGTTTTGTTTACAAAGTTTCTATTATTTTCTAACTTTGTGTTTTTTGGATTTGTTCTCAAAATCATAAATCAAAGGTTCTGTTTGTTTGTGTTTATATTTTTGACATAAATAAAAAGGCCATTTCAGAGCAGTCCCTTCACAAAATTCGCTTGTGTTATTTTGTGTTTTGTAATCATACTGTGAAGTATAATGTGCAAGTCATCTAGTCTTTTAGTATATTTTGTCAACTGTTTATAGTTCAGGGATGTAATGTGTCAATTTGTTTAGATTAGTTACGAGTTAGTTGTTGATCTAGATATTAATAAGTGATCTCTCAGCTCGAGAGAGTTAATCTTTTCTCACTTGTAATACCTTCTCTGTTGATTACCTTCTTAATAATCAATTCATTCTTGGAGTGGATATTGTGTGCAGTACATTACGAATTTGGTTCAATTTCTAACAAGTGGTATCAGAGCCACGATTGGGGCTCAGATTGATCGGGAAAGAAGAGTCAAGAAGTTCACAATGGTATCCACAAAGTTCGAATAGGAAAAGTTCGATGGGAACAATGATTTTGGGCTATGGCGGCTAAAGATGAGAGCCCTATTAGTACATCAAGGTGTGGTGGACGCTCTTGGCGGGGAAGCCAAGTTATCAACGACGATGACAGAGAAGGAGAAGAAAGATGTACTCTAGAAAGCTCATAGTGCAATTATCTTGAGCTTGGGAGATCGAGTATTGAGAGAAGTATCGAAGGAGACGACCGCGGCTGGTGTATGGAGCAAATTGGAAGGGCTCTACATGACGAAGTCTCTGGCTAACAGACTGTATCTCAAGAAGCGGTTGTATACCTTCAGCATGGGATCAGGTAAGTCTCTGGAAGATCATACTGACGAATTTAACAAATTGATCCTTGATCTTGAGAACATCAATGTCTTAATAGACGATGAAGATCAGGCTATCTTGTTCTTGACATCTCTCCTACAATCATTTGAACACTTTGTGGATACATTGATGTATGGGAGAGATACATTGTCAATGGATGAGGTACTAGCAGCCCTGAACTCGAAAGAACTCAAAAGGAGATCGGATGGTAGAGAAAAGTCAGGGGATGGGCTAGTAGTGCGGGGTAGAACTGAACAAAGAAATTTTAAAAGGAGAGGGACATCAAGATCAAAGTCAAAGTTTGTAAGAAGATGTTACATATTCAACTCGGAGAAGCACTTGAAGCATGATTGTCCTAAAAGGAAGAAGAAAAAGGGAGATGCCTCCTATGCCAAGAGTCAAGGGTCATCCAACACCTGAGGAATCCATGGATGGTTATGAGTCAGCTAATGTGCTAATGGTATCCAGTGAAGAACACAACAATGAGTGGATCCTTAACTCTGGGTGTTCATATCATATGACACCTCATCTTGAGATGTTCGAAGACATAAAGATGGAGAACTTGGGTGTAGTCTAGTTAGGAGATGATAGAGCATGTCAGATTAAAGGTCATGACTTAGTGAAGTTGAAACTGGAAAATGGTATGGAGTTGAAGTTGGACAATATGAGATATATTCCTATGCTCACAAGGAACTTAATCTCACTTGGACTCTTTGAAAGAACTGGCCATCATGTGAGCTTGAAGGATGGGAAAGCCAAGGTGGTGAAAGGGTCCCTGATCATGTTAACAGGTACGAGGAAAAATAACAACATCTATATATTAGATGGAAAATTTGATAAAAGTTGTGCAGCTGTTGCCAATGGAACCAATGAAAGTGAAGCTATGCCGTGGCATAATAGAATGGGTCATATAAGTGACCAAGGGTTTGCTGAACTAAAGAAGAGAGATGCATTTGGGAATGTGAAGGAAAATGGGGTTGGATTCTGTGATCATTGTACTTTAGGAAAGGCTCATAAGGTAAGATTTGGAGTGGGTGAACATAAGACTAAGGGGATCTTGGATTATGTACACTCAGATCTGTGGGGGCCTGCTCAAACAGTGTCCTTAGGAGGTGCCAAGTATTTTATGTCCCTGATTGATGACTATTCTAGGAGGGTGTGGGTGTTTATACTAAGGCATAAGTTTGAAGCATTTGATACCTTCAAGCACCGGAAGGTCATGGTTGAGAATCAAACAGGTAGAAAAATTAAAAATCTAAGAACGGATAATGGGCTTGAGTTTTGTAATGGAGAATTCAATCAGTTCTTCAAAATGCATGGTATAGTAAGGCACCTTACAATCCCAGGTACCCCCCAACAAAATGGGTTGGCAGAGAGAATGAATCGAACGTTGATGGATAAAGTAAGGTGTATGTTAATAAGTTCAGGATTGTCTAAGAAGTTCTGGGCTGAAGCTGTGAGTACAGCTGCATACTTAGTGTGTAGGAGTCCATTTTTTGCAATTGGTATGAGCACCCCCATGGAAAAATGGTCATGAGAAAGATCAGATTATAGCAACTTAAGAGTGTTTGGTTGTCTAGCATTTGCTCATGTAAATCAGGGAAAGCTGGATCCAAGGGCTCTTAGATGTATATTTCTGGGATATGAAGAAGGAGTAAAGGGTTACCGGTTATGGAAGTCAGAAGGAGGTAGTCCAAGGATTATTATCAGCAGAAATATGGTGTTTAGAAAAAATGTCATGTACAAGGAGATAAGGGAAACCTCAAGTGTAGAACATGTAGAGGATCATGGTGTTCAGATTGAGGTGGAGCCCAGTGTTGCTGACTCAAGCAAAACTGTGTCCCAAGCAGTAGGTGGAGGGGAGCCCTCTATTCCCTATAGAATTGGAAAAGACAGACCAAGAAGGCAGGCGGTGTCACCTGCCAGATATAAAACTGAAGAAGAGCTATCTACTTTTGTGTTTATGAGTGCTGAACAAGAAAGTGAGCATGAACCACTTACATTTGAAGAAGTTTTAGAGTCTCCTTGTAAAAGTAAGTGGTTGAGTGCAATGGAAGATGAGATGAAGTTGTTGCACAAGAATGGAACTTGGGTTCTAGTAGACAAGCCAGAAGGACAAAAACTAGTTGGCTGTAAATGGTTATTCAAGGTTAAGGACGGAATACCCGGAGCAGAAGGGCCAGGGTTTAAAGCTAGACTTGTGGCTAAGAGGTATACTCAAAGAAGTGGCCTATATTACAATGAGATCTTTTCACCAGTGGTAAAGCACTCATCTATCAAAATAATCTTATCCTTGACGGCTGTCAAAGATCTAGAGTTGGAGCAGCTTGATGTGAAGACTGCTTTCTTACATGGAAATTTAGAAGAACAGATCTATATGAGTCAACCTAAAGGGTTTGAAGAGAAAGGTAACGAAGGGAATGTTTGTTTGCTAAAGAAATCATTGTATGGGTTAAAGCAGTCACCAAGACAGTGGTATAAGCGTTTTGATGACCATATGTTGAAGAGTGGGTTCCACAGAAGCTCCTATGACAGTTGTATGTATTTCAAAGAATATGCTGAAAATGAGTATGTTTATCTTTTGCTATATGTAGACGATATGCTTATTGCCTGCAAAGATAAACAGGTAATAATGTCTACTAAAGAGTTACTCATGATGGAATTTGAAATGAAGGAACTGGGCAATGCTAAGAAGATCATTGGTATAGAAATTGAAAGGGACAGAGAGGTTTGGCAACTTAAACTTACACAAAGGGCTTACATACAGAAAATATTAACAAAGTATGGTATGGAAAACTGTATGAAAGTGATTACACCTTTAGCCCAGCATTTCAAGCTGTCTAATAAAGATGGTCCTTAGTCTACTGAAGAACAAGAGTACATGGATAGAGTGCCTTATCAAGTGTAGTGGGTAATTTGATGTATCTAATGGTGTGTACTAGGCCAGATCTTGCTTATGCAGTGAGTGTGGTAAGTCGGTTTTTGTCTAACCCTGGTAAGGCACATTGGGAGGCAGTCAAATGGATATTAAAATATTTGAAGGGTACTGCCGATGTTGGTTTGGTTTTTGGTAAAAGTGATACATGTGGAAACCTGATTGAAGGGTTTGTTGATTCAGACTATGCAAAGGATTTAGACGGGGGCAGGTCTATATCTGGATATGTGTTTAAAGTAATAGGTGGAGCAATAAGTTGGAAAGCATCTCTGCAGCATGTTGTGGCTCTATCTAGCACACAGTTCGAATACATTTCTCTTACTGAGGGTATTAAAGAAGCCTTGTGGGTAAAAGGTTTTGTGGTTGAATTGGGCATTTGTCTAGTGGATGTTGTGGTTTTATGTGATAACCAGGGGCAATTCAATTATCAAAAAATAGTGTTTTTCATAAGAGAACAAAGCATATTAATGAAAAGTTTCACTTTATTAGAGACATAGTGAATGCAAAAGAGGTTCGTGTAGATAAGGTGAATACATTGGACAATGCTACAGATATGCTTACAAAGGCCTTGCCTGGTCCAAAGTTCCAGAAGTGTTTGGATATTTTGGAAATTGGCCGAGTATGTTGACTTGCAATTAAGGTGGAGATTGTGAAGTATAATATGCAAGTCATCTAGTCTTTTAGTATATTTTGTCAACTGTTGATAGTTCAGGGATGTAATGTGTCAATTTGTTTAGATTAGTTACGAGTTAGTTGTTGATCTAGGTATTAATAAATGGTCTCTCAGCTCGAGAGAGTTAATCTTTTCTCACTTGTAATACGTTCTCTGTTGATTACCTTCTTAATAATCAATTCATTCTTGGAGTGGATATTGTGTGCAGTACATTACGAATTTGGTTCAATTTCTAACACATACTGTTTTGCATTATGCTGTAATACAATTGTGATTTCTCCAACACTATTAACTATGAATGTGTTGTTGTCATAGTCAGTTGTATTATTCAGATTTATCATTATCATAATAAACTAGAATTTAAACCCTCGCGCGTTGCCGCAGGGTTCTTTTGTAACATAGTGATTATTTTGTTCGTTCAAAATTCTGATCTTCCTCCTCCTTTCCTATCATTGTCGGTAAATACCAATCGATCTAACCATTCAAGTGTAATCAATGGTGGCTAACCCCATTCAACCGACTCACAATCTTTATTCGTGTTTCATCCTCCTAATTTCTTAACATCGTTTAATCGATGGATTTTAGAGAAGATGATACCAAACACCATTAACCATGCTCACCACCGCCGATGTCTCTCGCCAAACCATGTTTGTAAGTTGTTATCTACACTTGCTATCATTATTTTATAGTGTTGAATATATGACAATAAGATTCATTTAGCCCAGTGAAGAGCACGATATAAGCAAACTACACATCATCTCAATATTTATGATAGAAAGCCTTCACACTTTAGTAGAATCTCTTAATCCAATACGTAGTTAAGTAACAAAACCTAATTTTTACCTTGCTCTTTATGATTGAAGATGCAAACGATGAAATGCAACGGAGATTGAAGCAAATGGACAGACAATTAGTAAGCATAAATTGCCGAATCATGAAATTAGTTGGTCCTGCAAAAGGCATAAAACCATTGATTTGCCTTCGTGATTCAGTATCCGGCGACCATGGGGACTCCATTGAGAGAGTTGTGTTCTACCTCTCCAAAGCTCTCCACACCCGTGTCACGCAAAAACCACGAAATATTTCCAATGTAACATCGTCGGAGGAGTTCACTCTAACCTACAAAACTCTCAACGATGCTTGTCCTTACTTCAAATTCGCTCACCACACTGCAAATTTAGCAATCCTTACAGAGAACATAATGAAATTCAAATCGTCGATTTTGGAATAGTTCAGGGAGTTCAATGGTATTCTTTTCTTCAAGCTCTACCAACCCAACCTGCCGGTAAAGCGACCAGCATCCAGATCTATGGCATTCCGACGTTGATTCTCGGATACTCACCGGCTCTGAAGCTCCTCGCCACTGGTAACCGCCTCCATGAGTTCTAGATCTGAACTTTGAGTTTGAACCAATCTTAACTCCAATCGGAGAACTAAACGTAGCAAGCTTTTGGATCAAAGGTAATGAGGTTTTAACACTTAATTTCATGCTCCAGTTGCATAATATGCTCGATGAGAACTCCGGTTTCGTCGGGAAAGCTTTGAAGCTGGCGAAATCGTTGAACCCGGGTGTTGTGACACTTGGCGAATATGAAGCGAGTTTGAATCGCAGATTTATTCATCGTTTCAAGAAAAAGATGAGATTAGTAAAAGCTTTGTGAGAGATTGATGGTGAGAGATGAGAAAGAAAGGTTTTACAGAAGAAAGAGAAAGAGAAAGTAATTGAGTAAGCATTAACAACTTGTAAATTGAGCACAAACACATGTACGGTGGCGCTGTAGCCACCGACATAGTGTTTTAGTATATATTATAATTACACTATTTATAATAATTGAATTGATTTACAAATGCTTTAGTAAAAATGTTTATTTTTCGCAGTACACAATTACTAACGTAGTTAATAAATAAATGCTTATTATATCAACTATATATAAGGACTTATTGAAAGTTATGAATTAACACGTCGAAAGTCAGTAAGAACATAAATATTTTTAGAATGACATAAGGTCATATCTTCCTATTATAATAAAAGGTTATTTAGAAGGAACATTTGTCAACATCATATTACTCTCTACCAATTTTTTGTCGCTTCTCTTTCCTATTTAATAATCACATTAATTACTAACAATTTTTTTTAGATTAAATAGTTTTCTTAATAAATTAAGAAAGTGATCTTTTTACTAATGTTATTTTTAAGAAAATAGTTTTCATGAACTTAGAAAAATTTTTAGAACATGAAACTTTTTTAAAAATACAAAATATTTTATAATTGGTGTTTTTAAAAAGTAAATTTTAATAAACAAAAAATAATTAAAATTGAGAGTTATAATAAGAAAGTTTTTAAGTATGACATTTTTTAAGTTTTGTGTTGAAATAAGACTTTTATTTTATTTATTATAAGAAAAATTTCAATCATATTTTATTTTATAATATGGATTTATAAATTATAAAATTTTATTTTATTTAATATTTTTTATTCAACCTGTCTAATAAACGGTTTTACTAAAGCTAGTAGTTATATAAATTCTAACATATAGTACATCTAGAAGACCACTATTGAATCAAATCACTAAACATGATATATTGTCGAAGAAAATAATTTATGTTGTCACCTAAAGCAATGAAAACATTCCGATATATATCACTACTATATCATGTTACGTCAACTTTTTAATATCAATACTTTGGATATATCTTTACGAAGTATCTGATCATTTTTAATCGAGTACCATATAGATTTAGCAGTTTGCCTGAGCCATTGCCCATTGTTGGAGCCTTGGAGCAGCGAAATCAGCCCATCAAGCTTTTCTGTTTCTCGGCCCATCTTTAGAGGCCCACGTTTGGATCAAGTGCCTTTTATACCCTATTCATCAATGCAAAAGCTGGCCCTTTCATTCGAAGTTTTCCCAAATTTTAAGTTTTGTTATTCAAATTTGAATCTTCATTAATGAACAAAATTTCTAGAATGGTCTTGTGATCAAAATGCAATATTAGTAAATGAAAAACATATTATTGCATCAGATCTTTACACAAAGGTAATATATTATATTTGTATTCAAACAAGTAGATCAAGTAGTTTAACCAATAATAAGGAACCATTTCCGTACGGCTGAAAATTGTTAGAATATATGATAATGTTATTGCTCCAGTCTTTTATGTGAACTTCACCATCCTCTTCCAAAATCAACTATAGTACATTATGATAACTCGTGTGTATCATCTGCGCGTTGCGGCATATCGTTTTTTTAATAAAATTTACATTGGAATGTAAATAGAAATAAAGACATCGAAATATTATAAAAAAAAGCAAAAGTATTTCATTAAAAAAGTTTAAATAAATTAACTAAGAAAAGCAAAATATACCAAAAGAACAAAATAAAATATACAAAAATAAATTAAAAAGAAGCTAATAAGGTAATTCAGTATCAAAAAATAAGTTTAATCAAAATGAAGCTTGTTATAAGAAATTAAATACTAAAGACTGGATTAAAAAAGCAACTTCACCAAAGTAAATGGTAAAAACCCAACAGAAGATACCTTTGTGGTGAAAAAGAAAACAGCACTTACATATTTACTCTTTCTAAAGTTATTAATTATATATTTACTCAAATCAAAAAAATCAATTACATATTTCTTCTTCTTAAGACATACATATTACATATTTACCAATTTTATTGAAATTATTTATTAAATGATTATATTATTCGAATTACACTAAATTATTTTTACACATTTCACTTCCAACGACTATTAATTACATAGTTTCTCAAGTTTGAGTCTTATATGTAAATAGAAAAAATAAAATTTTATCTCGTTTAAAACTTTATTTTAAAAGAACAAAAACCAATAATCAAAGTTATATCTTCAAATAGAAAACATAATTGTTAAAAGTTTTAAATAATTATAATAATAAAACATTAATATGTAAAGTTCTCTTAGTGAAAACAAGATAAAATAGTTATTTAATACATAAAGTTTAGTGTAATTGATAAATATGTAATATATATGTTTTATGAAGGGAAAATATGTAATTAATTTTTAGCTTGGGGAAATATGTAATTTATGATGTTAGGAAGAGGAAATATGTAAAAATTCCAAAAAGAAAAACTAAATGCTACACTGTAGCACTCATGTTACTATTTAATATGCATAATAATATTAGTATTGTGTATCTGACATTCAATCTTGTTCAACATCAACAAAAAAGAACACATAGGAATTCACAAAAATAATCTGTCGCTGGCATTCAGTTCATCATCTACCTTCCGCTTAACAATATGTTGATATTTTCACAAAAGGCCACCTTGCTACTTCGTTCCAAGATTTTCCATCTAGTCTTAATACACGTCCATCTGATTTTGTGACTGTGGGGTACGTTAGAATATACTCATAATTCAACGTCCATACATAGCATGATTGATTCAATCATCATTTTTATCTATATTATCCCAATACCTTGATTTTCTCCATGATTGTCTTCTTTCCTATTGTAATTAACCATATAATCTCTAATGTATATACACATGCTCATACATCAATGAGACTATACAATACTGATTATCATTGTTTCTCGATAACAAAGTATTAGCACATGATTGCTCTTAGTTGTGTTAGGTGCTCGCTTCTCATCCACCTTGCTTCTCTACTCATTCTTCACTACAATCTTTTCGACCCACTCACAGTCTCCCAACTCCACTACTTTGACGTTGGCGTTTGGGTCACTCGAAGCTACAATGTTTATCTCAAGGTTTTCATAGTCTTATTAAAACTTAAGACATATGTAATGCTGTCAATTGTGCAAACACACTTGTTTACCTTTCTACTCCTCTCCAAATAAAACAACTATTTTTAAGTTTTGTAAGCGGATTTGTGGACTTCTCATTCTTAGTATCTCAGGATATAGCTTTGATATGTTTTAGATGACTTTACTCAATATCTTTCGGGTTTTCCCTTACGTTAATAAAATAAAGTTTTTAACACGTTTGTTAAGTTCCATATTTATGTGCACACCAGTGTAATTAACCTATTATACTTTTTCACACAGACAACGAGACCAAATTTTATTAACAAAACTGCAACGAATTATTGGTACCGTTTTTACTCGCAAACTATCAATAAATCATATTTCAATTGTTTTTTTTCCTCGTATTTGCACCGTGCGCAAATCGAAAACCATTGTTAGCTATCTCCAAATTCGTTTAATTGACTTTGGGAAATTTAACCTACTAAATATATACTAATTAGGTTAGAACCCCGTGTAATACATGGGTTGTTAAAATTTAAAACTATACTTTTCGCAATATAGATTTTTCTTAATATATATTTATTAAATATTACCTAATTTTTAATTACATTTATTTTAAAATATAAAATAATTAACAAAAATAATCATAGAAATTATTTAATAGGAGATAGACAAAAATAAATAATAAACAATTAAAGAAAATTTATATAATTAATAGGATAGAGAGACGGAAAATAATATTGAGGAGGAATGAGAGAGTGGCATGTGTTAATTAATATTTTTATTTATTAGTATAAATTACTAATTTAATTATGCATCATGGGTTGTACCATGTATTTAGTGAGTTGTACTCACCTTTTGTTTCTTTTTTTGAATTGTCGTGTTTTTACAATGATTTTATTATATTTGTCTTATTCATCCATTTGTTTTTTGTTTTGCATCTGACACTCCAAGTTTTTAAAAATTTGTCATATTCATCTAAAAATATTAACTTTATTAATTTAAAATGAAGTTAAACCATTAAAGTATATTGTGATTTATTGCGATTTTTTCACTTGTTTGTTTGTTCGTTTTTGCTTTAATTCATATGAAATTTCTCTGATGTTGCACTGTATTTATTTTTTTTAATGATTACTTCAGATAATAATCTACTATAGCTAACATCGCAATTCGCAATGCTTTTCATTCCAAAGCTCAAAATACCGACTTCCATCGTTATTTATACAATTTCTTTTTGGGTTTAGGCAACATGTAATACTAGAACTACTTTCCATTTGTATGGGGTGTTTGCGTATATTATTCTATCACTTATGGCTTACGGCATCTTGAGCATTCAATCCCCCTCTTTTTTAAGATAAACAAGTAAATAGAATAAATAATAAATAAATGAACCTCATTTTATACATGTTATTTTCATCCAAAAAAATAACTTGAATAATTTAAATTGTTATACATGTAAATTGTCAAAGTTATCATTTAAACTACAAAACAAAATACCATACATGTAAAAATTATAGTTCATGATGAACACATAATCATCTAATGTAAATAGCACTATTAAATACCATTTTGGTTGCATATAATCATCTTTAAACTGCATATTTAGGCATTGTTTTGACATGCACAACAAATAAATTTTAACTCCACATTTAAGTAGGCTGCACAAAATAAACCTTAAAACGCACATTTAGAGACCGTTTTGAGGTGACAAAATTACTATTAAAATGCACTTTTAGTGCTACACATAATCACCTTAAAACTGAGCATTTAGAGATCGTTTTGATGTACACAAAATTTTAAATAAACTGCACTTTTAGTTGCTTTTATCATTGGGCATAATCACTTTTCAATTGCTAGGCTAGAATATCTTATGCAGTTGTTGTTGTCCAATACCACCATAGCAATATAGCATTATATTGCAACATGGGGCAGATACATTCCATTAAATTGTTCTGGATTTTGAAGTCAAAGTTTCTTAAATGGTAAACCATTTGTTTCTAAACCCTATCTTCACTCATCGTGAATGATAAAGATTTCACTAAAATTCAACATATAAACTTTCGTAGTTACTTTACTAAATACAAGATATGCACAAAATATCTTTAAATCCCTAAATTCCCAGTCAATTTCGAAGTTGAAGATAGCTATTGAAATTATACTTATTCTTGAGAATGATAATTACTTAAAACAAAAAACATATTCGTAATCATCACTATCACATATAAGAGAGATGATAAATGCTTAAACGAGCTGAGAACTAGCAGAATCCTACTGATTCATAGGAGCTAAAACGATGGAACCAGTAGCCGACTTAATTCTTTCAAAATTTAGCGAACGAATTATCCATCGCTAATCGCGATTACCGATTGAATGGCAATCCTTTAACCTGTAGTCACTTCAAATCACATCAAACGTATATTCAAACCCTAAAGTAGCGCGCGCGCACACAACATACCTTAGAAATGGGATTGAGAGGCTCAGACGTGAACATCAAGGGTGAATGTATATGATGGTAGATCCACAACTTTTAAAACAGGTTAGATGACCCGATAGGGACTTTACTTGGGTAATAAAAAGGTGGGCCGGAAAATGCTAAAAAGAGTCATTCTAAAGATGACAAGTGCCCTTTAGATGTAATTATTTATTAGGATAGATATGAAATGTATGTTAAATGCTTCAAACCAAAATCTTTGACTGCAAGAATCGAAACATAAAAAATAAAAATAAAATATAAAATTAAAGTTGGCTTAGGCCGCATGTTATCAATCCCCAATACAAATAATTATTTTATGGTTCTTTAAAGTTCACCGATCATTATGTTAGGTTAATCGGTTTTGTTCATGGGTCACGAGTCAAATGGTTCACGGGTCAAATGGTTCACGGGTCATTTGAATGGATCATCAATTGTCTACATATTTAGTCAAAGGTTTGACCGAGTAATATGGAGAATACGTGGGGAACATGAAGACTAACAAAGAGGTGGAGATCATGGGTTTTGGTGAATTAATGTAGCATGTGTTTTTTGTTTTATCATTATAAATAGGAGTAGCATTATGTTTTCTTTAGCTTGCTGTAATCGTTGGTTTTCAAGATCAGTAAACTATCACATAAAATTGTTTCATATTTTGTGTTTAGTGTGTGTTTAAAGGGCCTGAACCAACACTTTAAGCTAAAAATCTATCGCTTGTAAGTTAATATTCGAAGTTCTCCCAAAATTAATTTATTGTATCAAGCAATATAATTTTACATCATTATCGATACAAATTACTAAGCACCAAAGTGTTATTAAATTGAAACTTTATATACAAAATAGTATATTACATCTAAATTCGGACATGCAGAGTATTGTAACCTTTATAAACTAACATCTACCAATAGTTCAAAAGACAACTCGGACATGATTTATACCGAGACCATTGTGATCTCATGTCTGTTCATTGGTGTCCCTGTTACAACCTCAGATTTAGTGACCACTTTAGACGACGATGACCAATCAGAACCACCAACATTCCACGTGATTCGAGCCAAAGAATCACCATCCTCGTTAGCCCCAGAAAACAAATGCGAAAAAGGGTTTGAAGGCTCGGGGACATCCAAAGCACCTTCCAACATTTTCACAACAATGCTCATCATCGGTCTAGTCTCGGGCCTATATTGAACGCAACAAAACGCTACCTTAACCATCCTCTCCACCACTTCTCGATCCTTCTCTTCAATCCCACAAACTATCATCAAATCATTCATTTGTTCTTTCTCGTATTTGCGCCATGCCCAAATCGGGAACCATTGTTGGCTATTGCCAAATGTCACATCCATGTTCCTCCTCCTCCCGATGATTTCAAAAAGCAACATCCCAAAGCTATAAACATCACATTTATGTGTGACTAAAAGAGGCATCCAATGCTCAGGAGCAGCATAGCCCGGGGTCCCTCGTCCCCCTGTCATGGTTATATGCGTATTATCCCTGTTGCAAAGTTTGGCTAAACCAAAATCCGCTACTTTTGCACAAAAATTTGAATCCAAAAGTATGTTCCCTGGTTTAATATCATAGTGAATTATTCTTTGAGGGCACTCTTCGTGCAAGTACGCGATGCCTCTTCCTGTCCCTAAGGCAATCTCGTGGAGCTTTTCAAACGCTATAGAATCCTTTTTGTTGGCTTCAAACAGGTGATAGTCTAACGAGCCATTAACCATAAATTCATAGACCAGAGCTCTTAAACTCGCTTCAAAGCAAAACCCATAGAGCTTAACGAGGTTAAAGTGGTGGGTTCGTCCCATGGTGCTCACTTCAGCCATGAATTGTTCTTCAATCCTCTTGTCTGAGGTCCCATAGAGTACTTTCACAGCAGCAATTGTCCCGTTGCCAAACATTCCCCTGTAAACCATCCCGAACCCACCTGAACCCAATACCATGGTGAAGTTATCCGTGGCTAGCCTTAGTTGTTGAGCAGTGAACCGAATGGGTTTCTCCCGTTCCATGTCGTTGAGGAATTTGGCCATCGCGAGGGGAATAAAGCGCGAGTCGTTGTTGAATGCCTGCGTTTGCTCAATAGATCTTCTTTTGCTGAAGTGTCGGCATACACATATGATGATGCTTATATTTACGGCAATAAATACTAAAAAAACCATTAATATCAAGATTTAGTGTTATACAAAGGGTTGCAGGATAATGGTATTTGGCTTGTACATAGATTAGATGTGTGCTTGTCATTATAAGAAAAATCAAGAAACTGTTGTTAACATATAATTAAAAACTTACCAACTAGAGAGACGGCACCAGGGATACCTTCGCTAAGAATATTATTGCTTGACATAATATTAGAAAGATGAATTTGAATCGAAACCTTTATAAGGATTCAAGAGTGCATACAACAGATAGAATAAAAATATAAAGGATTTATTGATGTTGTTCTTAATGGTACAAGAACTTGTTTAAGTATTTAAATGTTGCTGTTGGATTGGATTTAATGGGAAAACGTAGAAATTGTCTACATGTGGAGGCAATAACAATGAAATATACTGTTTTGTTTTTTTCATTTATAAAAACGCGTTTGATTCAATCATATAAACAATAAATATTTTACTTTGGTAATAAAATAGATTATTATATGAATTATACTTTGATAGAACAGTAATTGTGCTATGGTTAAAGTTTATCATATAGCATAAAATGTCACTGTGGTAATTTAGGTTATTATATTTTAAAATTAATTATTCTTTGTCGTTACACATTTTATAATTCTAAAAGTCAATATGTTGGTTCAACTTTATCCACGAGTAGCTCATTGTTTTATTTCTTAATTTTTATCTAATTAAGGTTTTCATAAAATTACTATTATCATCAAAGTAGATTTATTAAACTCGTGTATTACACGTGTTTTATAAATAAAATATTAACTATAATAATTTATTAATTATAAAACGGTATTCTAAAATAATATGTGATTGAAATATTTATTATTATAAACAGAATGAAAATTTTATTTCAAAATAAATGTTTTAAAAAAATACTACTTTTAAAAACTTTCTTATTATAATTCTCAATTTTAATTATTTTTTGCTTATAAGAATTTTACTTTTTAAAAACATCAATTTTAAAATATTATGTATTTTTTAAAAAGCTTGATGTTTTAAAAAATTATATTTATAAAAATTTGTACTTTGGAAATAAAATTAATAAAAATATCTCTTTCTTAATTTATTAAATAAACTATTTTAATCTAAAAATGAATTAATAACATTATTAGTAATTAATATGATTATTTAATATAAGAGAGAAGCGAGAAAAATTTGATGAGAAGAATATGATAATGCCATATCTTATTTCTAGTTACCATTTTATTATAGTAAGAAGATTAGCTACACTTAATTAACACGATTGACATTTTCTACTAAACCTTCCCACTTGAGGTAAGCGTCGTTGTGATTTGACTAAAATCGTAAGATAAATGTGACTTCTCTCTAATGTGACACCTAAAAAAGTAAACAAGCAAGACATATGACACCAGTTGTTTAATCTTAACCATAAAGCACCAATCATCATAAACGTAAAAGAAATTACGTTGTGAATTCCTCTTTTGCACCTAAAGATTAAACACATAAAACCCTTCACATAGTGTTGATTTTTTATTTTGTAATTGTTTTAACTAAAATACATCTGAATTGAAAAATGTTTAACAAAAAGTATTAACAATGATAATTAGGTATAGTCAACTAGATTCAAATATAATTTTGATGGAACATTTGAATTCAAATGATAGGAGACATTTGGATACATATTATAATTTTTAAGAAATCATATGGATGAAAAAAAACCGAGCAAGTCTTGATTTTAATTAGATTAAGCATGGGAAATTTCCTACTAAATATAAGTACTATGAGGCATGGTACATGTATCTAACTATCTATAGAAAAACACAGAAAATCATAATAAATATTAAAGTCATATATAATTGAAAGTATGATAATTATAAAATTTTGTAATTTACTCGTGAAATTTCCTTTGAGAGCTACTCGTGTGTTTGTCACATTTCTGACTCTTTGAAAGTAGCGTACACGGTTAGAACTCTTTGAATGTGATATAGCATTTGATGGACTCATTCACACTTAAAAATACCACAAACTTAGTTCCCTACCATGATGCGATATGCTTAGAAAGCAATCACTATTTTTCCAAATACATGTCATGAAGACAAAAGATATTACATTATCCACCTTGTTAGTTAACAAAATTTTTCTTAGCTTGTTTCATATTGTAGGAGTTATTTATTTTTGACGGAACATTGACATTACATACTTAAAAGACTTAAAAATTAATAAAAATTTTATGCATAAATAATTAAGTTATTTGAAAAGTAGGATGTGCATACGTATTTACTACTAAATAATGAGTATCACTACGTGACTTAACGGATGTTGTTTGTTGGGGGTACCAACAAAACTCCCAGGGAACTTTGACGCGGCCCACTTTCCCTAAACTAAATGAAAAAAATGTAATGAGCTGATATGATCGGTAATGCGTCAGTAAGTTGTAAGCACTGACATATTATTGACGGAATAGTTGCTTGTGGTTGGCCAACGAATGTAGAAAGTTTAATCGATCTTATTTGGTAATGTCATAGTGTACATATCATAGCCTTTTTCATCCAAATCCTTCACTCCTATCTTCATCAAAATATTTGGATGGATCCTATGGAAACGCATTACCCTCAATCAGCAGGAGCAACCATTGGAACACATGGAAAATAGGTAATTCATTTTCAAAAGAGGGCATCGAATATGTCTAGAAAGTTCTTTGTCTGGCATTTACATATAACAAATTCGATAGTAACCCATTTTGGCGGGGTTTAAATTGCATTTGATAATTAGATCTCTTTATTTAAAAAACCCTACCCGAATACCACTTTGTTAGGGTTGCTTTTTTCTTCTTACCAGCTAGTTGAGTCATTAAGTACAATCTCTAACCAAACAAATACATTTCATTTAACACATAATATTTCAGAGGGGTAAAATGGTTATTGTGCACACGTATTTTAAGATTCATCAAAACAGCACTTACTAGTTTAGTACTTATGGATTCATAGTTTTTTTAATTAGTCATACTCTTTACTGGTTTAGCACTTACTGATTCAGACGATCATAGAAAGATAGAATCGCTACCCCACACCAACTCCCATTTTCGTTTTAAATAGACGTTCTTCAGGAGACTTATTTGAGTTTCTTATAGTGGGGGTTTAGATTTGATGAAAACCATAACAAGAAGCGTCACAAAAGGGGAAGGTTACATATCTAAGTAATTATCCAGTTGTAGTTGTAGTCGCTTTATGACTATAATTAAATGCATTTATTGGAATTTGATCAGAATCATGCATTCATATGTATTATTTTGTTACGCAATTTACTTTATGTTGTTTTGTTGTCTATGTATTTCTTTTTGTTGAATGAAATTATTGATTTTGGCATTCAACATTTTATTTACTACAACAACTTTGATTACTGGCTTGAGTAGTTTATCACTTCAAAGTTTGAGAATATTCATAACTTCTAGACAAGCAACTTGCAATTTGATTGCCGAATTGTTGCTTAATTTATAAGGTCAAGGTTTTGGGAGATTCTTTGTGGGAATTTATTAAATTGCACACCAGATCTATCTTTTATTTTCATGTTCTATAATTTGTACTCAAAGAGATCTTCGTGACTTGTTTTATTTTCATGTTCTATATTTGCACTCAAGGAGATCTCCATGACTTCACGTCTTGATTTCAAGATTGATCAACTAATGTGACTAAATAGGCATAAAAAGTATTATACATGGTACACTTAAACATCTTTTTCTTTGAATTTGGTAACAAATTCGGTTCATTTAAGTTAACCCTAATTGTTTTGAATTTTGATGATACTAGAGGAGATATGTAAACAATATGTCATTTGTGCTACAAAAGATCATTATATATCTATTATAATAAAAAAAGTTTTTAAGGTGTCACGTGTCAAAATATTATTTTTTCTCATATTAATTTTCCCGCATCTCTATCATAATAAATAATAATAATAAATAGTACTTATATCATTTAAAACATTTCCATATTAAAAGATACTGCAAAAATTATAAACTAGATTTTTATATAAAAAATAAACAAACTTTAAAAAAATATAAGATACAAAAATTTTCTTAAATAAAAAACTTTCATAGAAATTCTAACTTTTTTAAAACCGCTTTTTATTTTAAGGGTCATTAAAAATTATATTTGTAAAACAAAATGTAAAAAAAAAAATAATTTCATAAAACGAGAGTTTAAGATGATATTATTGTTGTTTTAGTACTTATTTATAAGTAACTTAATTATATTTTATTTGAAGATATCATTTTATAATTTTTATTATAAACTATTTAATATTTTATTGATTCAATCCGTGTATTACACGGGGTATATACTAGTGTAAAGATAAATTAAAGTTTAACACCAATAGTAGTAACAAACAAAAAAACACTAGATCTTATGCACATGAGATCAGGTTGATCTTTAACCAACATCAACAATAATTAATAATATGTTACAGAGCACAAATGCATCAAAATCAGGTTTTTGAATCCTAAATTTGTACTTGGGCAAATGAATTTAAAGCAATCAGTAATCAAAGGAGATATGACTCAAAATGCCTACCATCTATATCTCTGCTTCTACAGGTTACATCTAACCATTAAACAACAAAAACAACATATCATACGATCAAAAGACACTATAACAGAAACCTTACATGGCGGGAGCGTCATTTGAGAGTAGCCCATTAACAACAAATGATGACAACCACAGTATACTTTGTTGGAGTATTACGAGTTTTATAAAAGTTTAATGGGAAGTGGTGGCAAGCTTTGTGAAAGTAAACAGGTGAAAGACTAGAGTTTCAACAACTACAGGGGCATTTTTTGTATTTTGTGAAAACTTTTTTTTTTTTTTTTTTTGAACATTGAAGCAATTCATTAAAACCAAGCACAAAATATCATACACATTTGGACCATCAATCTCGTTCGATAAGCGTTCGTGAACAAGTTATTTTCTTAATTAATAAACACGAACATAGTTCCATTCGTGGTCGTTCGTTTCGTTTACAACCTTATCTATACTTAATCAAATATTAGTCAATAGTCTTTGGAATATGTCAAAGTTTGCCAACAAATGCACAAGCTTACTCAATCAAATATAAGTCAATGGTCTTTGTAGTATAATGGGTACATGTTCTTTGTTACAGGACACCAAGTCTTTTATCCATCACAGCCTTTTAATTTTTGATGTTCAATTTTGCGGGTATTGGATTTTTGATGGTCAACATTTAATTTTGAATAAGGGGATTGTAAATATCAACCCTTTTATGAAACATTCTTAGAGATTACAATCAAACCAGAATCGGATGGAAATACCCGAAAGCCGAGACACTTAAGACGGGTGTGTGATCGGATAAGCAGGTGTTGGATCGAGTATGAGATTAATTTTTATTTTTTTCGCGTGTGTCAGACCCGATGATTTTTGGGTCATGTATGGGACATATTGTTATAATCGAGTATGAGGTTGAGATTACCCACACCCATTCCAAACACGACTCATTGCCATCCTTATACATTCCACAAATTTTGGCACTTTTTTAAACAAATAATGTTTTAGTTTAGAAAGTAAGGAAAAAAAGACGTATGATGTTAAAACACTCGACCACCGGATAAAATTAGTTATAATTAATCATAAAATTTTTCTACTATAATAAAAGAGTAAATAGGAGGGGGGGACACATGTCGCAATCGCATTCTTCCTCATAATTTTTTTTTTAATTTTTTTCTCCTATTTAATAATCATATTAATTACTAATAATATTATTTAATTTTTTATATTAAAATAGTTTTTTAATAAATTAAAAAATAAATAGATCTTCTTATGAATGTTATTCTAACGAAATAACTTTTTATAAAAATTTTTTTCTAAAACATAAAATTTTTTATAATTAATAAGAATTTTTTTTAAAAATAATATTTTTTAAAACGTTTGTTTTGAACAAGATTTTCATTCAATTTATAATGTGTAAGATTTCAATTATGTATTATTTTAAAATATTTTTTTTTAAATTAATAAAATTTTATCATATTTAATTATATTTATTCAATTCGTGTAACACATAGGTTTAACAAAACTAGTCTCTTATATATTTATAAATGTTCATATATCAATGTAAATATGCAATATTGATTACCATTGTTTCTCGATAACATAGTATAAGAGCACAATTGCTCTTAGGTGTGTTTGGTGCTCGCTTCTCATCCACCTTGCTTCTATGCTCAGAGTCAGCTACGTTCTTCTCGACTCACTCCCTATTTCACTACTTGATGCTGGCGTTTGGGTCACCCAAATACCCAATGCTACATGTGTTATCTCAAGTTTTTCGTAATCTTACACGGTATCTTTGGATTTCCCCCTCAAGTTAATAAAATGTAGTTTTTAACATATTTGTTAAATACCATATCTATGTGCACACAAAAAGACAATGAAACTGAGTTTATTAACAAAATCATCAACGAATTATTGAAATCGTTTTTACCCCACAAACTATCATCTAATCATGCAATGAATTTTTTCTTGTATTTGCACCATGCCGAAATCGAAAACCAATGTTAGCTATCTCCAAAGTCGTTCAATTTATTTTGGTAAACTTAGTCTAATATTTTATAAAATAAATTTCTTTTTATTTGTAAGAAACAATATTTACAATAAACAAATTATAACATATATGAAATATTGCATGTTAAATGATGTTAAATACTTCAAATTATATCTCAACTGCAAGAATCAAACCAACAAAAAACAGTAGAGTTGGCTTAGGTTTCACGTTTGACACGATTTCGCTAAAACAAATTTTATTTTGTCAAGAAACGATTTCTTGTGGGCAATAGCCGGTACAGACGTTGCACTGCTAGAGATGAACTCACAAGCATGTCGCATTTTTTAATCATCAATGTCTTATTACAGTTAATTATTTTGTGGTTTTATAAAGTGGTCATGATTTAAGCTGTTGCAATTCAAGGCATGTGCGGTTAGGCCATATTTTTTATGCCATTTCAACGGTGCAAAGGCAACCCTTAATTTGTGTTGGAAATTTAGTGAGTGAGTTTTTGTGTTGATATATCAATTCTGGCCAACACTTTTTTCACTCAAAAATATCATTTACTCATTCATATACTACATATCAGTCTTTAGCTCTAAATTTTGTTTATTCTAGGCTTCATTTTTCCTTATCGTTGGAAATCCACAGCATAAGATAAACTAGTTCCTTAGTAGAAGTCCAACCTTTTCATATGCTTAATTATTAATAACGTCAACTGGTTTATTCTAAGGAGCGTATTAAGGATGCCATCGCCTGCACTACATCAGCCACCGAACAGATAGCATCTTTTAAACTATGGACATTCACCTAGAAAAGTAACATAAGTCATCAAATGTTGTAACTTGCAAGAACTTATTAAACATGCATCACTTGCTAGTACATTATTAGTTTTAACAACAGTTTATATCGACACCTTTTTGATCAGAACTCACTCTGATTTCTATAATGTGGGAATAATAAGTGTTCATCATCAGAAAACTCTCTCTTTTTGTACCGTTGAAATTGTCACTTCTTTCATCTGCAAAGAAAGGCCAAGTTAAGACTTAGATGCATCAACAAGATTGGACGTACTTCTTTCACGATCGTCTATATTGTGGGTGAATCTTAACACCAACCGGTTTTCCCACCAATAGTTAATATTAATTTAATATTAACTTCACTTGAATATTCATCCTCACTCAAATAGTTGATGTTTAAAAAACAATAAATGTAAATTAACAATTTTATATAGCAATAAGAGAAACAGTAGGTAGCCGTTTGCCTGTAAAATAAAAAAAAAATGCATATACAAAGGCAATATAATTGATGAACTATGTATCATTTCATTCTCTGTGATATCACACCAATTGTATCATTTCATTCTCTTTGATATCACACCAACTCTCTTCATTGATATATTATCACGTTTAACATAATATAAGTATTGAGAAGCTTGCTAATCTGGATCCATTTCTTTATCTATGACATCACACCAAGTCTCTCTTCATTAATATATTTAATCACGTTTAACATAATATAAGCATAGTGAAGCTTGCTAATCTAGGATCAATATAAGTTCACCATATACACATTTTGACAACATCTAATAAAATATATCATGAAAGCATGTCATCACTTGATCTTCTGGATTAACAATAGAGAAAATAAGGCTCAGACGAATTTATGAGATTATTGATGGCTGCAAAAGAGGTTGCAGGTCGAATACCCAAGCTACATTCCTCGAAAACTGTCTTGCAAAGATCTGCAACCAAAATTCGATCATCATCGCCTATAAGACAATGAAAAAACTTTACCGATAACCACGTCACCAACACACCATGACGGGACATGCCCGCCATCGCTAGCCATGACGTGTGTGGATCACATAAAAGGAAATGGCATGAAACCCGAAGCGTATTTAAATACCAAAAATACCACAAGTTACTATTCATTTGAAGTGCATTATAAACATATAGAGAAATTGATGAAAATTAAAAGCTAAGTTGCTTTTTAATATAATATATATAATAACCAATATAACAAAACTAATAACAAAGAAAAATCAGTGCAACAAACATGACTTTCTGATTTCATTATAATCTCATATCTTATCACATAATAGGTGTTTCATGACTACACATAGATGTACAACAATCTGAACAATTAACATTCCACATCGTTTGATTCAAAGAAACATTAGGTTCACCAACCCCCGAAAACAAATGTGTAAATAGATTTAAAGTCTCAGGGACCTCTAACACGCCTTCTAACATTTTAACAACCATGCTCATCATTGGTCTAGTCTCAGGCTTATATTGAACACAACAAAAAGCCACTTTTACCATCCTCTCCACAACTTGATAATCTTTCTCTTCAATATCACAATCTATCATTAAATCTTTCATTTGGTTTCTTTCATATTTTCCCCATGCCCACACGGGGAACCACTGTTGGCTATCACCAAGAGTAATGTCCATGTTCCTTCTTTTCCCGATGATCTCAAAAAGTAACATCCCGAAGCTATAAACATCACATTTGTGTGTTACTCGAAGAGGCATCCAGAGCTCAGGAGCCGCGTAGCCTGGTGTACCTCGTCCCCCTGTCATGGTTATATGGGTGTTATCTCTGTTACAAAGTTTGGCCAAACCAAAATCGGCTACTTTTGCGCAAAAATTTGAATCCAATAGAACATTTCCAGGCTTTATATCGTAGTGAACTATTCTTTGAGCACATTCCTCATGCAAGTATGTTATGCCTCTTGCAGTTCCTACTGCAATCTCGTGAAGCTTGTCGAACCCTATCATATTTTTTGTGTTTGCTTTAAATAGAAGTTTATCTAATGAGCCATTACCCATGAACTCATATACAATAGCTTTTAAACTTGATTCAAAGCAAAATCCATATAGCTTAACAAGATTATAGTGATGTGTTCTTCCCATAATGCTGACTTCTGCCATGAACTGTTCCTCAATTCGTTGGTTTGAAGTCCCATTTAGTACTTTCACAGCTACGTGCTTGTTGTTGGTGATGATTCCCTTGTAAACTACCCCGAACCCACCTGAACCCAATAAAACTTTGAAGTCATCTGTGGCTATTCTTAGTTGTTTTGATGTAAACCTAATTGGATTTTTGTTTTCCATATCACTGAGAAATTGGACCATGGGGAGGGAAATAAGTTTAGAATTGGCATCCTCTAATCCCCCAACCTTCTTTGCCTTAGATATTGTATAGCGTAAGTATTTACATATTCCTACACAGACTGCAAAAAAGAAACCATTTACATAAAGAATTTGCTAAAATTAATTTAAAAATATCCCTCTAGGTTATTTACTTGATGGTTAATAGAACTTACCAACTAGAAAAACAATAACACCAACCACTATACCAATAATGAGGCCAACATGAGGAGAAGAAGAAGAACTAGGAGGAAAAGAAGTAAGAGAACGAGGAGGATGAGAAGGGGAATAAAGAGAAGGAGTGGGAGGAGAAGCAAGAGGAGGCGAAAGAGAACGAATAGGAGGAGAAATAGAATGTGGAGAACGAATGGGAGGAGAAGCAAGAGGAGGCGGAAGAGAAGGAACCGGAGGTGTAAGAGAAGCAGGAACAGTAATTATATAAACATGATAAGGAGGAGGAGGAGAACGAGAAAGAGAAGAATACGAAGACATAATGTTAGGAAATGCAGATCGTAAAACCTTTAAATGTTAAGCATTAATGAACACACAATACAATATAGAAGACTTGGTTATAGATATTTCAAAGTAGTGCATATTGTTTAAGAAATTTATCATTTAAATGGATCACATCAACTTTGGTGAAGTTCCTAACTGAAGACCACTCAATTGTCAACGGATCATGTATTATACTTTTTGGTTTTGTGTTTATTTATTTTTTAAGACACGTTTAATTGTCACATGTAGGGAAATGGATTTTTTGGAAAATTCGCACGTACGTGGATGGATTTTTGTGAAGAATTTTCCACAGTTGAGGTAGAATGATTCAACCGAAGGAGTGGTGGGCCGAGAATTATTTGATAAAGTTAGCTTAAATTTTTAAATTTCGTAATTTTAACAAGCCTAAAATCTATAATTTGTTAACATATGCTAAATTATTTTACCATGATGAATATTAAAACACTTGTTTCCCAAACGCTAATGGAAACAAAGCTTGAATCTTAATCTCTAATTTATAAATTAAAATTTTGTCAAATGCATATTATAAAAAGGAATATCCAACTTTTAGAGTAAATTACACGAATAGTCCCTGGGGTATGCACGCATTGCAACTTTAGTCACTATTTTCAATAAATTATAGATGAGGGCATTAACTATGTAAGAAGTGCATGCTCAGGGACACTAACAAAAGTTAAATTTCTCTGTTAGTTTTTTCAAAAGATCAAAATACCCCTTTTCTATCATTTTCTCCACATTCAACGCCCACCACCGCCGCCTCCACCCTTAACCCACCGCTGTCGCCGCCGCCGCCACTACCCTCAACCCACCACCACCGTAGCCTCCTGCACCCTCAACCAACCACCAACGTTGCTACAACACCCTTAACCCACCATCATCGTCGCTGCTCTACCCTAAACCCACCACCATCACTACCTTTACCCTTAACCCACCACCAACGTCGCCGCCTGCACCCTCAACTCACCACCAACGTCATCGCCTGCACCCTCAACCCACCTCCAACGTCATCGCCTGCACCCTCAACCCACCTCGACAACCGCCTCTACCTTGAACCCACCACCAACATCGCCGCCTACACCTTCAACCACCACCACCGTCGCCGCCAACACCCTCAACCCCCCCCCCCACCGTCGTTGCTTGCACCATCAGATCTGAACAGATAAAGAGAGGGGGCGTTATGCCATGTGGTCTTAAAAGAGAGAAAGAGAGAGAGAGAGAGAGAGAGAGAAAGAAAGAGATAGAGAGAATGGGGGGGGGGGGAGAGAAGGGGGAAGAGAGAGAGATAGAGAATTAGATCAATTGTTGATTTCTCATATGGTGGTGGAGAGGTGGTGATGATGGCGATAAAGATGAAGATGAAGATGAAGATGAAGATGGATGAAGAAGATGAAGATGGAGGATTGGGGCGAGATGTGATGGGTGGGGGTAAGTTTGGTTATATTTAGAAATTATTATTTTTTAAATTTAGGGCATATTGGTAATTTTACATTGACTTAACAGAGAAACTTAACCCCAGTTAGCGCCGGGGACTGCCGGTATGCATATCATGCAAAGTTCAGGCCCTTATCTGTAATTTATTAAAAATAGAGACTAAAATTGTAATACGTGCATACCCTAGGGACTATCCGTGTAATTTACTCCAACTTTTAGCAAGGAAGTTACTTATTTTTTCATCTCAAATATTCCAAAAGACGTGTCAAAGGATGAGGTCAGAAAGAAATGTCAGCATCTAGGAGACTTATTGGATGTGTACGTGGCCAGTAAGAAGGACAGAAATAATAGCAACTTTGGGTTTGTGAGGTTTAAGACCGGTGAAAAATATTACGGATTTGAATGAACAACTCAATAATGTAAGATTATTGAACGAAAGAGATTGAATTTGGAGGGTGTGAATTCTTCTTTTGCGATTATCAAACGCATAAAACTTCTCATGTAATGTTGGTTTTTCATTTTGTAATTGTTATAACTAAAATACCGTTCGAGTAGCTGGGAAAGAAAAATGTTAATAGTGTTAATTACAAATGGTCAAATAGTTTATTTAATAAAATTTTTGGATTCAAATAACGACATTTAAATTAAACCTTTGGATTCAATCGGCAATTTTTTTTAAAATTACAAGAAAGCACTTTTAACTTTTGATTTTAATTATATTAAGCACGATAATTTCTTTATTTTAATATTAGTATGAGGTATGAAACATGTATCTATAAAAAAACACAGAAAATAATGTTAAAGTATTAAAGTAAAATATAATTGAAAGTATGATAATGATAATATTTTGAAAATCACTTGCTGTTATCGTAGGTAATAGATCGAACTCGATTTGTTAATCAAAACTATACGTTATGTAAGCTTTCGAAATAACTTTGTACATGATGGGTTAGTAGTGGCTGATGCTTTTTTAAAATCAAACTGTTATGACATTTTGGTTTTTCTTATTTTCTTATACATCGGGATCTTTGTTCATCACAAAATTAGATATTATAACACATTTGCACGCAGAACGAAACGATATCTTTGGGAAGGAGAATTATCACTATGATGTAGTATCTAAAATCATAGGGCTCACAAACTGTTTACATATATGAGTAATTACCTGAATGTAATCTCAACACAGTGCATAAATGATGTAAACATTATGTACTCTCAATTCTGTGTGCGTGTATATTTTTTATCTTTTCAACGCATACCATATTGATATATATTTTTTTAAAATATCGTCCACCCGTTATTTAAACATGTGTAAATTAGTTATTGCACATGTGTAAATCCTGTTTTACATATGTGTACTTCCAGGTATTACATATGTGTAATAAAACAAGGTTTATTTTGCTACTTGTCCTTCTCTTAAGCCATTTTTTTGCCACTTGTTATTTTTCTAGAACTACACAAATCAATTTTCCTCCAAAAGGTATTATGGTAATTTAAATACTCATACAAATTTCTCTCTCTTATTAAAAATAAATTTAATTAATTGCTATATTTCTCTCTCTTATCTAATTTTTTTTAAAAATCAAACTATCTTTTCATATTTTAATTAAAATCTAATTAACAAAAAACTAAAGTTTTGTTATAATATGAAATTTACTAAAACACTAAACATTTTAAAAAAAAATATTTTAAATCATTTTGTTTTGAAAAAAAATTATAAACAGAACATTCTTATTAAAATAATCAGAATAATTACAAACCAGAGTTTTTAAAAAACAATATTTTTATTAAAAAATATTTTTTATAAAAAAATCTTAAAACGAATGTTTAAAAATAAAACTATTTAGATAAGAGAGTTAAAAAATGGTATAATTGTTTTATTTCTTGAACTATTACGTATATATAAATTAAAAACCTATTTTTTACTAATAATTACTCATGCCATTTTCAAATTAAAAATACATAATTTAATAAATTAAAAACCTATTTTTTATTAAAAACACACTTTTAAAAACAAAAATTTTATAAAATATAGAATACAATGAAATTAAAAAAAAAAACATTTTTCTTAAAACAATATATTTAAAAATCACATTTTTCTTAAAACAATACATTATTGTTTATTTACTTAACTATTTATACGTAATTATAATCATATTTTATATTCAAGCATGATTTTATAAAGCATAAATTTGTAATAATAATTATTTAATATTATATTTATTCAATCCATGTATTACACGGGGACTAACCTAGTACTAAATATAAGAAGCTGAAAGACTATCAAAAAATACAAGTTTACCCTAAAATTTATCTTAACAACTTTGCTCACTCTTTGGTTTCACAATTTTGTTAAATGTAGCATCTTTGTCTTCTACTATGATACTTTTTCCCCCCTTCTTGTATCCCTTCTCACATGTGTTCTATATTACTCGTAAAAATATCACATGTGTTCTATATTACTCTTAAAAATATGTTGAGCTTCTAGGAGTCTTTTAGTTGGTAGTTTTATATTTCATAGGATAGATATAAGGTTTGTCTTTATCTTAACAAGTTCTTACAATTTTTGGTAGGTATATTTTTCTGTTTAATTACCATCAAGGCATCAATGTGATGTCTTCATGCTTTCCAATTTCGATATGTGATATCATAACAACGTTAAAGTATCTAATATAAGTAATTTAGAAACAAAATAATACCCCCCCTCCCCCTCCCCCCCCCCCTCCCCAACACACACACACTTTCCCATGAAATTTCCTTGAGAGCTATTCGTGTGTTTGTCGCATGTGTAACTCTTTAAATGTGATAAACACAGTTTGAATATGATATCATACTATTAGAAAGACCTCATAAACTTACTTTCCTACCATGATATGACATGCATAGACAACATCTTTTCTTTCTTTGAACTTTCTTTCTTATAAATAACTTATAATCAATGAGTATTTTTCAATATATATGTGAAGTAAACAAAATATTACATTATACGTCTTGTTAGTCAACAAAATCTCTTTCTTGGTATTTTCAAAAAAATTACACCATTAATTTTAGTATTTTTTATCTTTCCAACGCATACCATATTGATATATTTTTTTTAAAAAAATCGTCCACCTGTTATTTACACATGTGTAAATTAGTCATTATACATGTGTAAATCCTGCTTTACATATGTGTACTTCCAGGTATTACATATATGTAAAATGACGTTCATAAAAAGCGAGTTTTTTATAATTTTTTTATTTTTTTATGAAATAGGAAAACAAAAGAAATATTTTCGTCATTTTTTTTTATTTTTATGTTATTTTTTGGGTTATAAATTTTTTATTATGTTATCATTATTTACCATTTTGTCCTTAAAAATATGTGGCTCACATTGATTTTTTGAGTTCTCATAAAATATATGAGTTCTTACAAAATATGTGAGTTTTTATTTGAACCCTCCTCAATGTATGCAAGCATGCACAATCACAAAGTTACAAACATAAAACAAACATACAAACACAAATTTACATAATTACATGCATACACTCATAAGGTAAAAGTTAAGCCGCAAGAAATAATATCAGTTATTGATTTTAATAAGTTTTATTATATATTTATTTTATAATTAAGGGTAAAAATGTAATTAACAATTATTTGACTTTCTAATCCCTAATTTCTAGATCCTCATCACTAGGAAAATTTAAAAAAATTTCAATTTTAATTAATCAAAATGGATTTTCCTTAATTGCAAATCATCCAAAATAATTCCGAAATTCCCATATCCAACAATATTCCAGAATTACAAATTGATTTTCTATTCACACGTTTCTATCAAAGACTAATCAAGCTCACAATCTACCAACAAACCCTCAAAAACCAAGCGGTCCTCATAGCACCGAACCCCCATTTATATGCGTAGATGTGTTATGGTGAAGAGAGTAAACCCAATAGGGTTAATGTGAATGGGAAAAATAAAAAATAGTATTAGTTATTTAAGTGCGTGAAAGAGTATGTGTATAGAGTGTATGCGACAACATCACTACATCCAAAGCTCACAAGTTACTACTAGAGTACGTGTTGGGGTTTACGTAATCTGCTTCCTCATGAACAATGAAAAGGTCACACACAATATTACATACCTACATATATATTGGTATGATGCATTTTGGAGCATATATATATATATAGTAGTGTGTAATGCTGTAATGGGAGCCAAAAACTAATCATGTGATCATTTTTATTAAGTTTTAGTTTGTTTTTATTAATTTAATGATTTATGTGTTTGTTTTTATTTGGTTTGAGTTTGTGTTTATTAGGTTTGTGTTCGTTTGCATGTAAAATCTCACACTAATGTTAGGTCTTTAATCAATACTTCATCCTTATTAGATTTGTGTCTGTTTTCATTTATCTACTAATGAAATCAATCTTCTTCGGAGAACTAAAATTATTAAATGTTTAATTTGAAAAGTATTTTTTCTCTTAATTATTAAAGATGTAACTTGAATTTCTCGGCGGTAAGATCTCTAGGTCAGGGGATTTCTTTGACTTTCACATCCACTTCACATTTTATTTTGTTTCATTAATTTATCATAAGTGAAGCACAATTATTTGTATTGGGGGTTAAGATAGTAAAACAAAGTAGGAACAATTGATCTTCTTGCGCCATCGATGTTGGTGATAGTGATGATTATGTTTTGTTAATTAATTATTTTGTATTGGTTTGATCAAAAGTACTCAGACATACATATATGTTAAAAAAAGATTACACATATGTAATACTCAACCTATATATACGTAAAAAAACTAACTTTACAGATAATAAATATTCAAGAAATTTATAGATTCATATGTTTAGAAGCATCCAAGGTGTGTAATAAAATATAAAGTAAATTACTATTTGCATCCCTAACAATTTTCTAAACTAACTAGTTGAAACCCTAAAATTTAAAAACATTATTATTTTCCTTGACTTTTCATTTTTTTCATTTATTTGAATCCTGAATGATGATGCTGTTAATTATTCTGTTAAATATTTTATAAGAAAACCAAAATATCACTGTCAATTAAAAAATAGAAAATTTTATCCAACCTCTTCTTCTTCAAATAACACTAAATCTTTTTTTTATCCACACACTCATCTCCCTCCATTCCAATCTTCCACCACCACAACCACAACCACCAATTTTCCCATCCCCACTGCACCTCCTCTCCTCCGCCGCCCCCCGTCATCACCACTGTTGCATCTCTGTCACTCCTTGCCTAAAAACACCACCAACATCACATCTCCACCACACCATCGCCTAAAACCACCATAACTACATATCCACGACGTCAACAGAATCACCCTAATCTCTCTAATCACACTGACTAGTCCTACCTTGCCAGTGGGTTTGAAGTAGGTCATCATGCCTGATTTTGTGCCCATTAGCCTACTACAACCTCCATGCTCGATTTGATGAGGGGGGGGGGGGGTTTGTGGTGGCGGAGGGGGAAAACAGTGGTAGAGGTTAGGGAATTGGGAGGACATGGTGGTGTTGATGGTAGAAATCCAGCCAACGTAAACTCATGATTTCTTAGTGGTGTTGGTCGGTGGCTGTGATGGGGGACGGGTAGGGGGGAGAGTGTTTGAATTTCCATTTTCCTTTGCTGGCAAATAAAGCTTCAGTTCTTGATATGGTGACACAAACATCAATAGACCAGCCATCTATTTGGCTAGTGACTCTTGTCCAGCCAATAAATTTTCAAATTCAGTGACCGTGGGTTGGGTTGGCCACCCTTGGATTGCAGCGACAAACGTTTGGAATTCTGATCGTAACCAATGAATTATTATTCGTTTCATTCTTTTACCACCAATCTTTGACTGTTCATCTACGTCAGCAATTTCTCTACAAAGTGTTTTCACCTTGTGAAAGTACTAGGATATTGCCATATCTTTTTTTGTAATACATAGTAATTTGTTTTCAAAAAGATCCAACCAAGTATTGTTTTGCTTTGAAAAAAGCTTTTCAAGGATATCCTAGATTTGTTTTGGTGTTGTAGCATCTTGAAAGTGATCTAGCATATGTTGTAGCATCTTGAAAGTGATCTAGCATATCTTCTTCAACAGTAGCTTTTAGTATGAACATTTCCTTCCCAGTCTTGACCCGCCACTTCCTAATCACTCCATTCGTATCAATTCTTGGTACCTGAGTATCAATGCCATTTGTTACTTACTTCCCATAAATCCTGACCCTGTAGGTAGGATTGAATACACATCAACCAAACAAGGCAGTTGGTCTAGTTCAAGTGTTTGATCCCTGCTATGAAAGTTAGATTTGCCATCTTTGACTGCTTCCACAAAAGTTATGATTTTGACCTGATCGTCGGGTGTGACTGGATCACCTGATCCAGGCTATGATCTGTTGTCTTTGGTTAGAGCGAGCAGATTTTCGAACGTACGAGAATGTTGTCCAGCTCTTATACCACTTGTTAAACCCATTAGGCTAGATTTTCACAAGTGAAATAAAGCTCATACACTGGCTAACAAGTTTATTCTTTTGTTCTCTTCTTTGTTTTAGGATGAAATCACATCAACAACAGAGTACACAAATTAAAAGAAAGACTTATTTTTATAAATAATACTTGACTCATAAAACTCAATGCAGAAAAGAAACCATAACACGGGTTTATATAGACACCCGTACACCAACTCGATCAATCTTACCCAACTATAATACTTATTAAACTCAAACTAAAAACCTCTTAGATAAGAACGAATATTTAAAAAATAATCAACAAATTTAAAAAGACTTGATTTGATAATTGTAATCTTGATCTCCTCCAAGCCACCCCATTTAAAGCGTCGTTTGGTTGTCGTTTCATAACTTATGAACTCAGAACTGAAATCTGTTAAAAAGGTTGTATTAGTTCATCTCTATCCTTTTCTAATATGTGTTTCTAATGTTGTTTTATTTTCTTTTTCATATATTTTGGGCTTGTTGCTGTGGGCTTGCTGCTATGGGCTGGTTGTTTCTGGATCTTGCTCTCGATCCTAAATTTATGAGAGGGTGTGTGAGAATGAGATTAAGACATTCTCATTTTTCTCACACATACAACATCAGTCTCAAGTTCTCACGAATATTCCTCTAGGGTTTCATTGTGTAGATGACCCGTCTATCTTCTTCTGGTGATTTCGTGATTGCTATTCTGTTGATGTATCATCAGATCATCATGTTGATGATCTGAAGAAATCTTCAGTTGTCCTTATCTTGTTAAAGGTTTGTTGTTCGTCATTCTTTATTGTAAACAACGATTGTTCTTGGGGTTAAACTCTTAGGGTTGGGCTGTTACAATACATTAAATCGTTTGTTCTTGACATGGTATCAGAGCTCGGTTGAGCTCTCATACTGTTTCTCCTTTCTGGTGTGCTCCGCTGCTTCTCCCGATTCTAGGGGTTCTTGGTGAAATCATCAGGTGTGTTCTTATTGTCTTGGAAGATTGATTCAAGACAAGTATCTAGGGCTGAAAAACCCTAAACATATTCTCTGAAGGCGGCGTTCTAGGGCTCGTAAAAACCCTAGAGTTCTCTCTTGCTTGTCTAACCCCCAATCAAAGGGTTTCAGACGTCTATTTCATCTCCCTTGAGATTATCGCTGTGAGATCATTCCCTTCTCTCTTATCTTTCTTTATTGTGGCTATTCTTCTTGGTTATTGTGTGTTATTATTTGTTTCTTGTCTGTTCTATCTGGTTAACTCCCTGATTAAGACTTGTCAAACCACTTGAACTGGGGAGAATCTGGACACTGATCAGGCTTCGTTAACCAGCTGAGATATTGCTTTACCTGTTTGCATTATTTTGCTTGTCTATTCGTGTGTTATTGTATTCATTATGGGTTCTTCTGATGATGACCTTGGTGAGACTGTTGTTAGTAAAATGGACTCTAGTAATCCCCTGTATTTACATGCTAGTGATACAAGTAACCTCACTATCATTGGAATGCAATTAAAAGGAACAGATAATTACACTGTATGGTCTAATTCTATGAGACTTTCTTTAGAAGTTTAAAATAAAATAGGTTTCATAGACGGTTCATTAAAAAGACCAACTGATAATGAGGTTCTTGGAAAACAGTGGGATGGGTTTAATGCTGTAGTTATAACATGGATTCTAAACTCAATATCTGAGGAATTATACATGGGGCAAGTTTTCTCTAAACTTGCCAGTGATGTTTGGAAGGAACTAAAGAAAACTTATGATAAAATTGATGGTTCAGTTGTTTTTGGTATGTATCAAAAAATTAAGTCATTAAGTCAAGAAGGAATGACTGTTTCTGAATATTATCATAAACTGAATACCTTATGGAAACAATTTGATCAAATTCTCTAGTTACCCTCATGTTCCTGTAAAGCATCAAAAGAATTCAATGATTTTAACCACCTCATTAAACTAATGCAATTTCTTATGGGTCTGGATAGTGTTTATCAATCAGTTAGATCAAATCTGCTACTTAGAGATCCTCTCCCATCTATTAAAGAAGCTTTTTCTATTGTCTAAAGAGAAGAGTCACATAGAACTCCACATCTGTTTCAAAAAATCCTTCTGTTGGTTTTAATGCAAAAACAAATCTAGTTTTTGATAAACCTCGTTCTTCAAATGAGAACAAAAAGAAATCTGTAAGGGGACCAAACCCCAATCTTAAATGCTCACACTGTAACAAAGTAGGACATACAGTTGAGAGATGTTATGAACTGGTTGGTTATCCACCAGGTTTCAAGAACAAAGGATCTCTATCTAACAGATCTTCAAACAACTCCAAATCTCATCCTTCTAATTCAAATGCTGTTAACACTCTCACTTCTGATCAGATTTCTAAGTTTCTTAGCCTGTTGAATGAAAAAACAGTGATGGTCATCAAGCTACTAATATTGCTGGTAACTGCATAAATACCTTTTGTTTCAATTCATGTGCAAAAAGAATTTTTTGTTTCAACTCAAATAAAAAAGCACATCTTAACATGTCTAAATGGATAATTGACTCCGGAGCAAATCAACATATGGTTCGAACAGATGACTTGCTAACAAATCAAATTGATGTGTCTGAATACAACATCAAAGTAACTCATCCTAATGGGTCAAGCTCTCTTGTGACCAAAATAGGGAACATCATATTAAATGATAAAGTTACTTTGTATGATGTGTTTTTTGTTCCGGATTATTGCATTAATCTAATGTCTGTCTTTAAACTAGCTAGAGACAGTAAACTTAAGATTGTTTTTGATGAAAATGCCTGTCACATTTAGGATTCTCACACAATGAGCACCCTGGTGACAGGTAATCAGCTTGATGGACTATATTTCTGTGGTAATTCATCTAGTGTTGACAAGGTGTGTTTCAAAATTTGGTCACCCATCAAATCAGGTTCTCTATGTCCTAAAACAAAGTCTAAAACTAGATCAAATTAAAGATAATGAACCGTGTGAAACTTGTCATAAAGCAAAACAACATAGAGAACCATTCCCTTTAAGTGACCACAAAACTAGTGCCTTAGGTGAAATCATTCACCTCGATGTGTGGGGCCCATATAGAGTCTGTAGTAGAGAAGGATTTTGATATTTTCTGACTGTAGTTGATGACTACTCAAGGGCTGTCTGGGTTTTTTTAATGAAACACAAAAATGAGGTGTATGATAATATAAAAACATTTGTTAATCTTATAAAGAATCAGTTTCATTCAAATGTTAAGGTCTTTAGAACTGATAATGGCACTGAATTCATTAATCATCAAGTAAGTGAATTTTTTGATAAACATAGAATCGCTCATCAAACCTCTTGTGTCTACACACCTCAGCAAAATGGGGTGGTCGAAAGAAAACATCGGCATCTGTTAAATATTGCTAGGGCCCTATTATTTCAAGGGGGGCCTTCCCCTTAATTTCTGGAGTGAATGTATTCTAACTGCTTCCTATCTTATTAACAGGACTCCCTCATCTGTGTTAAATGGAAAAACACCATACAAGTTAATTTACAAGTTTAGACCTTCATTAGACTACCTACGTGTGTTTGGGTGCCTATGTTTTTGTACTGTTCTTAATAATTCTGATAAGCTCAGTAGTCATGCTGTTAAATGTGTCTTTTTGGGATATTCTTATAACAAAAAAGGTTACAAATTGTGGGATTTGGAAAATAAACAAATTATAATCTCTAGAGATGTAAAGTTTTATGAATCAATTTTTCCGTTTAAACAAAATCAATCCAAAGATACATCTGATTACATTCAACAGCATGATTCTATACACCAGTTAAGTTTCTTTGACGTGTATGAAAATACACACAATGGTAGTCAAACCCCCTATGATGAATATAGATCAGAAGAACACCCACCTCATCGGTCCTTGCAGCCTGGTAGTAGTGGCCCTAATATCACTGATAGTGCAGTTGATTCTCAACTACCCAGTGATCCTGCTGCTCCCAATGGCGGGATAAGGGATGAGGTAACTACATCTGAAACAGCTGTTGCTGAAAATCAAAATCAAAATGGTTCTGAGGGGGCAGGGTTTGGGAATTCCGAACCTGTTGAATTAAGAAGGTCAACTAGACATATTGTTTTTCCACAAAAATTGAAAGATTATGAACTCAACAGCAAAGCTAAGTATGGCCTTGAAAAATTTTAAACTACTACAATCTGTCTACCCAACATTGGTGTTTTGTATCAAATTTAAATAAAAATTTTGAACCAAAAACCTATAAAGCGGCGGCTGAAAACCCAGCATGGGTAGATGCTATAAACCTTGAAATGGAAGCTCTTCATAGAAATACTACTTGGGAATTAGTTGAATTACCACCTGGTAAAAAACCAATATGGGTTTACAAAATTAAATATAAGGCCTCAGGTGAAATAGAAAGATATAAGGCCAGACTTGTTGCCAAAGGGTTTGCTCAAAAAGAAGGAGTTGATTTTGATGAAACTTTTTCACTTCTTGTGAAAATGGTTACTGTGAGATGTGTTCTTAGTTTAGCTGTTGAACATGACTTGTCAATCTATCAGCTTGACATTAACAATGCCTTCTTATATGGTGATTTAAATGAAGAGGTTTATATGTCACCTCTTGAGGGGTTCTATTCAAAGAATGAAACAAGGGTCTGTAAATTAATCAAATCCTTATATGGCTTAAAACAAGCCCCTCGTATGTGGAATCAAAAACTGGTTGGTGTGTTGAAAGAATATGGGTTTGTTCAAAGCCATTGTGATCATTCTCTGTTTACCTGTTCTAGAGAATCTGTGTTTATCGTTCTGTTGGTCTATGTTGATGATATTGTATTGACTGGAAATTGTCTATCTGCTATTAATGATGTTAAGCAGCTTCTGCAGTCCAAATTCTTAATCAAGGATTTAGGGCTGCTTCAATACTTCCTTGGGATAGAAGTCCTGCGGTCCAACCGTGGGATCTGTTTGTCTCAACGAAAATATTGTCTAGAACTGTTATCTGAATTTGGTATGACCGCATGCAAGCCTGTGTCTACCCCTATTGAACCTCATTACGTTTTGACTGATTTGTGTAAGAAGCTCTCGGAGGTGTTGCCCAATATCACTGGTTACCAGCAACTTGTTGGTAAACTGATTTATTTGTCACATACCCGTCCTGATATTGCTTATGCTGTGCATTTTCTAAGTCGTTATTGCTAGGCTGGTTGTTTCTGGATCTTGCTCTCGATCCTTATTTATGAGAGGGTGTGTGAGAAGAGATTAAGACATTCTCATTTTTCTCACATATACAACATCAGTCTCAAGTTCTCACGAATATTCCTCTAGGGTTTCATCGTGTAGATGACCCGTCTGTCTTCTTCTGGTGATTTCGTGATTGCTATTCTGTTGATGTATCATCAGATCTTCATGTTGATGATCTGATTCTTCAGTTGTTCTTATCTTGTTAAAGGTTTGTTGTTCGTCATTTTTTATTGTAAACAATGATTGTTCTTGGGGGTTAAACTCTTAGGGTTGGGCTGTTACAATACATTGAATCGTTTGTTCTTGACAAAATCGAAACTACATTAAGGAGCAATCACATGTCAATCGACTTTAAAAAGTTTGCTTGTTATATACATGAACCGAACTTTCATGATAAAATGTTGGAATTTTAGTAATCTTGGCTTGTATATAAATATACATATTCATGTTATACTATTTTATTAATTAAATCTATTAGTTAAGTTTTAGGATAATTATAAAACATGAAATAAACTTAAGGGGTATAAAGTGAATATGTGTAGTTAGTTTATGTATGCATGATCGATGGTTTGTGAAAAACATATAGAGATTCCATTCAACAAACAAAGAAAAAAACAAAGAATTCTTTTAAGGAGACTTCATCAATTCAATTCAGAGTTTTGCTTATAATTCTTGATCTTATCCGATTAAATCAATTTTAAGTGCAAAAATAGTTTAATCTGAAAAAGTAATCGATTTCAATAACATCCTAGTGATTTAATTTCAATAATTCTTTATCAAATTAAGGTTTGATGAATTTGATGTTAATTTTCCCTTCATAATTTCAACAAAGATTAAACCATTTGTTTGATTTAGTACTAATTATTGTGAAGTACTGTTATCGTTTTCAATCTTGTGGATAATTGAAATTGTTTTCAATTGGATCGATATTCAAATTGTTACGTAAATCCGATTCCGTTTGACCACTTGCTGAATTTTGTGAATTATTAAAATGGTTTGTGATAATGGATCGGAAGTACGTTGTCAGTAGTGTATTGGTTGAACCAAACTTTCATTTACATTAGTTTCACAATTCCAGTTTGAAAACAAATAATAACAAAAGTCAATCGATTCAATTCAGTGGGTTTTTATTGAACCAAAGATTGATTCTTCAGTGAGTTATAAACAATAATAAATCGTTTTCTTTTAGTGGATTAAATTGAATCAAAAAATGACTTTTTAAAATATATGATGAATTCAATTCAGATGGCTACAGGAGAATCGATCAAGGATATGTCTAGCAAGTTCTCAAAACTTGAAAAATTTGAGGTGCAAGACTTTATAAAAGGGTTAATGGATTTAAATACTCCTAACTATTGGGAATTGGCCGCTGCCACCCCCAAGTATCATGTTGACGAATATAACTCCCAAGTAAACACTTCAGTGTTTGTATCACACGCCGTTCGTCAAAAACCTAACAAATGAGCTGATTTATTTTAGTCATTGTGTCAAATAAATCAGCTCATTGTGTCATATACGTTCATTGTGTCATATATTTTATATCATTTGTTAGGGTTTTGATAAACGGCGGGTGATACAGACACCGAAGTGTTTACTTAGAAGTTATATTCGCCAAAATAATACTTGGGGGTAGCAGCGGTCAATTCCCAATAGTTGAGAGTATTTAAATCCATTAACCCTTTAGAAAATAGAAGAAAAAAATGCATTTTCTCTTATCAACTTTGAAAGTTGTGTATGTCTTGACCACTCCAATGCCAGAGGTAACCGAAGAGGAAACTCTTGATCAACAGAGAAAGCGATTGATGTGGGAAAATGATGACTACATATGTCGTGGGCATTGGCGAATATAACTCCCAACTATTGCGAACTGGCCGCTGCCACCCCCAAGTATCATTTTGGCGAATATAACTCCCAAGTAAACACTTCGGTGTCTGTATCACCCATCGTTTGTCAAAACCCTAACAAATGAGCTGATTTATTTTGGTCATTGTGTCAAATAAATCAGCTCATTGTGTCATATATTTTATATCATTTGTTAGGGTTTTGACAAACGACAGGTGATACAGACACCAAAGTATTTACTTGGGAGTTATATTCGACAAAATAATACTTGGGGGTGGCAGCGACCAATTCCCAATAGTTGGGAGTATTTAAATCCATCAATCTTATTTTAAATGAGATGTGTGATGCAATCTTTGATGTGTATTAAAATGTCAACTCTGCCAAGGATTTGTGGGATTCTTTAGAAACCAAATATATGACAGAAGATGCATCTAGTAAAAAATTTCTTGTAAGTAACTTCAATTCTTACAAGATGACTGATAATAAGCCAATTATGGATCAATTGAATGAGCTGCAACATATTCTTGGCCAATTTTAACAACATAATATGCACATGGATGAGTCAATTGCAGTCTCTAGCATCATTGACAAATTGCACTCATTATGGAAGGACTTAAAGCATACCTTGAAACACCAAAAAGAGGAGTTAAGTTTGGTTCAATTGGGTAGACATATTAAGATTGAAGAATCTCTTAGGATTCAAGAATCTGGGAAATTGAAAGGGAAAATTGAAACGGGTCAAAACTCGGTTAACTTGGTTGAAAAAGATGGTAAGTTCAAGAAAGGAAATAAATTCAATGAAAAGAAAAGAAAAGCAAAAGGTGGCTATCAAAGATCAAATAAGAAGCTTAATGAAGGATGTTGGAGATGTGATAAGATGGGTCACAAGAAGAAGGATTGTTGCGTGAAGTTACCGGGTGTAAACAAGGGTTCAAGTGGAGCTGGTCCAAGTGGGTCAAAGAATCCACCGCCTCAACAAGGTAAGTTGTCTAATTCATCTTTAGATTCAATAATAAAGGTGAAGTAATATTTGAGGCCCAAGCAACTCCGGCCCAAGTGCCTTCAGTTCTAATTGAGTCAAAGGTTGTTGGGCTTAAGTCCATTATTGATAGCACTAAAGGCTATTGTTGAATCATTGAACGTGATCGTTAATAATTTGGAAAAGTGTTTGAATATAAAATTGAATAAAGTTGAACACATTTCACTAATTACTAAATCATTCTATGTACATGATGATTTGACAGCTTGGTGGGTAGACTCGAGTGCCACAAGCCATTTTTGCAAAGATTCAAAATGGTTCGTGGAACTGGAATTGATTGAAGATGGATCCGTGCTAAAGATGGGGAATGTATCAACCGAGCCTATCAATGGGATTGGAAAAGTCAAACTTTATTTACTTCTGGAAAACAGTTAATGTTAAATAACGTGTTGTATGTACCGAGTATTCGAAAGAATCTTATATCCGGAATTGTGTTAAATAGTCATGGGTTTAGACAAGTAATAGAGTCGGATATGTTTGTGTTGTCAAAACATGGTGTGTTTGTTGGATTTGGTTATCTATCTAGTGGTATGTTTAAAATTAATATTCATGTACCATTTGATTATGAATCTATTTACATGACATCTTCATCTAATCATAAAGTAGATTCTATATCTAACTTGTGGCATGCTAGATTAGGACATGTTAACTATTCTAGAATGCAAGACATGCCAAAAATGAGTCTAATACTCGGTTTTGATATGACCAATAATAATGTCATACTTGTCAATTAACAAAAATAACAAGAAAACCTTTTAAAGATGTAAAAAGCGACTCTTGGATATTGGATCTCATTCATCTGATTTATGTGATTTTCATAGCATGCCATCATTAGAAAATAATAAATATGTAATCATATTTATCGATGATGCAACTAGATATTGTTATGTCTATTTATTACATGCAAAAGATGAGGCTCTTGATAAATTTAAAATTTATAAACAAGAGGTTGAATTATTTCTTGGTGATCTGATTAAGACCCTCAGAACAAATAAAGGAGGGGAGTACTATGATCCGATGTATTTCCAGTCTACTAGAATGATACATCTGACCACAGCATCATATACACCTCAACAACATGGTGTGGCAGAAAGAAAGAATAGAACTTTAAAAGAAATGGTCAATTCTTTGTTATCTTATTCTGGTTTGAGTGATGGGTTTTGGGGAGATGCTATGATGACCACATGTTATTTATTAAATAGAACTCCTAATAAGAAAAGCCAAATAACTCCGTATGAGTTATGGAAGAAAAGATCTCCAAATCTACATTATCTTTGAGTTCGGGGATGTAGGGCAATTGTATGCCTTACTTATCCTAAAAGGAAGAACCTAGGTGAGAAAGGCATATATTGCATCTTTATTGGATATGCTAAGAACTCAAAAGCATATAGGTTCTATGTAATAAAACCAAATGATTCAGTGTCTATTAATACAGTGATTGAATCTAGAGATGCTATCTATGATGAGGAAAGATTTACATTAGTACCTAAACCTATTGATGTGGGTCAACTCTCATGAAGTAGGATCAGTGATTCTACTGATAATACAATTCTTCCTACCGAGCCTAGAAGAAGTACTAGAACTAGAAAGGCAAAGTCATTTGGAGATGACTTTCAACTATATTTAGTAGAAGGTTCAAGAGCTGAAATCAAACATCAAAATCAATATTGTTTCATAGTAGAGGAAGATCCAAAGACTTTTGGTGAAGCTATGGCTTCAAGAGATGCAAATTTTTGGAAGGAAGCTGTACAAGATGAAATTAAATCCATCATGCACAATAAAACTTGGAAAATTACTGATTTGCCTCCAGGGTGTAAACCTTTAGGGTGTAAATGGATTTTCAAGAAGAAGGTAAAGGTAGATGAGAGTATAGATAAGTATAAAGCCAGTTTGGTTATATAAGGCTTTAGACAAAAAGAAGCGATAGACTTCTTTGACACTTATGCTTCAGTTGCAAGAATATCTACTATAAGATTAATGTAAGCTCTAGCAGCTATACATAATCTTATAATACATCAAATGGATGTTAAAATTGCTTTCTTAAATGGTGAATTAGATGAAAAAATATATATGAAACAACCTGAAGGTTTTGTTATGCCTAGACAAGAGCATAAAGTTTGTAAGCCGATTAAGTCTGTTTATGGATTAAAACAAGCTCCTAAACAATGGCATCAAAAGTTTGATGAGGTTGTCCTATCAGATCGTTTTATCCTAGACCAAGTTGATAAGTGTGTTTATAGTAAATTTCATTCTTCTGGAAATGGAGTCATAATTTGTTTGTATGTTGATGACATGTTGATCTTTGGTACATATCAAGGACAAGTTGATAAAACTAAGGAGTTTTTATCATCAAGATTTTCCATGAAAGATATGAGGGAGGAGGAAGTAATTCTGGGAATAAGAATAACCCGAGGTAGTAATGGAATTACTATCTCTCAATCACATTGTAACGCCCCCTCCCCGGCTACACCTAGGGAGCATTACGCATCGGAAATACAGAACACATAGTAATTATTGAGTTCACAGCGGAAGTCTATCTTTGATTATACATCAAAACATACTATACATTTGTTATACTAGATAATGCCATTACATCAATTTAACTATACTAGAGATTCGAATCTTCAGTAGCACTCTAGACCTCTATTTTCTCGTAAACTAGCCCGAAATCTCCAATTTATGCAACCTCTTGGCACCTTGGATGTGTGTCCATAAAATAGAAAACATTTGGGACTCAGCATAAAGCTCGTGAGTTCATGAACATAGCATTCTTCAAAATTCAAAACATTTTAATATTGACTATTGCATCAATCAAATACAGTCATGGCAAATAGATAAAAACAGAGTAAGCACAATATAAATTCACATAACTAGCCTATGTATACAAATTCCATTGGCTAAAGCGGAATCATACAAGCAGCCCTCAAGCATCTTATCAAGCATTGTCACATATCACAGATGCTATTGATAGTTAATTCTTCAATTATTAGCAGTTATCAAAACATCACATCCCGTTTTAGAAAATAGTTCAGAGGAACACACCTGTTTAACAGCTGCCCAACAGTTGATAATCACTCCTAGTACAATCGGGCAATATCTCAAGGTCCTGATATAGTTTAAGTATTCCTAAGTTAGGTAATGAACAACGAACTAGTTATTGTCATGATTGGATATTGGTTTACGCTATCTTCTTTAAGTATGGGTGATCAGTCCATGCCTAACTAATGCTTGGTTACCCAATACCTGCCCCTAAGAATAACCCTAACGTCTAAAAATAATAATACTACTAATACTAATACTATTCCTAATAATAATACTTAAAACAAATAAAAAATAACTTGACTTAATCTTAAGCGAGAAAATACCTTAAAACTATGTACGACAATTTGATTTAGAATCTCCACTACTCACGCTCCTACTCGAGCTCCAAAGCAGACTACTAAAAACATCCAACAGGGTATTACGAACTCAGGATTCTCTATAATAGAGCGTTCCCATTAAAAGAAACAGATACTCTAAATTTCTTAGCTGCAATTCTATTTATAAGTAATGAAAAGTTGGTTACTTTCTTCGGTTCATCGATGTGGGATCAGATGTGCAACCTGTTAAGTTGCTTGCTTAGCTTAAACGAAATCTTTCATTTCATATGTTGTAATTTATATTATTATTAAACTAGGTTAGTACCCCTTATATTACACGGGTTGAATAAATAAATACAAAATAATTAGTATTAAAAATTTATAAATTATAAAACCATATTTAAAGATAAAATATGATTATAACTGCATATCAATAGCTATATTTTTTTTAAACTTTTATTTTATAAAAAAATATGGGTTTTAAATATTTTATTTTAAGAAAAATGATCACGAATAGTTATAGAACGATGTTTTAATATAAAAAATTATTAAAATTGTATATACGTAATAGTTCAAGAAATAAAACAATTATACTATTTTTTTAACTCTCTTATCTAAATAGTTTTATTTTTAAACATTCGTATTAAGATTTTTTTTATAAAAGTTTATTGTTTGTAAAAAACTTGTTTATTAAAAACTTGGGTTTATAATTATTCTGGTTATTTTAATAAAATTACTTTTTGAAAACTTCATATTTGTTTTAATTCTTTTTAAAAAGGACTGATTTAAAATATTTTGTTTCAAAAATATTTAGTGTTTTAGAAAATTTCATATCATATGAGAATTTTGATTTTTTTTTTATGATTTATATGTTAATAAAAAGATATGATTTTTGATTTCCTTAATAAAGTTTAATTTTATAAACATAGCTTGATTTTAAAAAATCTAGATGAGAGAAAGAAATGTATCAATTAATAAAATTAATTTTTATTAAAAGAGAAAAATTAGTTTGAGTGTTTAAATTACTATAATACCCTGATGAATGAAAAATGAAGTGAGATTGTTTAAAATAATGACAAGTGTCAAAATGATAGTTTAAAAGGATGACAAGTGACAAAAAAAACTTTATTGTATTAGATACTATAGATTATCATAATTAATTCAGCTGCTTACTTGGTTTTTGACTTATAATTTTTAAAATATAGCGTTTTATAAAATTTCAAATATGTCGTTGTGAGGAGCTATTTTTTCTCTACATATCGACCTAAGTTTCATTAAAAATGAAGGAAGTTCAAATAATATATTATTATTATATTTTAACGCTCTTATAACACTAAAAATTTTATATAAAAACTTCAAATTTTGAATAGTCATTCTTCTCTTGACTTACTCGTATGACAATATATGAAATATGAAGTTCATTTTTATTGTGTTTTAACTATTAAATAAAAGCTCAGGATGTTACACACATTACATTGAGAAGATATTAAATAAATTCAATTGCTTGAATTCCTTACATGTTGGAACTCCTATAGATCCTACTATTAATGTTATGCCAAATCAAGGAAATCCTATTGCTCAGTTGGATTATGCCAAATCAATAGGATGTTTGATGTATGCTATGGTTAGTACAAGACTTGATATAGCATATGCAGTGGGAAGATTGAGCAGGTACACAAGTAACCCAAGCTCACATTACTGGCAAGCAGTTAATAGACTATTTAAGTATTTAAAAGGAACCATAAATGATGGTTTATGTTATTCAGGTTCACCTTCTATTCTTCAAGGGTTTTTAGATGCAAGTTGGATAACAAACTTAGAAGATCATTCGTTTACTAGTGGATGGGTATTTCTACTAGGTGGAGGTGCAATTTCTTGGGCTTTTACAAAGCAAAATTGCATTACAAACTCTATAATGGAGTTTGAGTTTGTAGCATTAGCTTCAGCTGGAAAAGAAGCTAAGTAGTTGAGAAATTTGTTATATGAAATTCTATTATGGCCTAAACCTATTTCACCTATTTCAATAAGGTGTGATAGTGCTGCTACACTAGCTAAGGCATATAGTCAAGTGTATAATGGAAAGTCTAGACACTTCGGTGTAAGACTTAGCATGGTTAGGGGATTAATCATGAATGGAATAATATCTATTGAGTTTATAAAATATTAACACAATGATTGACGTCGAAGTACCAACCAAATAAAATGTAAAATGTGTGTTCCTATTCATCTTAACTAGTTAGGGTAAGTAGGGTTGTCGATCCTCGTGGAATTAGTGGTCGGTGTATTGTACTTTGATTTATAGAACAATGATTAATTAATTTAACGAATTACTTACTATTGCCTCTTGGCTGTGAAGATTAGATTTTGTAATGATTACCAATTAAACTATGAAAACAAATTGTAAATAATTAAAATTAATTAAGAAGATAATTATGAGAAAGAGTAATCCACCCCGGGAATCAGGTTTGGTTTTCGGAAATTGCGTTGTTCAACTTAGTGGAAAAATCTTTAATAAGGATTCTATACATGTAATGATTAAGTGATAGAGATTACCAAGACTTAATGAGTCTTAGTACACCATACAAATCAAATTAACAACCAAAACCTGCAATCATAAACTTGCGCAAAATCATATGACATTCAAATCAAGATTTACTAAAACAATTGTTTAAACAATCAAGACACAAATTAAACTCAATAAAGAACTTAACGGGTTCCAAATTTTAATCCTAACACAAATTAAACATTAACAAAAACCTAATAACACGAAACCTATTACCCGAGGTAGATCACGAGCTATTTAGACTTGCATCTTCATGAATTCGGCAACAAAATCGGGTTGGAACATGGTTTGATGGATTGGAATGAGTTGGAGAAGTGGAAGAATCCTCAAGAATGGCCATAGTTCGTCCCTTTTTACTCCCAATGCGAATTAGGGTTTTTAGAATTAATAACACTCCTTAAATATGGTCAAAATCCGGAAAAATTACGTCAAATCTGACCATACGACGTAAGTTACATCCTCAGGGATGTAAATTACGTCATCCCCCATGATAGACGTGGTTAGCCTCTGTCTTACATCCCAAAAACTAATATTTTTAGAAATGACGTATTTTACTTACTTTAGGACGTAAGTTACTTCGTATGCTCATTTTGCATCAATTTCTTCATTTTCTTCATCTATTTTCATATATATATCATCCAATCTTCGTGCAACCCTTGAATACATCATTTAAGCTTCCCACTCCTACAATTCAAACATAACACAAAGTGATTACGTTTGATAGGAATATCACGTTAAACCCGTGCATTTAAACACTTAAAATACATACAATGCACACAACATGGCTGATCATTTAACCAAAGGGTTAGGAAGAGATCTCGTGAATAAATCAGCCATAGGGATGGATCTGAAGTCCATTTCTTAATATTTCATGTTAAGATACCCAATTCCCCTTTAATACAACATTAAATGCTGAATTCAATGTGGAAAGCTTTTCATGATATATTGAAACACAACATAGCATCCCAAAGTATGTGTTCAGACTGCAAGATAAAGAAGATTGAAACATAGTTTCTTAATAGTTCTTTGGTAAATTGCATTTGCAGGTGCATGATAAGAACTACCTATAAGGGTATGAAGTTTAACTGCTTCAAGAAGCTTGGAGTTGGCTTTGATATATTTTTTGAAGGTTGGGACATAAGCTAGTAAAACATTATGCAAGTTAGAACTATGGAATTATAAATTTATGTGTGTATTATCTTCAAGTATTCAGATGAATAGTACAGGTTCAATCATTGCGAGACCTTGATATTTGAATATTTGGATCGCGTAATATACTAATGTGAAATTCAATCCGTAGGACATTTCATTTATGCATAAGTTTGATTATGGTGAAGTTTCCTTATGTTGATCTTGAATATTACTAAAACGGGGGATGATTGTTGGAATTTTAGCAATATTGGCTTGTATATAAATATATATATATATATATTCATGTTATACTATTTTATTAATTAAATCTATTAGTTAATTTTTAGGATAATTATGAAACATGAAATAAACTTAAGGGGTATAAAGTGAATATACGTATTTAGTTTTATAAATATGTGTATTTAGTTTATGTATCTATGATCGACAGTTTGTGAAAAAGATACAGAGATTCCTTTGCACATACAAAATATTTTCTTAAGGAGACTTCATCAATTCAATTCAGGTTCTTGCTTGTAATTCTTGATCTTATCCGATTAAATCAATTCTAAATACACAAATGGTTTAATCTGAAAGAGTAATCGATTTCAAGAACATACTGGTGATTTAATTTTAATTCAAGTTCTTTATCAAATTAGGGTTTTATGAATTTGATGTTAATTTTTCCTTCATAATTTCAACATTAAATGCGTATTCACATAAATCAGATCATTACCTACGCAGAAGAACATCAAATGATTAAACAAAAATTTAATGATTACTTACATAGAAGAACCACTAACAATGCGAATCGCAGAATTAACCATTGATAATCATTGAGTTATGAATAGAGATTTATGAAGGATTATGAATAGAGATTTAAAGCCCCTCAATCGTGTTGTGCCTTTCAATACAAATCAATGTAAATGAGCATAAAAAAACACAGATCAATATTAAAACTTACATCTTGATTGCTACATTTAATATTAACTTCACATGAATATCCACCCTCACTCAAATAGTTATAGTTCATGTTCAAAAAAAATGTGTAAATTAGCAATTTTATATAGTAATAAGAGGAATTGTAGGTAGCCATCTGCCTGTAAAATAAAAAAAATGCACATACAAAGGCAATATACTTGACAAACTCTGTATCAATGATCTATAGATAAAATGCACATACAAAGGCAATATACTTGACAAACTCTGTATCATTTCTTTCTCTATGATATCACACCAACTCTCTTCATTGATATATTATCACATTTAACATAATATTAGTATTGAGAAGCTTGCTAATCTGGGATCCATTTCTTTCTCTATGACATCACACAAACTCTCTCTTCATCGATATATTTAATCATTTTTAACATAATATAAGCATTGGGAGGCTTGCTAATCTGGGATCAATGTAAGTTCACCATATACACATTTTGACAGCATCAGATTAAACATATTAGGAAAACATGTCATCACTTGATCTTCTGGATTAACAATAGAGAAAATAGGGCCAAAACGAAATTATGAGACTTTAGATGGCTTCAAAGGAGGTTGCAGGTCGAATACCCAACCTACCTTCTTCGGAACCTGCCTTGCCAAGATCAGCAACCAAAATTGGATCATCATGGCCTATAAGACATTGAAAAAACATAACCTATAACCACGTCACAAACACACCATGGCAGGACATGCCCGCCATCAATAACCATGACGCGTGTAGATCACATAAAAGGAAATGGCATGAAACCTGAAGCGTACTTAAATACCAAAAACACCACCAGTTACTATTCATTTGAAGTGCATTATAAACATATAGAAGAAATGATAAAAATTAAAAGAACAATCTGAACTACTAACATTCCTCATCATTTGATTCAAAGAAACATTAGGTTCACCAACCCCTGAAAACAAATGTGTAAATGGATTTACAGTCTCAGGGACCTCTAACATGCCTTCTAACATTTTAACAACGATGCTCATCATTGGTCTAGTCTCGGGCCTATACTGAACACAACAAAAAGCCACCTTTACCATCCTCTCCACCACTTGATGATCTTTCTCTTCAATATCACAATCTATCATTACATCTCTCATTTGCTTTCTTTCGTATTTTCCCCACGCCCACATGGGGAACCATTGTTGGCTATCACCAAGAGTAATGTCCATGTTCCTTCTTCTCCCGATGATCTCAAAAAGTAACATCCCAAAGCTATAAACATCACATTTGTGTGTTACTCGAAGAGGCATCCAGAGCTCAGGAGCCGCATAGCCTGGTGTACCACGTCCCCCTGTCATAGTTATATGGGTGTTATCCCTGCTACAAAGTTTGGCCAAACCAAAATCGGCTACTTTGGCGCAAAAATTTGAATCCAATAGAATATTTCCAGGCTTAATATCGTAGTGAATTATTCTCTGAGCACATTCCTCATGCAAGTATGCTATGCCTCTTGCAGTTCCTACTGCAATCTCGTGAAGCTTGTCGAACCCTATCATATTTCCTGTGTTCGCTTTAAATAGAAGTTTATCTAATGAGCCATTAATCATGAACTCATATACAAGAGCTTGTAAACTTGATTCAAAGCAAAACCCATAAAGCTTAACAAGATTATAGTGATGTGTTCTTCCCATAATACTTACTTCTGCCATGAATTGTTCCTCGATTCGTTTGTTTGAGGTCCCATTTAGTACTTTCACGGCTACGTGCTTGTTGTTGCTGATGATTCCCTTGTAAACTACCCCGAACCCACCTGAACCCAATACGATTTTGAAGTTATCAGTGGCTATTCTTAGTTGTTTAGAGGTGAACCTAATCGGATTTTTGTTTTCCATATCATTGAGAAATTGGACCATGGGGAGGGAAATAACTTTAGAACTGACATTCTTTAATCCCCTAGCCTTCTTTGCCTTTGATAATGCATAGCGTAAGAATTTACCTGCTGCTACACAAACTGCAAAAAAAATCATATAAATAATTTTCTAAAACTAATTAAAAATATCCCTCTAGAGTTTATACATGATGATTTAATAAAACTTACCTACTAAAAAACCTATAACACCAACCACAATACCAATAATCTGGCCAACATGTAGATGAGAAGAAGAAGAATTAGAAGGAAAAGAAGAAGTAAAAGAACGAGGAGGATGAGAAGGGGAGTAAAGAGATGGGCCAGAAGGAGAAGCAAGAGGAGGCGAAAGAGAACGTTTAGGAGAAGGCGGCGAAGCTGAACGAGTGGAAGTAGAAGGAGAAGTAGGAGGCGGAGGAGAACGAATGGAAGGAGAAGTAGGAGGCGGAGGAGAACGAATGGAAGGAGAAGCAAGAGGAGGCGGAATCGAAGGAACTACGGGAGTAGGAGAATTAGAAACATTATGAACATGACGAGGAGGAGGAGGAGGAGGAGGAGCACGAGTACTGGCATTAGCAAAAGGATTATAAGTCACATAATTATCAGAAGACATAATGTTAAGAAATTTAGATTGCAAAACCTTTAAATGTTAAGCACCAATGCATACAACATACAATATAGAAGACTTGTTTGTAGATATTTTAAAGTAGTGCATATTGTTTAAGAAATTTATCATTTAAATGGACCACATAAGCTTCGGTGAGGTTGCTAACTGAAGACCACTCAATTGCCAACGGATCATGAATTATACTTTTTGGTTTTGTGTTTATTTATTATTAAGACATGTTTAATTGTCTCATGCAGGGCTGTGGATTTTAGTGAAGAATATTCTACAGTTGGGGTAGATGTAGAATGATTCAACCGAAGGACTGGTGGTCCCAAAATTATTTGATAATGTTAGCTTAAATTGTTTTGGAGAAGCATGAGTGAAGGATTTTGTTCGGGGTGACATTATAATAATAAACTTTTTTAATTTAAAAAGTCTAAAAATAATTGTGGGTTTAACATGTGTTTTTCTATTATTTTAAAAGGGAGGTTATTTTGGTAATTATGTAAAATACGTCAGCTTATTTTGTCTAATACGTTCATCATGTCAAATATAAGTTAATTATGTCATATATTTTTCATCATCTGATATATGTATTTGTCATTGTGTTATGTTTTAGATAATTTTATGTTATTTTTGTTATTGTTTATATAAATTATATATATTTGTTATCTTTCATATGTTTTACAATTATAAAAATACAATAAAGTTATTTCATTAATTTCTTTTTTTTTAATTTATAGTGTTTAAGAAAGCAAAATATGTTACTTTTTGTCATTTTTTTTATAGATTATATTAACTTATTGTTATATATAATTGTGTTTTACATTTAAAAGTACATAATTATGTTATTTCACCAATATACTTTTCAAAACTCATAGTATTATAGAGAATAAAATGTTATTTTTGTCATTGTCTTTTAATAGATTATATAAATATATTGGTATCTGTTATTATATTTTACAAGTAAATGTATACAATCATGTTATTTTATCAATATAATTTTCGAAACTCATAGTGTCACAATGAGGATAAAAAACACGTTGATTGTATTTTATATTTTATATTATTTTATGTTATTTTATCATTATTTTAATGTATTTAATTAATTAGTTGTTACTTTGTTATTGTGTTTTACATACAACAACACACAAAAGTGTTATTTCAACATTATATTTTTTTAAGAACTTGTCACTTTAGAAAAACACAGTAGCTAATAAAAAAATACAATGAACTATACTATAGACACAATGAACTGTACTATAGACACAATGAACGATACTAGAGACACAATGAACCATACTAGAGACACAATAACAAACATAAATCATATGAGCTTAAAAACGTAAAAAAGTTATTATCTTTTTATATAATGATACTATACTCATTTTAAAAATTACAATGACACTGGTTTTATGGTGTAATTATTATAAAAAATGATGTCATATATAAAACTTATAAACATTTTAAAAAAAATTAAGGAATTGAAAAAGATTTACAAAAGTGGTTGTGCTAAAATACACTCTAAGAAACTTATTTCCTACTATAAAATTGAAAGTTGAAATTACTTTTTACGCTTTTTAGATGTAAAATGATTTTTATTTGAATCTTCCTTTTTGTTTGAACTTGCGGGGCAATGATTCTATAAGGAAATTTTTAACAAAGTTTATATTAATTATAATTTTTGAACATTAATCAGATAGGTTTTTAAAATTTAGTATTAACTTAAATTAAGATTTGTTAATTCCAAGTCAACAAAATTTGATAAAAAAGGAATAAAGAAACGCACATAAGTTCTTTAACCTGTTAAACAAGTAAAATATATAGGATTAATAAATAACTAACAAGTTGATTGACTAAATTTAAACATAAAAAAAATTAGTGATTTAATTAGTGCAGTTATAAAAGTCATTTACATTACTATAATTTTTCCTTTAATTTAAAATGGTGAATATTAAAATATTTATTTCCCAAACTCTAATGAAAAAAAAAAGCTTGGACCCTAATCTCTAATTTATAACTTAAAATTTTAACAATTGCACATTGAAAAAATGAAATTATATTCTTGTACATTGTTTTTTTATATTCATAGACTAGCCTAACCACCCGTGTGTTACATGGGTTGGAAAAGTTAAATTTAAAATAAAGTAAATTACACGCATTGTCCCTGTGTTATGTTAAAATTTTGGATTTAGTTATTTATTTCTAAAATTTTTAAATATGATCCCTAATATTTTTTTTTATTTTTCATTTACGGTCCCAAGTTTTGTTAGTCTAACAATAAATAATGTTAAAAATTATAAAAATGACATTTTACCCTTATCGACCATCCATTTAATTTACCTTTAAAAGTATAGTATTATTTTTATTAAAAAAAAGCTTTATATTCTTGTTTATCCAAAGTATTTTTAATTTTTTTTATTATTTGATTATCAATATGTTTATTATATAATAAAATAAGTTTTAAATACATGAATAATTTTTAATAGCATATTTTATATATTTCTTTGTTTTTTAACATGTTTAAACCGTCCGTTTTCTAAACGATGTTCTCAAAACTGTTGATAATTTAAACGTTTTTATAAAACTATTTGGTTTCTAAAGTTTTTTCTTAAACCATCTATTTTTTAAAGTATCTTTAAAAAACAATCACTTTTTTAAACATCTTTTTCAAAACTAATTTATTTTCAAACGATATTTTTAATATTTTTTTAAAACGTTCAATAAACAAATAGTTTAAAAAAAATATTTAGAAAAATGAATAATTATAAAAATTACATTAAAAAACCGAATGCTTTTGAGAAAGACAGTAATGCTTTTAACTAAATTAGTTAGTTATTGTTAAATAAAATATCCTATTTAATTACATATTGAATATGAAATTTAAAATTTTTGAATTTATGTTTGAATCATTAATTTTTAAAAATCTGTTTTTAGAATGTTTTTTAATTAGATATTAAATACTATTTAAACATTTCTTTTTAAAAGTATATTGTTCATAAAATGACACATGGCAATTGTATGTTGTAAAGGTGCCATGTGGCAATGCATTGACTAAAATATTGCCATATGGCAAACCTATTTTCTTTTATTATATATTAAGATAAGACTAGGCTAAAGACCCGTGGATCAAAAAATATTGTTGTTTTTTAAAAAGATTCGTAAGTTATAATGTTGTTGATAATACTTTATATATCGACTTTTATGTATAATTTTTAACATTAGATACGTTTAATATTAGTAGGTTTTCTCTATTAATATTTATACGTCTCAATAATGTATAATATGGAATGAAATAAACTTATAAATAAGAGCTTTAAATAATAAACAAATTAAATTGAACATGAAAAACAATATTTCAAATTCATAAACATCCGAAAAATTATTTGTATACAACATTTGAAATTTTGTTGGTGATTTTTTCATCATTATATAATATTAATAATTTTAATCTCTGTCTACTTTTAACTCGAGATAATACAACATAGAGCTGACCATGATTCTTGTTTAAAAACAAACCAACTTTGGATAGCAATTGTCTTTGGCTCTTGTTTATTATCATTGCAAAACACACTACTAACAGCAACTGTCTTCTTTGAAATTTAAAAAAATTATTTTGTCTGAATGTGTCAAAGTCAATCGTGGAATAAAAGTGCGATTTTCAATATTACTTCCAAATACATCAAAACAATTTGCACACATATTAAACGAATTCCAATCAAACATAATAATAATATGGCAGTTACATATTAAAAGATATAAAGAAGTTTAAAAAGTAGAAGATGTAGTACCTCTTCACAGATTGATTATTGAAGTAGATCACTTTCAAATCAAAAAAATAAAAGTAAAATAATATAAATCCAAAAACACAATTGTGGATAATGATAGGTTAAATCATAATCGCAGAGGATGAAAACTCAAATATAACAAAAAACAAATACATTTTATTGAAGAAAACTTGATGAAACCAAAGCCAAAATGAGAACGTTGGCTGAAGTCTGTATGTCGAAGGCGATATCATCAGACTTTATAAAAATAAATCACGAGGGTCGTAAAGCTGTGATGGTTGAGAAATATTTTAAAATCGGGTATGATTTCATTTTCAAAAACAGATACCTTGAATACCTTCAAATTGGAGAGTAGTCGATAAAAAAATCCCGTAACTTTTGTCAAGATTTGAATATAAACCGAGTATTTAATGGAAACACACAATCAAGAAATCGATTTCATAGATAAAAAAAATCATAATTGATTTCTACAGTTTTTGTTGATAAATTATTTGGAGAAAGAAAAATATTAAGTATGATTTACTTTTCAAAAAAAGATGTTCTCTAATTTAGGGTTAAATTTCTAAATTTTTCCCTAAATATCTCTTGTATCAGAAGTTGAATTTTATTCAAATGAACCTATACTAACAATAAGAACAGATACATATTTAGGCGAGAATTGAAAAAAGTAAAGCATTAAGAGAATGTCATGTGTCACTAAAGTTATTGTTTTATTAATAAGTATAGATTATGAATATAAATATACAAACTTTCATTTATGTTTAGTTTATTCGTTTAATTTTGTTGACTTTTATGAGAATGCATAAAATACATAAGCAAAAACATCAATCCTATGGTAAAGACTCCCTTTGTAATTACATCAATAATTGATTTTATTCAAATGAACTATGACTAAGAATGAGAATAGATATATTTTTAGGCGGGAAATCAAAATAATTAAGGCTTAAGAAAATGACATGTGCCAATAAAGATATTGTTTTATTAATAAGTATTGATGATATTTATATAAAATATTTTTTTAAAAATACATTTTTTGTTAAAAATAGTTTTTCTTATTACATCTTATAAGATACTTAAACACATTTTCAAAAAAAACGAATTTTTAAAAAGAATAAAAAAAAACAAATGTGCCTACTTTTGTATGAAATTGAAACAAAACTATAGATAAAAAAATTTAACTCTTCTTATATGAAAATGCGATTTAAAATTGAGTCTGAGTGAATTAAAAAAACAAAAATAAGTTTTAAAAAAACTTTCTGTTTTTAATTACGACATATGAAACAAATAGTTTTATAATTTTATTAATTAACCTTTCTAGTTGACTCTTTTTAAATAATATTATTTTAAAGTAAAATAAATTTAACCAATAGCATTATTATAAGAAAAAGAAAACTTAAACTCTTATTTTGGTAAATAAATTTTCTATATACACTATTTTTGGAAAAAAAAACTCGTTTTGTAATTATAGCAATAATTGAATTTAATCAAATGAACCATGACTAAGAATGAGTCTAGATACATTTTTAGGCGGGAAATCAAAAAAATAAAGCCCTAAGAAAATGACACGTGTCACTAAAGATATTGTTTTATTAATAAGTATAGATATTTTATAACCGAAGTAAGTTTTATTAATTTAATACATTTACTTATTTACATTAGATACCATATATATTAAATTACAGATTTTATTTTTTTTATAGTTGTTGTGTGTTTTGATACATAGATTTTAACAATGGGTTTTACACAATTAAGGTTTAAATTTATGAATTGATTTTACTTTATAACTAACTATACACACAATAAGCAAACTTATCTATCTGATGATAGTATTAGCTTTTGGTAAGAACCAAATATCGATCCGTGATCACGAAAGCTCCTGATAGTAAGTCTTTATCATTATCTAGTTGATAAGAGATTAGTTGTGAATATTATGATTAACTAAATTAGGTAGCAATTAGTCTAATTAAGTAATTGAATAAAGATGAAGATAATCAATCAAAGAAAGATATAATTTAGACTCGAATCAGTTTAGCAAAACAATGACAAAATGCATGAACCTATGGTGAGATTATTTTCTACACATGAAACATGAAAGTAAATTAGACCCCTGTCAAGGTTATTTTATTTTATAACTCTTTGGAAAGTTAAAATGGTAAACACATAATAGCCACCTAAAATTATGCCATGAAGAACCATATAATTAAGTCAATGTTAAAGATGGTTTGGATTTCCGTCAAGGATATAAAATCCACAAACCTTTGGAAAGTTAACACGACGTACACATGATAACCATCTTAATTCGCATAATGTAACAATAGTTATGTAAATCCTTCAACTTATAAATGTTCTAAAACGAATACATGAACCATATATTTACGCTTATATATTGATACTCGTACACAAAACTAGGAGAAATTCATAACAAACACAATGATATTTCAAACATTTGTATAAAGATGTACACTTGTTCAACTTTATTAAATAATCAACCATCATTTACAAATTCTAGTCAAATGCCATAAGCCACACACTAGTCTATGCAATTCATAAATAGATGTTCTTTGATGACCTGTCGTTGGGGTTATACAAAAACCTAATCAATCCATGTAGCTAGGGTAAGTCAGGTATCGTATCCACAGGAAGCATGTGATGTTACACGATTCGTTTGATTATTTAATTACAAAATAATGATTAATTAAATTACCAAATTACTTAACTATTGCCTCTTGGTTGTGAAAACCGGATTTTGAAATGATTAACAAGTTAACTAGAAAAACAAATTGCAAATAATTAAATTTGATTAATAAGATACTTAGTGAAAAATCAGGTTTGGTTTTCAGGAATTGCTTTGTTCAACTTAGTGAAACATCCTTAATGGGGATTCTATACGTGTAATGATTAAGTGATAGAGATAACCAAGACTTAACGGGTCTTAGTACACCTTACAAATTGAATTAACAACCAAAATTTTGCAATCATACAACTCACGCAAAATCATATGACATCCAAATCAAGATTTACTAAAATAATTGTTTAAACAATCACGACACAAGTTAAACTCAATAAAAAACTTAACGGGTTCTATAGTTTAATCCCAACACAAATTGAACATGAAGAAAAAACTAATGACACGAAACCTATTACCTGAGGTAGATCACGAGCAGTTTAGCCTTGCATCTTCATGAATTCGACAACAACATCGGGTTGGAACATGTTTTGATGGATTGGAATGAGTTGAAAGAGTGGAAGAATCCTTAAGAATGGCCAAAGTTCATCCATTTTTGCTTCCAATGTGAATTAGGGTTTTAGAATTGATAACTCTCCTTAAATATGATCAAAATCCGGAGAATTACGTCAAATATGACCATATGACGTAAGTTAAGTCCTTAGGGACGTAACTTACGTCCTCCTTCATGATAGACGTGGTTAGCCTCTGTCTTCCCAAAAACTATTATTTTTAGAGAGTATGTAGCTTACTTTGTTTAGGATGTAAGTTACGTCGTATGCACATTTTGCATCAATTTCTTCATTTTCTTCATCTCTTTTCATCCATATTCATCCAATCTTCATGCAACCCTTGAATACACTATTTAAGCTTCCCACACTACAATTAAAACATAACACAAAGTGATTACGCTCGATAGGAAAATCACGTTAAAAACATACATTTAAACACTTAAAACGCATACAAAACGTGAACGCACCATTTTCCAACATAATGTGGTTATAACACCCACAAGATTTATTATTTTACCAAGTTAAACAAGCATACAAAAATCATTGAAACACACATTCATAACCTTATAATAAACATTAATATAATCATCACCAAAACTTACATGTAAAATATCAAAGTTTGCTAAGCTTTATCAATTTAAGTTAAAAAGTATTTAGCTCATGAGACTTACAAAAATCACAACCAAACTCATAGCAATGGAAGAAAACATGATTAATCTAGAGATTACATTTTTGGTTATCTGTTGTCTGAATATTATGCTTTTGAGTATCTAATGATTCAATGTTACGTGCTTTTAAATTATCTGATTATTCAAGATTATAGGTTGATTATTTCATGATTCAAGATTATAGTCATAATTATTGATGATTCTAGATCATGCTATTAATTATATGATGATTCAAGATTCTGGTTTTGATTATGTGATAATTCAAAATTTTGCCTTTGATGTGATTCAAGAACCATAAAAGGTAAAAAAAAAAAAAAAAACATGTGACCATTGTTGAATTAGAAAATACTTTTTTTAAAATGTTATGTATCTTTTGCATACAATATAGTGCAATGTGCATGAAAATTACATGGAGATCCTACATACCTTATGGTTGAAAACAACAAAAATCTTGCAACATATGAAATTTCTAACTATTGAAATATATGGATAGTTCAATTCAATAACAAACATATTAATATGTTATTGGTTCTATACACTTATATGATGCTATCAATTTTTTTGGTTGATTAAATGTAATTGGGATGATGGGCTACATTCATGCATTGGGCTTACTACTCGTGGACCGGTGGACCGTTGGGCTCATGATTATCAATTTAAAGCTGAGTTTGGGCATAGGATTAGATCTGGATTTTACATACAAAAAAAAGAATAATGTTGGCTACTTTATTAGTTCATGACATCTTCTATTTAGGGTTTTAACCCTCTTGATTCAAATCAAGATTACATGATTCATGCCTGGACACTGTTGGATCAACTTTTTGGTCTTCATCAGTTTGTTGTATATCATCTTGGATATATGATCCTGAAATCATCTTGCACATGACCGATGATATGATTCAGTCTTCATCCTCTCTATTGTCTCGTTCGTTTGATTAGAGATTATTATATCTTCTTTGTTTTTTTTCATCTTCATCTTTGTTTGTATTAGTCTAGTTTTTCAGTTTGTATAGTTTGTTTGAAATATAATGTTGAAATTCTGTTTTCTTGACAACGAACCAGCTAGATTGCCTATTTGATTTGGTTGGCCTTCCATCACTTTATTTATGGCAATATTAATTTGTTTATTAATTTATGCTTAGGAGTTTCTGTTAAGCATGAACGCACCAAAAACATGGTTTAAAGAATGGCCGGTTCGGCCAATGTTGAAAGGATATGTCAGTGATGCGTTCATGTTTTGTATGTGTTTTAAGTGTTTAAATGTATGCTTTTAATATTATTTTTCTATCGAGCGTAGTTACTTTGTGGTATGTTTGAATTGCAGGTTTAGTGAGCTTAAATGATGTATTCAAGGGTTGCACGAAGATTAGATGATATATGGATGAAAAAAGATGAAGAAAATGAAGAAATTGGTGCAAAATGAGCATACGACGTAACTTACGTCCTAAAGAAAGTAAGCTACGTCCTTTCTAAAAAAGAGTAGTTTTTGGGACGTAAGACAGAGGCTAACCACGTATTTTAGGGGGAGGACGTAAATTACGTCCTTAGGGACGTAACTTACGTCGTGTACTTAATTTTGGTGTAATTCTCCGGATTTTGACCATATTTAAGGATGGTTATCAATTCTAAAAACCCTAATTCACATTGGGGGCAAAAAGGAACAAACTTTGGCCATTCTTGAGGATTCTTCCACTTCTCCAACTCATTCCAATCTATCAAATCATGTTCCAATCCGATTTTGTTGCCAAATTCATGATGATGCAAGGCTAAATTGCTCGTGATCTACCTCGGGTAATCGGTTTCGTGTTATTAGGTTTTTGCTAATGTTCAATTTGTGTTGGGATTAAACTTGGAACCCGTTAAGTTCTTATTTGAGTTTAATTTATGTCTTGATTGTTTAAACGATTGTTTTAGTATATCTTGATATGAATGTCATATCATTTTGCGCGAGTTGTATGATTGCAAGTTGCATGATTGCAAGGTTTTGGTTATTAATTCAATTGGTATAGTGTACTAAGACTCGTTAAGTCTTGGTTATCTTTATCACTTAATCATTATACGTATAGAATCCCCATTAAGAATTTCCCACTACGTTGAACAAAGCAATTCCTGAAAACCAGACCTTGATCCCGGGGTGGATTACTTTTTCTCATAACTATCTTCTCAATTAATTGTAATTATTTTCAATTTGTTTTCATAGTTTAATTAGTAATCATTTCAAAAATTCACTCTTCACAGCCAAGAGGCAATAGTATAAGTAATTCATTAATTTAGTTTTCGTTAAGTAACTTAAGTAAATAATCAAACGAATCGTTTAACACTAACCACATGCTCTCCGTGGATACGATACCTGACTTACCCTAGCTATCTAGGTTGATTAGGTTTTAGCATGACCCCAACGAAAGGTCATCAAAATGGCGCCGTTGCCGGGGAGCTAATGCGCTTAGTGTTATTGGATTTATTGGTTTTCGTTTTATTATTTGTTTAAGTTTCAAAAAAAAAAATTTTAAAAAAATTAATATTTTTTTCTTTTTCTTTTTCTTTCTTTCTTTCTTTCTTTCTTTCTTTTTTTATTTTTATTGTTTTGCTTTATTTGTTTGTCTTTACCCTGGGTATTGTAGTTGTTTGTGTAGGGTAATTTCTTTATAGGCTTTGTAGAATTATGGATTGGGATTGTGATGATGATTATGATCCATGCATTTGTTGCGGGAGCCATTGTCACTGGGTTCAAGATTGTCCACTGTTTGAGAGCAAATATGGAAACATAGAGAGAGGATGTTTTGAATATAGACGACAAAAAGGATGTGTGAGAGCATACCATGAAAATGAAGATACATCCTCATATTATTCATACTCTGAACCATATCCATCATTAAATTATCAAGAATATTATCATGTAGACATAGATTACCACTATGGCCATGAGCGAAATTTTAACAACTAAGAACCTGAGATGCCACATTTCTCAAGTCATCAAGAGGAGTACGATGACTACTACCCTTAATACCCTCAGTTGGCATACGAGGAGCCTAAAGATTCAATAAACACTAAGCTTGATGCAATCATGAACATGATGATGGAAATAAAGAAAGAAGACAAGCTAAGAGACAAAACATTCGAGGCTTTAGTTAAGCAGGTTGGCCAACTTGCTGAGGATGTGACCGAACTTAAACGAGAGCAAGGTTCATTGGATAGTGATATCGTGGTTGATAGTGAAGAGGTTATGGGTCTCTCTGATAGTGAAGAGGTTAGGGGTCTTTCTTATAGTGATGAGGTTACTGGTCTTCCTGATAGTGAAGAAGTTATGGGTCTTTCTGAGCTTGAATCTAATTGTTTAAATTTAGTTAAAGTCATAACTTTTTTGGAGGAGTCAAAGCCTAATGTAGATCCATCTTCTGCTATGCTTACTACTCCAACCACTAATGTTGGGGACGAAGTTTTGAAGATAAATATGAAGAAGGTAACACCAATAGACATTGGACTAGTTTTCAAGAAGTGGCTAAGTAATAACTATTTCACTTACACGTCAATCAATAGGAAATTATTACTGAAATGGCATATCAACTACCGAGCACTTATTGGAAATTCGGTAGGCAAATGTTCGCTTAAACCACCATAATGAATGTCAGGTACAGTCTGTACCTGGCTGAAGACCTAAAACTTAGCGCTTTTCGGGAGGCAGCCGAAAAACTTTGGGGGTATGTTCACTACAAACCCTCACGAGACTTTACTCGTCCACTTGGGCCTACCGGGGGGTTTAAAAGGCTTGTTGCATATGCTAAATGCAACCGTGATTCCTACGAAAGTGAGTTTAGAAATTTATTGTTTTCATTTGTTTCTACAATTAATAATTTTTTAATTAATTATTTGTATAGAGTTTTAGATTAAATGTTGCATTGTGGACAATGTAATGCTTTAAGTGGGGAAATATGTACATATTAATTTCTTTCTTTTAGTCTTTGGTTTTTTTTTTTTTTTTTTGTTTTGATTTTCAGCTCTAAGCACCGGATGCAAATATTTAAGTGTGGGGAAGGTCATGAATCTTTAAGAGCATAAAGGAATGTGTGTCTAGGTGACTTAACTTATCTAAGTTGATCCATAACCACCATATATTGTTGATGAGGCATTTCCAGATCTTCTAGATTCAGGTCCATGTATTTTTTTCGTATCTTAAAGCTTTGCTAGTTTGGTGTCATTTAGTACTATCATGGTAGGCATAATGCGTGTTTGGAAAGTTAGCCTTGTAACTTCACTTGGGTAAAGGTTAGGATGCTTGATAGTATCCTTGTTTCACACAACAATTTTAAAATGTACATTGAGGACAATGAAAAGTTTAAGTGTGGGGATGAGGGGAAGGTTGAAAATTGAGAAAAAAATTGATTGAACAAAAGTTTTCAAAATGCCCCTAAATCAACTCAATAATGCATGAAAGCTTAATTTTTCAATGTAAATCGTGAAAGTATGTTTAATTTATGCACAAGCAATGGTCCTTAGTCATGGCGACCTCATTTGAAAAAAAAAGCAATTTCTGAGAGTTGATAAAGATGTTTAACCAGGGGTAACAAGCCAGATAACGGATTTTTTTTATGCATGTTTTCACATCGTTAACCCGTTTACCCCCATTTTCTGTGAGAATTGAGCCTATACATGAGCTTAGAACATCAATAGGTTATTTGCTCATTTTCCTTTCATGTGTGTTTAGCAGAACGATTGTATTATTTTAGAACTTGCATAATTAATATGTTTTGAGATCATAAACCAAATTGTTGCACATATATGATTAAGGCATTAGGATGAACCTTCTTTTATTAGCCTTTTTTTCAATTGTATTATCCTACCCTAAAATGATCCCCTAGTCGCCACTTTGAGCCCCCATCCTCTTTATTTGTTTAAACCTGAATAAACCATTAGCCTTTTCAACCCTTTTTACTTTTTAAGCCCATGTTGTGAAATCTGATAAGTATTGCTTGAATTTTTGATATAATATTATTAGAAGGAGTGAAGTGTTTAGATATAATCAGTATTCAAAAAAAAAAAGCAGAAATAAAGGGTCAAAATGACCATGATATCAATGTTATGTTTAAGTGACAATAAATTATGAATATGGGTCAAGTTTACCCAAATTCATTCTGTAGTGTTGATTTATTGCTTAGTACGTTTTAACATTCTTATTTGGATTTCATCACCTTTAGCCACTTCAAATTCTTTATCCGCACCCAAACCCTAAGCCTTACATTACAACTTTCCAAAGACCTTTTGATGTGTGCATGGTTTGTGTTAATTGGTGGAGTTGCAATCATTATGCAAGCTTATGGTAATTATGAGTTGTTCTTGGTTGAGAGTACTACACTGATATACTAGCACATCTTTTGCTAGATCAGATATTAAACCGAGAAGAGTGAAACTTGTGAGAGGTGTGATTACATGCATAGGGAAGATTAGAAAGCTTGTTAGGCTTGGTTAGATAGATCATATTTTAAAGAGTAATAGCAAACTGACAAAGCTATAGCTTGATATATGAAATTGTGAGTTGGGCATGACTTGGGACCTTAGCTAACCAAAGGTGAATACATGGCTGGATCGTATTTGTCTAATTATAGTTGTAGTGTTATGAGCGAGTTTGCTTGGGGGCAAGCAAATGATAAGTGTGGGGATGTGATGCGTTCATGTTTTGTATGTTTTTTAAGTGTTTAAATGTATGCTTTTAATATTATTTTTCTATCGAGCGTAGTCACTTTGTGATATGTTTGAATTGCAGGTTTAGTGAGCTTAAATGATGTATTCAAGGGTTGCACGAATATTAGATGATATATGGATGAAAAGAGATGAAGAAAATGAAGAAATTGGTGCAAAATGAGCATACAACGTAACTTACGTCCTAAAGAAAGTAAGCTACGTCTTTTCTAAAAAAGAGCAGTTTTTGGGACGTAAGACAGAGGCTAACGTCGTGTACTTAATTTTGGTGTAAGTCTCCGGATTTTGACCATATTTAAGAAGGGTTATCAATTCTAAAAACTCTAATTCGCATTGGGAGCAAAAAGGAACAAACTTTGACCATTCTTGAGGATTCTTCCACTTCTCCAACTCATTCCAATCTATCAAATCATGTTCCAATCCGATTTTGTTGCCGAATTCGTGAAGATGCAAGGCTAAATTACTCGTGATCTACCTCGGGTAATCGGTTTCGTGTAATTAGGTTTTTGCTAATATTCAATTTGTGTTGGGATTAAACTTTGGAACCCTTTAAGTTCTTATTTGAGTTTAATTTGTGCCTTGATTGTTTAAACGATTGTTTTAGTATATCTTGATTTGAATGTCATATCATTTTGCTCAAGTTGTATGATTGCAAGGTTTTGGTTATTAATTCAATTGGTATAGTGTACTAAGACTCGTTAAGTCTTGGTTATCTTTATCACTTAATCATTACACGTATAGAATCCCCATTAAGGATTTCCCACTACGTTGAACAAAGCAATTCCTGAAAAGCAAACCTTGATCCCGGGGTGGATTACTTTTTCTCATAATTATCTTCTCAATTAATTTTAATTATTTTCAATTTGTTTTCATAGTTTAATTAGTAATCATTCCAAAAATTCACTCTTCACAGCCAAGAGGCAATAGTATAAGTAATTCACCAATTTAGTTTTCGTTAAGTAACTTAAGTAAATAATCAAACGAATCATGTAACACTAACCACATGCTCTCCGTGGATACGATACCTGACTTACCATAGCTACCTAGGTTGATTAGGTTTTTGCATGACTCCAACGACAGGTCATCAGTCAGCAAATGTTAACTCATTCAAATTATGGAGCTATCATGTTTACAAGAATAAATGTTGAAGCAATTTTTTTATGAGAATATCAAATCCTAGAATATAGGTCATACAGATTTATAGCAAAAGGGCAAATGTTTGATTTGTAAGTTTTCGTAATGTAGATTTACAGTTTGATTTAATTTATTTAAAAATAGGCAAACAATAACAGCAAATGTTGTTTACATATAGGTTTTTAGATATTTGTTATTAAAAAGATATCATTTTTTCTTTCTTATATGCTATATTCAATTTCTTTTGAAAAAAAAAACTAATTAAAAACCAATATGTAACAATTTAATAGTATATTGTTTTTTCCGACCCATGTGATACACCATAGGGGCCACATTTCTTCATTCATTTCATTGATTCTAACTTCTAAGCACAAAATTACATTGATATCATCATATCAATAGCCTAGGGAAAACTTTGAAGGAAGAGTGCATTCAATAATAAGTGATCGAACCATGTTCTAGAAAACTACAATGTGCCATTTTAAGAACACTTGATGTTTACAATGGACCCACTACAACATAATATGACTCATTAAGACTCGCTACAACATAATATGTTCCATTACAACTCTATATAACCTGTTAATAATCAAGTCAATGTCACTAAGCACTACAAACAATCACTCTGCAGGCATTTCTTTCATGATGTAAAGATAAACGCAGATGACCATGCGGGACACATAAAAAATTTAAGAACATAGGGTAAGCAAAAAGATGTTAACTAACCCGTAGTTAAGTTTATCGAGTTAAGTTTGACATAATATCACGTTTGGTGAATGTTGGAGATGGCTACAGTAATGTTTTTACAGTTTACTTCCATTATCTTCATCGAGTTCTCAAAGTCCACTATTTCCCGTGCAACCAAATATAATTACACAAGGAACATATGATCTCTAGACTATAAAAATTTTCAAGAAAGCTTAATAGTAGGGCCAATTATTCTCAAGTAGGGTTCGTTCAACAGCATTCAATAAATATACATCAAAGACCAGATTAGCCTCCATTTTAGAAAATAAGCATATCACGAAGATCATGCGTGCAGCATGTTTGATTAAAGCAAACTTTTGTGGGAATAAGTTATTGAAATTCAAATTTTAGACAACTGAGTGTATGCAACCTATGCAACTCAATTCATAACTCATTAAGATCCAAACTTACCTTAGAAATGTGTAACTTTCTTCACAAATTTCAGAAATTTTGCTCGCTGGTGAAGAATAATCCTTAAGAGATTAAGTGGTTGCATAATTGAGTTTTGAAACTAAACTCTTTAAAAAGTTCATCATCAAAGCAAATATGTCATCGATTAAGTGGTTGCAATATCTAAAATTTAAGGCAACAGGGCACAAATGTCTGTAGCATAATTGTTGGATTTAGCCATTGCCGGATGAAAAACGAATTTCTGTTCATGAAATTAGGGTTCTTATTGTTTGATTCACTACTGCAATTTTACAAATCTGTGTTAGCTTGAACAAAAAATTAAACAATTGCATAAAAAACTTCACGATTTGCCATCGATTATAAGTTCTATCACTTGAATATAACTCACATCCGTAGATATTTTAACTCAAACACAGATAATGCAATTAAACAAAGAAGCTGAAGATAAAAGTACCTTAATAGCGTTGTTAATCACATGAGTAGAAGCAAGCCACTAATCAGTCAACTTCGCAAATCGCATAATCGTGGTCTTCAACGTTCTGATCTCGACCTCAATTCGCTTCTTGTTCAAGAAAAGGAAATCAAAGTTCAACCAAATGGATTTAGTTAGAGATTTGTGATTTAGGGGAAGAAGAATACCTGTTTAAAACGATTGCATAACAGCGAAGATGGAAGAGTTGTTTTGTATCTAGGGTTTTCTGTGTGAAAGAAAAACAGTGGATGAGAGAACCGGGTATTATCAACTTTAAAATATTTTTATTTTAAAAAAACTCTGATGTTTTAAAAAACATTTTTTTAATTTATTAAAAAGTATTTTTAGTTTAAAAAATTATGTAATATAATTAGTAATTATAGTAACTATTAAATATGAGAGAGAAGAGAGAAAAAAATGATGATGAGAAATGTAGTGTTACCACGTGTCCCCTCATTTACTATTTTATTAAATTAGAGAGATTAGATAGATTACCTGAATGAAATCTCAATGTAGTGCGTAAATGATGTAAACATTATTTACTATCAACTGTGTGTGCTTGTATATTCATGCATATCTATCAATACTAATAAAAGAAGATTTTTTGTTGACATATGGCGCAGTTATAAAGCTTATAAATTTTATTTTCTCGCTTCTCTCTCCTAATTAATAATTGAATTAACTACTAATAAACTTATTTAATTCATTTAAGATTAAAGACATTTTTTTATAAATTAAAAAGAGAGATCCTTTTATAAATGTAATTTTTAAATAAACAATTATTTAAAAAATAAGAAAATTTTCTGTAAGATTAAACTTTTTTAAAAATATGAAATATTTTAAAACTTGTGTCTTTAAAATCTAAATTTTTTATGAAACAAAAATTGTAAAAATTCAAACTTTTTATAAAAATTTTTTTAAAAATAGTATCACATCTCAAGATATTGTTTTATAATTCAAAAATTTTGTTACAAACTATTTAATATTTATTTATGTAACCTGTGTAATACACGGGACACTAACCTAGTAATCTATTTATAATACTAAAAGAGTAACTTAGTAGGACACTTGATACATTCTTAGCCCCGTAAGTTTGTTTTTTCCCACCTCTCTTTCCTGTTAAATAATTAACTAAATTAAAAAATTAAATAATTTTAATTTCTTTTTAGATTGCAAATATTTTTTAATAAATTAAGAAAGATGTTTTTTTATTAATGTTATTTCTAGAAAACAAATTTTTATAAAATAAGAATTTTTTTTAAACATCAAATCTTTTTTAGAATATGAAATATTTTAAAATTGATATATTTAAAAAGTATAATTTTTTTATAAACTAAAAATATTAAAAATAGGAGTTATAATAAGAACTTTTTAAAATGACATTTTAATACGATTTGTTTTGAAAAAAATATTTGATTTTTTTGATAAAAAAGCTTAAAAACAAAAGTTTGAAAAATTAATATCATTACTATATTACTTATAGTTATTACTTATACGTAATTTTAATCGTATTTTATTTTAGAATATAATTTTATACTTCATAAATTTTTATTATATTTAATAATTTAATTTTTCAATCAATGTAATACACGGGTTTTACTAAAGTTAGTATTAAATAAATAACAATCAACAACTAATCAAAGATATTATGAGCATTCATAGCCCGATTCAACCTGATTCAATATTATATCCTTATATCCAATTACATATTCAAAACAATCTGAAATTGATCTCATAATTGCACAAAACTTTTTGGTGTATATTATTCCAATCTGAATTTCTTCATACTAATATTCTCACATCCACCCAATCTCTAACTCATGATTTAACCTATCAATGATTTGTTCAAAATTATCTCATACTCGATCACTTTTTCAAAAGTATTGATTTTCAATCTTCTTATAATTTTGTATCAATTTTATGATCTGTATATGTTGTGATCTCTTTTCGACCTTTAATGTGTAGGGTTTTTGTTCCCAATTGCATTAATTTTGGTTAATTTATGTAAATTTCGTTGTTTTTAGTCGGTGTTTGTGATTCTTGATAACTAGAAGAAATTTGAGTATTTTTTATCAAATTCTTAGAAATTTAAGCTGTGATTCTTTCTCTCATGAGTCTTTTTAGTGATGAAAATTTGTAAATTAAGTTCATTGATTATTATGTATGGTAATGGACAAGATATTGTAAACGCATCATTAAGTTCTTCGTATATTTTGTAAAAGTGCAAGTTATATACCCTCATAAAAAACATGAGATTAACTTTTGGTGCTGGTTGATGCAATATCGAAGAAACAAACAACTTTGCAAATTGGTTATTAAAATTAGGTGAAGGTGACCTTGGCGGATCGAATGATAGGGATGCTATAATAGATTTAACACACGATCTTCTTATTACTAATTTGGTCGATCCTATCTCGGATTTAATCGAATTTGTGTATCTTTCTATCATTCGTAATTCTGAAAACCAAACTCTCTTTTAAGAGAGGGCAATTCTTGCTCCAAAAAACGAAGTTTCTCAAGAATCGTTTTCTTTTGTTGTTTCCGGGTGATGAAAAAGAGCACCTCAGTTCCGATTATATAAGCCAAGAAGAGTACAATAACGATAAATTCGATGAGAATTTATGCTTTTCAGATTTTTTTAAATGGAATAAAGGTTTCTACAGTACCAAACCACTCTTTAGTATTAAAAGTTGGTGTTCTCGTCATGCTTCTGGAAAACATTGATAAAAGGAAGTCGTTTGTGTAATGAAACTAGACTTAACGTTATATCACTCTGCAATCAAGTTATAGAAGTTGGGATTATATAAGGTAGCAATGTTGGCACCCGTACATTAATTCCAAGTTTGAGTTTAACAAAAGGATTCATTTCAAGTTTAAAGAAGACAGTTTTCTTTGGCTGCATGTTTCACCATGACAATAAACAAAAGTCAAGGTCAATCTCTATCAAGAGTCGATTTGTACTTAAAAGAGTATGTTTTTACATATGGTCAGCTTTATGTCGCCTTGTCACAAGTCAATAGCATAGATAGATTGGAGCTCTTAGCTTTAGATAATGATAGCAAACCTTCTAATGTTACTACAAATGTAGTTTACAAGAAGATTTTTTCTCATTAATGACCTTATTATCAGAAGTTGTTATATCTTATTTAGTATATAACGCACTTGATTTTATTTGTGTTTTTATGTTATTTAATAATTAACTCTCCTCCTCCCGTTTAATACACGAGTAACTAAAGCTAGTTAAATACAATATACTAGATATAGGAAGCTAAAAGACCATCAATGTTTGAAATTATATACAAGTTCACCCTAAAATTTATCTTAACATCTTTGCTCACACTCCTTAGTTTCACATTTTTGTTACATGTAGCATCTTTGTCTTCTGAGATAATACTTGTTTTACCCCTTTCTTGTATCCCTTCTTACATGTATTCTATATTACCTATAGAAAAGAAATCTTGAGCTACCTAGAGGTTTTCTAGCTGGTAGTTATAGTAACTCATAGGATAAATATAAGGTTTGTTTTCATCTTATAAATTTTTATAGGTATATTTTTCTGTTTAGTTACCTCCAAGGCATCAATGGGATGTCTTAAGTAATTTAAAAACAAACTAACAGCTCCCCCCCCCCCCCCCCCAAACACACAATTTCCCATGATATTTCCTTTGAGAGCTACTCGTGTCTTTGTCACATATGTGACTCTTTAAAAGTGGTAGACACGTTTTGAATGTCATATCATACTATTGAAAAAACCTCATAAAATTGCTTTCCTACCATTATGCGACATGCATTGACAACATCTTTCCTTTCTTTGAACTTTCTTTCTTACAAATAATTTATAATCAGTGAGTATTTTTCAATATATATGTGATTTAATGTATATGTGAAGTAGACAAAATCTTACATTATACACCTTGTTAGTCAACAAAATTTCTTTCTTAGTTAGCTTATTTTAATATTTTAGGAGCTATTTATTTTGGAAAGTATTGAATATTGAAAATATATATTTGAAAAGAGTAAAAATTGAAGAAAAACTAAATGAAAAATAAATGCTTAAATTAAAGAAAGAAAGTTTTCTGGTCACTATAAATTACTTAAAAATTAAATTTATTTTTAAAAAATAACGTGTAGTGACGACATAATTTCATACATATATAATTACATATTTAGATACATAAATTTTCCTGGTGGTTATAATTTACTTAAAAAATAAATTTATTTTTAAAATAATCTATATTGAATACATAATTACATACATACATAGTTTTTCTGGTCGCTATGAATTACTTAAAAATAAATATATTTTCAAAAAAAATAACCTATAGTAACAACATAATTACCTACATACATAAATTACATACACATAAATTACATACACACAAACATAACAGAATGCATACATACAAACATGCATACATATATACACGATCACACAATTACATATGCATACATGATTACATACATACAAGCATACATACATATAAACACATAATTACCTATATTGACGACATAATTACATACATACATAGTTTTTCTGGTCGCTATGAATTACTTAAAAAATAAATATTTTCAAAAAAAATAACCTATAGTAACAACATAATTACCTACATACATAAATTATATACACACAAACATAACACAATGCATACATACAAACATGCATACATATATACACGATCACACAATTACATATGCATACATAATTACATACATACAAGCATACATACATATAAACACATAATTACACAATTACATATACATAAACACATACATACATATATACAAACAAACATACAAACATACAAACATAAAACATACAAACATATATATAATGTATACATGCACAATTACAGAGTTACAAACATAAAACAAACATAGAAACACAAATTTACATAATTACATGCATACAAGCATAAGGTTAATATATTCTCAGAACTCTTAAAGATCGTCACAATCGCGAGAACTAATATCAGCCATTGATTTAAATAAGTTTTATCTTATAACTATTTTATTATAAAAATGTAATTAACAATTATTTGTCTTTCTAATCGCTAAATTGCAGCTCCTTATCACTAGGAAAATAAAAAAATCAATTTTAATTAAACAAAATGGATTTTCCTTAATCGCAAATCAACCAAAATAATTTCAAAATTCCCACATTCAACAATATTCGAGACTTACAAATTGATTTTCAACTCGCTCATTTACTAACGTTGGTGGCAAAAGCCACCAACTTTGTCTCAATATAAATACAATTTATTTATACTACATGAAACAAAGATGTTGTTGGCTCATTTGGTTAAAGCCTTTGGCTTTCAAACTTAGGTTACAGGTTTGATTCGTGCCGTCTACATTTATTATATTTTTGGGTTTTTTGCCTTTTTTTTTTTTTTTTTTTTTTACTTTTTCTTATACTTTTTCCAATTCAAATTACTTTTTTTATATTTTTCTTATACTTTTTCCGGTGAGTCGTAACTTCATATGTTTCTTTTACGTGCTTAATCATGTTAATGCCATAATCGCAACGTGCATAATGAATTAGAATGTCAATTGATTAAAAAAACTATAAGTCAACGTTTTGACGTTTTTCGTATAGGTTTTGCTTTTTAGTACAATACATCGAAAACGTTGATGTAACGTATTTGTATGACACGTGAATTTACATAAAGTTTATTCTTCCTTTATATAAATAATAAAAAAATTGATTTTTTTCGCAATTTCGGAAGTCGTAACTTGTGGATTTGTAATACTATTCTATAATAAAACATAATGTTTAACTTTATTATGGTTTGATAATGCAAATTAAATATTTTTTACATTTAATTTACATTTATTATCAACACTTCATTCACTGTCCGGGTTTGCATCAATGCTTCGATGTTAAATTTTTTCATGGGTGTATGTATCCGCTGCAATGCGCAGGTCAAGAAAAATTATAAGTACTCATTTAGTAACGTCGGTGTTTTTTTTTTCTTTATATATTTAGTAATGTCCGTGTAGCTAATTGGTTTGATTCATGTGTATTAAGTTTGATACTTTCAGTTCGAACCTCTAGACTGACATCTATTTTTTTCTTTTAGTTTTTTGGCTTCTTTTTATATTTTTTCGCACTACACAACTTTTTTAATGGGAGCTAAAGACTAATCATGTGATCATTTTTATTAAGTTTCAGTTTGTTTTTATTAATATAATGATTTATGTGTTTGTTTTTATTAGGATTGAGTTTGTGTTTATTAGGTTTGTGTTCGTTTGCATGTAAAATCTCACACTAATGTTAGGTCTTTAATCCATACTTCATCTTTATTAGATTTGTTTCAGTTTTTATCATTTTAACAATGAAATCAATCTTCTTGCAAGAACTAAAATTATGAATGCTTAATTTGACCGGTATTTTTCCTCTTAATTCTTGAAGAAGTAACTTGAATTGCTAGACATTAAGATCTCTAGGTAGTGGGATTTCTTTGTCTTTCTCAACCACTTCATATTTTATTTTGTTTCATTGATTTATCATGAGCAATTTACTAAGAGAGCTCGGATCGATAGCAATACCGATTCGATCCGAGCTCTTTTTAGTAAAGTACGGTTATTTTGTATTGGGGGTTAAGATAGTAAAACAAAGTAGGAACAATTGATCTTCTTGCGCCATCAATGCTGGTGATGGTGATGATTATGTTTTGTTAATTAATTATTTTGTATTGGTTTGATCAAAAGTTCTCAGACATACATATATGTAAAAAAAAAAAAAAAAAAAAAAAGTATAAAAAAAAAAACTAACTTCACATAAATATTCAAGAAGTTTATAGATTCATATGTTTAGAAGCATTCAATGTGTGTACTAAAATAAAGAGTAGTTGACTCCCTAACCTTTTTTAAAACTAACTAGTTTAATCCTTAAAATTTAAAATATCATTATATCCGTTGACTTTTCATATTTTTTCATCCATTTGAATCTTGAAGGCTGATGCTGTTAATTTTTCCGTAAATTTGTTTATAAAAAGACTAAAATACCACTGTTAATTAAAAAATAAAAAAATCTATCCATCCACCCACCTTTTCTTCTTCTTCAAACAACCCTAAATCTTTTCTTTTATCCACACTCACTCATTTCCCTCCACTCTAATCTTCCACCACCACTAGCGCCACATGTCCACCACACCATCTCCTAAAACCACCATAACCACATCTCCACGACGTCAAGAGAATCACCCCTGATTTCTCAAATGACGGCGACAAGAACTACCTTGCTAGTGGGTTTGAAGTAGGTAATCATGCCTGATTTTATGCCCATTAGGCCCACTACGGCCTCCATGCTCGATTTGATGGAGGTGGGTCTGTGGGGGTTGCGGGTTTTATGGTGGCGGAGGGGGTAATAGTGGCTAAGGTGAGGGAATGAATTAGGGGGACATGGTGGTGTTGACGGTGGAAATCAAGTCGGCGAAAACCCATCATTTCTTGGTGGTGTTGGTCGGTGGCTATAGTGGTAGTGATGAGAGCTGTGGTGGTGGTGATGCGTAGCCTGTGGTGGTGGTGGTGTAGGGGGAAAGAGAGAGAGAGAGAAAGTAAGGGTAGAGTGTTTAGTGGTGGTTTTGCGGTGACGAGCAGATGTAGTGGCAGTGATAAGGGTTGTGGTGTTAGTTGTGTGGTGGCGGTGAGAGGGGCTGTGGTATTGGTTGTGTGGTGGTGGTGAGAGGGGCTATAGTGTTGGTTGTGTGGTGGCGGTAAGAAGGGCTGTGCTGGTGTAAGAGGGCAGTTTGTGGTGGCGGTGACAAGGGCTTATGGTGGCGATGAAAGGGGGCTTGTGGTGGCGATGAAAGGGGGCTTGTGGTGGCGGTGAAAGGGGGCTTGTGGTGGCGGTGACGAGGGCTGTGGTGGTGGTGACGAGGGCTGTGGTGGTGGTGAGTGGTGGTTGTTGTGGTGATGAAAACATGAAAGTAATGAAAACATATTTGCTCATTTTAAATTAAAATTTCCAAAGTCAAAGTTAAAAATGAAAACATGAAAGTAATGCGGAAGCGTATAAATTCATCATTCAAACGACGCAAACACGCGCAAAACCAGATAAGTATAATGTGTAGAAAAATGCAATTGTTCTTTGTCGACCCAATAAATGATGAATGATATGATGCAATAATCCTAGCCATGCTCGCTTAAGAACCTGAAAGAAACATGCTAAAGTGTCAACACAAAGTTGGTGAGTTCACAGGTTTTGATAAACAGAACATAATAGTAAACTGATACAGTAAGCAAAGTAATATCAGTAGATAACTAATCTACTCAACAAGTTACTAAGTGTATGAAGTTTGCAACCAAAGCTGACAATGTAAAGGAAGGCCTCGGTTGTGAACACCAGGTCACAGCAACAGAAATTAGGTCAATTAAACACCCGTTTGACGTACCGTTGTACTAGCGCGACTAGCCCGGGTGGGGTTTGTCAAACCCAGTAGATCTACTCAGAATTACCTCGCTAAAGTACATAAATTGACGGTTCAAAAGTGAGGACTTAAGTTGGTACAACACTAGTAAACAAGTGATATTACAGTAATACTAATCAAATGAAAATACATTTAGAACACACGTTTCTTTCACCCCAAAGAAAGTAAGTAAAGTGAGGCTGAGAACTCACATTAAATGCACAGCAACGAGTAAACGAAAGCACAAAAGATTGGGTTTCGATTAACCTGAATTTCAGTTAATATATAATTAATATTAATTATTAAATATTAGCACAAGAAATTGTACGGTTTCACGTTCCACGACTCGGTTACGGTGTCGGTTATCGATTTATCCATTACTATGCCAGCACACAAAACCCAATTCACCTTAACCACGTAACTCAATTATCATCACTAACACCATATCATGTATAAAGATACTCATCATATATTTTAATTGCAAGACTGCATAGAACTAAACCCTACACGTTTAATAATATATATATACCATTTATTTTAACACATAAACTCAATTGTGTTATATAGCAAATAACTCACATGATGATTCTATATACGAATCAATACACCCACACGTGGAATTGACACACACACATTCAATTTCCATTAATATTACCTATACCATACATCATAGAACACCCATACCATGACAGCACACATACATACATGCGGCAGAAAAGACAAACATACAGAAACACACATATGGCAGAATAAAATAAAAGAGAACACATGCAAGAGCACACACACATACATGCATTGCAATATCTATGTATCTATACAAAAGTATACACGGCCGAAAGGACACGTAACACACACATTCGTACGGCGCATCGCGTACACACTGACATACGTATGTATACACATATGTTCGTAACAATCTGCGTACACATAGATATATAAATACGCAGCAGCCCTCGACAAACCCAACTCGTCACAGACCCCCACAACCGAGACCATCACAACCGAGATCATAATCCAAGGCGAAACCAATCGTACAGGTTTAAAAAACGTACCGATGATGAGCGTTCTGATAAGCGAGGGGTCACGATTCACCACACGAGTCGTCGGAACTTCGATTCGCCGAGCCGATTTGAAGTAGTGTTGCGGTGGAGAAGGCTGTCGAGTGAGGGTTTGGGGTTTCCGGTTGAAAATAACCGAGCAAAGGGGCTGCAGTGGAGGTTGAATGACAATGACGGTAGAGAGAACAACCTCGGTTGATTAGGGTTGCGAATAATAAGATGGGATCGGTGGTATCTGTGGTTATGAGAAAAGGTGGTTAGCATGAGCTGAGAGAGGGGGGGGGGGGGGGGTTTGAATTGGAGAATTAACATCTAAGTCCCCCAACTTTGATGAAAAGTCACATGAGGTCCCTATGGATTATATAATTAATTCATTAATTTAGTCACATAACAAGGTTACATAATTAATTAAATCACAAGGAACGTTGAAGTAACGAAGAATGAGTTGACGGCATTAACCTGGAAATACGAGATGTCACATGAGCAGTGTTGTAGAAATCGCTAACCGCTAGTCGGGCGATGAGGTGCCGACTAATGATTAATAGAGATTAATCGTATTGAAACTTTTATACATAATTTTCAGTTTTATATATAAATACACACATTTTCATATGTAATTTTAACAAAAAGTGTTCAGTTTTATTACACATATTTGGCTGAAATTTCCAAGTTTAAGCAAGATTTTTAAAGTTTTGGCGTGATTTTTTTAAGTTCGCCAGGAAGATCGCCGAAATCTCGCCGGAACCCTACAAATAACTCGTTGGAATCACAGATTTTTGGTTGATTAAGATCGCCTAGGGTCCGGCTAGGTCTGATTTCGACCAACTAAGTCCGATGTTGACCGACTAGGTCCGACCACCGATTTTTGCCCCCGATTAGATGAAAACACCAAGGTTGCACACTAAGTTTTTTTTAAAAAATATCGAGCTCAATTATCGCACGAGGCCCAAAGAAATATTCGAAAGCTTATTAATTAAATTTACTCAATTTTAATTTTTTACTCCGATAATTAAATTGTTTGTACTTAAGTTTTTCTGGGAATACATGTATTATGCTTCATACTCGTACCTATATTACCGTCTTTTTCCTAACATATATTCTTTATATGTGGATAATAATACTTTCAAATGCATGGTCTTATTCTCAATCTTCAAACATTTGTAATTTTTATGTGATGATGGTTGTTCCTTAGCGACCACTAATTCACGTCCACAGTAAACGATGTATGGGATAAGCTAATGACTTGTAAGATCATGTAGTATACTCATATGGGTGAAAGGGGTGTGGTGCGGGTCCAAGTGTTGATCAGCGGACTATTCTATATTCGCAGTTCTAGGATCGTGTGTCCAATTAGTTTTTACGGAAATGGTTGTAACTTGATCTATGAAGCTTCGTTTCAAGCGTGCGACCAGTCAAAACGACCATTGGACCGAGGAGCCATTCCTACAAATTCCACGGTTTGGTTGATTAAGATCGCCTAGGCGGTAGGTCTTCAATGTCCAATGACCCTCCGACCAGGATGCGATAGATCAATGCACACTAATTAAAATACCTCAATTATCCACGACAAGAATAAAGCAATAATATCAAGTTAATACGAAACAAAGTATTAATTGGTACAATTATGTCATACTTACCCCCTCAACAAATATATGTGGACGAATTCTCCAGTCCTCCTCAACAAAAGTGATGAGGGTCTAGCGATTGTGAAAATGTGATGCAATGACTTGAAAGATTGAAGAACAAAGTGTGTGCAACTTGAAGGTACATGTTCGAAACAAAATGTGTCCAGACAAAGTGTTTGCATGTTTCGTTTCAAGCGTGCGACCAGTCAAAACGACCATTGGACCGAGGAGCACGTTTCCACAAACAGACGTAGGCGGTTTGGGTCCTTGTTTCCGCCCATGTAAGTGCTAATCAATGCAATACCTCCACCAGAGGATGCATGAGAATATATATAATACAAAATGTTACACATAGATACACAAGGAATAAACAAAATACAGTTAAGGAAACAAAGAATATTAATATGTCAATTTTGTCTAACATCCCCCCTCAAGCGAAAGGATAGGGGACGAATTCCCAGTTGATCACGAAAGAACTCGAACTGAGGTCTAGGAAGACTTTTTGTGAAAATGTCTGCAATTTGAAGCTTGGTTGGAACAAAGCATGTGTGCAACTTCCCGAAGGTAACATGTTCGCGAACAAAATGATAGTCCAGATCAAAGTGTTTTGCATGTTTATGAGCTACTGGGTTTTGCGTAAGAAATAAAGCACTTTTGTTGTCACAAAGTAGAGTAGGGCGATTAGGTGGAAGCGCATGTAACTCCCGAAGTAAGTGAGTTATCCAAATAATTTCTACAGCGTGGTATTTGCCATGGCCGATATTCTGATTCGCAACTTGATCGGGCAACATAGGTTGTTTCTTGGCACTCCAAGAAACAAGGTTTCCACCTAGGAATATAGAATACCCCTAAGTGGAGCGACGAGTGTCAATGCCCTAGCCCAATCAGCATCAGAGTCCAAGTACGGAGACCTTAGATGGTCTGGAAAAAGTAAGACCGAAAGAATAGTTCCTTTGATGTACGTAAATGCGTTTAACACTTTGAAAATGGGTAGTAGTGGGAGCTTGGAGAAACTTACTAACTTGATTTACGCATAAAGAGATGTCAGGTCTTGTGATAGTTAATATTGAAAAGCCCCTACAAGAAAGCGATAGAGAGTTGGATCTTTTAATAGTTCTCCGTGAGCTGTAAATGACTCATGGTAGGAAGAGGAGTTGTGAACAGTTTGCAGTCAAGAAGATCAGCCGGTGAGAATTTCATGAGCATATTTGTTTGACTTAGAAATAACCCATTTGTAGTGTGAAGAACCTCCGTCCAAGAAAGTATTTAGATCACCAAGGTCTTTAATTGCAAACCCTGATGAGCTTTCAATGAAGTTGAGCATAACTTGATCTTGATTACCTGTTTAAAATTAAATCATCAACGTACACAAGGATATCATTAAGCATGAGCCTTGTTTAAATATAAAAGTGAAGTGTCAGCTCGACTGCATTCGAAACCATTTGTAGCAGAAAAGAGCTAGGCGTTGAAACCACGCTCGTGGTGCTTGATTAAGGCCATATAGCTTTGTTTAGCAAGCAAACATGATCCGGGAGTGTGGGTTTACCAAACCCGGGTGGTTGCTCCATGTAAACACGTTCAGTAAGTGAACCGTTGTAGGTAAAATGCATTATGACACAAGTTGATGAAGCTTCCAATTATTAATCACCGCCGAAGAAAGCACAATCCTAAGAGTTGAAGCTTAAACCACGGGACTAAAGGTAAAGGAATAGTCTAAACCAGGCATTTGACTATCCCTGCGCAACAAGTCGCGCTTTTGTATCGTTCAACACTTCCATCAGATCGAAATTTCGTTCGAACACCATTTAGACCCAACAACATTGTGATTTTTGGACGGGGAACAAGTGTCCATGTATTATTATTTTGTAGAGCCATTAATTCCTTATGCATAGCATCCATCCAATGTGGATATTTGGCTGCAGTTTTAAACCCTTTAGGATCAGAATTAGCATTAGCAGCAAAAAAACCATGCGAGTTGACAAAAGAAAGATCGGCTTGACTGTTTTTGTTTTGGTTTAAAAATACCCGCCTTAGCCCGAGTTATCATAGGATGGGATGGCACACACCGTGGTGTGTGTATCCAATGGGTCTCAGGAGACTGTGTGGTTCGTTTGGACCAACGACTGGGCCAAGTGGGCTGGTTGGGTATTAGGTGATTGTTGGGCAAGGGAAGGTAGTTCAGATTGGGTTGTGGTGGTAGTTTCTGCATTTGGTTTGAGTGGGCGTGCGTAGAAGGTCAGGATGGTTTTCAAGGGGTTGGCTTGAGTGTTGTAGTGTTTGATTGGGCCTGAGAGATAGGTCAATTGGGGAAGTGGTAATTAATGGATCAACACAATAGCATGGAGAATGGACACTTGGGTGGCAGAAGGTTTCGAGAGTGATGTTGTGGTATATTTGGGTGATTTTGGGCGTTTGGGTAGGTGTTATGTTAGGGATATTTTCTGAGTAAGTGTGCCATGGAAGTGAGGCTATGTCAGTATAGGTCTTTTTGTTTGAAACGGGTATTGGTTCATCAAACTGAGCATGGCGTGTTATGTAAACACGAGATGTGTTGGGTCGAGACACGAGTAGCCTTTGTATTGAGTGGAATATCCCAAGAAATACATGGAAGGCTACGAGGTGACAATTGTGTCATGAATAATCTCGTAGATATGGGTAACCCGACAACCAAATACTCGAAAATTGGTATAATTCGGTTGGGCAAAAATAATAATTCAAAAGGGGATTTGTTATCCAACACTTTGTGGGGAGACGATTAATTATGTAACCGCCGTACTAAAGGCATTACCCAATAATTTCACGGATAGACTGTTAAATAGTAATGCCAAACCCGTTTCCACAATTGACGATTCTTTTTCTCGGCACACCATTTTGTTGAGGCTTATATGGACAAGAGATCCGGTGAAGAGTGCCATTGCTATCAAGTATTTGTTTAACATGTTGGTTTAAAAATTCAGTCCCACCATCACTTTGAAATACCTTAATTGGGCGTGAGCACTGAGTTTGAACATTCATAAAAAGGGATAAAATACAGCACCTTCGATTTTGCTTTAATGGATAGAACCAAGTAAATCTCGAGTAGTCATCCACGAAAATAATATAATAACGATAATTATTGATAGACATGACCGGTGATGGCCCCCATATCACAGTGAACCAAATCTAATGGATAAGAAGCACGTTTGTCATTAAGAGGAAAAGGTAGCAGTCCTTTAGCCATTTGACATGTCACATATTACGGGTTTAGGTAATATAGAAGTGAGTGACAAACATCCATTCTTATTTAAAACCAAAATTGTATCAATGATACGTGTCCCAACCGTGAGTGCCAGAGTTCAAAGGAAACCTTTGGGGGTTATTTGAAACAGCAGCTAAAGCTTGAGATCCGGTATTCACACGTAAAGTCCATCTTCACAGCGACCTTGGCCACCACCTGTTTCGTTGTTCGATCCTGAATATAAAAATAAGATTGGGACAGCAGGACATCCAAATGGTTATCAGTAGTCAACTTGCTTATAGATAATAGATTTTTCATGAGATGTGGCACAACTAAAACATTTTTTAATTTAATGTCATTAGAGATTGTATGGTGACCAATATGAGTGACGGGAAGAGATTTACCGTTGCCAAACGTCACCTTCGCATCACCTGAATAATTGGATGCTTTGTGTATTGAGGTGGGAGAGTTTGTCATGTGATCGGTAGCCCCGGAATCAACGAACCAATCCGGGCCAGAAATGGTGACATAACATTGAGGTTGAAAAGCCTTGGCAATATCGTTGTCTGATGAGTTAGATTGTGTGGCAAAGGTGGCAAGACTTGGACAGGTATTGGCATAATGTCCCTCCTTGCGACAAAGTTGGCAGTGAGGAGACGGCGTCCTCGACCACGACCACCATAACCAGGTACTCTATTGAAACGACCACCACGACCACGATTTGATCGAGAGTTAAAAGCGAGTGGAGCAGTAACCGAACCATGGAGAGATTGTAGAAAAAGTTCATATGATTCAGCTTGTATAACCAGATCACGAAGAGTGGAGGAAGGTTTGGACGCTCTAATTGCAGTAGAGAACGTCTTGAATGAGGCACCAAGACCACATAAGAACCATGTATTTTGTCTGTTTCATCATAGGTTGACCTACGGCAGCAAGTTGATCGCATATAAGCTTGAACTTCGCGCCATACTCGGAAACAAGAAGTACCTTTACGGTTTGACGGAGTTTTGTTCGAAGATGTTGAACACGCTCAATAGACGTGTTACTGTACGCAGATTCAAGACAAGCAAATGGCGTGAGCGGTGGTGAGACCTATAACCTCAGCATGGCTTCTTCGGAGAGAGACGCATTGAGAATCATAATAGTTTTCTGATCTTAACGGCCAGTAGCAAACAGTGGGTTGGGGACTAATTTCGCCTGGCATATTTCAGTGGGAGGTGTCTCGACCGAACCATCACATGAGATAACAAGTTTTGGATGGTAAGTATAGGGATCATTTGGTTTCTCCAATAGATAGTTGTAGGAGATAGTTTAATGGTAAGCCAGTGAAGAGGAGAATCATGGAGAAGGAAGGTTCATGTTTTGAGAGGATGAAGCAGCCATTAGAGGGATGAAAAAAGAAGTTGGAGAGGAGAGGAAGAGTAAAGAAGGCAGATGAAGGGAACGAGTAAAGGAGGAAGGGAGAAGGACAAAAGGCTTGATACCATGTAAGTGTTAATCAATGCAATACCTCCACCAGAGGATGCATGAGAATATATATAATACAAAATGTTACACATAGATACACAAGGAATAAACAAAATACAGTTAAGGAAACAAAGAATATTAATATGTCAATTTTGTCTACCAGCCCAAAATCGTCTTATTCTATGAGTATTTTTACTTTTAAAGTTATTTTTAGTTTTTGTTGGGCTTTGTTTATGTATTAGTTTCAGCACGTTTATGTTTGAAGCCCATTTGGATTTTATCTTGCATTTTATATTTTTGGAGACTTGGAAAGTTGTTTAGTTTTTTTGAAAATTTATGAAAAATCATTTTCTCTGTATCACAAATGTGTATTATTGTGTTAAATTTCCTGATTATCGTTATTCCTGCAAATCAACGATAATTAAAAAAGTTGTTACTGATATTCGTTATTAATTAATAGATTGAATTGTTATCTTGTTTTTATTCTACATCAGGGTGTAAAGATAAAGTGACTATAACGAGTCATATGGTATACATACCCACGTAAGTTGTAAACTCACGTAAGTTGTAATTGCTGGAACAATAAAGATACGGCCAATATTCATATCAAATAGCTCTAACTTTGAGAGGGCAACATGACCATTTTTATCCTTTTTTATCACAATTAAAGTCATGTATATATATATATATATATATAGATATATATAATATATATATATATATATATTTATCTTTATTATATTATGCATACAATCTTTTGTATATGGCATGTCTTTGTTCACACTATTTAGTCCGGTATGAAAAAGCAATTAAGCATGCACTATATATACAATTATAAATATAATTTAAGTATGAGAAGCATTTTATATTCAAAATAGAACTTCTTGTTTTGTTGATTCAAATGATTATACCGACGCCATTGTAATCTCATATCTCCTCATACATGGTGTCCCCATGACTACATTAGATCTTGTTACACCTTCAGACGAAGACCAATCTGAACCACTAACACTCGACGCCTTTCTTCGATCCAAAGAACCATTAGGATCATTAGCATCTGAAAGCAAATGAATAAAAGGATTTAAAGGCGCAGGCACCTCTAACGCACCTTCCAGCATTTTAAGAACGATGCTCATCATCGGCCTATTCTCAGGCTTATACTGAACACAACAAAAAGCCACCTTTAACATCCTATCCGCAACTTCATGATTCTTCTCTTCAATCTCACAATCGGTCATCAAATCTTTCAGCTGATTCTTTTCGTATTTGGCCCACGCCCATACAGGAAACCAATCTTGATAATCACCAAGAGTAGGGTCCATAGTCCTCCTCCTCCCGATGATATCAAAAAGTAGCATCCCATAGCTATAAACATCACATTTAAATGTAACTGTAGAAGCAAACCATAGCTCAGGAGCAGCATAGCCTGGGGTACCTCGACCCCCGTTCATCATGGTTATATGGGTGTTTTCCCTGTTGCAAAGTTTAGCCAAACCAAAGTCGGCTACTTTGGCATTTAAATCCGAATCCAAGAGTATGTTTCCTGGTTTAATATCATAATGAACTATTCTTTGAGCACAGTCTTCATGCAAATATGTGATGCCTCTTGCAGTTCCCATCGCGATCTCATGAAGCTTCTCAAATCCTAGCATAGCCCCTCTCTTCCCATTAAACAAGTGGTTATCCAATGAACCATTAGCCATGTACTCATATACTAGAGCTATTAAACTTGAATATTCAAAGCAAAAGCCATAAAGCCTAACAAGATTAAAGTGATGGGTTCTTCCCATAGTGCTCACTTCAGCCATGAATTGTTCCTCTATTCGCTCGTTGGAGGTCCCATTTAACACTTTCACGGCTACAACATTCTTGTTGTTGATGACTCCCTTGTAAACTGTCCCAAACCCGCCTGAACCCAATTTGATGCTGAAGTTATCTGTGGCTATTCTTAGTTGTTGAGAGGTGAACCGGATGGGCTTTTCCCTCTCCATGTCATCAAAGAATTGGACCATGGTGAGTGGAACAAACCGCGAGTCATCGTTCTCTAACGCCACTGCTGCCTTCTTTTCCATAGAATCTGTATCTTGAAATAATCTATATATACACTTACAAACTGCAGAAGAGAAACATATAATATTTAGAATCAACTAGATCGAATTAAAATACAAATGGGCATGCTTCCCTTAATATCTTTTTCTTGGATCGGTGAGTATAACTTACCGCCTATAAAAACCGAAATGCCAAATATAGTAGCAAAAATACCAATCACGATGCGAAAAGGAACAGGAAGAGAAGAATCAGAGGTAGAAGGATACATAGTAGACATAATGTTATAATATTTGGAATTAAAAACCTTTATTATTGAACATTCATACACACAACATGATGCAAAATAGAAGACTTGTTTTTATAGAGAGATTCGAAGTCATTTAAATCTTCGTCACGTAAACTTCGGTGAAGTTGTCACAAGCTATTGTAGAACATGCATATCCAAGGGACCAAAAACTATAATATCTTTTAGAACACGCAACTCTCACTTTCATCCATTGTTTCTTAAAAAACCGGGTATCATAATGGATTGAACCCAAGTTATCCATTTAAAACATGTAGGTAACATAATATACGTTCAAATTCATACTCCACTCGACATAATATTTTACTAGCCTGTGTCCTAATCCTTTAAAGAATATATCAAAGCTCAAGTCCAAAGCTTCTTGAAGCGGCTAAACTTCATATTCTTATAGGTAGTTCATTACTCTTGCACCTTCACTGCAATTTATCAATGAACTATTAAGAAATTTGATTTCAACCTCCTTTATCTTGCAGTCCGAACACATACTTTGGGATAGCTCTGCTAATGTGTTCCAACATCTTTATGACAAGCTTACCACATTGAATTCAGCATCTAACATTTTATTAGATGGGAATTGGGCGTCTTGACATAAGATATTAAAATTGGACTTTATACCTATGCCTATGACTGATTTTTTCATGAGATCTCTTCCTAACTTCTCAGTTAGATGATCAGTCAAAATATACTTAGATCTTAATAATTCAACATGCATCGCACTATGCATGATGAGCTCATAAATCATGCTATGTATAATACACAACTGTCTAGACTTTCCATTATACACCTGACTATAATCTTTAGCCAGCACTATTATATTGATCGAGATTGGTGATATCGGTTTTAACCATAATGTAATCTCAAAGATCAAATTTTCTTAGCCATTCAGCTTTCTCACAAGCTGCAGCTAGAGCTAACACTACAAACTCGCATTCCATTATCAAGTGATGCAAACTTCCTCAATAGAGAATACACATTCACTTAGTTACCCAAAATTTATTTAGAATATTCTTCTATAATTGAAGGAAAACCTAAATAATACAAACCATAGTTTATGGTTCTTTTTAGGTATTTAAACAATATGTTTACAGCTTGAATTTCTTCAATGCTTTGTCAATGTACAGAGGTTATGTAATAGAAATACCATTGCTACTCCTTATCCTTATCCTAAGGAGTACATCTGCCTCCCCAATATCCTTCATTTCAATGTAACAACATATTTCTTATTAAGTTTGAATGAATGAGTTCTAATACCTTAGAATTCCTCTTAACATAAACATTTTCCTTCTAATCTTAGTTAATTCACAAATATGACATTAATTATGATCCATATTAAACTCATCTTAGGCATGTTATTCGTTCTAGGATAATTAACATGACCTAATCTAGTATGTTATAAGTTAGAAACATATTTACTTTGCAAGAAGATAATGACATCATAAAAACATATTCAACACCAAACAGGACATTAATAAATTTTCCAAAATACTTGGAACATACAACACATAATCTAATAATACTTGTTTTCAAACACATATACAAGTCAAACTTTTCCAAATCCTTTGATAGATTAAGTATTTATATTTCTCACACTTAGTACAAATCCATCTTCAAATGGTTTAAATTCCTCAAACCATTTTAAATCCTTGCAACATGTGAGTCTACTCGTCATATAAGAATATCATCATGTACATAAAAGGATTCAAAATAATTAATACATAATTTTCAACTGAATTATATTTATTAATCATTGTATCTTTTGAATCCAAACGAAACCCGAAGACCGGGTTCCATTTATTTCACATCCCAATGGGTTTTTCCCGACTTGTAAACATCCAATGGATGGTTCTAACTTGAACCGTGGTCTAGTAACTCTATTTAATTATGTGACAAACACCTTTAGTGTTAACTTTGTTTGATTCAAAACAATTACCTTTTATCTGTTTATTATTCAAAATATAAAACAAACTTTGTTTCTTTAAATCAAACCCAATTTTATGTTTTGTAAATAGTTAACATGTCTAGGGTGAATCGTTGAATCAACTACAAAACTCATAGTATTTGTTAAAAATTAAAATTAGAGTAGCATTAGAAATTGTATCTTGTGGAGCATTCGGTTTAGGACCCACCACATTATGCTTGCTTACACCATCAATCAAACTTTAATTTTGATACTCCCCGTAAACGAACTCCAAGTAATAATAATTCAATTTATAACAATTTAATTTTTAACATGATAATTCATAAACATAACAGATCACTACGTCAACTCCAAGAAACAGAAACAATAAGTTTAAATCTTTGCTTATCGACCAAACCTTTAAAGTAGATTTGCCCATCAACCAATTAATGTAAAAATGGTTGAGGATTCCCTTTTGGGAATTTGTGACTGTGGATGTTGCTTTATTCAATCAAACAAAGAAACAAAACAGAGACTTTTTGTAAATTTAGAACAAGGACATTCAAAATATTAAAATAGAACTCAACTTCAGTTTGGTCAAACATACTCGAATATTCAAATCGCAGAATACCAAAACCACTTAATTTTGGTTTAACCTTATTGCCTCGAGTACAATAATTAAACGGTATATTTTCGACCAAAAATTATATTAAATCTGTTAGATCCTTGTGAACTGAAACCAAATCAAGTCAAACACAAAGACGAACCAGTCGATTAAGCCCTTTCTTGAGTATAGTGCACTTGCGAACCAAACGCAAAACACAGTTTGTAAATTGATAAATCTATTTCGCGGGTTACACGAGATTGATTTATCGGATTAGACAGAAATTTCTTGATGGAGTCGAATTTGTTTGAATCTATGATGTTTCTTTTTGAAAAAAACTTGTAACCGTGTGTTTTCTTCTTCTCTTTGTTTATTTTTTTGATCGAGTGGAAGAATTAAAAGAAGGCCATATAACCTTCCGTCGTTTTCATCCTTTTGTTTTGTGACCACTCATCCAAAAGTCCAAAACCCACAATTTATGAACTTGTTGTCTTATACGACCCAAACGAAAAAGGCCCAATGTTAATTAACCCAACTAATGTTAATTAACGTAAGTAACTTATCTGCTTAAGCCCAAAATTAATTACAACATCCAAATCACATTTCGAACTAAACCGAGCTCGCACTCCCGTGACACCTAACTCGTTTAATCTCTAATATTATTTTCTCGATCAACAAGTTAATCCAATACACTAAAATACTCGTTGATAACACTAAAATTACCAACAATTCATTCATGCTACCCTTGATTGGTGCCACTAATGGGACTTGCATATTCGAGAGGCTATGAATAGCTGTGAAAACTAGTTTTATATTCGTCTGGTAGCTGGGTTTTTTAAGGTCGTAATAATACAACTAATATCTTGAAATTCTAAATAAAAATATTTGTTTAACATCAAAACAACTCATTTTTTTACAAAACACATAATTAATAGAGTTATCTTAGCCTAGTAAGTATTGGATGAAGAAATAACTATTGGTTATAAAAATTACAACTTCCTAGTTATTATGGCTGAGATTTAATTTCAGCTAAATCCAAGGGCTAAGATTGATCTAAATGACAGTTATACTCACCGGAAGTAATAATATATATATATATATATATATAACTAGGTTAGTACCCCGTGTATTACACGGGTTGAATAAATAAAATATTAAATAATTAGTAATAAAAATTTATGAATTATAAAATTACGTTTGAAGATAAAATATGATTATAATTACATATGAATAAAAAGATATGATTTTTAAAACGAAAGGTTTGTGTCCAAAAGGTTATATTTTTTTTAAAAAGGAGCGATTTTAAATATTATGTTTCAAAAAGGTTTACTGCTTTAGAAGATTTTATATTATATAAAAAAATTATTTTTTCTATTTTAATAAAAAATATGATTTTTAATTTTCTTAATAAAGTTTATTTTTAAAAACATAATTTGATTTTAAAAAATCTAGATGAGCGAGAAATATGTATCAATTAATAAAATTGATTTTTATTAAGAGAGAGAAAGTAATTTGATTGTTTAAATTACTATAATATCCGTTTGAAGAGAAAATTAATTTATGATGTCTAAATGAATGACATGTGTCAAAAAGGTTGCTTAAGAGAATGACAAATGACAAAATAAACCCTTCTTTTATTATATTCTATAGATTATTACAACTGTTAGAATCTTGAACTATTAAGTGTTTGAAATTTATTAAATTGTATGGTTTTGTAAATTCTGCAAGTCCTTATTATTATCAAAAATTAATTTTTATAAATAATATATATATATATATAAGTAATTGTAAATTTACCAATCATGATTTAATATGTTTAATAGATCTATAAATATATAAATATACTAGCTTTAGTAAACCTATGTATTACACGGGTTAAAAAATAATATATTAAATAAAATAAAATTTTATTAATTATAAAATGATATTCTAAAATAAGATACAATTAAAATTACATATGAGTAAGGACATAAATGATAAACAATGGCATTAACTTTTTATACTTTAAAACTTTTTTTTGTTTTTTAAAATACAATTTAAATACTTTTTTTCCAAAACAAACTGTATTCTAGCTGTACCAAATACATGCTAGAGGAGTTGCTAGATTCTCGTCAATGCGTACTAACTTATAAAGCATGTGTGCTTAATATTTACCTCTTGTTTATTACCCAAACCCTTTTAGACTAAACAGTAAACCCAAAAGCCACCAATTTCATCTGGCTTGTATCGTATCAAAAATCCACACCCTCATTCAATCATATTAAAAGACTTGCAAGCGGAGACTGAAATACACATGGAACATGTAAATTTATAGTCATCACATTTGTCACTTGACAATGTTATAATACATTAGTACATTACATCTATATAAAAGGTCACATGGCCCCGTACTGCCATATTGAAATAATCATGATCAGATCATGTATACCCTATAGACTACAGTTAAAAACTTAATCTGATACAACCAATGCAAGTTCTTATTTTGTGGAATTTAGACACATGGATGTATCAAAAGATGTTCTTGAAGGCACACGTGCACATAACCTATGCTGCAGAGATGACGAAAACTTAATCTAATACTAATAAAAGATTATATTTTGGGACACATGTCACTTTCTCATACGATCTTATTATTGTTTTCCCGCCTAAATGCATTTACCAATTTACCTATTTATGTGGAACTTTTGACATTGTTTATGACCTACTTTTAAATTTCAAATTTGAGTAAAGATTTTTAATTACACCTTATATTATTTTTTCAACTACACCCTACTTGATTCTACATATTAATTATGTTTGACCAAAAATTTCTATTATCTTAACTATAACGTATGCATGACTGATAATTTTCAATAAGAGTTGGGTAATTTAATTTAATTCAATTTTCATGCTAAAAATAATGATAAAATTCTTATTAATTTAAAAATTTTTGTTAGTAAACATGAGTTTTAGTTATAATTGATTTATTATTAATACCTGGATTATATTTTTTTCACAACTTTTAGATCAATGAATACCTATTAATTAACCCATTTTTGGCTATTAAAAAAATAAAACATCATAATTTCTCCCCGGTAACTTATATAATTTCATATATAAAACAACTTATGAAAAGTAATGTGTTCTTTTATATTTTGTTTTAAAAATATTGATGTCGGATACTATACTAAAACATCAAAAGTACCTGTTAAAATTGAATGATGGTAGTTAGCATATGACCAAAAAACTTTGTTGGATGTTGATAAAAATACACATCTAAACAAGTACAACTTCTTAGTTTTTTTAAAAATTGATATAATTTTAATTGTTTTTATAATTGTTAATTGCTAATCAGGTTACATTATGTTAATTGCATTGTCAAGTTATATTATATTTGTGAGATTTATTTTGTCATAACTATTAAAAATCAGCTGTTATAAAAATAATATATTTTGGTTTATATTTATTAATTTTTTTTTACTTACTAGGTTTTTTGAATTGATAATTTCGTAAATTTTTTTATCATCACACTGAATGACGTGGAATATGAACATGTATAATGATTCAGCTCGAGTATTACACATTATAGAGTTGAATAAAATTTCTATTGTATAAACCCGTGTAATACACGTGTCTATAACCTAGTAAATTAATAAAGTACCAAAGAAAGCATGCCTTCGCAAACATATATTTAGAAAATAAAAAGCAATTAAGATAGAAGCCTTATCATGATGAGAGTAGTTTGACTATATAAAGGAATTAAGCATAGACTATATATACAATTTAAGTACGAGAAGCATTTTATTTTCAAAATAGAACTTGTTGTTTTGTTGATTAAAATGATTATATCGATGCCATTGTAATCTCATATCTCCTCATACTTGGTGTCCCCTTGACTACATTAGATATTGTTACACCTTCAGAAGAAGACCAATCTGAACCACGAACACTCGACCCCATTCTTCTAGCTAAAGAACCATTAGGATCATTAGCATTTGAAAGCAAATGTGTAAAAGGATTTAAAGGCTCGGGAACGTCTAACGCGCCTTCCAGCATTTTAAGAACGATGCTCATCATCGGCCTATTCTCAGGCTTATACTGAACACAACAAAAAGCCACCTTTAAGATCCTCTCCGCAACGTCATGATTCTTCTTTTCAATCTCACATTCTGTCACCAATTCTTTGAGTTGATTCTTTTCGTATTTGCCCCACGCCCATACAGGAAACCAATCTTGATAATCACCAACAGTTAAGGTAGTGTCCATGATCCTCCTCCTCCCGATGATATCAAAAAGTAGCATCCCATAGCTATAAACATCACATTTGTGTGTAACTGGAAGAGGCATCCATAGCTCAGGAGCAGCGTAACCTGGGGTACCTCGACCCCTTCCTGTCATTGTTATATGAGTGTTTTCCCTGCTGCAAAGTTTAGCCAAACCAAAGTCGGCTACTTTTGCATTAAAATCTGAATCCAAGAGTATGTTTTCTGGTTTAATATCATAATGAACTTTTCTTTGAGCACAGTCTTCATGCAAGTATGTGATGCCTCTTGCGGCTCCTACTACAATTTTATGAAGCTTCTCAAACCCTAGCATTGCCCCTTTGTTCCCCTTAAACAAGTGATTATCCAATGAGCCGTTAGCCATGAACTCATATACTAACGCTATTAAACTTGATTCAAAGCAAAACCCATAAAGCCTAACAAGATTGAAGTGATGGATTCTTCCCATAGTGCTCACTTCAGCCATGAATTGTTCCTCTATGCCCTCGTTAGAGGTCCCATTTAATACTTTCACGGCTACAACATTCATGTTGTTGATGATTCCTTTGTAAACTATCCCAAACCCACCTGAACCTAATTTGACGCTGAAGTTATCTGTGGCTATTTTTAGTTGTTGAGAGGTAAAGCGGATAGGCTTTTCCCTCTCCATGTCATCAAAGAATTGGACCATGGAAAGTGGAATAAACCGCGACTCATCCTTCTCTAATGCCAATGTTGTTTTCTCTTCTTCAGGATTTAAATATCGAAATAATCCACAAAACCCTTCACAGACTGCATATTAAAGAAGCCAATAATTTTAGATTCAAATAGATCGAATTAAAATACAAATGGGTATTGTTGTGTACAACTTACCGGCTAGAAGAATCATAATGCCAATCAAACTAATAACAATTCCAAAAATGATGAGAAAAGGAGTACGAGAAGGATCATCCATACTAGATATTATGCTATAATATTTGGAATTAAAAACCTTTATTATGGTAATACACACAAGAACCAAAATAGAAGGCTTGTTTATATATAGAGATTCTAAAGTCATTTAAATCTCTGTCACGTAAACTTCGGTGAAGTTGGCACTAGTTGTAGACCATGCATTGCCAAGGGAATAAGAACTATAAAATCTTTTTAGAACAGGCAACTCTCACATTCGTCTAATGTTTTTAAAACCAGACCAGATAATTAACCGGTCGTCTTAGAGCTTCATTGGTCAGACCGATCAGATCGATTGAACCAAATTTAAGAACCACATAGCGTCATATAAAAAGAGTAATATTATTTAGAGTGAATTGCTATTTTTCTCACCGTGGTTTGGTCACATTTGTCACTTTCATTCAGAAAAAAAAAATTTTGCATCTATCTTCCCAAGGTTTTGAAAAATTACCATTTGGATCCAAAAAAGTTAACTACGTTACTTAGTTCAAAAACAAAATATTTATGTATATCTAGTTCAAAAACAAAATATGAAAATACTATATGTTTTAAAGTATATCATTATGTTCTTTTAATTGTAAAACACAATAATAGACAACAATCTTATATATTCTATAGAAAAAATGATAAAAATAAAATGATCTGAAACGTAAAACACAATGATGAATACATATAATAAATTGTGTAAAATATATGACCAATGAACTAATATTAAACACAATGAACATGAAAGAACGATAAGCTGACGTATTTAATACAATGACCAAAATGTCCTCATATTTAAAACACGTGTCAAGCTCACAATCCTTTTTAGGTTTTTTAGATTAAATACCCTTTTTGTTATAGCCTAATCCATTAAATTAATAAAACAATGAGATATTCTAAGGAAAAATATTTAAAAAAATTGAAACTCAGTCCGACCACCAATCCGGTTTAACTGGTTCACGAGTCAGACTGGTAACTAGCCAGCTCAAATAAAAACAATCCACATACACACAATCGGACTGGTTCTATGAATGGTATTCGGTCCAACCGGCCAGTCCGATCCGGTTCTGTAAATATTATCCATCTAATCCTACTCTTATATTTTATGTCATAACTAATTTATATAGACCCATTATAGACGAGGCTTAAACCCTCTAACTTAATGGGAGCTTTACCACGGATCAAGAATCGCATACTAATTTTTTATATGGCTAATTAGATCACTGATTGGCTACTGGCTCACCTGGATATATCCATTACTCGAGTACGAAACATTCGGGTACTAGGCTGACACGTCCCCTAAGGAAAACTCGTATATCAGCCCGTCCACTAAGGAAAGCTCGTATATCAGCCCGTCCCAATCGGTCTCAAACCTTACACCACATACTATTTATTTTGTTTTGATTCATTTATTAAGACGCGTTTGATTAAGTCACATGTAGGGTCGTGGGTTATTGTGGGTACTCAAGAATTGCCCACCATTCACTGTTGAATGATTCAACAAGAGCATGTGATATTTTATAAATTTAATACATCATATGTTATTATTTATATGTGAGAACTTAATAAAAATAGAGGAATGTTACTATATAAAGTGATATTTTTGTGCGAGATGTACAAAATAATTACGCAAGAAGAAGCGTCACGGATTGCCACGTCTTTGCAAGAAGTTAACGTTGTCCATGCGTGAATTATTCATGGACCGTCTCTTAGAAATAAGTGGCCTTCTGAGTGTTATTGATGATGCCCACGATGGATACATGTAGCCATGCCTTTGCAAGAAGTTAATCATTTGTAATAGTCAATGATTGTATTTGGTTGTAGAGACAGATAATAGATTCATTCATGCTACCGTTAAGTGATGGCACTGATGGGTAGAGGTGTATAAAAAAACAGGCAAAAAAACCCTAACCGGTTTTTTTAAAACCGGTTAACCTGACTCAAACCGGCGGTTTGTATACCAGTTCGGTAGCCCGGCACCCAAAACCGGTTTTAATTAAGAGAAATCGGTTAAACCGGGATAAAACCTGTTTTTTAAACAAACCGGTCCAAACTGATTTAAACAAACCGGTCCAAACTGATTTGAGCGGTTTGAGGATTCTTGATGAAAAAACGATTTGAAACCGAACCGGTTTAAAAAAAAAAAAAAAACTAGTTTGCACATATGAAAAATAACCGGTCCGGTTTTAAAAACCGAACCGGTTTTGAAGGGAAAAAAACGGTTTGCATGCCTCTACTAATTGGGAGTTGCATATTGGAGAGGCTTATGAATAGCTGTGAGAATTGTTATATCTGTGTGAATCTTTTAACTTTTAGGTGTTTGAAATTTATTAAAGTTTATAGTTTTGTAAATTCTGCAATCCTTGTTATTTTATAAAATTAATATATTAAAAATTAATTTTTAAATTATATATATATATATATATATTATATATATATATATATATTATATTATAAATTTACCAATCATGATTTAATAAGTTTAATATATCTATAAATATATATAAATCTCTTTAGTAAATCCTTAACTTTTAAAAGTTCACAAACACACATATATTTTTATTTATTCCAATTAGTTCACTAAAGTTTTAAGAGTATTCCAATTAGTTAACTAATATTTTTATTTGTACCAATCAAGTCACTAAAGTTTTAAAAGTGTTACAATTACGTCACTCATATTTTTTAAAATTTCTTTGAATAATTCACAAAATTTTTAAAGTAATTTAGTTTTTTATAAATATTGTTAGTTTTTTTAAATATTTTAATTTTTTTAAAACTTTTTTGTAATTTATAAATGACCTAATTAAAACAATCCTAAAACTTAGTGATCTGATTAGGACAAAATAATTTACGAGTAACCTGATTGAGACAAAAAAAATTATAAGTGATCTAATTAGAATAATCTTGAAATTTGATTACTATTTTACAAATTTACCCCTTAAAAAATACAAATAGAAAATGTAATAAAAACCCAATCTGTCCCCGTTCATCACCCTCGAATGAGTCCACCCAAACGTCAAAGATCCCACGTAGAAAATCTCTTAAAGATAATTATCCTCGATGTATGTACAAGACCATGACATATGGTCTAAAGCCCTTGCTTTATGCTAATATTTTAAAGGGTCTAAATTCTTCTACGCATTCCGTTTACCGTTTCTTGGCCTCTTGTACCCTCATACTTCTGCTTTCACATCTCTTTGAAAAGAGCCTATTTCAAGAGGTACATTTTCTTTCAAGTTTAGTTTGTAGAAGGTTTATGGCAATCAAATTTCAATAAATGAAGTTTCTTGTTAACTGCACTCTAGCCATACCGAATATATGCTAGAGGAGTTGCTAGATTCTTGTAAATGCGTACTAACTTTTAAAAGTATGTGTGCTTAGTATTTACCAACTAAACAGTAAACCCAAAGCCGCCAATTTCATCTAGCTCTTATCGTATCATAAATCCACACCCTTGTTCAGTGTCACATTAAATGATTTGCAAGTGGAGACTGAAGTACACATGGAACATGTAAATTCGTAGTCATCACATTTTTCACTTGACAATGTAATAATACATTAGTACATTACCGCTATGTAAAAGGTCACATGGCCCCATACTAAAAGAATCATGATCAGATCATGTATACCCTACAGACTACAGTTGAAAATTTAATCTGATACAACCAATGCAAGTTCTCATTTTGTGATATTTAGACACAGAGATGTATCAAACAATGTTCTTGAAGGCACACCTGCACATAACCTATGCTGCAGAGAAGACGAAAACTTAATAAATTAATAAAGTACCGAAAAAAGCATGCCTTCGCAAACATATTTTAGAAAAAAAGAACGTCAATTTGCTAGTAAATATCATAATTTGTGCCAAAAATGGTGAATTGTCTGTTGTTGTTTCGGTAATCATCCAATTGTAAAGCCAAGTGAAAGCAGAAAGAGTGCACAACTAACAACTTACCAACACAACAAAGAAGTTATACACTTTGTGCTTTGGGGGTCATATCTTTAGTTCCAGTGTCAACCTTCTCCTGTCGCTAACAATGTTAAACAAGAATCGAAGTATCAACAACAAGAAAGGGGAAGCAAAAAACGAATCTTTAAAGAAATTAGCATAAAAGCAGAACCTTTATCAAGAAATTGCCTAATACAAACTTACCATGCTCTCGTGTTCATAATAATCATCCAACGCCCACTGATATTTAGATTGATTCAACCCAAACCAATGTGCCAGATAGTCATCCAGACTTGAATGCACTGTTACAGAAAGGATGAACATAAACAACAATTGAAGATACTACATTACTACAGAAACCACTCTTTGGGCACACTCATCACAAAGATCCATAGTAGTCAAAGGCGCTAGGCGCAAAGGGTGAGCCTTGAGTCTGGGCACAAGCGCGCTTAAAACTTATAAAGCAAAGGTTTTATTAAGCAAGACGCGCTATACAAACATGTCATTTTCAGAGGTTTTAGGCTGATTCAAGCTAGTATAGACGTGTTCGGCGCCATTTTAAGATGCTTTAGACTACTATGCAAAGATCCATATTCCACAACTCCAGACCACAATTACATCTTGCCCCTTGAAACATAAACATTTGGGGAAACCTAGAATCAATCATCAATTGTCTTCCTATCTTCTCATTAATCTTGTCTTTTGTGCTTTCCTATGAATTTCTACTTTCAAACATCCAAATCAAAGTTTCAAAACACACACAAATGACTCCAATCTGATAACATATACCAAGATGCACATCTACAAACTGAAACACATCTCAAACAAAAGATAAACAGAATGCAACAAAACAACATTAATACCATTCTGAAGTGTGCTAATGGCGTCCCAAAAGAAACCAAACTTCGAGCCGTACGACGATGGGGTCTTCTCTAAATTAAGACCTTATGTTCAATCTTCCTTAAAAAAGCACCATCATCATAAATTGTCCCCCATTTATTTTGGCCCTTTTCTAATACTTGAGCGCATTGGGTCTGTTGCCTATCGCTTGGATTTACCCCTACCTCACAAATCCACCCTACATTTCATGTTTCCCTGCTTAAGGCAGCTCCTCCGGGTGTTCCTCCTTCCTCTGTTCCCTGCCAGCAGAACCTCGGTTTTCTCTACAACCTCGTGCGATTCTTGATCGTCAATTGATCAAACGTGGTAATCGCGCATCAGTCCGTGTTGGTTCATTGGCTGAATTTGCCAATTTCAGAGGCTACTTGGGAAAATTTGGAGGATCTTCAACTATGTTTTCTTGATTTTCATACTTGAGGTCAAGTATTCTTTTAAGGGTGGGGTATTGTTACGTATACAATAAATGATGGGGTGAATTGTAAAATAGTCGTTTGAGGACTGGAATTGTAATTGTTCATAGTTGATAGATTGAAATTGTAAAAACTAGATAACGACTAACCGATTACGGTTGGGTAGTTGTTACCTGTATTAATAGTCGAACATGAATGAGAAGAGATATGCTTGATTGATCAAAATTCCCTTTCTCTTTGGTTCTTCCCCAATTTGATTGTATCACGAAGTCATTTAAATCTTTGTCACGTAAACTTCGGTGAAGTTGTCACAAGCTATTGTAGACCATGCATTGCCAAGGGACCAAAAACTATAATATCTTTTTAGAACACCATGCATTGCCAAGGGACCAAAAACTATAATATCTTTTTAGAACACGCAACTCTCACTTTCATCCATTGTTTCTTAAAACTGAACTTGATAGTTAAATTGTCGTCTTAGGGATTCATTGGTCAGACCAATCAGATTGGTTAAACCAAATTAAAAACCACAAGCGTCATAGAAAAAAAGTAATATTTTTAATGTATATCTAGTTTAAAAACAAAATATGAAAATACTAAATGTCTTAAGATGGATTTATACTTTTAACACAATACTAACACTTAATTACCTAAAATATGTAATATAAATTATTAAATTAATTAAAAAAAATAAGATCTTGTAAGGAAAAATATAAAAAAGATTTAAAACTCGGTCCATCCACCGGTCCGTTTCAACTGGTTGACCAGTCCGACCAATAATTAGCTAGTTCAAATGATAACAGTCTAAATACACACACCCGGACCGGTTCTGTGACCAATTTTTCGGTCCAACCGACCAGTCCGATATCGCTCTATAAATTTTATCCAACTAACCCTACTCTTAATTTATTGTGATAACTAAATTACATAAACACATCATAAACAAGGCTTGAACCCTTAACCTTAATAGAAACTTTGTCATGGACCAAGAACCACATACTATTTTTTTAAACATCTAATTAGATCACTGACGGGCTATTAGCTCACCCGGCCATCTCCATTTCTCGGGTACGAAACATTCCAGCACTAGGCCGGCACATCTACGACGAAAAGCACGTACATGAGTCCGTACTCATTAGTCTCAAACCTAAGACCACATAGTATTTATTTTGTTTTGATTCATTTATTAAGAGGCGCTTGATTAAGTCACATGTAGGCCCGTGGGTCATTGTGGAGACTCAAGAATTTTGTGCCATTTAGGGTTGAATGATTCAACCAGAGCATGCAACGATATTTTATAAATTTAATACCTGTTATTATTTATCTGTTAGAACTTAATAAACATAGAGGAATGTTACTATACAAAGTGATATTTTTGTTTGAGATGTACAAAGTAATTACGCAAGAAGAAGCGTTACGGGTAGCCACACCTTTGCAAGAAGTTAACGTTGTCTATGAAGGAATTATTCGTGGAACGTCTCTTAGAAATCAATGGCCTTCTGAGTGTTCTTGACGATACCCTTGATGGTACATGTAGCCAAGCCTTTACAAGAAGTTAATCATTTGTAATATTCCATGATTGTCTTTAGTTGTCGAGGCAGAGATAAGAGATTCATTCATGCTACCCTTGATTGGTGCCACTAATGGGACTTGCATATATGAGAGGCTTATGAATAGCTGTGAAAACTAGTTTTATACTCGTCTGTTAGCCGGGTTTTTTAAGGTCGTAATAATACAACTAATATCTTGAAATTCTAAATAAAAATATTTGTTTAACATCAAAACAACTCTTTTTTTACAAAACACATAATTAATAGAGTTATCTTAGCCTAGTAAGTATTAGATGAAGAAATAACTATTGGTTATAAAAATTACAACTGCCTAGTTATTATGGCTGAGATTTAATTTCAGCTAAATCCATGGGCTAAAATTGATCTAAATGATAGTTACACTCACCAGAAGTAATAATATATATTTATATATAAATATTACAACTGTTAGAATCTTGAACTTTGAAGTGTTTGAAATTTATTAAATTGTATAGTTTTGTAAATTCTGCAAGTCCTTATTATTATCAAAAATTACTTTTTATAAATAATATATATATATATATTAAAAAGTAATTATAAATTTACCAATCATGATTTATAAGTTTAATAGATCTATAAATATATAAATATACTAGCTTTAGTAAACATATGTATTACACGGGTTAAAAAATAATATATTAAATAAAATAAAATTTTATTAATTATGAAATGATATTTTAAGATAAGATACAATTTAAATTACATATGAGTAAGGACATAAATGATAAAAAATGACATTAAGTTTTTATACTTTTTTTAAACTTTTTTTTGTTTTTTTAAAATACAAATTAAATACTTTTTTTCCAAAACAAACTGTATTCTAGCTGTACCAAATACATGTTAGAGGAGTTGCTAGATTCTCGTCAATGCGTACTAACTTATAAAGCATTTGTGCTTAATATTTACCACTTGTTTATTACCCAAACCCTTTTAGACTAAACAGTAAACCCAAAAGCCGCTAATTTCATGTGGCTTGTATCATATCAGAAATCCACACCCTCATTCAGTCATATTAAAAGACTTGCAAGTGGAGACTCAAGTACACATGGAACATGTAAATTCATAGTCATCACATTTGTCACTTGACAATGTTATAATGCATTAGTACATTACAGCTATATAAAAGGTCACATGGCCCCATACTGCCATATTAAAATAATCATGATCAGATCATGTATAGTTGTATACTCTACAGACTACAGTTGAAAACTTAATCTGATACAACCAATGCAAGTTCTTATTTTGTGATATTTAGACACATAGATGTAACAAAAGATGTTCTTGAAGGCACACTTGCACATAACCTATGCTGCAGAGATGACGAAAACTTAATCTATCTATCTAATACTAATAAAAGATTATATTTTAGGACACGTGTCACTTTCTCATACAATCTTATTATTATTTTCCCGCCTAAATGCATTTACCAATTTATCTATTTATGTGTAACTTTTGACATTGTTTATGACCTATTTTTAAATTTCAAATTTGAGTAAAGATTTTTAATTGCACCATATATTATATTTTTAACTACACCCTACTTGATTATATATATTAATTATGTTTAACCAAAAATTTCTATTAACTTAACTATAACATATGCATGACTGATAATTTTCAATAAGAGTTGGGCAATTCAATTTAATTCAATTTTCATGCTAAAAATAATGATAAAATTCTTATTATTTTAAAATTTTTGTTAGTAAACATGAGTTTTAGTTATAATTGATTTATTATTAATAACTGGATTATATTCTTTTCACAACTTTCAGATCAATAAATACCTATTAATTAACCCATTTTTGGCTATTAAAAAAATAAAACATCATAATTTCTCCTCGGTAACTTATATAATTTCATATATAAAACAATTTATGAAAAGTAATGTGTTCTTTTATATTTTGTTTTAAAAATATTTATGCCGGATACTATACTAAAACATAAAAAGTACCTGTTAAAATTGAATGATGGTAGTTAACATATGACCAAAAACTTCGTTGGATGTTGATAAAAATACACATCTAAACAAGTACAACTTCTTAGTTTTTTTTAAAATTGATATATTTTAATTGTTTTTATAATTGTTAATTGCTAATCAGGTTACATTATGTTAATTGCATTGTCAAGTTATATTATATTTGTGAGATTTATTTTGTCATAACTATTAAAAATCAGCTGTTATAAAAATAATATATGTTGATTTACATTTGTTAATTTTTTTTACTTACTAGGTTTTTTGAATTGACAATTTCGTAAATTTTTTTATCATCACACTGAAAGACGTGGAATATGAACATGTATAATGATTCAGCTCGAGTATTACACATTATAGAGTTGAATAAAATTTCTATTGTATAAACCCGTGTAATACACATGTCTATAACCTAATAAATTAATAAAGTACCAAAGAAAGCATGCCTTCGCAAACATATATTTAGAAAATAAAAAGCAATTAAGATAGAAGCCTTATCATGATGAGAGAGTTTGACTATATAAAGAATTAAGCATAGTTTTTTGAGCTATATAACTTATTGTTTTGTTGATTCAAATGATTATATCGATGCCATTGTAATCTCATATCTCCTCATACTTGGTGTCCCCGTGACTACATTAGATATTGTTACACCTTCAGAAGAAGACCAATCTGAACCACCAATACTCGACCCCATTCTTCGAGCCAAAGAACCATTAGGATCATTAGCATTTGAAAGCAAATGTGTAAAAGGATTTAAAGGCTCGGGAACCTCTAACGCGCCTTCCAGCATTTTAAGAACGATGCTCATCATCGGCCTATTCTCAGGCTTATACTGAACACAACAAAAAGCCAGCTTTAAGATCCTCTCCACAACGTCATAATTCTTCTCTTCAATCTCACATTCTGTCACCAATTCTTTGAGTTGATTCTTTTCGTATTTTCCCCACGCCCATACAGGAAACCAATCTTGATAATCACCAAGAGTTAAGGTAGTGTCCATGATCCTCCTCCTCCCAATGATATCAAAAAGTAGCATCCCATAGCTATAAATATCACATTTGTGTGTAACTGGAAGAGGCATCCAGAGCTCAGGAGCAGCGTAGCCTGGGGTACCTCGACCCCTGCCTGTCATTGTTATATGGGTGTTTTCCCTGCTGCAAAGTTTAGCCAAACCAAAGTCAGCTACTTTTGCATTAAAATCTGAATCCAAGAGTATATTTCCAGGTTTAATATCATAATGAATTATTCTTTGAGCACAGTCTTCATGCAAGTATGTGATGCCTCATGCGGCTCCTACTGCAATTTCATGAAGCTTCTCAAACCCTAGCATTGCCCCTTTGTTCCCTTTAAACAAGTGATTATCCAATGAGCCATTAGCCATGAACTCATATACTAAAGCTATTAAACTTGATTCAAAGCAAAACCCATAAAGCCTAACAAGATTGAAGTGATGAGTTCTTCCCATTGTGCTTACTTCCGCCATGAATTGTTCCTCTATGCGCTCGTTAGAGGTCCCATTTAATACTTTCATAGCTACAACATTCATGTTGTTGATGATTCCTTTGTAAACTATCCCAAACCCGCCTGAACCCAATTTGATGCAGAAGTTATCTGTGGCTATTTTTAGTTGTTGAGAGGTAAAGCGAAAGGGCTTTTCCCTCTCCATGTCATCAAAGAATTGGACCATGGAAAGTGGAATAAACCGCGAGTCCTCCTTCTCTAATGCCATTGTTGTTTTCTCTTCTTCAGGATTTAAACCTCGAAATAATCCAGAAAACCCTTCACAAACTGCATATTAAGAAACCAATAATTTTAGAATCAAATAGATCGAATTAAAATACAAATGGGTATCGTTGAGTACAACTTACCGGCTAGAAGAATTAAAATGCCAACCAAACTAAAAACAATTCCAAAAATGATGAGAAAAGGAGTAGGAGAAGGATCATCCATACTAGATATTATGCTATAATATTTGGAATTAAAAACCTTTATTATGGTAATACACACAAGAACCAAAATAGAAGACCAGTTTATATAGAGAGATTCTAAAGTCATTTAAATCTCTGTCACCTAAACTTTGGTGAAGTTGTCACTAGCTAGTTGTAGACCATGCATTGCCAAGGAAATAAGAACTATAAAATCTTTTTAGAACAGGCAACTCTCACATTTGTCTAATGTTTCTAAAACCAGACCAGATAATTAACTGGTCGTCTTAGAGGTTCATTGGTCGGACCGATCAAATCGATTGAACCAAATTTAAGAACCACATAGCGTCATATAAAATGAGTAATATTATTTAGAGTGAATTGCTATTTTCCTCACCGTGGTTTAGTCACATTTGTTATTTTCATTCAAAAAAAATTTTCCATCTATCTTCCCAAGATTTTGAAAAATTATCATTTGGATCCAAAAAAGTTAACTCTGTTACTTAGTTCAAAAACAAAATATTTATGTATATCTAGTTCAAAAATAAAATATGAAAATACTATATGTTTTAAAGTATACTATAATGTACTTCTAATGGTAAAACACAATAATAGACAACAATCTTATATAATCTATAGAAACAATGATAAAAATAACACAAAATGATCTGAAACGCAAAACACAATAATGAATACATATATGATAAAAAAAATAAGATATTGTAAGAAAAAATATAAGAAAAATTGAAACTCGGCCCGACCACCGATCCGGTTCAACTGGTTCACCAGTCAGACCGGTAACTAGCCAGCTCAAATTAAAACAATCCACATACACACAACCGGACCGGTTCTATGACCGGTTTTTGGTCCAACCCGTTATAGACGAGCCTACTCTTATATTTTATGTCATAACTAATTTACATAACGAGCCTTAAACCCTTTACCTTAATGGGAGCTTTACCATGGACCAAAAATCGCATAATAATTTTTTATATGCCTAATTAGATCACTAACGTGCTACTGGCTCACCCGGACATCTTCATTACTCGAGTACGAAACATTCGGGTACTAGGCTGACACGTCCCCTAAGGAAAACTCTTATATCAGCCCGTCCCCTAAGAAAAACTTGTATATCAGCCCGTCCCAATCGGTCTCAAATCTTAGACCACGTACTATTTATTTTGTTTTGATTCATTTATTAAGACGCGTTTGATTAAGTCACATGTAGGGTCCTGGGTTATGTGGGTACTCAAGAATTGCCCACCATTCACGATTTCACGGTTGAATGATTCAACAAGAGCATGCAGTGATAGTTTATAAATTTAATACATCATATGTTATTATTTATATGTGAGAACTTAATAAAAATATAGGAATGTTACTATATAAAGTGATATTTTTGTGCGAGATGTACAAAATAATTACGCAAGAAGAAGCGTCAAGGGTTGCCACGCCTTTGCAAGAACAATGGCGAAGTTTTATTGGGGGCGGGGGCGGTCCCCCGTTTTTTTACCAATAGTGTTAAATTTTAGTCCCAATAGTGTAAATTTTTAGCTAGATAGTGTAAATTTTTATATAAATATAGAGTTAGCCACCCCTAAAAAAAATTAATTTTGCGCCCGCCATATACGAAATAGTTCAAGCTCCGTCATTGTGCAAAAAGTTAACGTTGTCCATGCGTGAATTATTCATGGACCGTCTCTTAGAAATAAGTGGCCTTCTTAGTGTTATTGACGATGCCCACGATGGATACATGTAACCATGCCTTTGCAAGAAGTTAATCATTTGTAATAGTCAATGATTGTTTTTGGTTGTAGAGACAAAGATAAGAGATTTATTCATGCTACCATTAAGTGGTGTCACTGATGGGTAGGTGACCGGTGTACCGGTTTGAAAAAAACCGGGACTCGAACCGACGGTTTGTATACTAGTTTGGTAGCCCGGCACCCTAACCGGTTTGAAAAAAACCGGCTAACCCGACTCGAACCGACGGTTTGTATACTAGTTTGGTAGCCCGGCACCCAAAACCGGTTTTAATTAATAGAAACCGGTTAAACCGGGATAAAAACCGGTTAAACCGGGATAAAAACCGGTTTTTTAAACAAATCGGTCCAAACTGATTTGAGCGATTTGAGAATTCTTGATGAAAAGCTGATTTGAAACCGAACCGCTTTGAAAAAAAAAAACTAGTTTGTACATATGATTAATAACCGGTCCGGTTTTAAAAACCTAACCGGTTTTGAGGGGGGGGAAAAACGGTTTGCGCACCTCTACTAATTGGGAGTTGCATATTGGAGAGGCTTATGAATAGCTGTGAGAATTGTTACAGATGTGAGAATCTTTTAACTTTTAAGTGTTTGAAATTTATTAAAGTTTATAGTTTTGTGGATTCTGCAAATCCTTGTTATTTTATAAAATTAATATTATTAAAAATTAGTTTTTTAAATAATATATATATATGTATAAATTTACCAATCATGATTTAAGAAGTTTAATATATCTATAAATCTATAAATATATATAAATCTCTTAGTAAATCTTTAACTTTTAAAAGTTCACAAACACACATATTTTTATTTTTTCCAATCAGGCTATTAAAGTTTTAAGAGTATTCCAATTAGATAACTAATATTTTTATTTATTCCAATCAGGTCACTAAAGTTTTAAAATTGTTCCAATTACGTCACTCATATTTTTTAAAATTTCTTTGAATACTTCACAAAATTTTTAAAGTAATTTAGTTTTTTATAAACATTGTTAGTTTTTTAAATATTTCAATTTTTTTAAAACTTTTTGTAATTTATAAATGACCTAATTAGAACAATCCTAAAACTTTAGTGATCTGATTGAAACAAAAAAAAATTTACGAGTGACCTGATTGAAACAAAAGAATTTATAAATAACTTAATTAGAACAATATTGAAATTTAATTACTATTTTACAAAGTTACCCCTTAAGAAAAATACAAATAGAAAATGCAATAAAAACCCAATCTGTCCCCGTTCATCACCCACGAATGAATGAGGCCACCCAAACGTCAAAGATCCCACGTAGAAAATCTCTTAAAGATAATCATTCTCGATGTATGTACAAGACCATGACATATGGTCTAAAGCCCTTACTTTATGCTAATATTTTAGACGGCCTAAATTCTTTTACGCGTTCCGTTTACCGTTTCTTGGCCTCTTGTAGCCTCATACTTCTGCTTTCACATCTCTTTGAAAAGAGCCTATTTCAAGAGGTACATCTTCTTTCAAGTTTAGTTTGTAGAAGGTTTATGGCAATCAAATTTCAACAAATGGAGTTTCTTGTTAACTGCACTCTAGCCATACCGAATATATGCTAGAGGAGTTGCTAGATTCTTGTAAATGTGTACTAACTTTTAAAAGTATGTGTGCTTAGTATTTACCGACTGAACAGTAAACCCAAAGCCGCCAATTTCATCTAGCTCTTATCGTATCAGAAATCCACACCCCCGTTCAGTGTCACATTAAATGACTTGCAAGAGGAGACTGAAGTACACATGGAACATGTAAATTCATAGTCATCACATTTTTCACTTGACAATGTAATAATACATTAGTACATTACAGCTATGTAAAAGGTCACATGGCCCCATACTGAAAGAATCATGATCAGATCATGTATACCCTACAGACTATAGTTGAAAATTTAATCTGATACAACCAATGCAAGTTCTCATTTTGTGATATTTAGACACATAGATGTATCAAACGATGTTCTTGAAGGCACACCTGCACATAACCTATGCTGCAGAGATGACGAAAACTTAATAAATTAATAAAGTACCAAAAAAAGCATGCCTTCGCAAACATATTTTAGAAAAAAAGAACGTCAATTTGCTAGGAAATATCATAATTTGTGCCAAAAATGGTGAATACTGTTGTTTCGGTAATCATCGAATTGTAAAGCCAAGTGAAAGCAGAAAGAGTGCACAACTAACAACTTACCAACACAAGAAAGTAGTTATACACTTTGTGCTTTGGGGGTTATATCTTTAACCCCAGCGTCAACCTTCTCCTGTCGCTAACAATGTTAAACAAGAATCGAAGTATCAACAACAAGAAAGGCGAAGCATAAACTAATCTTTAATAAAATCAGCATAAAAACATAACCTTTTATCAAAAAATTTCACCTAATACAAACTTACCATGCTCTCGTGTTCATAATAATCATCCAACGCCCACTGATATTTAGATTGATTCAACCCAAACCAATGTGCCAGATAGTCATCCAGACTTGAATGCACTGTTACAATAAAGATGAACATAAACAACAATTGAAGATACTACATAACTACAGAAACCACTCTTTGGGCACACTCCTCACAAAGATCCATAGTAGTCGAAGGCGCTAGGCGCAAAGGGTGAGCCTTGAGTCTAGGCACAAGCGCGCTTAAAACTTAAAAAGCAAAGGTTTTATTAAGCAAGACGCGCTATACAAACATGTCATTTTCAGAGGTTTTAGGCTGATTTAAGCTCGTATAGACGTGTTCAGCGCCATTTTAAGATGTTAGACTACTATGCAAAGATCCATATTCCACAACTCCAGACCACAATTACATCTTGCCCCTTGAAACATAAACATTTGGGGAAACCTAGAATCAATCATCAATGTGTTCATATCTTCCCATTAATCTTGTCTTTTAAGCTTTCCTATGAATTTCTACTTTCAAACATCCATATCAAAGTTTCAAAACACACACAAATGACTCCAATCTGATAACATATAGTCATATACCAAGATGCACATCTACAAACTGAAACCCATCTCAAACAAAAGATAAACAGAATGCAACAAAACAACATTAATACCATTCTGAAGTGTGCTAATGGCGTCCCAAAAGAAACCAAACTTCGAGCCGTACGACGATGGGGTCTTCTCGTAGTGAACCGGCGGCGGCTGAACCGGAGAGCCATTCTTCTTCTTCAGACCATCAGAGTCCCTCACAGAAGATGACTCCGGTGAAGATTTTTCTGTAGGAGTAACGAATACGGTGTAATAGCCGATCTTTCCGATCACCGGCGGAGGTTTAGAGTGTTGTTTATCGAACGACATTGTATCAAACTTGAAGAAGATGAAGTTTTGATTCAACTTTTGAGATTGAACAAAAGGGGAAAAGGGATCTTGAGTAATAAAGATGATTAATTTGAGGATGTTTGATCGGAAAGCAATAGAGGTCGAAAGATGAGATCGTTGGTGGTGTGCGGCAACAGTTTCACTCAGATGCTTATTGGGGTATCGCTTTGGGGACAGATATACTAGAATGTTTGATTGATCTATTATTGTTTTTTCTTTTTTTTCTTACAAATATGATTATGTTTCCAAGATTTGTGTGTGACATTGGGAGATAGATAGGCATGTGTTTTTGTTAAAGTGATATCAATACATTTGTCTATTTTCTTTTAAACGATATGTCTAGGAATTTTAAACTTTGCGAAATACTAACTTATACTGGTGTAAATCATTAAAGTATTTTTGTTATTTTGTGAGGTCTTGATGTGATTATTTTTTTTATTTCACGGTGTTTGTGTGTTTTTTTATTTATTATTTTCATGACAAATACTAAGAGTTGATGGGTAGGAGAATGAAGGACAAAATGTGTGATCCAAGTTTGACTTTGGGGTTCATTTTTGTTGAAATAACTTTCATTCATAAAGGATAAGCTAACTTTTTGTGTTCACGCGTTATGATGAATCAGTTTTAAATAAAATAAATATCATAACGTAGAAAAAATATAAGAGATTATAGCAATGGTAAATTTAGTATTATATAAAACATTATGTACTCAAAGTAATAATAAAACCACAATTTAATTGATTTTAAGTAAAATGTATATCCTAGATGAACTTATGTTGAATTGCACTAAATTTACCATATTATTATATATGAAAGAATTTTCACTAGTGTAACTTTGGTACATATATATATTATTTACCAAACAAAATGTTGGATTGCATCATTGCACCATTCCGAAAAGTGAAAATAAAAAGGTAATATATCATTATACCATATTATCATATACGAAAGACAAAGGTAAAGAGACAAATAAACAATACGATTTCACAAATTCAAGAAGGAAAAATATAAAATATTATAAAGCATTTCTAATTTTACTTTATAACTTTTAAAAGTTAAGAGTATGAATCCAAACCGTTCAATGCTATTTTTTTCATAACCTAATTGTGTATAAAGTTAGATACATAAAATCAAGGGATAATCACCATCTACATAAAAGAATTTATAGAATTACAGAGATACAATTTATTCGTTGACTTTAATTCCGTAAGTTTGTCCATAGATATTGAAACAATTAAATTTTGTTATCAAGTTACGCATGTACAATTCTAAAATTTCCACGGTCAACAGCTAAGCCATTGGTTCGTAAGGTCTCTTTCCTCTATTTAAAATGTCAGTGTTTAATTCTGCAAGGTGTGCAGTAGATATAGACGGTTACTAGGATCCATCAAAAAAACAACTAAGCCATTGATCTGCTGTCAAAATTACCATTTTAAACAGACCAATAACCAAAAAAACAACTAAGCCATTGATCTGCTGTCAAAATTACCATTTTAAACAGACCAATAACCTAGATCATGCTCACAATTGATGTGCTAGTGAGGACGTTGGGGTCCGTAAAAAGGGACGTCAAACATTAAAATTGTGTATAAAGAAGGTGAATATGAAGGTTCACATGCTTTAACAAGCCTCCAGATCCTCCCTCTCTGGTCTCCCCCAACACAATAGAAATATATAGAAAACAAACAAGTTAAAGCGCATACGACACAATTATTATATCCTTATATGCATGTCCTTCCAAAAGAATACAGTGATCTTGATCCATGTGTTGTTCCCCCTTGATCCCTTGATGCCTTCCTCAGATTTCCCAAACCATCTAAACATCTTAATGGAAATATATTTCAATGAGTTAGTTTATGTTTTTATGGGCATTTAAAGTATCATGAAATTAAAACCATGCTCTAAACTACTAAATATGTATAAAAAAAATTTATAAACAGCTAGACTTGAATAAAAAAGAGTTTTCAGCAAGATAAATTTGAGTAGAATAATGTATAATTCTATGTGAATTGATTAACCTAATATTAAATAATAAATGAAATAACAAAAGCTAAATTAATATAAAGGTAAAAACTAGATATACTCCTACCTTTTTTTGAATAACTATCTGCTATCTCTATTTCAATCTTTATTGCAAGTTTTATAATATTTGTAAAAAAGAAAATTCCAATTAACATGCTTTTATTACTTAATTGAGTTTGTTTTTTCATCAATATCAAAATCATATAAAGTAACCGTCAAAAAAACTATTGTTGTTATTTGAAAACACTGTATATACGTCATTATATACTTATGAAAATTCATTGTATCTTGATGACTCCAATGTCATCTATGTAGGTCTTCTCTATACAAGATAGTTGGTGCTTTGGTGTTAAAAGATAGAATCCATTCAAAAAAAAATTTGAAAGAACACTTATGCAACTTTTGACCTATGTAATTTTTTTTTATCATTTTTAAATTTTACTTGGTATAGGTAAACCATTTGAATCATTCAACATCAGGTGTGCCGACTCAATTTATTTTTAATTACATATTTTATTTTACACATTAACTACTACATAATAAGCAAATCGACACATTTATATGTAAGTGAGTTAAAGTTGTCACTTATATAAGCTAGCTTCAAGTATGCACTTTCTTTTTCGAAAGGCAAGTATGCACTTTTAATGTGAGAATAACCTGAACAGTGCATTTGTTATGACATATTTTTCCAGATATAGCGTACTTAAATTTATGTAATGTATCTTTACTACTAAACTAATATATTAATTAAGCAGGAACTAAATAAAAAATGACTTGACTCCTATATAATCGAATGAACATACTTATTTGGACTTGATTTTAGCACAACACAAATTTATCCATCATAATTACTATTTTTTATGGATATCGAACAATCATAATTACTTTAATAAAAGATTATAAAATATATATATATGTTGTGTGTGTTTTGTTAAAATAACAAGCTACAGATATTAGTATTTTTAGAGTATATAATTACTACTTATATAAAAATAGTAACAACTTAGACGATGGACAAACTCAACCAAAGAAACATTTCTCTTTACGCTTAATGGGCTTAATTATGTAGCCAACTTGTTTCGGGCCCAAACTTAGGCTTTTCTATTGAGATGTTCAAAACCAAATCAAACGAAAATCAGCAACATAAGAACCACTTGTAGAATTCAAATTAACTTTAGACCAACTTTCTAAGATGATATAAAGGATACATTTTCTTATGGGATGGGTTTGGTTAACCCATGCGTTATGACTAAGGTGCATGGAGTACTGCTAGGGAGCACCGCCCCACCCCAAGTATAGGAATGAGCGTTATCACTTTGTTGATTATATTGCGTAAAACTATGGACGATGTATAGCAAAACCAACTCAATGTACAACCTACAAATAATATAATAGAATTAAGTTTATAAAAACATTAGATTTAGTAAACCTATGTATTATACGAGTTGAATAAATAAAATATTAAATATAATAAAAATTGTTAATTATAAAACGATATTTTAAGATAAGATATGATTGAAATTACATATAAGTAGATACTATAAATAATAAAACAATGATATCAATATTTTTAAACTTTTTTTTCCAAAAAAAAAAAAATAAACATTTTGTTTCAAACAAACCGTCTTAAAATAAATATCATCTCTAAAAATTTATTTATTATAAATCCTAATTTTAATAATTTTTTTATATAATTTACTTTTTAAAAGCACTAATTTTAAAGTATTTTGTATTTTTAAAAAAGTTTGATGTCTTTTAAAAAATTCTTATTTTATAAAAGTACATTTTTTTAGAAACAACATTAATAAAAGATCTATTTCTTAATTTATTAAAAAAATTATCTAAAAAATATTTAAATGATAATATTAATAATAAATGTAATTATTTAATAGTAGAAAGAAGTAGAAAAAATTTTGATGAGGAGTATATGATTTTTTTTTTTTTTTTTTAAACAGCTGAAAAAACAATTTTATTAACCAACCACCCAGCAATATGCTAGGGGACCAACCACATACACCAATTATAAAAAGAAATTACACCAACTGTGCCACTCTATATCTAGCGAACTGGCTCTATTTTTTAACCACCAAAACGCGTTCCTATTAGTTATTATTTTATGATGTTGTAATGTGTTCCTATTAGTTATTATTTTATTAGAGTAGATAGATATTAGATTAATATATTTGTAGCATGTACAATCTTTTAAAATAGATTATAGTTTGATATTGTAACTGATCTCGTTTTTAAATGTATTATTATATGAGATAAATTATTATTTAATAACATAAACGAAGTTCAAGAATGTTCATGCTGGATTAAGTTGTAAGCTTCATTGTTATCTCGTGACTAAAAAGTAGAAACAAAGATAAACTTCGAGAATAGAGATCAAGTTTACTTAATCTATGACATAAAAATAGAACTTGAGTAGTTATTTGCTTTGAATTTCAATATTCAAATATGTATAATATTAATTAGTAGGGTCACTTATTTCATTTAACAAGTGTTTTTAGCTATCAAAACAGGAAGAACCCAAAAAATCTAGAAAATGTTGATAATTTTGTTATCTATTGTTCAATTCCATCGAGTTCTAAGTACAAGAGATAATCCTTTTTTTAATGGCAAATGTACGATTATATTTCGAAAAATATGCGTTATCTTAATCGGGTGTAATAATACCTATATATTTAATGTTAGCTTTTATCGTCATCCACTTATTACACGTGACATCCTTTTAACATGATAGAAATGCACATTGACATCTTGTTATTTACTCGTTTGGTAGCAGATTTCTACTTGCACATTTATGCATAAGTAAAATCAAGTGACTAATTTCTCGTGACTAGACTAATCACATACTCTGTATGAAGACCAGAAGATCTAAGCTTCACCAACTCTAACACGATAGCTAGATTTGGTTGCAACATGATATTTTTTTCATTTTATTTAATGTTGATTTTGGTTACGTTCTTTGTATGTTAAATTATCTTTAAATCTATTTCTATTTACTCTAATATTATCTTACTACTCTAATAAAAAAGTAACTATGGTGGACACATGACACCACCACATTTCATCTCACCAAAATTTTCCCGCTTCTTTCTTCTATTAATATTACATTAATTACAAACAATAAATTAAGAAATATATATTTTTATTAATATTGTTCCTAAAAAAATAAATATTTATAAATTAAAAAACTTTTAAAACATCAAACTTTTTTAAAAATTTTAAATATTCTAACATTGATGTTTAGGTAAAAGTTTTATAAACAAAAATTAATTAAAATTAGAAGTTATAATAAAAAAAAGTTTTAAAAAATTATATTTTTAAAATGTTTGTTTTGAAACAAAGTTTTTATTTAAAAAAAATAAAAAAAAGTTTAAAAACAAAAGATTAAAAAGTTTATATTATTATTTTATTATTTATAGTCATTAATTATACATAGTTTTAATCATATTTTATATTAAAATATCATTGTATAACTATTAAATTTTTATTATATATCGTATTTTATTTATTCAAGACGTGCAATACACGGGTTTGCTAAAGCTAGTAAAAAAGTAAATATGGTGGACACATGTCACCTCCACATTTCACCTCATCTAAATTTTTCCGCTTTTCTATTCTATTAACTAGGTTAAAAACTCATGTAATACATGGGTGGAATAAAATTTAACATGTTAAAATTATTATTTTTTATAAAAGTTTTGTATCTTACATGTTATTACTTATTAGTCATTGGTGAAATTAAAAATAATAAATACCTAAGAAATTATAATTAAAAAAATTTAATATTATGTTTTAAGATAAGATATAATATAAATCATATGGTTTAGTATGTTTTAATAAATTATTAGAATAAAAACATTTATAATTTAAATATTTTATAGTATAGTTTACATATTTAAATTAATTCACATTTAATTGGAGAGAGGGCGGGAAACATAATTTTAGAGTTAATCAGAAATTGTCAAGTGTTCATTTTAAACCATCTTTTATTATAATAGATAGATATCACATAATGTGGGGCTAGCCCACTTGGTAGAGGCTTTGCCTCTTAGATGGGAGGTCCTGGGTTCAAACCCATGCATGGTGTAATATGGAGTAATTTAGGAGTAGGAGTAGGATAGATTTGCCTTTTAAAAAAAAAAAAAAAGATAGATATTACATTAATTGCTAATAATAAATTAATAAATGTATTTTTTATTAATATTGTTTCTAAAAAAATAAATATTTATAAATTAAGAAATTTTTCTAAAACATCTAACTTTTCAATAAATTTTAAATATTCTAAATTTGATGTTTTAGGTAAAATTTTTATAAAAAAATTTAATTAAAGTTAGGAGTTATAATAAAAATATTTAAAAAATGATATTTTTTAAAATGTTTGTTTTGAAATAAAGTTTTTAATTCTTTTAGAAAAAATAAAAAAATTCAAATACACAATATTAAAAATTTATATCATTATTATTATTATTTATAGTCTTTACTTATACATAATTAATTAAAATTAGGAGTTATACATAATTTTATAAAAAATAAATATTTATTTTTTTACTTATACATAAAGACTATAAATAATAAAATAATGATATAAATATTTTAATCTTGTGTTTTTGAATTTTTTTATTTTTTCTAAAAAAAATTAAAAACTTTGTTTCAAAACAAACATTTTAAAAAATATCATTTTTTAAAATATTTTTATTATAATTTCTAATTTTCATTAATTTTTGTTTATAAAAATTTTACCTAAAACATAAAATTTAGAATATTTAAAATTTTTTGAAAAGTTAGATGTTTCATAAAAATTTCTTAATTTATAAATATTTATTTTTTTAGAAATAATATTAATAAAAAATATATTTACTAATTTATTATTAGTAATTAATGTGATATTAATAGAATAGAGCAACAGAAAAATTTTGATGAGGTAAAATATGGTGGTGACATGTGTCCACCATATTTACTCTTTTATTAGAGTAAATAGATTGTTTTATAACTATTAAATTTTTATTATATTTAATATATTATTTATTCAACCCGTGTACTACACGGGTTTACTAAAACTAGTTATTATAATATTTAACGTCCTTGAGGTTTTCCATTTTTATTCCCCTTAATTAGTACTTTATATATTTGTTTTTTCTTTTATATTTAAGTTTACATAAAAATAGTGATTTTAACCTTAATTTCGGATAGAGAACTAAAATGATCCTTTGCTGGGTTTATGACCCTATTCACCAGAAAGAGGAAACAACGTTTGATTCATCACACAACTTTTTTTTTCTTTTTCTTTTTAACTTTCTTGCCACAAACACACCTATTTTAGTATATTTTTTTTACTATTATTATTAATCATATCCATAAACATTATCTTACAAAAAATATCTAGAAGATACCTCGATTCTCTGTCACTTTATATAGATATGTTTTTATTTATGCGAAGAGAATATTGTTTTGTAATTTAAAGTAATTTTTTTACTTAAAGTAAAATTTTAATTTACGAAAGTTATAGTATCTGATGTGACATTTTTTATTTACAAATTCATAGTAACTAGGTTTATAACTCATCCAATAGCGCGATAATTCAGTGTATTTTCGAAAACAAAATCGGATAACAAAGACATAAAAAAACCAATAACAAAAACCACACCCCGTAAATAAAAGCCAAGTGTGTTTAGACTCAATCGGCTCATGCCAATACCAAGGGGGCAAACATAATTATTCAGTTTAACCCTTAACTAAATCTTTTATACGCATGTTAATTACTAAAAATAAAAATAAAAAATAAAAAAGCCTTGTGTGATCCAGTTATGGTTTGCCATGTTACAAGCCAACTAATCATAAGGGATTACTGTTTATAGTAGTTTCAAATTCATATAAACACAATAAATAAAAAAACCTACACAGACCTAAAAGAATCATACCATAATATTATTTAATTAAGATTAAGATAAACATAAAAATCTAATGCGATGGTAGTAGGACACAATGAACACACTATGCGGATCCATACATTATCATATTCATAATTCATGACTAGTGAAAAAAATCGGTGTGAGTGTTGATTATACTTTAGTGTATTTCAGTACACTTCGACTATATTCGTTTAAAAATGATGGAACTAGATAAAAACATAACAACTGTTACTTTTCTTTTTTATTCTTTTTTAGCTACTTACAAAATTATCACCGCTTCTATATTAGCCATTGATTTGCCCTATCAACATGCAACGGTATTGATTGTATTCGTACACTTCACAGCTTTTTTAAAATTCGTATTCGACACTACCACTGTGCATATAGATATATCAATTTTGGTGCATATTTTCTAGTCACGAAGGAAGATGGGCAATAAATAGCCAGACCCACTAGATGAGATAGTGCTACTAGAAAGGGAAAAAGTGTTAAAGTGCAACCGAATAAACATTTCGGAAGTGGCCTTGTGTACTTTCCACAAACCTATAACGTCGTATTCTCGAATCAGCAAAAGGATATAAACATATTATTTAATATAAATCTTTAAAGAATGCTTAATCATAAGACTACGACACTCGATTAAAAGTTATAAGATAATCGAGAGAGAAATAAAAAATAACGTATCTTAGTAATGAACGGTTTAAAAGTATATATCATGTTTTTTGAAATAAAAAACATCAAGTTTACGGTTGTGCATATCGTATAACTCCTGAAGGGTAAAGTATAAGTTGCTAAAAACATGCATATTGCGTATACAATTTGTGATATAGAGTAAAAGATTCCACATAAAGTTGTATGGACTATAAGCCATACATGATAATATGATGCTCTTCCTAACGAATCCATGCCAACCAAGATTGTCGCTAGGATACATCTCTTTACCATCTTTAATTTTAGCTATTTTATTATGTATTGATTTTTGTAATATTTTTATTCTATATAAATTTATATTTGTTATCTAATAAATATTTCTATCATTTCTTAAAAGAAAATGTTATTTTCTTATCTTTATCTTCATCTTCATCTTTCTACTATAATAAAAGGTTAATAAAAAAGACAAATGGCACCATTATATTTATTCTTATCAAAATTTTCCCGCTTCTTTCTCATATTAAATAATCATATTAATTACATATAATATTATATAATTTTTTAGATTAACATAAGTTTTTTAATAAATTAAGAAAATGATCTTTTTATTAATATTATTTCTAAAGTCACTAATAATTATAAAATAAAATTTTTTTCTAAAACATCAAACGTTTTCTAAAAATATGAAATATTTTTAAAATTGTTGTTTTTAAAAAGTAAAATTTTTATAATAAAAAATAATAATTAATTTGGGAGTTATAATAAGAAAGTTTTTAAGAATGATATTTCTTAAAACATTTGTTTTGAAACAAAATATTTAATTTCATTTATAGAAAAAATAAAAAAAATTTAAAAACAAAAGATTAAAAATTTGATATCATTATTTTAATTATTTATAGTTCTCACTTATATGTAATTTCAATCATATGTTATCTTAAAATATCATTTTATAATTAATAAAGTTTTATTTTATTTAATATTTTATTTATCCCGTATAATACACGGGTTTACTATAACTAGTATTCTAATAAAAGGGTAACTAATGATGACATATGTTTCCACCACATTTCTCCAAATCAAAATTTTTCTATTTTTCTCTCTTATTAACTACTATATTAATTACTAATAATCTTATCTAATTGTTTTAGATTAAAAATGGTTTTTAATAAATTAAGCAAGAAATATTTTTATTAATGTTATTTCAAAGAAATAAATTTTTATAAAAATATTTTTTGCTAAAACATCAAACTTTTAAAACACGAAATATTTTATAACTGGTGTTTTTAAAAAGTAAAAATTTCATAAACAAAAAATAATTAAAATTAGGAGTTATAGTAAGAAAATTTTTGAAAATGATATTTTTTTAAAATGGTTTGTTTTGAAAAAAAATGTTTAATTTATTTTTTGAAAAAAAAAAATATTAATATCATTATTTATCACTTATAGTTTCTACTCATATGTAATTTTAATTTTATATTTTCTTGAAATATTATTTTAAATTAATAAAATTTTATTTTATTTAGTATTTTATTATTCATTCTGTGTAATGCATGGGCTTACTGGATCTAGTATATTCATAATATATTGTAAGTTATTAGTCAAAAATAATACAATATTTATTTTCTCTACTTAAACCTCGTCAAAGCTGAGACTCTAAATTCTTAATTTTCATCTTTATGTAACCTTTAATAATGAAAACATACAAATCATTAACATATGAATTTAAATATTTTTCATATACTTTAAACCATCAAAAATCCGACAATAATCAAAGTTTAATTTGAATATATTTTTGTCAACAATTATAGCTAACCATATACTCTTCTGCCAGTCGAGTATTTTAATATACCGATATATCAACTGAATTACCCATTTTAACAATATAACATATCATAAAAAGAAGTAAATATACTAAATATCTTGCAACAAAAAACATTGTGAAGATTTAATGCTGAATTTTTCTTAGACTTTACAAAAGAAACATGCTTTTGGATATAAGTTGGAAATGAAAACTTGCATTTCCAGGTTAACGTGAATTAATTTTATTTTTCATGTATGTTGCTATTACTTGATTCTAGGTCAGTTACGTGGGAAGTGAGGGGAGGTGGATGAGGAGGAAGACAATGATTCTTAAGTGTGTTAGGTAGTGTTTTGTTCATTTGTACAATTCAATTTTGGGTATGCAAATTAGGGAATCTTGTCTATTATTATGATGGCTAAGCTGATTTCAAAGACCATTGAGAAGAAGGTCAAAAAGCTAAAGGCTGGTGTACTATGCTTACCTACCGCTTAGATCGAGTTTGATTTGATCACTCTAGATCTAATACTTGAACTTCAATTCGTATTTTAGGTAACTTAAAATATAGATCTAAAGTTTAAATCATATATGTGTTGAGACTTTTATAATGATTTTATGATGATTATGTCATAGATTGTAATTAAGCATTTCTTGTTTCTCATGATCGATTAAAGGGGACCAAAGTTAATTAGGTAAAACACATTGCCCGTGAGACACAAGGTAGCCTTAGAAACTAAATAAATATATATTTTTTTAAACGGCCGGTGATACAAATTGTTATTTAAAAACTTGTTGAGCCGCCACAATTAAGTACAATACTTATCTATCATTGTTTGCTATTTTAGTTAAAACTAAATATGCAAGACTACACGAGTTAAAGTAAATATGCAAGACTACATGAGTTATGTGACGCATGAATACACGAGTTAGTAATGAACCAAAACCAAAAATCAATAATTACAATAACTAGTTATCTACAATCTAAATTTATTTGATTACTATTATTAAGATCGTTACAAAAAAAATGATAATAAAGAGCAATAAAATGATTAGCTTTTCTCTTATAACACCATGATCTTGTCGGGTTTTTTTTTTTTATTTTATGTGAAAGTTATACCAGAAAGGATCGACTTAATTAACTAGTAGGTGCCATCTAAAGGTGGGCTTGCCTACATTGTTGGAATCTTTCTGTGCTAAAATAAAGATTATGCAATCGAGTTGAGGTTTATGAAGTGAACTACTTCCATAGGTGTAAGGAACGGGGTATAGTAGTTTTTGGTTATTGTTTATTCTTATTCGGATAAGGTTTTTGAGTGTTTAGATGAATCGAACTTTAGTTTGGTAAACTACTAATCTAAATGTATGTAGTGTACTAATATGTGTTAAAAAGGTATAAATTTCTAGGTTGTTGAAGTTTTAAATCTTTACAATCGGGCTCCTACTCCTCAATTGCAAGGAGATTAAAAGAAGTTGTAATCGTCATCGAAGAGAAAGTATCTTTAAGAACCTAAAGATTACACATCGATGAAGATAGAGTTGATCGAGGAAATGAAAGAAAAAATAGTAAACATAAGGTTAGATTTTTATTATCCTTTTTTTAAGAGAATTATTTATAATACCTATTTGCTTTTAAACATAATAAAAAAGGAACTCAAGTTATCTTAAGAATAATTTTTATAAAGATAAAAATCTTTTATATTTATATAAAACAACCTATTCAACATTCACCATCATGGTAGAAGGGTACTAGTCATGAAAAAAGCAATGGACAAGAGAGGGTTGGTACAAGCACTTTCAATATCATTCACTCCAAATAGTTAACTAGCACCTTGAATTAACAAGCATCCTTTCAATATAGTTTTAATCAAAGTAATACTCATACTAATACTCATACAAAGGCTATTTGTTGTAGGCTCGAGTGAGGGGCACGAGCTGCCACCTTAGCCCGTCATGGTAGTGAGCACCGGCCTCTTAGGGCTTGAGGGAGGGGGTGAGGGCACCTCCATGAAGTTGCCACTGCTCACAAGCATGGGGTAAAGATGCGTATTTTTTATTTATTTTGATTCATCAACGTAGCAACACTTTTTACTCATATTCATTAAATCGTAACACATGGCATAGTATCGTTCAGATTGTTATTATCTCTAGTAAAAAATAACCATTAATGATTTAATATTAATTAACACATTTAAAAAGAAGTGTTAATATTAAATTAAAAATAAAAAATTCACAAAAATATGATTTAATTCAATGAAAGTCCTCCACCACTCTTTCCAATTATCGCTATCAATTGATATTAATAAATACCATTCTTTTGTTAGGCTACTTTTTCTAAAATTTGACGATGAGTATGGAAAGATATTCCCACCTGTCATCTCATACTATATATGTATGATTGTGCCGATGGCTACTTGACCACCATCCAATATTATCTTTTTGTTTGATCACTTTTAAAGGCTTTTAAGCACATCGATGCGTTCTTGAGAAAAAGAAATGGGACATTTACTAATCTAACTAGATAAAGCAATCGACTAGTTGTTATCAACAAGATAAAATACCCATTGGTAATTCAACTTAAAGATAAATAACATATACTGTAACTCAAGAAGTTGAGCTTATCACCGATGGATTACTGACGAACTAGCGGCACTAGTAAATCGATATTTGGTCATTATTTGTGGGATCTACTTTCCAATGGACACGTCCTTAGTAATCCGTAAGTGATACAAAGGATGAGATTTCAGATAAGATTTCATCTCATGCTTTATCAAGATCGTTAGTGAGATTGAGTTTACAATGGACTAGGTGGGTGAGCCGTCACTAATATGAAGTTTAGATTCCAACTAGGTCTAGCAAGTTTTCATGAAATTTTGGTGTGATTATATTCTAACCCGCTGCCTGTTGATAGTCTGTCGTAGATTGTCATTAAAAATATTGCCCCCTTCTTGTTTTAAGACGCATTACTTCAATTTCAAATGTACGATTCTTTGTGATGGTCTGTCCAAGGGACAAAATAGGACACTACTAGAAATCCGATCAGTTGTGAGGCCCATAATCGTTGTAAATCTGTTGCACACTATCAACTTGTTGGTGGTTAAAGTACCTTGTAGAAGATCATAATTAAAGGTTACAAATTTGCGACTAATTTAGTGACAATAACTAATTATAACAACTGTAAATTTGGTGACCAAAGTTGCGACAGAATATATCGACAAGGATTTGCTAATTAAGAGAACTTGCAACGGATTTAATATCATTTAGCAATGGAACTCATGACAATTTTTGAGATGAATTAGCAATGGAAATCATGATAGGATACACTACATATTTTGTAAACTTGGTCGCTAATTTATTTTTATTTTATTTTCGTCTTTAAAGATGTAATCAAGGAAAATAAAACATGAGTGCCCAACTAGCCCACTCGTTGCCCTTACCCCATTTAAGTACCTCACCAAGGTTTGATACTTGGAATTGATTTTTCTTTTTCTTTTTTTTTCTTTTTTTTCTTTTTTAACATCAGATACATGTTTCATCTCTTTTGTATTATTTGTAGTGCTAAATATTATATTAAATAAAGTTTAAGTAAACAAAACGTCTACTTTGTTCTCTACGGACTACGATGATAACACAAATCTGACATTTTATACATTATTATTGTTAAACAATTTCGTTAGCCATCTATAGATTTTTTTATGATAGAATGTTCGCATATTTTGTTTTACACTTATAATTTATAATTAATTTAATACATATGTTTATTATACCTTTACATTTATTCACCGAAGGGCATTTATGTATCATTTTAACATAATGGATTTTTTTTTTTTTGAATATACCTCGTGACGGATCGCTAGTTGGATATGCTAGCTATACTGCAATTACCAACTCTTATAAATAGCAAAGTGCTTCAAGCACACATAATGTACGAGTGATTTATGTGTGTTTCTTATATGGTTTCGCACATGCACTATTGAATTCTTTACCCTTTTTAATATCTTAATAATATAAATTATTTATACATATTTAGTTTTCTTCTTATAAAATTCTAAAATATAATGTTACAAAAAATTACTAATGTGCAGTCTTGTCAAACTTAACTTTGCGTTTTAACATGAATTTATTCCATAATTTCATTTGTATATGAAGTTCATAATATTATCAACGCCCCCACCCCATCAGTGAATAAATGTAACCGTTTTACCGCATTTGACTTACGTCTACTAGTTATCATATGTTAACCATTTTTCCCCAAATAATTTATCATTTCATACCCAATGTAAAACTCAAAACCACTGGACCACTCACCAGAAGCATTTTATGTCTCGGTCACTTGGTACTATTCCTAGCCGACCATCTAATACGCAACATGTAAAGGTAAACATATAATCTTTCATCAAAACTGGACCGCCACTCATGGTGTCTTTTTCTTTGGCGCACCACCGGACCACGATGAACCATCCATCGAATATATGTTTGTCTTGATAGCTAGATCTAAGTATTATCCTTTCAACGAGTACGTAGGGGCAATATTTTGTTGGGACCAAATAATGTAGTTGTCGAATCATGAATAATACCACTTTATTTCTCATATACTCTAAGGATTGAATTGAAATGTAAATAGCCTCACGAAATGCACAAGGAATATTATTATGATCATGTTTTTGCCCCCACCCACCTTGGTTGTATCAAAGTTCCACTGTGTGTGGACAACAAACAATGAACATTTCAAACCGAACTTGAGAAGCTATGATTCGAACTGATTTGATTTCTGAGTTGATAATTAAGGAATTCAAGTTAGACCCAATTCAAATATACAAATTGGTTTCTAATCGATTTTTAAACTGTTTATAATATTAAAACCAATCCCAGTTGGAACCCGACTTATATATTGTTTATATCTATAAAGTGGATGCACTGTTATATACTTGTGTATAAAAACTTTTTATCATAGTTGATCAAAGTTGTGAAGGTTCTATGACCATTGTAATGAGTTAGACACACATTATATACATGTTCGCCTAATGAATTACAACCATTTGTCAAACCTATATACAAAGTAAAGTTGGATGCATTTTCAAAATGGGTAGACGCAATTAAAAAGTGAATCCATAGCTATAAATATTTGATTCTTTGTTAAACATTGGCAATCCAAACTCATTGCAACAATGCAAAAGGTGCCACTCCCTTAACCCCGGAAGAGGGTGTATCTTAACTCATCGTTGTGGTCAACCCTGTTATAAACATTATTTTCAAAGTAATATAGCTTGAGAAACATAGTTAAAAAAGTATAAAATTCTAGGTTTTTTTATGTAATTAAAAAAAACGAAAATATATTAAAATTTGATGAAAAACTGTTTATATTTCTTCTTTTGACCTTATTTGCATATTTAACTTTATATTAATTATAAATTTATTATTAAATATATATGCACCATTAATATAATGTAACCGATTACTAAAACCCTTTCTTTACTTTCCTATTGTAGTGATAAATTTTAATCACTTTTAAATCATTCTAGAGATAAATCTTATCTTATTTTATCTTATTTTATCTTATCTTATCTTATTTTACTACTCTAATAAAAGAGTATTTATGTTGTGCACATGGCACCTCCACATTTAACCTTATCAAAATTTTCCTGCTTCTCTCTTTTATTAATATCATATTAATTACAAACAATAAATTAAGAAATATATCTTTTTATTAATACTGTTTTTAAAGAAATAAATATTTATAAATTAAGAAACTTTTAAAACATCAAACTTTTTTAAAAATTTTAAATATTATAACATTGAAATTTTAGGTAAAATTTTTATAGACAAAAATTAATTAAAAGTAGGAGTTATAATAAAAAAGTTTTAAAAAGTTATATTTTTTAAAATGTATGTTTTGAAACAAAGTTTTTAATTTTTTTTGAAAAAAAGTTTAAAAACAAAAGATTAAAAAGTTTATACATAATTTTAATCATATTTTATCTTAAAATATCGTTTTATAACTATTAAATATTTATTATATTTAGTATTTTATTTATTCAACCTGTGTAATACACGGTTTTAATAAAGCTAGTTAATGTATATATGCTAGTCCACATGGTTAGCAACTACGTAAATTTTGTTCACGTCAACTAATATATATTTTATAAAATAAAAAAATTATTAAATGGTATGGGTATAAAACTACAACACTCGTTATTTAGTTGGAAAACCAATCAACAAATAATGTGTGTACTTTTTATTCGTACCATAATACAATGTATCGTGGCATGAATCCAGTCAACATTGGAGGTATTGCACATGGTATAAGAGCATATTTAATAATTAAATATGTAGAAAGTGGATGAAGCAAAGTTGTGGTCTTTAAAATGATTGATCATTACGATACCCGTAAATAATAATGGAAGTCGGAATAATCTTTAAAATTTAAAAAGAATGCACAATAATAGTGACCATACTGGCGTTCTGGGATGCACTCCTTTGTTTTAAGAAAAAATTATGTATAATATATAGTACCTATTTTTTAAATTATACTATATCACCCGGCCAACATAATATCTAACCTTCAAAATAACGTTTCCGAGACCAGTCGGACACGCCGGTTAGACTGGACGGAATGAAAACCGGTGCCTAACATGTACCGTAAGGGGGCCAGTTAGACCGGACTTTAACTTATTTTGTATTTATTTTATTTTGATTTTAGAAATCTTAATTACTAAATTAATTTTCTACTTTAGGCTTCACATTGTATTTATCTAAGTCTTTAAAATTGAAAGTTTATACCAAATAAGGTATATTCTTATAACTTATTAGATATTATAGTCTAGTTTTTTTTATAATATTTATAAAATCGTTTGGTTTTTAAATTCGATCAGACTAGTGGGCTCGTAAGACGAGCACTTCAATGACCAATCCATTGTGAAAGCATTTTCCCCATCTATTGTGAAAGCATTGTTTAAAAAGTTTTGTATATTCATAATCGCTATTTAACTAGCAAAATAAGGCGCAAGCTTCAGCGATGGGCAAAAGTACACAACGAGAGTATACAAAGTTGTAAGGGTTCCATTCTAAATATCATAATGTATACATTGACACGATTCAAAAGTTGAATAACCAAAAGAGAAAACTCAAATTATTCAAACTTTATTTTGTTAAATAATTTAATTTAAAAATCTAAATTTAGAAATTTAAGTAAAAATAATTTACTTAAATTATAATTAAATCAAGAATAATAAAAGAATTAAAATAAAAAAGAACTAAACTCAAAAAAAAAAAGAAAATAAAAATTAAAAACCATATGAAAATGGAAAATGAAATATAAAAATATAGAAAGGAAAAATATCAGGAGTATATCGAGGGTGAACGGAGTGTGGCGAGTGCTGGGTCTCGAACTTGGAGGCATGGAAGAGAAGACCAAAATCCAACCACTAGAACATGTGACATTTTTGTTAGTATCTCTAGTGGCTAGTATTTAACATAAACAATATTAGTGGTAAATAACAAAAAGCAAAAAATGATCTGTCACGTGGCAAGCTGTGAACGGAGGGACAGATTATTGTTCATTCCTCACACAAAAATAACGCATTTTGTTGCTAACAAATAAGTTTTGTTATCAATATGCCTGTTCTTAAAAACAGTTGGAACAAGTGCTGATTCTTTGCCTTGTAACGACTACTATTTCTTTCCAAATCAACTTTTGTTGTGAGCACATCGAATGACAATGGTCGCTAGTGTTTGTATTCTTGAACCGCCTACATATCATATACAATTTTAAAACACATGTGTGTGTACCTTATAAGTCTTGGAACAAACTACATACTCATTTTCATAATAATTTTATTATTATAAAAAATTAGGTTATTTTATTGTAGAAAAAGAAAAAATCTATGTAAAATAGGATAAAGACATATTGAGTTTTTCCTTGTTCGTCAACCTTTCGAGCAGCTCTTTCACATAAGAAATGAGTGCAATTCAAAATATAATATTTTTATGAGGAATTACACATATCATTTCCTAAATTTGTAATATTATATATTTTCTCAATGTATAAGTTTTCATTGCATAGGTTGTAATCTTACTATGTCCTTGGATTACACAAGTGTAATATTATAGTAGGGGTGGGGGTAGTGTGGAGGTGTGTTGAGTTATGGAGGTTCTATTGAGTTACGAAGGCTTGTTGAGATGTGGAGGTGTTACTGAGTTCGTAGGTTACGTTTGGGATGCGTATATGATAATCAGATACAGAGGTTATAAGATAAATGCGAGGGAACTTTCGTGTGAATTTGTCAGAATGTCCTCTACTACAAAGGTAAGGATTAGAAACGACGGTTGCATATTAGATAAGGAGGCACACTTAGTTGTGAAGTCTAGACTTTACATACAGAGGTTATGATTTTACTATGTAGATCATTAACTAAAGAAACTTGACTAAGTGTCAGGAGATGCGAAGGTGACATGTTAGTTATGGAGGTTAAGTTCGGTTACACTAAGTCATACTTGCATCATTATTCATTAACTAGTTAGATATGGAGTTTTCATCCAACATAAGGGGGCACTAGACTAATGTCGAGGCCCTAGTCAGTTGTGAAGGCATTTTGTCACATTCAAAAGGATGAATGACCCATCGTTTTATTTCTTTACCTTATCTTTGGCCTTGCTTAACCACATTTTCAATTCAACTCATCTTTTCTATAAGGTTTAACATACAATACATATGTGCATCAACATACATACACACACATAAAACTTCATAACCCCTAGTTAAAGTTAATAAAAATTGTAAACTTTGTGTTAAATTCTTAACAAAATATATCATAGCCATTATTAGGTATTCATAACAATTCAAAACATTAAAAATAACATACATGAAAGGACATCTTGAAATCATATTTTATAAATACTTAAACAACCCCACTAAGGTTCTTCTAGTCAAGATCTATGCAAACACATTAAGACACAAGCTTTAATGCCACATCTAATCACAAACGAATCCTAAGCATGATTCATGCTCGAAACAATGCTTTTGGATGAGATTAAAGGTATGAAAATCATACATTTCTTGCTTTAGAGACTTTCACTCTCTGAAACTCTCTCTTTCTTCTTTCTTGCTTATAGACGAAGTAACAAAGGAAGGGTTGGTTGACGGCCACCTTCTTTTTATAAGGATTTTTAGAGTTAAATTTCCGTCCTATTATTATAGTCTCCTTGAAATTATCTTTAGTTGCTCATTTATCCCATATTTTTTAAAACTTGGATTTAATAAGAAATTTCAGAATGTTATAATTTATTCTTACCCTTTCTAGGATTTTAGGTCTTTTTTTAACCTCCATTCATGTATGTATATATATGTGTGTGTGTGTAGAGGTTATTATAAAAGGACTAAAATTCTGGGGAATGCTAAGAAGAAATCTTGGTGATTGACTTGAAGAATTAAAGGATGTAAGAGTATCACGTCATAAGATAGGTGTTTAAAGACAGGATAAATAAAATAGAAAGAGCCAATCATGTTTGACTTTTAACATGCACATACAAGTTACATGCAAGTTTTTTCTATATTTTAAATGTTTATAACTTTTAAAAAAATTACACAATAAAATTAAATAATTTTTAATCTATAATATGAGTGTAGTATTACTATATTTTATATAAATCATTATTTAACTGAGGTTTTCAATATTTTTACACATGTATGTTTTATTATATAAACGTCAATTTAATATGACATTTTAGATTTTCTTTGATCTTTTACATTTTGACATCTAAGTTTCAACATGACGTCTAGTTTCGTAAACGGTAAACATGGGCATCAATTTTGTGTGATGTTTAATTTGTACATGATGTTTTATTTGCCCCTCCTCTTATGTATGCACGCCCAACAATGTATCTTGCTTTTTTTGGGACATTTTTAATATTTACTCTCTAAAAATATTCCTTCATTTTTCTATGTTGGAATTTGTTTTCGAAGTAGAAGACTATAATATGTGTATGTTATTTTTCTTCAATTATTTTCTTGATTATAATAACTGCAAATTGAAACTTGAGAAAAATAAACCGTTATTATATTGTTTTAATAAAAGAGTTATCCATGATCACCGGATTGATTGGCTGGTTGAGGTATAAGACGTTAAGGGAAGCTTCTAGAGTACCTCTAAGAGTGAAGACTTCTGTACGTGGTGTACGGCAGAACACACGGCCAGTTTTTTAATTCTTTCTCATGTCACACTTATTATATATCAAATTCTAATTTATTTATTTATTCATTATTTATAAAAGATATAGCAAAGTCATTTGAGAGGTTAAGTTTAACACCAAAATCATTTCTACTTAAAGTGATAAAGCTCTGCTTGAGTTTTAATATTCTAGTCTTGTCATGTAAATCAATTATGATATAGATTATAAAAAATTGAATATATAGTGTAACCTCAAGTTGTTTGCGTCCTTTAGACTAATCAATGCATCACAATTTTCATTTATATATCTCCAAATATGGAGGAATTTATTGATTTCATTGAATCAACTCATTTCTAATCAGATACTCTAATAAAGCTCTCCATCAATTTCTTTTATTGTAATTTAAAATTATGCATTTAGAATGTTCATTAATTAGATTTTTTTTCAAATTACATAATAACTTAACTTAATCTTATCAAATATTAATAGGTATAAATAAAATAAATAAAACTAAGTAAAATTAATAAACAAACTTATAATATTTATATTTTAAAGGAAACATTACTTTCTTCAACTAGTTTCTCATATTTAAAGATTGAAAGGACGGAAAAACATTTCTTTTCTAAATTCCAAATCGGAGGAAACACAATTATATATCGTTTAAATGGTGGGTGTTGATCTTCTGTTATAATTGTTAAAAATGTATGTAATAAATGATTTTTCTATTGATCCGTTTATGTTTAATTTCTTAAGCAATATTGTATGATCAGCAAAACATATGTTGCTTCCTTTACTGACAGTTAGGATTTATATGTATGCTGTTGATCTTACAGTTTTGGTGTTGCTTTCTTTACTAACAGTTAGGATTTATGTATGCAGTTGATCTTAAAGCTAGTGTGTTCTCAGAGATCACTTGTTTGTATTATCACAAGTTTTTAATTAGAGATTTTAGTTCATGATAAATTTTAATAATAAATTTTAGAGTTAATTTCAATTTTACTCCCTAAGGTTTGACAAAAATATCAATTTTCATCCAAAAGATTAAAAACATCAATTTACCCCCAAAAGTTTCATAAGTTGTTTCAGTTTTAGTCCAAAAGTTTTATTATTTTGGATTAAAGTTGAAACAATGATAAAACTTTTGGACTAAAATTGAAACAAATTATAAAACATTTGGAGGTAAATTGATGTTTTCAATCTTTTGGAGTAAAATGATTATTTTTGTCAAACCTTAGGGAGCAAAAATGAACTTAACTCTAAATTTTATTTGTGCTTATCATTGAATTGAGTACGTACTCGACGCATTCTACTCCAATCTTTGCATGGCAAACAATTAATTTATTTATTTAATTTTACAACAATTTTATTCTTTATCTCTATAACGCTTGACCTAACAATTAAATCGAAAGATTGGCCTATTTAGTAGATTGTCGATTTGAATAAGGTTGTAGGCTTTGTTTAATGTGTGGCACCCTAGCTCTATACCTTGGTTATTAATATAAATGGAGAATAGTGTTTGGTTAAGCTTGCATTTTAAAATGTTTTTTAAAATATTAACTTAACTAGCCTAACGACCCGTGTGTTACACGGGTTGAAAAAAAATTAAAATTATCAGTAAATACATTTAAAAAGTAATAGTCATGAGAATATTAAAAAAATTCTAGGGATAAAAGAACATTCTCCAATATTAATATGAGATATAATCTCTATTTTTAAAATAGACACGTACAGAATTTATAAAAAAAAAACCCTGATTCAGTTAGTAGCTTGTGAAACATAAGAAACCATCATTTTAAAACATTTTCTTGCATTGTAGTTTCCTGAAATGAAAGCAAAATAAAAAAAAAACATGATATCAATTAATGATCTGACCGTTTGACTTAAAATATTTAACAAATATTGAATGACGTAAATAAATTATAAATACAAACATGATAATTAAGTCGCTTGTTTACTTTGATAACAATCATATTTTGTTAAAACTCAATATGAAAACTATGAATTGTTTAAAAATATGTACATGCAGATTAATTTTATAAATTATAAAAAATAAATATATATTAATATTAAAAGGTGAAAGGTTGTTATACTTTGTATAAATCAATGTTTGTTAAATAAATAAATGACGAATTATAGTATTTTATACTATTATAATTTTTGAAAATATATTTTCAATCAAAGAATACATAATTTTTTGGTTTTAAATAATTGACTTAGATTCTTGATTCTAATAAACTCAATCTTATTTTTTTAAACCATATTTTAAGAAGACAACACGTGACAATTGTTTGCTGAGAATGTGTCATGTGGTAAATTATTGCTAAAACATAAGCCACATCAACAGGATGCTAAGAAATTATTTTCAATAAGGTTTTTAAAAATCTGACCTATAACATGTTATTATATGATGTATAAAAAGAACAATGTAAAATATGAAAAATAACAAAAACATTTCATCAAGCTGCACGTCTGAATAAAGTATTCTTAAAGTAAAAACGATAGTGTAAAACAAAGAAAATCAATTGTAGATGTTTTTTTAATGAGAATGTAAATCTATATCTATAGTATCTAATTAAAAAATATTTTTTTGCTACTTGTCAATCTCTTAAACCATCTTTTTGACACTTGTCATTCTTTTAAACATTCTCACTTTATTTTACCTCCAAAAGAATATTATAGTAATTTAAAAATTCAAATTAATGTCTCTCTTAATAAAAATTAATTTTATTAATTAATGCATTTCTCTCTCTCATCTAGATTTTTTAAAATCAAGCTATATTTTTAAAATTAAATTTTACTAAGAAAATCAAAAATCACATATTTTTATTAACAAAGAAATCATAAAAAAAACAAAATTTTATATAATATAATTTTTTCTAAAACACTAAACCTTTTTGAAACAAAATATTTTAAATCGATCCTTTTTTAAAAAAATTATATAAAATATGAAATTTTCTAAAACCAGTTTTATTAAAACAACCATAACAATTAGAAACCTGAGTTTTTAATAAATAAAATTTTTACAAACAATAAATTGTTTATAAAAAAATCTTAACCCGAATATTTAAAAATAAAGCTATTTAGATAAAAGAGTTAAAAAAATAGTATAATTGTTTTATTTTCTTGAACTATTACGATATATAGTTTTAATCATATCTTATATTAAAATATCATACTATAAGCTAGTATTCATGTTTATTACTAATTATAATACATTTAATAAATAGTTTTCTAGCCTATCTATTAATTTGTATATCTATCTATCTATAACAAAAAAATTAAAATAATACCTGACACAATTGTAAGTTTTATCATACTAACTTTCTTATTTCTCTTTATTATTATTAATAAATTAAAAACACTCCAACCGCCCCAAAAAAAACCGCCTTATAAAATAAATCATTTTTTAGAGCGAGGTTTTTTAGGGCGGTTTGAAAGCGCCCTAACAAACAAAAATCACCGCCCTTTAAAATCATTTTTGTACTAGTGAAGTATTCATGTTTATTACTAATTATAATACATTTAATAAATAGTTTTCTAGCCTATCTATTAATTTGTATATCTATCTATCTATAACAAAAAAATTAAAATAATACCTGACACAATTGTAAGTTTTATCATACTAACTTTCTTATTTCTTTTTATTATTATTAATAATATTGAATACTTATAATATTACTCATACCATTTTCAAATTAAAAATTATACAATATAATAAATTAAAACCTATCTTTTTATTAAAAATACACTTTTTAAAAACAAAAGTTATATAAAATACAAAATATAACAAACTTTTTTTTTAAAATAAATTCATTTTTCTTAAAACAAAATATTTAAAACGCATATTTTTTATAAAATAAAATTTTAAGAAAAATACATTATTGTTTATTTACTCAAAGTAGCTATTGATATGCAATTATAATCATATTTTTTCTTCAAATATGGTTATATAATTTATAAATTTTTATTACTAATTATTTTGTATTGTATTTATTCAACACGTGTAATACACAGGGTATTAACCTAGTCTTTATATATATATATAACAAAGTTGTATAAAATTTGGTAATAATGTAGGGAGATTATTTAGTAAAATTATTTAAGAAATATAATATTTTTGAGTTAATTTTAGCAACAATGTAAAATTCAAAATTTTAAATCTAAAATTTCTAAAACATGATATTTTGAGAGAATATATATTTTAGGTTATTTGATAATTATTAGTCATAATTATTAACTTTGAGAGAATAATATTTTTGGATGAGATTGATGAAATTGATGGCTAATTGTAATTAATATGATGTAAATGAAATCAATAATGGGTTTATCAGTTGATTGATGAAATTTACGACTAATACATTTACTATAAAATTCACATTAAAATCAAGCCACGTGATAATGGTTTGTTAAAAATCATATATTGTTAATAAAACGACACATGACAATTGTTTGTGAAGAATGTGACATGTGGCAACACATTTCTTAAAATCAAGCTATGTGGCTGAACTCCTTTCATCTATTATATATAGAGAAAAAAATAATAAAATAATAAAATAATTGTAAAATCTTTAACATTCAAATTATTAGTTTTAAATTTTAATATTCAAATCATAACCCAAAAATCTCGGATTGATTGTTATTATTGAAAATTAAAATTTGTGAACTACATATGTTTTGTTTTAATATTCAAATTATTAGTTTTAAATTTTATATAATTTAGTTAGTTATTTTTAAATAAAATCTTGAATTGAATTACAGACTAAATTTAAAAATTAAAGTTTCTAAATTTCAACTTCAATCATTAAATTTTAAATTTTAATTTTGTAATATTGTTTAATTTTATATTAAATACTATTTAAATAAAATTCATAAGATTTCATTTATAACCATATTGCTAATAACATGTCATGTGACAATCGTATATTATGATAGTGTCATGTGACAACATAATACTTAAAATTACGACACATGGCTAAACCCTTTTCATTTATTATATATAAAGATAAAAATTAATAAACAGATTATAAAATGAACTATCTAAAGTCTTGGCTACGTTTACTATTTCTAAAAATTTTAGAACCATTTCTGAGAAATTTTAGATATAAATGCCATAAATAACTGCATTAGTGATTTTGATAATTTAAAATATCCATTGCAATGGAGCTAAACATGCAATACTTATTTTTGTGGTTTGACCTTTTTCTAACAGAAAAAAAAGTTATCCTATTTTTTCAGGTTGTTATTTTTGTAATTCGAATAAACTAGCATTTAACCCCACACGTTGCGTTGGGGGCGTAAAACCATGTCAAATAACATCAATATCACACCATCCCTAACATCCACCAACACCAAAAAAGCTCGTAAAACAAAATAAAAATAAAAACGAACGAAAAATAGACGTAAAAACTTTAAACCATGCATGTGCGTTGTGGCGTGTTAATGTGTATAAATTAGAACGAAGTGTATTACACAACACAGTCGTGAAATAAAAATAAATAGATGTAAAAACGTTAAACCACATACGCATGTGCTTGTATGTTAACTCGAAAATTTTAGTCCGAGACAAAAAACAAAAAAAAAAAAATTGTAAATGATAAAAAGTATTGAGACCAAAGTTGAAAATGAAAAAGTTATTAGGGTTAAATGTAAAAGATGAAAACTATAGGGTTAAAAATGAAAAATAAAAAAAAAAACAAAATAAGATACAACTTATAAAATATAAAGTACAAACCATAATACATAACTAAGTTGATAATTAGTATTATATAAATCCGAGACAAAAAAACAAAACAAAAAATTTGTAAAGGATAAAAGGTATTGAGACCAAAGATGAAAATGAAAAAGTTATTAGGGTTAAATGTAAAAGATGTAAACTATAGGGTTAAAAATGAAAAATAAAGAAAAAACAAAATGAGATACAACTTATAAAACATAAAGTACAAACTATAATACATAACTAACTTCATAATTAGTATTATATAAATTAACAATAGGTTATTAGTTATTGGGCTCTAATCTCAAAGATAAAAAGTAGTTTGTTTATTTTTTTTACAACAATATCTTTAGGGTCCCTAAACTACTCTTAATAAGGTTTAACTTAAGTATCTTCAGAAAAGAAAATCATCTCTTATAAGAGGACGGCTATATTAAATAAGCAGTTGTTTAGTTATAATCATTTTAATTTATTTTGGTGTTCTGAGGGATAGAATATGCTAGTTTTAGAGTTTGGATAAGGCAAAGGATGTTATTTATAGAATGTTTGAATCGTTATCAAATTTTCAATTTAAAAAGATAAATTTAATACAAAATTTTCCATGTGAATATAAGTTTTCTTTTTTAACTAAAGAATTTAGAAAATTGACAATGTGAGTTGTTGTTTAAGGACTAAACAGGATAATACATTTGATGAAAAGATACATTCTGAAGTCTGAACTCAATGGGTAAATTCTTTACATTTAGTCAACTTCTACTATTCTTTTTACCAAAAAAACAAACTTTTGGTCTACAGAGAAAAAATCTATTGATGTTAAATAGGTAAACGTCTAGTACGGTGTCCTTTTGAAAGGAAAAAAAAAAACAAGCTTTTCAACGTTCTCATGTGGTTGGGTAATATGAAAATTATTGTAATAGCTCTATGAGAATTTTATCATTTAATAGTTTATTATTTGTGTGTCGGAAGGTATTAAAAAGTAAAAATAAATAATTTAAATAACAGTTGGAAATTTATTAATGGTTGTAAATCCATATCAAAGAGTATGACTAGATCTATTAAGTTAACAGAAAATTTTAATTCTTATTTATAATTTTAAATTTGTATATTATTTGGATTATATATGTTTAAACAAAAAGTTATAAAAGATTTAAATAAATTATTAACTTAAACAGCTTAATCAATAGAGCATTTCTTACATTCGTTTTGTTATTAGTTGATTGATTGATTATAAAACCGGTTAGTAAAAATAATCATCATGTAAACTAATTTTACGCTTTTTGTTAATATTTTGTAATGGGAAAATAAGACGCGATATATCAAAAGAAAATTAAGCTTGGGCTTATTTTAAATGAAATGAATCATTTCTGTAATTGCGTTTAAAAGAAATTAAGAATATTTTCTTATTTATTTAAAGAACATAGAAATATAAAATATGGAATATGAAATATGAAATATGAAATGTGAAATATGAAATATGAAATATGAAATATGAAATATGAAAAATAGCATGTGTATTAGTTACTATTACTTTTTTATATTCATGTTATTTACACATATCAAAGGGTGTTTATGGAACTTCTAAGAAGATATATTAAATAATCTAACTAAATTTAATAGAATGTATAATTAATTAAAATTTACTCAAACTAGAATTCCGTTAATCAGAAAAATTTCTACATAGTCTATTTTGAAGAAATCCCTAATTATTTCATATTATATTAATGTTAAGATAACTATTCGCATCAAATTTGTGAATTCTTGATCTAAGATAAAACCTAGACAAAAGTATATTTGATAAAAAACAATCTTAACACCTCATTTCAACAGTTCAAAAGAGTTGTTTAATCATTTTGACCAAAATAATGATACTGTAGGAATTGCTTAATATACAAATTCAAACATTTTTATTCCCCTTGCATTGACATTTGTGATTTATGGTCAAATTTGCCTCGGAACTTTATTAAATTATAAATTTTTTAAAGTTTTAAAGTCAACAATTTAATTCAAAAGGTTTTTCTTTTTCCAATTAGAAAGTAAATTATGTGCTTTGTAATTAAACATTTTTCATGTGGGTTTCTTTTGTTGACCATGCCTAATCCATAGTCAAAAACCTTACTTACCAGCTTTTTATATATTATTTATATATTTATATATTCTCTACCGTTGAAACCAAAGGTTGGTAAATTCTGTTTGATCATTATATAAATAATCTGCAATAAAACATATGGAGACGTAAGTAAGAAAAACTAACGTTTGAAAGGTACATTTATAATCGTGAAGTAGGTATAACTAAACCCAGTAAAAATTAAGATAGCAGAAAAGGAAAAATTGTCAGACTAGAAAAGGGAAATCGGGTAATCAAACTCCCAGCTAAACTGTGATAATAAAAAAGATTGAATTAAAAAAATAAAAAAATAACAATTGCATATCGAAAGTAGGTGAAAACCACATATTCAAGAATTCTTTAAAGTTTCTAGCCGCGTGAAAATATATATAACAGTAGGTCAATACAGGGGAAAAAAAAAAAAAGAAAAAAAAAAAGGCTAACGCGGGTTTATAGTTAATTTCAATAGGTTTTCACGTTTCACTCATAGTCGTCATCACGAGCGAAAATCAAGTGCGAAACAACTATAGATCTATGATGATTTTGAGAGTGAAAATATTATTGTCAATGAAAGTGAAAGTTAAAAGTGTAAGGTATTCGAGTGAAATTGAGATAAGGCTTGGGGCCAAACAAGAATACCATTCTGGTGGTTTCGGGGTTGACAAAATACTCTCTGATTTGGGGGTTTACCAACGTTAAAGTCACGGGATCCCAATGGCTATATGGCCTTATTTTGACCATTATTCGAAAAGTAAAAAAATTTACAGGGGATATATTAATTAATCTTTTTCATTACCTAGATGGATAAATTTCGATTCCCTTAATACATGATTCATCAAGTTCTGACAAACACCATCTAGACATGAGTAGTGTAATTTTGAATTTTTGATTATGATGGTAATGTAATCGTAATGTGAACTTGAACACACTATTACATCAAGAACATTTTTGCATAGAGAGAATTGAACTATGAAGAAGCCCATGATCCACTAGTTGCACACTACTTCTCTAATAACAACCACATTCACCCTCAAGATGTTTCAAAGGAGTTTTTGAATAAAAAATATATTTTTTATGTGAATGGTCGATGATTTAGAGATGAACTTTGAGTACTTTCAAACTAGTTACAATGCAAGATGGAGGGGGACTTTTATGGCGCCACAGAAATACACATCTATACAACAACTAGATGTCTATAAGAACGTCACACGAAAGCTTACATAACTTTTGTAATAGTGCAATTAGTTTGTACCGAAAAATTTTTGTACGTAGACAAAATTACAATGACATTTAGCTTTTAAACACATCGCATAAGGAAATTCATGGTTTTCCAGAATGCTAGGGAGCATATATAGTAGAGCCTAGACTTGGTAGTTTTGCCCATTCGAATTATGAGGGTAATACATGAGGGGTGATCAAAGACATCAAAAAAATCATGCTTTAAGTGGTGGTGTTTTAAGATTAATGTTTTTAACATGTTTCTTTTGGAGTTGTTGGATTCAACAACAACCTCAATGTCATCCAACAAGCATTATTATTCAATCTTGTTATGCATGAAACCATCCTGAAGTTCTTATTAATATTAGATGAACTTGAATACAAATTTAAATATTATATTGCAAATGGTTTATAACCTTGTTAGGCAACAATGGTCAAAAGGTGGCGATAAACGACGAAGTTTAAGAAATAATTAAATATTCCACAATGGAGCGAACATTTGATGTCCTAAAAGGTCGGTGGAAAATAATTAAATATTCCACAAGAGCCTGGCATCCTTCCAAAATCACAAAGATAATTGCGTGTATCCTATGCAACATGCTTTTGAAGAACAAGGGTGTGGTGATCGATATCTCCCATACATGTAGAGGAACTCCAAATGATGAAGACGTCGATGAAGATATTGTTTTACAGATACTATCAAGTGAAATCCTCGGTAGCCTTTGAGCAGATCTTATAAAGCATATAGCAAAACCAGTAATGTAATATTGTTTTGTTTTACTTTTTTGAAACTATTGTAATCTTTAAATTTTATTTTACTTTTTATAATAAGTTACTTATTAAAATAGTTTTTTTTTATTCTTTTAACATCAAATGTTAAATTCAAAAACAAATTAATAAATTGAAAATATGTTTGAGGAAAATAGAAAATATGGGAAGAGTTTTATATAACGTTTCGAGGGGAATTGGAAAGTTAGAAGTATATTATTGCTGTGGTGTTCATGTAACATTCGAAATAAATGAGAAAAGTTATAAGTTCTTAATATGTCTTGACTAGTTATATTGTTAGTATGGATGTAATGTGATCATGTTTGGATTATCAAAAATCCAACTTTCCTTAATCATAATATATATAAGTATCTAATTTTACATAAATTATATATATATATATATATATATATATATATATATATATTCATAAAAAATACTGACAAAAGTAGTAATAATAAAGCGAACACTTATTTATAAAATCCTCATTCAACTTGAAATGGTTATATGCTCGTACTATTTTAAAATGTTTATTTTAAATTTTATAAGAGTATAAGTAGTGATGAGTGTGATAGAAAAAAAATATTGTCACGTAAATAACCTTGTCAACACAATGCGATAGGTAAAAATAGTAGTAATGGTGTGATAGCTATCACCCATATTTTAATAAATAATAGTGTAATCACTAGTTAATAAGTATTATTATTATTATCATTTATTTTTAAGACATATATTCATGGATTCAATACTTTAACAAAATAAATTTATAAATAAACATCAATTACAATAAAATAAATACCAAAAAACATATATTTTAATTTTAAACATTACATATTTTTGGTCTTATTCTTCACAAATGTTTCACGATATTCAACCAAATTGATTTTTAGATGCTTATGTAAAATTTAATTCCGTATATTCATTCAATTTGCTTGCTTTTGTTCTTCAAATATCTCTACACGATTGATATGGACTTTTTAATAGGGGTGTGCAAGAAACCAAAATAACTGAACCGTAGCCAAAATAACCGACGCAACCGAACCGAAAACCGAAACCGCTAAGAAACGACGGTTTGGTTTGATGATTTTTTAAAAACCGAATTTTTCGGTTCGGTTTTGGTTTTGCATGTAACAAAAACCGAAAAAACCGAACCGAAACCATACAACCAAACTTATAAATTTAGAGGTGTAATTATATACTTATAAATATTATTAGCATATTAATTACTTGTTTAACTTATGTTATCTACAATAGATTGAATATTTATGTTTCAAGAATAATCTTTAAACTTTTTTTGTTTGAATTAATAGATTAAAATATTTTATTAAACTTTGTTCTTATATTTTATGTATTGTATTTAATTTTAATGTAAACTAATTTATAAGAATACATACATTATATTTTAAGATCAACAACATAATATAAGGCCAAAGTTTTTAACTTAAATTTATTATTTTAAAACAATTTTTTTCTTTAAAAACTTAAAGTCCAAATGGTAAAACCGAAAAAAACCAAAACCGAAATGAAAACCGAAAACCAAAAACCGAAAAAACCGAAACCAAACGGTTTTAAAAACCTAAAAACTGAAATTACGATTTTGGTTTCGGTTTTAGGATAAAACCGAACCAAACCGACCATGCTCACCCCTAGACTTCTACATAGTCTAGGCAATTCACCAAACCTTAATCCTATAAAATTCTATTATGTAAAATCAAGCAAGCTTACATTACAATCTATTTTAATGTTCCTCTTATACCACACACATTTGAGATTGGCAATGATATGCCACTTCTTTAAGAATTCAAACAAACGCTCGATATTTTTTCTTGTTGATTCGTGTGCTTTTATAAAATATCATATTCTTTGATCATATTTTTTTCTCATATGCATATTTTTAAGTTAATACATAAAATAAACTAGTTGATATCCGGTTCGCGCGTTGCGCGAGGTTAATTTTCGCTCAAATTGTACATGTATTAACGTTCAAGGCTTGGGAAAAAACAGTAACAGAAAGCAAACACCTATACTTTAAACAAAAAAGCCGGCAAAATATAGTAGTTTCTCAGATGACAGTACTATCATCATCATTGAACATACAAATATAAAAAAAAGCCAACGGGTTCATAGATGACCAAAACTATGCTCGAAACATTCAAAAGTAAACCCAAAATAGCAGAAATGGCAACATGTAGAGTAACAGACATTCTCATTATCACAAACAGGATTTAGATCTTAAAATTTCACAACAAAAGCCCTAAAAAACAGGTTAACCAGATCCAATTTGTTCTCAGGTGAGGCCTTCCTCATCATCATCGAAGAAAACAACAAAAAACCATTCGAACAGATCTAACAGGTTCAGAGGAAAAAAAATCCTCATCATTACCGAACAAAGTTTGCGTTTCAGATCTGAAGCATCAATAAACCAAGTAAACCAACTATTCACAACCTTCGTTTATTCATATATAGGAGAAGAAGGAACAATATAAGTGGTCATACCATCACAATCAAGACCACCATTATCAGAAGAACAACCATCAATAGCACCACCGTGAAGACCCCCACCGTCAATACCATTACCGTGAAGGCACCTACGGTCAATACCATGACCGGACACCGCCACCGTCAAGACCCCCACCGCGAACACCACCACCGTCAAAACCCTCACCATCAACACCACCACTGTGAAGGTCACCACGGGGAAACGATTCATGCATGTTGTACATCAGGAAAGAAGGAGGTGCCCGGGGTGCAAAACCACCGCCACCATTGCTAAACTTTTCGGGTATTGCCGGTAGCGGTGGCGAGCACTAACGACGGGTTGTAGCAGCGGTGATGGGTCACGGCGGCGGACCAACTGTCGCGACGGTAACAGGGTTGCCGTCGTCGCGCGACGGAGGTACCGGCGGTACTGGTCACGAAATCAAGGATATCACCACCACCATGCGACCCCCAACACACCCACACCAGAGGAGAACCGGAGTAACAAGAGAAGGCGACGATGGGTGACGGCGGCAGACCAACTGTCGCGAAGGTAACAGGGTCGCCGTCGTCGTTCGACGGAGGTACCGTGGTACTGATCACGAAATCAAGGATATCACCACCACCACAAAACCCGACGACCCCCAGCACACCCAAACCGAAGGAGAACTGGGGCGGCAAGAGAAGGCCGTCGACCCCCAACTCACGGCCACCGCCGCCACCTAACTTCTGCGCAAGTATAAAGAGAAAGCACGGTACCCGAGAAGGATGCAAAATACCGAAAGTACCCCCAATTTACTGTTCATCGATTTGCTTTTTTCATATATAGGTAAATAAGTGTTAGGGGGCGTTTGATATTCAGTAATTCAATGGAATTGGAATCTGAATTCCATAGGGCATTGTGTTTGATTTGTAGTATTTCGTTGGAATTGGAATTTGAATTCAATTCTTAACATTTTTTGTTGCAAAAGTAATTGGAATTTGAATTAATTCTCTCAAATTACTTCAAATTAAAGATTTCAAAATCCTTCCAAATATTAAAGGATTTTCAAATTCCACCGACCTCGCCTCTACCACCGACCGTCACCTACCACCCCGTCGACCGACACTACCGACGACCCTCGCCTACACCGCCTACCTCCGACCGCTGCCACCGACATCCCCGCTCGCCGCCACCACACTGAGCGCCACCAACGCCCAGGACCGCCGACCGTCGACGCCCTCGACCGCCGCCGCCCCCGGACCGCCGACTACCGCTTGTCGCCAACCCCGACCGCCTTTGACTTGACCCGACCCCGACGCACATGACTGTCGACCACCGCTGCCGAACTGCGTCGGTATAGACGCGCGCGACGGAGACTTCCGGTTTTCGATGATGGGCGTGATCGGTTGGTGGTGGCGACAACGGGCGCGGTTGGTGGTCGCGGTTGATTGTTGGCGGTGATGGCGGCGGCGGTCGGTGGTATGTAGCGACGATGATCAATGGTAATGGAGGTGGTGACGGTTTGCAATCGGTGATAAATTCCAATTTCTTTATGAGTGTTTTGTCACTAAAAATGCATTTATAATTTAAATTAATTTTATAGATTCCAATTCAAATTCTAATTCCAATTCCAACAAATTACGCGAACCAAACGCTCCCTTAGTGTGTGTATTTCTGATTCGAATTTCTAATCGAAAATCACAAATTCGCAATTCGATTTGTATTCGATAATTAGACTTCAAATCAAATCGAATTCGAATTTGAAAATTCAAATCGAATCTCAAATTAGTGATTTTCGACTCAAATTGAATCAAATTTCAAAATTTTCGAATCGGACTTGAATATTAAACCTAACTAATATGACTTAATTCTTGATTCACAACACGCTCCGTAACACTACCACACCTTGAGGACCTTCTCCTCTCTGTGTTAGAAACATGAGAAAAAGTTCCTGCTTCCTAGTGTATTTTAAGTAGGTCTTAATTAGGTTCATTATTGATGTTTGTGAGTTCATTAGAAAAATCGTTTTTTATTTCCATCACAACCATATACTTTTATAATTTAAGATTTTTAGTTTAATTAAAAACTAGTCTAGAAACTCATGTATTATATGGGTAGAATATATGAGTAAAAAAAGTTTATTATATTAAAATTATTAGGTTTTATTAATATTTTGTATGCTACATGTCATTAGTCACTAATAAAAAATAATAATTAATATTTAAGAAATTATAAATAACAAATTATAAAAAAAATTATAAAGTTATATTTTAAGAGAAATATATAATTAAAATCTTATAATTTAGTATGTTTTAATAATTTATTAGAATAAGGAGATTTATAATTTTAGATATTTAGTTATTCAATTACTTATTTATAATAATTTCATTTAATAAACATGAGAGGTGGGTAACAAAAGTTTAAACTTAACCAGGAATTATCATGTGTCTTAAAAATCTTCTTTTATTATAAAGTATAGATATAAATTTTAAAGTCTAAACATATAACTTTTAAAACTAGTTTTTACAACTTTTAATTAGAGTTATTTAACCAATTTCTTTCATACTCTAATATGTTCACAAATTATTATCTCTCCTTAACTTTTTGTTAGGTTTTATCCATAACATCGATGGAGCTGACATTTTATTTGTGAATCTTCAATATTTTATAACCATCTCAATATACAGAATTATCAATTTGAGTTTAGATAAGTGAAATATGATAAAAACGTTACAACAACACAAAGTTGTCCTAAAAAAGTTAGTTTGTCTTTTGTTTTACGGTTTTGTCTCTCATTCCGCTTCTTGAACTGTCTCTCATTTCGCCACATATGCTTCAAGTAGAAAAAAAGGGTTTCAAAACAAGGTTATTATTTATTAAAAGTTGGACCTAGTAGTGCTCTTTGTGGCATCACGAAAAGAAAACGTGTTTATATAATTATATTTACATAGTAACCACTCAATGTGAAGTCATATGCCGATCGATCGATAATGCAAATTGATAGAAAAAAAGGATCACCACTAATTAGGCATGGATAAGAATCTTAAAATCCAAATATCAAATTGTGAATTCAATTAATATTTTCATAATGCCGTCTAAATTTTCTCCAATCATAAAACTTGTCACTGGAGTAATCACATAGCCGTCAATACCCTTTAACCAATAGGCATGTAAATCACAACTTACAATGTGTATGTGACTTTCAAGAGGTTATAATAAAAACCTATATAAGCAAGAATTAAAACATAAAACATCTATTAAAAGAAAATTAGATACCAACTACTAGTACATCAGTAAGTTGTGAACCAGGTTTAAATATAGGATACTCTAGAATAGCACTTTAACACGTTCTTCTTTGATCTAGAGCATTTCCTCAGTTTCACGGGAATCAAAGATGGCATTTACTCCCCAGAAATAATATTTTCTTCTTTTTTTTCTCCAACACTTTTTATATGCTTTTCCGTGTGCACGGTTTAAACTTTTATTCGCAAATTCATAAAATATCAACTAAACAAACTAAATCTCGAATATGTTTTTAGATACAACATAAATATGAAAGTAAAACTAACCTAAAATTGAGGATATATAATAAGAAACGATATGCTGACACAAGGGGCGTTAAGATAAGTTGGTCTTCAAATTATTAGTTTGCATGGTATGAGATAATAAAATGAATGAAAGAATTGATCGATGAATCAAATAGAATGTATAAAATAATAAAATAAATCATTATATTCTATTGTTTTGTTATGTTACCTTTTAAGAATTAAATGAATTATTATTTTGTGTTTTTTGTTAAGTATGAAAATATGAAGAAATGAAATATAAAAATGGTTATGGTGGTGATGGCTGGTGGCCTTCCATTACTAGATACCAAACACTACCTTATTATATCTATTTTATTCATTATGTGGTTTTGACATGTATAATTACAAGAAGTTTAATATTATGTTTGCAATCATTAATTTTAATAAATGCAGTATACACCAAATAGTTTTTACCTTAGTGTTATCAATGGGTGTACATAATGATCATCAATGTTTGCAATCATAATTTTAATTACAACAAGTTCAAACCGGTTTGAAAACTCAAACCGGTTTTTTTTCCCACGTCATTAATGATGATTTTTATAATGGTCGATGGTCTAATGGTAAACAAATGTGTACTTTGTAGAATTAGAAATAATAGGTGTATGAGTTAGTCATTTTAAAAACTATAAAATATAAAATAAAATCTATGGGATGCATTCTATTCACACCGTACTTAGAACATTCATAATAGATTACTCATCTATATTTTTATATTTAACTAACTCTTATTATTTCTTAAATTTATCTCTCATTTTCATAAGTCGTCCACATCTCATTACTCATAATTACATAAGATTCTTTTTATTTGATATTTATGTTATTTCTATTTCTTCCACTTATAACAAATATTAAATTAAAAATAAACACGGGGAAGGATAGTGACCCCATATATGGGGGATTATCATAGTTTAAAAACTTCGAGGATTAATTATGTTTTTGCAAATATTGTTTTAGAAAATGATTTTATGTAAACCCATTATTTTTTTTAAAAAGATCAGTTTTATAGTATTTTATATTTTAACAAGTTCGTTGTTTTAGAAAAAAATTATAGTTTTTAAAAGTTTCGTTATTGAAAAAGTGTTTAATTAATCAAAATATTTTGTTTTTAATCAATGGAAAATTTTGTTTTTTTAATATTGATTTTTAGAAAAAATTATTCATTTTAAATAATAGAGAGAGAAAGAGATATTTAAAAATTAATTATTTTGACTTTTTAAAAATGAATAAATGATTTAGGCGGAAAAAAAAGAGGATGGTGATAACATATGTTTAGTTTTGTAATCAATTATCGTAAGTAAGATGTATTTCTCTTAAGTTGCTCCAAATTAATAACACAAACTGGATGCCTCTAACGAGTTTCAATTACTTCTTGTAGTTTTCATAGTTTGTAATTGCCTGGGTAATCTTTCTCAATTTTATTTGATTATTGTCATATTAAAGTATTTTGATATTTTGATGATACTTTTAAAATGACAATGACAAGAATGTAAGTTCTAGTCTAAAGCACAATACCCTAAATAAACTAAAATCTTCATTTTATAATGGGGAAACCATTGCAATATATTGAGTTAAAATGACACAATTCATCGTGAAAAATATCATGTTAATTAGCGGTTAAATATATTAGCAGTTAATTCAGTTAGTATGAGCACTAACTGGTTGCTTTTGATGATTTCCTTTTGTAAATTGTTACTTAATCACTATTAAACAATTCTCTTGTCAGCAACAACTTAGTTATGGGTGAAAGTTGGTTCGTGTCAGTAGTAACTTAGCTAAACTAATAGTTGGTCCTCATCAATAACACAACTTTGTAATGAACACACAAGTTAATATTGATCATATGGTTATTTCTAATCATAGTTACCACTAATGTTGTAAAAATCATCAGGCATTAGTCGGGCAGTAAGTTACTAACAACGGATTAATCAGGATTAATTGGTGTGAGATTATTATATATAATTTTTTAATTATATATATATATATATATATACACACACACACACACATATTTTTATATGTATTTTCTATAAAAATGTTTAGTTTTATATATATATAAACATTTTTGGCCGAAAAATTTAATTTTTTGCTAGAATTTTTGGGGGTCGCTAGAATCTCACTAGAGACGTCGAGTGCCGAATTTGACCACCATTGACTGCTTAACGATTAATTGACCGATTAGGTCAAAACTTCGTGGTTGGTGGCCGACTAGCGGCTAGTCGCCGATTAATCAGCCATCTATACCGATTTTTACAACATTGGTTATCACTGATCATAATTTTGCCTATTGGTTTTGTACATTAACAATAATATTCCATACACCATTAATGGTTTTACTCGTAAAATCCTTTTAAACTCTTTTCTAGGCAAAGCTATATAAAATATACTTTTCTGCCTTGAAATTTTTTATAATTGTTTCTTTTTCATAAAATCACCATCTTATGTATACATATTATATATATATATGTGTTACATAATTATTTATATAAAAATTTATAAACATTTATATACACTTAGAAAGTGTTTATCAAACACTTATTTTTACACTTTATAAGGTTGATTTACCAACCTTAGCTTATCAAATATTTAAATTAATAACCTTAAGCTCATAAGTTTATTTTTATAAGTATAACCATATTCACCGAAGGGCTTTAGCTTTGACAGTATCTTGATTTGTATAATGATGTCCTTCCCTTGAAATGTAGCCGAAGGGTTCAAGTGCTTATTAGAAAATAGTGATGTGCTAAGTGGGGGTGTTCAAAAAATCTAATATCCAAAAATATTCGAAATTCGATCCGTATTCAAATCCGAAAACCAATCCGAATTCTTATTCGGATCGGATCTCATCCGAATCCGAATTCCTTATTCGGATTTCAGATCGGATTTTGGATTTCATAATTTTTTTATTCGTATTGTTTGGATTATTCGGATATCCGATTAATCTGAATAAGAATTCAACTATGTTTTTAGCCCAATACTCATTAACCAACTATCTATTATATTTTCAATTCAATATGAAAGAATATTAACACATTTTAGTCCTCTAATCCTAAACAATTATACAATAATCGATTATTGTTCTAAATTATAGATTATAATCTTCGGGTTCTATATAATTTCCTATTATGTTTTAATTTGGGTTCAAGTCAAATTTGTATTTTTAAATTTTATATCTTTTATTATGATTTTAAACTTATAGAATGTTAAGAATAAAAAATTAGAAAAAAAAAAATTAGAAACAAAAAATAAAAAATTTGTTATTTAGTTTATTCGGATTATTCGGATATATCCGAATCCGATCCGAATTGAATTCGGATAGATTCGGATCGGATAGAGATATCCTTATTCGGATCGGATCGGATTTCGGATAGGGTCCTGAAATATTCATATCCGAATAATCCGATCCGAATATTTCGTTATCCGATCTGATGAACACCCCTAGTGCTAAGAGTACATTAAATTGTTTTCAGAAAAAAAAAAAACAAAATAAAAATAAGCTAATCCAAACACCCATAGCAAGTATAACAAATTTCATTTTTCCTCTTCCAACTTTTATTAAATAAAACACAGCATAAAATATATTATTTTGTTTTACTCATCTAACTTTTATTATACTATAATAATATAATCTTATATATACACTTTACCAAAATCTAAAAACAGTAAAGTGATAATAAAAAGAAATAAATAAAACAGAAGGTGGAGGTTTTAACGGGTGGGAAGCAGGTGTGGTGAAGTATAAAGAGACTCAATACACCTCACATGTTGACACCCTTTCATCACACAACGCAAAATCAATCTCTCTCTTTCTCTCTTTCTATCTCTCTATCTCTCTGGGGTTTGATTACAATTCAAACTCCATTCATTATCTCATCTCTCTCGATCGATCGATCGATGCTCAATTAATTTCCCCCAATTAACTTTACTTTGATTTGATCGCCAGCGAAACGATGGGTGGTGATAAGGCTCTCAGTCTCGAAGAGATTAAGAATGAAACTGTTGATCTGGTATGATATCGTTCTTCCTTTTCTCTAACCTGTTGTTGGTGTGACTAAAATTGAAAGCTAATTGACGATTCTATTGATGTTTGTTTGATTACGGTTTCGATTATCGTCATCGTTGATCGATTCATGAAGCTTTTTTTTCTTTTTTCTTTTTTCTTTCTGTCACTTTGCTTCAGAAACGCACACCTTAATTTACTGACTGCTTTTGATTTTCTTCGTATCGGTTACGAATTGATTAAAATAATCATGTCAATGTCTGTACGGATTCCCATGCTAATCGACAAATTAATTGCTTGTTTTCTGTCTGTGTGTGTACATATATTTTAGATTTGATATTGATTTTAGCATGTGATGATTTTGTTTTGTAGTATGCATTTTTTTACTTAAGTTGCGTAATTAAAGGGTATTCTTAATGATTAAAATAAGTCGGGTTCGAGATGAGTTTTGGTATAATTTGTCTACAATGGTAAACTTTATCGTCATATAGTATTTATAAGTAAAAATTAGGTAGGTGCATATAGTTTGAGATCCGATTTTGATTTTGATTTTGATTTTGATTTTGATTTTGATTTTGATTTTGATGAATTGTGTTACAGAATCACATCATTAATATCATATTTGTTGCCATCTATCGTTTATTTTATAAGACTTGAACACACACCTATTAAATGCAGATAAACATAAGTTGTTTTGATCATGTGTTTTGGAAATTCTGTTTTGACTGAATGATGAAAGGTTATGTTTATTCAAACTGTGAGTCAAAGAAAGGCCTACATTTATGCAAAATTTCTGGAAGCTAATTTGAGTATTCGACGGAGGAAAAAGAGGAGAATATCCATATTTTATTTCTAATTATTGTTATGCATAGTTTTTCAAATCTTATAAATTATTAGAAAAATCCGGATATTTGTTAGCATCAAATCTGGATGAATTCTGTTGGGATACTTGATTTCTATTTATTTATAAAAATAATTATTTAGTAATTTCCTTTTTGTCTCTTAGATTATTAGTTTGAGTTATCTTGTCAAGAAATTTAATTTTTCATAAAAAAATTTTGATTTATGAACCAAAATTATGTGTTAGATTATACCAACCTTTATTTCTTCCCTTTTTTTTAAAGATAAAATATTTGTTTCTTTTGCATGTCCTTTGCTTCAAATTAGCTAGGCAAATGTTATTATGGAATCCTAAAATAAGAAAAACAACGGGAGAGAGAGGGGTAGAACCGTAATTGTAATAATTCATCAGAAAATAAATTTATATCTGTTTAGCGGCTGTGAGTAGTACTTGTCCGTGGTACCTTAGTCTTATTTTATTTGTTTTTTTTTTAATTTATTTCTGTTGAGCGGCTCTGACTAATAACTCATGACTTGTTTCTTGGATTGATTACTTATAAATTATAATACTTCAATTATGTTTTTATACCAGGTTACAATCTTATGTAATATAAGTGCTAATAAAATTTACTGTTATATGATTAATAATATAAAAAAATTATGTCTTAAATATTGTGTATTATACGGATTGAATAAACCTGTGTATTACACATTTGAAAATTTTAATTTAACATATTTGAAATTTAAATTATGAAAGTTATGAATTAATGAATAGCTATTATATAATTTATAGTTAAGAACAGAGAGAAGTGAAAAAATCAATTATTAAATGGACTAGAATGATAACAAGTGTAGAGATTTATTTTTATTTATTAGTATAGAGATTTAAGGGAAAAAAAAAAAAGAGTTTCAATTTTAGGTTATTGTAAAGTAAATAAAACAACTATTAATGCAAAATATTAATAATACTAAAGCACATCTTGATGTAAAATAGTATGCTTTTCAATAAATTGATTGTGAGTTTAAGTTCTATAAATACAAATATGATAATCTTAAAAGTATAACAGATGTAAAATATGTGCTCGTAATTCAAATGAAATAACAAATAAAGTAAAATCTCAATAAGCCATATTCTAGCATATATTTTAATGCGTAATTAAGAATCAAAGAATCATTTTTCTATCATGCCTTTTATTTTATTTCTATTATATTTTGTTGTTACGCAAATATGGCGTTCTTTTTCTTTTGCCCCACCACTTTTTTGTGGCACGGAATTCCCGATATACCCTTTGCTTTCTCGTGTGGTTGGGTTGGCTTTTAGGGGCTTTTTCGTATTCGGTGCGTAACACCAACACCCACCGGTTTCTTTCTATATTCGACGGTACCCTCTTTAGTGAATGATAATTTTTATTGATCTAAATAGAAAGTCAACTTGCGTTACTCAACCATCCATATCTCTATAATTTGTGCTGTTTTATTACCTTTTATTCATCTACACCCATGTGAATATGTTTCTTGATAAATCACTAAATGATCATCTTGTGTATAAAAATATCATTTTGGTTAAAGAAAGTGTAAGTTTGACCCTAAACCAATAACAGATTGACACATGCCTCTTTCTATGATAGACGTATATTTTTCGTAATTTTAGTACGATATAAACAAAATATAGAGACACCTCTCGAAAATAAAATTTTACATGATCTTACTGAGATTTTCACCTAGACATGATGCGATGGTGATTATTTTTGGTCACGTTGTCACATCAGGCCAATTTAAAGTGGCTATTAAAGTCGTGTGAATTGTGATGTTGGAATTGGGATATATGCCAAACTTCAAAAAGAAGGGATGGTCAAGCATGTTAGATGTCTCTGTGGTTTCATATCCATGCGTGTGCCTTTGGTAGATAGTTTGGTTTTTTGTTTTATTTATTAGTTTTCAAATAATACAAGAATATTTTTTTCATTTTAAGTAGACCTCGAATCTATTGCCTTTTTTTTTTTCTTTTTTTTTTTTGTTGTGTTGGCTCATAATCATTGGAACCCGATACCCGTCACATGAAATGTGGAATATAAATAAAGTAAAGATCAACATTAAGATAATCTAAAGCAGCTTTGTGAATATCTTGTTTTATTACTTTGTAATTAATTATTGTTTTTTTAATTTAATTATTTACACTTGAACTTCTTTGTTTATTTTTTATTTAAAGTATAGGTTTATATGTTACTTTACAATCAAATCTAACCTAATTATCAAAGGCATGTTAATTAAGATAAACATTTTCCTTTAGTGCTATGATGACCAAGCCCATTGCAGAATATCATTTTATGGTGCATGAGTTATACGTCACTATAACTAAACCAGTAGACATCTTAAGTGTTAGTTAACAATGATGGCACATGCAGCTAACAAAATAATAACTTGGTGTCTTGGTGTTTATACTTTAAGTTTATATCTAATTACAGGAGAAAGTGCCAATTGAGGAGGTGTTCGAACAGTTGAAATGTAACCGAGAAGGTCTAAGCTCAGATGAAGGAGCTGCAAGACTTCAAATTTTCGGACCTAATAAATTGGAGGAGAAAAAGGTATGTTCAATCATGATCATGACCAAACTTATTCTGTTTCTGTTAACCTTTGAAGTGCTGCTCAGTTTCCTAACTTCTTTTTTTGAATTTTGTAATGAACATAGGAAAGCAAAATACTCAAGTTTCTTGGGTTCATGTGGAATCCTCTATCATGGGTCATGGAAGCTGCAGCCATAATGGCCATTGCACTGGCTAATGGAGGTGGAAAACCGCCAGATTGGCAAGACTTTGTAGGTATTGTTTGCCTTCTCGTTATCAACTCGACCATCAGTTTTATTGAAGAAAACAATGCTGGAAATGCTGCTGCTGCACTTATGGCTGGTCTTGCCCCCAAGACCAAGGTATTCATTCTACTATTTGATGAAATAAGATCAACAATCAAGTTTAAAGATCGACTAATCTGCCCTTACTGCAGGTTCTGAGGGATGGTCGTTGGAGTGAGCAAGAAGCTGCAATCTTGGTTCCGGGAGATATTATCAGTATTAAACTTGGTGATATCGTTCCTGCTGATGCTCGTCTTCTGGAGGGTGACCCTTTAAAGATTGACCAATCTGCTCTTACTGGTGAATCACTTCCTGTGAACAAGAATCCTTATGATGAGGTGTTTTCTGGTTCAACTTGCAAGCAAGGTGAAATAGAAGCTGTTGTCATTGCAACTGGTGTGCACACTTTCTTTGGGAAGGCTGCACATTTAGTGGATAGCACTAACCAAGTTGGTCATTTCCAACAAGTTTTAACAGCAATTGGAAACTTCTGTATTTGCTCAATTGCTGTTGGTATGTTGGTTGAGATTATTGTCATGTATCCGATTCAGCACAGGCCATACAGAAGTGGAATTGACAATCTTTTGGTGTTGCTTATTGGTGGAATTCCCATTGCTATGCCAACTGTTCTTTCTGTCACCATGGCTATTGGATCACATAGGCTTTCACAACAGGGTGCTATTACTAAAAGAATGACTGCAATTGAAGAAATGGCGGGAATGGATGTACTTTGCAGTGATAAAACAGGAACACTGACACTTAACAAGCTTACAGTTGATAAAAACTTAATTGAGGTTTTTGCTAAGGGTGTGGATAAGGAGCAGGTTTTGCTTTATGCGGCTAGGGCTTCTAGGACTGAAAATCAGGATGCTATTGATGCTGCTATAGTTGGAACCCTTGCTGACCCTAAAGAGGTTTCTTTCTACCATCTATATCACTATATACAAAGATTAGATTGTTTGTAAAATAATATAATATTTGTAATCATATATGACTTTAGGCACGAGCTGGAATTCGAGAGGTCCATTTCTTTCCATTTAATCCAGTTGACAAGAGAACAGCTTTGACATACATCGATGAGCAAGGGAACTGGCATAGAACAAGCAAAGGTGCTCCTGAACAGGTAAGTATTTTACTTTTTGTATCTATTATATGTGCCTTATGAACCAGTTGGTTACTAAATTCAATCTTTTTGACTCTTTTAATAGATTTTGACCCTCTGTGGGTGCAAAGAGGATATGAAAAAGAAAGTCCATGCAATGATCGACAAATTTGCTGAACGTGGGTTGCGTTCTTTGGCTGTTGCAAAACAGGTCTTCATATTACATCCTTTTTATCAGCTTTCTTCTATGTTTATGTGTTTGAACATGATTACTAACTCTTGTTATTGTGATAAATTTATAGGAAGTGCCTGAAAAAACAAAAGAAAGCCCTGGTGGTCCATGGCAATTTATTGGATTGTTGTCCTTGTTTGACCCGCCAAGGCATGATAGTGCTGAGACAATTCGCAGAGCTCTTAATCTCGGTGTAAATGTTAAGATGATCACTGGTAATTAAACATATCTACAGATCATTGAACAATTATGTTCGTTTTTGTGTTTTGTATATGAATGTAATAATGCCTTTTTATTGTTATATAGGTGATCAACTTGCTATTGCTAAGGAAACCGGTAGACGGCTTGGTATGGGAACAAACATGTACCCTTCTTCTTCTTTACTTGGTGGCCACAAGGATGCATCTATAGCAGCTCTCCCTATTGAAGAGTTGATTGAGAAAGCTGATGGTTTTGCTGGAGTTTTCCCAGGTGAGTGATTATTTTTTATCCTTCTATTATTACTGTAATAGCATTCTTCTCACACTGAATCTTTTGATCTCAATACACAGAACACAAGTATGAGATTGTGAAGAAGCTGCAAGAAAGAAAGCACATTTGTGGAATGACTGGTGATGGTGTGAATGATGCACCTGCTTTAAAGAAGGCTGACATTGGAATTGCTGTCGCTGATGCTACTGATGCTGCAAGGAGTGCTTCTGATATCGTGCTTACCGAGCCTGGGCTTAGTGTCATCATCAGTGCAGTGCTTACCAGTCGTGCTATTTTCCAAAGAATGAAGAATTACACTGTTAGCATCTTTCTTTGTTCCCAGATTGTCAAATTATTTCATAAAATAAGCCTGTTTAGTTTAACATCTTTTTTTTTTGCCTTTTGCAGATCTATGCTGTTTCTATCACCATTCGTATTGTGGTAAGTTGTCTGTGACATTTAAATCATTACAAGTGTGATTTTCATGCTTGAGTTTATTGACTAACTTACATTTAACCCTTTGTAGTTTGGATTTATGTTCATTGCTTTGATATGGAAGTTTGACTTCTCTCCTTTCATGGTTTTGATTATTGCAATCCTCAATGACGGTGAGTTTTCGCTTCCATTACGTTCCATAAAACCAAATCTTTAAACTTAATTTTACTAATTTCTAGTATTGTTTATTAATTGATAGGTACAATCATGACAATCTCAAAGGACAGGGTGAAACCATCTCCGTTACCCGATAGCTGGAAGCTAAAAGAGATTTTTGCCACTGGCATTGTGCTTGGAGGTTACCTAGCATTGATGACAGTCATATTCTTCTGGATCATGAAATCCACCAACTTCTTCTCAGTAAGCAAATAAATGATCTAATGATAATGTTATTTCACTACTACACACAAAAACTAACTCCTGTTTTCTTATTTCCATCACTCGTACAGGACACATTTGGTGTTAGATCTCTGAGAAACAGTGAAGTTGAGATGATGGCTGCTTTATATCTTCAAGTCAGTATAGTCAGCCAGGCTTTAATCTTCGTGACTCGCTCTCGCAGTTGGTCGTTTATAGAACGTCCAGGTCTCTTACTATTGGGTGCTTTCTTAGCAGCACAATTGGTACAGAAACTTAACTCTTTTGTCTATACTAACTGGTTATCATTATCTAACAAACTAACAGCTGTTATAAATATGAAAACTTTCAGGTGGCAACCTTAATAGCAGTGTATGCAGAGTGGGAATTTGCAAGAATCAAGGGAGTCGGGTGGGGATGGGCTGGCGTCATCTGGCTCTACAGCATCGTGTTCTACTTCCCTCTTGACCTTATGAAATTCGCCATCCGATATATCCTTAGCGGGAAAGCGTGGCTCAACTTGCTTGAAAACAAGGTACATTCATTTTTTTATATTTTTTATAAAAATTTAATATATTAATATGTACTTTAAATCCATACTAAACCTGCAATTTCGAAACAGACTGCCTTCACAACCAAGAAGGATTATGGAAGAGAAGAGAGAGAGGCTCAATGGGCTCTTGCTCAGAGGACATTACATGGGCTGCAAGCACCAGAAACATCAAATATCTTTAATGAAAAGAGCAGCTACAGGGAACTGTCTGAAATTGCAGAACAGGCTAAGAGGCGCGCTGAAGTTGCAAGGTATACTGTTTAACTGCATTTCAAGCTAATTAAATAATATTTTTATAAGATTGGTAAATGTTTATAACATTTGTTGACGAACAGGCTTCGCGAGGTGCTTACACTGAAGGGGCATGTTGAGTCAGTAGTGAAGCTGAAGGGGATAGATCTTGACAATATCCAGCAACATTACACAGTGTGAGAGAGCATTGGGAAACAAGTCCTTTTTTTCTTTTAACTTATTACAAGACTAGTAGAAGTTGATAACTCGTGTGGGGAAATGGTGTACTTTATGCTGCTGCAATGTAACCCCCCGAAACTGTTTACTTCTGTTTTTCTAGTGCATTTCCGAGTATTACAGCATATGGTTGTTGCTGCTGCTTTGTGTATGTTTTAGAAAGAATGAAAGCTGCGTAAAGCATTTCCCATAACACATTGTTATAGAAACCTGTTGCAGCATGTGTATCAATGCTCTTATGGAGATTGTTCATGACCAATTTAAGATTATAAGTTCAATCAATCAATTCATGATCATAGTAATGTCAATGTGGAACAATGTTTTCTACAGGTCATAGTCATTTTTCATACATGGGTGGCGTATAAATGTATAAACATCAGATTTCCTACAGTAGTAATAGTTAAGAATGAATGTGTGATTTATTACTTGTCAAACAATATATACCAGAACACATAACAATGTAGGCTAGTATCAATAGGTCCATATATCATGGTCATGTGTGGAAAGAGTTTTCAAATCAGTAATCGACTTGTTATACATTTAACGAATCATTCAAAAGCTCGAGTGTATGTATGAGAAGTAGCGCCTCAACATGGTGTCACAAGAAACTGAGAAATTTAAAAAAATCATGATACATTATCAGATATTGAACAAAACAAAATCATAGATTATTCCATAGTCAGTAACATAGATTCAAATGAATGACATCACAATTATATATTATTACTTGTCAAACAATATATACCGAACACATAACAATGTAGGCTAGTATCAATAGGTCCATATATCATGGTCATGTGTGGAAAGAGTTTTCAAATCAGTAATCGACTTGTTATACATTTAACGAATCATTCAAAAGCTCGAGTGTATGTATGAGAAGTAGCGCCTCAACATGGTGTCACAAGAAACTGAGAAATTTAAAAAAATCATGATACATTATCAGATATTGAACAAAACAAAAATTTTATGCCATAGTCAAACATTCAAATGGACATCACTTATATAACAAGATTTCAGTAGCACATAGATACAAGTACAAACACAACTTTATGAATTGACAGAATCCTAACAGATGACCAATAAGAGCATAACGGCATAACCCATTAACCCTTGTACTGCAATCTGGACTGACATGAGGTAGTTGTATACAATAGAAAAAGGAAAAAGAACATAGTGTGGTCACGCGAGTCTTCCTCTGGAGAGCCATAGGTCGGGCATCACGGTTAACAAAAAAAAGTATGTGGATTCAACAAGTGCATGATATCGATCAGTATCTGTTTCTCGTTTATCAGTGCCGAGTTGAAAGTTCTAGCCTTGCTTTCCATTCTTCACCAGGCTTCAATGTAACTGGCTTTTCAATTGCTGCAGCCTCCACACAAACCATGTGTTTGTAATCATTTTCCCCTAAATCCACAATAGGTTTGGCCTTCCTTTCCCATGGATTCCACACCACTAATAAGAGAATAAACAACACAAGTTTGTTACTTATGCTCTACTTCAAATACATAATCACCAAGAAAGTCAGAAATACAACACTTAAAACCATAAAATGTGAGAAAATCTTAAGCAGAAATCCAAATCTCACCAGCATCAGGAAGCCCATATTTTCGAATGAAAAAAGTTCGCTTCTTTTTATGATCAAGTATTGCAATCTTTTCCGGCGTGCTAAGATAAATCCTGTCAAACTGCATAAACAATTGACATTACATATGCCTAACCATATATATCAATATAATCAAAACTTAGGTAACAAAAGTACCTCTGATTCAATCGTTATCGGATCTTCATGCTCTGTATATCTCGTCCTGTTCTTCAAATTGTCAAGATAATCAAGCTTCTTCAATCCTCTCACTTCAATTTCACTGGAGGAAAAATTATCACAATGTGTTCTTTAAAACAGTAAACAACAATAAATTCTATACACCTACAGCTTGTCATAGGAGACAAACAGGAAGATGTGAAACCAATTTACCTGATATTTGAAACAAAAAAATAGGTGTGATGTGCAAATGTGAATGTAAATGGCTTTCCATCAGAGTCGGTATTTTTGATACAAGATGTCAACACTAAGTCTCCTCCTGGCCTCAGAGTAACCCTCAATCGAAACTCAAATCTACAAATGTACAAACAGTCTAAGAGAAAGTAGAAACTTTAAGTGTATCATAAAAGACTTCATGATCATCTATCAACGATATTCTAGCAGACGAGATTAAGACAGTTTGAAACTTGATCAAGATATACCTGTGAGGCCATATCTTCAAATCTTCTTCAGTGGACTTTAGTAATAAATCAACAAAAACTCCATTGATCACCTCAGATTTAGAAGAAGGTGGATTATTGTCAATTGTCCAGAATCTGTTCCTAGCAAATCCATGTGATTGAAGATCACCTAAGTTTGAGAACTGCATCAAGAAAGATACAAATTCATGATAATAACTTGAATAAATCCTAAATCAGTGATTAACAAGCTGAAATGATGATGATAATACATACTTGAGGAAAGATAACAGGAATTCCACCGCGTATAGGCTTTGGAGGACTAAATATAGCCTGCAAAAACACACAAGTTTCTGGATTATCGAAAGCCGAGGACAAGATACAAAACCAATCAAAAGAGATTAATAAAATTAGAAACTATGTATAGTTGGTACCTTACTACTCATAAGAAGCAACTCTTCTCCTTCCTCATTTTTCCAAGATGCCACATGAGCTCCATACAGATATACCTGCAAGAACACAAACCTTAAACAAATGTTCATATGCTGCAAGATTTAGTTGCAGAGAACATGAAATCTAATTATCTAATCAGGGTTATGTAATTAAGCTCATTTCTTTTATGAACAATGGAACCAATGAACAATGTGTAGACATACAAAACTTAAAGAACATCAAATCTATCTGATCAAAGATTGTAATCAAGATCATTTGTGGTATGAATAGTGGAACAAATTAACAATGTGATGACACACAAATCTCAATCTTGAATAACAATTTGGAGATGGTCAACTTACCTCAACACTACTGCCATGACTTTGACGGAGTATGACTTTATCTAAGCCATTGATGCCTTTAGTGATCTCAACAGATCTGTTATCAGTTGTTGAGGTCTCAGCAATTTCTGAACAAATAATAAGGGCACTAAAGAAGAAGACAGTATGCAGCAGCAATCTCATCATTTGTCTGAATGAAAGAACATATGATACAATCAAGATATGTGTTCTACAAAAAGCCAATATGTGGTCTATTAAGATATGATGAGTTTATCTACTGTTTTTAGTTGACTTTTGAAAGGGGTGTTTGATAAATTGCCATTTGGTGAACGGAGACTTTTGGAGGAAGGTGGATCTAGTCAACGAAGACTCTTTCAATGGTGGATTTTATTGTTTTTTTATATGTTTTTGGAATAGGATATTTGGATTATGAACCCATGTTTATCTCATGTATCAACATCTAGAAAACTTTTAATATTTAAATAGAATGCTATCCTTTGGTAAAGAGTTATATAAACTCTATGTCAACCTAAAGTTATTGAGATAATTTATTACGTTTATAAAAATTGAAAAACACGAAAATTATTATCAGAGAAAATTGCATAAATGGTCTCCTTGATTTGATCAGATTGCACGTTTGGTCCGTAAATTTTAAAATTTAAAAAATCAGTCCAAACTTTTGTATAATAATTGCAAGTTTGATTTTCAAATTTTAAAAAACTAGAGCATTCGCACTATCTTCCACATCTCATCCTTATATTTACATTAATAACACTATTTTTTCAGTATTCTTTTCAATTAAATAATAATTTTTCGTATCTTTATCATTAACTTTTCACTCTTCTCCACTCACAACTACTTTTAAAAATATCAAAAAATTTATTAGGGTTTTACCGTGTTTCCCCAAATATGAAAATGAACACTAATATTTTTTCTTTCATCCACTCACAACCATTTACAACCATCTCTTATAATATATGACACACACTTATATAAAAATGGGAAACATACTATGAATGTTTTTACAAAGTTAGTTCAAACTTTTATGTGAACATTGTATTTTTTATTCTAAATTTTAAATTTAACAGTTAGTTCAACTCTTATGAGATGCATAAAAATTAAATGAATTTAAAGCTAGGGACTAAAAGTGTAACGACTACATAAAAATGTGAACGAATGTTGTAATTTTTAAAGTTTGGGAACTAAACACGCAATCTGATTAAATTATAGGGATCATTTATACACTTTTCTCTCTAATTATTATTTTATTGGATTTTATTTGTGTGGTCAAACTTAGAGCAATTTCAAAAATTAAGCATGACTTATGTGACCACAAGTTCATGTGCGAGCTTTTACTTGCATATCATTTGATAGGGAAAGACGAAAGATATTTGTAAGGTTATTTGATATAATAATTATTTGTTTTGAATATGAATTATGTTTGTTTCTATCATTTTGTTTACTTTTATTGATAGGCTAGTGTAAAAGAGTACATGACCATTTAAAAAAGATCGTACTTTAAATTCTGACAACAAATACGTTAGAAGTTTGTGTAGTTTAGTAGTTGTAATAGATGTACGCGTGAACGCGGTTCTTAGAAAAAAAAAACAAAGAAAGAAAAGATATTCTATCACTTTTTCTAGCCACTTGCTAGTGGGAGTATTTTATTTCTATTTCGGTTTTGTTGAGTTTTAAATAACATCATGGTTAAAAAAAAATAAATAAATAAAAAAAACAAAACTAGTTTGTGTTACTTCGTTTGACAACTAAAACAAATAAACATATCTAATAAAGTTTCACTCGAATAATAGGATCTAGAGAAAATGATATGAGGACAAACTTTACATCTACCTAAAGAAGTATACCGAAAGAAATAACTTAGATATACGAAAATAAATAGAATGAAACTTACAAGACATTGCATTATATATAATATATTCGTGTGTAGTAAGGTGCGCTTTCTTAATGAAGTATGCTAGTGGAGAAGCTTGTATGCGCCAAGTCTTTCTTGGTGGTACACCATAAAAAACATAATTTCTTTATATTAGACATGGACTTTTTGTATGCTTTTTCCTTTTTAGATATATAGTATTAATTAAACTCATGCGTTAAAAACATAAGCTTTTTGAAATAGCAACAATGACTATCCGATTTCCATTTTTCATACATATGCGAATAATAAAACATATGCTTCTCCACACATGAATTTTGATGGAAACAGTAATAATAAACGAGTAAAAGTAAACACGAAACTCTTAGTAGTGCATGTAGACTATTTTCTTAAAATTACGAAATAATCTAAGTGGACGTTTGGTTGGAAGAAATAGAATGGAATGGAATGAAATTGAGAAACTAGTATAATTTTCAAGTAAAATTGTGTTTGAGTGAGCAATTAAAAGTAAACCCAAGGAATGTTTCACCTCAAATTCCTTGGGTGGGATTTCAAAATCCTTTCACCTAGAGAGGGAATTTGAAATCCCACAACAAGGGAATTTGAGGTGAACATTCTCTTGGGTTTTACATTCATTACCCACTTAACATAATTTTGCTTGAAAATTATACTAGTTTCTCAATTTCATTCCATTTCATTCCATTCCTTCCAACCAAACGCCCTCTTAGTAGTGCATGTAGACTATTTTCTTTAAATTGCTATAACAAGATCACATATGGGATAACACATTTTGAAAGATAATTACTTTATGGTTTTCTCTAACTAAGAATCTAATTACTATGTTTGGCTAATTTATTGAAGTGTTAAAAATGTTGATATAAACAAATTAAGATTCCCTATAGATCTTATTGAAGTTCACTTAGTCGCGGTCACAGCTCATTGATCATTAGCCCAGCCATGCGCAGCTCAAGCTCACCAGCCACGGGTCAAGTCGTGTTCAACTCTGCCTTTGATTTTGGTCTAGTTCACTATAAGTACACGTTCTTTTAACTTCTTTTTTAGTAGTGGGTAATCTTTGATTTGGTTGTGGTAACTTATTTTTAGCTTAGTGAATAGTTTTTTTTAGCAATTATTTGCAGTTTTTTCCTTCGCTATTTCATGTCATCGGTGGTAGCCTTATCGTTCAAGTTGTTCTAGTTTCATTTCTAAAAATACATACAACTTTGAGTGTGAGTTGTGTGTTCTTTTCACATACCTACTTTGAGTTAGTCGCAGTTTATCATCTTCCACTTTAACAAAATGGTATCAGAGCATAGGTTTCATGGTTGATCTTTAAGTAGTAAATATGAAGAAACTCAACAATCAAAAATACAATTCCTAGGCTACTTCCATCAGTTCATACTTAGAAGGCTAGATTTGTGGGAGGTTGTTAAGAGTGCTAGAACTGTACTACCAATGAGAAGATGCAATGGATTCTAAAGACACGATTAAAAACGCAATGCTAGAATGTATCAAGGATTCAGCCACTCATAAGAAGAATGTAGAGGCCTCAAAAAGAATGTAGAGGCCTGGGTTGCAGTGGCTCTTATCGCTCAAGACGTTGATGCCATTGCATTTATAAGCGCAACCAAGCCAGATTTCAACAATGTTGTTGAATGCATTCATGGACTCCTATTGTTTTTATCACATTGTAAGTGAAAAGGAGAACAAAATCATACCTGTAGTAGCGTGTTCGTCATATCCAGAGGACAATATTCTAATTAAAGGTTATCTTTTGACAAGAAAACCAACGCCATGAAACCTATAACCTATTCATATTCTGTGTGGGCTTTCTAAACCAGATCAATAAAATCAAGAAGCTTAAAAGGAAGGATTTTCAGTCATTTAAAAATTAGCACAGATCAAAATCATTACATATAAGCGGGGCCAACTAAAGAATGCACATAGGCTTTTATACACATGATATCAATACCAAACAACTATAAGTTAACACGTTCATTCCAAAAGGATGGAGGAAGCAATGGAGCGTCATACTTTTTCCCATGCTTACAAATGACCGATATGGTTGGATGCCATGCACTTAGAAATTGCCGGCACTCCAACAATACTTGGTGTTAGTGTCTGCGCGTTTTTTCTCGTGCTAACTTTGTTGGGTGTAAATGGATTTGCAGGATCAAGTGTAACAATAAAGGTTTTGTTGGTATGTATAAACCTTGGCTTTTTGCTAAGGGTTTTCATAGGACATAGGGTCTTGATTATGTTGAGGCATTATAAATCTCGATCGTCAAACCCGTCACTAGTAGGCTAATTTTATTTGTTGTTTTCTCTCTTATTAGGTTCTCAAACAAGTCAATATAAAAAATGCTTTTTCTCCACAATCATTCATAAAATTTCAAATACGTAATTGGGACATGCTTATATTTACCTATATTTTGATATAGATTTTAAACGAAACTAACCCCGGCTAAATCTTTCTACTTTAATAAAAGGGTAACTTAGGATGACACGTGTGAGCACCACATTTCATCTCACCAAAATTTTCCCGCTTCTCTCTCCTATTAAATAATTACCTTAATTACCAATAATATTATTTAAACCTTTTTTGAATAAAAATAGTTTTTTAATAAATTAAGAAAAAAATCTTTTTATTGATGTTATTTCTAAAAAATAAATTTTTATAAAACATCAAACTTTTTAAAAATTAATGTTTTTAAAAAGTAAATTTTTTATAAACCAAAAATAATTAAAATTAAATATTTTAATAAGAATTTTTTTAATTTTGAATATGATTTGTTTTGAAACAAAATAGTTTTATTATGCTTAATATTTTATTTGTTAAACTCGTGTAATACATGGGTTTACTATAGCTAGTATAGTACATATTTCATTTTTTCACGAAGATGGTATCGCTGCAATGCATGGGTTAGTGACGGTTTCGTTTTTTAATATAAAGTTACCAATGTATTCAATGAGGTATGTGTTTCATTTTTCTTACATTTATTGCGCAAATACGTAACCACGTTTCGACTTGTTTATTATATTTTGTATGCTTTGTAGTTGCTATCATATTTTGCTTGTTGTAGTTGTTAAATAATACGCATAAAACTATTATGGTAGAAAAAGAAAATGTACGAGAAAATCTCAACGGCTATCTTTTAGCAACCTAACACGTATTACTGATACGCTTGGGTATTGATACGAGAAGGGTAACTACTTATACATACCCAACGGGCCAGTGTTGGGCCGGGTACGATACATAGTTTTATAATCAAAATGTAAGACTAAAATTACCAATATCCATTCCAAACTCATCCCATCTCATCCCTATTTAGCATTGGAGGCATATTAGAGCAGTCCCGAACTAATCTGCATTGTTTGTACATGTACTCGGTAATGAGTTTCTGTTTTAATCGGGTTCGGGTTCGGGCTTGGGATCGGAAAAAAATACAGGAAATCCGACATTTAATTACCGAACTGATTAAAATATTAAAAAACCTAAAACATACCGGATGGGATTATAGAAATCACATTTAAATATAAATATTTTGATTCACCATTTAAATTATAAATATTATAAACTTCCACTATTCTTCACAATTAAATTGCTGTTGCCGTTTGCCTTCATCTTCACCATCAATTCAATTGTTGCTTGCCTTCACCTTCACATCAATGCAATCGTTGTTGCTTATCATTTATGAACATTCTCATCTGGTCAAATTTTCAAAACAACTTGCTTTTTACTGTTTTAAATGGAACCTGTTATGATCAAAACATAATGCTCCAATTAATCATCTTTATAATCATAATCCATGCATATCAAATTTTTTTCATACTTGCAATAACTACTTTCTAACATCACCATCGTCATATTCAAGATTTAAAATTTTTCAATAAGTCAACAAGTTAAAATTTTACAAACCTAATAAAACAAAGGTGGGTCGTTTCAGAATCATAAACCATGCCTCATTAAACATTAATCAATAATTTAATTAGATTTCTAAAGTCTGTCTTTCTTTTAAAATATGTGCGTACTTTTTCTAATTTATTTGCATTATATTATAATTGGTTCTTGTTTGTTGATTTAGAATAGATGACCCGGCCAGTGAACGCTGAGCAACTATCAAGCGATGAATCTGACAAATGAGAGAAATGAAAATCAAAACAACCTGCTAAAAACAAACCCGGAATAAAAGAAATAAAAGTAAAGCATGTTGTTCTCCGTATTGTGTTGAATTTGAAAAGTACACCTGAAAGTTAATGGAACAACGGGACTGAAAAAACATCTTGAAACATACAAGAAATACTCTTAAAAGTTTAAGGGTCAAACAAACATATTGGTGAAGAAGAATGATAATATTGGGCCCGGAACTAGTGAAATTAAAACACAAAAATTTAGTGTTGAAAATAATAGATATACCACTGCTGTGATAATCATACTAGATGAGCTTTCATTTACAACAGTGGAGCACGAGGCTTTAGGAGACTCATGGAAATCATATGTTCGAATTTTAAGATACCAAGCAGCTATTTTATTTCTATTATAGCTATAAACTATTACTTCTTTTTATTTGTTTAAAATCATTATGCATTAAAAATATGAATCAAGTCTATAATTTTAATGGATTGCGCGGAGATCTATTTAAAGGAAAAAGGAAAGTTGAAGGATTTTTTTTTTTTTTTTTTTGCAAGGAGTAAAGCCAAAGTGTGTCTAACCACCGATATTTGGACATCTATTCATAGAATAAACTACATGTAAGCCACAACACACTTCGTTGATGACAACTAGATATTACACAAACGTATTATACATTTTAAGCCGAGATTCAGTCACAAAGGAGAAGAAATTGCTAGAATATTACTTCAATGTCTAAGTGATTGGGATATTGATCAAGTCGTAACAATCATTACTAATAAAGCATCGTCGAATGACACCGCAATGGTGTCTCTTAAAGGTAGATTACAAAATCTTTTGTTAGATGGAAGATATTTACACATCTCTTGCATGGTTCACATTATCAACTTGATTGTAAAAGATGGGCTACATGAAAATAACTACTCGGTTGATCGTATACAAAATACAATTCGATATATCAGATGCTTTTCTAAAAGACTAGATATATCAAGATTGAAAGTATGGAAATATTGTCTTTAGATATCGCTACTAGATGGAATTCCACATATGAAATGTTAAATACAGCCTAGAAATTTAAAAAGGCATTTCAAGCTTATGATTTGATAGACCCTAGTTTTTCAAAAAAATTTGGTTGATCTTCTCATGATTACGGATTAGCACTTTGCCAGACAAATGATAAAAGTGTTAGAATTGTTTGCTCATGAAATAATGTACGCTCCAGCATCGACAAAGGTATTTTGTTAATATTTTATTTCACAATTATTACTCTCTTTTTTGTTTATACGTCTTTAAATAATTAACCATTAAACAATATATGTGTGGAACACGTGACTAGTAATCAATTCTTTACTGAATCAATGGATATTGAAAAACATCCCCATTTGAAAATTTGTGTCATTGCATATGAATATAATAGTATATTTACAGTTGAAAAAAAAGGACGAAATAGTACATGACATTAAAAAAAAGGTTGAGGCCGTGCTTAAATGTATAACAGAGGAACTTAAGATACTTTTGAGCAGTAGAAAATAACTTATGAAAGCATAAGCTCAAATAAGGTTAAAAAACGTTGAAACTTTTTCATACTAGTGTATAGCACTGGTGTTCTACATTCCCTTTTTATTGTAGCATATATTAGTTTTAGTGTCTTAGTGTTTCATCTTATAGTCTAGAAATTATGTATGTATCTCGTCTTTGTGATCCTTTGCTGAGGGTAAGAAAAAACAAAGCAAATAGAGATATATAGACATAATATTTTCTCTTTTAAATTTTCTGTTTGCAGATTCATGATAATTAACTTATTCACCTTAGATAGTCCATCGGAACAAATTGATTTTACCCAAAGCTAACATATTGCTTTACAGAGTTTCGAACATAATTCTCTCAACCTGTGTTAGTTTAGACTAACCACGCGAACCTCTATCAATACTTTATCCTTTGAGTTAGAGAAAATTACATAAATAATTCCATAGTTTGATCATTTGTAATTTTGATCCGTATGTTTTAAAAATTACAAACTTAATATAAACATTTGGTAGATGGTCGTAGGTTTAGTCCACACCATTACTGTCCGTTCGATTTTTAACGATGTCCGGACTAAATTCGCAATATAATCAATTGACAAGGAACATTTGTATAACTTTCTCTAAAATTAAAAAAATTAAATAACCAAATCAAAAATGAAATCAATTTATAGAAAAATTTTATTATAATTATTTTAGAAATGTCCACTTTTATTGACCTTTTGTAAATTCTATTATTTTTTTAAACGTTTATAATTTTTATGTATGATATTAAATTTTTATAAAAATTGCACCATAAAAATAAGCGTTTTTAAATCTTTAAAACGAGTATAGTATTGATGTATAAAATTTAAATAGTTTTTCTTAATTTATTAAGCTCATATCTCAACATTGTATCTTTTAGTGTAGTTTATTGTGTCTTTTAGTTAATTATTGTGTTTTTTAAATACTATTATGTTTTTTAAAAATGATAAATTAAAAAAAAAATATAATGATGGAATAACATTATTGTGTATCTCTATTATGTTAAACACAATAAGAAAGTAACAACTAATTAATCTTATACATTAAAAATAATGACAAAATAACATAATGTCTCATTATGTTTTTTTATCGTCGTTTTGTAATTTTAAATACTATGAGTTTTGAAATTTACATTGGTGAAATAAAATCATTGTGTACTTCTAATTGTAAAACACTATGATAAATAACAATACGTTTATATTATGTATAAAAAATAATGATAAAAGTAGCACCTTGTATCATTTTTAAAACTATAAGTTTTGATAAATACATTTGTGAAAGCATATTATTATACACTTCTAATTGCAAAATATAATGATAAATAACAAGTTTATGTAATCTATAGAAACAAAGACAATAATAACACAAAATTATCTAAAATGTAAAATACAATTATAAATACATATAACAAATGATGTAAAATATATTACACAATGAACGTATATGACATAATGAGCTAATGTATTTGACCAAAATGTCATTCTATTTAAAACAATAAAAAGACACGTGTCAAACACATAATTTTATTTTTATTTTTTAGATTAAATACCATTTTTACTATAACCCTACCATCATATTTGTTGATTCTTTTTTACGTAAAAATACTATTTTATTTCTTATTTTTAAAATTTTTGTTAACGCTTTTTTTTTTTTTTTTTTGCTTTTTAACTTTAATTCACTTTTGAAGTTTAGTTTAATTTTTTATCTTTGTTTTGAATTTTTTATAACTTTTATACAATGTTATTTTTAATTTTTATTAAAATTTTAATTTTAAAAACATTTATCTGGTTTTTCATCTTTTTATTTGATTTTTAAAATTTTTATTTAGTATTTTATTTGATTTATTATTTTTTTTTAATTTTAGATAAAATTGCTCAAATGATTCCTATAGTTTGATCATATTACAATTTTAGTCCGCACATCATTATAAATTAATAAACACTAATGGTGGAGACTAAATTTACAACCATCTATTAAATTTTTTTGACTGCGTTTGCAATTTTTAAAACTTAAGGACCAAAACTTACAATACGGTCAAACGGTGGGGACTATTATTGCAATTTTCCTTGATTTATTTGTGTAGGGCCAGTCTTGAGGAGGAGTGGCCGCCTAGGGCCCGATTTCCTCGGGGGTTCGAGTTTTTTTATATATTTATATTATATATTTACATATATCTTTTTAAAAAAAACCCTATACATTAACATTTTTTATTTTAGCCCACTACCATTTATCCATTACTAAAATTTAACCCATTTTAAAACCCAAATAAATAAATAAACTTGCAATTTGTGGTGAGTGCGGTAATAGAAAAATTAGAACATAGAAGGTCAGGGCGGTCGATCGATCGAAGTATGGTCTCGTCTTTTTCTACTTAGGGCCTAAAATTATATATATATGTTATTGACTATATAATATAGGTATTCGTTTTTCCTACTTGTCCAAGGCCCAAAAGTTTTGAAAATTCTAGGGGTCGGCCCTTTATTTGCTACAACGATATGGAATCCGAAGACCCTCTTCATTCATCGCTGTGAAGTAGCAAAAGAATTATAAGATGATCACCGATTTATTAATTTTAACATTTTTTAAGAAAAAAAGAAAAAAGGTTATATGTTGATCTCAGGTAAATGCTTTGCTTCTGTATTTCCTAAGAAGTAATTTAATTACGTAATAATGATCGTACAACTATGAATCAAGTCTTGTACGTATTAACTAAAATGAATGGGAGTTATGACTTCTAAATACTCTTTAACTAAACTTTGACTTCTATTATGGATAGTCAAGAATGTAGGATGCGTCAAAGCATAAGTAATTATGTTTTGGTTTCATCTCATAATGTAATGTAACGCAATACAACTTTAAACACATTCTCATATTATTACAATTAATTATTGTTATAGTTTTGTTCCACATTTACTTAAGGCTAGCTCCTAATCAATTAATGCATAATTAATTATGATTGTTTTGCTATTGATCTATAAACCATATTCCATCTTCACTTCTCTCCCCACCATATAGTTTACATCTTTCCTCATTATATTCAAAGCATAGAAGCTTTGCTTCTATTTTCGCCATTTTCACTAATAAACGATTTTTTTTTTCATCATTCGATATTATGAATGAAGAAGAGAGATGCAATACAACACTTGGTCTTGGGATTGGGGTTGTAGGGATCAAAAGGGAGAAGCAATCAAAGAGCAAGATCAAGAGGAAGTTTTGGTTGGATCTTTCATTGCCTCTTCATCCGAAGATTGAAGCGAGTGATCATGATTATAAGAATGACGATGATAAAGATGATCAAGATTCTTCAAGCTCTAAAACTATTGATGATCAAGAAGACGAAGAGCAAAGGATAAATAATTGTAATAACAATGGTGACGGATCAAGAAAGAAGCTAAAACTCACAACCATGCAAACTACGTTGCTTGAAGATAGCTTTAAAGTCCATAGCACCCTTAATACGGTATACACTTGCCTATGACCTATTTATATTTATGACAATACGTTTTACATTGATATGTTAAAGTTTACGCTTTTTCTTTGAGTAAATTGTGTGATACATGAAGTTTGATCAAGTTTAATGGTTGATTGCAGGGCCAGAAACAAGAACTAGCAAAGAAGTTGAATCTTCTTCCTCGGCAAATCGAAGTTTGGTTTCAAAATAGAAGAGCGAGGTTTACTCTTTTACTTTAGCATGCCCACCCAAACACATGCGCACACATTAGTTGAACTAGATACACTATTCATAAAGCAAACTTAAATTGAACATATTTATTTGACGTGTAACCATTAAAATATGAAAAGTTTGTGACACCTTGTTGTGACACGGCCAAAGCTTTTTAGATGAGATCATAAGTTCAATTAACAACTAAGGCAAGTCATGTTTTTTTAAAGAAACTTATCTTTTATATATGAAAAAATCGACAAATTCTGATGACCGAGGGTCTGGGAACCCTATTGTCCATCCGTTGTTATCAGTTGGAGAATGTTAGATCCAAACATATATGTTATTCAAATATATTCCATTCCTACATAAGTATAACATTTAATCTTTTAGAACTTGATTCCTTTGGACTTTATAACATATCTCTTATGGGTTCTCATGATCAAAATTCAAAGTTGCATACCCATATCTAACTTATACTGTTATTCATCAAATTCTATATAGTAATACTCTTTTCCTTGATAATTTCAATAATAGTTAATTTGCTTGGTTTTTTTATTGATGATCATACGGGGACAGGACAAAGCTGAAGCAAATTGAAAAGGAATGTAAGTTGTTAAAGACATGTTGTGAAACCCTAAACGACGAAAATCGTAGACTGAAGAAAGAGTTGCAAGAGATACGTTGCTCATTAAAGTTTGATCATCATTATCAACCAACACCTTTCTTCTTGAGGTATCCCACCACTGCAACGGTGCATCATTCGGGCGATAAGACTGGAAAATCCGGTGAAGATAAGAAGACCTTCACCGTACTTAATGGTGGAAACATGGACCAAATGCGTGATAATAGTAATTAAAGGATTGCTACGTACAAGTGCTAAATTATTGTAGGGTTAATATACAACGGCTTTGATGATTGTTATTAATAAGTAGGGTTGCTTTAGGGTGTTAGGCAAACCCTAACTAATCAATTACTTATGATTATGTTGTCATGAGCCACCCCTACAAAATTAGGGTTAAAGATTTCAATATGCGTTCATAATGATGTAGAAATGATGAGGTTCGATCAGTCTTGTTAAATAAACTGAAGCTAGTCATTGATAAGTATTTGTTTTTTTCAGTTACAAACAATGAGACCTTTTTACTTTTACTTTTGTTTCATTTTTTTACAGCCATTAAATGAAAATTTTTACTTTTGTTTCAATTAATAGTATAATTACACCAATGGTTCCTATCCATGTTTTGATCCCAAGTTAGAGCTGAAATTTGATTCTATGGTATATTTTAAAAATTGATGTAGTATATAAAAATAGTAGAAAATCATATAATTATATGAAAATCGAATAAAACCAATAAAAGCATTCACATAATTTATATATGTGTATATATATATATATATATATATAGAGAGAGAGAGAGAGAGAGAGAAAGTTGCATTACAAAGTGATTTTTTTGTGTGAATCGTACGAAGTTAACATGCAAGAATAAACCTTACTGGTAGAATTATAACGCAAGTGTAAGAATTAATCACGCAAAAATAAAATTATCACACAAAGGTATAATTATTACTTAAAAAGATATTTTTGCATGATAATTTCATCAAAGTGTGATAATACCACGCGAGCGTATCCATTTTGCGTAATTATTATTTATTCTTGCGTAATTATTACTTGTTCTTGCGTGATAATTTCCCCCTCAAACTTCGTACACTACATACGAAATAACACTTTGTATACTAACCATCCCCTATAATATATATATATATTATATATAATAAAAGAAGTTTTTTTATTACACATAGCTCCATTATAGGGCTTCTAAATCTTATTTTTCCGCTTCTCTCTCATAATAAATAATTGTATTAACTATTAATAATTTTATTTAATTCATTTTAAGATTTTTTTTATAAATTAAGAAAAGAGATCTTTCTATAAATATAATTTTTAAATAAACAACATTTTTATAATATAAGAATTTTTTCTAAAACATCAATTTTTTTAAATAAGAAATATTTTAAACTTGTGTCTTTTTAAAATAAATTTGTTTAATGAACAAAACTAATAATTAAAATTCAAACTTTCATCAGAAATTTTTAAAAATAGTATTTTTAAAAATGTTTTGTTTTGTAACAAATATTTAAAAATACTTTAAAATAAAAAAATAAAAAAATAAAAATAAAAGTTTAAAAAATAATATCATTATTTTATTATTTAAATTTAAAGTCATAATATACGTGATACTAACCTAGTGTGTGTGTGTGTGTATAGGCTTAGGTTCAAATGAAAAATAAAAGAAATTATATAAACCAATAAATCAAATCTCCACATTTGATTTATAAAGGTGAATGACTCATATTTGTTTGACTTTTTGTACACTTATTTTAATAAAATTACAACTTTCTATTATTTTATTTAAAAAATATGAGTCATCAATCTTCATAAATTAAAAATGCAGATTTAGTTTATTAGTTTACATAATTTCTCTTGGTTTTCATTTAAACCCAACCTATATATATATATATATATATATATATATATATATATATATACACTAGGTTAGATACCTGTGTAATACATGGGTTGAAAATATAAAAACTATATAATTCATAAATGTATAAATATTTCGTATGATTAAATAACGTATTACATAAAATAATAAAAAATAAAAAATTGCATTTTCAAGTTATATATATTCGAATACTTCTTTGGATAATATAACATATAATTGACCCGTGTGAAATAAAAACCTATTGTCTTAAATTGAAATTAACCCAAACTATATAAATATATCAATAAATGTTTTTTAAACTTTTTTTCAATTAAATCTTATTTTACTATAAAAGTATGTATAATTCAAAATAACATATGATTACACAATTTAGTTGATAATATAAAAAATATATATGAAAATACAAAATCAATTATTAATTTAGTTTCTTAAAATAAAAAACTTAACTAAAATAATATAATAGTTTAAACGGGAAAATTTTTTTGAGAAGTAACAAGAGATTGTCATGTGGCATCATAGTTACTCTTTTATTATATACTATATATATATATATATAGGAGAGGGTTTCTGAGAAAACCAATAGTTATGTGAAAACCAAAGAAAACCACGAAAAAAAATAACATAATTCATAACTTATTTGTTATTTTAATTGTTAAAGTGTTATTTAAATATTTGGTACATATATATTGAGTATACATACGAGAATGAAAAGTCTTACGTATACGTAACATTATGTCGAATAAAAAATGGTTACGTATATGTAACCTATGTATGAAGTATATGTAAAAGCATGCTACGGTGTTCATTTAATTTATACCTTATTTATATATTCTCACAGACATATATAAATGATAGTGATAAAAGAATTTATAAATTATGTGATCGAATTCATTTGTTTTCTTTAATTTTCTTATAACTTTGTGGTTTTCTTAGGATCCCTCCTTTATATATATAAGGTCAGGATCTTTTCAAAACTCATAAATATTGCGAGTACTGCGAGAACTAATCCTAACCATTGATTAATATAGTTTTTATTTTTAATTTAATTTATTCATAAAGGGTATTGAGGTAATTTTATATTTAACAATTGCTTTCCTGTTTTTTACTCCTTTAATTGAAGTACTTTTTAATTAAATCATTGAGTAGATTATCAATCTCACAAATATCTATTCTTTAAATATCTAGTTTTCATCTCCATCGAAGTTTCATCCTCAAACAAAAATTAGTTCACCAGATCCCATCTAATCAACCTCTTCTAACCAAAATTGAGTGAAATCGGTTGTGGATTATCATATTCAAATCAAAATCGTAGAACTTCTGAATGAAAATCATATCTATTAAGAAACACTCATCTCTAAGCTGTTTGAAATCAATTGCAGGTCATTCATATATAAATCGACTTGAACTCGGGCAAATTGGAGGAAAACAAATAGCTATTGTCATTGAGCCAAACCTCATCTTTTTGTCAAGCTTTGTTCTTCATATAGTTATAACTAAAGAATTACAACTTTAATAAATTCAAATATAAATTTTCTTTAGTTTTTTTAAACAATAACTTTCTTACATAATATAATATAAATTTGTAAAGATTTAAAGTCATGTACATGTGCAATTACTTTGTTTTGATTTAATATTATTAGAATCGGATCGGACGACAAACCGTTCACCTTACTGGTTGGCTGTTTGATCCTATCGAATTGGATTTAAGAGCCAAACAATGTCATAATTATATGTGTATATTATATATAGTTATATATATAATTTAATATCAGTATTTTATATGTATAGTTTATAGTTATATATAAACCTCAATGATAATCTGTTGTCCAACGCTTGGATTCATCATGCGACTCACCTGTTAAACCCATTAAATTCTAAAGAGTTAAAAATAATAAAAAATATTAAAAATCTTGTCCAACTTGATTCTTGGTTCCTTGTCCTACCATCAAACCGACTGATTTTTGGGCTACAAAATCAATTGGGGTAGATCGGATTGGTTGCCCTTTCGAATACCTATCTGATCCGGGTCAAACAACACTGCTTCCAACTATTTGCTTGGTGATTTTTTTCTATTTTATATATATGAGCTTCACTTGTCGTTAAAAAACCGCAAAAGTTCAATAACAACACTTTATTTAATATAAAGGCTAGTCTAGTAGTAAAGGTCTCATCTAGTAAGTGTTATAGTTCAAGTCTCACTTAAGTCACAAAGTATATTTAAATTTTAGTAATATTAAGCTAGTGCCATAAAAAGTCTTTTTTTTAACGATTCATTGAAACTACCTCTAATACCCGAGTGAGTTTTTTTAAAACCAGATGCTAACCGCGTATATTAATTCTAACATTTCAAAACACCATAAGAAAAACACATTATTTTTGGATAAATCATTTTGAGTTAGATTTAAACCTAGATTATAAAAAACAAGCACAAATGACATACCTTTTACGCTGTCAAAAAGAAATTACCAGAAAGGAATCTAAAGGATGAACAAGAAGGATGTTTTGAGATTCTAAACAGTTCCTCATCTGCCTCCCACTGATGCTCTGTCGCCAAAATTCCAAAATCTTTCACTTTCCCCTGATTACTCTATTCGCAATATCCTTCTTCCTCGATCCTCACCCATTTCTTCATCTGCCGTCTTCAACAAAAAGACACCTTTTTTCTGTCAATTACGTCTCATCTCCATCCACCATTCTTGGACTTATTACACTTTGAAATCTCCGATAATCGGTCATGTCTTCTTCAATCATCTCCCTTTTGTCGTATCGCATCCCCTTTTGCTCTTTTGTTCTCAGTATTCCAAGACAAACAAAAAAGCAAAGTTCTTGGAGTTGTAGAAGACGCTTTCTCAAATTACCCGTCATTTTATTTCTGCTAACGAGGGATTGGGGGAAACAGAGGGTGTAAACATCGGAATAAGAAGACATGTGTCGTCTACTTCAAGGTATCTATCGTGATTTTGTTTATATCTTCCTACTTGAATGTGGGATTGTGTTTTCTTAAGAGTTTTTCATTGAGGGCTTTCAACAAACACCTGGTGTGCATGGATGAGATAGAATAGCATTTGATTCACTTGGTCTTCAAGGGTCTTAAATTGGGGATTTGATGTTTGAGGGAATTAGTTCTATGAAACTGATGGAAAATGATCTTGTGTACCTTTGGTTTTGTTTTGTATATTGAAAGTAGTGTAAAAATAACATATTCTAGCATAATTGCAGTTTATCAGTATAATCTTTTTGGTTGGTTACTAAAGATTATGTATAGCTTATAAACACTGCATATCATGTTGGTGTGAAGTAATATGAGCATGTTAGAGTGTTAAAGAATGCCCATTTGTTTATATGTATAAAAGATGGTTAATTGATAACAGCACCATAATATCCTTGTGCAGAAGAACCTGTGTTACTTGATCAACAACGCTCATATACAAAGCCCCACAAAGTGCGCTTATTCTTTTTGGTAGGAGGCTTAATCTTGTTCCTAATTTTGTTAATTCTTATTTTGGCCTTCCGGAAATTTATCAGACCAGCACAGCTAGGACAGTGTGTTAAGCGAAAAGACAGCTGTAAAGGTTATTTGCTTTATCTCATTATAGTTTGTGTAATCTACCCTTTGTTAAGCTTAAGGTGGACCCTGTGATGAAACTTCATATTAGTTGGTTAAAACTCTCTTACGAATTGCAGCGGCGAAAGATTATTTTAATGGGAAACTTGAGACGATTAGCTATTTTAGCTTTCGAACATTAAAGGTAGCATCTAAGAATTTCCACGAGTGTAATCTTCTCGGGAAAGGTGGATTTGGCCCTGTTTATCGAGTATGTTGCCTATAAATCTTGTTGATTAATACCTAATTATAGATGATTTAAAGAATCATTATTTGGCTCGTAGGTGCTTGAAGCTAATGTTATGCATGAATTGATGCGCTTTTTATAGGGTAAATTACAAGATGGGAGGCTGGTAGCTATAAAGAAACTATCTTTTGAAAAATCACGTCAAGGTGAGCCGGAGTTCCTTGCAGAGGTGAGGATGATCACAAGCATACAACACAAGAACCTTGTTCGCCTTCTTGGTTGCTGCTGTGAGGGACCCCAAAGGATACTTGTATACGAATACATGAGGAACAGGAGTTTAGACCGTATTGTTTATGGTATACACGTTAAACTCCATTTCTAATATCTTAAAATAGATTTGTGTTTGTTTTTGTGATCTTTCCGTTGACTCTATAAATAGGCAAAAGCAACCAGTATCTGAACTGGAAGACTCGGTTCCAAATTATTTTGGGTATTGCTCGTGGTTTGCAGTACTTACATGAAGAATCACACCTCAGGATTGTACATAGAGATATTAAAGCCAGCAACATTTTACTTGATGGAAATTTTCAGCCAAAAATTGGAGATTTTGGTCTGGCCCGATTCTTTCCAGAGGATCAAGCTTATCTCAGCACCACATTTGCTGGAACGTTGTAAGTGTTAGCATTTAAAAAATGAACGATCGTAGTGAGTTTTGTAAGTTTTCGAATACAATTTTAATGATATATGTTCATGCTTTTGCCATATGTAGAGGTTATACAGCCCCTGAATATGCCATCAGGGGTGAGTTGTCTGAAAAGGCTGACATATACAGTTTTGGAGTTGTGGTTCTCGAGATCATTAGCTGCAGGAGAAATACTGATCTTACACTATCGTCAGAAATGCAATATCTCCCAGAATATGTAAGCCATTTACATCTTGTTAACAATATTAACATTTATGTTGTCTAGCTATATAATAAAAGCCATAAGGCAGCAAGAAGAAATTAGAAACCTACTTATCAAAAGTACTCGGGGTAGGCTAAAAATCAAACCCAAAGAAAGCTCAGTTTTATATAAAACTTTACATATTTATGGAATATTTTTTTACAAAGAATTTAGTTATTATTCATTTGATTCAAAAAGTGACAATCATGTATTTCACTCCTGTGTTGATGGTCATTCTCTTGGACATTAGAAACAATGCATCAGTTTTTAAAGAGCTTTTAGTTTGCAAAGACAATCTTTATTGAATAGTTTACATGTTTCATGACACAAGGCGTGGAAGCTGTATGAGAGATCGAAATTGATTGATCTAATAGATCCAAGAATGCAGAAAGATGGTTTTTCAGTGAAGGATGTTATGAAAACAATTCATGTGGCTTTATTATGCCTTCAGCCTCTTCCAGACATGAGGCCAGCCATGTCAGAAATTGTGGCGATGCTGACTTGGAAGGTCGAGATGGTAAAGTCACCAATAAAACCAACCTTTTTGGACCGTAGAAGACGGACAAATGATGAAAATGTATCATGGGAGACCATTTCCAATGACTTTCCTTCTCCTCTGGAAACCGAGTCCCCTTCATTGACTCAACCTCCAAATTCGCGGGAATACGAAGTCAAAGGTGAAATTATTGTTTAAAATTGTTGGTTTAGTCATTAAAGATTTACTAAACATATGCAAGTGTGATAGTTCTAGTGAATTATCCTAAACAAGTTTTATTATTTGAGGAACTCTGGGGTGAAGTGGTGAACCTCGTTCATTTTCTTTTGATTTACGAAAAGGCCACATTGGCAGAACAAAATTTCTTAATGGGAACTATCGTAGTTCGCTTTACGAAAACTAAATAAGAGCTCAAATTCGTGTTTTTTCTGAAAAACAAAATTTAGTTTTTATATATAAAAAACCGACAAATTCTTGCGACTAGGGGTCAGTCGAACCTGTTAACACTCCCATTATTCCACCCTTGAAAAAGGGTATTTTTATGCCTTTTTATTATTCTTCACTGCATCATACCCACAGAAATGGGTATTAGCTTGTAAAGTAGATGAATCTAGTAGAAAGGGTAGCAAAAGAATACCATGTCTGTATAAACTTTTAAATTGTGAATTTTGTTCAAGTTTGACACTTAATGTCCTCTTTCTGATAATCACTTATTTTTGTTGTACAGTCTTGTTATTTTTATTCTATAAGTCTTTTCATATGATATGAATAACAACAATATGAGATGTTATATCAAACAAGTATTTATATTAGGTTAATCAGTCAGAATATTTTCCAATCTTGATTCTTTAGTATTTTGTGAGTATGAAGTTAAAATGGATAAAAAAGTAATTTTATTTGGCGTTGTAGAACGTATCTATCTTTTCATTTTTACTTGTTGCACCCTCTTTCAACTTGTTGAATTAGTGATATTTCATTCTTTTCACACTAAAAGACATAAAGGTGCTGTTAATTTCATGTTTTCAAGGGTACACAGCCGACCCCTTTTACTTGCAATTCATATGTGACAACATCACAACAATGGTCTCTATGACTACTGTCAACTGATTTCGTTTTGTTCTTATCTCACATGCATTATCATGTTGTATAACATAGTGTGTAATATAATATTGTATAGGATCAATAAGTTATAAGAGATGCAGAACATAAATTAATAAGTTTGATTTCTGTTGTTTTCTCTTTATGCTACATACATTATAAGTTGTAAGGTTGTATGTTTTTCATGTACTTTCAAGTTACAATTTAAGTGACCATACTTTGGTTTAAAGGCAATGGCTTTTATAACTTGTAAGGTTGTATGTTTTTCTATTATTACATAGTGTAATAATAGATGTATATGATGTAAAAAAAGTGAAGTGCTAAAATGGATGAATTTTTTATTTGGACTTTGCGTGCTCGAATCCAGTATTTACACTTTTGGTCTCTTGGATGATTTATGACAGCTCATTAAAACTAACTAAATTTTATAAGATCAAGTACATATTTGATTAATATAAGAGCATTCACACTTCATTATTCATCCTTATTCATATAATTACATAAAAAATTATTATTTTTTCTCTTTGCTTTTCAATTAAATAATATTTTTTATATGCTTATCATTAATTTTTTCTCTCTCATTCACTCATAACCACTTTTAAAAATATTAAAAAATTTATAATGATTGAACGGTGATTTTTCAAATATACCAATCAACTATAAGATTTCCTCTCTCATTCACTCACAATCACTAAAAACCATTTCATATAATATACCAAACACGCTCACATATTTTTAAGGATTTCACTGTTAATGCTCTAAATAGATAAACAACCGTTTTAGAAAAAGAAAACTAAATTAAATATACGAGAACAAATCATAAAAAAGAAAATTGATATTAGTGTTCATTACTCTCTATAAAAGAAGAGAATGAGAATGAACAGTAAAAATGAATACATAATTTAGCATACATATTGTTTGTTTTATTTTGAGTGTTGGTTTTTGAAGACAAGACAAGAATATTTTTTACAATTGTTGTTACACATCTTACAGTTTTTGAATGCATGCGTTTTTATTTTTCTTTTGTCTAACTACTCAAATGCAAGGTGCAAGACCCACACGGCCACATGTTTATAAACGAGGTGCAAGCCGCAACCGTAGTTTATCATCGAATTTGCCCACTAAATTTTAATATTTTATAGTTCGGGCACCATTTTGTTTTTAGACTATAACTACTAAAGTTTAAAATCTTAGAGTTAATCAACTGTCTCTATATTAAAAAGAGAATAAGAATGAACAGTAAAAATGAATACAAAATTTTATATACATAATTGTTTGTTTTATTTTGAGTGTTGGTTTTTGAAGACAAGACAAGAATATTTTTTACAATTGTTGTTACACATATTACAGCTCTTTAATGCATACGCTTTTATTTTTCTTTTGTCTAACTACTCAAATGCAAGGTGCAAGACCCACACGGCCACACGTTTATAAACAAGGTGAAGCCGCAACCGTAGTTTATCATCGAATTTGCCCGCTAAATTTTAATATTTTATAGTTCGGGCACCAGTTTGTTTTTAGACTATAACTACTAAAATTTAAGACCTTAGAGTTCATCAACAGAACTATTAATAGTAAAGTTGTATTTTTTGGACTTTGGCCACTAAAATTTAGTATTTTAGTTGTTTCTTAAACTTGACTACTAAAGTTTAGGATATTAGAGTTTGGTTATCAAACTATGTGTGAAGTTTATTTTTCCGACTTAGCTACTAAAGTTTAGTGTAGAGTTTTTCCACCAAAGTTTGTTTTTATGGTTTCTGATGAGCCGGAAGGATAACGACCAAAATAACACGATGTTGTGTGTGGGAAAAACGACCAGCCTCTCTTCTTGGATTTTTCTAGTTTGATCACTAAAGATTACTATTTTAGAGGTTCTCACAATACTTTGCTTTTATAGTTTCCAACAAGCCGGCCCGATAACAACAAAAGTAACACAACGTTACATTTAGAAAAAATAAACTTTCGTCGCTCGATGAAAAAAACCTAGTTGTTAATCAAACATAATATTCTTGAATTATTACATTGTTCATAAAGATTATGATTATAAAGCCGCTAACAATCAATACAAACATTATTCGGTGAAGAGAACACAATTATTATTGATTTGATGAGAAGATTTAAAAGTAGGGTTCATGATTAGGTCTGATTGTGATGGGTGCTTAATGGTTGTGTTGCAAGGCAATAGTTGTAGTTTTGTAGGTATTATGATCCAATAATTTTCTTGCTTTTGACCAAGATTTATTTGAAATACTTTTCCTAATTGGAGTATTTACAAAGGAAATGACATTTTCTTTTACTAAAATTTCTAATCAACATATCAACATATAATTATATTTTAGATCCTCATTTTCTTTCTTGCATCTCTTCCATTAAATTTATCACTTTATTTTAAAATCGTAACTAAACAGATTTTATAGGATAATATCACAATTGAGGTATACATTTAATTTTATTTATATTCTTGATTATTGTCGAGTAACCCACGGCCCTGTTTGCAAACATCTTTGAAAAGGTATAATTAAGTTACTTTACTAAAAAATAATGCATATCTATATACTGGTCATTTCAAAGAGGAATGCATGTTTACAAAAAAAATATACATAATCATATGTTTTATAAGATCCAAATATAAATGATGGTCATAACTAAGACTTAACCTGATAGCATAATTAAGGTGTTGATAACTTTAAAAAGTGAATAGATACTTTAATTATACAAGGATTGTAGACACAAAGTGCAGGTTAAAGCGTGAAAATCTGATAAAAGCGAGCTAATAATGGTGAGATACAAATGAATTTAAAATCGGTAAAAACCTGAAATATGTTTTATATATACAACATTTAAAATGCATGCATTAATATAGTTGTACGGTATATACTAGAGTGCCCTAGGGGTGTCGGTAGCTAGTTATGCATAAGACAAAGGCAGAAGCGTAAGAAGTTGTAAGATTGCGACAGAGGTTTAGCAATCGTGAAACGTAAAACCTAGACATGGTCATACATAAAGTGCAAATATTTATATCATGTAAAATGTGCTCACATATATTCAAGACCATATGAGAGTATTTGACAAGGATCAAGATATCAATTCTCAAGCAATTAAAGCTAATGTGTTTTTATACATGTAACTCAGGTAATCTATAAGGAGTGAATAAATAAAAAACTCTAAGGTAGTCGAGAGGAAATATTTTCATGAATTGTGTTAGTAGATTTGTTTGTATCTTCGTAGTTCGGTTGGATGACAATTAATTAGTTTGAAATGAAATTATACATTTTGTTGCTAAGTGTTTATCAATCAATCATTTGTATGTCTAGTCGTAGATAGGGTGTAACAATATAGATGGTTGATTATGCACATGCCATAATTTGATAATAACATGACATCACAAGACAAGGGTGTGCAATGTGTTAGAATGGTTCTACCAATATGTACGTACCGATAGTTGCTAATTCAAGGTGATTTATTAGCATTTGTTCGATTTCCTGATAACACCTTTAAAGTATGTTGGGAGGTTGATATAATAAATATATTGTTTAATTTATTTATTAGCATTGTTCGTAATTGATTTTGTAGCTACTTGTTTCGTTATAGAGTTCATAAAGACATAGGTTTTTAAGAAGTTGTATGTTTAAAGTTTTGATATAGTCTTGTTCGACATATGTCATAATGGTATTCATGTGGGAAAGATATGTTAGGTACTGAATTATTGACCCACTTTGATCCACAAGTTTTTACATACTAATATACTATATGTTATTGGGAAAGATATAGATGAAACAGTAGTACTAGTCTCCTAAACTATTAAGCTGGTCAATGGTGTGCCTCAACAAAATATTAGGTAAGGGATTCTTGTGGTATTTGTTTGTAAGTTTATACAAAAGTTAGTTTTATATAAATTAATAATCCTATTATGAATCGCAGTTCTCTATGTCTCATGACTTATGTAGTTGATGCTAAATGCCCAAACAATAGTTACATTTGTTTTTTCTTTAAACTAATTTTTTTATGAAATTGTGTTATTAGAATTACGATATTTAATATGTAAATAGATCAAGTTTGAGAGTAAAGTAAATCTAATAACTTACTAAGACAATAAAGTAATAAAAATTTAACTTCAATAGCTAAACTATTGTTGAAACAATATGTATACTTTTTTATAAACTTGTCATTGGCAAGGTCCAAACCCTTATCAAGGCATGTTTGTGGGATTTGATGCTCATGGAGACAAAGTGCATTGTGTTTTAAGCATAATGCATACCAACACATAAGCCATCCACCAATCATATACTTATCATATAGGAATGTGCATTGTGTGTTTTAAGCATAATGCATACCAACACATAAGCCATCCACCAATCATATACTTATCATATAGGAAGTCAGGAATGTTGCTTCCAAACATCATGCTTTTGTTATTGTATATAATCAGACAGGCCACAAGCACATATCATGAGTAATTGATCTAGATATTACCAACAAATCACGAGTAACAGTTGCGCTTGTAACATGTAAGATCTTCCATATTGACACGATGACTTTTATGTTTGGATCGCCACCCTCATTAACCAACCTCCCATCTATTATGCACTCTCTAATTTTCTTTAACAAGTCTATTTTACATGTGACGTTCATTGTCACAATCTCATTCCTCTAAATAGGAATTGTCAATGATAAGCAATGTTATTAAAACAATTAGTGGTTTTGTTTAAATAAATCCAATTATCTAAAAATGGCTTAATAGCTCAAATTAGTGTATTGACATTATTTAGAAACTCACGCTCATGTTTGTAAACCTTTCGTCACTTATACAGCCTAAAAGTGATGATGGGTTTCATGACACCCCTCCCTCCCTCCAGAAATTAAAAAAGAAAGAAACTTCCAGTTTCGTCACAATCATACTCATGTTTGTATTGGATCTTTTTTGATCACTTACATACCATTAGGAGGTGAGTCGGTAGCAATCGTATGACTCTTCTCTACCAAAAATCTTAAATTCAAATCCTGTTTTCATTTATTGAAATATATTTGTCTGGCTCACTATAATTTAGACCGGACGTAGTGGGAGGTGTGGGGACGTCAAATATGATGATGTGGAAGGAAACAATGGCGCCCAAAACTACTACGCGATGGTGAAAGGGGGCTCCAAAAAACCCATCGCTAAGCCTTTAATGAACTTAAAATGTTTTTGCCTTTAAAACACACCAACTTTTGACGATCTCTAACTAAAACTTACTTTAAAATCACTACACTTCTTTTAAAATAGGCTAAGTAAATTCATATTTTGTTTAGATAACATTTTAACTAAATAAACACCCTATATAATCTCACCACATCCTGGATTTTGTCTTAAATTTTCCTTGCCACAATATAATATCACATAATATAACGTAGCTCATGAATCATGTCAACTGTTTCCAACAAGATATGATTCACGATCAATAAAAGATATATCATATTCAATTCCCATGTCGTAACGCAATGTGCATAACCATATAAAAAGTAGGAGTTGTGCTTTAAAACAAAACAAAACCAATATTAATGAATGCCCTAACCATAAATTGGATGAGTCTAAATCTATACATTAGAAGAACCCGAGTTACGTCCGGACCTAGGCTCCGTCCACCGAGCCAACAACCTGGACACCACCCCACCCTCCTCATTACTCCCAAACCTACTCAACCCTGTCAATTCCGACACACTTCTCCAGTTTATTACATCTCTGCCACTCTGACACCACCCATTATTCCCTTCATGCAAAACTGACGGTCTCGATCTTTTCAATCTACGGACCTCACTCACTATCATCTCTGATCGCAAATACAACAGATCCGACGGCTGTACGTCGCTCCACCTCTCGGCCCCACCCGTCCCCACTACGATCCTGTGCTCGAACCGCTGCCCTCGCCGTCGCTCCTCCTCCGCCACCGCCACCGCCACCGCCTCCGCCGGCGACGGCAGCAGCAACAGCCCGTCCTTCCGGCGGCGGTCGTCTTTCCTCTTCGTCTTCTTCAAACTCTTTCTCTTACCATTCCAGCTGTCTAACGACCTCCGGCAACTCGTCGCCGGTGGAAGCGGCGGAGATGTCGATGTGTCGACCGAGATCTGCAACCGCTTCTCTCCGGCGGAGGAGTGGCGGCCGGAGACACGTCGGATCGCTGCTTCTTTCTCCTCCTCGATCTCGAAGCCTGTGGAAGGTTGATGTTCGGTGGAGAGTAAGAAGATGTCTTCCGGGTCGACCCGGTAGCGGCAAAGCGGGCAGGTGGAGTGTGAGTCGAGCCACGTGTCGACACACTCGACATGAAAGGCGTGTTTGCATTTGGGTAGTAACCGGAGGAGCTCAGTGGAGTCGAATGGGGATAAGCAGACTGCACACTCGAGGCCTTTGGTGTGTCCGCTTAAAGCCCCGAATCGGAACACGGGGAGCGATTCGATGATGGTGCGGTCGATGCCGGAGTTGTCTCTGGCGACTGATCGGACGGTGGTCAGTTGGGATTCCGGTGGGTGGTGGTGGTCTGACCGGCGGCAGTGTTTGGCGTAGAGCAGGAGGAGGAAGGTGATGGAGAAGACGGTGGTTAGGGCTCCGACGATGATCGTCATGCTGGGCTTGAGGGCGTAGTTGTGCGGTGGTGGTGGAGGTGGTAGTTGTTGTGTGATCGGAGTGGCGGTGGTGGTGGTGGTGGTGGTGGTGGTGGAGAGGAGGAAGATGATGAATGTGGTGGTTGGGTGCCATGGGGTTGGGGTGGGGTGGGGGTGTAGCCCATGCCTCTACAGGGAGTGTGAAGGGAAGATGAAAGTTTATGAAGGGGGAGACAAAGGAATGTTGCAAGTGAAAAAAATAATATTATTATCATTAGCAAATAGCAAGAAAACAAAAGATTAATAATTCATTTTTATTGTAATTTATTGTCACGTTCGTGGCTCATGTTCGTTAATCGTGGATATACACGTGTACGTGTAGTTTATTCATAAATAATTATTTTATCTGTTTTTTTTAACGCGAATACTTTTAAATTCGGTCACCTCGGTAAATTTATTGACGAAAAGTCACCACGCCCGAGAACACAGACAGTGTTGGTGACCAGACCCGCCCACCATTCAAGAGAAACCCATCATTCAAAGACCCACTGTGGTAAAACCACTTATCCAATTGAAGCATATTGGGCCAAATGAAACTCGAACTCATGACCTCCACTTTAAAAAGTCATATGATATAGGCAATTGATATAGAACTCATTGGCAATTATTTTATCTATTATAAAAGAATATTTTTTTTGAACTTCTAAAATGTAATTAGTGAGTTATTGGTCATCCGGTCATTTTTATTACTCGAGTATGGAATTCAAGACCATCCACAGGAGGAAACTTATGTTAGATAATAAACCTCTTGACCCAACCTAGAACCCTTCTTTTTTTTAATTTGTCGCATATGAGACTTAAACATAAGACCTTTCTCTATTTTTATTTCATAAAGTCTTGGGGTTTCTCAAGAAGAATAACGCATACTAGGACTTCTAATTTTCTCCGATTCAATCTATCTTATGTTATAATCTAAATTATGGTATTTATAAGAAGTGTTTAACTCTTACAAATTACAATTATACTAATAAATAGACAATAATTTTATTGTCTATGATATATAACAAAGTATGAAGTCTTTCATTTCAAAGTTTAACGAGAAACAAAGACCCGCGCGTTGCGGCGGAGTCTTAAGAAGAAATTAACGTGACTAAGGGCATGTTTGTGAAATTTATCAAAATGCTTTGTGATGATGACATTAATATGGAACGTATGAGGTCGCGTCAGATCGATTTTTAAGATTTGAACATAAATTAAAAAAGTAGTTTAAATAAAAATAAAAGACAAAAACAAAAAAGTAACAAAAAACCTAAAAGAAAAAATAAATGCAAGTTGAGGGAATCGAACTCTTGGTCGTTTTGGTAAAAAGCAAGAGAACTAACCACTTGCACCACCGCAATATTATATTTACTTTCCAAGAATGATTTATTTATCTGAAACAAAATCCGAAAAAAAATACTACTTTTGCAGACCAATAGAATGAAGACACGTGGCAGGCCGGTGGGTTCCCCACCGACCTTTGTTTTTAAGGTTAAGTATAATATTTGGGACTTTTAACATGATCTTGTTATATGCAGGTCTAAAATTGAGGAAGGGAAGAAACAACGATGTGTAAAGGGATGAAACTAATATGAGATGAAATAATGAAATCGATGGTATAGCTTTAGGTGCATTTTGGATTTATCTTTTGACATGTGTGTTTAGTATAATATTAATTATGAGTGCATGTCATCTGAAGAGTTTTGAACATGTAGAATCTCACTATAATTGTTATTGTGCGTATATTCTGTATTTATAATAATTATATTGGTGTAAAAGATAAAGTATATATGTAACTACATAACAAACTAAAGATATACATAATATTTCATATTTTAATTTATCTTTAATTTCTCCCCGTAAGTGAAGCGGTGGTTTTTCAAGAAGAAGTGTAGCACGAAAATACTCTTTTCGGGTGCGTGTAAGACTTTTGGTGAAGATGCCCACAACATAGAGTTTGGCACTTTGGTTGGAACAGACTAGGTATATAATATGCCTGAAGAAACAATTCCAAAATGAAATGATAATCAAGATCAATGTTTTTGCTCTTTTGTAACAAACTAAATCCTAATAAAAAACCAAGGCATTGCGATTGTCATAAAGAATAGTTGGATGATTCAAAGGCGGTGCATAAAATTCTCGCAAAAAGTGTATGAACCAAACAATTTCAACAGCAATGTTAGCAATAGTATTGTGTTCATATTTGCAACTAGAACGAAAGACGTTAGCTTGTTTCGTGACACTACAAGACACAAATTAACACCTAGAAAGTTAGAAATCCATATGTAGACCTTCTGGTTCTAATGCAACGTGTTAAATCCGCAGCAGAGTAGCCTAAAATGAATGGAGTATGGGGAAGCTTGAATGTAAGCCCATAAGAAATAGTACCCTTAACATATTGTGGAATCTATTTGACGCATTAAAAATTAGAGATAGAAGCATGTAAAAACTAGATAACTTGATTGACTACATACAAAATATTTGATATTGCGATCATTAATACTAAAGAGCCCAAATAAGGGAACATTAGAACATGGGATATGGATAAAGCAACCTTGTTGAAGAAACTCAACCTTTATGGCAAGAAGGGTTGCGACTGGTTTGGCATCAAGTAAACCTGTTTGATATAGAATGTCATAGACAAATTTTAACTAGCTAAGAAATAGATCATTTTCAGTATACCCCCTTTACATCTTGATTTGTTTGCCTTAATTTTGGTCTCCTTTTACCCTTGATAACATTCTTCCTTTTTTTCTTTACCCTAATTGATCCTCCAGTCTAATCGACCCCTTCTCTATGGTTGTTAGCGGTTCGACTTTACCTGCTCATGATACTATAGCCATGGATATGATTCTTCACATGATTACTATCAAGTTTTCTTCATCAATATATATTTTATAACGTAATCTGATGCTTCATCTTCTGTTTTACCAATAACTTATGAGTATGTTGATGGCACAATTCAAAAGCCATCTCAAACCCATATTACCAACGGCAAAGAGTCAGCAAATTAGCCTTTACTCTCTGGCATGATTAGGGTTGTAAATAAGTTAAGCCAACTCGAAAGCTACTCGGGATTGACATAATAAAAGCTCAAATCAAGCCGGGCTTAAATTAACTCCAGCTCAAGCTTCAGATATAAAGCTCAAATCAGCTCACGAGCCTATACGAGCCTTTAATTTATATACTTTTTAGTTGATAGATTAAAAATATTATTTAAATGCCTTATATAATTTAATTCATACGTTAAATTCACTTAAATGTTTTGGAGGTTTCTGACAATAAAACTAATGTTTGTATGTTTGTTGAAGAATACATGAAAGGCTTGAACGTTCTCGAAACCTCACACAACCACACAAGATGTTTTTCTACTAACAAAGGCGTATTTCTTTTTTCGATAAATTTCAGGCTTGTTAGTAGTATAATGAACTGTTTTGTGTTGTAACTTGGGAAACAAATATGTTTTCATATGAAACTTTGTTTTTATGAGAACTAGATAAAAAAAACATGGCCTCAACAACACTACTTTTACATATTCTTTTCATTGTAAGTCTCTATTATAATCCTTTTAGAATTCCCCTTCATATTTTATTTGTACCATATATGAATGATATCTTCTACATTTCCTACATAACAGTATATATACATGAATATGCTTGACCCTAGATTACAAGTTAGAGTAAGACTTTGTTTTCAGCGAAGCATATACAATGATAAATTTTTAGTGTTAGCGCAACACTAATAACTGGTCTTATATATATACATACACACACACATATCTATAATACTATATAATACATATTAGCGCAACACTAAAAATATGATATTATTCAATTTACTTTATTAAATTTTATTTTATTTATGATACTATAAATTAATATTTATATTTATATTTACTAATTATATTTTTATAAGTAAATATTATTTAAATTAAGTATTATTTTATTTAAATATTAATATATATATATATATATCTTCATGTTTATATAACTATAATACTAATATTTTCTAGGGGCATATTGTGAGTTTAATAATTTTATATTTATCTATATCTTTATAATAAAAGTGAAAGGAGGATTGAATGATAATTTTACATATTGATTAAGACACTCATATAAAAGTAATGCTTAAATTTAAAAAATTAACCATTTTTTCATTATATCCTTACAATAAAGTATAATATATGATACTTATAATACAAATGCTGAAACATATACACGTGGCCGAACAAAACCGCCATTTACTTTCAATTCCGTTCATTCACTGCGATTGAGCACTAATCCTTCTTTCCCTTTCTATTGTCAGTTGTTAAAAGCTTAATAACAATCAAGATGGTAATTTGTTATGACAATTTCTCCATTAACTTTCTTCTGTCTATGCAAATCACCATCGAAAGCTGCCTCTGATGATTATAAAACTCTAAACTAAATACATAAAACGAAACCCCCCTAAAATCTAGGTAATAAGTGATTTTCGACCACAAATACCACCAATGTTTTCACTAATCTTGTTGGGATAATATAGTTGTCTTAAAGGCTTTGGTAATATAAGTAATTGTGTTCTTTCATTCAATTTTTTCAATAATTATATTTTGATTTTTTAATTTAAATCACAATGAACCGAACCGAGCTGATACTCACTACAATCGAATTTCTAAAAAATCGCGCAACAATCGTACCGCTGCAACGCGAGGGCATTTCCACTAGTATATATATATATATATTAGAGAACGAATGTTAACCCTTGTTTATTGCGATAACATGTTAACCAAACTAGTGGTTCACAACAGGGCACGTCATCACTGTAAGTTAGAGTTACAATGGTAAACTATTGGTCCACAATAAACGTTAAATTTTTTTTTTAAATATAGCAAGACTATACTCAAATTAAAGATATTAAAATGATTCATTTAATGGTGTAATTTGTATAAAAAATAAAAAAGGGAAAAAAATTTAAAAAATGAAGGGAAAATTGTTACATAAATGGTGTAATGCAATATAAAAGTTAGTTACACTACATAATCATGGTGTAAGCGTTTGTTACATTAGTGTTAACGGGTTATCGCAATAAAGGTGGGCTAAAGTGATCCCTTGAAAACCATGTTATAAATGAAAATCATGAAAACTATGGATTACATATATGTAAGTACGCATTACAAAGTGTACAACTAAGAATTATGTATATTTAGGGGTTATGTATATGTAAGTACGTGTTACCAAATGTACAACTACGAGTTACGTACATGTAACTCATACAAGTTACATATACGTATGTCGTTTTTGTTATCATTGTCATTTCTTGAAGTTTAAATTAAAAAATATATAATGATCTTAAAAAATAAGATTGAAGTTTAATCAAATATACTTTAAACAATTAAAAAGTTAAATCAATTATCAATTATGTGATTGGGTAGTGGTGGTTTTCACGGTTTTCAATTATAAGCATGGGTTAGGATCATAACAAAATTATTTTTTATTTTCAGAACCATTAGAACCACTGATTTATATAAATGTAAGTTATGAACTATTGATTTATATAAATGTAAGTTAATGCTAGTGATATTTATTTGTTTTACATACTTTATAATTCATGTCTGATATACATATATGTAAAATAGTTTATGCATCACTAAACTTAACTTACATTTATGTAAATCAATGGTTTTTTTGGTTCTAAAAAAAAATAGTTTTCTATAATAATCCAGACCCTATACAATATATATATATATATATAGAGAGAGAGAGAGAAAGAGTGAGAGAGTAAATTACTATTTGCATGCATGACCTTTATTAAAACTAACATGTTGTATCTTTAAAATTTAAAAACATCACTATGTCCCCTGAATTTTACTTTTTCATCCATTTGAATCCTGAATCCTGATGTCATTAGTTTTTTTTGTTAAATATTTTTTAAAAAGACTAAACTACTCTTTAAAATTTAAAAAAAACAAAAAAAAAGTTGTGATAGCCACCCACATATTTTGACCATAAACACACTTTTTTAATTCTTCATCTTCATATTAACCAAACAACCCCACCAAACACACACACACACACACACTATCTCTCTCATCTCTCCATCACCACCTCTACCATAGTCAACCATCACCACCACTAGAACCACCATCACCACCATCGGAACCGCCATCACCACCATCGGAACCGCCAACACCACCACCGGAACCGCCATCACCACCATCGAACCGCCATCACCACCACCGGAACTGCCCATCACCACCACAGGATCCGCCATCACCATAGCACAACCACCAAACACACACACACATACACACACTCTCTCTCTCATAGTCACACACACACACGCACTCTCTCTCTCTCTCACTCATACACACACATATTCTCTCTCTCATACACGCACATGTCTGTGGTTGTGGAAATAGAGGCTGTGGTGGTGGCGATGGGGTTGTGGTGGTGGATTTAGGGGCGGCGTTGAGGGCTGCGATGGCTGTGATAGGGGGCTTGTGGTGGCGGTGACGGGAGCTTGTGGTGGCAGTGACGGGGAGCTTGTGGTGAAGGTGAAGGGGAGCTTGTGGTGATGGTTGTGGTGACGGGTGGTTATGGTGGTGGTGACGTGTACTAATGGAGGTGGTGGTGGATATAAGGGAGGAGAGTGTGAAAGAAAAAAAATAGATGTGTGTCTGAGATGAGAGAGAGTCTTTGTAGAGGTGGGTGGGTAGATCCCACAAGGCTTTTTTATTTTTTTAATCTTTAAGGATAAAAAATAAAGTCAGTGTACATAATGATTCTTTTAAACTATAAGGATGCAACTACTTAGTTTTGAGAAATGTGAGTGATGTAAATAGTAATTTACTCATATATATATATATATATATATATTTAAGACAACTACTATTGTATTTTGGTTTTATATTTAGATCATTGATCTACGACGCGACTTGAACGCTCAACTTTTTAAGGAGGGACACAATGCGAAACAGTTGGTGACATAAAACATCCGATCCCCTTTTGTTCCAAATTATGTTAACACATCATAAATTATCTACTTCAATTACAATATAAACTTCATAAAATAAGTTTTCAACTTAGCATCTTCATGTTTAGAGTATATCATCTTCATGTTTAGAGTATATCTCAATAATCCAATGTTTTTGCCAATGTATATTTTACCTATGTCTAGAAGTCCAAAACCTGCGCGTTAAAATCTTTGCAACAAAACCTCAAAATATTGGCTTTCGGTTTTATTATTAACTTGAAGGACAACCTTCAAAACACACACTACATTTAATAAGTACCATAAAAGCCACAAGTGTAATAATGTAAAAAACGTGCAATTGTTACCTCCGTCGAAGTGTAATTTTCAAGGTGGAGACAAGAGAGTTAAGGATTGTGACAACACAAAAAGGAATTAGACACTTTTGTTTTTCGTTTTTAGACTTTATATTCATAGAAGATTACAAACAAAAAATATAATCGACTTATGTGAATGTTTTTTTTAGTAAGTTTATAAATTTTTGAAGTGATATTGTGATTTGCGATGTGTGATGATTTAAAGTTATAATGGACATAATACATTAGGGATGTTATGTAACATTGTACCTATCATGTAAATAATTACCCATTATTTACACAAAACATATCATTGGAATTTTCATGTTTAATGATATATTGCCTTTAACCCAAATACTATAATTCGATTGACACGGGGACACCATCACCTGCTTCAATAAGTCGAATGGTCGACTTTAAGCCTTCCTACCTTCATCGACACATATACTACTCTTGTCGTCTTGAAAAAGCAAACGAAACCTCGATTGTCCAACTACAATCGCAATTGCCACATACCATCACAACCCGATTGGTTTTTTACTCAATCACATATAAGGTACAAATCATAATGAACATGATGAAAAGACGAACTAACTCATTCGTTGAATCACTACACAGTTGATACGATGTAATCCTAAAGTTTTTACGGTCTCACACTAATTTGTGAGAATTTCAATTTGCCTACCTGTAACAAGCTTAGTTATTTGAAAATTTTGTTCATTATTAATAAAATACTAGTATAAAGCCTCCCGCGTTGTAGTGCGAGGCGTAATATCATATCGAGTAGCATCAATGTCACACCACTGCTAGTGACCACCAACATAAAAAAAAAACTCGTATTAAAAAAATAAAAATAGTATAAGAACTAAAGTTGAAAGTAAAAAATTATTAGTGTTAAATTGTAAAAGATGTAAAAATATTGAATTAGAATAAAAAAGTTAAAGATAAAAAATAAAATAAAAGGTTAGTACAACCCACTAAATACATTATACAACTCATAATGCATACCAAAATCAATAATTAGAGTCAAATTGTAATAGATATAAAAGTATTATATTAAAATAAAAAAGTTAAAGATTAAAAAAACCTTAAAAAAGTACAGCCCATTAAAACACATGATACAACTCATAATACATATCAAAGTTGATAATTAGTGTGTATATATATATATATATATATAATATATATATATATATATATCTATATATATATATATATATAATTTTTGTCATATTTTGCAATTCTCTCTTCAAACTCTCTTTTAGTATGTGTTTGTAAACACTTTTGTACACTCTTTAAAATCATTTTTAAACTTTTGATTTGAAATGATTTATTGATGAAACCAAGTACAAACGTTGGCATTGCATCGTTGTTTACAATCATATCACAAACACGTGTACTTTTACTTGTGACGAAGATCCTAAGTGCTATTTATTCACTCTAAAATCAAAACTTGGATTAACATTGTTGAACCTAATTATATATTTCAAATCTATTACTTTTTTAATGGTAATATTTTTTAAAAAACTTCTTAGGTTACATTTAATTAGGTTTAAATCTGGGTGATCTATAAATAATATTTAACTTTTATCATCGAGATACCAACTAAAGTAGCTTTACAATCGTTACTAATACCACTAAACAAGTTTATACTATATCAAAAAAAAAAAAATCTTTTATTATTATTTTATTACAAACATGGTCTCAAGATCACTTCAACCTCAAAAAAACATTTTGAATTTTTAAATATAATATTATTACAAGTATACGCTACTAGAAAATTAAATATCATCATCAAGAAAATAATGATGGTTTAATTAGCATGCGATCTCGATCACCTGAAAATCTCAGTGGAAAAATAATAAATATTGTTTATATAATTTAGTTGGCATTTTCTCGCTGAGTACGAGAAATCACTAATAGATAATATAAACTAGAGGAAAGGACATTCACCGATGAATAATTGCCAATATTCGATGGTAATTACTGACATATTAGCTTGAGAAATACATCGGTAGATACTCACATGCAATATCCTAGATTAGATTTTTGGTGATGCTTTTATTTGTCATTCTCAATTGAAAGCGATTTTGATGGAAGCAGTTTGATCGCTAATTCATGGTAAAAGTGGTGATAGGATTTCGAATAAAATTTCTACATATGGTTTTTAGGTGCCTGGCGCTAGAGAATAATTTGCTACAGATAATCTGTTGGTAATTCGTTTGAAGTTGTTACTATGAATACACTCCATACCCTTAGATGTGTAAAGGAGTCGAGCATGAACTCGTCTAAGTAAGCTCTCCTCCTTTAACTAAACACAAGCTCAATCTCAGTTTATATGGAGCTTTATCTAGAGCTCGAACTTGGTTCGTTTATTATATATTTAATATTTTGGTTGTTTTATTATATATATGTATAAGATTCAATTGTATGTATAACTATTTTTGTTATATAATATATGTTTATACGTATGTATAATATTAAATAAAATTCAATATATTTATATAAATAAGAAACTCATTTAGGCCAACGACCTTCCTTTAACTCGGTTTAGGAAGTTCAAGCTTGGGCTTGTTTATTAAACAATCTTATTCTTTGTCTCAAGCACGAGCGATTTGCGATTTTAACAAGCCGATCTCAAGTAGTTCACGAGCTATTTGTCCATTCACACCCATACATACCCATCTGTTTTTTGCATTCTATCCTTTTTTTTTAATTTTTCATTCTATCCTTTTCAAATGCACTAGTTTCCTCATAAGTACTTTTTTTTGCATTCTCTACTTTTTCAAATGCACTAGTTTCCTCATATGTACTTTTCATCAAATAAAACAATTAACACAAATGTCTTCTCATCGTAGATGAGAAAATCAACGGCTTTGATACAAAAATTTACTGTTCATCGACTTGCTTTTTAAATACATAGAGTAATATCAATACATACCCATAATATCATATTGTTTGTTTGAAACCGATGATTTTTGAAGCCAAATATGACAATGTAAGGTTGAATCCATCTACCAAGCTATTAAGATGTTAGAATTGATCATCTTAGAATTTAAATTATGTATGGTAATTATATGTTCTGGGTTTTACGTCTATAATAATAACATGGGTTTAATATAGTTTTACACGAAGTCCTTTGTTGACAAGTTTTTTTAGTAAAACAGAGCTAAGCCGGTACATGATAAATCAGTCGGTTCTTCCAACTCTTCGATTGGGTGTGAGGCTTATTCCATGAAATGGTTTTCCATTTGTGCATTATTCTAACACGTGTATACATTTATCTATTTTAGTTAAGTAACATTGAATCGTAACATTGAATCTTAATGTGTAGATCTTGAAATATAATAGAATACAAACAGTTCACTTTTTATCTACATATAGTAATAAATTATTGGCATCTAAATGGCTTATTATGATCTTATTTGACTTTTTATAAGGTAAATAACGCATTAGCACATTACAATGACTATTAAGGCCCAACTAGTGAACGTCTATAATAATAACATGGGTTTAATATAGTTTTACACGAAGTCCTTTGTTGACAAGTTTTTTAGTAAAACAGAGCTAAGCCGGTACATGATAAATCAGTCGGTTTCTTCCAACTCTTCGATTGGGTGTGAGGCTTATTCCATGAAATGGTTTTCCATTTGTGCATTATTCTAACACGTGTATACATTTATCTATTTTAGTTAAGTAACATTGAATCGTAACATTGAATCTTAATGTGTAGATCTTGAAATATAATAGAATACAAACAGTTCACTTTTTATCTACATATAGTAATAAATTATTGGCATCTAAATGGCTTATTATGATCTTATTTGACTTTTTATAAGGTAAATAACGCATTAGCACATTACAATGACTATTAAGGCCCAACTAGTGAACTTATCATTTAACATATGTCACTGATATCAAAATAACTCGCCATGACTTAAACATGATTTGTTATAGGGTAAAGTAGCATAATTACACATGACAAGGCCTAGCATTGCTCTTGTCATATAACATATCATATTGACACCGTAATCACTTGCTATGACTTAATGTAACTTATTATAGAGTAAAACAACACATTGATACATGACAGAGTCCACTAAGGACAGTTATCACTCAACATATGATTTAACATATGTCATTAGCATCTAACTGGCTTGTTATGACATAATGTGACTATTTATAGGGTAAACCAACAAGTTAACATATTGCCAATTAACTTCTAGTTCATGGACCCATCATTTATACTATGTTATTCAAGGACAGAGGATATAATTGGGGGGGGGGGGCTCTTTTTTTCGTCAGTAATGTTAATTTTTGGTCCGCTAGTGTAAAATTTGGCCCGACAGTGTAAATTTTTTTTATATATATCGAGTTCGCACCTATAAAAAATTTAATTTCGCCCCGCCCCCTATAAGAGAGCTCAAGCTCTGCCACTGATTGTTATTAACACCTAAATGATTTTTACGATATAATGTGACTTTTTAGAGGTTTAAATTACTCATGAAACACATGAAAAGACCATTAAGCTCAAAAAGTAGACGTATCATCTATCATATGTCATTGACACCTAAATGATTTTTATGATATAATGTGACTTTTTAAAGGTTTAAACAACTCATGAACACATGACAAAGATCATTAAATCCCAAAAGTAGACTCATCATATAACATATGTAATTAACACATAAATGATTTTCATGATATAATGTGACTTTTTAGAGGTTTAAACAACTCATAAACACATGACAAAGACCATTAAGTTCAAAAATATACTTATAATCTAATGTATGTAATTGATACCTAAATAATTTGTTATAACCAAATGTGACTTGTTATACGATTAAACGACTCATTAGCCCGTGGTACGACCCATTAATAACTAATTAGTAAACTTATCATCCAACATATGTTTTAGCACCTAATGACTTGTTATTACTTAATATAGCTTATTACAAGGTAAAACAACTCATGAACACATGACAAAACCCATTAAGCTCGAATTATTGGCATTGATATAACATTTGTCATTACATCTACATAAGTTGTTATGATTTAATGTGAGTTATTTATAGGATAAAAAACACACATTAACATATGACAGCCCAGTTAGTGGAATTATAATCTAAAATACATCGTTAACATCCAAGAAGTTATATATGCAGTTGAAATAAACACAACATAAATCTGATGAGCTAGTTTACCAAAGACCAAACATAATATTTATAGATGAATACCTCTAAATAAATACACTCCCTTCATTTTCCTTACATAACACTTGTTCATTAGAGGTTTTTGCAAGGTCTAAATATCAAATTTCTCTAAATAAATATCCTTAGTGGAATAGATTCAAACCGCGTAAATATAATAAATCAAAACCATACCATAACCTATCCATATTTGTTTAGACATAAAAACATCTATATAACAACCATATAGTTAAAATAACCATTCCTTTCTTTTGTGTGAAGAAAAAGCATAACTCCCTTTAAAAACAAGTATTACATTACATGTTACAAAACCAATCTTTCATACACAAATTAAATTTGTTACGAAACGCAGTTAAAAAAAAAAAATTGTTACAAAACGGTAGTGAAAAATCAATTTGGTAGACGAGAAACTAATTAGGACATTAAAAGTCAAATAAAAATCTCAAGATGTAGAAACGGCGTAAGTAAATTTGACAGTTGTTTGAGCATCTTTTAGAGCTTCCATTAGAGGTTAGTGATAAGCACGCCTGTCATTCATCATTCTCCCCAACTCAACACAAATCCCCTTTTTCTCCTCTCTCATCCCCCAATCTTCACGAAGATTCTTCATCTCCCGTTGATTTCCTCCATCAATTGTGCTCCAACTCCTTGGATCTGAAACTGCCTTCATCGCCCATCGAATTCGATCCGTTCTGCTACGGGAAGGTATGCGATGTTGCAATTGAGCAATTGACCGAGGTTTGATTCGTTTTCGCTTTCGTTGACTACGGTTTCTGTTGTTGAATGGTGGTTGGTGGTGTGTGTGAGCAGTTTACATTTTGATAAGCAAATGTAATTACTGGAGTAATATTTCCCTAATAGTTCACACCTGAGAACATATACAGTTGATAAAAAATCTTGTAAACAGATTGAGCTGTTAGGTAGTTCCTTACTAGAATTGTTATGACTGATTGTGCCCTTTAGATCTTGTATTTCATGTTTTCTTTCTTATCTAAAGATGCTTTCTTTTACTTCTTAAGTTCTATTATCCTTAATTTTCCCTTTTTGTTATGACGTCATAGTGAGCATCAAACTCATGTTTTATTCTCTAACCAAATGCCTGTAAACATATACTTGTGCTTTTTGACTATCTTCTTAATCTCCTAGACCTTCATTGACCTCTTACTGCACATTTCAGGATTTTTGGACTCCATTGCAGTTTTCAGGTTGTGGCTTTAAGAGGTCACATACTTAAGTAAAAAGAACAGTATGGCTGTTTCTATGAGAGATTTGGATCCAGCTTTCCAAGGAGCTGGACAAAAAGCGTATCCTTTGTTACTCCATATATCTTGTAGTTAAATTATTCCAGTTGCAGTGTTGCATATTTTATTTTATTTCTCCCATGTAAATGATGGGGGAGACATCACTTAGAATTGACCGAGAAATGCATACACAGAAATCTTAGATGTTATCAACTATAACTTCTGTCATGTATTGGTGGATTATATGCACTAGAATCTACATTTTATTTTCTCTCCTTAACAATGTTACAGAGGAATTGAAGTGTGGCGCATTGAGAATTTTAAGCCGGTGCCGGTTCCACAGTCTTCTTATGGCAAATTTTTTACTGGGGACTCCTATGTTATATTGAAGGTTTGTGTTCTGATCTTATACAGCTGAATACCTTTTTTGTTATTTCTTTCCTATGTTTGATTATTTGTGTTAAAAAAGCATAAGTTACTCATAATTGTATCTTATGCTGCAAGCCTGCAAGTTATTTACACTCGACCTGTTGTAATAACACCTATGGGGTATTACTGTATGCTTTGCTGTGAATAAGTGTTGTTCTATTGTGAAGTGCCCTAACTTAAAATTAAATTGTGCAGTGATTGTCGACATGCTATAAGTGATGCCACTAATACTAATTCTGTGATTTGCTCCTCTGAAAAAGTTGTAACTAGTTAGATACTTAGAGTGGAGTGCTCTGCATTCCACAAAGTGGCTATTGAGCTTGTAGAACTTTTGGCAAATATATATTCCCTGAAACTTAATACTTATTGTTAACTTATTTGTCAATCATCTATTATTTCACTTGAAGCCACTCTACTGCCACAGATATATTATTGTCTAGACAACTTTTCATACATCCACAAATGAAATAACTTTAAGTATCAGCAACAGCATGTCAGTACTCCCTCCCATGAGATTCCAATAAATGACTAAATAACATAGCTGTAGAGAAGTGTTGGACGGTTAGTCCAATGGCTAAATAGGCAACTTGAAAATGATATAATAAGGAAGAATCTCATGAACCAAATTTACTACCATCAATAATTCTTGGTTAAAAGAAATTAACACAGGTTGTTTCTTGAAAATTTGAACTATAAAAATGATAGCAATTAGTTGGACATCCCAAAATGGAAATGATTGCAATTTTCAGAGGTTAGAACTATAATTTGGTGTGATTTAAGCATCAAATCTAGAATGTATACATAAGAAGAAAACAAATAAAAACCGAGGAAAAATAAAACATGATAAGTGGTTATGCTCCATTTGACAAAATTTCAAACACATATTTTTCTTACTCATCATTGTTTACTAAATCATGCACTTTACATTTTTAACAGACTGTTGCTTTGAAAAGCGGCGCGTTACGTCATGACATCCATTATTGGCTAGGTAAAGACACAAGTCAGGTGCGTTTTCATTTGGAGATCTTCTATTCATGATTTTCTTATATGAGACACATTTTATATCATCATTTGATGTGCTATCTTAATCTTTGATGAACTGTATTTGGTTATTATTTTTCTGTTACAGGATGAAGCTGGAGCAGCAGCACTGAAAACGGTTGAACTTGATGCAGCTCTTGGAGGACGTGCTGTTCAATATCGTGAAGTACAAGGACATGAAACAGAGAGATTCTTATCTTACTTTAAACCATGCATCATACCTCAAGAAGGTGGGACTGCATCTGGTTTTAAGCATGTTGAATCTGAGGAACACAAGATCCGTATGTTTACTTGTCAAGGAAAACACGTGGTTCATGTAAGAGAGGTAAATTTGTGTTCTGGTTTTCCATTATTACATGTCAACTTGGACTTCAGGATGTTAATTTGACATTAATGGGGTTAGGTTCCGTTTGCTCGATCATCACTCAACCATGATGACATTTTTATCTTGGATACCGCTAATAAGATATTCCAGTTTAATGGCTCCAATTCAAGCATTCAAGAAAGGGCTAAAGCACTAGAAGTTGTGCAACATATCAAAGATACATATCATGATGGGAAATGTGACATAGCCACTGTTGGTAGGTGGATATTATATTGTTAGCTTTAAAAATCTGTATGATTTTTCACAATTGAAGTCTTATTATTGTTTTTTTCATGGACAGAGGATGGAAAGTTAATGTCTGATGCTGAAACCGGAGAGTTTTGGGGTTTCTTTGGTGGCTTTGCTCCACTTCCAAGGAAAACATCTACGGATGACATCAAAATTGCCGATGCTATTCCCACTCAATTATTTTGGTAATATGCTCATACTTGATAACATATGCATGTTTACGTAGATGTTTCATTTTCCTGTTGATCAATAAGATATTTCCTGTGGCCTTAATGTTTGATTGTAGTGGTGAATAGGCTAACAACTAACAAAGTGATGAATGTGGTATTAGAAAGACATGATTGCTTTAGCTATATCATAAGCCTTTGATTAACAGGATTACTGAGTTAGGCTTATCTACCTCAGCGAAGAGGGACGAAGACTAATAAATTGAGATGTATGTTGTTTAATATGTTTATACATATTGTGGGTTCATGGGTTGATTTATTTAAACTTTTGGTTTGACATGTGTGTTGAATAGTAAATATCAAACCTTTAATAGAGCAAAGGTTTTCCTTGTGAATGTTAGTCCCTATATAGTATATATCATGCCATTCAAATGCAACTTGGAACACTCCATACTTTCTTTATCTTATGTAGTGAGATTCATTGAATCTCATACCATTCGTTCTATATCAATGAAATGTCTTAACTATGGTGCTATTTATTATATAAATTGACCAAAATGCTTGTAATTTTAATACTTTTAGGATATATATTTTAAAAAATATGATATTTGTAGTCTTTTGATTAAGTGCATACATGCACCCACATTATACGTAATATATACCCTTTTGTAATTAAAAAAAATTGAGGATAGAGGTGATAAAATCAAAAGAAATAATGGAAACGATAGAAATAAACCCTTTTCTTTTATATTTACTATTTTTTATTGAAACGCTATGTACATGGCTGATGCGGTTCTTAGTAGTTCTCAACATATTCGTGGTTCTTAATATAATGCACCCCTATATATAAATACACACACACACACACACACACACACACACACAGAGATAACTTCACAGTCCAACGTTAAAATTCAACTTTCATGATCAAGATGTAGTCTTAAATGAGTAGCGAAAATCCATCCCCCCTCCCTCTCAAAAAAAAAAAAAAAGTAATAATAATAATAATCTAACAATCAAGATACAGGCTCCACCATTCAGATTAAGCAAGCAGAGTCTTCAACGTCTACCTCTTGATAAAATTTAAGCTCAATCGAACATCTAGACTTGCAATTGTTTGATCTCCTACTTCGTGTGGATGATGACGAGATATGATAGTGATAGCTGTTTTTGTTTTTTTACGAAAAACCCAAAAGGAATATCATATATTTCCCTTGTATAATCAAGGTGACACCTAATGGGCTTCAGGTATAACCTATTATGTTTGAAGTTGTTCTTTGAAGTTGGGACTTGGGACCCAAAATCCAACATGTCTCCCTAGATCCTCATGACACCACTTTGAGAGCCTTGGATGCTTTGAAGAAACCATGGAGACCAAAGACAAAAAACATGGGCTTTCCTGCAATCGATGATGAGAGGAAATCCTTTTACTACAATCACACTTTTGAGTTAGTGAACTTATCTTAGAGTAAAAGAGATTTGAAAAATAGGCGAGTCTTTGGGCTGTAATAGAAAGAATATACATTTAAACCAAGATATAAGGCAAGATTTGTTGTGAAAGGTTCAAGTAAGAAGAAAGGAGTCATCTTTAAAAAAATATTTTGACCCGGTGGTAAAATGACTTCAATTCAGTCTGTGATAGGTTAGCTGCAGGCCTTGATGTAGAGCTTAAGTAGCTGATGTGAAGATTGCATTTGCTCATGGTGATCTAGATGAAATCTTTGTGAATATGCAAAAGTTATACAGGTGAAAGGAAAATACAATTATGTTTGCAAAATGAAGGACTTGTATGGTTTAGTAAGGCTATAAAGAAGAGAATCACTGATCATTGGGTTTTTGGCTTTTGTAGAGAGGTCTGCAGACAATGATTTTATTGTCTTGTTGATGCTGATTGTTAGTTTGAGTGCCTAGAAATTTGCTAAGCTGAAGCATGCATTGAGCAAGGTATTTGCTACGAAGATTTGTGACCTGCAAAATTAATTCTTGGTATGGGAATTTACTAAGACAGGAAGGAATGCAATGAAACTTTGGCTATCAGAAGAGAACTACATTATGAAGGTGCTTTAAAGATTTCAGATGGATAATCCTAAAGCCATCAGCACCCCCCTTGCAACGCATATGCGATTGAGCATTGAACAGAGTCCACCTGCAAAGGAAGATATGAGAAACATTTCTTATTTGTTTACTGTTGGTAGTAAGGTGTATGCAATGATGGGTCTTGACAGTTCGCAGGAGTGTTCTGTACCTCAAAGCAATTTAACGAATATCTTACCTACACTGCTACACTCCTAATTCTGATTCTGTAATTTGAAAGAACAAATAAACAGACAAATTGCTACAGAAACTTGTGGTCTTTAGGATATGATCAATTGATCATTTGACTCACCCTTGTCAATTACCAAGTTTCTGCTGCATATATAGTTCTCTGTTCTGCTCTGTTTATAGAGCAGTATTTTAACCCTGATATGTTTATATTCTTGTTTCTCAATGTTCATATTTCTTATTTTGTGCCCTTACTGCAAGATTACCTTTGATCTATCACTCTTCCTTATCCCTGCATTCTGTATGTTTATGCCATATCCGATTCCTCTCATCCTGTGGCTACTTAAATTGCAAAAATCCTTTCATTTTTATTAGTTTTGTAACATATTATTTTTAGCATTAGTATCTAATATGTTGTCCAAAAAAAGCCTCATGTTGCCATTCTGCAAGTGAAATCTGAATGGTAAATAAAGTCTTGATTTTAAGATGAAATACATAATGGATTTTTATATATTTTTGTTTTGAAGTGTTGAGAAGGGGCAAGCAGAACCTGTGGTTGCTGATTCTTTAACGAAGGAGTTGCTAGATACAAATAAATGCTATCTATTGGATTGTGGGACAGAAATTTATGTATGGATGGGGAGAAGCACTTCTCTTGATGAAAGAAAAGCTGCAAGTGGAGCTGCAGAAGTATAAATTAATGCTTTCATTTTACTCAATACTTACATTAATAATATACATCACCTTCACCTATTATTGTGGACCTCAATTTGTAGGAATACCTGCGTAACCAGGATAGAGTAAGATCTCATATCATCCGAGTAATTGAAAATTTTGAAACAGCAACTTTTCGGTCAAAATTCGACACCTGGCCTCAATCAGCTGAGGTGGCAGTCTCTGAGGATGGTAGAGGCAAGGTGGCTGGTTAGTGATTACACTCTATACACTTTTGCTCTGCAAGATATTGAAAAGAAATTAAATTTGGAGTTTGTATACCAGTGTTACACTTGATTTGCTTGACAAGTAAGTTTTATGAGTGATTATTTTTTAGCACTTCTAAAGCGACAAGGAGTCAACGTGAGGGGTCTACTTAAAGCTGCTCCAGCTAATAAGGAGGAACCTCAACCATATATTGATTGCACCGGAAATTTACAGGTAATCTCTTGAATATACAATCTTAATTTTGTTTTCATCCAGAAAAGAACAATATTACACATAATGAACATGTGGTTATTCTTACATGGTTTCCTATTGATTTACTCACAGGTTTGGCGTGTAAATGGGCAAGATAAGATTCTTCTTCCAGTCTCTGATCAGTCAAAGTTCTACAGTGGAGAATGTTATATCTTCCAGTATAATTGTCCTGGCGAGGATCAAGAAGAATGTCTTATAGGGACGTGGTTTGGAAAGCAGAGCGTTGAGGTACTTTTTTTAGATCAAATTATCTGGTTTTAACCTATATAATGATACCAGATATAGGAGACAAAATAATTTTCAATATGTTCCAAAGGAACCAAAGAGTTGAAACAGATTGAAAAAACCTGTAATAGTTTTCCACATTGTGTTTTAGGAAGAACGGAATTCAGCGACTTCACAGGCAAACAAGATGGTTGAGTCACTCAAGTTTATGGCTGCTCAGGTTGCTTTCTCTAACCATTAACTTAGCTTAGCTATTTGCATGTCTGGTATTAATATCACCATGCGTTTGTACTGATTGTTGGTTTTATATGTATTAAGTTGCAAGTTTACGAAGGAAGTGAACCTATCCTTTTCTTTGCAATCTTCCAAAGCTTCCTGGTTCTTAAGGTGTGCATCAACTCAGATGCTGTAATAAAGAAGAAAACATTAGAACTTTAATCTTTGCTCTTCATTTACTATCATTCACGTGAATCATGAAATTCTCAGGGTGGTATAAGTGACGGATACAAGAATCTCATATCAGGGAAGGAACTTCCTGATGACACTTATAAAGAAGATGGGATTGCACTATTTCGAGTTCAAGGTTCTGGACCGGAAAACATGCAAGCAATCCAAGTTGAACCTGTAAGTTTAATTTTAATATATTCATTCTTGTTCTTGTTGTTGATAAAGAAGTTTACTTTTCATCACCTGCAAATATATTAATTGTTTTCTACTTGGATCAGGTGGCTTCATCATTAAACTCCTCCTACTGTTACATATTGCACAGTGGTTCTTTAGTCTTTACATGGATTGGAAATCTTACAACTCCTGAAGTCCAGGAACTCGTTGAGAGGCAGCTTGATGTCATTAAGGTTTGAAATTTCATCAAATTGTATTCTTCCATTACCATTTGTTTCTCCAGAAAAATAAACACTGAATGATTTTTGTGAGTGCAGCCGAATATGCAGTCCAAATTACAAAAAGAGGGTTCGGAGTCTGAACAATTCTGGGAAATTTTAGGCGGAAAAGCTGAATACCCGAGTCAGAAGATTGCAAAAGAGGCTGAAAGTGATCCCCATTTGTTTGCATGCACATTTTTAAAAGGTTGAAGCAACCACCTTTTGATAACACCTAATTGATTTCTTTTTTACTTGTAAGAAACATACTAATTTTAGTTTTTTGTGTTTCCTTGCTTCTTGCTGCCATTTCTGCTGGTTTAGGAGATCTGAAGGTGTGTATTACTTTTGTTACGTGTGAGAAGTAGACTAATTTTTTTGAGTTTTGACCACGTTTTATGTTTTAATGCAGGTCACTGAGATCTACAACTTCAACCAAGACGATCTGATGACTGAAGATATATTTATTCTTGATTGTCACTCAAGCATCTTTGTTTGGGTAGGGCAGCAGGTTGATCAGAAACTGAAAACACAAGCATTAGTTATTGGGGAGGTATATATCAGTGCCTTTATATTTATTTTTTTGCCAGAAGTTTCTTGTTGCGTATGGCTGTGTAATGATACACTTGCAAATCTAACAGAAATTCGTGAAACATGATTTTCTTCTTGAGAAATTATCTCTTCAAACTCCAATATATATTATAACAGAAGGAAGCGAGCCACAATTCTTCACACGTTTCTTCACATGGGATTCGACCAAATCTGCAGTAAGTGATCACCATTCAATAATATGTTGAAGTATGCTAAATATATAATTGCTTATAATTTCAATATCTTAACATGACTGCAGATGCATGGAAACTCGTTCCAAAGGAAACTATCTATACTGAAAAATGGTGGTCGACCAACCTTGGCTAATGTAAGTACATTTTCTTTATTTGTTTCTTCTTCTAGCATGCAAGTAAAGGTGACAAAGTGGGTGGCCAGTTAGGTTAGGTAACAGGTCAAAATGATTGAGGAGATTAATATGAACATGAATAGACTTCGAATGGCTTTAACCCCTTTATTCCATCTAACACAATTGACCTTCCCTCTTTAGTTAAATCATTTAGCTTAAGACACTTGACGATAAAATAAATATTACGCAAATTGACCCATTTACCAAAGGTTTGAAATTAGCACCTTTACATGCAAATTTGTTTGTCAAGGTTTCATTCCTGTTTTCATGTTCATGTTACTGGATAATTTTGTTATTCCGGATTCAAACGATTTACTTTCACACATATGGGCAATTTTGCAAGTCAACATAGGTCATGTGTTGCCCTGTTGGATCAAACTGATCTTGGTTGACCATATGTTGGCAATTATGCATCAATTTAACTAAGGTCATGTGTTGCCCTGTTGGATCGGTTTCGGTTGACCTGTTGGATCATCTTTTACGTTTATTTTCCCCCTTTTTTAATATGCATACAAGACATGCTTATTATATAGAGTAATTGGATAACAACACCACTCTTTCTCACAGTGTCAACTGCATGCTTGCACATAATCATTTATTAATTACATGATTGAACTCTCATAATCACAGGACTTGCATTGTTCTTTCTTAATTAAATTATCTAACACAAAGCATCAATTATGATTAAGCTATTAGCCTATTAATGTTCATCACCATCTAGTTATTTTCCCTCTGTCTTCATGTTGCAACTTGTGAATGCATGTTAGTTTTGTACTGAAGTGATGTAATTGGTATGATTGTGAAAGTGTACTGTAAGTATTCACTCTACATGTTTGATCAAGTATGTGATCAACAGAAGAGTGAAAATACTTTTTAATAAGTTTTGACCATAAAAGCAAGTAAATAATTGTATATACCAGATGTATTAAAATATTACTGTTTTACAGAAAATACAAACTGATTTATTGCAATATTAATTTAACACTGTAAATCAAAAAGAACTGTTTTATCATACAAAAATAATTGGTAATGTTATTTATTTTTCAAAATCTTACAACTCATCATACATTTCTAGTTAAGGCTTAAGAAATTATATACATGTTAATTTGGATCTTAGTTCTATTTGATCGCAGTCTTGGATATAAATTGTGGACTAAAGTTCATTGTATAAAAAATACATCTTATGTTAAAATTATGTAACTAATTCTCAAGAAATGAAATAACAATAAAAACAAATAAAATTTTTGATATAAAATTTAATTACTATCGTACATCCAGTAAAGTAGTCTTCAAATAAAGGAAGGATAGTGCTTTGTACACAAGCAATGGGAAGAGTTTTTTTTTTTTTTTTTTTTTTTTTTTTTTTTTTTTTTTGTGGTTCTTTTTCATTATTGCATGCCTATTAGATCCCATGCCACTGTAAATATGCATGATTAAAACCTCTTTAATAAAATAATTGTTATACCACCAGAAACCGAAAAGGCGAGCACCTGCAGCACATGTAGGAAGGTCTGTTACGGCTGAAAAACCACAGCAGCGTTCAAGAAGTGTGTCTTTTAGCCCAGATCGAGTACGTGTGAGAGGCCGATCACCAGCCTTCAATGCTCTTGCTTCCACATTTGAGAATGCAAGTGCAAGAAACCTATCAACACCCCCTCCCCAAGTAAGGAAACCTTATCCAAAATCTGATTCCTCTAGTGTTGCTTCAAGGTCTACAGCTATAGCATCATTATCTGCCACTTTTGAACAACCTCCACGAGAACCCCTCATGCCCCGTTCCATCAAACGTAAGATTTCTCACATTCAAAAGTGATTATAGTTAGGTTATTTGTTTGAAAACTGAATGCAAACTTGTCATTATGTTGCCATGTATATAGCTCGGCCCAAATCCCCACCAAAGTCTGATTCAAATTCGAAGGAAAACACAATGAGCAGTAAAATGGAAGCCCTAACTATACAAGAAGACGTGAAAGAAAATGAGGTTGAAGATGAGGAAGGGCTTACTTTATATCCATATGAGCGCCTTATAACAGTATCTACCGACCCTGCTCCAGATATTGATGTTACCAAGAGAGAGGTATTGTTTTTGAAAATTATGTTTTTAAGGAAATATGTAATTTACTATCAAAATTAGGGGCGTTCACGGTCTGGGTTTGGCTGGATTTGACGAAAATTTTGGGCTGAACCACTATGGTTTCAGAAAACCACTAACCAAACCGTCCTGGTTAGCCGGTTTGGCAGGTTGAGGACCCTTTTTTGTAATCGTTAATTTGTTTTAACATTTTTAAAGTGATAAGAGGGTTCAATAATGTAATACATATAATCGCATATTCCAAATATAGAAAAATAATTATGAATAATAAAGGTTTAGTGACCTGTTCCAAGTTCCATACTGTTAGCCAAACCGTTAAGCCGCCAAACTTTAAAACTGAACCATATGAATCTCTGGTTTTGGTTTATGAACACCTAGTTAAAATTATTTACAACTTTGCTCTTTTGCAGACATACTTGTCTTCAGCTGAGTTCAGGGAGAAGTTTGGAATGACCAAAGAAGCCTTCTACAAGCTGCCAAAATGGAAGCAAAATAAACTGAAAATGGCACTTCAATTGTTCTGAGTTCTATGCAGCCTGAATAGCAAATTTGTATTGCTTTTTCTCTTTAATTCTTTTATCTCACATTTCCCTCTTCCTTTCAGTAACTGTAATTATTTAATAAATTTTGCAGCGAACACCCCCCGTTTTTCGTGTTTAGTGTGATGGTGAGAGCATCGGTGCATTTTTAGCTGCTTCTGCTCTCAAGAGGCTGGTTTACGGTTGATATGAGAGTCGGGACGCAAATTTCAGTCAACTTTACCCTAATTCTATTGGGGTCCAGTTACTGGTAACGGGTTCTCACAGTCAACAAAAAAAATGTAGCTTTGTTTGTCGTTGATTTCTTTTTTCTTTCTTTTTTTTTTTTTTTGTGTCAGGTCATTTTTTTACAGTCACGGTTTGTTGTGAGCTTGCATTTTTGGTTGTTTTCTTCGTTTGATTATTTGATTATTGATTTCAACTGAGTTCTAGGGTTTGTGAAAACAGACCCGTTTTAGATTGTATTCTACTCCGAGGTTGGAGGTGTGTACAGGACCTGTCAAGTTAATAGTAAATTGTGTGTTTTGCACTTTATATTATTTATAAATTTTTTGGATTTTATTTATCTTTTTAATTGACATGATAGCAATTTCTTTGCTTAGAATTGGAAAATGAATGTATTACACCCATATAATCATGTTTGAAACAAACTCATTTAGCCATGAGTAATGTGACTTCATCATGCGGTTTGCTTTTATTGTGTTTTAGATTTTTTCATATATAATAACTTAAACTAGTGTGACATTTGACATCATGTATATATTTGTGCATAGTTGTTTGAGCACATAATGAAGTTATATGTGGTTTAGGCGAGATTAAGTAGACATGCCACTAAAAATTCACATACATGTTAAAATTTTTTTGATTATGACTATAAACATATAAATACAATCTAGAAAAAATCCCTATAATTTTTTTGACAGTATAATAGAGATACCTTATAAAATTTTTTATATAGAAAAGAATTAATAATGTATTCAGATCCATAACACAGAAATTACATGAAAGGCATTAATAAACATGACAATGAACCAATGTTTTTCTTTCTCAAAAAGAATAATATTTACAAAGTAGAAAAAAAGTTAATGTGCGACTAGTTTATTTGATAGATGTTGTCTTTTGCAACGAAGTTCATGAATTCCAACTCAAATATAATGTAAATGCATTTGGAGTAGTTTAGAAGTAGAGTAGATTTGTCGTTAAAATCTTTCTTATAAAGTAAAAAATAGTTTGTAAGAATATTTATATAATTGTCATTTGAAACTTGTATGTAGGTAGTATTAGATTGATTAATTGATAAAAAGAAAATTGTCATTTCGAACGTAGCCCACATAAATCCCATAAATCACTAGACTATTACACAAATTCCTCTTTTATTTAAAAGTATAATTGACGTCAAATCAGAAGACTATTACCCAAATTCCTCTTTCTTTAAAAGTGGGGGCAAACAACGCTTTTATTGAGGGAGGAAGTTACGGCTTTCTGACTTTCTGGAGACGGAGGGAGAGAGAGAGAAAGAGAAAGAGAGATCGTACACACACACACACACACTAACTGTTTCTTTCGAGATATTCGGAGCTAGGTTATGGTGGTAGTTCATGACCGATAGATGCGATGTCAACAACCGAAAACAAATCCTTTGAGATCACTAAAGGCATCAATGGCCTTGAAAAAGTCATCCTCCGTGAAATTCACGGCAGTAGCGCTGAGGTATGTAGACCGATTCAAACTTTCTTCTCTCCGATTCCTTCGCCTGCTCTTAATGTGCATATTCCGCTTGTTCATGGATTTTGTCTCATACCATTGCTGATTCACTCGATCTATTGATATCGGTAAATCGATAATGATCTGGATTACGAAACGGTACACGTTGTGTAGGTTAGATTTGGTTGTTATTTTCGATCTGAATCTGGCGATGCATGGACATTTCTAGCTTTATCGGAGGAATTATTGTTTGAATTCGTTCAGGAAATTTGGTAGTGTATGTGTGCTCATTGTCTGTTCATCCAGATAAATGTTGAAATGGTTACAGAGCGTTTTATGTTACTACACATTAGAAGTGAGATCTGGAACTAGGTGTTTATTTTGTGTGCTTTATTGAATCGCTACTCCACTATAACGTTTGCGGTGAAGACGGTACCTATAAGCTTGAGGTGGACTTATTTGTTTGCAGAAACCGTGTGTGATATTTGTTTGCGGTGAAGACGATACCTATAAGGTTGTTAGTTGAATCCCACGTAACAGTTTATATCCAACAATTTTGGAGAATTAGAACGTCTTTAGAGTTAGTGATTTAAAGAGTTGTCATGCAGAGTTAGGCAGTCAGGTTTCCTTCTAGCATAATTCATGGAAATGCAGATGAAACAAACCTTTTTATGATGATGAATAAGTGGTTTATTTTTAATATGTTTAATAAAATTACTAACGGATTACAATTGTAGGAGAATTAAAATTTTAATACGACCCTGTTTTTTACAAATACTTTTAACTTTTCAAGTTGACTAGTTTCATTGTTCTAGTTATACTTCTTGTAAAGGATTGAAAATATAACTTCCAGTGGAATTTGATAGATGATAAGTTGAATAAGGTTGTTGTTTCCTACTTTTGGAACACTTTATTCAACAATTAGTTGCCAAGTGAAGATGTGGTGTCCCCACATGTTAGCGGTGTTGCGGTGGTGGGGGATGCTTAATTTGTACTTGGACGTTTAAGTGGCCGTAACAAAGGACTTTTAGAACACTGGCCAAGTGAGGGAAACCACTCCTACAAGTTAGAAATGTTTCCCTTCCATTGTAGTGTCCTTTCGATTTGAGATTGTTCATACAAAGATGCCAACCTCCTCCGTTTAGAGAAGGTGTATTGGATAAGGCCAATTGAGAAAGAGGATGTAAACTTGAAAAAAAGGCCATGCTACTATAGTGGCAAAACGGTCATCAAAGATTTTGAGATATATGATATTATCTTTTTATTGATGCACTACCCTCTTATATTTTATTATAATAGGGAATGATAGAGAAGTCAATCTTTTCCCTTCTCAGGCTTGTTTTTTGGTTCTCTTTATGCAATTTTATGTTTACCTTTTATTAATATGGTCCTTTTCTAATGCATTTTCATGATTTGTTCTTTTTATGCATATTTTTGTTTACTCATGGCTGAAGTTTAAGCTTGAGATTTTGGTTACATGTATTAGCTTGAACCTTTTTTTCTTGGCTTGACTTGGCTTGACCACTGATTTTAGTATTATCAATGCATCTCATGTTTATAAGAGGATGGAAACTTGATGAGATTCATCAGTTGCACTTACAAATGAAAGATAGCATGCTAGTTGTGTTCTCATCATCCCTTGGATGCACAGAACAGTTTAATCTAGTCAGATTCTTTATGCTGGCAATTTTCTAGTTAGCTTTGTGGTTGTCAGAATGATTGATGGTCCTCTAAACCAACCTGGATATGTAGATGTATTTCAGTTTGTGATGCTTATTGGGCGTACTCTTGACTCTTGTCATAAACTTCCAATCGTTAGTCAGCACCAAAAGATAAAACAAAACCATAGTCACAGGATTCGCTCAACCCCCTGCGAATCGCGTACCAATTCGATCGAACCCATTCGCGGTACAAAATCGTACCATTCGCAGTTGGTACGCGATCCGGATCGATTAAATTGAGCGTTCCCGATTAAAATAATTTTCGAACTATATTAATCGAATTCGCGAACCCGATTGTATAATTCGGTGATTGGATGGCCCATGGTACGCGTTTCGGATTGCCTATGGTACGCGTTCTAGACCCCAACAGTCATTTTCCCTCTGATTTTTGAATGAATTGAATGTTAAACAGTCATTTTTGAATGAATTGAATGTTTGCCTTGTTATCTGAATGTTAACAGTTCTTTTCACATGAATTATGAATGTTAACAGTCATTTTTCCACTCATTTTCACACATACTCACTTTTAACACTTACTGAATAGTATGTAGATGAAAAAAGCCTAATTAATTTAAACTTACTGAGGAGTAATAAACCCTTACAGATATGGTCATGCTAAAAAAATCCAAAGTTTATATATGAAATGCTTTTGATATGATTATGAATGTTTCCTTTTAAATTGGAATATTTATGAAAGTTTATGTTATATTTATACTGTTTTGTATATGATACGACGTACCGGACTATATGGTACACCGTACCACGTACCGAATTGGCGTTCCAAATGAACCTACCCCCCCTCGTACCGAATTTTTGAAATGCACGAACCACGTACCAGTTTTCGTACCGCGTACCGGAACGTACCGCGATCCATGTGACTATGAACAAAACACAGACAAAAGAAATACAGGACAAGTAACAATGTGTTGTGCATTTTCCATATAACTGTGGTTCTATATGAAAATTGTGAATTTGTAATCATGCATGCTGGGTCATCAATGAATTACATGTGTTAATGTCTTGATTGCCTTCTAGTAAATAAGTAATGTAGTTTAATGAATTAGATGTGTTAATGTGATGATTGCCTTTTAGTAAATAAGTAATGTAGTTTAAATGAATTAGTTGTGTTAATGCGTTGATTGCCTTCTAGTAAATAAATAATGTAGTTGGTGAATTAGATGTGTTAATGTCTTGATTGCCTTTTAGTAAACAATGCAAAATTGTGCTGTTTATCTAGTCAGATTCTTTATGCTGGCAACATATCAAGCTAGCTTTGTGGTTGTTAGAATGATGGATGCTCCTCTAAGCCGACCTGGATATGTAGATTTATTTCAGTTTGTGATGCCTCTTGGGCATGCCCCTGTCCTGAACTTCTAGTTGTTAGTGGCGTTAGTCAGCTCTAAAAGATAAAATAAAACACAAACGAAAGAAATGTAGGACAAGTAATTCTGTGTCGTACATTTTCCATATAATTGCGGTTCTAGTAAATTGTTTGAATGTATAATTATGCATGCGGGGACATCCATCAATGAATTAAATGGTTTACTGCCTTGATTGCCTTCTAGTAAGTAGTAAATCAGTAATGCAGTTTACTGTTCATCATTACTGAAAATTATGCATCCTTATTGATCTTTAAGCTTCTATTCTTGCAGGTATATCTGTATGGAGCTCATGTGACATCGTGGAAAAATGAGCAGGGAGAAGAGTTGCTTTTTGTCAGCAGCAAGGTACCACCTATCCATGAATTCTGTTTTAATGAATGCTTTTATGATTCTGGTTGGACATACTAGTAATTTCTTTTATTATAGCGTATTTGGTTTTCTTTATGTTATTTATCACATTTTAGGGAGTGGGAGAGGTTTATTCTTTTGTGGGTTCTAATTTTATACTTTGAGTCGGCTCTTTATAACTTGGTTCACTTTAATTATCCAGAATTGTATGTATTTTTGCAGGCAATATTTAAGCCTCCTAAGCCAATACGTGGGGGTATTCCTATATGCTTTCCTCAAGTATATCTCTCTTCTTTCTTCTGTTCAGTTCTGCACTTCTGGATATATTCTCATGCTTTCTTTATGCAGTTCTCAAATCTAGGCCCTCTTGAAGCACATGGATTTGCTAGAAACAGAGTATGGGCCATAGACCCAGATCCCCCTGCATTTCCACCCAATGTCAATGTCACCAACAGAGTTTTTGTTGATCTGTTACTAAAGCCCACTGAAGAGGATTTGAAGATTTGGCCTCATAGGTATTATATCTTATACAAGTTCCAAGTAATTGTGTCTACAAGACAAGCATATTAGTATACTCAAAACATCAAATTCTTTCTATATAGATGACCATCAAGTTTTATTTTTAATTTACACACTTTTAGCGTTAACTTTCTCATAAATAATGTATCTAATTTTCATTTTAACTGCTTATATTCATTTGTAGCTTTGAGTATCGACTGAGGGTTACACTGGGACCTGCAGGAGACTTAATGTTAACATCTCGGATCAGAAATACTGATGGAAAGCCTTTTACGTTTACATTTGCATATCACACCTATTTTTCAGTTTCTGACATCAGGTAAATTGGTTTTGCGCTTTACAATTGATATATTATGACAAAGTGACAAACTAGTGTATTTGGGGCTAAGTAGCATATCTATTTATTAACTATTCATTTTGTGTTGCAATTTATTCTCACCAGCAAGATTAGATTTTGTATTTTGTTACTTGGATACTTGTGCTGAAGTACTACTTGGTCAATATCATATAGATAAAAATGTCACTGAACATGTAAATACCACATAGAAGCTCATGCTGTTATAATGATAAATCATTGTTCTGGACTTTTTATTTGTGATGATCTGTTAATGTGGCTTATTTTTTTTAATCGTAGTTAATCAGATACGTCAAAGATTTATTTCTATGGTGTTGTGGCTTATTTTAACCCGCACACTTTCTTTGCTCTGCAGAATGTATATATCCATGATTATATAAACTATATTAAATAAAAAGCCAAACTTGCATTGAGTTCCCCATTTCAAGTTTGTTCCAAAATTGAATCCCTTGTATGTTTCTTCATTAAACTGAGGGCCCGGAAAATACCATAATATAGCATGCAGATTTACCTAAACCAATTTAGTCTCAAATTCCCTGAAATCCTGTTCGTCTCCGTCCTGTAACCTGGTAGCAATGGTCATATGTTTGCATGGATTCGGCTGAACATTTTGTAGATGGTATTATTTATATTAATCAATATGTATGACATAATTAGTTTGAAATTATTCTGTGAAGAATGATGCTCATGTCGAGGTTGATCATGTTGATGCTGATTGATGACATAAGTTTGGAGCTATTCCTTGTTAATGATGACATTAAATAACAAATGGATCCTATGTTGCAAATCATTAAAATCTCAAATGCTTCATTTCATTGCCTTGGTGATATATTCTAAAGAAAGCATCTTAAAATTCCATTCTCCAGTGAAGTTCGAGTGGAAGGATTGGAGACACTTGATTATCTTGACAACTTGAAGAACAGGGAGAGATATACAGAACAAGGAGATGCTATCACTTTTGAATCAGAGGTACTTATGTTATCTCACTTAGAAATAGTACTATGTTTTATATGGTTAGGCTTATGTAGCGTCAATTGTTTCCTCAGATTGACAAGATTTATCTCAGCACACCAACAAAGATTGCAATCCTGGATCATGAAAAGAAACGAACATTTGTTGTTCGCAAAGATGGACTTCCTGATGCTGGTATATGCTTTGACATGTACTCTTATTTATTGAACACCATAGTCCATTTTATTTAATATATATTTTATTTCCTTTCTTCGTTTATTTAGCAACAAAAACCTGTTCAGAGTTTCTGAGTTTGTATTGGAAGTACAACATATGTAACAAAACTTTGTTCATTTTTTCCCTGTTAGTGGTGTGGAATCCATGGGATAAGAAGGCAAAAGCTATGGCTGATTTTGGAGATGATGAGTACAAACACATGATATGTGTAGAAGCAGCAGCAATCGAAAAGCCCATTACATTGAAGCCTGGTGAAGAATGGAAAGGAAGGCAGGAACTTTCAGCTGTTCCTTCCAGCTATTGCAGTGGCCAACTCGATCCTAATAAAGTTCTCCAAAGTAGTTGAGAAACATATGCTGATCAATATCATGTACAGGTAAGTGTCTGAATCCAACTACTTCATATCATCCCTGAACGCTTTGGTGCTAAATTAGTTAACGATTGGTTTTCGCGCGCGTGTGTGTACATACACGCACATATACACACAGAGAGAGAGAAATGAAACTTTTAACATGGCTATTTGAAAAAAAAAAGGGCTAGTATGGATATTTGATAATGGGTCAAATGAGTCAAGTAGAAAAACTTGGCTATAGAGGGCATGGGTCTTTTGAGTGTAGACTGTAGTCAACTTAAGTCTATTTAAGTGCTTACAACCTAACGTTGTAATTCATTTATTATAATAATATTAGTTTCATTAGTATAGTGATATGTTTAACATATTAATTATTTATAAAGCTGAAATAGAAATGGACAAAACTGTTGGCGAGTTGACTCAACCCGTCTGCGCCTTTGATTTACTTCTAAAAGTTTCCCATTTTGACCCGTTACCCACATTGCTCACTCCCTTCTTTTGCAAACTATATAGTTGTGGTATTTCACTAGCATTTCTAGTTAACAGTTACATTTCTAAGAAACTGCATGCGTGTATGCCACAAACTTAATTAGCCTCATATCTAAATGGGAAATAAAATGCAGTTTTAGTAACGTAAAAACACGTTTAGTTGTTAAATCTGGTGTGAATCTTGAAGTTGCCACCCTCATTCAACTCTTTGCAATGCAGGTTTGAGGTGGTGCCCAAGGCTGGTGCCAACTCTTCTGTGAGTCCTATTTTTCTTGTGTAAAATTTTCGTTACATTTGTTAAAATGGATGAACTCCTTTCAGCAGAAAAGTAGTAACAAGCACTGTTATTAACTAGCTTTACTGATTGTATTGGGAATGCCAAACCTGGATTGGCAAAAAAGTATAAAGAGATGGCCTAAAAAGATTTCTCATGTTGTGGTTTTGATAAACAATGTATTTTGATGAAGTGCTTCAAATAAAATACACATTCCAACATATTTACTTCCTATATGAGAAGTAGTTGCTTGTGCTATATGTATATAAGTTCAATGGCTAGCTGAGATGTCTTTCTTATTTCTACTCTACAAATATCTGTAAGATTCACACATATAATAATCTAGTGGACCTGTTCACAGTCTCAAGTTTGACATACTGAGCATGCTAGATCAATATCCCCTGAAAAGTAAGGATGAAAATTGCAGTTACAGCTTTTTGGGACGTACCAAAAAAAATGATTACTTGAATTAGAATTTTGATCATAAAGATTTAGTATCTTTCCTCTAAAATTCCTATTTTTTGGAAAAGGCCCTTATCAATAATTATGATTTTTTTTTTTTTTTGTTTTATTAACAGACTAAAAGGTGGCCTGTTTAGTTATTTAGGGACCCATTTAAAACTATTTATGCATAATTTACGAGAACCAATATGCATAATTTAATGATTTGGTTAGTAGCTCAAAGAGTACTATCAGTTACGTAAAAATGGGACAATTGCATATTTGCAACTTGTAAAATAACTTAATTGCATATTTACCTAATTCAAAATTAAAATTACATATATCCTTTTCTTTAATCTTTTTAATTGCATATTTACCCAAATCACAACCACAGTTGCACATATCGTCCTTTTTTAATGAAAATTCTTTTTCAGATTTACCTATTTTGATTTATTTAATTTAAAAATAAATTATAGAGTGATTTATTTAAATTTTTTAAATTCATATTCACCCATTTTTAGTTTTTTTTTTCTTTTATATTTTTTTTAGTTTTTTTTTTCAGTTTTTTAATCATCTTTTGCTAATGAGTTTTAGTTGTTTCTTAAACTTTTTTCCTTTTTTTGTTTTTATAATAATTTTATTCGTTTATGTTAGGGTCTATTTTTTTATCAAGTTTTTAGAGTAACAATAATAAAATGCAATACAAATATCAAAATTTTAATTTGTTACAGAACTAACAAATTATGACAAAAACAATCACAAATAGTCATGAGTAAAATAGTCATCCTATAATTTATTATTAATAAAATGTGAAAATAAGTTAATTTAATATTATTTTTATTTAGGAAAGGTTTATATACAATTTTAGTTTTAAGTTACGTAAATATACAATAAAATAGATTAAGGAAGGGGATATATGCAATTTTGATTTTGATTTGGGTAAATATGTAATTAACAAGGTTTATAAGTGTATATATGCAATTGCACCTATAAAAATTTAAAAGAAATAAGACATCTGAGTGGTATAGGTATTTCAACTCTATCATTTCAGAATCATTTATACGTAATCTCCTCTCTAACATCTCTCGCACAAATCATCGTAGTGTTGTTTTGTTCTCATCTCTACTCAGTCGTTGATAATTGACTTGAGGTTATGATATTAGTTGTGCGTTGGTTACTTTGTAGAAGTTCTCAAGAATTGAATAGGTTGATGAAAGTCATAAGGTAATGACTTCACACAAGTCTAAATATGCTTATGACTTCCATCCATGCCCTGGGTATGATTATGGTATGAATGAAAGTCATAAGCATATTTAGACTTGCGTGAAGTTATTGCCTTGCTGCAATCTATCGCCATGTATGGTAGAATAGATGAAGATCTTAGGAATGAAGGATCTATTACCATTGATGTGGTTTGAGTATATATTACCTTCGGCTGTTGTGGCATACGATATATGTGTGTGTGATGTGCTTGTCTATACGTATATATGTGTGTGCATGAGTTTTGTTTTGTCTCGGAGTTTTGTGTGTGTGTGTGTTTGTAAATTGGTGTGTGTTTGAGAGGCCACACAACAACCATATATATATGTGAGTGTAAACGATACATATATTAGGGTGTGTTTTTGGTGTATATATATATAATATATATATATTATATATATATATTGTTTTAGCTGTCATAAATAAAAAGTGACTATTGGTTGAGAGGTTGTTGGTAGCTTGATCTAGGCAATTGACTACTTGTATATACACACATATATACATACACTAGTAGAAAACCCGCCCAATATGATGGTAGCGTCAAGATACAATGCGACTCATTTTCCTTGAGTTTATTATTCCTCTCATGATATATTATAATGTACCACATATTTGCTATCACCAAAACAAGTCTATGAAGGCTTGAGTATGAATCATGTCTATACTTAACATGTATTAAGATTTGTTGACAAAGGCAGGACTTTGTACACATGCTGCTAATTGCGGATAGTCTCAGATTATCTAATGAAAATTGCCCGAATATCCGAAAATCCCGAAAATATCTGAAATTTTTAACTAATATTTACTATATAATAATATTTATAAAAATGTTTTGGATAATTTAGATATCCAAATATTCAAAAATCCCCAAAAACACTATCTGAATCCGACTCCAAAATTTTGGATATCCGAAATTTCGGATATTTCGGATTCAGATTTTTTGATACTTCGGATTCGGTTTTGTATACGGATATTTTTAAACACCACTAATAGACTTGATGTTAGAATAAATTAAGACTTACGATCTAGTAAGCATAAAAAATTCAAGATCATCAAGCCCTGATTGCATGTAAAATTAAAATAAAAAACCCTTCGTCTCTAATGTCGAATGGTGGGTAAATCTCATAAATTGATCAAATGGGTATTTTGAAAAAAAATATTGTTGAGGGATAAATTAATCTACATCGGTCTTTTATGAAGAGAAAAAGAAATCATATAGTTTTCGACTCTTTTTTCTATAGTAAATTAATCTCTTGCTTCACCCACCAGTCTTCTATGAAAATAAAAATAAAAAGCTCTCCTCTATCTACTCATTATTTAGAGGTGAATCATAAAACACCAAAAGTTGTGCTATGTTATGGACCTAACATAGGTCACCGGTAGAAACCAACCATCCCTTGATACCCAAAACGTACAAATAACTAGTTACCACGAAGCAGCGCAAAAGTTATTATTCTACATTTACTTTTTTGAAAATATGAAAGAAATGTTATAACAAATCCTTTAACAATTATGTAACCAACACCCCAACAGTGAAATTCACATACAACGGTTGAAGTTTTACGTGCACGTATAAATATGGAGACCCTTATTACTTCTTCACCTTGTACGATTCTTCTGTGCATTGTTTGATTACAGTTTGTGAGGGCACAGTTTCTTCTATTCGAACAAGAGTTCTGCCTATATTATTTGTTTTCAGATCTCAAACCTTTGAACATGGGATGAAGCCATACTTGATTAGGTAAACAAAATTCCATATATCTTAAATCAATAATCTGACTCCATTCATCATCTTAATGGTGATTTTAACTAAATTGCAGGTGATACGTATAAGAATCGAGACCATTTCTAGTTTTTGATTTTTATATTTGTTTAGAAAGAACATCTTTCATTGGTTTGGTATAGTCGAACATAATTAACATACATAATTAATGTTTAGATTAAAGTGTAAATGGAAGATAGACTAGTGTCAAGGAGTGATTTATTTGACTCTCGTGCGGCACTTAGAATCCTTCTAAGTTCAGCCTTTGTGACCTAAACGAATTAACAATTCAAGTTACGATGCGGAAGCGTTTGTAAGCTCGTAATACAAATTGTTTTGTATTGCTTACAAGGTTGTTTACAAGTGCTTTACACTAGACTTGTATAAGTTTTGGGATAGTACAAATTAACCTTACATCACCTATTTATACTACTCCTATAGTTCTAGATTATTCATGATCATGATGATTTTAATACTACAACATTACATGAAATTTTGAATGGATTAGTTAAGGGTTTTCTAGAGATTTTCATCAAAATATCAAGACTTTTCAAGGTTTGTTCTAGGCCCTTCTATTAAGCCATTTCAAGCCACGTTTCTAGCACCTTCTGTGGATCTTCACGGCTGACCTAGAGTGCTCGGTGTTGCTAGTGTGGTCCGGATACGTGTAGGCTGTTCCGGAGACTTCCGGGCAGCCCTAGATGTGTCCAAACATGTCCGGAAACTTCCGGAATCTAAAACTTTTTAGTTGATTTTAGGCGGGGCGTGACAGTACGGTGTGTTTAGAAATACCCTTAATCTATTGTACGAGTTCACTCTCGTCATTACCCAATATTAAGTTTCTATTTAGGTTAATATAGTTTAGGGAATCTTGAGATGAGGGTTGAGGTTAGTAATTTAATTTAGGTTAAGAACCACATGTTGATTTAAATGAACCTGCAAGTTATAATCTACAAAATTTATGTAGATTAGATGAGGTGATTTTCTTGTCTGTTTCTTGCACTAAAATTTGACCCTCATTGTCAATGCAAGAATATATAATTACTGTATTATTGATGTAATAATTTGGACTAAAAAAAGTATGCTGCTTTACTGGATGAAATGTGGCATTTATATTGACCCATTCACCAAAACCAACAATTTATTACTTATATGGCTTTTTGACATCATGGATCCGAAACAAGAATCGACTGGTTCGGATTCAAAAACACAACAGTCAACTACTGAAAGTCAATCCGGATCCAGAAGCGGATCTTCTAGTCCAGATGTCGATTTAGCATGGGATCTCCAAGAAACTGGTGACCTGTAGAGCACACTCAACTCTTCACCTACATCTTCAGAGGAGAGTGAACCTGAGGGATTTATCATCTGTGTATATGGATTCCCAATGGGCAGATAATGACTTCTGTTAAATAAAGCAGTCATAATTGGCATATAATAACTTCTGTTAGGTATTTTAGCCCTTTAGTACTTCCACCCCCTAATGTCACTCGGTCTACCGATATCAACTAATTTCAACTGATCCAGACCAACTCAGTGAGCTACCAACTGATCTAGTCGCATATCATTTTACATATCAAAGGCTTCCATAAGTCGATAGAGTGCGTACTATTTTTATACAAATAGCATCTTTCTGATGTTAAAAACAAATAGATTGATGCTTTGTCTTAGGCTTCAAATTAATAAAGTCATCTTATATGTTATCTTTGTTGGTTGTTATATAGAAATTAAAATTTTAAGGGAGGCTTCCATGAGATGAGACTAGTCATTGTTGCTAGCGTTCTTTCATAATTTTATAATATGTCACAAGTTAATTTGATTCTTTTTTATAATTTTGCTGTGTATTCTACATGGGTTTAATATGCAAAAAAATGGAATCTCCATTTTTGCTTCTGATTTGTGTTTGTTTAAATAAAGCAAACACCCTTACTTCTATACACACTCATCCACTCCAATTTGGCATGCCAAAACAAAAAATTTATAACCACATACACAACTAAACTGATGGTATAAATTTTGATGAAACCAATATTTTTTATTCCAAACTACGTAACAAACTGATCTCCTTACCAGTTCACTAGTCCGACTGATAACCAGTCAATTCAAGAGAAAACGGTCCTGATAAGTATAACAGGACCGGACCTGTCCAATCCATTACCGGTTTCCGGTACAACCGGCAAGTCCTTTTATAAAAACACTATCGTAAAAACCAAAGAAAAGCACTACACAGTACACATGGGCAAACAAAAAATCAAATACAAGAGCCTAAATTATACCAAAGATCACTGAAGTTAACCCAAATTGATAAAACTGTAAAAACAATATGACAAGCTACTAACTTTATTGGAACATATTTTGACATAACCAAAAAAGATCAAGTCAACTGAAACTACCATTGGTACATACTACACGACGAATGGCATCGTTACGCTGTTAAAGGTAGCTCAAAGGTCCGTCTTATGACTCGAATCAATGCCAAGAAGCTTAGCCAGTTCTCCACTTTGATAAGCTTCAACAGTATCTATAAACACCAATGAGACAAGAGGTTTATTAAGTTGATCTGTGATTGTAGATACAATAATATGCATAGAATTACTTGAAATTACCATCTGAACCTCCGAGGTGCTTCCCATTGATAAACACTTGGGGAACGGTACGCCTCCCGACCATCTCACTCAGGGCATCCTGAATGTCCGAGCCATCATCTGCAAAACATAATTAATCTCAAAAATTATAGAATAATGAAAAAAACACAAGGCATTGTTGTATATGAATAATCAACTATTGATAAGAATACAATGATGATGATTACAAATAAAATTATAACAAACCTAAAAACATATTCTTATCTAAAACAAAATATGAACATGTTTCACTCTTAATTAATTATTATTATTAATATAATTAATTGTCAAATATCTGAAATGCCCTACGATGAACACAAACAGAAAAAGAAAATTCAAGACCCAAATTAACTATTGTTTCTTACTAACAATGATGATAATAGGCAGAAAGGTAAATTTACAACTTGAAACATTTCACAAAAAGCATACATAATTGACATCTCAAAATATGAAATGTTTGCAACTTCATAGAAAAAAGCAAAAAACTTTATTCTCCATTCCTACCATCAATTATTTGTTATGATCACAACACCTCTCCCTGCTCAGGTTATAACAGCACTCTGCAGTTAATCTTAGTTGCTGATTACTCTATCTTCACTAAGAAAACAGAAAAAGACTATATAGCAGTTCTTGTTTATGTGGATGACATCAATCACAATTAAACTCCTTAAAACCTTAACCAACAACTTGGTTTCCATTCAGCATCCCAAGATTTAGGTTGATGTTGCTTGAGGATTAGATTAATTCATATAATCAAAATCCAATTCTCAACCAGAGTAAGCATGGTTTAACATTTTTTCGGTTTAATATATGAGACCTGTTGCCAGTAAAATCACATGGCAAAACTTGTCATTTGCTGTAGGGAGATATATCAAAGGTAGATCCTTGACAAAGTCCCCGTTAGGGTTCATGGTTTTAAGTTAAACTCTCATAGTGATAGTCATTAACACAAATAGTGATGCATCTGCACCTAATCCTTTTCATTCCATAATATTATTCAAGACCCAATTCTCCATAATTCTCTTGGTCTAACAAACACAAAATAATCCACATCTAGCAAAATCTTCAACTATCTTTAAAATCAGTTATGCAGTCAGTATAATCTAAAGCATTGTTAAACCTCAAAAAAAGAATCATTTAGCATACTAGCAATCAAAGGAGCAATGTAAGGATAGAAGAACGAAAACTACAGACCTCTCTCATCAAGCTCAACAACATAAGGTTTCTTGTTCAACTCCTTGAACACACCCTTAGCCCTTCTACAGTATCTGTTGAACACCATCAGAAACAAACGATTAAAGCAAAACTGAACCACAATTTCAACTATTTAGAGTAAAAATGAACGAATCATGAACAAAAATAGCTTCTTTCTTTCGGAATACACCAATTACATCCACAAACGCACAAAGAATTCAACTTTTTCATAACTACCTACTTCATCAGTGATCGCCTAAACTCCACCAAGTTCATAAAGATTTAGAAATTAAGCAGAGGACTTTATACAAATAGAAGCGATGAGATTAAGAGATACATACGGGCAGTAAGATTTGGAGAAGATGACTATGGGGTGAGAAGAAACAGTCTTCTTGACGAAATCGACGGAGGATGCTTCGGCGTTACATATGAAGACGGTGGTGATGGTTAACAGGAGGACGAAAAGGGAAGAAACGGTGGCCATTTTCCGGCAACGACGGTGGCGATTTGGGTGGTGTTGATTCAAGAGATCTGCGGAAATTGGGGGCGAAGGACTTACGGTTGATTTAAAGGCAAAACCCTATGAATCCGTCAAGGAAGTCGGTTTTGATAAACATTTACAAGTCAATAAGTTATGGCAAACCATACTCTACCCTCAAACGGGTTGTGTTTGCTGGTTGACGAGTACGATAGACATGGTATCGAAAAATTTATATGAATCCAAACATGATTTCGAGCCTGAAAATCATGTCAGATGTGTTAATCTGAATACGACACAAAAAATTACGGGTTTACATGAGCATGACTCATTTTCACACGTTAATACTTTAAATTTACTATTTAAAATTACTATTTTGCAACAAAATATACAAAAGAATATAAAACAAATATAATTAAGTTATGAAGTCTTATGTCAATTTTTACTTTTACTTCTAAATTTTGGGATAAAACACAATAAATAAAATTTACGACACAAACGATATATAAAAAAATAAAATAAATAGCTCTCTCGGGGAATGAAGACGGCGGGTGTTATCCGGAATGCTCTCCTTTCTCGGTTTCTGTTAGAGGTGATCGGAACTTGCTGATGGAACTTTCAAAGACAAAACCTACGAAGATGCGATGGAGTTCACACATACAGAAGCATTATCCACGGTTGCGTCAGCATAAGAAGAGAAGGGGTTGTATCATACGTTTAAAAGAATGTAACTTTAGCTACAATATTTATTCAACCATGGAATAACTGTTACAAACCTGGGCAACCAAACAGCAACAGAAATAGCAGCTCAGGCAACGCAACCTGCAAAACAAATACAACAACAATAAGACACAGATTAGAAAAACCCATGAAATCAGAGATGGAAACCACACTCATAGAAGAAAAAGAAGCGGATCTAAAGCACGAATGATCTAGAACACAAATCGAACAGAGAAGATGCCTCGCCATAGTAAAAAAAAAGTGTGAAGCCACGTGTAAGACATCATAAGAAAACAGAATAAGTGGTACAAAATGCAATGACTGTTGTAACATGAGATACAGTAAACGTACTCAAAGACCGTTCTTTGTACTTAATAGATATATAATGAGTTTCAAAGACCACTTTGAATGCTTCTAGATATAATTTCTAAGTAAAGTAAAATACATTATCATATTGCATAAAAAATAAATAAAAAAAACTATATCGACTAAACAAAAAAAAAATGTTTCTATTATAGTATTTCGTCAAATGTAATTAAAGCACACGGGTTTATCACGCAACGTCCCCTTCATTTCTTCCTCGTGGTTTTCCCCAAATCAAACCAGACCCTCAAATCTCACCACCACCATCTCTCTTCTTCCTCAAGCTACACTCCCACACAACCCTAAATCAATTCCACAAATCAATTCCACCATCCATCTACAATCCCCATGGCCTACGTAGATCACGCTTTCTCCATATCCGATGAAGACATCATGATGGACTCCGATTCTACTTACACCCTGCACAACCGACCTCCGATCAAGGAGATCGCTCTCGCCGTCTCTCTTCTCGTCTTCGGCGTCACCGGCATCTTCTCCGGCATCTTCATGGCCGCTAATCGCGTTGGTGGTGACACAGGCCACGGTAACTATCACTCTCCTTTGTTTCTCTACCTAACCCTTGTTTTATCTCCTCGTTTGGGTTAATAAAGTTGGTTCTTTTTTGCGGTTTGATCAGGGTTGTTTTTTGCGATCTTGGGGGCTGTGTTGTTCATACCTGGGTTTTACTATACGCGGATTGCTTATTATGCGTATAAGGGGTATAAAGGTTTTTCGTTCTCTAACATACCACCTGTTTAGGGTTTCGATGGTTTTGTGCCCATTTTAAGATTGTGTATGTACAGTTATTTTTTTATGCTCCAGTTGGTGTTTTGTTTATGTATGAAATAAGAAGATGAATGTAATGGGAACTATAGAGTTCGTTTATAACAAGATATATGGATGAATTTGTTGATGTGTTTGGTGATAGTAACTGAAATTTTCAGCTGCCGTTGTTGTGAAACTGCAAGATTTTAGTTTTAGATTGTGGGTTCTGCATGTATTTGTTCAAGATGGGTTTGTGTGATCTTATTACTTCTGTTTCATTCTAGGATTCTTAATTCAATATCTGTTTCCAGGCTTTGACTTTTGTGTGATCTTAATGTTGTTTATAAGCTAAAGCTGTGTGCATTAACCACTTTTTGTGTGATCTTAATGTTGTTTATAAGCTACAGCTGTGCATTAACCTTTTGTTTCAGCTGAAGTCTTTGGCTGTTTGAAACTGGAGCACATTGTTAAGCTGCATTACTATCAAAACCATGCATCTTGGTTAAGCTGTATGTGAATCAGTTAATGTGAACTGTACATAACTAAGCGCGCATCATTTTGATGTGAAAGGTGATGAATTGTTGCTTGGTTGCCATCTAGATGATGGCATTGTAGCTGCCCTTTGTTCCTGTAGCTTTTGCATGTTGGCCTATAATTGTATATCACACACAAGAACACCAGGATTTAGTGACTAAGCTCAAGTCATGACACTATAAATATTATGAACAAAATTACAATAACCCTTAAGCCTCCACTTATACCAGACTAAACCTTGGAAAGCAAGAAACCCATTCTAACTCAACCTATAACTACCTAATGCTTGGAGATAACTACTAACCAATAAACAAAACAATCCTAATTTCTCGCAGACTTAAACAAATAATAAACTAAATACTAACGGTTATCTGTCACTATTTACTAATGTTCTCCCCAAAATTTCGAATAATTATACTTTTAAATCTTCATTTATCCAACTCCTTTTCTTGGTTTGGAATTAACTCCAATATTGGATTCTTGTTTTTATTGACAAGTAAGGACATTCTAAGATGTCGTGAGTTGCAGCTTTCAAGTTTTGTGGTTTGTTAGAGAAGAATGCCTGAATGTGCCTTCTTGGTTTCATTCTGAACTACATTGGTCTGATGATAATCTGGGTTGTGGGACCATAGGGAGAATGACCTGGGGAAAGGATGGAAAGGATGAGGAGCAAGGAAGTTCTAAGATGTCTTGAATTGCAGCTTTCAAGTTTTGTGGTTTGATAGAGAAGAATGGTTAAATCTGTTTCCTTGGTTTCACTCTGAACTACTACATTTGTCTGATGATAATCTGGGTCGTGGCAATAGAGCAAAATGACCTGGGGAAAGGATGGAGAGATGACGAGTGGCACAGAAGTTATGGACTTGTTAATATCAACTGTAAGCATGATTTTACTACCAAAATTGGTCTCTTTTTGGAGGTTGCCCGTTGTATCTTTTTTCCTAGAGCAATGGACCTTAGAATATTTATTTCGGTTTTGTCTTATGAGGGTGGGTTTAGCATCCATCAATAATGGTAGAACACGAATCTACTTGGTTGGCAGCAATCGAAGCCTATTTGTTCTCTTGTTTAAACAATGACGGGTGGAGAGATTCTTTATACAAAGCCTGTTTGTCCTAGTGGTTTTCTACTGGTTTCTTAAACTTAAGATCCTGTCAAAAAGATATGCTTTGATGAAGATGAGATATCTTTGACGAGAACAATATAAAGATTTTTGCAGAAGCAGTATTAATCGTGACTATGTTTGGAGCTGTTATGATCATGGAAACCAACCAACGTAGGAATATTGTGTACCATGGAAATAGGGGCCACAACTATGCGGGCAATGCCAGATATGTAATCCTCCTAGTCATGTAACCTTCTGTGTTCCCTGCTAGAGTTCTTGGGTGTCAACCTACTGCTCACTTCATTTGTGCAAAGTCCATTTGATTATGGTTCCTGTATACTGGAACAACAAATCTCTGGACAAGCAGCGACCCTAAAGTTTGGGTCAAATAGCCTTTGCTTTAGGTTTAAGCCCCTAAAAGTGTAGGGCTCCAACTTTTTTTTATACCTAGGGTTTCAAATGTTTAATTTTGCATTGTCAATCCATGAACTTGGCTCAGGTGGATGATTGAGCGTTATAGTGTCGTGGGTGTGTTTTTTCAATCGAGCACATGCTTATAATGTCTTTTATTGTACGGGTTTCTACTTTCGGTTGGTAATTTTTGTGTTATCAACATATATTTTAGTGTATTGGATTGACTTGTTGATCGAGGAAATAACATTAGAGATTAAACGAGTTAGGTGTCGAGGGAGTGCGACCTCGATTTAGTTCTAAATGTTATTTGAGTGTTGTAATTAATATTGGGCTTATGTTAATAAGTTACTTAAGTTAACTAACTTTGGTTTAGTTAATTAATATTGGGCCTTTTGTTTGGGCCAAAAGAGGATTTTGTGGTCACAAAATGAAAAGCAAAGAATGACAGAAGAGTGGTCGTCAATTTTGCCTTTTCCTTTTCCACTCGATCAATATAGTGCGCAGAGAACATACGGTTACCAGAGGAACCATCAAGAAAACATCATAGATCCTACCAAATTCAACTTCATCAAGAAATCTCTGTATAATCCGATAAATCATTCTCGTGTAACTCGCGAAATAGGTTTATCTGATAGGATTCACGATTCAGAGATTAATCCAAGTAAATTTAATTGTTTGAAGATTGAACCCAAATCTGGTACGTTTTCATTTGTTTTATGTTTGATTTCTTGTTCTAGACCCACAAATACAACACTTTCTAACCTTTTGATGCAAATCTGCTACTTAACTGCCAATATTACTTTCTTTTTCAGATGATTTTTTTCTACTTGGAGCTTAACCTTGAGGGTACCATATATTAGGTTTTGGATGTATAAAGATTATGATAGCTTATGATGATTATAATAGGTTCTTTTCTAAAATGATTAATTCACAAACTCTAATCTTACTTTTAAAATCTACATCTTTTATTCATGATAAACTTGAAGTTTTAATCACATGCGGAGATACATATTTCCTACACACTTTGACACTGTTGTCACATGCCCTCTAGTTCATAAAATTAAGTGCTTTCATTGTTGTTCCATAGAGCCATGGTGTAAAAATTAAGTGCTTTCATTGTTGTTCCATAGAGCCAGTGGATGAATTTTAGACTTTAAACCTTGTACAATTATGATAGATCTCAGCGATTATTATAAAATTAGGTGTCTTCATTGTTGTTCCGTAGGAGCTATTGTGTGAAATTTAAGCAAGCTTTTTATTCATTGATGCATTGGTTGGGGCTTCATTTCAATGAATGTTTAACTTTTAAGACTTGTAGTAACAATTAGATATATGATATTTTTATTTCAAATACAAATGGTGACCAGGAGTTCCTCTAATCAGGAAACAATGTTAGTAATTTGGTTGAATTGAATGTTATGGGTTGCATATTTGCATGTAGACTGAGGGCCTGTAAGGTTTATTGTGAATTTGATTTTGAATCTTATTTCATGATTTGCTTGATCCGTTTATTTATATTGTTCCATATTGAATTCAAATAGCTCTCCGCTGGCTTATACATTTAATTTCCACCTGTACACATACACATTACATTAGAGATTCCATAATCCATTTGAATGTGCATTCCTCTTGTTCAAAGAGGTATGTTACTACAAGTTTTTCCGTTCTTTGTTTTGTGGTCATCTTTAAGGATCATGATTATTTTTTACAACATGAAATTACTTATACCCTACTTCTTATATTTATGATAAATTTATACAATCACAATAAAACAAAAATTATAATGTATGAAATTATTTTTGAAGTGTGTTGCTTTTTTTAAAACTAATTTTAGCTTATTTTTTTGCAAAATGCCTCAATTTTAGAATTTATATAGATCCGGAAAAGGCTGAGCCGCTCTTGTTTAGAATATTGTTGTTTTAATTGTTAAGAGGCATACTATGGTAACTAGTAAGACAAATTTTATGTTGGTAATGGCAATTGACTTCCTACCTTACATGTGGGCTTTTCGCTTGTCTACATATTCTTCTCATTTATCTAACATATTATGTCGTGATGTTTCCAAACTCCGGTTATGGATTCAAAATTTGTCAAAGATAGCCATGTTTCTTTGATTTCTCTATGCCTTCTTATATTTACATTTGTGTTTTAGCCGGAGTGTGCCTCTGTTAACATTTGGGCATAACATTAGGTTATATTAGTCATTGTTCAACTCATTTTTGTTCACACACCTGCGAACAAAACGACTTTGTTGAACATTGTAATCGTCAAGTTATGGAAACATATATATCTCCTTTTGTACATTTTTTTGTTCCCTCAAAATATTGGCTTTATGCCTTTGAGACATCCATTTATCTCATTAGTCATATGCCTTCAAGTGTCTAACTCTATGTTTCCATATGGGCGCGACTTTCATAATCCCATCAAACTACAAATTTCATTATGTATCTTACTTGATATTAGTAACCCGCCCTACCCGGCAACACTACTTCTTTTTGCGTACTTATAGTTGTAAGTCACGGTTGTATATTTTGAAACACAAATAAGACAAGGTTGTTATAATTTATAAACTGTGATAATCAACTTATGTAATAGGGGGTGTAACGATTGATGTAATACCTAAAACTTACAAATGGAAAAAATTAAAAAAAAATTAAAAACCAAAAGAAAAATCATTAATAATCAAAGGATGGGGGGTGGGGTCTTCTCAAGACTCGAACTTGGGCCATTTGTTCAAGGGACGCACACTCAACCATTTCTTCCAGCCACCAAGTTAATTGTATTTATCAAGATGCCAAAAACGCATTATGAAAAAGAAAATAAAATCAGCAGCCTGCTAAGTGACAGGTCCTGGTTGGCCAGCTATCCAACCACCCAATAGCGAATTTTTACTGTTCATCGCGTGTGTTTATCCTAGTACCTTCAACCATATAATGGCCAGAAAGTGAATTTTCACTCCATCTCATATGTCTTCTTAGGATATAGTCTTACACATCACATGTACAAGTATTCTAACGTTAAAACCGGATGATTGAACATCGCGTGACTATTCAATTCAATGAGCAATTTTCCCCCAACCACAAATCTTTTGTTTCTACTCTTTATCCCCCACTTCTTATACCTCATCCCCACATGTTTTCCCTACATACCAAATTCTACCCAAAATCTGACCTACTCCTTTCCCTTGGTCGTCTCCCAAGGATGATCTATTCGATAACTCGATGCTAATAATGTCTTCTTAACTTGAATAAAACTGTTCAATGTCTCAAACACCTAGATTTGTTGAGTCGAGTCATCAAGTAGAAATCACATATCTATACATCTCTTTTCTAATGGTTTCAAAACAAGCCTCAATAGCATGGTTTAATTAGTTGTTGGTTGTTCTTGATCTAGAGAAATTAATTATTAACATAAAAACAATTAGTTAAGAAATAAGCCAATTATTTTTTTATTTATATATTTACATTTTTTTTGAATAGATAATCTAATTTGGTTTCTTATAATTTTGATTTAAACATTCTCAAAATGTATGATTAGTAGATCGAATTTTGAATGACTTCTAACATTATCTATCTACATGATTCATGATTGTTCGAAAAATAACAAATAGAGGAAGTTTCAAGGCATGTTCTTGTGAGCTAAAAAACCAAAACACAATCATGATTTCTTATTGATTTCTAGATTTTCACATATATTAGTTAATGGTCAAATCATAGAAAAAAAATTCAAAAGAATATGGTTCCCCTTTAAAAGACCTTGAAGTGGTCAAGAGAAAAGAAATATAGTGGAATGTTCGATTTTATCATTTTAAGTCAAAACCGAACTTTGTAAGGTGAAATTGAGATTTTATTCTATAATTTTATTTTTTATGAAGACCTTGAAGTGATCAAGAGAAAATAATACGTTAAGTATGATTTATGTTATTTGATAATAAATTTGTCTTGCTTCTCGAAAAATAATCAATTTTAGGGGCTGTTTGATAGTTTTTTAATGATCATTAAAAGACTACTTTTTAATTATTCATAAATTCTTAATAGTTAACATGTAACTCTAATACTAAATGGTTAAGAGGTTAAATCTTAATAGTATATTTTGACCATTCAGTATTAGTGTTATCTATTAACCATTAAAAAATTATAAACTATTAAAAAATAACATTTTAATGATCATTAAAAGGATTACCAAACAACCCCTTATCTAATATAAAGGTTCATACAAAAATGAATGAGAGAGACTTGTTAGAATTTAGAACATACATTGTGTTTAAAAAGTATAAAATCCATCATAAGCTGCCACGTGTCTCGTAAAAAGGTTGGGATATAGACGTTCAAATTTCTTTTGACAAGATAAAAATTTAAAAAAATTCAAACATCACCTACTCACCATAGTATTCTTGTGAAAGTTCTCAGAAAATTCAAAGAACCTAACAACCTTATTGATGTATTCTTGAGCTTTATTCACATGTGAGAGGCCTAGGTGACATAGGCACAACACTCTAACACCCTTCCCCTGACGAGATCTCTCATTTTGTGTTTCAAGTCGATAATTTTATTAATATACATGGCGACTTGCTAACAAATTGAACAACAAAATTCTAACTCAAATGATTTTTTTTTTCTTTTCTTTTTTTTTTTTTTTTGGTAATCCTTGTCACTTGGGAAAGTGAGATTTTCCATCAAGAGTGACGAGTAGAATTGCTAGAAGTAAAAGGTTGATGAAGAGTTCAATAAAAAAAAAATAATTATGAACTTTATATGCAAGCACTTTTTAAATAAATCTTGTATAATCTAAAGAAACACTTTTTACTTTAAATTTAAACAAGTTAAGAGGTCAACAGATTTATTGAAGTGTCATGTTCGTGTTAGGTTATAGAATTAAGAGATATAGAGATATAGAGGTTCAATAAAAAAATAATAATTTTTGAACATTAAATAACAACTCTTGAATTTGGAGTATCCTAATTTCAAATAATTCACATTATTTAACAAGCAGTCGATATTTCACGATAAATGGTGTAATACCCTTGAAGTAACGGTCCTTATATATCGTATTAACGATCAAAATATGGTCAAAAGAAAAAATCTCAATTTGATAGGATTTCTTCATATACCTATGAATTTCATTTGACCCAAAAAATGATATATTGAAAGAATTCGTTGCGTCTTCTAATATGTATAAGTTGATTCTTTCACTCATATCTCTTTTAATAGAAAAAAAAAAGCCTATGAGAGTTTTTTCTTGAATCTGAAAGAAAATTCTTGGGTTCTTCTGATAACTAAAAGGTGTAGCATCTATGAATCTAACCTGCTTGCGGTGGTGGAGGGACTGGATCGGAGATAATAGCGATTGTAGTTATAAGATATCCAACATTGGAATTGAGATAGTTTCAAAATAAAAAAAGAAAAAAAGATCTCAATATCTGTATTTTGTTTTTATATTTTATAAGTATGATCTGGTCCTCAATTAGACAATTACCATAGTTGAGAATATCTCTAAGGAAGAGAAATAGAATAAACTTGATTTTATTATCCATGTCATATTCTAGTAGACCTGTTAATAAATATTTCTAGTTTCTTAAATAAGTAAAAGTATGTTATAAATTCCGTAAGTTTTACAATTTATTGTTATGATTAGAAGTAACTACAAGAAAATTTGTAAATAATATTTTAACTAATCTAATGTAACATCCGGCCTCTCGTACCACCAATATTGTCCGCTTTGCTCACAAGGAGCTCACGGATTTGCTTTTGGTTGCACGGGTGAAAACTTCCCAGGGATGTCACCCATCCCTGAATTGCTCCCACCAATTTGTTATTTAATGTGGTTTTCCCCTATATAATGCAAGCTTTCCTCTTAACAAACTTATCAAATTTTAGTTTTTTACTTTATTCATTTTACTAGTTTAGAAATACGTTTTTAACACGGGTTGAATTAAAATATTAAATTAATAGTTAATATTTAATATTTAAAAATTTAAAAATAATTTTGTAGATAATATATGATTCGAATTACGTATACTCAACTATTTTAAGTAATAACAATATTTTTTAAACTTTCATCATTAAAAAAACTTAAAAAACTGCATTTATTTAAACAAAAGTTTTTTAAAGTTTATTTAAAAACTATTAAATTTTTTAAAGTTTTTTAAATAATACATTTTACTTAAAATAAATGTAATTTTTTTAGTTTTTCCAAGATGAAAGTTTAAAAAATATTGTTATTACTTAAAATAGTTGAGTATACGTAATCCGAATCATATCTTATATAAAAAATTATTTTAAAGTTTTTAAATATTAAATATTAAATAATATTTTAATTTAACCCGTATTAAAAACGTATTTCTAAACTAGTAAAATGAATAAAGTAAAAAACTAAAATTTGATAAGTGTGTTAAGAGGAAAGCTTGTATTATATAGGGAAAAACCATATTAAATAACAAATTTAAGTGTTTAAAAAACAATAAATGAAAAAAAATTAATAAAACTAACGATTTTTTAATTTCTCGAAAATACTTTTTTTAAAATTTTGTATTTTAAAAAAAATAAAAATTGTAAGCGAGAAGTGGCATTTTGGTAATTATGGGCGAGAAAAACCACTGATTCCTCACCCAGTTAGCGAGGGATTGGACATGTCAGCGAGGGATTGGACATGTCAACGAGGAAACATTGAAATTTCGTCATGTCAGCGAGGGATTAGGTAAATCCCTCGCCCAGTCACCTTTTCAGCGAGGGATTATGTATTTTCCTCGCTCACGTGACAAGAAATGAACACGTGGCTCGTTTTTATTAATTGTTTTTTTTTTGTAAATTCATTTTTCAATGATTATATTGATAATTTAATTTGATCAAATGTTTATTTTAATAATTTTCCTATAAAAATAACACACCGGTCATCGGTGTCATGTTTCACACTTGAAAAAGTCATGATTTATATGAATAATTATTATGACTAAGTTTTTGAACCAGATTGTGTGCATGTAGCGGAGGGAAAGAGCCGTAGGCTCCTAGGGTGGAGAGAAAGAGCTATTGAGCCATTTAATGTAATTTTATTAAAATTTATTTTACCCTATAAATGTATCACATACTTTATAAATAAAAAATCATCGCATTCCTATCTATTTTTTTTTATTGCTCTCTTGAATTTTTAAAAACCCTTTCCACTAGAAAATATAAAGTCATTAAAGTTTTTTTTATTATATGTTTTTTATTTATTATGTTTTTAATGAATTTTATTTAATTATAATGCTTGATTTTATATTATTGATTTACATTTGAAAAAGGGCTTTATCCATTTTTCAGTCAACATCCAATCAAAATCACTTTAAACAATATTAGAGGATAACTTGAGTTTGGGATCCATCTCACAACACATAGCATGCTCGAATAATCACGACAATTTGAACATATTAACAAAAAGTTTGAAAATACTGTAAAAACTTAATTCTTACAAAAGTAAAATAAATTAATTCAAAAATAAAAAGGTAGCATCTACTTTAATCACCACCCATTGATCGCATCATGAGTTGCCCATAACGATTAACAAAAGCAACAAAAAGAAGTCGCATGAAAAGAAGAGCAGCATAAAGTCTCAATTGAGTCCACTTAAATTTATTATATATCTTTAAAATAATTTGCAGATATTTTTCCGTACTAGTATATATTAAAAAAATTTATTTTAATATGAAAAGTATAATCCATCCATTATTTCTAAATTACTTGATAACTATTTAAAAAAAGATGCATCATTAGGCATAAAATTTACATTTACAATGATTTTTTAAAGAAGAAACATAGTTAAGTATCTATTGACAATTTATAACTTTAAAAGAAAAGTTAAACCTTTGTTTATTATTATATAAATTAATGTTTTACTAATTGTTTATACAAGCTTATTTTGACAAAATATAGATTCATACTAAAACAATTATTTTCAGTCTTCACCTACAGTAGTTCTATTTGTTGAGAAAACATGTATCAAAAACAAGAATCGTAGTCTATGCATGTTACATTATGTTGCTAAAATTGCCCGATAAGTTATTAAGGTGATAATTTGACATGTGACGAGGATGTGTGAACACCGTCAGCATGTACAACATAATGATAACTATGTACAAAACGTTATTAAACAGATGGTTGTTGGATTTCAATGGTGTCCTTATGATGATAATGTGCGCGTTGAGGTAATGTTTGGCCACCAATCTTCACCATCTTTACTTTCTTTGTATGATACAATTGTTAAGTCATTAACAAGAGTTATAAAAGCACATTTTTTTTTAAATGTATGATGGAATATTTGTCAATACCATATAGGTTTTTAGTCATGAATCTTTTGATGCTAAGATCATGTAGTTTAAAGTTATTTAGAGCTAACAACGGATATAATTAATCTTGAGATTAGAAAGATATTCTATATGTTTGGATAACTACGTTTGATAAAAAAAATATATTAATACATAACGACCTCTCTCTATATGTGTTAAAATCAATCATCTATTCCTTGTCTTCATGTCTTATATAGCACACACACGAAGAAAACATATTATACATTATCAGTCTATGTTACATATGTAACGACTATTTATAGCTAACTATCATCAGAAGTATGTTTACTAATGATACGTGATTGCGTATTTGTGTATCACACAATATTAAGCCATTAATGATATGAACAAGAATGTTAGCAGAGCAAAAGATACACACGGTGGAGTTGGATGCCTCATTGTTATCGACATAATTACTTTAAGACATCATCATAGGGGTAATATGCGTTCAGAAATTATCTACTTCTACTATTTTCTAAGAAATCAAAATATTAATTCTATAGTTTAAATTTTTTTATTTAGAGCTAACAACGGATATAATTAATCTTGAGATTAGAAGATATTATATGTTTGGATACTACGTTTGATAACAAAAATATATTAAACATAACGACTCTTCTATATGTTAAAATAAATCATCTATTTTGTCTTAATGTCTTATATAGGAAGAAAAATATATACATTATGTCTATATTACATTATGTAACGACTATGTATAGCTAACTATCATCAGAAGTATGTTACTAATGATACGTGATTGTATTGTTACACAAATATTAAGCCATTAATGATATGAACAAGAATGTTAGTAAAAGCAAAAGATCACACGGTCAGTTGGATCTCATTGTTATCGACATAATTACTTTAAACATCATTAGTAATTGCGTCAGAAATTATCTATTATACTATTTTCTAGAAATCAAAATATTAATTCTAAATTTCTTTATTGACATTCATACATTTTTACCCTCCTGTCACACAATAAATCTGATCCTTATCTTACAACTTATCTTTTAATTTCATCACAACAACCACGTATAAGAAAATAAAAATTTTCATGGCCTGCAACAATTGACTATAGAAAGTTGTGTATAGCAGGAGGGCCCACCATGGTCCCAGTCCTTCACTTTGACTGCACCACTAAGCTGGTCAAACTCGCCGGAACCGGCGCCGGAGCATGCCGGTGAACGTGTTCTCCGGCGTAAGTTACAACAAGCATCGTGGAATCATCTATCGCTAACTCTATGCTCTTCCTCGCCGGACATCCTTTTCCGGTACTACACTTGTAATATACTCTGCAATTTCATAGAAATTGAAATCAATATGTATAGATCTGAAGATGTTATCGAGAATAACTATAGTATAATGTGCTCGATCGAAGTAGTTTATGATAGTTAGTTATTACCTAGGGTATGGTGATCCGGTGATCCTCTTCTCGCCGTACTTCTTCCATGAGTAATCGTCGGCCGGTATGCTTGTGACCTTTGATCCGGTGATCGGAACTCTTTTCACTTCACGTTTTGATGCAGTTTTCCTGAATAGAACGATGAAATGTTAATCGATTGATTCAGAAACAGCTGGAGTAGCTGCCGGAATAAGTTGTTCCGGCGAGAATGTGTAACGTGCTTATTCTGTTATTCACATACCTTCGCTTGCAACAGTGACAACCGCTACGGCAGCCGGAGTTGTTTTCCGATCTAGATCCGTGCAACGAGATGGAAGGACGATCGGCGCGGCACCGTTTCCGGTGAGACGACGGAAGAGGCGGTTTCCTCGAGGAAAACGACGGTGCCGGAGCTACGATACCTAAACCGGAGAACTGTTTACCGTTCGAAACGCTTCCTTCTTCTCCTCCTCCGGTTAACGGAGATAACAAAGAGCACGAGTTCGTCGACCTAGACGAAGACGACGTCGTATCCGTCACCGATCTACTAAACGAGCAGTCACTCGCCTCCGTCGTCAACCGGAGAGCCGCCGGCGCCGATTGTGCAGAAGTTGAAGGAGCTTGAGGATCAGCAGACGGTCCACGGCGGAAGCGAGCGTGTCCGGTGCGGTTCACGGCGGAGGCTGGTGGTTTGACGGTGGTGGAGACGGTGAAGTCGTGAGTTGTGAGGTGGAAGATGCGGTTGAGGTGGTCGGTGGTTTGTATTCCGACGAAATCGAGTGCCATTGTTGTTGTTGAAGAATAAGATTGAGGCGTTAATGGAGAATGAAGGGGTTGTTATAGGAAAGTGGAGTCAAAGGAGATGATATGGTTTGACCTTTTGGTGATTCGATTAAAATACGACAAATGACTGACCGAGTGGTGGCCACTCGACTCGTGACTCGGTATTCGTGTGTGAAGAAAAGTTTGAAAATCGAATCAAACCGATCGGGTTAAACGAGGTGGAAACCGGGTAAAGGATAATTGAATTTTTTGGTTTTTCCGTTCAAAAAAAAGTTTTTGAGTTTCAATTTTCGGACGAATATTATAAAAAATTAACATACGTTTTGTATTTTCTTACAAAAGCCTCTTCACTATTTTTAACTCGTTGAAAACTAATGTGTTTTTGTTTTTATATAGAAGTGAATCAACAATTGTTTGTTCATAAAAACCAACATATATTCTTTTTTCTCACAAAAAGTCTAGTGTTTTTTGTAATATTGTAAGCTCTACATCATTTTGTTATATATCTTTTAAGTGAAATCGTTGTACTAAATACTTTTTCCATTAACACCATCTGAAAACACTCCAACTTATAGAAGTTGTTCAAAATAATATTTTAAAAAACATATAAAAAACTACCTTTTTTAAACTTTCACAGTAGATAAATGGCCATGTGTTTTATTAAACATCTTTAAGAGTTTTTTGCATATTATTATATATTTCTAAGTATGTATATGTAGGGTTGGATCATTTGGGAACTAATTAATATCTTGGAAACTACAAAAACATATATTAATGGTTCACATTTTTAAAATTTTATACTTTTAACGCATACTTTTATTTGTTTATATACATAAAAAAACATCATAAAAGTAACGTTTTCAAGGGTAATTTATTTATTTTACTTATATAACTACATATGCATAGATATTATAATTTATATATGTCTTACACATATGTAGATTAAAATTTCATTCATTATTTTCTTTTTAAATTGCAAGAGAGACAATTAGAGGTTATATTTCAATCATTTTGTGTATTAAACATTAAAAAATTTGTTGTTGATTGTAGTTTTCGTACTATTGAATATATCTGTGAGTTCTTAAATAATTCAAACCATATATATGTATCACAATAATATAAAAAATTTATATTTTTAATAGTTTAATTCAACATTCTCCGTTTCGTAATGTTAATAAAACAGTTAAATTAACTTTCCATTGCCTTAGTTCAATTTAGCATCGTAGATCTTTTGATGATGTATATTTATTTTCTATCATATTATATGTTAAAATGTTGTGTATCACATCTTTTATTTTCTAATTATTTTTTTAACATGTTGAGTGATTTTTATAAAAAGAAACTGAATTATATATGTTGGTTTTTTATTTTAAAAAAAAATAATTGAACGACTTTTGTGATAAAAAACCAAAAGTCTGTTGGTTGTGTATGCTTAAAAAATATTAAAAGACTTTTATGAGTGTAAACATAAAATATGGTTGTTTTTATGTTTTGTCCTTACATTTATATATTCAACCTCGTAAAAATGTTTTGAAGTATATATATATATTAAAATGTTTTTCAAGCGTAAACTCATTGAACCTTGCAAAACATTATGGTCTATTTGGATTAACATAGATTGTCAAACGAAAATTGCTTATTATTTTCAACGTTCCCAATGAATTTAACATAGTTAGAAAAACAAGATGGAGATGGAACATGCGGATCCGTTTTCTTTGTTTTAGGCCTAAAACTCTCTTGATTTACAAATCACACGTTGGAGCAGTGGTGTTCAAATCGGGTTGGAAACCGATTTCAACCAGTTTGGGTTGGGTCAACAAAAGTAAAAACCAATTATTTCAGACCTGTTTTGGTTGAAACCGGTTTGATTGAGGAAAATAACCAGGTTAAATCTAGTTGGATCCAGTTTGATTTGGGTTTAACCGGTTTCTCCTAATAGGGTTAAGACCCGATCTCAAAAATACAATTGGTGTTAGGTTATTACCGGGTTAGAGTGAGACCGGTATAACAATCAGGTCGGGTCCAATTGTTAGTTTTGGTATCCAAACTAGTTTTGTTGCCAATCTCTACGTCGGAGATGTGAAGTTTTTACTCTCACCTCATACTAAAGTCCTAAAATTTAGACCCGTGTAATGATGGGGCCTAAAGAATTAGCGTTTTTATAGACAAGCCGTGTACATGATTATGATGGTGTTATTCACCAACAATATGATATTTTAGTTATTTCATAATCCTTGAAGGTGGGGGTGACTACTTTAGGGTTGTGCATATTTTTTAGATCAACAAGTGCTTCATGGCCTATGCTATAAACAAAGGTTGATCTATTTATAACATAAATTCTTTCTTCTTTTCCTTATATTTATAAATGTATTTTTGTAAACTAGGCTGCTTAAAAAGCATGATGATTATTGTTTCCTCACACGCAAATAACTTATAATAGTTCATCTAAAAGACATTTAAAATTCAATAAACTGTAAATCATTTATAACTTTTTATAAATAAGAAATTAATGTAATTATTTGTGGATAAATATAATATATTGATGGAGCATGCTTCAATCATCAAGCACCAAATTGGTTGCTAGTGATATATGACATTCCACAAACCTATGATATTTAAGTAATCTATTTGTATCAGAAATAATATTTGTTATTGAAGTAGATAGGGTTCTCAAGATTTTATTCGATTTCAATACTTCTGTTTAATTAATTCACAACTTCACAAATGCAAACCGAGAGGTGACACCACTTTAAGGATGTCTAGATAAAAAAAATTATCTTTTATTTTATTAGTAATAAAAAACTATTATCACTAACATCTCATTAAAACTAATTTAGTTCCATTAAAAAAATTTATTAATATTATTTTTTGGTTTTATTAGTTATGTCAGAGCATTCTTAAACTTTTTCAATCTCTTAATACAATCATCGACCACCATCACTGTCTACCACCTTCATCCACTTATTACCACCATGAACCACCATCATTGACAATTAGATCAACACCGTAGTTTTTTCCCACGTAAATCTTTTTTATAAGTTTAATAAAACTGATTTAAGTATAAATACATCGACATATAAAGCCATTGTATATTGTTTATTTTTGTATCAATGATAATTTATATGATATCTTTTTATGTTAAAACATTTAAATTCTTCAACAAATCACATTAAGTAACCATTCCTGTCAAATAATGTCGCTGTGGGTGACATAATGTTGCTATTTACTTTTATGTAATAGGCAAATCCACTAGAACTAACATCACGACATCATAATATTTGATCATTGGTAGTGTCTTGTCACTTACATCATTCTTACATATATATGATATAAATAAACATGTTAATTGTTATCTTAAATAGATGTTTGTGATAATCGACATGACATTATTCATATCTTCATTTAATAATTCCACTGCGTTGAATCCAATTGTCAATTGACTTGCTTCTATTATCTTTTAAAGATATTCGTGTGTTACATTATAGTGTGGGCCCATCCACCCACCTGATCAAAGAATAGCATAACATAAAAGATTAAAATAAAATTATACTTTAGTCTAGGATGCTAAGAAAGATAAATTATATTCATGTAAATGTTTAAAATACTATAAAATGATTAAGGTAAATATTATGTATTTATATATTTCATATGTTTTATGAATAAAGCAATTGTATGAGCATTTGGCTTTCTGCTCTAATAATATGTGTGATGGTTTGGGTTTGTGATTTTTAAAGTTTTAAATTCAAACCTAATTTAAGGAAGTTTTTTAACAATGGTAAGTTTTCTTTTTAGGTGTTTCTGGATTGGTAAGGATTGTAACGTTAAAATCAATATGATCGATTGACATTCTGTTTCCGGAAGACTTACTTGAGTATTAGCTGTAATTCCAAACTTCGGTAAAATAACAATCATAGGAGGTTTTCATTGACCTATTTTAGTGACTAATATATTAGTGCTAGCTATAGTAAAATTGTTACACAGCTTAAATAAATAAAATATTAAATAGAAAGAAAATTTATTAATTATAAAACTATATTCATATGATATGATTGAAATTACGTATAATTAAGATTTATAAATAATAAAACAATGGTATCAACTTTTTAATTGTTATTTTTACTTTAAAAAAAATTAAACATTTTGTTTCAAAATAAAACTTTTAAAAAAATATCATTTTTAAAATTTTTTTATTATAACTTCCAATTTTAGTAATTTCTAGTTTATAAAAATTTTATTTTTTTAAAAACACAATTTTAAAATATTTCTTATTTTTAAAAAAATTTAAACATTTGAAAAAATTATTTTAAAATACATGAGTTTTTCTTGATTTCACACATGTTAATTGTTCTTAATAGTTTGTCAATACAAATAGTTTTATACTAGTTATAAACCAGTGTGACAGACAAAATGAGAAAAATAATATTAAACAATAAAAATTAATTATGTTACATGTAAAACACCTATAGTTGGATAGAATGTTAATACAACTGAAAAGATAAACATAAAATTACAAATTGATAAAAACTTCTTTTTAAACCAAGTTTTTTTTGTTGCAATTGTAAGTTTTCCTTCATTGTTCACAAGTAATAGTTTTAAACCATGTATACTTTTAACCTTTGACAAAGCAACGTATAACTTGTTATGAGTAAACACAGGATTTGTCAAATATAAATCAACTCTTGATAATAATTATCCTTAACATTTATTAATTGTCATTGCAAAACATAGTGTCAATAAGAATTGTCTTTTTTTGAACTTGAAAGAAAATTTTCTATCAAAAGGTGTTAGGCCAAGTCTTGGGATAAAATTACGAATGCCATCGTTGGTACCTGATATAATTTATCCTTTTATAACACGATTGCTTAAAGAGATAACTTGTAATCTTGTTCCATTATATTAACAGTTTTTGGTCAATATTTCTTGATAATATTACAGAAACACCAACCTTCAAAACTAATTTATGATTGGGTAAACCGAATAATTTAAGGCCATTCAGAATATCAGGTGAGTAAAGGTTTTCGTCAAAAGTAGCATTAACATAATCTAACCGCATAGACCGTCATTACTCAAATACTCCTTCTCTTTACCCGTGAATAACGCAAGCGGTGGATCATTAATATGTTGATCATGTTCATTTAAAGGTGCCAGTATTGCTTTTTCTTAAAAGAGGGTTTTGTTTTTGGAGTTTTCAATAATTTTCAAATATACAAAATTGACTAAAGCAGATATTTGATCTTTTGAATTAGTTGTTAGAAGATCTTTAAGTATTTCAATATCTGAATTAAAGTCATTGCACTTACCAATTTTTCCTTCCCCCAACTACAACAACCAATTTGAAAACTCTCCTGTTTGCTTAATGTTGCATGCATCTTTTCCTGCTGTTAATCTCATGTTTTTTGTTAACTTTAAAACCTTACATTTTTGATCAAATGTAGGAAGAACTTAATGATGCATTGCAGCTCATCTACCAAGCAGTGCTCAGATCGCCTTGGGCTACCTTCTCGAATTCTTAATTATCCTACTAGCCTCCATGGTGCTCCATGCCCCCACCTTGCCTATTTCTAACCCAATTAGGTTTACCAACACCGTGGAACGTTCCTTTTTGAAAACCAAATCAACGCCCCTATGCAGAATCTTCTCAAACTCCTCATGCTCAAGTGAAGAAATTTAATCCTTTGGAATCAATTGATCTTGTCAATGCATTTCAAGCTAAGACGTTGGAACCCGATGTTACACAATGGTACATTGATAAATGGGCATCTTCTCATCTCACAGCAAATTCAGGTAATATTTTGATTCCCTCTCGTTTTAGTTCTATTAATTTCATACTTGTTGGAAATGATCACAAAGTGCCCATTCTTGGATTGGAAACACTATCTCATCTTACCCATTAAATCATGCACCAAAACAACATTTTTTATTCAGCTTATATCCAGTGTTGTAAAAATCAAGATTAATCGCCGATTAATCAGCGATTAATCCCTAATCGCTCCTTCACCTAGTACTTTTGACCTAATCGGCCAATTAGTCGCTGATCGGTCAAAATTGGTCAAAATCAGACCTAGCCGGCTCCTAGGCGGCCTTAGTCGGCCAAAATTGCCAAAAATCTATGATTCCGGCAAGATTCCTGCCAGATTCCGGCAACCTGGAAAATTCCGGCCAAAATATGGGCAATTCCGGCTAAATTGGGAAATCCCGCCCAAATATATGTACATATGTATATAACTGAACATTTTTATATAAAATACATATAAAAATATGTGTACTTATCTATAAAATTGAAATTTAAATGTAAAAATCCCAACTCGATTAATCCTGATTAATCTGTAGTCGGTACCTCATCGCTCGACTAGCTGATAGCGATTTTTATAACATTGCTCATGTCATAAAAGGTTTAATCTTTGTGTGACATTTCATAAAAAATAATTATGTTTCCATTGAACTCATTTCGGTTTCTATGAAGGATTTCAAGATTGGAAAGATCCTAATCCGTCACGATAGCTCTAGTATCCTTTACGCACTCGTCAACACTGCTCGAGCTTCCGCACCACCCTTCCTTGAATCTACTGTACCTTATTTGGCATGATCGACTTGGCCATACGGGCCTTCCCGTTATGGGTTATTATAGCTCTAGTAATATTATTTCTTGTAATATATGTAGCCAGTATCATGTTTGCAATTCTTCCCAATTATCTAAACATATACAATTGTAATTTGTCATTTCTACTTCTACTACTTATTGCCATTTGAAATAATCTATTTTGATATGTGGACCTGATCATTACTTGGTAAAAGTGGCTATAAATCCTTTGTGGTACTCATTGATGACTACACATAATAAAGATGAAGTTTTTTCATTTTAATTCAAATCCGAGTCATTTATAAAGTTTTCTCCATCCTACAAATATATTAAAACCACCATTAATTTGTATGTTTAGTTGGAAGCCAAGGAAGGAGATTGCAAATCATATTCCAATATATTACATCGTATTGTAAAATACAATGATTACAATGTGCCGCCTTTGTTATGTTAAATTCGTTAACAATGGTAATCTTATAGATTGCAAGCAAACAACCATATTTTATTATGAAATACCTCAACATTGAGATTAGATTTTGGCTTTATAAAAGGTCGAGTCAAACTGAGTTATAAGGAAATACAATGAATGAGTTTATGATCCATGTATTTTGTTGTGAAAACTGTTGTTTTCAATTACAAGAACTTAATTGGTAAGGTTTGAATGTTTCAACATATATCTGTGGGTGTTTTTAGGGGTTTTGAATGTTTCTAAATACGTGCATATGAACATAGACACGAAATTCTTTTATATTTGAGGGTGGATGATTATTCTTTTATCTGTTGATAATTTGGTTACAAATATATGTGACAATTTTGAGTTTTCCAACGGTGGTCAACATCGCTGAATGGGGTCAAGGGTCAATAAATTGACCGGAAATACTTTAATTTCTAATTACCATTATTGTTAACATCAAAATCTAATATCAAATTTCAATATTTGAACTGTCCATGTATGAACCCCAGTTGGTTCCTAGTTAGACTGGTTGAACAGGTGTACGGATCGGATGGTCGTATCAAGTTTCAATATTTTTTTATTTACTTTTATCACTTCAAAATTTTATTTGTTGGTTTGTTTAATACTTTGGAAAATTGGTTTTAACAATCCAAACTATTGACTATTAGCCAATATTAATCCGAACTAACAATTTGACCATCATCAATTTCAACTTTTGATTTTGTTATCAATAACAGTTACAGGCTAACTGCCCGTTAACTACGTAGTTTTGGTGATGTGGCACGTGACGTTACGTGGCTTGTGACGTAGCGTATTATATAATTAAAATAAAATATAAGGATATCACTCAATTTTTGTGTCTCTTTGTCTTCAAGCTACTAAACCAGCAACGAGTGTTATGTTAAATAACTTTCAAAAATGATCTTTAATAAAAAAGAATTAAGTAATATATTTATATTTATAATCATAACTATTTTATAAGTCACGTCACAAGTCACGCCACGTGATGCGTTATAAAAAAACTAACGAAGTTAACAAAAAGTAAAGTGTGACTATTATTAGTAACAAAATCAAAAGTTTAAATTACTAATGATTAAATTGTTAGTTGAGATTAATATTAACCAATAGTCAATAGTTTTAAAATCCAATTTTTCTAATATTTTTGGTATCATATTTTATTTATTTTAAGGCATTCATATTTTCTTAAAATAAATACACCAAAAAATAAATTAATTATAATTTTCGTAGTAAAAATTATTTTATGAAATTTCGTATTTCGTTATAAACAATTTTATGACGTTTTTTGTTTATAAAACCAGTAAGACCAGTAAGTTTGTTATTTGATGAAATATCCGGTTAAGAAAATATATATATATAATATATATATATATATATATATATATATATATTGTCTAATTTAGATTTTCAGTATATACTACACATAACATAATAGTTTTATGCTACTGAAAATATACATATCTCAAAAAACATTTTAAATGAATGAAGATAAAAGGTGCACGTTAAAGTAATCTTTAAATTAAAATTATAAAAGATATATATAGACATGTGTTATTTATAAATATATTGATATATAATATTTTTGATCATTTTGAATTTATTGAATTATTTTTTAAATGTTGTGACTCTGTAAAAGATAAAGATACCGACTATTATTCAAATTCAATAGACATAAATTTATTTAAAATAAAATTTCTCTTAATTTTAAAAGCAATAGTTTGATGGTAATTAACATTTCTTAATAAACATAAAAAATATTTGAAATTAATACAATAACTATAACTATAACCAATTAACCATAATCAAACCAAGTAAATCTCATCAATAGCTAAGCCATTAATGAGGTCTAGTGAGAATAAGATATATGCAAATCTTACATCTACTACAATGGGTAGAGAAATTGCTTCAAAAGAGACATCCACCTCTTAAGCAAAACAAAATGGAACATATACAATATAATGTGCAACCACCATATATTAATAAGCCACAAGTAAATCATACACCACCATATACACAATGAGGAGACAATGACAGTACGCAAAAATTCAGCATAGTGTGTGATTAATATATATTCGATGACATGAAACACATGGTGAACAATGATATACATTAAACCTATGCCATCCATATACATGTATATAACATATACAATGATCAAGAATCAATACATATCGGGCGGTTGGGGTATAAATTTGGGTAGAAGTTGTGATGTATATTGTTGAGTTTTTTTCCCAAAAGAGTGTAGTTGAAATTTTATTTACCAAAATGGGTGATTTGAAAATTATTTACCAAAATGGGTGTTTTTCTAAAAACTTACATTTTCTCACTTATATTCTTATTGGACAAAAAAAATACCTATTCAAAATAATGTTACATAACTTTATAAAATATAAAAAAATAGTTTAGATTGTCATATTTTATAAAATGCTCTTTTAATGTTTTTTTGGTTTGTTTATTAACGTTTACTTTAACTTCTTTATAAAATATTTTTTATTTAGAAATGCTCTTTTATTAATACTTTTTGTTTCTTTAAAAGATTTATAGAGGTTTAAGTGTTAATTTTTTTAATAGAAATATATTTTTATAACTGTTTTGAAACAACTTAAAAAGATTATAAGAAAAAAGCATTTTATCATAAAATAGGGGTAATCATCAATTCAGTTTTCGGGTTATTAGGTTTATTCGTTATGATATTTTATTCGGTCGTAACCAAAAATCGAACTGAACCGAACCGCATTTAGGAAAAAAAAATAGAAAAAAGTTTAGAAAAAGTAGTTTAACAAAGGGACGAAAAATATTTTAAAACACTTGTTACAAATTAACAGTTTTACAAATATATATATTAAGAAGATTTAACACATAAACATCAAATCTTTTAAAGAAACTGGATATATTAATGAAAGATTAAAAGCATTTCTATTTAAAAAATATTTTATAAAGAAGTTAAAATGAATGTTAATAAACAAACTAAAAAACATTAAAAGTCCATTTTATAAAATATGATAATCTGAACAATTTTTCTTTGTATTTTTAAAAAGTTTTTTCTTTAATTTCATTAGATAAGACTATTTGAAATAGGTATTTTTTGTCCAATAAGAATATGAGTGAGAAAAAGCAAGTTTTTAAAAAAACACCCATTTTGATAAATAAAATTTTCAACAACACTCTTTTGGGAAAAAACTCGTATATTGTTGTTACAAAAAATATCATTAATTTTAAAATTAATGTGAGTTCATTTACCCAGTAAAATGTTGACACTTATTTGAATGTAAAAGTGATAAATGCCATATTGCTTTATTTATTAAATTAAATTAATAAAAAATATTATTTTTATTATTTAAATTTAATATTAATATTTATACTTTGGAAGCATACATGATGAAAGGAAGGCATCTTCTGTGTAAGGGCATCCAAAGAAATGTTTTCTTAAAGAAAAAGTATTACTTAGTGTGAAATGGACCTTCTCTAAAGTCAATGATTTTATGCTTGCACTTTTATATTATTTACAAAAATTCCAATTCTACACGTAGTACTAAGAAGCGCACTTCGAGAGTTTTATACAATAAACAAGTAACGATAGTACTACAATAAGCATTAACAATAGAAGACTTTATATTAATTAATGATTTTTAGATCAACTGGTTAAGATAAAATACTTTAAAATTTTAATAAAATAAATGGAGGCCTTAGATTCAAGTCTCAAATGAGACAAAAAAAAAATTGAGGATGTTACAGGTTGAGTCAATGAGTTTTCTCACTTATGGTGAGTTTTCTGCTTAAAATGGTCTCAAGTGCGGGAGTCGGGTTACGTACTTGAGCCATGGAGATGATTGGGTGGCTTAATGACCCGTCAGTGATCTAATTAAACGTTAAAAATAAAAAATTATATTATAGTTTAATTATATGTTTGATAATCTTTCTAATGAGCGTTCATAAAATACTTATAATTTTGTTGTTATCTAAATTATATTATTGGCTCATAATTTTTTTTAAAACTTATTAAGATGTAAAGTATGGTAACCCTGATCAATCTAAAAGTTTGATTGCTCTTAAATTAGGTTATTTATTCAGGGTAGTGTAAGTTCTAGTGGAAAAAGTTTTAGGGTGATGACTTATTTGATTTTGGGTTAAGTTTTAGGTTGATGACTTATTTGATTTTGGGTTAGAGTGTTTTGCTCAAGACTCACCTGAATTAGACGTTAATCAATTATCTTGTTTAAAAAAGATTTTTAGTTTCTAAATTACCCAAATAAAATAATAATAATAATAATAATAATAATAGTAATAGCAATAATAATAATAATAAAATGAAAGGAGTAGTAATAATAATTATTATAATTACTTAATGTAATATGAGTTGTTTAGTTATCTTTTAAAGAGGTAACTTTGTAAAATAGTAACCAAGTTTCAAAATTATCCTAATTAGATCACTCATAAACTTTTTTGTTCCAATCAGGTCACTAAAATTTATTTTGATGTTTCAATCATATGTATTTAACCTGAATAGCAGTTAAAACACTTTAAAAAATGAGGTTAAAGGTGGTGGGGGGACGACAGTGATGGTGTGGTCAGACGTGATCAAAGGTGGATGGAGAGGGGTGTTCAAAGGCGGAGCTGTGGAGGAGAAGGGCGGTCAATGGTGGAGAAGATGATTAGAAAAACAATTACCTGTTAATCAGGTTATTACATAGAATTAGAACACAAAATCAAAATTAAAATGACCTGATTGGAACAGTTAAAAAAATAAGTGACCTGATTGAAACACTATTAAAAATTGGTTACTATTTTATGAAGTTTTTCCTTTTTTAAAAGAAAAAGTCAAGAGGCTTGGTGTGTTTAAAAATTTAAAGAGTACCTTTATACAAGCGCTTAAAGCTCAATTTACTCTGCTCTCCCACTAACTTGTTTTCATTTTCTGTTTGCTTGCATTACAAGAAAAATTAATTTAAATTTGAAATTAGATTTGTGGAAAATAATTTATAAAACATGCTAGATCTAAGAGAAAATCGTGTAAAGTATACATTTAGAAATAACCATTTATGTAAGTGTAAAATAAGATTACTTCATCTACTTTTACTTGTTATCAAACTTTTTCTTATTAGTAACAACTTAAAGTAATATGTGAACCAATAAAATATTACGCTAGACCTACGTTTACAATGTAAAAGTTTAAAGGGCGTGTAGTTTTAATATACAAAATATAATTTTTATTGTTCGTATGTTACGCCAGCCACGAGCATATCTCGTGAGATCATATCTATTGATTATGTTGATTTAGTTGGTAAATTAAGAAAATCAATAATAGAATAATTACTAACTTAATGAGAATAATAAAAAATTTTGGGCATAACATTTTGCTACTTGGTTTTGCTGGTCAAAGTGTCAAACAGAGAAAAGAGACATTAGTGTATTATTTTATTTCGACTTCTCTGTACAAATTAATATTTTACAAAATCATTTTATTTAGGTTTGATTTCTCAAATATAAAAGAATATGTTTTCATTTTAGGTTATTGGAGAAAGTATATATCATAAAGTTATTGTTATATTTTTGTCATTACCAAAAATTAGGAAACAACAAAAACGATATGCTTTTTTCTCAAGTTTCATTAAAAAAACGAGTATTACTGGGCTGACAAAGCGGTCTACGACACCCTCTCCCTGAACGTCACAAAAGGCAACCGACTCACAGAGTCACAATTCTAAACCAAGCTTAAAGGTGAGGCTTGAACCACTATCGTTGTCCCACTATCACGTAAATACTTAGACATTGGGCTGACATTCTCGGAATATCACCGTAAGCTGACCATCCAAAGTGTTACCCAAGGAGGATCGAACCCAGGTCTCCATAAGAGAACCAAACATTTCATTTATTCATGAAAATATAAATGGTATGAGTTGTGGCCATCTTACAAAACACTGTACACATCACAATTATCTTTTAATAGCCTAGTTTCTTTACTTTATTTTATGATCTTTAGACCATCACTAATGGTAAAATCAAAAAACACTAAAAACATGCCTAGTCAACGGTCATATCAGAAAATCACTCATTTTTCAAAAACCCTAAAAACCTTTCAAATAGTAAAACTTAAAAACACCTAAAAATATTGCCATATCATTATCATCTTTTCCATTTATTTTTAATTACCAATCTTATATATTAATATAAAATATTAATGAAATATTTATACGTCTTTTGTTGGATGGAAATTTTAAAATATAAAAGTTAAATACTTTTTAGAGAGAAATTTTAAAATTTTAAAAACTTGAAACTAAATATATCCGTTATGTGTACGTTATTATTTTTTGAAAATTTAAATCAATTAAAATTGAAAAACTAAATATTTTATTAATATAAATATATTATTTTCTTTTTTATAATATTAAAATCCAACCCTAGCCCACCCCCTAAAAATGTCAGATGCTTTATGGTGTTGTCTCCATAAACTTTTATTTTCAAAAACAAAACCCACAATGAAGAGGTGTCATCCACCTGAAATTCTTTGCTCCAAAAGCACCTAAAAATGGAAGATGCTCTTAGTAGTAGTCAAGTGTGAGGTTGAGGGGTCAAAAGTTTGGTGATTAGGTATACTAGGAATGTGCTTAAATCCAAAGGTTATTAGTCATTACTTTCTTTTCTTTTTCTTTTTTTTTCGAGTGTTTAAGAAAGTGTCATAATGAAGTCTCCTCAATAGATAGTTAGGATCATCTCAATTACACTTCTTGGTACCCCACTAGGCAACTAGTCTAAGTGCTAGGTTGATTCTCTTGATGAGTTTAAGGCACCATGACCTAGTAAACCTTAATTCGCCAGACAAAATTGTTGTTCGTTGTTGATTGAGGGACGTCAAGCGACTTCTATGACAAGTGGTATTGTATCTGATTTGATCATTCTTGTAGTTTGACATAACAAAGCCACTTGTTAGAATGTACATGATCATATATTCTTAAATACAATACTTACTTTGATGACAATAAAGATAAATATATGATACATTAGTTTGTACCCGATGTAGTACACGAATTTAATTAATAAAATATTAAATAGTTTATAATAAAAATTATAAAATAATATTTTCAGATAAAATATGATTAAGTTACTTATAAATAAGTACTTCAAGTAAAACAATAATAAATCATATTAAACTCTCGTTTTATGAGATTGTTTTTTTTATATTTTATTTTTCAAATATAATTTTATTTTTTAATCACCCTTAAACTAAAAAAGTGGTTTTAAAAAAGTTAGAATTTCTAGAAAAGTTTTTTGTTTAAGAAAATTTCTATATCATATATTTTAAAGTTTGTTTATTTTTTATATAAAAATCTAGTTTATAATTTTTACAATATCTTTTAATTTGGAAATATTTTAAATAATATAATTATATTTATTATTATCATTTATTATGAGAGAGAGGCGGGAAAATCAATATGAGAAAGCGTAATATTTCGACACGTGGCGCATTAAAAACTTATTTTATTATAATAGGTAGATATGGTAGAATATATTTATCATATGTTTATTTGTCACCTTCTTAAATCATCATCATGTGTATCTAAAAGATTAACCTATTGATAAACGAGTGAAGCATGGTCTAGCAATGAATCAATCCTAAAATACGGATCAACGGCAAAAAATCTAAAAAGCTTAAGGAAACACTATGTTGGAAATTTTAGTGAAAAACAATAGTTTTTCACTTGTTTTATACATTAATAATTATTTATATTTGTTACTATAATAATTATTTATTAGTGAGTACGTATTCTTATATGTAAGAGGATCACAATGAATCAAACTGTGCCCCAAATAGAATTAAAATGAATGAGATATTGGTTCTCGAAGTTGATGAAATAAGTAAAAATGACTGATTTTGTCCGACATTGGTTTAATAATAAAACAAATTTTGAAGTGATAGAGCATATAAAGGGTTACTGTTCCACATTAAAACACTAATAAATCTTGAATAGATTTATAAGTGAGAGTTTTCACAAAAATATGTTTCTACATGGTTAGAAACACATTGGCTTGTAACTTATTAGAAGAAGAATATGTTAGAAGTAAAGAAGTAAGGAATTCCAAAATATGATTCAAGGACACCTCGGCTTCTACAGTTACAAAAATGTTTGGAAATGGGTCATATACACAAAATAACTAAAAAGACTTTTGGGTCTGATGGTATCTTGGTGTGTAAAGTAATGTACCTCCCCTTGAAGTCGAGGGTTTAAATGTCGTAGTGGACAGTGGTATAATATAAGTAGACTAGATTTCTATTAAAAATAACATACACACACCTAACAATCATGAAATTAATATGGGCTTCACATCCAAAATTCAAAGGGTTAACTTGGAAAAACTACATGTACACGCATTTTCATTTACGTATAAATATACTATGATATATAACCGTCAATCTTACTCTCTCTCTCTTTTAATAAATCATCTACGTAGAAGTGTTTTATATGATTCTCTTAGTTTAACATAACGTTAGTTTTGAAAAGAATATGTTCCTATATAAATAAAGTTGTATGTGAGAATTGAGATTATGACTTATGGCAAGTAGTTAATATATGCCTATATGGGCTATAGATCACGTAAACAGCCCATTATTATAAACAATCTGGTTGGTGAAAGTCATGAAACATGAAAGAGGTGCCAGAGGTAGGCCCATTGTTTCGATAAACAAATAAATGGTAGATCACCTTCTTGAAATACTAGGATGTTTTCTTGCATAATTTGATATCTCATTCTCATACTTCTGTCTAATTTTTCTTGTTGAAATTATTAATATCAAAACTAAATGAGCGTACTTGTCAAATTTTGGATGTTGTAATACAATTTTTAAATGTTATACTTTTAATATCTAACAATTTTATAATACTTTTCAAGTAGATTAGGCTATGTTGCCGTCAAAAAATCGTAATTATATTGGAAACAAGTTCCGATGTATAATTCTTCTATACTGTAGATCATTTAGTCTCGACCATAAAAATTTTATTATCATCGTTTTCATATAAAATTTTTTAACTTTTTAGTTAACGACTATCGAGTGGGTAAAACTAGAGGTTTAGATAAGTTATGAAAGTATAATTTTTCAATTTCTTTATTAACTTATTATGATTAACACTCATTACATCTCTCATAACTATCTCTAACAACTTATTGACTTATAAAAGAATTTTATTTTTGATCATTTAACATGAATAAAGTAAAGGCAATATTTTTTAAAAAACAACTTATTGACTTGTTGGCTTAAAAGTCAATCCAAACATTTTTTTAGAAACTCATTTTTAAAAATTATAAGTTAATAAGTACTTTTAACAAAAAGTTCTTTTAGACTTAAATAAGGAATCCCAAACACACACTAAACGGCAATTAATATAGCCGTTATATAACGGTCAAAGAAATTTACAACGGTCAAAACTGGTTCTTAATATTCAATTTCCGCCCAGAAACCCCAAACCAATCTCAAACTGTTAGGCTGGGTCATTTTCTAATTTGTTCTTGCCAAACCTGTTTGAATACTGGTTTTAGTTCTGGGTTACAAACCCTTTTTGATTCCCAAACCGGTTCTTTGCACATCTGTATACTCTTACGATTGGTTTTATCAACCAACCACGAGATAGGATGATTTGGAGGAGACCCAGGGGCTTTCATTAAAACTAAATGGAAGTAGCTACACTTAAATGTAATGAAAACCGTACACTAAACCGCTCTAATAATCGTCAGGCTAGAAGTTATTATCATGAAGAGACCCAGGAGCTTCTTTTATGGTTTTCGAACTTTTTTATTTTCATGTCTCTACTTTTAGTACTCTTTATCTATATGTGATCGGCTTGGAGTTGGTGGAATTGTTGAACACAATTATCTCCCATCTCTTATCTTTTATTGTTATGTTTTTCTTGAAGTTGGTTTGTTTTTTATTGTTTTTCATCTCGTGATCTATGGAAGGTTTGTTATTATACGGGAATCCAACTCGACGTGTTCTGTTATTACTATGTCTGTTTAACAAGCGAGTCGAACCAACTTAAGCTCGGGCTAGCTTGGGCTCAAAGTTAAACGAGTATGCTCTCGCAATTCGTTTATTCTTAACGAGCTGAAATAAGAGCTTAAGCTTAGCTCGTAACAAGCTTGGGCCAGCTCGTGATCTGTCAAGTCATTATTTTTTCGAATCTAAATAAAAAGTATTTTTTTTACATAAATCCAAAGTTTATAACAAATTTAATACAAGCCAGAGAAATACTACATAGACCAACCTCCTTGCTCCTTCCTACGGACCAACCTTCTCGCCCACGAACCATCACTATCGATCAAAACTAAATTTAACAATTTCAACCCCTGAAAAAAAATATATTACAATTTAAACCTCAAAAAAAATTTATGCTTTCAAATTTCTAATGTTTCAACTTGATATATAAATATACGGTTTAACGTATTAATAATTTTAATAATTTTATTTTTCTCAATAAAATTTATTTGTTATTTATTTAAATATAATTTGTGGTTGTATTATTCTTTTGACATCCTGAAATAAATTTTGTTAAAACAAAAATTGTATTCAAAATAAGATATTTTTGGGTATCTTACGTTATATCGAGTGACGGCTAAATGCTGCTTCCATGAAGAATGAGACCGGTTTCGACTAAAGAAATCGGTAATGTTTCAATCTTCATAATATTTCTTTATACATATAACCAGTGGCGAACCCAGAAAATTTTTTTATGGGGGCAAAAGTGGGGCCATTGCATATTTTAGGGGGGGGCGTTCGGGATTTTCAAATACATATAACACTAAAAAAAATTTTTTTACGGGGGGCGACAGCCCCCCCAACCCCCTACCTAGACCCGCCCCTGCATATAACCAACAATGTCACCGTCACAATACATGTAACAAAGTTTGGGATGCGCAGGCTTAATTTTCATTTATTAACTATGAAGAAGTAAACCGATTCACGTTTCTTGTATTTCATCAGGTTCTTAATTAAGGATCTAATTTAAAACAAGACATGTTACATGGTTCTTTTTTAATTGTAAGCGAGTCAGTGCAAGTCACCCACATGGATTAGGGGTTTGTGGCGATGTTTGCTCCAGTGCTTACACCATTTCTTTTTTTAATTTTAACATTGGTTATCTCGTGATCCTCTCCTTAATTAATTATAACGTTAACTTGTTTGGAAAATAATTATTTCCGAATTAATAATTTTAGAACTTTAATAATGTTGTTATTGTTTAATTCTTTAGATGAAAGAATTAAGATTAATCCTATCAATTTATTACATTATATTACATTATATAGATTAGATTTTAGATTATAGTAACAATTATTATCGATTATTGGCGTTGAAGATCACTAAGATCGATTAATAACCTTAGTTTATTATAATGTTTAGTTAAAATTCCAGTTATTTATGCATTCAACGTTCTTTTTGTCAGCGCAAACGCGTATGACATGCAGTTTCTGCATGGCTGTCCTCCAGCCCACGTGACCAATTTGCCATCCATATTCAATCACTTCATATACATACATATGCATACACATATGTATACTCACACATACATCAACACAATACTAATTGAATATCTAAAAATCACTACTTTACTTATTTGTGAATATATACATGCATTCAATGATGTATTATTATGTATAGAGCCGATCCTGAGTATTTTAGTACTCTGGACGGGTTGAAAAAAAAGGGTTTTGGGTTCTAACGAATTAGCATATATATAACAATTTTTTTTAAATGAAAACAAACATTTTTGCAATAAATGTAACAAAATTATAGTATTAGAATAAAATAACGTAATAGCTAACCGATAAATATTTCTATTCGACTTCGATGCTAGCATTTATCTAAATTGGAATTTTTTTTCTTTATATCACTTGGGCCCCCTGAGTTAGTGCGCACTGGACGCTCCTCAGGGCCGGCTGTGATCATGTATACAACATATATACATGTGTATTTGAATTTTCTAAAAGAGCTAAATACTACAAGTTATATAAGAAAAATCAAATTATATATGAAATTAGTTGATAAAAATTAAAAGTTTATTGTAAAAGTTAATCCAAATCAACAGCAGATCTCACATCTGCTTTTCCATAACTAGCGGATCACCTTATATGTAAAAGTAATTTAATGTAAACACATTGAAAACATTTCTTTTTCTTTACCAACCTATACAATAAACAATTCACAAATGTCGCCATGGACGTATTTAGTTGATCAATGCGCACATATATATTTATTTGTTATATTCACAGGTCATATATTAAAATAGTTGGTCACACATCTTTTTTAGTTGTAACTTTAGATAAGAGATAGATAGAAATAAAAGCTTTCGATCATATTAACTATCAATCATATTATTTAATTTTTTTAATATAAAAAATATTTTTTAATAAACTAATAAAGAGATCTCTCTATAAATACAGTTTTTAAATAAATAATTTTTTATAAAATAATAATTTTTTTCTAAAACATCAAACTTTTTTAATTATAAAAAATATTATAAAACATGTGTTCTTAAAAATATTTTTTTTATGAAATAAAAATAATTAAACTTCAAATTATAATAAATTTTTTAAAAAATGATATGTTTTTAAAACGGTTTATTTTGAAACAAAATGTTTAAAAAACAACTTTTTCAAAAGAACAAAAAATTAAAAAGGATAGTTAAAACTGATATCATTATTTTTTTTATTTAAAGTCCTAACTCATACATAATTTTAATAATATCTTATCTAAAATATTATTTTATAATTAATAAATTTTCTTTACTAACTATTTAATATATTATTTATTCAACCCGTATAACACATGGAGACTAACCTAGTATAATAACAAGATATTAACTCTAATTGTCCATTAGAAACATTAAAAATAATTAACTAAAGTATAAAACCTATACTTTTTTTTTTCTTAAATTCAATGAAGCTCTAACCCAATATATGTACCCATTTATCTTTTATGAATATATTAGTGATTCTTTAGGATAAAAAAATTTAATTTGAAATGGTTTTATTTTAAATAAATTATATGGTTGTACAAGATTCCTTAGGCAAGTTCCATTTACTGCCCTTATTCATGAGTTCCAATACATAAGGATCTATATCCATCCATCACTTGCATATTTTTTACAACCCTTCATACTCCATCATCCTCCTCCTCCCTCCACCACCATCAACCTCCGTGTGTGTGTGTTCTTGTGGCTGTGTGACTCTTTGTGTACATGTTGCAGAAGCACCATGATCACAGGAAAGGACATTTATGTTGTTCTAGCAGCCATAGTGCCACTCTATGTTGCCATGATTCTAGCTTATGGTTCGGTCCGCTGGTGGAAAATCTTCACCCCGGACCAATGCTCAGGCATTAACCGCTTTGTCGCGGTTTTTGCTGTCCCTCTTCTCTCCTTCCACTTCATATCTTTGAACAATCCATATGAGATGAACTACCACTTCATCGCGGCGGATTCCCTTCAAAAGATTGTCATACTTGGGGCTTTGTTCATCTGGCAATGGCTTAGTAAGAGCGGGAGCCTCGAGTGGATGATCACCTTGTTCTCCCTCTCGACACTCCCAAACACTTTGGTGATGGGGATCCCGTTGCTTAAGGCTATGTATGGGGATTTCTCGGGATCCCTTATGGTCCAGATTGTGGTTTTGCAGAGCGTGATCTGGTACACGCTCATGCTTTTTATGTTTGAGTATAGAGGAGCAAAGCTCCTTATAACTGAGCAGTTTCCAGAAACTGCTGGTTCTATCACATCTTTCCATGTGGAGTCTGATGTCGTCTCCTTAAACGGTCGTGAGCCTTTGCAAACTGATGCCGAGATAGGGGACGACGGGAAGCTCCACGTGGTGGTGCGGAGATCTTCAACCGCATCGTCAAGATCTGTTATATCTTCTTACAACAAGTCTCATAATATAACTGGTATGACCCCTAGGGCATCCAATTTGACCGGAGTAGAGATCTACTCTGTTCAGTCTTCCAGAGGCCCCACACCCAGGGCCTCTAGCTTCAACCAATCAGACTTTTACGCCATGTTTAGTAAAGCAGGGAGTAAAACAGGAAGCCCTAAACACGGGTATACCAGTAGTTTCGGTGGTGGAGACGTTTTCTCGATGCAGTCGTCAAAGGGACCGACACCGAGAACGTCGAATTTTGAAGAAGAAATGTTGAGGATAGGGAAGAAAAGAACAGGAGGAAGGAGTATGAGCGGAGAGTTATTTAATAACAATAACAACAACAATAACAATAACAATTCTTTAGTTTGTTCTTACCCGCCGCCAATTCCGAACCCTAGCTTTTCATTAGCATCCACCAGTGCTGCTGGTAGTGGCGGCACAAAGAAGAAACTAGAAGGCAGTGGAGGTGGTGTGAGCGGCGTTACACCACCTCCTGGCAACAATAAAGAGCTTCATATGTTTGTATGGAGCTCAAGTGCATCTCCTGTTTCCGAAGGTAACATGAAACATGCAATTAATAAAGCTGCTGCAGAGTTTGGAGCCATTGATCCTTCTAAAGCCGTACACACACCAGGTTAAATGAACCTTTTAATCATTGTCCTTTTTATATAAACATAAGTTTTTAGGGAAGAAAAGAACAGGAGGAAGGAGTATGAGCGGAGAGTTATTTAATAACAATAAACACAACAATAACAATAACAATTCTTTAGTTTGTTTTTACCCGCCGCCAATCCGAACCTAGCTTTTCATTAGCATCCACCAGTGCTGCTGGTAGTGGCGGCACAAAGAAGAAACTAGAAGGCAGTGGAGGTGGTGTGAGCGGCGTTACACACCTCCTGGCAACAATAAAGAGCTTCATATGTTTGTATGGAGCTCAAGTGCATCTCCTGTTCCGAAGGTAACATGAAAACATGCAATTAATAAAGCTGCTGCAGAGTTTGGAGCCATTGATCCTTCTAAAGCCGTACACACACCAGGTTAAATGAACCTTTTAATCATTGTCCTTTTTATATAAACATAAGTTTTATTATATGAAAATTAATGAAAAACCAAATACTTACTGTTTTGATACAGAAAATTTGAGTCCGATGACCAAAACATACGGAGAACAAAAGGAGATCGACATCGAAGAGCCGAAACTACAAATGAACGGATCCCCGTTCAAGAAACTAGGAACCGAAGAACCCGAAAACAAGAGTCACCGGATGCCACCGGCTAGTGTCATGACAAGGCTCATCCTCATAATGGTTTGGAGGAAGCTGATTCGAAACCCGAATACTTATTCGAGCCTCTTGGGTCTCATTTGGTCTCTAGTTTCATTTCGGTACGTTCGATCTAGACTGATCCCAAACTAAATCTACCAATGATTGAATTTTTTAGATTTTTAGGTGGTCTAAGAGGATTCGACGATGTTTTGGTTTCTAGGAAGCGAACCCTAAAAGAATCTTAACATGATATCAAACATTCATCGTCATCAGATTCTTTTAGAATTCGCTATTTAACTCTCTAAAAAACCAAATTATTTTTGTTATAAAAACTGTTAAATTTTCTTCACACCATCTACAAATCCAAAATATTCCAATGATTATATATACATTATGCATTAATAATTGCATTTTTACCATAATTTACAGATGGAACATCCAAATGCCAACGATTGTAAGTGGGTCGATCTCAATATTATCCGACGCAGGTCTAGGAATGGCCATGTTCAGTCTAGGTACGTGATAATAATTTAAAGATTGCATTAATAACGTACTTGTATTATAGAATAATTCAAGATAGATAATCGATCCATAATTATTATTGGTGCATATTCAATGTATGTGTACAGGGTTATTCATGGCATTACAGCCAAAAATAATAGCATGTGGGCAACGTGTGGCGACATTTTCGATGGCAGTAAGGTTCTTAACAGGTCCTGCTGTCATGGCTGCTACCTCTATCGCCATCGGACTTAGGGGTGTTCTCCTGCATGTTGCTATTGTTCAGGTATTAAATCCACTGCTAGAAAACTGGTCGTATTGATAAAATATTGACAGATTGGATTTTCATAATTTAAACTAGATATAGTACATATTGGCTAATAATAATTAATATTAACGTTTTAATCAATAACACATTCAATTTTCATTCTTCTTATCATTGTCAATTTCAGTAGCACAATCTTCATACATTTACACTCGGCATCCACTTGATTTCCACTTGATTCCGCTTGTATGATTTTGAATTTCGTTCACAGTTATCACTGGGAGTGAAATCAGGTGGAACTCACGTGCAAATATAAGAAGATATATATATACGTGACTATTAAATTGTTTTTTATAACAAAAGTAAAAGTTGAAATTGTCATCTCAAACTATTAGTATGATTGTTATCGGCTGATATATTACAGTGGTTGCTTAAACTCGTCAAAAATGGTATTAGCGGTTGTTTTGTGACAATACAATTTTGTAGTCACAAAACAGTTATTAGAAGTATTAGAACAGTCACTAAGTTCAATAATTTCAACGTGCAGGCGGCTCTGCCTCAAGGAATTGTGCCGTTTGTGTTTGCAAAGGAGTACAACGTGCATGCAGATATTCTGAGTACAGCGTAAGGAGAACAAAACACTGATTTCATACGATGTCGTATTATATACCACGAAATACTGATATTTGTGTGAATTTGAAAATATTGCAGGGTTATTTTCGGAATGTTGATAGCTTTGCCGATAACAATACTTTACTATGTGCTACTTGGAGTGTAAGATGGTTAAAAGTCAACGGTTGGTTCAGAATACAAGGTTAGATCGGTCAACGATGTGCGAGAATCACATGCAGCGTTACCCACGGGATTAATTATAGTTTCTTTTTTATTTTTAGATTAACGTTCTTTTTCCTCTTATTATTTATTTTATTATGAAGGAAACTATAGACGTAGATGTCGTATAAAAGCAAGCAATGGAAATGGTAGAATTTTTAAGGATAAATTTTATTCTTGTTATATTAGCATGTTTGAAATGTATAACATGTTCACACGTCTGTCTCGAACTTGAACTCGACCTCGATGATGGTATTTGGTAAAAAAAAAAGGTTTATAAAATGATATTATTAAGCTCTTGAATTTTCATCAACGTAGTTGAAATATGATTCTTATGTCAAATCATATATGGGATTAACTTAAAATGATCGAGTCAAAATATTAAAGATGGTCTAGAATACATAACCTAACTTTGAAAGAATTATGAGTACGTGTTTTATATATTGATAAATAATGATTCACCTCTTAAAATACAAAGGGTTAGCAAAATTACAAAATAATGTCATGATTATAAAATGTCAATATATAAGTACTCTAGTATTCAAGGTGTAGATACAAAACTATTAACAAACTTGTTATATATATGATAAGTTAGAGCGTTAGGCAATATCAAATATAATTGATAATAAACTTGACTTACTATATCTAAATTTATATTATAATTCATCTGAAAAACAATAAGATTTTAGCAAGAAATAAGCTTTATTTAACATGTACTTTAGCCTTCGTCACATTTTCAAGTTTTATTATTTTTAAATCGTTCATAACTTTTACAAATAATACTGTTTTTTAAATTACAAAAAAACAAATATTTTTTTATCTTTAAAATGCGTATAATGGTGATATATTAAAAAATAAATTTTTTCATATTATTACAGCTCATCGTGTAATATTCGTCAGATCCTTGTGTAATATCAAATTATTGTATAATATTGGTCGAATCATTGTGTCTAATGCTGGTTATTATGTTTTATATTGTGTTTTTTCTAAATAATAATTTTCAAATAACATAATGTTAAAAATATATTTTTTTTACGTTTTTCAGTTCATTATGTAATCCTGATCATGTAATCGTGTAATCCTTGTCAAGCAGCTTATTGTGTCTAATGTTGATTATCTAGTCTAGTGCTGGCCATTGTGAAATCAATTATGTCTAATGTTGACTATTATGTTATGCATTCTGTTTTTATAAAATGATGATTTTCGAATAACAAAATATTAGAAAATGTAAGCTTTTTACGTGTTCAGTTTATTATGTAATCCTCATAAGATAATTCTGTAGTCCTCGTTAATTCAAGAAGATTACATAATCAGCTAAAAAATATGAAAATTTTCACTTTTTTGTATCAACACTATATGCGTTTTAAAGATATAAAAATTTCATTTTCATGATATAATTTTTTTAAAAAAAAATAATATTGTATGTAAAAGTTACGAGCATTTGAAAAAAGATGGAACCTGAGAACGTGAAACATTATCAATTTTTCTTTCAATCTAATCTTGATTAAAAAGACAAATTTCAACATCTTAATTGTTTTTACATTTTTTAATTTTAGAAATTTTATATTTAAACATTTTTCTAATATATACATGTATAACAACAACCGTATATAATAAAATATTTACTATAGCAAACGTATTGTCTAATGTCTATTGATAGGGTTTAAAAAAACTAATATTCATCATATTTGTATTTGACGGGACATGCGCGCAAAAGCCAAACTATATTCATCATATTTGTATAACTTTCATCATATTTGTATAACTTTAATATAGGACTTTAGATACTTTTTATAATTTTTTTGAATGCTTTAAATAGATAGCCTAGCTACTTAAAAAGATAACTTATATACCAACATAAACGCATTCTAACTGCATAAATTTATAAATATTGTAGATAAGAACTGCCTTAGATCTCATATATTCTAATAAATTCATATCATTTGTTACTAATTTAGTTTTAATCATATATGCAATTAACTACAATATCCTTGGTAGCACTTCGTTTTAATTTATTACACTTCATAGTTAATTAAATATTCGATTGTAGATCCCAATTTTAGTTTTCTTTCGTTGAGATCTTCAATCTCATGTTATATCACATGAAAGTCAAAAAGTGACAAATTTAACTTAAAAATACAAACATATTTTCTTTTCTTCCCTTAGAATATCGATTTTTATTTTCTTCTTCATAATTCAATTGAATTTAATTGTGTTTTTTTTTCTCATTGACAAATTAAGGAAGGAAAGATCACGACATCATCTCCTAGGTGAAGGTTACCTCATATGTTCAAGCCCTTTGATCCCTACTTGGTTTTAACCTTAGAGAATCGAACCATGCCAATTCATAGAAGTGCTCAAACCAAACCAAACCAAACTAATCAATTTTAATTTGGTTAGTTTTTGTGATTCAAATAATTACTTTTACATATCAAGTTAAAGTTGAGTTTGTTGCTAACTCGGTTTGACTCGATGTGATATCAAAAACATTAGAAAATGAAGTTCCATTCTTGGTTAATTGATTGATAATTACAATATTTTAACTTGATTTTTACTCCCTATTGGCATGTGGGGATATAGTTTTATAACTAATGAAAGGGTAGGTCCAATGCAAATATTCCGAAGCTTGCCTTTTTAAACTCCAATAAAAAACTTTACTTGTGTAAACATTGATTATAAAACTCGATCAAATCAACTTTACCTATTTTATATTGGATATTTCACGTCGGTATCTAATTGTATCGGGACAAGAAATACAGTTTCAATTATTAATCCGGTTCATATCTTGTCTCTTTCAAGTGTGAATCTATCTTGTGATAATGTGGCATAAAAATATTTAAAATTGTATTTTTGTAAATAGTTGATTAATAATAAATTTTATTATGTTATAATACTAGAGATCAAGAATATATTACATTTATTTTATTACATTTTATTATAGTTAAAAGATATAATTAGCCTATATATTAAAAACCCAATGTAAGGATAAGTTGAGTTTAGGGTTTTCAGAATTTGGCCATCATATTTTTTTATACTTTTTTGACCCTATTTTGGGGATTAAGTGTGCATATCAGCTTTCTTTCTTTTTAGAGAGAGATTAAATTTAAGTGTGTGATGGGCGGCTAGGTGGAGGCGGTCACTTCATGGCCTTCCGTTTTTGGAAAAGCCAACCTCGGCTGCCGCCTCCTGTTACCCGCCCCTGCAAACATCATCTTAGTATTTATTGGATTCTGCTGAAGATGCCTACACCATCGCTGTCGGGTTTGTGTATCTTTTTTGTTAACCCTTGGCGGCATGGTGGTTGTTGTGGTTGTTATTTATATGGTCGCGTTTTCACCATGTTGTCAGTTATATATCTAGTGTTATTAGGTTTTTTGTAAATTCTTCCCTTTTTCTCTTTGAATGAGTAGAACGAGTTAGTGATGATGGGCAACACCTTATCTGAGATATTCATTTGATATGTCTATCCTGGAACCCTCATCTTCATCTTCATGTTTCTATTTCCTCTTTTGAGACTGTTTTTGGTTTGTCATGATGGTGGTTGTGTTATTGTTCCTAGGTCGATGATGATGATGACCGCTCATATGAGACTCTTTGTTGATTGAAACAATATATCTGCTACCTGCGTAGGTTTTAGTTGTTGGTTGAAACAATATATCTACTAGTTATGTAGTTTTCAGTTGGATTATTTGAAATCGTCTAGCCATTATACTAATTTGTTAGTCCTGACTTAGGTTATACTTGGTTTGTCGATGATAATGGCCCCGAGCTTAACTAAGACATGGTTAGATTAGTTTTATGTATTTGGTGACTATTCGACGATGATGATCGGCGAACAAGAGTGTTGATGATAATGGCTATGTACTTATCTTAGATGTTGTTGCATTGTATGTTGGTTCATAGGAACATAATATGATATTTTGATTGGTTGTGTTAACCCATGTTGGCAGCGATGCTTTGTCGATGATGATGAGCTTTGGTTAAAATGAGAAATCACAGAGTCAGTTATGGTTATCTATATGGTCAATGATAACGGAACTCATTTCTTTTAAACTTTGGTTGGACTCTGCTTGATAGGCGGTGACAATGTCAATTTAAAAAAGATCTATTCATTGTTAAGGCGAGGTAAACGTAATATTTGCAGCCATACTGAATTGTTGTTTTCAAGCCTCCTATACTTTTTATACATTTCTAGTTGCTTTGTTAAATAAAAAATAGTTATAATAGTAAGAACGCAGTAATTAGACAACGTGCATTTATCTGAGCCTCGGTTTATCCCGTTCGTCATGCACGCAGCACCCATGGAAGATGATAGAGTTTTCGTAAAGGATCAAAAACAAGTTAATTTAAGTGACATAATTACCTATAACAAGTACGGGTAAGTAAGAGTCGTCTCCACAAGAAATTGATAGAAAGTGTAAAACTTTATAATCAAGAAAGTGAAATGTGAAACTCAAATATTAAAAAGCAAATATTTTTGGATTTTTATTTTAAAATGCAAGTTAAGTTAGACAAAGACAATTAAGAAAGCAATGATCTTGATTATAGGTTTAAAACTTATGAGAACAAGACAATCACTTCTAAAATTCAAGTTTGAATATCCACACTTGATTTCATACGGATTGATTTGGGAATCATATATACATGACTTTGCAAATATGTTCGATTAAAGTGATAGTTATGAAACAAACTTTTAATACTAGCTCGTTCACACAATTATCAATTCATCCATGTAAACCATTCACATACAAACCAAACTACTCCTTATGCAAGAAAATAGAATGCAAATGAGAGTGTACAAATACTTAAACATTAACAAGTCTTTAAGTTTAAACAAACTTATAATTAAATTCTTGTGTCAAAAGAACATATCCTAAAGTATCAATTCGAACAAACCCTAGTGCTTCACTTACAAGACTCTCCTCTTAGAAGTGATTACAAATGAATTAGCTACTAATCGGCATGATTTAATCTTTGATGATTGATTGGATATATGAACGCTTTATCCGGGTGATTAGAGGTGAAAAAAGCCCTCAAAATTACTTCATATAATTGGCCAAAAATCCTAGGTATGAAGTTAGGTTCGAAACTCTAGAGTTATTTTTAAATAATGTTTGAAATCCCAAAAAATTCGAGAGTTGATTGGGGCAGCGCATAATGCAGGGGTTGAGAAAAGTGTGATGGGGTCCTTTGAATTCTGATTTTCTTCATCAGTGCGCTAGTTAATGCACTTGTATCATATCACTATGCGCTAGTAATGAAGCACCATGCCTTGGAACTTTATTTTTGGTCATTTTACTCACAATTGCTTTGTCTTCACGTGTAGAAACATGCATGCTTCCATTAGTCTTCAATGCACACGTTAAGACGTTTAATTTGTGATCTTCAAACTCTAAACACGTGCAACATAAACACATATCAAAGTAATCTCGTTTCATATTTATAAACATATAAAAGTAAGAAATTAATCACGTTTAACACCAAACAAATTAAATCTGATCAGAAGACAACACTAGTTTGATTAAAAATTTTTTGTAACTAAGCATATTGCAAATATTTAATTAATAACACATAATACCTTATGAGGGTTTTTCTTATCTTTTCTTTTTACTCTAATAAAATAGTATCTTGAATGACACGTGGCGCACCACATTCATTCTCATCAAAATTTTGCCGCTTCTCTCTCCTATTAAATAATTACCTTAATTATCAATAATATTATTTAACCTTTTTTAAAAGAAAAATAGTTTTTTAGTAAATTTAAAAATATCTTATTATTATTTTATTTCTAAAATAATTTTTATAGAATAAGAAATTTTACAAAACATCAAATTTTTTATAATTAGTGTTTTAAAAAGTTCATTTATAAACAAAAATAATTAAAATTGCAATTTATAATAAGAAAATTTTAAAAATGATATTTTTTAATACGGTGTTTTGAAACAAAATATTTATTATATTTTTTTGGAAAAAAAGTTTTAAACCAAAAGTTTAAAAAGTTGATATAATTGTTTTATTACATATTGTTCTTACTATACGTAATTTCAATTATATTTTATAATAAATTATCGTTTTATACTTGATAAATTTATATTATATTTAATATTTTTTTTGTTCAACCCGTGTAATACACGGGTTTATTAAAGCTAGTTTTATATATATAATCCTCTCTTCACCAAATATTGGTTGGTCATTTGCCCTGATCCTCTATTGTTCCCTTTTGTGACGACTTTATTTTTTGTTCCCTCCCGTCCTACATTAGAAACCCTTTGTACATGTATATAAACTAGGTTTTGTTTTATATATCTCTTCTCGTCGTCGTTGTGCTACCATAGCCATAACTTGATATTGTCACCATAGCTCCGACATCATGCTTCTTGCTGCCACCTCTATGGCCTTATATAATAGTGACGTATAAGAGGGCATACTCTTTTGTTACGATCAAACATCATATGATCAAAATTGAAAAAGATATAGTCACAAGTTTTATGCAGACATACACAACTGCTTTCTATAATTTCCTTAAAAAAGAATAAATATTTATCATAATACCTAAAAATGCCATCCTGCCAAAAATTTATTTTCAGATAAATGCATAAGCCATGAAGAATGGACCAATGAACATGCATATGTTCCATGGGAACTGACTTTAAATAATATTGTTTTCACGTGGACAGCTAAGCTAAAATAATTAACATCAATAAATCAGTTTTATTTCATACTTAATTCAGCAAAATATTTGGGGAGTAAATCATTTTCAGATATATTCATGTTAAAAAAACACTAATGTTAATGTTTTATATTTTTGAAAAAGTTTGATGTTTTAAAAATTTTCTTATTTTATAAAAAAATTATTTATCTAGAAATAACATTAATAAAAAGCTATATTTTTTAATTTATTAAAAACTATTTTAATATAAAAAATTAAATAATATTATTAGTAATTAGTATGATTATTGATAAAGATAAAAGTAAAAATATGCTTGCTATTTATTAATAGGAGAGAGTATCAGAAAAAATTTAATAAGAAAAAATTTGATGTTGTCATATGTCTTTATTAGTTATTCCTTTGTTATATTAAGAATATTAAGATAAAAGTAAAAATATGCTTGCTATTTAATTTAGATTTACCGTAAAATATTATTCTTACTTTATAAATATTTCTTTCTATCATTTAAAAATTTACACTTTTACATGTGTTAGAGGGTTCACTTTGTGTTCAACTTTGCAAGTACAATAATCTACTATATTTTTTTTATAAATTTTCAAATTGCATTAACTTTAGACTATTCAAGTCCAATTACTATACATCAATAAGCCAACATGGTATTTGTATGCACTTGTCATTTATTTTGTGTATGTATGTCATATATAATAATCTTTACGATTTACAAACAATGCACTCAAAGTTGGTGAAGAGTAGATGAAGGAATAAAGAGGATGGTGCAGGATAGGGTAAAATAGTTGATGTAAGGGTGTTGGAACGACAATATAAATGTTTAAATGTCAAATATTACGTATTATTAGTCGTTTATATGCATGTGATTAAGTTGAATAGGTTAACTATGTATTGAAAGTGATTTTGTAGGTAAAATATGCAAGTTGGAAGCTTATATGGAGAAACTATGTACTGGAAGGGTCAGAAAATAAAGATTCAAAGTGCAGCAGAAAGGCTTCCACCGTAGCCTACTATAGCCACCATAGGCTACGCTAGCAGCTTAAAAAAATCAGCAGAATGAGGCCCAACGTAGGCTACGCTGGGGGGCTTTTTGAAACCCTATAAAAACGTATTTTACTTATCTTTTAGCAACCACTTGCCCCCTATTCGACCTAATACGTTTGGAGACGACTTTTGGGCGTTCTTAGACCACCAAATCACCATTCCAACCTTCCACATATCCAATCATCCGAATGCAAATCAACAACGATTTTAAGATCATTCAAGACGATGAGCGGCTAATCTTCTCGTGATCGACTTCGGGTATTAGGTTTTGTGTGATTAGGTTTTTGTTTATGTTTAATTTTGTTGGGATTAAACTTTAGAACCCATTAAGTTTTTTCATAAGTTTAACTTGTGTTTTGGTTATTTAAACAATGATTTTGGTTAACCTTTATTGAATGTCATTTAATTTTTCGGGAATTACATGATTGCAAGTTTTGGTTTCTAATTGAATTGGCATTATGTATTAAGACCTATTAAGTCTTGATTATTGATATCACTTAATCATTACACGTTCAGAACCCTATTAAGGATTTTCCATCAAGTTAAATTAAACGATTACCGAAAACCAAACCTAGATTCGAAGTTGGTTGCTTTTTCTTATAATTGTTTTCTTAATCAAGTTTGAATCTTTCCAATTTGTTTTCTTAGTTAATTTGATAATCATTCTAAAAATCCAATCTTTACAGCCAAGAGGCACTAGTTTTAAGTAAGTTCGTAATTAGGTTATTCGTTTTCATATAAATCGATTCGCAATACACCGACCACTAATTCCACGAGGATCGACAACCCTACTTACCCTAACTAGTTTAAGGTGAATAGGAACACATAATTAACATCTTATTTGGTTGATACTTTGACATCGATCAATAGTCATGGACAAAAAAACCAGTTCGGCCGGAAAAACCGGAACCAGTTTTAAAGAAAAACCGGTTTGGCCCAAACCGGTCCCGAACCGACCCAAACCGCCGGTTTCTATACCGGTTTGGTAGCCCCAAACTCAAAACCAGTTTATAAACCGGTTTAAAAGTTAAAAACCGGTTAAACCGGTAAGAAAAACCAGTTTCAGTAAAAAAACCGGTTTCAAACCAGTCCGAATCGGTTTGACAGGTTCGAGTATTCGGTGAGCCAAACCGGTTTGTAACCCGAACCGTTTTGAAGAAAAACCGGTTTGACTCTACCACAAAAAACCTGGTTCGGTTTTGAACCCGAACCGGTTTGGCCGGAAAAACCGGTTTAAACACCTCTCTAGGGTAAAATAGATGGTGATGAAGAAATATGATAGAATAAGAACCTATAATGACGCGAAAGATGATAAAATAATAAGTTGTTTTGGCAAAACAACGACAAAGAGTAAATCTCGATCAAACAAAAAGACGCTCTCATACCATAAGGGTGTTTTATGGTTTTGAGGCAAACAGTTTTTGTATTCCATCAATACTAAGAAAGGTAGTATCACTAGAAAATGCACCAATATACCCGCTATACACATATGATAAATAAAAATCTGTCTAATACATTTATTATCAACTCCAACTTTGTAATATATATATACTAGGTTAGTACACCGTATATTACACGTGTTGAATAAATAAAATACAAAATAATTAGTAATAAAAATTTATAAAATATAAAACTATATTTGAAGATAAAATATGATTATAATTGCATTTAGCTACTTTAAGTAAATAAACAATAATGTATTTTTCTTAAAATTTTATTTTATAAAAATATATTGGTTTTAAATATTCTGTTTAAAGAAAAATGAATTTATTTAAAAAAATTTGTTGTAGTCTGTATTTTATAAAACATTTGTTTTTAAAAAGTGTATTTTTAATAAAAAAATAAGTTTTAATTTATTAAGTTATATAATTTTTAATTTGAAAATGATATGAGTAATATTATTAGTATTCAATATTATTAATAATAAAGAGAAATAAAAAAGTTAGTATGTAAAACTTACAATTGTATCAAATGTTATTTTAGATTTTTTTTGTTATAGATAAATAAATATACAGATAAATAGATAGGCTAGAAACTCATTTATTAAGCGGATTATTTTTAGTAATAAACACAAAGAGTTATAGTACGATATTTTAATATAAGATATGATTAAAATTATATATACGTAATAGTTCAAGAAATTAAAGAATTATACTATTTTTTTAACTCTATTATCTAAATAGTTTCATTTTTAAATATTCCTGTTAAGATTTTTTTTATAAAAAATGTATTGTTTGGTAAAAACTTGTTTATTAAAAACTGGGTTTCTAATTATTGTGGTTATTTTAATGAAATTACTTTTAGAAAATTTCATATTTTTTATAATTTTTTAAAAAAATGACCAATTTAAAATATTTTGTTTCAAACAGGTTTCGTGTTTTAGAAAATTTTATATCATATAAAATTTTATTTTTTTATGATTTCTATTTCTATGTTAATAAAAAGATGTGATTTTAAATTTCCTTAATAAAGTTTAATTTTAAAAAACATAGTTTGATTTGAAAAAAAGACATGTATCAATCAATATTGATTTTTATTAAGAGGGAGAAATTAGTTTGAGTGTTTAAATTACTATAATACCCTTTTGGAGGGAAAATGAATTGAGATTGTTTAAAATAATGACAAGTGTTAAAATGATGGTTTAAGAGAGTGACAAGTGGCAAAAAAAAACCTTTTTTTATTAAATACTATAGATATATACAAGCGTTGAAATAACACAACAATTACCAACATCAAAAAAAAATTTAAAGCTAAGAGCCTAAGAGAGAGTAACTAGCCTAACAATTAGCGGGTCATATTAGCTAAAGCTTTGACGATCTAGTTCGTATCAAACAAAAACCGGATGGATATACACAGTAACTAACTAGCCATAACCAAGCAAGCCATAATTACATGCCTCATCTTACCATCATCCTAGAGCAAATCTAAAACATCAGATTACTGAAAAGAAGTAAAGAAAACGAATTGTAAACAAATGAATTTAATCAATTATGGTTAATATTTATTGTATCTTGCATAGGTCGTTAGACGGATTCATCTCCACAGTCGTCATGATCATGAATGTTTCTAGATTCTCTACTGAGCTTAGACTTTGGTAAAGATGACTGTTTGGAAGACGTTTTCACTGACTGCTGCCTCAGGTTAAGGTGCGTATAGAAACACATACCGGCTAGAGCCATGACTGCACCACAGATGCTGGTTGATCCTGGGTTAGAACCAAACAGAATGAAACCACCGAGAAGTATCACCATCAGCTGAGGAGCTGTTAAAAAGGATCCAGGCTCTTGAACTATGTGATACTCACATCATACAAGAAATATCACTCATGCACCAAAGGCCAAAGCTCTAACTCATACCAATCTCACCTGCTACCCATTGGAGTGCCTCTAGCTATGAAGCTAACAGAAACTCAGTATTTAAATATACTGCAGTTGATGGTTCATATAATCTTACTTTTCGGCTAAGCTTTTGGTGAGACAAGTAATTAAGTTCTTAATTCATATATTGACCTCAAACATGAGATAATAAAATCTTGATCTTTTTGTTTGATGGGAATCATATAAGATCATGCAGGAACCTAGGTGTAAATTATATTTAAGGTTGCACAGCTGGTGAAGTTATTGGGTGAATTCCAACTGAGCTTTTCGATCTTTCCTGAAGTTATCATAAAACGAACATTGAATGGAGAGAGTTGGTCTGGTGAGTACCTAGAAGTTCTGGTTAAACATGCAAGAAATGAAAGTTTGGTCGTTCAGCTTCGTCCAGTTTTGGACCAGACCGAAAACTAAACATGAGGAATATTAGAACCAACGACCAGACTGAATCACACGCGGTCAGGCCGTTTGAACCGGTTTTTGCAAACTCCCATGTACTGTATGTAGTAACTTCAAACTCCCCTAAAATGATACTGGAAATGTACACATTGACTTCTGTATGTCAAACATATCAATTCCCAAATTGAAAATCATGACTTCTTTATTTCCTGAGTTTTTTTTCCTTATTTTAAATTAAGTTTAAGGAAAGGGTGCTAAGTAGTGGAGAGATAATGGCGTCAAATTTGTGGTAATACTCGTGTCAAATTTGAATTAATGGAGTAATAAGTTTGACATTGGATGTCAACATGAAGGGATAACTAGAACCAGATGAAATTAAACAACATACACCATTCCAGCTCTCCTGTTCTTGAAGGTTTGACCACAAAATTTTATTGGTTATTATCCATATAGATGAAAGGTACACTTTGAAAGGTACTAAGCGAAAGCGCCTGCATCTAATTCTAACTAGACAAATAACACCACTAAATGATGTAACTTACCAATATATTCATCAAGATAATACTAACAGATGCTACAAAGTTGAATGTAAGAGCAAGAGTGGGTCCTAACAAGGATTGGTACTGCTGACGACGTAACTTGCTAAACAACGAAGCTTGTAGTTCCTCCATTGCTCTTCCTGGTTAAGAAAAAGAAACTCAATAAAAGCTAGTTTGTTATCTAAGCTATTTTTGGGATTTATTACAAATTTAATTGTTCAAAGAGCAAGTTTGACTAAGAAAGTGTTTCAGTAGTCTTGATTCACCTCCATGACAGGAAACAAGTAGAAGAAAACCATATATATTTCAATAGAGCAAGGAGTTTAATCTTTTTATAATTTAAGTCAAAAACTAATTGCGAATGTATGTCACCAACTCAAAAATTTTAGCAAGTTTTTTAATGAACAGGTTAATCCAGGTTGCAGCTACTTGAGTGATAACTTTTATTGTAAAACAGTATGTAATCCACTAATTACTATAGTTAGGTTAATGGACCCATTATAGTCAATCAAACTAGTTTCCGCAACCCCAATCATCGATGCTGCATTGCTGCTAGTTCTTAATGTAGATACAAAAGTTAGTATTATTAGTTGATTGGCCAAAGAAACATATAGAGCAAGAAGATTTTGTTCCCTACGCGTCATGAAAATTGCAACCATTTCCATATTAACATTGTGAGTTCCATTTTTGACGATGTATTATATTTAACAGGTTAGAGATGACGTGCATAAGACATAACTCACGTATCAAATATGCAAAATACTTGTTTAATACTTATATATTATGCCTATAATTTTTTATATGTTGTTACAAACCAAGAAAGTGAAATAATGGAGTTTAGCCTACTTATTTTAATTATTTTTAAAAATACATAAATAATATATTTTTTATTAAACAGGTTTACTCGTATCATAAGCAGGTCGAAAATTACCAGCCTTATTGTTAGGTCATGTTTGGTCTCGATCATGTAGCTTTTAAAAAATTTAGCTGCTAGAATCCACAACTTTAAACCAACAACAAAACAATTATAAATCCTTTGTATTTTTTTACATTGCTAATGGCATACATCTGTCTCTCAAGTAAGTTAGAACAAATTACCATCAACCTAGTCTAGGCCTGGATGATTGAATTAGCTTCAAATCATCTTGACAAGCAACACACAAACATTAACGAAGACACTTCGCTAATCACAAACTCAAGAAGCAACATGAATTTATAATCATACATCCTCCACAAACTTGATGTTGTTAAGAAAATCCAGCAGCCCAAATCCTACCTTTTTGTTACTCGCATCGTTTGTCTCTATATGTTTATAAAGGAAACATACTTCCTCCAATCAAGAGAGTGCAGTAAAATCAACTTTGTCAGCCAATATTCAAAATTACTGATCAACACATACTAATGGCAATGTCATATAAGTGACAAAGATCAACAATGTGACTAAATGTTCAACATTCACACAAATGAATTCTTAAAAAAACTAAAAAAGATGAAGAATTTGACCTAAAACCTAACATTAATCCATAACTTTTTGAATCCCTTCAAGCTGATAAAGAAATTAACCTAGAACCTAGCATTATTCCATTGATCTTTCAAAAGCCATTTAATCCAATCAAATAACCACTTTGTTCAAGAAGAAATACCTCTTTCACCAGCATCACTGTCTTTGACCTTGAGAATTTTTCTACCATCTTTGCTCGTTAGGAAACTAGGGGTGTGGTATTTACTCGATGGGAGTCAAACCTAATTAAGGATTAACCGGAACAACCCAATTTTATTATTATATTAAATCGAACTTGTTTTTATATAGTCGGTGTTTGGGTTTTATTTATTAGATTCGGGTCAATCCGATTAACCCAAATTTTAGTTTTAAAAATATCTTGAAAATTTCTAGGTTTGCTGGTGCTAACTCTGCGTACAACTGATATTAAGACTTAGGCCAATTTAATCCTATATTATATGTTTAAACCTTTCCCAGTCAAGTGTTTACTAATACACAACATGATTGTTCAAGGTTTAATCTTCATTCTCGAATGATCAACTGAGTATTCAAAATTCAAAGACATTCCATGTGTATTCAGTAGATATAATCAATTAGCTTTTACATTTGGTTTCAAATTTCAAATGATACTCAATTATTCCACGGTTTCGTCATCTTCCATGGAGGGGCATGTCGTGAGGCACAGTGGACCTCGACATGCCGTCATAGCGGGATACAGAGAATGTTTTGCAGGTCGCAGTAGTTGGCGAAAAGAACCTCACCGTTCAAAACGAAGGTCTGGGATGAAATTCGTCATCGTCTTAAGTAAAAGTCTGGCATCGAGAGGTCGCAATACATACGCCAACATGCTTGATCTGTAAGCACTCTTACCAGACTTCAATCTGCGCTCTCTCTCCCCCTCAACTCTTTCTGTAGTCACGGTGTAGAGAAGAAATGGAGGTGGTGATGCACACCTCTAGAAACAGAAAAAAAAAAAAAAAAAAAAAAAGATGGGGATGGATAAAATAGCTTGTATCCTACGTATCTTAAATGGCAAATTACTGTTAACGCATTTGTAAATGTTATATTATAAATTAGTTTTAAACATGTTTAATTTTTCTTTTATAACATTCAAATATTAGTTTTCTTAAATATAAATATCTACAAAATATCATTTCGATTAGGGTTTTACTAAAAAATATCTCTTTAACGTTTTCATTCCTGAAATGCCCTCCAACTAAGGGCGGCAACACTCATGTTATGAGTTTGATTGTTCGTATTAGTATCTAGTGACTTTCAATCACGTGTCCAAATACGGACAAAAACACACACACTTTTTGCAACTCTAGTATTCAAAGTCTTCCGTCTATGTTTTAAAGTCTTCTACCTATGTTTTGAGGTCTATCGCCGATATTTTAAGGTCAGTCACTTGTTTCGTGAGTGATTTTATTCATGTTTTGAGTTCGGTCACCACACCACTAATGCCAGCATAGATGTTTTAAAACCAGCCCCTCATGTTTGGGATATTTTTGAAATGAAAAAGTGGGACAACCAATCAGCCTACTCACGCTTTGTTCTTCATGGGTTTTATCGCCTCCATAACTCTTTTGATCGTTAAATCTGTAATCAAACCCTCAATGTTCATCTCAAAACAACACAAACCCATCCCATTTTCTCAAATTCTTGATTTCATCTAACATTTGTTAACAGTCATGATGCTGATTCAACAATTCAAGTCACCCCCTTCTTGCAATTTCCCCATCTCCACTTCAAATTCAACAACCCCTTTTCAAAATCACAACATCGTTCGTTTTTCAATTAAAAACAGCAGCAATAACAGCAGCAATAGCATTTCTTCTGCTGATGCTGCTCCGATTACCAATAATGATTCTGCAATTGGTTCATCGTTGATGTCGTCATCTGCTTCGGCTAAATCGCCGCCGTACCCTGGTGGAGTCGGGCCGTTTACGGGTAGGGATCCGAATGTTAAGAAACCGGGTTGGCTCCGGCAAAAGGCTCCACAAGGAGTCAAGTATCAGGAGGTTAAAGATTCTCTGTCTCGACTTAAATTGAATACTGTTTGTGAAGAAGCACAATGCCCTAATATTGGAGAGGTACCCTCTCTCTTCTAGCAATCTTTCATGATTAATTTTTTATTTTGTTGCCAATTTGTTCATCAATTTCACATTTTTAAACAAACTGAATGCTATTGGTTCAATTGATTTTGGTTAAAAATGCTGAATCTTTTGCTGTTGTTGTTCAATGGTATCTGAGATATTTGATGTTCGTGTTATTGATCTTGTTTAATGAATTGCCTTTTGCTGTCATCATTCACTGGTATATGAGACATTTGCTATTGGTTTATTTGATTTTGTTAAAAAATGTTCCCTTTGTCTGCTATTTTTCATCTGTAAATGAGACATTTGATATGAGTTTATTGATCTTGTTCATAAGAATTTCCTTGTGCTGTCATTATCCAATGGTATTTGAAGCATTTGCTATTGGTTTGTTTGATTATGTTCAAGAAAGTTCCCTTTTTTTGTCATTGTTTCATGCTATTTGAGACATTAGCTATTAATTTCAGGTAGATCCTTTGTAATTTATAACTATCATAGCTATAGTACCATTGCAAACCAACCATTTTTCTTCTAAAAATACAAAAAAGGGACTAAAAGTATCCCGCAATCAACCATTTTGGGGCCATTTTTATTGGTTAGTTTGCAAACTAGTTAGAAAAATGTTCAGCTAAAATGATTTTCTTGATTTTGTGTAATGAAATTCGGTTCTTCCATCATTATTAAATGACGATATGTGACATTTGCTATTGAACTAATTGATCTATGCAACAAAATCCTTTTTTCCGCCAATGTTCAATATTTAAAACATTCGCTGTTGATATCACCGGTTGTTCAACACAATTCCTTTCCTTCACTGTTCCGTATTATTGAGACATTTGACTTCAGTGTGCCAATTAAATGTAAACATTTCACAAAAATGAATCAAGTATTGTCAAGTGGATCTTTTATCTAATACCACTGTTTTATATAACATTTCTGGCAGTGTTGGAACGGAGGTGGTGATGGTATTGCAACTGCCACCATCATGCTTCTCGGTGATACTTGCACAAGAGGGTGCCGGTTTTGTGCTGTCAAAACTAGTAAAAACCCTGCTCCACCAGATCCTATGGAACCACAAAACACCGCTGAAGCCATTGTTAGTTGGGGGTAACTCACAACTCCCAATCACACTTTATATCTACCACAATGAGCAAACACATAACTTCAGCTGAAAAATCTTTTCAATATAATGAAATATTATGGTGTTTCAACTTGCAGTGTGGATTACATTGTTTTAACAAGTGTGGACCGAGATGATTTACCAGATGGCGGGAGCAGTCACTTTGCTGAAACCGTCAAAGCAATGAAGGTACGTAATCATAAATTATCTTCATTTCTGCAAATCATTTAGAATACAAAAATGTCAAAAATATAATAAAAGGACATGCATGGCAGAAAAGCAAGCCAGAGATAATGGTGGAGTGTTTGACTTCTGATTTCCGGGGTGATTTAGAGGCTGTATCCATGTTGGCAAACTCGGGTTTAGATGTTTTCGCCCATAACATTGAAACAGTTAAACGACTACAACGAATTGTAAGAGATCCACGAGCTGGGTGAGTAGATCAAATCCCTTTTTTCTCTTTGCACCTAACATCTTCCTAGATTAGTTGCTAACACTCGTTTACATGTATGAGTTACATGTACGAGAGGTCCCAAGTTCAAACCCCACACTCTGTAAAAAGTAAAAAATATGAATATTATCAAAATAAACCAAAATCTTTGCTATTAGTATGTAAATTATATCATGTAATCACATGTTTGTTGGTGTAGATATGAGCAGAGTTTGTCGGTCCTGAAACATGCTAAGTTAAGTAAGGAAGGGATGATTACTAAAACTTCAATAATGCTGGGACTTGGAGAATCTGATGAAGAGTTGAAGCAAGCCATGGCTGATTTACGCGCCATTGATGTTGATATTTTGACTCTTGGACAATATTTACAGGTGAACACTTTTTCTTTATCTTCTCTTGTATTAAATTTTGGCGTTAATTACACGAATGGTTGCACATGGTCGTGTAGCCTAGTGGTGTTGGTGGTTGGTGGTTTCTTTATAAAAGTAGTGTGGGTTTAAATCTTTGCAAGTGCATGGCTAGATGGTATTGGGAGTAAAAATAACTGTTGTCAAAAAAGAAATTACAAATTTCTTTCCCTCTTGTGTTAAATTTTTTATTAAGTTGATGTGAAATAACTATATTACTCTTAGGCTGCGTTTGGTTGGAAGGAATGGAATGGAATGGAATTAAGAAACTAGTATAATTTTTAAGTAAATTATGTTTGAGTGGGTAATGAAATGTAAAACCCAAGGGAATGCTTCACCTCAAATTCCTTTGGTTGTGGGATTTCAAATTCCCTCTCTAGGTGGAAGGATTTTGAAATCCCACAACCGAAGGAATTTGAGGTGAAACATTCCCTTGGGTTTACTTTTAATTGCTCACTCAAACATAATTTTCCTTGAAAATTATACTAGTTTCTCATTTCCATTCCATTCCTTCCAACCAAACGCAGCCTAGGGGGCGTTTGGTTGGAAGGAATGGAATGGAATTGAGAAACTAGTATAATTTTTAAGTAAAATTGTGTTTGAGTGAGCAATTAAAAGTAAACCCAAGGGAATGTTTCACCTCAAATTCCCTTGGTTGTGGGATTTTAAAATCCTTCCACCTAGAGAGGGAATTTGAAATCCCACAACCAAAGGAATTTGAGGTGAAACATTCCCTTGGGTTTTACATTTCATTACCCACTTAAACATAATTTTGCTTGAAAATTATACTAGTTTCTCAATTCCGTTCCATTCCATTCCATTTATTCCAACCAAACGCCCCATTAATGATAAAAAATGAAAATTTTAAAAAATATCCCTGACCTTATGGGTTGCAAACAGTGAGGACTAAAACCGCAGACTAAAATCGCAATATTACCTTACCAAAGGACTATCATGTTCTTATTTCTTTGAAGATTTCATCATAATAATAATACTGGAATTTATGTTCATGCAGCCAACTCCATTACACCTTACTGTGAAAGAGTATGTTACACCTGAGAAATTCGAGTTCTGGAAAGAATATGGAGAGTCGATTGGGTTCCGCTATGTAGCAAGCGGACCTCTGGTTCGATCCTCGTATAGGGCAGGCGAGCTCTTCGTTCAAAACTTGGTGAAATCAAGAACAAAAAGTTAGTTAAATTTTTTATAATCAACAATATGTTTTTCTTCTTACTTTCATACCAATTATTTTCTTTAGATAAACAAATCATATATGAAGTAAGGATTTTGCTTTGTAATTTAATTCGTCATTGATTAGAAATTCAGGATAGTGTCCTTTGTTTTCCCCTATGGTTTTGCTTTCAATTGCCATCAGATTTCGGAAATTACTTTTCATTTCAAGGTACTTCTATTTCAAATCCTAAAATGATTTGACAATTATTAATTAACTAATTAAAATATATGTCATTATTTTGATTATGATTAATAGATTGTGGCAAGTTTGGATATTAATAGTACAAATTATAATATTAATTATACAAATTATGACTTATTGACCTATAATAATTCATACTAATAGTTTAACTAGTAACGATAGGAAATCTTCATATATTTACATTTGTTCCACTTTATTTCACTCATGATGATCATTTTGAACGAAAGAGTTAACATATAAATGAAATCAAGTGGAAGTCAAGAATAATCTATGATGGTTATGTTATCGAAATTGCTTTAAAATTAAGAGCGTTATTATTAAACTATTAATATAAATTAGACAAAATTACAGAAAACGTCCTTTAAGTTTATATAAATTTGAAGGTTTCATCCTTTATCTTTAAAAAGTACTCTAAACATCCTTTATGTTAACATTTTGTAACAGATATCGTCCTTTATACTAACTGTCGTTAACTTTTTCTGTTAAGTTAAGGGTAATTTGGTCTTTTTATCTCTAAATGACTATTAATGTAATTTTTTCTAAATATAAAGGATGTTTTCTGCAACCTTTTTATTTCTTACTTAATTTATGTATTTTTAGAATACTACATATAAATATGATTTTTTATAACATAATATATATTATTTAATTATTTATATAATCTATATAGTTTAAATACGTGAATGAGAAAATAATATATGTATTATATAATATATATATATAATACGTGATTGAAAATAATTAATTAATTATAATGGATGAACCTATTTAGTTAGTTGTACGTGCATGAAAATAATTTATATATTTAGTTATTTATATATATATATTTATTTTCATCGACGTATTCTATATAAATAAAGTTATATAATTTATTTAACTCTAAACACTGTTTGTATTATTTAATTATTTATATAATTTATATTTATATATAATACATGGATGAAAACAAATAAATAATATATATTATGTTATAGAAAAATCATATTTATATGTATTATTCTAAAAATACATAAATTAAGTAAGAAATAAAAAGGTTGCAGAAAACGTCCTTTATGTTTTGAAAAAGTTATATTAATAGTCCTTTAGAGGTAAAAATACCAAATTACCCTTGACTTAACAGAAAAAGTTAACGACAGTTAGTATAAAAGACGATATCTGTTAGAAAATATTAACATAAAGGATGTTTAGAGTACTTTTTAAAGATAAAGGATGAAACCTGCAACTTTATATAAAATTAAAGGACGTTTTCTGTTATTATTGACCAATTTTTCATGTTTTAAATTATTAAAATCTAATTTTCTTCAAATTTTATCTCATTTTATCGGCATGCTTTTCAAAGGAAAAAGTATGAAGGATATGTGGTCACGGTATTGACTCATAAGATGGTGATTTATGATTTATGGATTATTACTTATGTATAATAAATAAGTGTAAAACAAAAAATATATAAATATAAATATTTGAATTCTAGGGGCCAGTTTATATAATGGAGCAAAAGGAAACACGTAACTGCGAGTTTTTCAAACCATGCATATGACATCAAACTATCTATATAGTATGGTCCAAAGCCTGATTGATTGAAAACAAACACTGCGATTTGAACCCGATGAAAACTAAATATTCAGTTGAAAATTAAGTGGTCTTGCTACCTAATTTGATTGACCTAAAAGATCCGATCATTATTTGATAATATCTTTCTGTTTTAATAAAAGTTAACTAATAGAGACACGTGATTGTATTATATTTTTCATCACTAAAATTTGTCCATTTATTTTTTCTATTAAATAATTATATTAATTACTAATAATATTATTTAATTTTTTATAGATAAAAAATAGTTTTTAGATAAATTAAATAATATTTTTTATTAACAGTAAAGAAACAATTTTTATTAATAAGAAAATTTTCCAAATTATTAAACTTATTTAAAATGAAAAGTATTTTAAAAATGGTGTTTTCAAAATGTAATTTTTATAAACCAAAAATAATTTATTTGAGAGTTATATACCAAGTTTGAATCCCTTTGTTTAGAGATCGAACTATCACAATGGTTGGATCAATCGCCATAACTGCTTGTAGTTGACAGTTACATTACTTCGGTGAGAAAATCACACTTTATTGGTAAATTACCACTAATTGCCTTGTTGTTTTTGACACATGAGTTTTCACAGAAGGCTACTGCCACTGATTTCCCCATGATGATTGGTTGCCACTAATGTGCCACTTATGATCTGTTGATACTGTTGCCTAGTTGCAATTGATTCTTCAGTTGTTACGAATGGTTAAGCTGATGCTAAATATAGTTGCCATTGATGATCATAGACAATTTACTACTAATTATTAGTTTTTTCCGATTATCAAATTTCATGCAACATTTATCAGTCACATATATTTAAAACAACTTTCGTTGTAGAACTAACAAACTAAAATAAAATTTTATGCAACTTTGATCATAGGGATTACCACCTTTTCAAAAACTTTTAACCAAAAATTTGGGTCTCGGTTCAATTAGGTTCAAAGCCAAAGTGGACGGTTCCGTGCTTACCCAAAGTCTACAGGAAAACAAATGTAGCAAGTCATCCTTTTTTTACTTCTTATATACGTCGATATCCGAATATTAGATTCCCATAAACAATTTGGATTTGTAAAATGAAGAAAATCAATATTATAAAAGTATTTTTTAGGTTTTATGAAATGTTTAAGTCACATATCAAGAATGTATTAACCTATACTAGAGTGATGCTCGTGGGATATGGCGATGAACATTATGTTTCTATTAAAAAGAATTATACTAATACAATATTCAAACTAAAAAAAATAAATACTCGTTTTTATAGTGTAACTTTATAAAAAAATACTTAACTTATGAAAAAATTGTAGTTGTTTGTAGGTTGGTTGACAATTGTTTAGTTATATTTAAATAATTGTATCATATGTTTTACAAATTATAATTACTTAAATTTTTATTATTATATATAATGACTTTTTGTTCTTCTTATGAGTATTATAATGTAGTATACATGTTTTATGTATTTCATTGTTGTTGTTTTTCGTATTTAATATATGTTTGAAGATTAATAGAGCCTCCAACTTTTAATTATTTTTCAGTTAGAGGGTCCTCCATGTTTGGTGGTTATAATTTTCAGTTAGGAGGGTCCTGTATGTTTGGTGGTTGATCTAGTTTCTCCGTTCATACTATTTTCTTTACTTTTGAACATTTTATGACAAACATGAATTTGAAGCATACTTTGAATGTTTTCTTGTCCGAAACATTTTGATTAAAGTTTGACTTTGTTGTTTGATTAAAGTTTTGTTTAAACTTTTAGACGAATACACCATCACACCTGTTGTTTAAATGCATTAAATTTGTGGTATAATTAAATCTCATATTATTTTATGTAAATACCATAAAAATATTTTGTGTGCGTTGACTGAGAATGAAAAAAATAATTACACAATGAAAATGTATTTGGTTGAGGGTTATTTTAGAAGTTTCTAATAGGGTAATAGAATTCAAGTAAGTGGCATAGCGATAATGTTGATTGGTACACCAACACAGATGTTACACCTTTTATGTCCGCGAATCTATAAATTTGAAATATATTACTGAATTTTGTTATATATTTAGATAGGTTTGATAAAAAAAATACCATATAGCAAGTAGTAGCAATTAACCTGATTCTATGTTTGCCAAATCCGATTCTACAACCCGAGGCTTTCCCAAACTTTTGATCATTGTAAATTTGATTAAATTGATTTGGGAGTTTGGATTGAGTCCCAACACACTTAGATAGTTTTGGATAAAAATGAGTTAATTTTTGGTTGATTTAGTTTAGTTAGTTTGTGTAGTTTGAGTTAAGGCTTTAGTACCCTACTACCTAGCTAATGTGACTTTATGTAATGTAAAACAACATATTAACACATGCTATTTGTAAGTTTTAGTCATCAAAAAGACCACTTCCAAAACTTAAAAACTTAGGACACCATTTTTCCGCACACTCTTCATGTGAGGGTGTAAGTTGAACACAACAATTGAATTTAAAAGATTGCCTTATTATAGCTTTTTTTAATTCGTTAGGTATGCCGCCTAATAGAATCGCTTCTAGATCATCACTTTAGAATGGAATTTCATAGAAAAAGCAAGGAATAATACTACATATTGTTTAAGATAACACTATAAAAGAGTTCACAAGATACAATTAGGTGTCTTGTGACAGGTAATAAGTTCTTCATTTATGCAATCCTAGAATCAAGTAAGGACCTACATATATGACGTTAAAGTCCAGAATAAAGTAATTTTTAATTAGTATATAGAAGTGTGTGTATGAACTTTTTAAGTGACAATTATAATTTTTAAAAAGTGACTTCATATGATTTTAATTTTAATATTAATGAAAAAAATAAACAAACTTGAGTTGAAGTAAAATAAGAATGTTAGCCGAGATTTTCGTTTTTTACGAAAACTGTAAAACTTGCAGCAAAATTAGAGTATTGCATATTACAGTTATTTAAAGACGATAATAGTATATTTAATTTGCTTTTCTCCTCCAGGTTAATTAACCTTTTGTCAATTTTTATTTATTATCTATTAAAAGTTTAATCAATACATAGAAAATTTAGTGTATTTTACTTAAACTTATTTTTCTTGTAATATGTAAATACTTAATACTAATTAATTTTAAATAAGTCTTTTCTATTTATCTTTACATTGTGTATTTACTTTTAAGTGAATACATTGAATACTTAATAATAATGAATACATTGTTTAAGCAAATTTGTCAAAATGGATATTAGAAACAAAAAGTACATTGATTATCCACTAGTCGATTATTTACTATAATATTATCACTATTTATATAAGTTAAAATGTATTTTGCGACTTGTTGTGCCTGTTTTCTTGTTATGTGACCCGCCTAACCTGACCTAAACGAAAAAGTTTTGTCTGTTTTTATAAAACTAAAACATCTTTAAACAGTGATTACATATAAATAAATTCATGAGCCCGTCCCTCACCTAGAATGTTTCTATTTCATTTATAACTCCATTCAAGACTTGTATACACTATACCTCATTCTATGATATTTCATGTAACTTTCTAAACCTTTCCAAATTTCAACGAACTTTTCCATGTCATTTCCAAGAAATCGCCATATAGTTTCATGAGAACTCTAGATTACTCCTTAAACACCTTTGATTCAAAAAGGTGACCTCAACTTTTTTCAAGTATCCATAAAGGTTAAGATACATATTTCATACGGTTTAAGCTTCTCGTTTCACCTACTAAAAGTTACAAACTTCACATGCTTACATATTAATCATCATATCTTACATTTATATCTTACATATCATAATCTCCACAATCATAAGGTTTTAACACACCTACAACATTTAAAAAAACAAAAACAAAAAAACAAAAACAAAACAAAAAACTTAACCATCCACACCATACGCCCATGTACATGCACAACACGTCCATAACTCACACACAAGTCTTTCATCATACAAACCACCACACCCTCATTCACCTAGTAAAATGGCTCTTCGGCGAAAACAGCCTTCGCGGCGAGAACATGCCCATATACCTCGGCGACGCGAGCCCATCGATCGTGCGATAACTCGGCATCAAATACCCCTCCCTCTCGGGCGTCATCTTGATCCCATTAAACGTCCCATACTTCTTCAACTTCCCAAACCACGACCTCTTCTTCGGCGAATCCTCATGCCCGCCCGTCATCCTCTTGCTCATATACTCTTTCACCGCCTGCACCCCTCTCTCAACCACCTCCGGTGGCGGACACACCAGCGGGTTCCCCTCAACACTGAGCTTCTGGAGCCTTTTTAAGCACCCGATGGAGTCTGGCAATGCGGTTATCTTGTTGTAACTGACGTCAAGTTCGACGAGGGAGATGAGGACGCCTATGGAGTATGGGAGTTTGTCAAGGTACTGGAAGTTTTGGCTGATGTTGAGGATCTCAAGGTTGATGAGGTTCTCGAGGTCGTCAGGGAGGCAGCGCAGGCGGTTGAGGCGGGCGTCGAGGTGGCGGAGGTTGGTGAGGTGGGAGGTGGAGGAGGGGAGGAGGATGAGCTTGTTGGAGTTGACTGAGAGTTTCTTGAGGTTCACTAGTTCGAACCCGATGGTGTCTGGTAGTGTGGTTAGTTGGTTGAAGTTTGCATTTAGGTCTTCTAGTGCCCTGAAATTGAAAATTTTGTGGTTAAAGGTTTGGTCAATTCTATAAATGTAAAATGTTTGTTTGTGTCATAAATTTGCATTTGATATTAACACTATTTTGAAAATCGGACCGGATCGGCCGGTTAGACCGGTTGGATCAGGAACCGAACTCCAATCCGGTCCAGTTTGGTGCTTAAAACCGTTTTGACATTGAACCAGTGGTCGTAACAGTTGAACCGGTTTTTTATATAATTTTTTATTTTTTGGTAATTTTTTACATATATTTATAAGCAATAATTATAATTTTATTTGGTTCTTATGTCCGATCCGACCAATGAACCGATAAAACGTCCGTTCGCTTTCCGGTCCGGTACTAAAGAGATTGGATATTAATTAACTACTATTTAATATGTAACAGTGCCATACTAGCTATTTCTACATCAGCAATTTGGTGGTTTTGAGCAGTGAAGCTATTATTAAGGTTAAAAGTATCAAATGGCTTTAAAAATAGAGGGTTATGATACAAACCCTAATTTTTTATAGGTTGTTTAAAACGACTTTAAATGATCATTTATGAGATTAGATTGTCAATGATATGTGTATAGCGTGTCTCGTTTAATAAATATAATAATAACTTATTTAAATTATATACGGTTTTATATTAATTAGTATTTTGCAATAATAAATAACAACAAAAATACATAAATTTGAAAATATCTCCAGCAAGACGCCTTAAATGCATGAATGCATGAAGATTGAATAATGGACTATTGAATATATTTATTTAAAATAGTAAGTAATGTTTATGAGTGGACTGCATGTTTAATGTGGAAAGTAATTTAAAGTCTTAAAGTTTAGTCAAACTCAATATTTATTTGGACATTTAATAATTTCACATTAAAGCTTATCACACCCTTGTTTCCGTCCGGTTGATGAATTTTTATAATGGTATTTAAAACATGTTTTAAGCTATTAGCTGTTGACAGTATTAATGTAAAGTATCATCAATTATTAAATTTTTATAATAGCAGCCGTTCCAAATAATAATAGTAATATAACTTTTTTAATCATACCTTGATAGACTTCATATGGTTTTGTGAATGAATTAAATATAAAATATGCAGATATAATAATGTATATTCCAGAGGCTGTTTTTTCTGATATTATATGGTAATTTGTAATTCTGAAAATCGACATGTTTTAGCACGTACTGTGCAAGCTAGCTAGGATGAAAAACCTTTATCATTTTAGAAGTTTAATATAACTTTAGTTGTTATATTAAACTTCTAAAATTTTAAAATCTTTCAGAAAATATATATTTTTATATTTACTGAAGTTGCAAGAATTGCTAGATAACAAAATCAATATTTATAAATAGTTAAAAATTGATTCAAAACAACAAAATCACCATGAAACTTAATAAATTTCAACATTTCTTTTCCAAATCTTATATCTTTTACGTTCATCTGATAAAATTATAGGATGATATGCAAAATTTAAGTTTCAATAGTAATAGGATTATGTAAAAGGTCTAATTAGCCACCTATTTTTAAAAAAAAAAAAACATAAACTTTAGAAAACATAATTTGATACGGACGGTGATCTTTTTATAACCTCACCAGATCAGCAAGCACGGAAAACCTTTAATATATTCCATTAGTGGATTAAAAAATTCTAACAGAAAGAAACAAATCTATTACTTTGCGAATTTAAAAGCATTTAAATCCATTTATTTTATTACAGAAAACAATTACATGATATTAAAGAAGAATAAGTTAAAGATGATGAAGAAACCTGCAATTTTCAATGGTTTTTGGTAGTGACTCAAGATGATTTCCAGACACATTCAAAGTCTTGAGCTTTGACAAACAACCAATGGAATTTGGTAGAGTTTTAAGCTGATTTGAATGAACATCCAACACCACCATATTCAGCAGTCGCGCCGCTAGCGATTCCGGTATCACCTGTAAATCGTAAATCGTTTAATTAGTCGATGATAACATCCGAAACTTTATATAAAAAAACGTACATATGGAAAATCTAAAAAAAAAAGAATAATAATAATACTCACCTGAAGGTTGTTGTTAGAGATATCCAACACCTGAATGATGGCTAAATTAACATTAGATGATATAGGGAGGGTGTCTAGAGACATAGCACTCAAATCCACAACCTCATGCATCTCTGCAGATGCTTCTGCAACCATGGTTTTCTGTGATGAAGAAGATGATGATGATGATGACAAACAAAAGGAAGAAGAAACCCTTTTATTCTGCTTTCTTCTTGACTTTGAATAGTCAACCTTCATCATCATCATTTGCTCACCGTTCATCATCATCTTTATTTACAATCTTATCTTCTTGAACATATATATGTATAGATAATAGATACTGTATATCTACATATATATAGGCACCAATTTTCAAGATTTGAAACACCCAATTTGTGGCTTGTGATGATGATTTGGATGTATGATAATGAAAGGGAAATGAAGAAATTATAGTAGAAATTGAAAGAGAAATATTTGACTTTTGTGTTGAAGAAAATGAAAATGAAATAAGGAAAGAGATGTACGGAGAAGGTGGGAAAGTACAATGGGCCGTATATTACGTAACTTGATGGTTGACCTTTTTACACATAAGAAAATCACATCATTTTTTATATAATGGATTTGAGGAAAATAGTTTTTGATCAAATATTTTATATGTTTAATATTTTTGACTTCGTGTAGATGTGTTGCTAAATTAATTATTATTATTATAGAAATATAAAATTGTAGTGGTTTTGTTGTAAGCGATATCAATGGTGGCATGTTTTTGTCCGCTTGATGTTGTGGGGACTCCTATAAGTTTCAACCAAAAAGTAAGTGATATTAAAATATTATAATGTTAAAGAATTTGATAAAAAAAACTTGTTTCACTAGGCATTCCGTTACATTTAATGTATGAAATAGATATTATTACATTTATTATGTGTTTTCGTATATGAGACGTCAAGTAAATGGAATAAACATAGAGGTATCTGGCGTAATTAACAGTATCAAAGTATGAAAATGGTAGACTTTCTTAAGTGGTAGAGGGTGTCAAGTTATATTATGAATAAATGTTCGAGGTTTAAGAAGACCAAATGTTCGAGGTTTAAGAAGAGTTTAGTGGGAGTGTGATCGTTCAAAAAAACAAATGAAATAAACTTTTATTAATTATTATTATAAAATCATGGATATCTTTTAAATTATAAGAAAACATGTTTTAATATTTTATTGTTAAGACAAACAAATTAAAACAAGAGTTAATTTCGGTTTTACTCACTAATGTTTAACTAAAGTAACCATTTTACTCCAAAATATTAAAAACATCAATTTACCTCTAAAAGTTTCATATGTTCTTTCAATTTCACTCCAAAAGTTTCATTATTTTGGATAAAGTTAAAACAACTAATTAAACTTTTGGATTAAAATTGAAACAATTTATGAAACTTTTAGATGTAAAATTGATGTTTTTAATCTTTTGGAGGTAAAATCGATATTTGTCTTTAAAATTAAAGAAAAGTAGCAGCAAAACATCAACAAAAAAAAAATATTAAGAATTAGCAAAAATGTTATCTAGTACGTATATGCAAAGTAAATTTATATGTTTTCTAATTTCAGTAGATATCCGATTGATACACCCAACGGGTAACTTTTATAACTTTAACGGGTATGCCAGATTACCCGCAGGTATGCCTAATACGCGACAGGTATTTACCCCGATACATACCTGACGAGTTTTAGGCTGAGTATGGGACGCACTATTCTAAATGGGTATAGTTAGGATTACCTATAACCGTCTCAAACCCGACCTAGTACCATCATTAGTTTTGAGGGTATTTAGGTACCACAAAAAACAATAACAGAAATGAAAGTTTAACGATATTAGCATGAGGATTATAATAGTTTGAGAAAATGCAACACTAGAGCATGATAAATCAAAAGATGTTTTTGGATTAGAAGGGTTAAGCAAATCAAATCTTAGGGACCAAAAGTGTGATTTACTTGAATATCAAGTAATTTAAAATTATAATTTGTAATTTTAACACTTAGGGACCAAATATTATTTTAAAAGCAATATCAAAAAGTAGAAGCAATTGATGAAACTTTTGTATTGAAATTGAAACAACTTATGAAATTTTTAAAGGTAAACTTGTTATTAATCTTTTGAAAAAAATTGTTTATTTTTTATCAAAACTTGGGAAGCAAAATCGAATAAAAAGTAGTTAAAAACTTAGGAGAACCTTACTATATAAAGTGTACTTACTTTCACACAGACCGGGAAAGAGACATTCACCACGTCAATCCGTAGATTATTTGCGTGATTATTTCATATTTCTTATGTTTTAATTTCACCATCATATGTGATAATTTCATTACTACGTGATAATTATCACGCAATGTGAAAAATTTTTGCATCATAATTTCACTTCCACTATATACAATTGGATGATAATTTCACTTTCACTCGATACAATTTGTATGAAAAAACAATTTTGTATTCTAAATTACATAGTTAATAATAAATTATAAATAGTCACTTTCTAGTAAAAGTTAAAATATATTGCTGAAGATAATAAAAATTATATAATTACGTACTTCAATATTTTGTGGATATGGCAAGTATAAAAGACAAAATCACATACATATGATTCGTTACCAGATATAATGATAAAATATTGTCATGTTTACAAAATAAGAACTTTGCATATGTAGTCGGTTAGGTACCACAAAAAACAATAACAGAAATGAAAGTTTAACGATATTAGCATGAGGATTATAATAGTTTGCGAAAATGCAACACTAGAGCATGATAAATCAAAAGATGCTTTTGGATTAGAAGGGTTAAGCAAATCAAATCTTAGGGACCAAAAGTGTAATTTACTTTTATTTTAGAAGCAATATCAAAAAGTAGAAACAATTGATGAAACTTTTGTATTGAAATTGAAACAACTTATGAAATTTTTAAAGGTAAACTGATGTTATTAATCTTTTGAAAAAAAATTATTTATTTTTTGTCAAAACTCGGGAAGCAAAATCGAATATAAAGTAGTTAAAAACTTAATAGAACCTTACTATATAAAGTGTACTTACTTTCACATGGACCGGGAAAGAGAGATTCACCACGTCAATCCGTAGATTATTTGCGTGATTATTTCATATTTCTTATGTTATAATTTCACCCTCAGGTGTGATAATTTCATTACTAATGATAATTATCAAGCAATGCGAAAAATTTTTGCATCATAATTTCACTTCCACTATATACAATTTGATGATAATTTCACTTTCACTCGATACAATTTGTATAAAAAAACAATTTTGTATTCTAAATTTCATAGTTAATAATAAATTATAAATAGTCACTTTCTAGTAAAAGTTAAAGTATATTGTTGAAGATAATAAAAATTACATAATTACGTACTTCAATATTTTGTTGGATATGGCAAGTATAAAAGACAAAATCACATACATATGATTCGTTACCTGATATAATGATAAAATATTTTCATGTTTATAAAATAAGAACTTTGCATATGTAATCGGATAGAGATTATTTAACTAATTAACAATTATAGTTATACGTAAAAATATTAAAAACATTAAGAAAACACCGATACAAACCAATGTTTTCAGAACCGGATCGGACGTCGAACGGGACGCCTTACTGGTTTGGTGGTCGGACCGGTCGGACCGGATTTAAGAACCAGATGACGTCATAATTATATATATACTATATTATATATATAGTTATATAGATAATTAAATATAAGTAATTTATATATGTATTTTATAGTTATATATAAAACTTAACTATATTTTTACATCCAACACACTAATTTATGGTTCAACACCCCGTTTTTACCCATTAAAATCAAAAAAATAAAAAAAAATAAAAAAAAAACGAAAACCGGTCCGAACCGGTCCGGTTTCCCCGTCCGACCAGCGGTTCGGGACGAACAGGCCGGTTCGACCAGTCCAAAACGAGTCGCACCGAACCGGACCGGCTAGGTGGCCGATCCTCGTTTGAACCGGTCGGACCGACCGATCCGATCCGGTCGTGTAAACAATGATACAAACAAACAAGTGTATTCATAATCAATAGTGATAGTTAATAGATAAAACTGCCCATATATCGGTTTGTGCGCCCATGGTTTTATAGCCTGAGTATTGACTTTAGTTATTTTAGTGATTTTTCAACTCACATACTCATTTATCATTATTTTTCTAAAGACAAATATACGACCTGATTATTAAATAAATGTTATTTTAATCTGATCAATATATTCGTTTTCTAATCGAGAGCACATCCCACACTCCCTTAAAAGAAAACTTATGACTAAGAAAATCACATGTCTTAACTCTGAACATTTATGTTTAAAATAAAACTTAAATTCAAAAATTCCTTATCTATCTATTCTAATAAATCAATGTTTTTGAGAACATATGTCACGATTCCGTGTATTCTCGGATTGGTTTTCCCGCCTAAACTCATATACAAATTTTAATTTACATGATCTTGTACACTTACGAAAATCATATTCTACTTTCCTTATATAAGTTTTAATTTTCTTTCCTGCATTTATTTATTTCATTTAGAATAAAAATTTTTTATTTTTCTACACAATCAAGCGACCTACAATTTTTCAATATTAGTTACAAAATCATTTTCTTGAAATTGTTTGAATGATTTAAATACTGGTAAGCAATTATCTTAGTTGCTGGTAAGTTTTTTAAGATATTAAATGATAATGGTTTAAAGTAAATAAACTAAACAATTATATATCTAACTATAAATCTTCTTATGCTAATAATTTATTAAGATTTACTAAATTATAAGATTTCAATCATAACATATTTTCAAATTTAATTTTATAATTTGTAATCTTCATTAGTTTTCACTTATAACTTCTTATATATTTATTATTTCTTATTTTATCAATGGTTGATAACATCTAATATACAAAATGTTTATAAAAATTAATGATTTTAAAAAATTAAATTTATTCCATCCATGTAATACATGGGTTCTAACCTAGTATAAAATAAATTCAACATATTTAAAACTCGTTATAATAAATTAAAACTTGTTATAATAAATTAAAATACAATTTTAGACCATCTAATTCTAATTTTCCCGCTTCTCTTTCTTATTAAATAATTACATTAACTACTAATGATGTTAATTAATTTTTTTAAGATTAAAAATAGTTTTTTTAATAAATTAAGAGAGATATTTTTATAAATATAACTTCTAAAGAAACAAAAATTTAAAAATAAGAAAATTTTCTAAAACATCAAACATTTTAAAATTATAAAATAATTTAAAATCATACTTTTTCAAAAATATATTTTATAAACAAAATAATTAATTTTAGAGTTAAAATAAGGAAATTTTTAAAATTGAAATCTTTTATAATGGTTTGTCTTGGAACAAATTGTTTAATTTTTTTAAAAAGAAAATAAAAAAAGTTTAAAAAAATAATATGATTATTTTATTAATTATATCTTAATCATATGTAATTTCAATCGTATCTTTTTTCAAAATATCGTTTATAATTAATAAATATTTATAACTAATTATTTAATATATTATTTATTCAAACTGTGTAATACATACGATACTAACCTAGTAATTACATATTTGAGTATATCACCTTAAACACTTAAGTTAATAATCATTTGCTATTGATGTGGTTTAAATTACACATAAATTATATAATTATTTTCCTCACTTTTAATTAGTTTTACGTTAGTTTTTATCAAATACTATATATTTATTGAGTCACACACGGATTTTGAATGATATAAGAGACTACAAGCTAAATAGTTATTATTTAGTAAAACTTGATTCAACAATATAAAATAATGTATTTTAGCAAAATTTGAGAGCGAAAAGTAAAACTTCAAATGTACGGATCATTAATTTTCGTTAGATTTATTTCGTATTTAATTGTCAAAATCGTTTATCCAAACTTGAGTTGAAAACAAATTTTAAATAAATTTGTTTAAGATAAATGTTCCAATTCATCTAACTTTATTTACTTGAATTGTTCAAACAAAGAAAGATTCATATATTCTTTTGATTATTATTAGTGGGTTTTTATTTGATTTCAAAAGCATGTCACGTGAATGTGTAGATGGATGATGGGAATTTATGTGAAAATTAAAAGTAAATATTTACAAGAGATAAAGGTCATCAAATTTAATTGATGGATATTCAAGTGTAGGCCCACGTGAAAATACAAGATGAAAAATATGAATTAAGTCACAAAAAGTCAGCCACTATTAAAAAATTGTTCTGCACGAAACCAAAAGGAGTGTGTATTTAAAAACACAAACCCTACGGAGAAAAGAGGAGAAAAGATAAGCAGCAACGGAAGAAGTTCATACACATAGGAAGAAAAAGAAAACAAGTATTTATATTATTTATTTAACTTTGGAGTCTTAAGCACGATTAGAGAGCGATTTTAAAGCAAAGAGTAAGATCTAAAGCAACGATTGAAGCATTCAAGCATTAAAGATCATTCGGTTTTGTCTCGTTTTTTTATTATTTTTCTTGGTTTCATTGATTCTCTCGTTTATGTTATTAAAGTTTGCAACTTTATTATTAGTATATTATATTATATATTGACTAAATATTCTGATTTTAGTAACTCTAACTTTACCTATGTATTGTACTTGAAAATTGATATATGGTTGACTAAAATTAATATGTTTGACTAAATATTCAGTTTTGATTTCGTATGTTGGTTTATTAATTTTAGAACTTGATTTTTTTTCAATTAAGTATGGACATGTGTATTGTTTTATGCCTGAATGTTATTGTCATGCTCTTGTATATTTGATCTTGATTGATTACGTGACATCTTGATTAAGTTGTACACGTTAAAATTAATTACTTTGTGTTTTTAATTTTAGACTTTGATTACAAATAATCTTAGGAGCATTGGTTGTGATTTGATAGTATATTCAATGTGCTACCTTACATAAAACCTAGGGGTGATAGATATTGCTTAAAACCGCCTACCCATTGCTTGTTAGGTTTAGATTTCGCGAGAGCGTGTTTTGCCTTTCATTCGTGACGCTTGTGTTTTAGGGGATTTAATTGGATTCGATTAAGTTGTTCTTTGTCTTTGGTTTGGATAATAAAATCTTAAAGACGCTGTGGTAGAAAACCTAAGAGCGATATTCCATTAGACATTTTAATAAACCTATCTAGTACTTCACACATATCTTTGGTTTTTTAAGGGAGTATTAACATACCTAGTTAACCCTAGATTCATACTTTTAAAGATAGTCATATGATTATTACCTTTATGTTATAAATGTTAGTTAGATTCCTACCTAGTGTAATTACATAGTTAATCGTATTCAAGTTTCCAAGATTGAATCTGAATTATTTATTTCTTTCGTCGTGTTTAGATTAATTAAGTTTAGTTTAAATTTTTTATTTTCTTTATTAATAATTACTTAAAATAATCTAATTAATTAGGCTAGAAGTCGATAGAAGTTTAGTAAAGAAAGTTTCCAAACGTGTCTCTAGGGTTTGATATCCAGACTTACCTAAACTTTACTATATCACGACCGGTACATTTGCAGTTGTGTGAAGTTTAGTTAGTAATTTCCATTTTAAAACTATTTGTGAAAATTATTTTTGTAATAAATTAATATATATATATATATATATAGATGAGGGATCCTAAGAAAACCACAAAGTTATGAAAAAAACTAGAAAAAACCAATGAAAACGGTCACATAATATATAATTTTTTATCACCACCCTCTATATATAGTGCGTGAGTATATATCAATAAATATCGATCAAATGAAAACCTAGCTTGGTTTTCCATATACGTCACACATAGGTTACGTATACGTAATCATTTTTCATTCGATATAGTGTTACGTATACGTAAGACTCTTCATTCTCGTATGTATGCTCAAAATATTTGTACTAAATACTTAAATAACATCTTAACAATTAAAATAACAAAAAAATTATAAATTATGTTATTGTTTTTTGTGGTTTTCTTTGGTTTTCACATAACTATTGGTTTTCTCAGTAACCTTCCTCTTTCTATATATATATATATATATATATATATATATACATACTAGGTTATATCCCCGTGTATTACACGAGTTGAATAACAAAAATATTAAATATTTATTGATGATGAGTAGGAATTGTAAAACGTTATTTTAATATAACATATGATTAAATTTATGTATGGTTAAGTATTTTGATTTTTTTTATTTTTAAAACTTTCATTTTAAAAAATTGCTTTCAAATTTTTTTATTATTTTATCAGTATTTTGTTGTTTAAAAACACCGGGTTTGTTTTAAATAAATGTACTTTTATAAAACTTTTATTTTATAAAAAGATTGAATTTAAATATTTTATAATTTAAAAAAGCTTCAACATTTTAGAAAATCATAGTTTTAGAAAATTTTATTTTTTAAAAAATATATTTTTTAATCAAAATACTTAGTTTTTATTTAATGAAAAATATTTTAAAAATTATTAATTCAAGTACTTGAACTTATAATAGAGGGAGAAAGAGAAATATTTGAAAATTAGTTACTTGACTTTTAAAAAATAAAATAAATAGTTTAGGAGGGAAAATAATTGGGGGAAGCATTGTGGGAATGTCATGTGTCCCATATTGTAAAAGATTATTAGTATATAAATATTCACATATCAGTTATTACTTCAAAATTTTCTTAAATTCTAAATTAACACATGTCAAATGTTAGGATTTAAACATTAGTCTTTTTTAAAAAGTCTTTAAGCTTTTAGGGTGGAGGGGGAACTGTCCCACTAGGCTACTAGTAGGGGTGTTTAAAGTCGAATATATTTCGAACATTCAAAATTTTCAGATATTAGAATCATTATCCATATTCGTATTTGAAATTTCGGATATCTAAAATTTCAGATAAGGATAGTGATTCGGGTATCTAAACTTATTTTTTTATTTTTTTGCAAAAATTGGATATACTATTATAGAAATAATGAAAAAACCAACTCATGTTGACTAAGTCTCAACATACTTTGAAAAATCCCAACCAAAATTAAAAAAATGTTTAAAATTTAATAAAATAAAAAATATATTTTTTAAGTTTTTGGATAATCGGATATCCGAAAATCATCAAAATTGATATCCGAATCCGAATTTCTGAATATCTAAAATTCGGATATTCGATTTTTCTGATATTTCGAATCTACGGATTCTGATACTTTTTAACACCCTTACGTACTACACCATGAATCAACCAATCAAAACATGCTAGCAACCCACACCATCAATTTATATGAAGCACTCATGCCATTTTATGCCATAAATTTTCTTAAAAAACAATAACTTTAGAAAATTTTAAAAGTTACATAAAAAATAAAAAAAAATACCAAAACTAAAATCTATAAATTAAACTCCCAATCACATGTGTATGTTTTGGTGAGTACGTTGGTAGTATGAAGATGGTAGGGTTTGATACGTCGGTATTCTAGGAGATGGTTGAGGTGTTTCGTACAGGCTGTAAAACAATCGATTGTATGTGATGGATTAAACGGATGGGTAGAACGAGCTGCTTCACTAAGATCCGCATGCACCTTAATTTGGTCTAATGTTTTTGGTGGTTTGAGTCCGGGATTGGTGGATTTTTTTGTTACCTTTCATAATATATAAAATTATAAATGAGTAGAAGAGATATTTGAGATTGATGTAAAAAATTTATTTTATATTAGTTTGTATTTATAGCTATTGAAATAAATTTTTCAACAAAACCTCAAAAGAGCAATTGAGAGGGGGAAGGGGACAACGCTAGTTGGCAACGGTTCTTTTTTGGGTTGAGTCATGGCAAGAGCATGCCGTTGGAAGTGCGATGCGGTGTCAAAGTGCGATGCCGTTAAACGTATCATTTCATTTCATCTTCACATTGAAGAAAATACAGATCATCCTACTTTAATAAAAGTGTAACTATTAGAGGTACGTGGCAACACCAGATTCCTTTTCACTAATTTTTCTTACTTCTCTCTTATATTAAATAATCACATTAATTACTAATAATATTATTATTTTTGGATTAAAATAGGTTTTTAATAAATTAAAAAAGAGATCATTTTATTAATGTAATTTCTAAATAAATATTTTTTATAAAATAAGAAATATTTTTAAAACATCACACTTTTTTAAAAATATAAAATATTTTAAATTTTTTTTTAAAAGAAATATTCTTATAAGTAAAAAATAATTAAATTAGGGGTTATAATAAGAAAGTATTAAAAATAATATTTTTTAAAACGTTTGTATTGAAACAAAATTTCCATTCTATTTATAATAAGGAAGATTTCTATAATATCTAATCTTAAAATATCGTTTTATAATTAATAAATTTTTATTCTATTTAATATTTTATTTATTTAACTCGTGTAATGAAACGAGTTTACTAAAGCTAGTAGTAGTATAAACTCACAATATTTATTTGTACACATTTTGATGTACATACTTTTACTTATGATATTTATTTATTTATTTATTTGTCAAAATAATACTATTCTATTTTGTTCTCATAAAAACATATATAATGCTATATTAGTTTACACAAGCTTATAACATAACGATTATATTATTAAATAGAGTTAATTACAATGTTACATATGATTAAGATCAGATCACGATTTTTATACTAAAGTTTTAGTATTACACTTATAGATAGTGTATAATATGCATGAATGTAATTAGTTAGAATTAATCATTCAACGAAAAAAAAACATCTTTGTTAATCACGTATAAATGAAAATAGCTTTAGTAAAACCGTCTATTACACGGGTTTAATAAATAAAATGTATAATATAATAAAATTCTAATAGTTATAAAACGATATTCTAAAATAAAATATGATTAAAATTATGTATAAATAAGGACTATAAATAATAAAACAATGATATCAGCTTTTTAATCTTCTATTTTTAAACTTTTTCCTATTTTTTCCAAAAAAATATTAAAAATTTTGTTTCAAAACAAACATTTTAAAAAGATATAACTTTTTAAAATATTTTTATTATAACTCCTTATTTTTATTTATTTTTGTTTATAAAAATCTTACTTAAAAACATCAATTTTAGAATATTTAATATTTTTAAAAAATTTGATGTCTTAGAAAATTTTTTATTTTATAAATATTTATTTATTTGAAAATAATATTAATAAAAAAATATATTTCTTAATTTATTATTAGTAATGAATGTGATATTAGTACACGAGAGAAGCAGAAAAATTTTGGTAAGATGAAATGTGGTTATGCCATGTGTACATTATAGTTACTATTTTATTAGAGTAGTAAGAAGTAAGATTGACCATTAAATTTATCTTTCTACTCTAATAAAAAGGCATATATGGTGGACACTTGTCATCAACACATTCATTCTTATCAAAATTTTCCCGCTTCTCTCTTTTATTAATAATTTACATTAATTACTAATAATATTAATTAATAATTTTAAATCTAAATTAGTTTTATAAGTAAATTGAGAAGTAGATCTTTTTATTAGTGTTATTTATAAGGAAATAAATTTTATAAAATAAGAAACATTTTAAAAATGCAAAAAAAAAATTAAATATATTTTTTATAACGGTTTGTTTTGAAACAAAATATCTAATTTATATTTGGGAAAAAACAAATAAAAATTTAAAAAGTTAATATATTTATTTTATTACTTATAGTCCTTAACCATATCTTATATTAGAATATGTTTTATAACTAATAAATTATTATTCTATAAAATATTTTATTTGATCAACCTATGTAATATACGGGTTTATTAAAGCTAGTTAACTATAATAAAAGAAGGTTTTTACATGACACGTGTCAACATATTAGGCATTTTTATTTTTATTTTCCCGCCTCTTTCTCCTAATTAATGATATTAGTATATATAGTAACTAGGCTAAAGACCCGTGTAAAACACGGCTTCAATTCAAAAATATTGTTGTTATTTAAAAAGAATCATAAGTTATAATATTCTTGATAATACTTTGTATATCGACTTTTATTTATAATTTTTGACATTAGCTACATCTAATATTAGGAGGTTTTTTCTATTAATATTTATATGTCATAATAGTGTATAATATGAATGAAAAAAACTTATAAATAAGAGTTTTAAGTAATAAACAAATTAAATTGAACATGAAAAATAACATTTCAAATTAATAAACATCCGAAAATTTATTTGTATACAATATTTGAAATTTTGTTGGTGATTTTTCCATCATTATCTAATATTAATAATTTTAATCTCTGCCTACTTTTAACTCGAGATAATACAACATAGAGCTGACCATGATCATTGTTTGAAAACAAACCAACTTTTGATAGTGATTGTCCTTGGCTTTTGTTTATTGTCATTGTAAAACACACTGCTAACAGGAACTGTCTTTTTTGAAATTAAAAAAAAATCCTTTTGTCTAAAGATGTCAAAGTCAATCGTGGAATAAAAGTGTGATTTTCAAAATACATTAAAATTTTTTGTACACATATCAAATCAATTCCAATCAAACATAATAATAATATGGCAGTACATATAAAAAGATATAAAGAAGTTTAAAAAGTGGAATATGTGATACATCTTTACAGATGAATTGTTGAAATAGATCACCTTCAAATCAAAAAAATGAAAGTAAAATAATATAATCGAAAAACGCAATTGTAAACAATGGTAGGTTAAATCATAATCGCAGAGGATGAAAGCTCAATTATAAAAAATAAATACATTTTATTGAAGAAAACGTGATGAAACCGAAGCCAAAATGAGAATGTTGGCTGAAGTCTGTCGAAGGCGATATCATTAGACTTTATAAAGACAAATCGCGAGAGTCGTAAAGTTGGGATGGTTGAGAAATATTTTAAAATCGGTATGATTTCATTTCTAAAAACAGATACCCATGAATTCTTTCAAATTGGGAGGAGTCGATGAAAAAATCTAGTAACTTTTGTCAAGATTTGAATATAAACCGAGTATTTAATGGAAATAAACAATCAAGAAATCGATTTCATAGATAAAGAAAATCATAAATGATTTTTACAGTTTTTGTTGATGAATTATTTGAAAAAAGAAAAATTTCAGGTATGATTTAATTTTCAAAAAAGATGTGCTCTAATTTAGGGTTAAATTTCCAAATTTTCCCTAAATATCTCTTGTATCAAAAGTTGACATTTAGTCAAATGAACCTAGACTAACAATAAAAACAGATACATATTTAGGCGGGAATTAAAAAAAGTAGAGGCTTAAAAGAATGTCACGTGGCATTAAAGTTATTATTTTATTAATAAGTATAGATTATAGATATAAATATACAAACTTTCATTAATGATTAGTTTATTCCTTCAATTTTGTTGATTTTTATGAGAATGCATAAAAGATATAGACAGAAACATCAATCATAGGGTAAAGACTTTCTTTGTAATTATAGCAATAATTGATTTTATTCAAATAAACTATGAATAAGAATGAGTACAGATATATTTTTAGGCGGTAAATCAAAAGAATGAAGGCCTAAGAAAATGACACGTGCCACTTAAGATATTATTTTATTAATAAGTATTAGCGATATTTATATAATACATTTTTTAAAAATGCATTTTTTGTTAAAAATAGTTTTTTTATTACATCTTACAAGCTACTTAAAAATATTTTCGAAAAATACGAATTTTTAAAAAGAATAAAAAAAATGTGCCTACTTTTGTGTGAAATTGAAACAAAACTATAGATAAAAAAATTAACTTTTTTTATATAAAAAGACGATTTAAAATTAAGTCTCAGTGAATTAAAAAAACAAAAATATGTTTAAAAAAAACTTTATGTTTTTAATTACGACATATGAACCAAATAGTTTTACAATTTTATTAATTAACCTTTATAGTTGACTCTTTTTAAATAATATTCTTTTAAAGTAAAATAAATTTAACCAATAGCATTATTGTAAGAAAAAAAAACACTTACTTAAACATTTATTTTTATAAATAAATTTTCTATATACACTATTTTTGGAAAAAAAACTCCCTTTGTAATTATAGCAATAATTGATTTTATTCAAATTAACCATGACTAAGAATGAGTCTGGATATAATTTTAGACGAGAAATCAAAAGAATGAAGTCCTAAGAAAATGACAGGTGCCACTTAAGATATTATTTTATTAATAAGTATTGACGATATTTATATAAAACATTTTTTAAAAATGCACTTTTTTGTTAAAAATAGTTTTCTTATTACATCTTTTAAGCTACTTAAAAACATTTTCAAAAAATATGAATTTTTAAAAAGAATAAAAAAAAATGTGCCTACTTTTGTGTGAAATTGAAACAAAATTATAGATAAAGAATTTAATTTTTTTATATGAAAAGATGATTTAAAATTAAGTCTGAGTGAATTAAAAAAAATAAAAATAAGTTTTAAAAAAACTTTCTGTTTTTAATTACGACATATGAACCAAATAGTTTTACAATTTTATTAATTGACCTTTCTAGTTGACTCTTTTTAAATAATATTTTTTTAAAGTAAAATAAATTTAACCAATAGCATTATTGTAAGAAAACAAAACACTTAATTAAACATTTATTTTGGTAAATAAATTTTCTATATACATTATTTTTGGAAAAAAAAAACTCCCTTTGTAATTATAGCAATAATTAATTTTATTCAAATGAACCATTACTAAGATTGAGTCTAGATACAATTTTAGGCGGGAAATCAAAAAAATGAAGGCCAAAGAAAATGACACGTGACACTAAAGATATTGTTTTATTAATAAGTATAGATTATATTATTTAAAACATTTCTAAATTAAGAAAAGTAGATATCATAAAAATAAAAAACTAGATTTTTAATGAAAAACACACTTTTAAATTATATAAGACATGAAAAATTCTTAAATACGAAGTATTTTAATACCATTTTTATAAGTTTTATAAGATGATTACTTTTTTTAAAATAATTAAAAATAGACCAGAATGTTTTAAAAAACAATTAAAAAAGCACAAGCTTATAAAAATGATATTTTAAAATGATATTATTGTTGCTTTTGACTTAAAATACTTATATATACATAACTTAATCATATCCTATTTACAAATATTATTTATAATTTTTAAATTTTATTACAAATTATTTAATATTTTATTTATTTAACACGGGATATTATACTAGTAAAGAATATAATTCTTTCTCATCTAATGATTTTCATTTTTTGAGAATGATGCTAATCTTTCATTTCTTAAAGGAATGAAACCTTGTCCGGACCATTGTCCTAACTCATGCCTGACCCACCACCATCATCAACCAAGACCACCACCACACTATTCACTATACTTTATTCATTGTTTTTTTCTAACTACCAAAAAACATGATATAACCAAACAATAAAATAATAATAATAATAATAATAATGATTCATTACATTTATTTATCCATTACATTCATATGTTCATTTTATTTACTCGTTCATTATATTAACTCATACCAAATAATTTCTTAATTTTTGTAATTAATTCATCAATATTGATTTTGCACATCCATTACTCATTGGACCTTATATTTCCTATTCTAACTTATATTTATAGAGTATTTCAAATGATGTTATTAGTTCTGATTCTTGATTTCTTTTTAAGGATAATATTATGTATTTAATTGGACGAAATAATTAATTGATTTTAATGTCCATTAAAATAAATAGGATTAGTAAAAGAATCTATAAGTAAGGGTCAACCCCCCCCCCCCCCCCCCCCCCCCCCCCCCCCCGTTCAAGTTCAGCCAAAACCCTAAAGTGGATGCTCGAAGCCCCTTTTGGTTCGTGTTTTTCAGGTGTTCATTCAATCTCGGTATGGGCTAGTGTCACGCTTAGATTGAGGGCCTATAACGTGGATGACCAATATAAACCAAACACAATGAAAAATACTAATAACTTACATTGCAAAATAAAAAGTCTAGTCCCCAAGACATCAAAGTTCAAAGAAAATAAAACTTAACTTTACAACCACATCATAATTAGTTAAAATCTAAATTATTACTCTTCTAGCTTCGACTAAGGTTGTGGCTTCATGAAGTGGCACCGTGCTTGAGTGTTTCAATCCTGAACAATACCTGAAAATACATACTCAAGATAAATCAACAATATGTTGGGGAGAACATGAATTTTAGACACTAAACAAATATAAAGCAAGTATGATGTATATTAAATAAGTTTACAATTAAACGCTTGTCCATGACCAATAAACATCTCAAAAAAACCGCTTACTCATCATCCTTATTGTTATGGGTTGATTCTACTTATGTCTAACAACATAAGTAACAAATGGCCGCGTAGATATATCTCACAAGCTACATGTATTAAGTGGCTTCTAACAGGACTTAATGATGGTGTTATATATTCAATTGTTAGTGACAACTAAATTGGTCTTGATCGATAATAAACGAAAATTAATAAATCATTTAGGAGTATGTATTATTATTTTCTCAAAAATAGTTAAGTAAATAATTTCAAAAATAGGATCATATAAACTCATCTTAAATATGTTCCGACAAGAGTGCATATATAGTTTAAGACCCTATCTTAATTTATTGTGTCACTAATAATTCATGTAAAATGTTTCTAATTGCATTGGTTCTCCATATTTAAGGTAAAATTATAGTAGAAAGGTTATTTAATCAAAAAAGTTTAAGAATGATTGTAAACTTGACACGTGTCATTCTATTGTTTTAAAGAGATGGCATTATGGTCGTTGTGTCAAATACGCTAGTTCATTGTGTCTAGTGATGACAATGGGGCGGGTTAGGAATGGGTTTAGTGATCTCAACCCCATACCCGGCCGAAAACCCGTAGGGTATATATCGGGTATTTACCCGTCGGGTATCGGGTATTCCCGCTAATTTTATGAATAATACCCGTTGAGTATCTATTCGACACTTTGACCAAATCTCTTTGTTACTATGTCGCTAACTCTCTTCCGATAATGACTAGGATATGAAGGAAAACCAAAAGTTTAATTATCAAGTTACTCGAGTAGGATGTTAGAAGAATAACCGAATGAGAGGAATATTAAAACTAAAGAACTTAAAGATAATGTAATATGATTAAGATAACTAAAGATAAATATAATACAATGAAAAAAACAAAAAAAATAAAAATTATTTCGGATATATAATCGGGAAAACAAGTTGCTTAATCGGGTAAGCGGGTATATCAGGCAATCCCATACCCGTCCCAAAGCTACGAAAATAATAAAAAGTTATCCTATACCCGGTCCCATACTCGCTTACCCAACCCCATACCCGTCCCAAATGTCTTGGGTTCGGGTACTCCCAGGTTTGATTACCATTTCTAATTGTGTCAAATAACAGTTTATTATACTAATTTTATACTAAATTCCAAATGAAAATTTGCACCTGTTTTAACAATTTTTCTGGGGTTAGGAAAGTATGTATATGGTCTTCTCTAAGTTTCATAATCTTTTGAGGTGATTTTCTATTTTTCTCATTTTCTTGTCATTAAACCTGTTTTAATTTGTTTAACCGTGAGAAAGCATCATGTGTTAGTTTTCTTGTGAAAGGATTTATTTAGACTTAAAGTTTTTTTGGGAAATAAGGTTTGACAAATTTTACTGATGAAGTCTGGTTTTTGAATAAACAAGCTTATTAAAAAACAGTTTTATCGATTTTACCGGGTTTTCAAGCATGGTTTGTCATGAATCTAAGTTTATAACTTTTCTTTCCTATGGTTTTAGACACTTCTTAGTGTTACAAACATGTTGGTCATATTAGATATCATATGTGTCTGTAATTGTATAAAAGTTCAAACTTTACCGTTGTAAAGGAAGATTTTTCGATCAAGATTCATGTACCTCATTGTAGGGCTTGAGTTCACGACTTGTAGGAGCTTCAAATAGGTCAACTAGAGCTTTAAAGTTCGTGGGTTTTTAAGGAAATGGATAATTATTACAACAGATTGCAGAAACATGAAATTAACATGTGTATTCACAGGATTTAAGATAAGATTTGAATTAAATAATGATTTTGTAATTGCTTATTGTTTTTGTTTCATTGTGTTAAAAATGAATTATGAATATGTCTTTAAATTTTTAGGCAAACTTTTGCACTAAAAGTACTGATTATAGAATTAAATAATAATTTCGTAATTGCTTTTTCTTGTTTGAAATGAACATTAGCAAGTTTAGACTATATACATTTCCACGTATAGTTTTATTATTAAATAAATTGCTAATTGTTGTTATTAGATATTTAAAATAATATTTATGTTAGAGAAGTATATTTGTTGATGGGTTAATATCGATGGTTAGTCATGGGGTGCTACACAATATTACATATTAATGTTCTCGGCACAATATTACATATTAATTAATGTTTTATATATTAAATGGAAAGAAAGAAGATAATAACAAAATATTTGCTTGCGTTAATGGCTAACTCTTTCTAAATCGACATAATCAACCCATTTTCGTTCCCCATGGCAGCCAACTTTTTTCTTTCTTATCCCTACTTAGTTGGTCGGCCAACAATTGAACAACAATTTTTTTTTCTTTTGATATTTAAATAATAAAGTTCTTTTCAATACAAAAAGATTTTGATTATGTGTCATTATGTGAGGCTTAACATGTGGCTTAGCATGTGATCCTTTAAGCTTTGGCCGTAACGTGGGGTTTCGTTTGCTATATAAATTTTGAATGTTATCGACATTTACGTTTTTGTTTTCTTATAAATAATTACATGTGTCTTTCTTCTTACAGATTAAGAAGTGAACTTATAGTGGAGTTCGTTTATGAGAGATTGTTTGAAGCCTAATAACTAAAACTATGTAGTTTTAAAATAACTTTAAGCATTTAGTCAAACCGGTTCAGGCTCGAAACCGATTCTTGAGGGGTTTGACCGAATTTAAAACTAGGTTTTCAGAAGTTTGAAAACCAGGTTAAACCAATTTAGTTCAAGTTCAAACCAAGTTCCTCAAGGTATTTGACCAGTTTGGAAATCAAAGTTTTGACCATCTCAGTTACATGTTCAAATTAGGTTCAATAGATAGGATTACAAACCAATTTCAACTCTAGAGTTTAGATTAGTAAGTTAGTTTCTAACCGGTTCTTGCTAAACCATGCACAAAATCAATTATCGCTAGGTTCAAAACCGGTTCCAGACACCATGCACAAAATCAATTATAGTTGGGTTCAAAACCGGTTCCAGACACGTACCAGCTTCAACCTCAAATCCCTTCCAACAGGTTTATCTATATTCTTACAATTATTTTACTGCCACTGGAGACCAGCAATCGGTCGATCAAAAAGTACCTAAGAGTAAAAGCTGTGATCCATATCCTACCACCAGGAATCGGCATATATGTGTGAAATAGCTTTTCATTTAAATGCTAATTAAAAGGTAACCAAGACTTCGTAAATATTTCATATATAACACAAAAAGCAAGTATTAATAGGATCCCGTAAGTTTTCTAGTAGTGATTGTTCACATTTATTGAAAATAAAAATAAATAAATAGTTGTATATGAAAAACAGTCTCAGCATGTACAGCATGTTCGGTTTAGCCTCGTGTAGAAGGCAAAGCATTAAAATTAAAACGAACGATAATTTACCAACAAAAAACGATTGCAAATTCTTTTCAAAACAAGAAAAAGCTCCAGAAAAAGCTCCAAGTTCTTGACCTAAACCCCAAGGGAGCTCAAAATCATAGTATCGTTAGAAGTATATAAGTTGATGTTAGCCTTTGATTTACGTCCGAAGAGCAAACACTATTGAAATGACAAAAGGTACCCTTCCAAGAGATGATTCTATTCAAGAATCATCCTCATTTCTTCTAGTAGATGGACCTAGGAAATGAAGAAACACAAGTTACAAGTGATAGGAATTAACTTTCATCGTACGAAATTGACTTTAAACCATTTTTGTCTCAAAGGCGTACCACTGTTTCTACGCCGTGTGCAAGATTCATACACGTCGACAAAATAATCAGCAAAGGGCCTTTCAGGGACGGGCATCAGTTTCCCAACAGCCGCAAGAGGCCAACTAGTGACAGATTGAAAAAACGACAAATGAATAATAATAATAGGGCTAAATCATGAAAGTTTATTCTAGGGCTACCAAATTGCTCAACGCTCAAAACTTGCATGAAGCTCGATCAAAAAATGCTAAGAAATAAGCTCATCGATTTTGGTTTGGTTGTAAACAAGCCAAGCCACTCAGCTCAGTTAACGAGAGTCGTCACGAGCAAAGGTAACCTTGCTTGTTGCTCACTCGTTTTTGATCGAATTTTATATTTATATATATAAACTTAACCATAGCCGACTCTAAAGATCTAAATCATTTTCTCATCTTCAGACTTATCACTTTGCAGTTATTAATGTTTTCTCACATCAGTAGTTTAGTTCAATTCATGATAAGACCATCTCTGGGAGTTATGAATGTTTTCTCATATCAGTTTAGTTTAGCAAATTTATGCATTCGTCTGTAGAATGTCATATTAAACTTAATTTATGTATTTGAGTTTGGGACTTGAAGCGGACGTGGTGGATGGTATTAACCATAATTCTTCAGAAAATGAGTATTCTTAATATTTGAGTTTGAGTTAGAGGTTAGTTTGTGTTTAAAATTTGTATTTTTGAACTTATTTTATATGTATTTTTGTTAAACTGATAAATTTATTTTTATGTTTACATTTCTAATTTGTATGTATTTGTGTGCTAAATTTTAGTTTGAAACCGAGCCAAACCAAGTGCTCGGTTATAAACCAAACTGAGTTCGAGCCTTAAAATATTGCTCGAATTTGTAAAAATCAAACCGTGCTGAGCCACTCGGTTGGTAAACTGAGCAAGTTCATGCAGGCCTTAGCTCAGTTCGGTTCGTGAGCAGCCCTAATTTCTCTGAAGTGATTTGAATATACAACTGACCTGGCAAACCCAATTGCAATAGAGACTAGCCACAAGTGCCAACTCAACCTTACAGTTGACATGAATTTCCCGAGAAACATGATTATTGTGACCTGGTGGATTATACAAATATGAGATCGGTGCATCCTTTGGTGAGCAAGATAGAGATTGGAAAAAAAAAAAGGGAGGGGGTTGGGGGGGGGGGGGGGGGGGGGGGGGGGAGGTCGTCATCTTAGTCTTACTTGAAGAACCACAGTAAAGCCCACGATTCCCACGAACAAACGATTTTTAGTTACTCCTTTGAAAACATTCATTTCATCAGGCTTCCGTGCATTAAATTCATTGAATATCTGCAGCAACAATGATTAGTAACTTGATATAGTACAGTTGCAACACAAAAACTGGCATAAGTTTGAATAATTACCTGAGCAAAGACAAACGAGTTGAATATCAGAGTATTTTTCTCTTTAGTAGCATGTTCATCAGGATCATGCTGTGAATGTAGGATTTGTCTACCTCCAAACTGGAGTACAAGAAGAACCGACACTTGATAAAAAGCCTGTAGTTTCATGGCAACAATTATATTATTATTTAAACAATTTTTAACACGAAATTAATAAAGGAAAAATGCAATACCTGTAATAATAAATTCCTCCACATGATGTTTGTAATAAGAGGTTCCCTGAGGAAAACAAAGGAACAAAATTAATAACATAAAACAGAAGTAACGCTTATTGGATAAAACCATAAGTTTTACTGCAAAATATAACCTGCGCCCAACAGGAAGGCGGTCCATGAGGTGATCCGTGGGTGGTTCAGTGGCCAGTGCAAGTGCACCGAGTGTGTCCATAATCAGGTTCACCCAGAGGAGCTACACAGAAATCAAAACAAACAGAAGTAAAGGTTTATCATTTTTTGCACAAATTTAACTCCTTATTTTTGCAACAGAACAAGAGAGATACCTGCACTGCATTTAGGGGAACATCACCAGATGAAACTGCTGCCACAACATTAATTACAAGTGCAGCCACATTCACAGTAAGCTGGAACTGGATAAATTTCTGTATATTTGCATATACAGATCTTCCCCACCTAACCACCTGTTATGTGACAAGCATAAACATATTGATCTTTGATATACAGTCTGGTTTATTGATTGTTAAAATCAGTTGATCCAACCAGAACTAAAAGATATAACTAATCACCTTTACGGCTGAAGCAAAATTATCATCCAAAATGATGATGTCACTGCTCTCCTTTGCTACTTCAGTGCCTTGAATACCCATAGCAAGACCAATATCAGCCTACAATTTAAAAAATCATTAAAAATATGCAAATAAATTTGTTACTGATTTCAAAATAAGAACATACAGCAACAAAAAAAATTTGATCACCTCATGTAAAGCAGGGGCGTCATTCGTTCCATCTCCAGTAACAGCAACAACATGTCCATTCTTCCTCAGTGCTTGAACGAGTAATAACTTATCATTAGGAGAAGACCTCCCCATCACCTGTTAATCATGCATACATAAGATTTTAATGTACAAATTAACACCAAACAAATAAATTCTTACTTATTTTTAAGAGGGTATTATGGTAATATCACATACGGATATCCTATCAGCTACATCCAGTCTTTGTGCTTCAGACAAGGCACGGAATGTTTTCCCTTCGATTAGGTTTGGCTCAGTAGCATCTGCATTTGACCCAAGTATTCCACATTCTAATGCAATTGCTCTTGCTGTTTGGAGATTGTCCCCAGTAACCATTCTCACCTGCATGGATTAAAGAAAATTGACAACTATTTGCACATGAATAGCAGGTATAATAATAGAAGAATGATCAACGCATCTAAAAATATAACTGTCAACTGTGTAATTACCTTCACACCAGCCTTTACACAGAGTTGAACAGCATCTTTTACACCTGGCCGACAAGGATCCTACATTTATAACCATTTATTAAAAAATTGATTTTCTTTCAAACAATTTTAGCCATACTTAAGGAACTGATGAAGTGGCACAAGATCAAAAGGTTGCATACCTTCAAACCAACTATTGCAAGCAAAACAAGATCACCCTCAGGCAATTCCCAAATCGACAGTTCTTCTTCATCTGTTGGCACAGTTTCGCCTTTCAATGGTCGGTAGGCAATAGCAACACACCTCAAACTTCCAGCAGCCATATCTTCAATAGCCTTTTTAAAATACTCTACCTGGAAGTTTAGATATAATTAAACTTGGATTGCGAATAATTTAACCAACCACCTTAAAATTAATCATACATGTCCTTAATTTCCGAAGTTTTTCGATAGTATACATCATATAGAATTAATCCTCGATATTTCGATATCGTAACTAAGAAGTAAGAGAAACAATGTTAATCCATAAAATTGCTAATAACTAAATACCTTTCCATCATCAAGGGGAACCAGCTGTTCATTACTGTCCATGTACGTTGTACATGCAGCTAAGACAATTTCAGCAGCACCTTTCCAATGTACATGAACTTGAGAATCAGGCTGTGAGAAAATATAACAAAAAAATAATTATTTATTTCAAGTGAATCATAACACCTTCAGAATAATAGTTGGACATTTCTTGTTGCTGCCTAAGTTTTATTTTTCTGTAGGCTTGCTGAAAGTGAGTGTTAACATTGCAAAGGCTGGAGAGTTACCCGTTTCACCGCGACGCCACCTCGTTTTTTCTCAGAGTTAAATGGGAAAGCATGAATAATTGATGACTCTTGCCTGACAGCTTCAAAATTCATTCCAAGCTGCAATTTTTACAAATATGATAAGCCAGATATATAAAACAACCAAAAAAAGTATGAGTAAGCAACTTGCTTTAACCCCCCATTGAAGAATGGCCTTCTCGGTTGGTGATCCAGAAACCTCTACATCTTTGCCACCCTATTGACACAAAAATGACCAGTGAAATTCTCAATCTCGAAATATGTCAAAGACCACTAAGATACATATACAAATACTAATCATGGCACACACTACATATACTTAATAACAATTTTATTACCTCAGGCAGAAATACACTGCCAGTTGTATTCTGAGCTACACTTTCAATAAGAAGAGATGTAACCCCTGATGGCAACTCTGGATCTGATTGTGCTGGTGGATGGATTCAATTCCCATTCATTTCCGTAAGCCTCAACCTCACAGCCACATCTGACTGGAAAAGTAAGTCCGCCAATTTTTCTCAATATGAAAGCTGTAATGATGCAATGATGGACAGGTTAACCATTAAGTGTGAAGAAGGAAAATATAAGCAATTAGTAGGCAAAAATTAAATAATTTATCATTTGATAATAAGAGAGAAAACAAGATCGGCAATAACTATAAATCATCTCAACAAAAGCAAAATATCCCACCAAATTCAACGTCAAGGTTCCAGTTTTGTCACTGCAAATTGTGGTTGCAGAACCCATTGTTTCACAAGCAGATAACCTTCTAACCTGCATTTGCATAATTAACAACAAATTAAGGAAATAAAAAACAAAAGTGTAGGTCCAACAGATATTGAGGGTGGATTATCAAACGTACCAATGCTTTGTCCGCCATCATTTTTCTCATCGAGTATGCAAGCCTGTAATGATGCATAAAATGATGGACAGGTTAACCATTTAAGTGTCAAAAAATAACTAAATCTCGCATAGAAAGAAAGAAAAGCACAAACTATTAGAGAAACAGATAACTTACGTTAAGGTGACAGCCAGCGGAAGCCCCTCTGGCACCGCAACAACAACAATAGTGACCTATATATTTTTTAAGAATCAGTATGCTTCAAAGGAAACAGAACTAAATGCATCTTCTCCTCAATCCATGTTCTGGTTTGACTACTGGATGTCAACTACCAGGAACTGTTTTACGATTTCAATATTTCAGCTGTGCTGTTTTTCATGTGAAAATACTATTATACATTAACACACCATTTCAGATGACTTTCAAAGTCAAACATATAGTTTATCCGGTTCTCAAAAGTCAGCAAGGACGATTATTAAGTATACATGCAGGAGATACATACTGCAACAGTAAAAATCTTGATTGCACCATCGACAGCATCCCCAACACTAGTTTTGCCAGCAATAAACTCTACATTTTCCTTTTCATCCTTCGTGTGTCCAGTAAAAAACCTAATAAGCAGAAAATGATCATCACAGAGCTGGGAAGAGCGGCAGCATAAAGTATGGCCGTAATGACTTAATGTTAACTTACCTAGCGAGAAGGATGATAAGAACAGATACAGCAACCACAAGCCCAACTATACCAATAAACGTTGCGACCCCATTCAAACGCACCTAGTAAACGTCATAGTCAATACTTGAACTTTGAGTGCTTTTATAAGTATGAGCAATTATGTACTACCAACTACAAAAAGAAAAAAGAGTTTGTATTGAGAAATAACCTGTAATGGTGTTTCCTCGCCATTATCTTCTGAAATGCTAGCCATAAGCAATCCCCATTCTGTATTTATTCCAACACTAGTTGCCTAAAAAAATTATGAAAACAAAAAAAAATTGGTTCATACAGAAAAGATTCAAATGTCAGCACATAACTGGGAAGAAAAAGAACCTAAAATATTTCTGAATATCACAAAAATGAAAAGAAGTCAACTTTAGGAGCTTATGGGATAGTCTTTGAATATCTTAATAAAGAAGAAGTGATTTGGAAAAAGACAGAATCTTTCATACCAGCATAGTACCATAGCCATCAGCCACCTTGCATCCAGACATTAAAAATGGCGATTTGTGATCTTTGGTAACCTGTTCCACCATGTTAAAAGCTATGTTACCTACTCACAGAGACATATAGACATGAACAAATGCAACATATGTAAAATTCTATGGAACTCACAATTTTACTCTCCCCAGTCATACTTGATTCATCAATAGCAAGGGAGTGACCAGAAATTAAAACCCCATCGGCTGGAACCTGAGTTACAATTATGTGTCAACAAATCCAATAATATAAATCATAAGGACCATGTCACTAAAATTAATTGATAACACATTCTCTGACCTGGTCTCCAATTTTTAGAGGTATGACATCCCCCACAACGATATCAAATATTGAAATTTCCACCCTTCTTCCACCCCTTACAACCTATCAAAATCGTCTTAGTTTTGTGAGCAAAACTAATATAAAAGTTATGAACAAAATACAAATACATTGGTGAAACCCACCTCTAATTGTATGTTCTGCTTCTCCTCATTTAAGTTTTGAAATTGAAGTGATTGTTTATAGTCACTTATGGCTACAGAACGGAAACAGGATTTCTGACATTAAGTTTCTGCCCATAACACAATAATTAATAATATTCATATTTATTTAATTAAGCACCTGTAACAAGTATGACAATTATAACAGCCAAAGCTATGCTTCCCCCATCATACCAACCCTCTTCAATTCCCTGAAAATATAGTGCACAACCGTTATTTAAACATAAATATTTATATAAAAAAGGATAAATCCAGCAACAAGTACTGATTCACTAACCTCTGTTTTTATGCCTAGAGCCAGTGAAGCAGCAGCAGCTACCATCAAAATTATCAAAGTTGTATCTCGACAAGCATCCAACACAAACCTCTACACAGCACATTCAATCCAATTATTTACATTTTCCTCCAATTAACACATTAATAGTATCAATACAGCTTATCAAAAGGTCCACATAAAACGAGTAAGTACCCAAAAGCTTCGACCCTTTTTTCGTGGATATGTATTTGATCCAAACACATTTTTTCTATCTAATATGTTTGACTCGTCTTCATTAATTCCCTTATCAGGGTTTGTCTTCAACTTTTCTGCCAATCCTTTGACCTGTTGCGTTCATGGAGAGAAAACAAAGAACAGTGTCAACCGCTGAATTATGAAAGAAGTGCTCTGTGTTTGTGTGTGTGTGTGGGAGAGAGAAAGAGAGAGAGAGTCTGGATATATCATAACTTACCCCTCCAAAGTTTTGCAAAGCAGAAAAATCATGGTCTCGTGTCATTGTAGCAAGCTGTTCGGGATTAACATCATAATCACCAATAGGAATGGGAGATGGTGGTGCTTTCGGGGTTCCTGTTGCAAAGAGCATGATAACAAGTCCATCCAATATCAGCACCCAAAAAGTACAAAATTTAAATTAGCAAAACAATATGAAAAGAAAATACCATCTGATTTTGCTCCAGCTGCTTGAAAAAGATAGGCTGCCTGAAAAACAAAAATTACAGGTCGTCAGGTAATTCAAGTTAACTTAGATAGCGTACAAAGATGAGATAGCATTACTCGTATGACTTGAGCGTGAGTTCTGATCTTTGCTATAATTTCTTTCTTCTCTTCCGCCCTTTTCAAATCCAAAGTGTAGCGGAATCGACGGGAAGCATTTAATACAAGTGCCGCTTGCTATATCAAAGAAAACATAGTTAAATCATTTAGCAGCATCAAGAGAAAACAAGAGTGATGAAGTAGAACATGATCACACTATGGTTGTTTTATTTATTTACATCAGCATAACTACATTAACTAATAGTCTAACATCACGAGATGGGGTTCATGTGACAACAATTTGCGAATTTGTATGTTAGCTCTTACTTGTAACAAAACCACATGATTGTCGATCATGAACCAACTAAAGGAACACAATGTAGAACACATGAATCAAATTGAAATGTAGATTATTTTAGCTTTTATTCTAAAAAGTTAATATATGTTGTATGAAATAGAAAGCATGAAATGTGGAGTTCTATTACACGTGGCCATATGGATCTTACAATTTGATCGTCACAAAGTCTACATTTTTAGACTGATGGAAGTAATCGTCATCATGCCTAAATAGATATATTTTGAATCAGCAATGACAACCTATCAAACGTTTTGCAACTTATTAACAGTTAACTCTCCTAAAGAGAATGCATTCATTAATAGATCACACAAGTGCTACAATACTTTCCAAATAAGTATAGAAGAAGCATTCAACTAATAACCAACATTGTCTTATAATGTGCCAAGTGAAACCATAAACCTTCACATAATGATTCATTTATATAGAAACACATCTTTAAACCCAGGTTATTCTTTCAATGACTTCATCCCAATAGTTTCAGTCTATATATAACTAGTTAGCGTTTAACAGCTAATTAGGAAACAAATAAAACCCCAATGCACGACCGAAAACCCCGCAACTCAAGGTATTATAGTTTCTAATGTCTCCCTTTGGGAAATCTATACAATAATAATCTACACTATCTCCTTCCCAAAAAGCCTCAACAAAAGTAATCTACAAAATACAATATTACAGTGATGAACACAAATCAAAACAATACAGCATCAACATTCAATCAAAACATAAAGTAAGCAACAAAAAAACAAAGAAACAATACCCTCCATCTCCTAAGGCGATCAACTGGTGCACTCTTGGTACGAGCAATATCAAACGGATCATCATAACTCGACTCCTGATCATCATAACCACCGCCACTTCCACCACCGAACTCCACATCCTTCCGGAACTTCCGGTAGGGTGACGCACCGCCGCTCATTACCGCAATTAAATCAGCAACTGTCGCAGAAAAGATGACACCTCAATTCTCCACTCTCACGCACAATTCTGCGAAAAATCAAACATAATAACCTCAATCACCGACATATTCATTGAATTATCCTACAAAAACAAAAGGAATAGTTAGATTACAGTATATTGGAGGCGTTAGGGTTTAGCATTCACACTGAATCGACAAATCACCGACCGACTTCTTTAAGCACCGACTAACAGATAGCGTATGGTTATACAGTAGCAGAGATCAGAAATACATACATACTACAAATGAAATTGATTTTAAGTTGTAGAGAGAGAGAGAGAGAGAGAGAGAGAGAATAGAGAAAGGATTGAAACGAACAGCAGCGAATAGAGGGAGTAAAAAACGTGATTTGGGGTTGCTTCCTCCTAAAGTTGACTCGAACTTTGCGTATTTGCGCTTAACCAGGTGATCTGTATATCATCACAAATTATTTGTTTCAGAAAATTAAATATAGCGGTGAGTTTTTGACATTTTCACGATTTGAAACTTACATGTATTCTAATAAAATTATTCAAATAAGGGTGGTTAGGGTACGGTTCGTTTGGCAAATTTTAATGAAAGCTTTTACTTGAGCCACAAATTATGATTTCATAAAAAAGCAAATAAACTAGGTGGGAGTTGGACCGTGTTTAAATTCGGATATTCGAAAATTTTGAATATTGAAAATCATTATCTGTTTTGGATATCCGAAATTTCCAATACGGATAAATTCGGATATCCGAACTTAATTTTTTTTATTTTTTTATAATAATTAAATATATGTTATTATAAAAATAATATAAAAACCAATCCACTTTACAAAAGTCTTAATATACACTAAAAAGTCAGAACCTAAAATTAAAAAAAAATCTAATATTAAAAAAAATAACAAAAATGTTTAAAGTTTTGGGATAATCGAATATCCAAATATTCTCAAAATAACTATCCGAATCTCAATCCGAATTTTCGGATATTTTGGATTTGGATTTTCGGATCAAATTTTTGGATATGGATATTTTTTAACACCCTTAAAGTTGGTTACGCTTGAAATTTGGGCTTGATTTGATAGTTTAAATTATGTTTTTAAAATTTTAATCTATTATAAATCGTTTTAAAACAATTAAAATTGTTATTGGATACATATACATCACTGTAGATTTTTAAAATGAATAATAGATAAATGGTAGGTTCGATTTGCAAGATCATTTCAAGCTTTAAACCGTTAACATGACTTTTAATCAATTTTTAATTGTAAACTAAGTCTTATAAATCTCAAAACAATGAAAGGGTGTCAATAAAACTATTTATATGATTCAGTTGATTACAATGTTTTATAAAATTAAGACCAGAGCGGTTACTTGTATTCTAATAATTTTTTTCCTTTTTTTTAAATTGATTGTAACGTTATACGGTTTGTCATTTTATCGATGAAAACTGATGTGATGTTTATATGAAAATGTAAAAACATATGAAAAATCAATAGAAATTAATATGCGATGTTGATATGACATTTTGAAGCATTATGTAATGTAAAACCGTTGTTCATGGCCTTAAAAGTCCACTTTTTATTAATAATCGAAAAAAGACGGTGAAAGATAAAAGTCGGTCCCCCAATTATAGAATTTGAATAAAGGGAGCGATCTAGCTCATCACGGGTGGATTACATGCTATCACGCGTCATGTCGAGTATCATGGCATTTAATCAAAATTTTATTTCCCATTTTGCCATCATTTACTTAATTTTCCAATACGAATAAGTGGTATCAAGATCATTAAAAATTGCTTATATTTTATATACCAATATATGCAATATAATGTTTATAAAATTGAAGAATTTATACATGTACTATAATGTATATAAATTTGAAGAATTTAGTATGGTGTTATTATATTTTTTGTAATTTAAAAAAATTACATGTTATGTTCTTCGTCATATTGCGCGGTCACTCCTATGTTATTCATGGTATGCACTGGTTACAGGTCTTATCAGTAGGTTATGTTTTTATGAGTTAAAAGTTTTACTATGTTTTTTTTAAGTTTTATTAATTGCTTAAAAATTTTAATAGTTAACACAAACTTTTTGAAATTATTTGCAAACAAAAGGATCCAACGATTTTATTACTTTTAAAATCGTTCGTCAAAGATTCAATGTACGTATTTAGTTTAAGAAACCAAATAATAATTGCACAATGTGTTTCAAAATAAACAATCTTTAAACCATGTTCTTAGATGAGTTGTCATTAAGGATGACAAAAAAGAAACAAAATGTCTCCCTCTACAAGTATCTACACAAGGTAAAAGTTTCATTGAACTGGTGCTAGCCGGCTAGCCTTTCAATCGAGCATCAGTGGTGAATCCAGAAATTTTTTTCATGAGGGACGGAGATTTTTAAGGGTAATTTGGCTATCATAATATAATATTTTGGTCCGGTTCAGGTAAGATCGGGTCGGATCCAGTTTATTACCTAAAAACATCGTTAAAATGGTTCCTAAAATCTTGTATTTTCATATATATCAAGAACTACATTAAAGCAATTATACTTATAAAAGTGGTTATATATGATGTTTAAAGCAAATATACTCATAAAAGTGATGATATGTAATATGAGTGAAACAATTAAACTTATCGTTAAAATGGTTCTCAAACTCTTTAATGCCGAAAAACACATGTTTGAGAACAATATCAGCCAATATAAATTTAGCTTTCTTAATAATAAAAAACATTTATCTTGATAAAAAAAATTTTCTTCATACTAATTACTTGAGGGTGTAAGTACTAAAAATTTACTAAGTTATAGACCCCGGTTAGCAAAAAAATATGATTCGCTAAACTGTAACCCAATTGTAGTTCCACCCCCGACAATGTGTTTGAGACATTATTGTTTTCTCTTCAGTTTTAAAAGTTCAAGGGGGTCAATTACAAATTTTTAAGGGGACGGTCAGGATTTTCCCATATACATAGTACTAAAAATTTTGCATTTAGGTTGGGCGGCTGCCCACCCACCCTAACATGAAGTAAGAATCTCTCTACTTTAATAAAAAGGTAAATGAGAGAGACACGTGGTAGCATCACATTCCTGCTCATTAAATTTTTTCCACTTATATCTCTTATTTAATAGTTACTATAATTACTAATAATATTCTTTAATTTCTTTATACACTAAAAATACTTTTAATAAATTAAGAAATAGCTATTTTTATTAAACTTATTTACAAAGAAATAATTTTTATAATTTAAATTTTTTTTTCTAAAACATCACACTTTTTTATAAAAAACAAATTATTTAAAATTGATGATTTTAAAAAATAAAATATTTATAAATAATAATAATTTAAATTGAGAGTTATAATAACGATTTTTTAAAGACGGTTAGTTTTAAAACAAGATGTTAAGATTTATTTAAACAAAAGTATTTAAAACTTGATATTATTGTTTTATTACTTATAGTCCTTATATAATTTCAATCATATCTTATCTTAGAATATCATTTTATAATTAATAAATTTTTATTTTATTTAATACTTTATTTATTTAACCCGTGTAATACACGGGTTATTATAGCTAGTACTTCGATATTAGTGTGCCAAGACTTACCATAAATAAAATGGTTATTGGATTTTAATAATCTCAAATTTTATTTATTGATCGTGATTAATTCCAACTGAAAAAATATTTTCAGACACTCTTAATTTTAAATTTATTTTCTTCCATCTCAATTAGAGTATTTGTAAATATTTTATGAGTTGGGATTAACCAAAACTAATAAATAAAAGTTGGGATTATTAAAATTTAATAACCCTATATAAAAATAAACCCATATCATAATAACATGTCTTGAATTGATTGAAAAGTTTCACTCCATTAACTATACTATTTATGAAAAGTTACATTGTAATGAGGCATCTTGATACACTATATGTGAACGAGCTTTGCACACTATATGTGAATGAGATCGATCATTTTTTTCAATCATTACCTACATGTTAAAAACACAACGGAATGAACAGTAGAAGGTCATATTGGACATTTCAAACATTACACGCATCTTCTCCTTATGATGAAGAGCTTAGCGACATTACACGCGTCCTCTCCACAGAGAAAGAGAGAAGAAGCCTCATCTCTCTCTTCTTACAACTACAGGGTGTCGTCGCTTTCGAGGAAGGAGCGGTGGTCATGTGCGAGGTTGTAGTGAAGTTGGTGGTAGGTTAGCTTCGACGCCGCGCAAGAGTTTACGGGAGGGAGTCGTCTTGAGCCGGTGACAGATATGCAGGTTAGAGGGAGTCGTCATCTCCGGTCGTTAGTTGCAGACCCATCATACACACAAAATACCTGTCCCACCGTACACAACCACCATTCCACCTTTTTCATCTGAGGTAAGACAAATGAAGAGCTACAATTCGAACACTGATTACTGAATTTTGAGAATCGATTTCGTGTTTTGAATACTAGATTTTGAGTATCAACATTCAAACTAAAGGTACAATCATCTATTTCTCATTTCTATCTCATCTGGTGCGTGGTTTTGTAAGTCTTTGTGAGTGATTTCAAAGTCCAGAGGTGATTTTCTATTTGATAAAGGTTAGTGTTCGATTTCTGTTCGGATTATTTATGCTACTTCTAGATGTCATTTGATTTAAATTATCTATATGATAAAGGTTAGTGTTCAATTTTTGTTCAAATTATTTATAAGATTCCGGATGTCGTTTAAATTTTAGTTGGAACTTTCAGATGTGACTTTATGTAAAATAGAAAGCAAAAGTAACTATGTTAATTTGACCCAAGAAATCAAACCACGCTTCTCATTTTGGCAGTTACAAGTTGTACAGCCTAATTTATGTTCACTTTCAAATCTTATTTTCATACGAGTTGTATTTTAAAGCTTAATGAATACCCAAGATTTGGAGTTCATTTAGATTCTTTATATCCTAATTCCTATCGTCATCTTTGATAGTATACAATGAGCAAAAAAATTAATTATTGAATTAAGATATTGATCATCGAGTAGGTTGCGCCATTGAAGAAGAAGCTGCCATCTGTGTGTGTTCGGTAGGTGATCGAAGTTCATAGCAGGGCAGTTGGTACCTCTGTTGTTGCCCATGTGAAGATCCACTTTTAAGACGAACATTGATGAGTTTGCAAAGTTGATATGTTATGTATTATGAAGATAAAACTTATTTCCACAATTCCACTGTACAAAATCTTTTAACGATGGAGTATAAAGATTCATGGGTTGTAAAGGTTTGTGCTTAGTTAGTCTTCTGCTTCATTTGGTTTTTGGGTGTTTAGCGTATGTTGAATTTGTAATTTATATTTCTTTCTCTCAGGGTTTCTATGTATGCATTGTTATAGCATACTGTGAAAGAAGGATATATGTGAGTTATTTGTTTAGCAATTTCACCCTTTTATATCTCTATTTGCCTCACCTACTATATACTAATAATTTGTTCTTCTAGGGGGGAAGCATAAGGTGTCCATTTTCTTGAAGTGGTTTTAGTACTTTTTATGTTATATTGTTGTTTTGTATGTCTTATATGTTGCATCTGGTAATAGGGTCTATTTCAGCTTCACATCACTAATTTATATCTACATCTTTTTTTTCTTTTCAGAAACCATCTTTGCCTGTATCCTAAGAAACTTTCCATTAACATTTTCTTATGATATTTTAGTTTTTTTTATACTAGAATCTGATTCGGGAGTACATCACTTGCAATATTTTAGCCGACAATATTTTAGTCGACAATGATACAATCTGTGTTTCATGTTCTTAAATGTTCAAGCTCTTTTTTCTTCGGTGTTCAAATAAATTTCTAACAAGAGATCAAGATATCCAATTTGGTAATAGTTAGCCACTTTCTGCCTAATATCTGAAATGATAACACATGTGTCTTACAGCCTGATATTAATCTTTGTTGCTTTTGTCCTCGGCAGGTGATTTTGGACTTGCAAAGTGTTGACTTCCAATGATCTTTCATCCTCGGTACTTCATTTTTTGGTTACTTATATAGCTTATATAAGGTTTAAGGTTTAACTAATGATCTAACATCTCTCTAATGGCTACTTTAATTTCAATGTATCTAATCTGTATATATAGTTAATTCTCAAGGATTGCAGCTAACTTATATACTAGGAAATAAGGTGTGTATACCTTTTATTTGAGGTGCCGTTGTGCACACCACTTATGGTGTTGATCATCTTCCATAATTGTTGCTCTTAAATATGAGTATACAGGTTGGACAATTTGGTCTTTAAATGCCATCAAAAACGACCTCAGGTAAAAAAGAGGAGTTCACCGCCGCAACGCGCGGTGGGGTAACAACTAGTTAGATTAAAATCATATTCAGTCAAAACTTTATAAATTAATTTTTGGAAAGAATAATGGTTATTCCTAAGAACACAAGAGTAGTTTTTTTCTTAAAAACATTATCAAAAATTAGACACTTGATGAATAATAGAAATTTTAATTTCTCAGTACGGTTTCAGATATTTCTACGAAAAATCTTACCTCTATACTGTGTTCTCCTCTTTTATATCTAGGCAAGGATGATAATGACTTGGGTTCGAGAGGAGCACTCGTAACCCAACCCCCACACTGGTTTCAAAATCGGCTTCTAAACCTACTTTTACTAACTATGGGGTTGACATGTATCCTTGCAAGGATCAAAGTTCCCATCTATAGTAATCATATTGGTTAAACTTCACTTTGGTGGATCTTGTTACTAGAAAATCTCATACTTGTTTTAAAATCTACTCGAAACCGACTTGAAGTGAAAAAAAATCCTTAAAAGTGCTTGTGGAATCTCACTTAGTCACTTTGTTCAGTAACTTGATTCATTCTCAGGCCACTCAAAAAAAAAAATTCACTAAACACCTATATTAGTTGAAAATTTGTTTATTATTTTAATCTTTTTAGCTTTTATAGTTATATTTAATTCATTAGTTGTTTATAAGCTAAAAAGAAAGCCGGCAAGAATACGACCAACCCAACCCCAATTTTGTCATCTACAACCTAATAGTTTTTCTAATAAATCCGGTAATATTATAAATTTTTATAAGTGATTAGGAAGTACGATTACATTAGTCCAGCAATGTAATAAAGTTTTAAGTGACAAAATGGCAAACGGGGGGATAATGAAGTTGCTTTGAACGGTTGAACCAGATTAATGTGGACGCGTTTTTAGGACCGGTTCAATGGCAGGGTAGTCGTGCTAACTAGTTGTTTTAATAGCTTTAATTTAATAATAATTACTTAATATATCATTTAAAATACCAAATCGGGAAATCCGTGAACATTTGGATAGATTGATAGAATAGTTTCAATTTTCATATAAAACTTTCGTTTGGCATTATTTGTTTTTAACTTTTCTTGTTTAACACTATGACTAGTACATAATAATATCTAAGCTTACGTGATTAGTTTTGTTTGTTTTTTTATATAGTGTTAAATAACAATTAACATCACCCAGTATTGGATTATACACTATCAAAATATCAATATACATGAGCCAAAAAGCTCAAGCAAAATTATCTTGAGCTCTTAGAGCATTCACAGCCCGTTCCTTAAATTTATGTGAGTGTATTCGCTATATTATATGGTATGGTTATAAGTGGTTGTGAGTGAAGAATATGATAAATTAACTGTTCATTCTGTATTTTTGGGAAATAATGCTCAAAATCCTATAATGTTTTTAATATATTTTAAGTGGTTGTGAGTGAAGGACAGAGAAAAAGTAATGATAAAGTTGAAAAGGAGGGAGAAAAAGTAATGATTTTTAGTGTAATTATATGGATAAAGATGAAGAATGGATTGTGAATGCTCTTAACGACATAATATATATTAGTCGATGAGTGGACTGCGAGTAACGAACTAACTATCAACACTACTCATAGCATAAAAATGATGCAAGCATACATGGAAAACAATTAATGTTAAATTTTGTTCTCTTTGGATTGCTTTCATGTTTCTTAAGGAAACCATCACCGTTAAAAACTAACTCATCAAAATATAATTTTTGAACCATCGATAACCGATTGTGATACGGGCCTTGCAGCCACTGGACCAAATGACAGGCCCAATAGAGATAGATTGAGCCCATCCAAGTTTAGTTTTTCACGTGACTTTTGCTTGTCTTTCTTGTCATTGACCTAGTCTTTTCCGTACATTAATTTAGCTTTTTTGTTACAGCGTTAGTAAGGTTAGTGGAGCATATATGTTTCCCATTAACAAGGAACGTGCGTAGTGGTAGTGGTGGATCCATTGCATATTTATATTTTTTTGTATTTGTTTAAAGTATTTAATGAGAAAATTGCATATTTATGATTCCCATTAATAAGTGTTTTTTTTTTTTCGTATTTCTTCCTCTAGTTTCTTTTAGAGTTTCACCTACTCTACAGGCTCATCAACTTTGATGCTTTCATTCTTCACTCATGTCACCTCACAAAGACCCTTCGTCCCCCGATGGCCCCATGCAGGCCTTGTCCGACCAATTGGCTCAACTTATCACTGCCACGACCGCCGCCAACTTATCACTTGTACCTCGAAGTTAATTTCTAAAAGACCATGAGTCTATAATATATTTTAACTTATTTTTATTATACTTGAAGCATAAAATGATAATATGAATTAACGTTAAACAAAGCTGAAAACATTTGATCTAAGGGTCCAAACCTAGGTTTAGACTTAGTAGTGGTTAGTTAAGTTATGCCGTTAAAAAAAAAGGTATTGGTTAACTTGACTTGTCACGTTTCAATCTTGTTCAAATATGTCACAAAAGTGGATAGAATGAGGAAATTTTATCAACAACGTCATACTGATTTTGTATATATAGGCAATATTCGTGAATAAAAGTACACCATGGAATCACTAACTCTTTTCCAACTGTAAGTAGTTATGTCATTGTTAAATGTGTAAATTTTTAATACGATACAAATTCCATACATGATTTGTGAATTTGAGTTAAGCCTAGTATACAATTTGTGAATTTGAGTTTAGTCTAAACTGGTTTGGGGTGTATTTCATGCCAAACCAATGAACACGTTCGGTTAGAGTGGTTGCTCTTGGGTTCCTAGTGTTTTTTGTAATTTTACCTATTTATTATTTTTAAGGTGTAATTTATGTTAAAAGCTAGTTTGTTTGGGTAATTTACTAAATGTAGTTAAATAAAGCTAAAAGAGAAATGGATCTCGTAATTTTAACTTGTGTTTTGGGTGCAAATTTATAATTTTATAGTAATAATATAAAAAAGGTTACTTTTTGAATTAAACGAACATTTTTCATGTCAATTTTGGGCGCACTTCTAGTCTTAAGGTACTTTTTCATGATTTTTGGGCTTATGGTTCATGTATTTTTTTTTTCCTTTTTTTTGGTTGTAAATTTGTGTGTTAAAGAAAAAGACTCATTCATATCATGTATGCAAACGATATCAACATAAAAGACTATAAAACACTTTTGGTTATGTATTTTGGATTTCAATCCCCCAATCCACCATAAAGTTCTAACTTGAATTTAAGGGTTTCACCTTTTGTGACCAATCTCAAGCAAGATTGGGACACAAAAATGAAAATGTGACCAAGACTATCCCAAACAAAGACATATGCGCCTTCAACCCCATCCAAACAAGTCTATCCCCTTTTGCAAAGCTAAAGCTTCAAGATACAGAGTAGTTTACAGGTTTTAATGTATAAGATACAAGTCTAATGCGACTCATTTTTATTTAAGAATTTTAGTTGCTGAACGAGAAAGTACTCAAAGTAGGATTTAGAAAAAAGAAAAGAAAAGAAAAAGAAAAAGCAAAAGTGTAATTGGTCATAGCCAATGATGGATGCTTCACTTTTGCTTATTCAGATGTAAATAATTTCTCATTTTAGTCGTTAGGGATTAGAATACGCATATCCACTAGTTTATCGATGATTTTAGGGGCGTTTGATTTGATGAAATTTGAAAGAATATAATGGAATTGGAATTTAAATTTTATGAGGTGTTTGGTAGGCTGGATAATTGATTTGAAGTTGAAATAAGTTCCAATCTAATCCCACAGTTGATGAACCTCTCATGTTTTAAAGGAATTCAAAAGAATGTCTTTAAGATACATGTGTTTTCAATTGTTGAACTTGGGTTATGTTTTGCATATGTAACATTTAAACCTTATACATTGATTATAGAGACAATAATATATTCATTACAGGTCTAAATGGTTAGCAAGACTAGGGTGGTTTGCCTTAGTAGGATATGCGTAAAACTAAAGGTGGTGAGCCCTAGTAGTCAAAGAACGTAAAATTGGGGTGTAGGCGTATATATAGTAAAAATCTTTGTTTATGAGAATGAACTAATGCATAACCAAAATAAGTATGAAAAGATGTTTATGAACATTATATTAACTCATCAGTATTTTCAGCCGGCGTATATGTTTATTTTAAATATGATGTATATATGATGTATATCTGGTAACATTTCAAGACCAAGGTGAGCTAAGCTAAGATATATAAAAGAAAATTTATCTATAAGTTTTGGTTGTATAATCTTTAATACTTGTAGTGAGTGTAAAGTTTTTAATAGTAAATAAATTTTTACGTTTTCATTATTAAGTTGGTTCAATTGGTCATGTAGAAGAATCCATCCTGGGTGGGATGTCAGAATAATAAAGTTTAATATTTAAAAGTGAGTCAACACAACTTCACAATTTTTGTACTTAACCATGTCAATGTTACCGCTCTAACACGCACAACGTCCACTGGTTAAGTCCAAATATCAATTATCCAAAAAAATTAAATTTTCATTTATGCATATTTTTATTATTTTAACCAATTAGTAATTTAAGCTGCTTTTCCTTAAAACAATGATTTTTTTTATTCTTAAGCTATTGTATAGATATAAAATTAAGATGGTATGAAACTTTTTTTCAAATAGGGTTTTTAAAAGTGATGTTTGATACTTGAAAATAAAAGTTATCATAGAATTGAAGAAACTCTTAAGATGGTTGGAATGTTGTCAAATCCGGTTACAAGTTCACGTTAGTTAAAAATACTATGGTCAAATAGTAATCTTTTGATTCGTAAAACTACTCTTAACTAGTTTTCATGTGTTAAAGTTAAATAATATTATCAAAACCCCAATCAAATTCATTTTCAAGCCAAATTATTTTTGTAGCCCTACTTTTTCTACATTATCCAATTAGTAAAATATTATTTAAAAGATAATTAGTGGATAAGATAGTTAGAAACAATAACCTTATATCAAGTTATAAACAAAGTTGTACCGATATAAGTCATAAACAAAGTTGTATCCTTTCGAGAAATTGTGGGACAATAAAATAACTCTATCATAAAAACATGACAATTTGATTTTCTCACGAGATTTTGAGGGTACAATTAACTTTCGACATAACCATTTGTCTTCAATCTAAAACAACCCTCAATGTTTTTTTTTTTGAACGACAAATGTGCGAACCTGCTTCGAAGAATTGGTGTTATCTTAATCGGGCTCATCTATTCGTTTCCCAGCCGAGATACTCTCCCAACTCACTCAGGAGGAAACCCATTGCTGAGAAAACCCCCTGACTCAACTCTGAGCATTTTTGCTTAGAGTGAGACTTAAACCCATTCATGATTGTTGCCCCAACTGGAAATAAAAAGAAAGTTATAATTGACTTAAAAAGAAGATGCTCTTAATTTAAACATAGAAATAAATCAACTATACAAAACCAGTTAAGTTTTGTGGATTTACGAGACCAGCCCGTTTAATTGATTTGACAGTTTAACTGTTTGTTTTAATAGTTTAAACATATCTTCCTTATATTTTCAATTCATTAGTTGATACTAAAAGAATTGATCGATAAACATGCTCTAGCATTATAATAAATATATGTAACTACATACATTGAAACTGAAAAAAATAAAACGATCGATTCCAAGTTTCAAATTAATCAAACAATTGAACCACCAACCCAAGAAAACCAAACCGCTTGCATCTCAAACCGACGAAACTAAACCAACCGACTTAGTTTGATTCAGACAGTCTAGTCCAGTCACTACACCCAAACCCCCTATAAAATACCTACTTGTCCCTGCAAATATAAACATAATAAAAACACCGTCTGTCTGTCTCCTAAAGCTCATCAAACCATCTCCCACTTCTTTTCAATGGACAACATTGGAGAAATCACCCAAAACTATTGGGACTCCATCCATCAAATCGATGATTACAGGTACTTTCACCTTCTTCTTTGCAATCGATCTCCAATTTTGAATTCTATAATTCAAATCAATCAGTGCCCAAATTTTTACATCAATTTGACCTCTATAGTTGGGGCGGATTGGAAGATACCTTCTCAAGCTACTACGATTCGAGCTCGCCCGATGGAACTCATTCGATCACCGCTTCGAAAAACATCGTTTCCGAGAGGAATCGAAGGAAGAAGCTCAATGATCGGCTCTTTGCACTTAGAGCAGTTGTCCCCAATATCAGTAAGGTGAGAAGTTTTGAGCTCGATTTTACTTCAATTTTGTACTAATCGCTTGCTTGTTGTGATGATTATTTGATGTTGTATGAAATTGGGGATGAAGTTGATTACTGATTAGTGATTTTGGTTTGGGGAATTTGAAGATGGATAAGGCGTCAGTAATCAAAGATGCGATTGATTATATTCAGTTGTTGCGTGATCAAGAGAGGATAATTCAAGAGGAGTTGATTGAGCTTGAGTCTCGGAAATTAGAGCCTAATGATTTTGATTTGTGTCCTGTGGAAAGATCAAAGAAGACAAAAGGTGATCAAGCAATTGACCCAGAGGTTTATCCCATTGAAATTCTAGAAGTAAGTTATTTTTATTTAAAACGGTTAATTCACATGCTCTTTAATACTACTTATGTATATACTCGTTTGTATATCACGAGACTTAAACCTCAACTAATTGGGGAGAACATATTTTACATATTTTTTACTACGGTCTAGCGATAGCGATACCAAGATGTATAAGAAAAATAGTTTTTTTTTAAGTGGTTGAGGGTTTAAGTATAAAAGTACAGTAAAACTAAAAAGTAAGTGATATGTAACATTGATTTGATTAAAATGAAACATGAAATTTGACAGCTGAATGTGTCATATGTGGGAGAGAAGATAGTGTTGGTGAGCCTAAAATGCAGCAAAAGAAGAGACACAATTGTGAGGCTTTATGAGGTGTTTGAATCTTTGAAGCTCAATATTGTCACTGCAAACATCTCTGCTTTTTCAGAAGGCCTTTTCAACACTCTCTTCATTCAGGTATGTATGTATATAGTATTTTTCTTCAACTTTTTCTTTTTTAAGGTAATATTTAATCTATATTACATTGATAGTTTATACATGTTTAAAAAAATATCTATATTACCAAGTTTAGATTTTCACAGCATGATATTCCTACAACATTAGTTTATTTGTTTAAAAGAATTAAATTATTCATGATGCTTATGTCTAAGGCTTTAATTTTACAACTTATTGGATAGCTGATTAAAAAGAAAAGCATTTTCTTTTCATAAAAAGCCCACTTTGTGTTGTCGTTTATGATGGTTTTAAATTTTATTGTGGTCAAGGCCACATCGTTGTCACACATCTTAATCATTGCTTTTCAATTATTGAGTGATTTGATATTTAAAAATTATAGTTTGTCTTTCATCATCTTTTTCTTTTTAAACACCTAAATCTTTACAAGTAATTTAGCGATATATGTTGTTATTATATTATAGTAAACCTGTGTAATACATGGGTTAAAAAAATAAAATATTAAATAATATAAAAAAGTTATTAATTATAAACGATATTTTAAAATAAGATATAATTAAAATTATGTATGAGTGAGAACTATAAATAATAAAATAATGATATCAACTCTTTAAATTTTTGTTTTTAAACTGTTTTTATTTTAAAAAAATTATTTTGTTTCAAAAGAAATAGTTCTAAAAATATATTTTTTAAAATGTCCTTATATAGCTCTGAATTTTAATTATTTTTTGTTTATAAAAATTTTTCTTTTTAAAAGTATAAATTTTAAAATATTTCGTATTTTTAAAATAGTTTAATGTTTTGAAAAAAGTTCTTATGTTAAAAAAATTTATTTCTCTAAAAATAAAATTAATAAAAACATCTTTTTTTAATTTATTTAAAAACTATTTTTAATCTAAATAAAATAAAATAATATTATTAGTAATTAATATAATTATTTAATAGGAGAGAGAAACAAAAAATTTTAGTGAGAAAGAATGTGGAAATAACATTAAAAAAAAATTAAAATATTTTTTGTAATCTAAAAAAGAATTACAATTATTTAATCTTTCTTAATTCAGGTAATTATTTAATAGGAGAGAGAGGCGGAAAAAACAAATTTAGGAGGTCTAGAAATATGACAAGCGTCCCCATAAGTTACTCTTTTAATATTATATATATAGATTAGAAAAACATAAAGTTGGTTAGCAACCTTTGACTAAAGTCATGTTATAAGAAACTAAAATATTTGTGTAACAGGGTGAAGAGGAAGAGATGGATGCTTTGAAGATGAAAATAGAAACAGCCATAAAGCTATTCGATCATCCTCTAGCTCCATTCACCAAATAAATCTATATATGTAATTTACATTTTTTTCTCTTTCTTATAAATTTGAAAAGAGGATTGTAATTTAAGAAATGATAATATTAGTATGTACTATTTTTTCATATATATAAATTAAGATTAACTTGATGATAGAATATATTTTTGTGTTTCTTTTTGTTGGTATCTATGCAATATATATGTGGATACTTGTTTCTTCGGAACTTGAAGAACCCATCTATGCCATTAAATATTTAATCAATGGTTTAAATGGATACTTATATTTTTGTAAATAAAAAATTAAAACAATATTAATTAAATAGAATAAGCGTAGTTTGAAATTCAAAACCTTCTCCATAAGGGGTCCTAAACTCCTAATCTCTCTCAGTGTGTATACATTAACAAATCAAATCAATATTTCAAATCAAATCAGTTTCGGCATGAACAATTGGCGACTCACCCAAGTCGGTTCACGAGGCTTCCATTCGATTCACAAGGCTTCACAGGTTGATTTCGGTTGAAGAAGCTATCTATTGAACAACTTGTTGATAATATCAAAATTACAAGAATCAATTTGGACCGTTTATTTGTTAGTGTTTTTATTTAAGATCCAAACACTCCTATTAAAACGCATCATCTTTCTACTCTAATAAAAGAGTATCTTGAGGTGACACGTGACGGCACCACATTCATTCTCACCAAAATTTTCCCGCTTCTCTCTTCTATTAAATAATTACCTTACTTATCAATAATCTTATTTAACTTTTTTTAAAACAAAAATAGTTTTTTTAATAAATTAAAAAAAAATCTTCTTATTAATGCTATTTCTAAAAATAATTTTTATAGAATAGAAATTTTCACAAAGCATCAAACTTTTTTAAAATTAGTGTTTTTAAAAAAGTTAACTTTTTATAAACAAAAATAATTAAAATTGAAATTTATATAAAGAAAATTTTTAAAATTGATATTTTTAATACGGTTTGTTTTTAAAATATTTATTATTTTTTTTTACGGTTTGTTTTTAAATAAAAGTTTTAAAAAAAAAGTTTTAAAACAAAAGTTTAAAAATTGATATAATTTTTTTATTACATATTTTTTTACTATACGTAATTTCAATTATATTTCATCTAAAATATCGTTTTATACTTGATAAATTTTTATTATATTTAATATTATATTTGTTCAACCCGTGTAATACACGGGTTTACTAATGCTAGTTGATACATATATACGTATAGAGTCTTATTTGTGTATTTATATATTATCATCATCATTAACTAGAATTCTTTGATATATACATAATCTACGATTATACAAAACTAGTTACGAACAAGAACAAGAGGAAAGAGAATAGGAAAATTAATTTTTTTTGAAAGGCAATTTGGAATAGGAAAATTAATTAGTTAATTCTTTGATATATACAAAATGTACGATTATACGAAACTTGTTAGAGAACAGGAAAAATAATGTTTTTTGAAAGGCAATTTGAAATAGGAAAATTAATTAGTTAATATGAGAGAAAACAATTAATCTTCTCAGGTGCATCATTGTCATTTAATGTCAATAATAAATTTTTAGTTTAGATTGATTTTCTTTTATCAATGCTTCTTAGGTAAACCCTCTCATATACACGTATGTACTCTCTCATATACATGTACAATGGTAAATAGAGTTAGAATCTTTGCAAAACCACAAACTTACAAAACCATTGATTTACATAAATGTAAATTTCAAATCATTGATTTACGTAAATGTAAATTAAAGCCGGTGATATTTAGTTGTTTTACATAGTTTGTTATTTATATCTGATATACACATATGTAAAACAACTCAAATATTATCAAACTTAATTTACATTTATATAAATCAATAGTTCTTTTGATTCTCGAGATAAAAAATGATTTTATAATGATCCTGACTCATTGTAAATAAGTATCAATGATTCATTTTTATTACATAAACTTTTTGTAAAAATAGACACTACGCTTTGGGTCCCAGGATACACCCATAAGAAAGAAAGCATCGAAATAAAAAGCAACTATAAGCAACCGTATAAATTTGAAACGGAGCAGCCATAGGTTACAATAATGTAATGTATATGTCACTCATTCCACAAGAAAGCTAAGCTATAGTTTTTCATGTAAAACCTAGATCTTATCATATGCATATATGATACAGATTCTGCTCCAAAGCTAACACCAACATCATTAAGAAAGACCAGAGAAGAACATGAAACCAAGACCATAGCACAAAACTGCAATTCATAATCCATGGTTACATGAAGAACGTAATCAAGCTCAACCAGAAGAAACCAACAGACCTAGTACACACACTAAATGTACAAAACACTCATCAAGACCCCAACTTTCATTCGCACTTTCTCATCTCTCCCAGACCTCACATCCTGCTGCATCACATCTCTCCAATCATGCGCCCAATACACCGACTTACACCAAGGCAAGAAACTCCATTCCCACATGCTCATCAATGGCTTCCTCACCTCCCCACTCTCCCTCACCAGCCTCATCAACATGTACTCCAAGTGCAACGCCATCACCGACGCCTTTATGGTCTTCAATTCATCCTCTTTAACCCCTAATGTGTTCGCTTATAACGCCATCATTGCTGGATTCATCTTCAACGGTATGCCAAAACCTGCCTTAGGGGTTTATGAGAATATGCGAGTGGACGGAGTTGTGATGGATAAATTCACCTTCCCTTGTGTTATTAAGGCGTTTTCGGGGTGTGGAGATGTTGTGGGGTTGAAGAATGTTCATGGGTTGGTGTTTAAGTTTGGGTTGGATCGTGATTTGTTCGTTGGTAGTGCTCTGGTTCATGGGTATTTGAGATTTGAATTGCTGGTGGATGCACATAAGGTGTTTGATGAAATGCCTGAACGAGATGTTGTAATATGGAATGCTATGATTAACGGGTATGCTCAGATCGGGGAGTTTGGTAGCGCGTTGGGTTGCTTACGGAAGCTGCGTGCAGACGGGTCTGTCCCGAGTAGGTTCACTGTGACGGGGATATTGTCGGTGCTTACTGTGAAAGGGGATCTTTACAGCGGAAAGGCGATACATGGGCTTGTGATCAAGATGGGGTATCTTTCAGGTGTTGCGGTTTGCAATGCGTTGATCGACATGTATGGAAAATGCAAGTGCTTTCTTGATGCTTTGGAAATCTTTGAAGTAATGGCGGTTAAGGATATATATTCATGGAACTCGATTATTGGTGTTCATCAACAAGCTGGTGATCATGAAGGAACTCTAAAGCTTTTTGACCAGATGTTGCGCAATAAGGTTTTCTGTCCGGATTTAGTCACTGTCACAACCATTCTCCCTGCGTGCTCGCATTTAGCGGCGTTGAGGCATGGTAAGGAGATTCATGCATACATGATCACCAAGGGCTTGGGGAAAGAGGATGGTGAAGATAGAGTTGATGATACTTACATCAACAATGCTATCATGGACATGTATGGTAAATGCGGGTGTATGCATGAGGCTCGATTAGTTTTTGACCATATGAGCTATAAAGATTCGGCTTCATGGAACATCATGATCATGGGTTATGCGATGCATGGGTTTGGGAGTGAGGCGTTAAGTTTGTTTCAAAAAATGTGTGAGGTAAATTTAATGCCTGATGAAGTGACATTCGTTGGGGTTCTATCGGCTTGTAGCCACGCGGGTCTACTTAAGGAAGGGCAGGAATATCTAAGTGAAATGAAGTCAAAGTACAATGTTTCACCAACTGTTGAACATTACACTTGTGTAATTGACATGTTTGGTCGTGCTGGACTACTTGATCAAGCGTATGGTTTGCTATCTGAAATGCCGATTGACGCCAACTCGGTGGTGTGGCGAGCGTTCTTGGCGGCATGCCGCCTTCATGGAAATGCAAAACTTGCTGAAATTGCTGCAAGGAAAGTGATTGATCTTGAACCTGAGCATTGCGGGAGCTATGTGTTGATGTCTAATGTATATGGGACATTGGGTCGGTATGAGGAGGTGTCTGATGTAAGACTTAATATGAGACAACATAGTGTAAAGAAAACACCAGGATGCAGTTGGATCGAGTTTGGAGATGGCGTACATGTTTTTGGGACCGGTGATCGAACCCATCCTGATGAAGACTCGATTTATAGTGAGCTTAATTCATTGTATATGAGCATGGGTTTATGCCACATGACTTGAGTTAAACCATTTGATTTCATGAGGTTGATGTTTTAAGTAACATTTTACAAATTATTTTTTCCCAAGCTCTTGTTTTAGTGTCCAACTTTCTAGGCCTGAGAAGCATCCAGTCCCCACAGATAAACCCACACCAACGCCAACCTGGTTATAGCTTGGATAAAGTATACGGTCCGGTCCTCAGTTACATAATTCATGGTTTTTGGTTGTTTGGGTGATTCAATTGTTGGTTCTACAAGTATTATGGATCCAAGCATTGTGATTTTGTTTCTTTAGAATTTATATGGTTTGAGCCAAGAAATCATACATGGTCATTCAATGGTTAAACTTAGTCCACCACTCGTAAACCATAAGATCGTCTGTCTCAAAGCAAGGTTATTGACCCAACAAACACGGACTCGGTCTGGCCCTGCCCGCTCAAATCAGCCCTACTTGACCAACCAACCTTGTATGGTTTTCGGTTTTGAGTTTAACTGTTTTAGAAGGTTTGGGTTCGGTCTGATCCTGACGGTCCAGTTCTGACCCGATGCACTGCCTACAACTTTTCATGTTTTTAAGGCACTTGTGTCCATATTAAGGAGGAAAAAGGGAAACAAGTCCAAGCTTTTTCTTTTGTGATAGATAGTACATTTAAAATAGGTTTCTAGTAAATAAAAGCTCCAAGTAACTTGTATCAATCATTCACTTACATTTCACATCCTATAGCTACTGCTGTATCCTCCTAAACCAGAGGCTCCATACCCACCATAAGATGGTGCACCATAACCAGCTGCTGATGACGATGAAGGCGGATATGATGGATTGCCCAACTGAGAATAGTAAGACCTCAAACCTGATTCCAATTTGCCATAGCTGCTTGGAATTTATGATTCTTTGTGACAGTTGACGCATTCCTGAGTAATCAGATGAAAGAATATAAAATCAAGTACATAACTGATGAACTCTATCAAGAATAAATAACAGTAATCAGCTAAAATGGTCTTAAAAGTATATGTGATTTTACACTGATTCTTGCGGTCTATTTTTGGAAATTGAAATATGTTGCATCTTGAGTCCTTAGAATGGATGTTCATTTAAGAGGATTGTTAAATATCTCAAACTGACGATTTTACCATTATGATAAAAATAACTTACCATTTATGAATGTAGTACTTCACTAAATTAAAAACATTTTTAACAAACCTCTCTTTCTTAAACAACACCCTTTCCCATCCCCGCATGGTGGAAATTACACATTCCAGCACCCATCAAATCACAACTGTTCGCACGCCAAAGCCAACATCACACAGAACCCCAGTGAACCATCCTCACATGAAACTACTCCAGCCACATATCACCACCGTTCCACCTTAAGGGGACCAACTAACCACTACCATGAAAACCCTTGTAAACTTTTAATTAAATAGCAAATGAGTGCCCGAAATCAGTAATCAAAATCGAAAACATCCCCCGGTAACAAATCACAAACACCCAGCTAGCACTAAAAACTACGTGAGTCAAACCTTAAAGTGGTGTTGAAATTGGTTTAGATTCTACAAGATTGAACTTTTAAATCCGACGCCTCTGTGACAAAAGAGAAACTTCTAATTAGAAAACAGTGTTTGGAGATGGCACTGAGGAGAGGAGTTGGAAATCACCACAAAGGACTAGAATCAGTATTGAAATCTATTTATATTCATGATAGAGGGGTGTTTGGAGAAAATCAGGGTTAGAAATGCCATCGGAGACGGTGATGGAAGAGCAGGGGGATGGTTGTGGCAGTTGTTCCAGGGTTGTGTCATGTGTGGAAAGTGTCCAGCGTCTAATGCAGGGAAGCAGAGAGGGGGGGCATTATGAATCCAAGCATTGTGAATTTGATTCTTTAGAATTTATATGGTCCGAGCCAAGAAATCATACATGGTCATTCAATGGTTAAACTTAGTCCATCACTCGTAGTACTCCATAATATCGTCTCAAAGCAAGGTTATTGACCCAACAAACACGGACTCGCTCTGGCCCAGCTCGCTCAAATCAGCCCGACTTGACCAACCAACCTTGTATTGTTTTTGGTTTTGAGTTTTACTGTTTTAGAAGGTTTGGGTTCAGTCTGGTCCTGACGGTCCAATTTCGACGCGAAGCACTGCCTACAACTTTTCATGTTGTTAAGACACTTGTGTCCATATTAAGGAGGAAAAAAAGGAAACAAGTCCAAGCTTTTTTTTTTTTTTTTGTTGTGATAGATAGTACATTTAAAATAGGTTTCTAGTAAATAAAAGCTCCAAATAACTTATATCTATCATTCACTTACATTTCACATCCTATAGCTACTGCTGTATCCTCCTAAACCAGAGGCTCCATACCCACCATAAGATGGTGCACCGTAACCAACTGCTGATGACGATGAAGGCGGACATGATGGATTCTCCAACTGAGAATAGGAGGACCTCAAACCTGATTCCAATTTGCCATAGCCGCTTGGAATTGATGATTCTTTGTGACCGTTGACGCAAACCTGAGTAATCATACGTAAGAATATAAAATCAAATACATAACTGATGATTCTATCAAGAATAAATTACAGTAATCAGCTAAAATTTTCCTCAAAAGTATATGTGATTTTACACATATTCTTACGGTCTGCTATTGGAAATTGAAATATGTTGCATCTTGAATCCTTAAAATGGATGTTCATTTAAATGTGTTGTTAAATATCTCAAACTGACGATTTTACCATTATGATAAAAATAACTTACCATTTATGAATGTAATATTTTACTAAATTAAAAACAATTTTAACAAACCTCTCTTTCTTAAACAACACCCTCTCCCATCCCCACATGGTGGAAATTACACACTCTAGCACCCATCAAATCATCATTGTTTGCACGCCAATGCCAACATCACATAAAGCCCCCAAACCATCCTCACATTAAACTACTCTTGCCACATAACACCACCGTTCCACCTTGAGGGGGCCAACTAACCACTACCATGAAGACCCTTGTTGGAATCTAACATAATGCTCTGGCATGCTGGTGAGAAACAACACAGATATGAATGTGCATAAAAGACAAAAGAAAGGTTGCATTGCATCTTACCTGAATAAGCTGCTGAGCTGTCTGAACTTGTGTTGTTGTCCCTTTAATTTCAACTGTAATTTCATCAGGTAAGCCACTGCTTTCTTGCACGGTAAGAATTGCACCACTAGTCCGACGGATATATGCAATATTTGTCCCTCCAACCCCAATTATATCCTCAGCATAAACTAGTGGTATTTGCATTGTTTGAGCTACCTGCTTAACATAAACCAAAAATAATGTATTACAACTACAACACATTCTTCCAAGATTACACAAATTTATGAAACTAGACTCTTGACCTGAGTGACAACATGACCAACAGTGCGGGGAATTGCAGGAGAAAGTGATGTGGTTAGCCCAGGGTCACGACCATACAAAGAAAGCCCATGTGATGTCAGATGTGATTCTCTTTGTGGTTCACGATCAGCAAACAGTGTCGCTCTTCTCACTGGAAGAGAATCAATTTGGACCGTTTATTTGTGAGTGTTTTTATTTAAGATCCAAACAATCCTATTAAAAAACATCATTTATACACATACGTATAGACATATTTGTGTATTTATATATTATTATCGTCATTAACTAGAATTCTTTGATATATACATAATGTACGATTATACAAAACTTGTTATGAACAAGAACAAGAGGAAAGAGAATAGGAAAATTAGTTTTATACTATGGGCAGCCATGTAAAACTATGCAATCAGGCCCATAGTGAATAATTTATATGTATGCAATATTTGAAACTAGAGGAAAGAGTTTTGATTATTTACATATAGATAGGTTGATTTGAGTAAGATTATACATACAAAATACATAATTAAGGTCCAATGACAAGATACACAGATTGTTTCAACATAACAAAACTACAAATGGTTTTACATATTACATAGTGACAGAAAAAACACTTGTCGGATGGCATTACTAGTCTTTGAGCAAATCCATAGCCAAATCCTTGTAACTCACTTTCTTCTTCTTTGAAGGCCCTGGATTAGGATCAGGATTACGATTACGACTAATATCTAAACTTGGGACACTCTCCTTCGGAACGGGTGGATCGAGTATTGTTGTGTCCTTAACCTTGGGTTCCAAACTGGGGATCATGTCTAGCAACATGGCTTGAACCGGGTCGACCATGAACTCCAGTTTATCACTTCCTCTATTGTTAGCATTAGTATTACCATCGTTATCACCCCTTTCATGAACATATTCTGTTGTAAGTTGTGTATCATCGTTATCACCCCTATTGTGAACATATTCTGTTGTCATTTGTGTATCATCAATGCCTGTTTCTAATGGCTCTGTATCTTCTATAATGGCTTCATCTTGCATTACTTCATGATGCTTCTCTTCATCACCACCTTTCACATCAATTTCATCTAAAGAAACCTCATCTTCATCTGATACATATTCATGTATTTTCACAGCCTTGTTTCGAGATCTTGCCCTAGTTCTTCGAGGCGGGTTGGGACCCGCTTTTTTTCTAGTATTTATTCTCGCTTTAGTTGGTCGCCCTTTTCTCTTTCTACCATCCTTATCCGAAGATGGTATTTCTACATTTACAGGTTGTTTCTTCTCGTTTTTATCTTCTTTCTTCAAGCTAGACAAGGTCTCTGTCTCGAGCGCATGCTCACTGCATTTTCAGATTTCTTTTCCATGTCAGCATTTTTATATACATGGCTGATGACATGGCATTAACAGAGATGCCATGTCAGTGCTTTTACAGGTATAAAGTAATAACTAATAAGAAGGCATCTTTACACTTACTCAGATGAAGTTGATTCTGAGAAACCAGTGGGCCTCAAACTGTATTCTTCTTCCTGCAGCATCTGGTCCTTCTCAAAACAGTCTTCTAGCCATTGAGAGTTGACCATATGTAAGCTTTTGTTCCTTATATAACGCCTCTCAGATGCAGAGAAACTGTAGGGTGAATATTAAGATTAAATGCACGAAATATCACACACCAATAAATCTTTTAAATGTTTGATTAGATGCCGTATTGTATATTACCTTTTTCCTATAGTATCAATGTCCACATTAAATCCTGGCAAACACATGACTACAAAATGAGTAGCATTAGAAATACTGTTGCTGACTTTGCCACCATTAAAGCAAACTTCAAGCTTCATCCTTCTCATTGTAAGATGAAGTAAAGCTTCCCAATCCGAACTCCTTCAGTTCAAATCCATGGTTGGCAGTCTATGTTAGGAGTTTTATTAATATAAACAAAAAAGAACTCAAGGAACTTTAACAGTATCTTACGGACAGTTTGCTGGAATATAGAAGTACATGCAGCACCCACTGAAGCGCGACCATTTATCCATAGGACAGTATTTCTTTTTATAGTAGTCTACGGCTTTAGATTCCTCGGTTCTATTTATGCTAGCCAAAAGCTGTTCCAAATCTTTAAGATCAATATCCAAGTAGTAAGAGTCCGCAAATTCATCAATGTCTTCCTGTAACTTCTTCTTTGAAGCCTCCGAGAGTACAAGAAAATACCTGTTGTATTCCATAACAACATATCAGACACTTGCATCAAAAAAAAATTTTTCAAAAGAAAAAATAAAGGGTAGGAGGGTAAAGCTGTAATTACTTTGGCTGTAAAGGAACAAGTTTTTTCTGTGAACAACAATCAATCAGCCATGAGTGATGGATAACATCACCATGACGTTTTGCAGCTTGAAACTTGATCCCTGCAGAAGAAAATCCATGTAAATCCTTTTTAGTTCTATATTAATTTCAGCCCAGGGAAGAGAAGATAAAAGGCTGAAAAGGAACACCTCGACTTTCTGCAGCAATACAGTGAGTAACCGCATTATTCAAATTCATTGAAAAGGTACCACCGTGTTCAGCCACCATTTTGTGCAATGACTCCAAGGAATGTGTGGATGGTACATTTGCAAAGTCTATAAAAAATTTTAGGAAAATCTAAAAAGATAATATCCAAGATAATGAGCAAATTTTTTAATAGATTTGGTACAAGGATACAAAACATCATATTTGAAAATATTAAGGTTTCTCCCTTAACATGAGAAACATCAGTCTGAAGGAAATGAGAAGGAACCAAGGAGCCACTCTTCTTATCTGCAGCCCTTGATGATTTTGATCTTTTTGGTTTATTTTCATGTTGTTTTTCATGACTTTCTCCCCACTGTGTCGTATGATTGCTAGAATGCACCAATTCTACAAAAGCTGCAAAAATACACTTGAATACTTAAAGCACCTATTTTAACATTTTAATTAAGTTTTAAATTAAATTACAATTTGCCAACTAACATTCCACATCAAGGCACTCATGCCAAGGTTTATCATCTCTCACTTTATCTATACGAGGAAATCTCAAGCTGTATGGAGCAGCAAAAACCTAAAAAAATTATAATAAAATAACAATTAAACGTCACCATCTTACAAATTCATTAAGCTGAAATAGAAAAAAATTACAAAATTTACCTCAGACCGAATTGTACGGATGTCACTGGTGATAGCAAGTATGATTGATCTGTGTTTGAGTGAAAGAGAGTGTAACGGTTAAAATACTACCATTTTCATGATATTCCAACTAATTACAAGGGAAAAAATGCTTACTTCTCGGGACTGTCAATCCAGACATCTGGTCTCTCTTTTGAGTTGTTTGTGACCTTATAATAGCTAGGAGGACCCTTCTTCGGGTATTCATATTTCCTGCAGTGATTGTTATTATTAGAAACATGCAATGCATCCATATATATTGCATGGACAGGTATTATCATTCTTACCTGAAATAAGGCTTTAATTTATTTACAACAGCATCAAGCTCCTCATCAGAGAGTCCAGTACCCACTCTGCAAAAGGAAACGAACCTGCAAATGAGATGTATTTAGTTGAGAATTTCGATTATTAGAAATCATTATTAAGAACATTACATTATTCAACATACCGCCTAGGATATGTATTAGGGGCTGGCCGCTCTGCTAGGCCGACCAAAAATTGAGCAACCTTCAATTTAGTAACTTGTAGTTCATTAATCGCTTAAAAACATGATAATAGAGCATGTAAATCCATGAAAAATTATATATAATCTTTACCTGTCCACCACGACGACCAGATCCATAATATCCACCTACAAGTAAATAAATACTTGGATATAATTATAAACTAACTAGTTTGGATCGCCTAATTCGTAGGAATAGTAAGAGGAATTAGAATTGGAATCGGAATAGAATTAAATCCACTCAAAATGCATTTAGCTCTTTAGAGATAGAAATTAGATGGGAATCCGTTCCTTCAAATTTACTCAACTAAAGGAGTTCAAGATTTCGTGAGTCTATGAAAGGAAAGATTAAACATTCCGAAAAGATGGTACACTTACCAAAGTTCCTTTAGAATATTGGAAGGTTAATAACAAAATTTTAAATTCAAGTTACACCATTAAAAGTTTATAAAAACTAAAAAAATTCAAAATCTTAAATTGTTACAAAGATTGAAAGGTTAATAACTTTTTTCATCAAAATGGAAGATTTATAAGAATGTTTATGAAATTTGAAAGGATTTGAAAAAAAAAAGTTAATAGAAGGTTGTAAAAGACTAAAGGGGCAATTATGTCATTCATCATTATTTGCATCAACAAATTTACAAAGCAAATAGGATAATATCAAAAATGAAATTTGAATTCCATTCCATGCTCCAACCAAAGCATCACATGCCCCAATTTCAAATCCTTCATATTCCAATTCCTTTGACAGATTCCAGTTAGTTCAAAAACATTTTGCAAATGGAACACGCCCTAAGATCATGAAACATCATTAGAGAAATAGGAGAACATTACAAACCTATAATGAGAACATCCAAATCAGATCCAGCTCTAACATAGTCAGGTTTCAACTTTAACCACTTCCCACTTCGATCACTAGGTTCCCATTTGGACTCAAGGTCTTTTAAAACAATTCCTTCATCTCTGTGTTTAATCACGCATATAGAATTCAAAATACTATGCATATTAAATGGTGTTACAGGAAGAAAGTACTTCAAAGGATGAAAGGTAATTCTATCATGATACAAGAAGATTAATGATGTAAATATTGCATGCTTCTGAAACAGGATGATGAAATAGTGAACTCACCTGTTCTCAATTGTTCGTTTGAAAAATGTCTCAACATCATCCACATTATGAGCAACACGTGACCAACACGGTTCCCCTGAATGCAAATAATAATTGTGAAATGTTAAAAAAAATGTTTTCACATGATTGGAAGTAAATTTTGAACTTCTAATACAAAAAGTTATATATTTTACCAACAGTTGTATGTACATTAAGACCACCATCAGGAACTAAGATCTCCAGACGACCTTTGGCTGGCTTCACAACCTTTTTTAGTATCTCGTGCCTTTCTTTTAAACTCTGATGGATAACACTGGTGTCTCCAACATATAGAATATCAAATGCAACATCTAGAAGTTTCAAAAGTCAAAGTTCAACATATTCAAAGAAACAAATATGGTGGTTCATCTTTGATACGGTTACAGATGATATATAATTTAGTTGCAAAGGAAGGATACAGCATAACTGCATCAGAGAAAAGAAAGTATTGTTACTTTACATTCAAAGAACATGAACTAAATCAAATGTCACACTAAGTAACCTGTCGCTCACTAGCAAGTCCCTCCTTTGCTGCCTTGGCTGTTAAAATAAAAGTCAGAATACAAAAAATATGAAACCTTATCAAAAGAGAAAATATTGGGAAAAACCTATTTCTTGATTAGAGCCAAAGTCAGCAAAACGATCAGTTGATGTGTCCCAAACTAACATTTCACCATCAAGGATACACCTGATCAGAGAGTCATAAAAAAATAATATGAAACAACATCACATGACAAAAAAGGAAAGATGTGATTGGATATAATATCTTACAACAAGACAGCTAAATTTACCTGTCAACAAGAACATTTTGCATAATAACATCTGACATCCCGTGAATATATTGTGGGTGATCAAGAAAATTCCTGCAACAAGAAGGAAATTTAAAGTGTAGCGCACAGAAAGAAAAGCAAAATCCCTAGAAATAAACAACAAAAAATGAAAAGAAAAATACCTCGAAAAGAAGTGTATCTCTTGGCCATTCTTATGGATTTGGATGCGGTCACCATCGAATTTGCACTCAATAACAACTTCCTTCCCATGAAGCTGTAGAACAAGATAAATAAAAGATTTAATCAAAAATTGGTCACGAATACGTTGTTATAGAAAAATTTGCACATTAAAATTAACAGAAAACACCTTTTTCCATGCACTTGCCGAATTAGCGACCCTTAAAGCTAACTGAGGGCGTACAGCTTTTCCCACCTCTATATCCTGCATACAGAAATGCTTATATATTCAGTACATAGCAATAACAGCTGTCTATTAGAAACTAGAATGACAACAAGTTTCTTAATCAATACTAGAAATTCATCTAAAAGTAATAATATACTAACCGGCATATTTCTCGTAATTTTACAAAGACAAAAGGCGCCTTTTACATCAGACATAACTCATTTATATAATTTATTTGATAGAACTACACACACCTAAGTATCAACATGATTAAATTTGAATAAATATTCATATAATAGTTTTACATTAGTAATTGAGTTTTGATAATCTCCTTTGATACTTCTGCCATGTATTAGCTGTTTTATTTAACTCTTATAAGTACTTATGAACACCATATTACTTAGGTTATGATACACCGATTTTAGATGAAATTACGATTATGTGAAATTACAATTATGTTGTATCTCTATGAAAGTTTGAATATACAACTACTTGAATATTAATATTCGCTGTACATATAAAAGCTTTACTTCAAGACCCCCACCACCACCATCATTTATAATATAATTATGAGTAAATAATCATTGTTGTCTCATACATGAGATTATTAAATGCAACCATATAATTTATTTTTGTTTATTATTCTTAAGTCTTAATCACCAAAAGAAACTGTAAAATAACTGTGCATCTACAAAGTTTACAATTTTATGTACCGTATTGTAAAATATTCAAAATTGATTCATGATTTTTCAGTAACAACTGTGTTTTCGTCTAAATCAACTAGGATTTATGTAAAATTAGCAACTGTAACCATATATGAAACATTATGCAATAATAATTTTTCAGATATTAAATCAATTAATGCATATTAAGGAAATTGCTAAAAGCTAAATTAATTTGGATAATGATTCTCTTTTGTTATTAGAAGATTATACCTAAATTAATTATCTTATAACAAAAAGTGATGACACAGGTTGAACACCAATAAGCCCAATTCGCATGAACTAACGACATATTTCAAAGATTGTGATCAAAGGTTGAACCATATCAACAGTTCAGATCTATTTTTCTGCAGATACACATGCATGCATGCATGCCTTTATGTTTGTGCATAAATGAGAAGTTTGTTAACCAGTTTCTAAGTCATACCTGACGCTTATGCCGCTGACGTCGATCCCTCAACCTTTCACAAACTAATTTTAGGTCACATGTAACATTGAACAAGTCTTCAGCATCAGGGTGAAATTCATGGAAGATGCTTTTTTCACTGATTCCCAACTTGAGATCTTAGAGGAAAATGGAATAACGATGTTAAAACCAAAAAAAAAAAATCAGGCTCTATACATCGTGTTAAGAACCAAAAACAATTAACAAATAACAATCAAACCTTTAAGGATAATCATAATAATCCACTTCATTTCTTGTGCATTTGTTTTCCTGATCAGATCGGAAAGAACAGAAGTCTTCTCTTCTCTGTTATAACAGATATATGAGTTGAAACAAAAGTAATAAATAGAAAACAAGCAGAAAAAAGAAGTCTGGTAAACATGATATTAGAGAAGTAATAAATAATTAAAAAGGCATGTCCTTGTTATTTCATATTTTATTGACATTGTTTCTTTTGAGAAGCAGTAACTATCAGAATACCTATTTTCACTTGATGCTAAACGATCAAGCAAGTCATTTAACTCTTTAATTGTTAGTCCACCAGAAATCATGCCCTGCCTCCTCTGTAGAACCTGCACAGACCCACAAGTAAAATTCAATTCAATGGCTTTAGCAATAAGACAGGAACTCAAACTGTATTACCATGTCGTAATCTGCACTTAGTACATTGCAAACTTGATATAAGATGTGTATCGATTTAACACTCTTTTTCAAGTTTTATACAAGTTTCAAAGGATTTATTAAATTATTCTCTGACAATTCAAATTCATTTCATGATATGAAGTATCATCATGCTATTTATCAAGGTCAAAGGGCATCTTTTTTATTGGAACGGAGCAGCCATAGGTTACATAATGTAATGTTTATGTCACTCATTCCACAAGAAAAGCTAAGCTCTAGATTTCATGTAAAACCTAGATCTTATCATATGCATATATGATACAGAATTACAGATTCTGCTCCAAAGCTAACACCAACATCATTTTTTGTAGAGTATTTCCCAGATACAGTTATACAAATATACCAGGCTTCTTCCTCAATAGTCAAAGAGTATCACCATTTTCTAAACAAAACTTACATACAGATTACTTTTTTGAACAGGCATACAGATTACTTATCTTATGAATAGTACTTCCTCAAATTATATACTTTCAAATTAATCTTAAATGAAGAAACTTTCTATCTTCACTTCACTATAACACAGCCAAAGTTTCAAATTAAAACCACGTTATTATTTTTCTTAATCTAAAACGCATAAATTGCAATGACTTTCTACAATTCCCAAATGGACAAAGTCTTAGTTAATAACTATCATATTCTTACAAGTAGCTCCTAGCTCACCATGTTTGTGAGTGAATTCCTTTTATATCTTCTAAAACTGCTTCCGATACATATACATTCTCGTGGTTTACAAGCTAATGACATTCATACCACCTACTCCACCACTAGTTTCAATAATAAGATAGCATCCAAGTATCACTAAATCACAACCATAACATTTCCGTTCTCTTTTTCCATCATTCTACCTACTCAATCCATGTCCTGCCTTCTCATCCATATTACAGTCTAAAACCGACCCTTAGTTTTTGTTGGCATCTACAGACTACACATCCAGAGTTACCTGAACACACTCTCAATATTTTCCCTATTCCAGAGAGCATCAATATTTTCTTAGAACAGAATGTCAAAGTAGGAAAAACAATTGATCACCTCGGAAGCAACGAGTGAGAAATTGCCGACATTAACACCAGTTTTGGCACCGCCTTTACGCCAATTGATGAGACGAACAGCATCGGCGGACTCTCTGGACATACCGAGGGCATCGATGATACAAGTGGCGAGCACCGACTCCTTCAAGCCGTAGGACCCTCGCTCTCTGTCGAGGTTCGGGAGGATCAATCGCACAGCGGCGAAGTAATCCGAGGGTTTGCAGTAGGTATCGAGGAATTTGCGAAATTTCGATCGCTTTTTTGTTGAAGATTTTGATTTCTGAATCCAATTGAATAAACTGCACATGACGCTGAACTTCGTCTCCCCTGACATCTTTGATCGGTGAGGGTTTTGTGTGTGTTTGTGTGTGAAATTTCGAATTTTATAGGTTATATACTCGTTTGCTGCAGCTTGAAAACTTTCTATGGAAGCTTTGCCATCGATGTTGGTTCGGGCAACAAAGGCCATGGGTTTGGATCATTCAACCAACTTAGACGTTGAGTTAACCGAATACGGCTCCTAATCTATTTCGATACGTATAGAATCCATTTTATCATTAGGATGTTATTTTGAAAATACGAGAAGGTAACTCGTAGGTTATCAAGTAAAATGTTAGGAAACTTTGTAATGATATATATATTGTTATCCGTATATTATATTTAGTTAGCGTATGGACAAAATATGTACTTTATATGATTAGTTTATCGTTCTGACTGATGCCGATACTTTTCTAAGGTTATACGAACACAAAATGTGTGTATTCAAATTTGATCAAATGTAGAAGTGGCATCAACTTTTTTTTAGAAATGAGGGTTTTGTAAATCACGAATATAAGAATCTTCATGAACTTAAAATGGTGAGACTTTTAATACGGAAGTTAAGAAGAATTTTCAAGGTTTCTTTTCCCGTGACATATTGTGAATGGCGTGGCTAATTGGCTATTCATGTCTTGACGTAACCGTAACAATGGTGCGTCATTTTACCTTAACAAAGAACCAACTGATGTTAGATATACAAAAGTCTACACAAGTTATTACATACATACATTGGGTTCTTCAAGATAATATTCACGAGCATATAACAACTCTTGGTCCAGACATTGCAGGAGTCTATGTCGTTAATTTGGTTGACGATCTTCACAATGCAACATTGACCACGTAACTTTTCCCATGAGTCGCCTAATGTTTCATCTTATGTTTTGTTGGGCATTGCGAGAATCAAGATTTAACATTTGATGTCTTCTAAACAATAGTGCTTCTTTGATGGGGCTACGCTTAGTTGACTAACTGACATTATAGTTGAACCTACAGTTTCATTAGACAAAAAGATGTCTTGTAGGGATGCATAAGTAAGAAAATCATGTAAGATCATCTCCAATAACAAGTTTTTTCATATTCATGTGACTGTTTTGGTTTTAACTCTCTTGGAGTGTTTTGTTTTTTAGTCAAAAGTTCATGAGTTGAACTTGAAAAAACGAGTGGAGTGACAATTTTTGCATGTAGGTGGGACCAAGGGTTGGTACTTTTGATTAAAATAGTAAATTATTGTTTTTCTTCTTACGGTTTGTTGCATTTGTTATTTTTATTAAAAATATTTTTTTTGTTGCATCTCACTCCTCAAAGTTTTAAAAAATTATCATTTTCATCCAAAAAAAAAAAGATAACTCTATTAATTTAATTTATTGAACCATCTATAATTAAAAGGGTTAATTATGTAATTTTACATATAAAGACACAATCCTAATTTATGTTAAATTGTGTTAAAATTTTATTCACATGTTATTATTCCATTCACAAAACCTAAATCAGACATTTCATCTTCAAACTATTCATCATGACTATATCACGAGATTATCGGTTTCATCGGTGGGGAGGAGAATGGACCTTTTTTTGTGGTGATCTAGAACCCATTACGAAGGGGTTGTATAATAGAGACCATCATCTCTAGTCGCCATCTTTCATATATCGTGATTCAGTTCTACTCGATTAAAGTTATGTAATTGACGGATTTTGTTTTGTAGTTTAAAGGATAATTTTATCAATTTACATGTTTAACAATTTAAATTAACGAAGTTAGCTTTTTTGGATAAAAATAGCAACTTTTTAAATCTTGGGGGGCTAAATGCAAAAAAAAAAATCTTTTCGGCATGAAAGTAGCAAATATAAACAAAATATAGAAAGGAAAATGACAATTCACTCTAACTAAAAAAAAACATATTATATGTGTATTAATATTTCTCATCCATATGGTTTGCTTATTTTTATCCAAAAGTTTGAAAATAATCATTTTAGTCATATAGTTTCAACTAGGTATCTATCCATTTTGTTAACTTCATCAATGGATTCCGTTATAAGCCTCTCATATGCCCCTCACATGAGAGGGCATTCTAGTCAATTCAACTTGAAATAAAAACGTTTTTGCTTCCCGCTTTCCATACTCGACTCCTATAATTGATCAACTTTACAACTTACAATCCTTTATCGACTTGTATCACAAGTTATGACTTTTCATCGCTCGATTTCACGACTCTATCAATCAACTTTACAGGCTACAAATTCTCACTATTGACTTCATAGACCTACGACTCCTCCATCTATCCTTCAAAGAATCCGTCGCCATGATTGTTTAGTTGTGATACATTTGAAAGCAAGATTATGGGTTCGGTCATTGCCACGTTTATGGTGAGTTTCTATTACTTTTTTTCCAAATTCTCATTTACTACCATGGTTGTTAGATTTTAACCAAAGCAAAATTTGTTGCTTTTTCTCTCTGGAGTTTCACCATTAAGGCTTTTTCACTGCATTTGTGTGTTGCATTTTAATTTAATTGTATTTGGTTTTATAAATTAAAATGGCAGCAACAAACATGTGATGATAATATGTCAGTATATTTGGGTGTTTTTGAGTTTTTTATTGGGTAGGTTTTTAGAGATTTTAAAGAATAAATATTTTTTTTAATATGTCAGCCGAGTAGTCATTTTTAAATGTTTCTTGAGTTTCTTATTAGTGATGCTTTGCTCATATAATGAAATTTGTGTCCTGTGTTATTTATTTTTAGGGTTATTGGATTTTAATAATCCAAACTTTCAGTTATTGTCCGTGATTAATCTAAACTCAAGAAATGTTTATAGACACTCTCAACTTTAAGCTTTTTTCTCCAACGATCTCTTAATAACTGAGAGTTAACCCAGTTAGTTTTTTGATAATGTGGATCGTTTATGTGGGCGAAACACTAAAAAGAAAGTTGAAATCTATCATCAGGTCCGTCAATCTAAAACTTTTGCACTCTAAATCAATCTTCACCTTCTTATTTAAACCACTTAACTCGTTAGAGATAGATTTCAGTTGGGCTTGATCAAGCGGGTCTACTTAAGGAAGGGCAGGAATATCTAAGTGAAATGAAGTCAAAGTACAATGTTTCACCAACCGTTGAACATTACACTTGTGTAATTGACATGTTTGGCCGTGCTGGACTTCTTGATCAAGGGTATGGGCTGCTATTTGAAATGCCGATTGAAGCCAACTCGGTGGTGTGGCGAGCGTTATTGGCGGCATGCAACCTTCATGGACATGCAAAACTTGCTGAAATTCTTCAAGGAAAGTGATTGATCTTGAACTCGAGCATTACGGGAGCTATGTGTTGATGTCTAATGTGTATGGGACATTGGGTCGGTATGAGGAGGTGTCCGATGTGAGACTTAATATGAGACAACAGAGTGTAAAGAAAACACCGGATCGAGTTTGGAGATGGGGTACATGTTTTTGGGACCGGTGATTGAACCCATCCTTATGAAGACTTGATTTATAGTGAGCTTAATTCATTGTCTATGAGCATGGGTTCATGCCACATGACTTGAGTTAACCCATTTGATTTCATGAGGTTGATGTTTTAAGTAAAATTTTACAAATTATTTTTTCCCAAGCTCTTGTTTTTGTGTCCAACTTTCTACGCCTGAGAAGCATCTAGTCCCCACCGATAAACTCACACCAACGCCAACGTGGTTATAGCTTGGATAAAGTATACGATCTAGTCAGCGGTTACATAATTCATGGTTTTTGGTTGCTTGGGAGATTCAATTGTTGGTTCTACAAGTATTATGGATCCAAGCATTGTGATTTTGTTTCTTTAGAATTTATATGGTTTGAGCCAAGAAATCATACATGGTCATTCAATGGTTAAACTTAGTCCACCACTCGTAATCCATAAAATCGCCTCAAAGCAAGGTTATTGACCCAACAAACACAGGCTCAGTCTGGCCCAGCAGCCCGCTCAAATCAGCCCCACTTGACCAACCAACCTTGTATGGTTTTCGGTTTTGAGTTTTACTGTTTTAGAAGGTTTGGGTTCAGTCTGGTCCTGAAGGTCCAGTTTCGACCCGATGCACTACCTACAACTTTTCATGTTTTTAAGACACTTGTGTCCATATTAAGGAGGAAAAAAGGAAACAAGTCCAAGCTTTTTCTTTTGTGATAGATAGTACATTTAAAATAGGTTTCTAGTAAATAAAAGGTCCAAATAACTTGTATCAATCATTCACTTACATTTCACATCCTATAGCTACTGCTATATCCTCCTAAACCAGAGGCTCCATACCCACCATAAGATGGTGCACCGTAACCAGCTGCTGATGACGATGAAGGCGGATATGATGGATTGCCCAACTGAGAATAGGAAGACCTCAAACCTGATTCCAATTTGCCATAGCTGTTTGGAATTGATGATTCTTTGTGACCGTTGACGCATTCCTGAGTAATCAGACGAAAGAATATAAAATCAAGTACATAACTGATGAACTCTATCAAGAATAAATAACAGTAATCAGCTAAAATTGTCTTAAAAGTATATGTGATTTTACATTGATTCTTGCGGTCTATTAGAATGGATGTTCATTTAAGAGGGTTGATAAATATCTCAATCGGTCTATTTGAATGGATGTTCATTTAAGAGGGTTGATAAATATCTCAATCGGTCTATTTGAATGGATGTTCATTTAAGAGGGTTGATAAATATCTCAAACTGATGATTTTACCATTATGATAAAATAACTTACCATTTATGAATGTAATACTTTACTAAATTAAAAACATTTTTAACAAACCTCTCTTTCTTAAAAAACACCCTTTCCCATCCCCACATGGTGGAAATTACACACTCCAGCACCCATCAAATCACCATTATTCGCACGCCAAAGCCAACATCACACAGAACCCCTAGTGAACCATCCTCGCATGAAACTACTCCAGCCACATAACGTCACTGTTCCACCTTAAGAGGGCCAACTAACCACTACCATGAAAACCCTTGTACACTTTTAATTAAATAGCAAATGAATGCCGAAAACCAGTAACCAAAATCGAAAACATCCCCCAGTAGCAACTCACAAACACCCCGCTCGCACTAAAAACTATGTGAGTCAAACCCTTAAAGTGGTGTTGAAATTGGTTTAGATTCTACAAGATTGAACTTTTAAATCGGACGCCTCTATGACAAAAGAGAAACTTCTAGTTAGAAAACAGTGTTTGGAGATGGCACTAAGGAGAGGAGTTGGAAATCACCACAAAGGACTAGAATCAGTATGGAAATCTGTTTATATTCATGATAGAGGGGTGTTTGGAGAAAATCAAGGTTAGAAATGCCATCGGAGACGATGATATAAGAGCAAGGGGATGGTTGTGGCAGTTGTTCCAGGGTTGTGTTGAAAGTGTCTAGCGTCTAATGCGGGGAAAGAGAAGGAGGAGGGGGGGGGCATTTATTTTTTATAGTGGTTTATTGTATTAGATAGGAAATAATAATGCTAATTATAATATATAATAATAAGAAAATATAATTATCCAAATTAATATAACACTGGGAAGTGGGAACCATAACCATAGTTTATCTAAGTGGTAATATTGTCACTTTGTCGGTCCAAAATTTTAATAACCCTTTTAATAATAATGACAATTTGTATAGTGATTGCATACTTATTGACAGAATCCATAACATATAAACCACAGGGACAATTTGTGTGATTTACTCAATTACTCCTTGATGGCTTCATATTAAATATGCATTTTCTGTCAAACTGAGGTGAGTTAGGTTCCCTATGGTTCATGGCCTAAGCTATGCACAATCAGTGACCTCATAAAATATCATCCAATTCACCATTTTATTCACCCTAACATCCTGATATGGACAACCACCATAGCTGTCAATAGCGAATAGCGGTAAATAGTGACAAGCCACCTATATGCTATGTAGCGAATAGCGGCAAATAGAAACCGTTATTTCATGTTTAGCGATTAAGTAGAATAATATGTAAGAATGTTTTGCATTCAATAGATAAGCTTAGCAATAAAGTAGTAGGAAATCCAAGTAAATACCCCCAATATAGCTAAAATACTCGATTACTAATCATCTAAATCTCATATTTACCAAAAAATAAAAAAAAATTTCCGCTATACAGTCGCTATTTACAAATAGCGAGGGAGGGGCGCCACGCTACATAGCGCGCTATAGCGGTCGCTATAGCCGCTATTGACAACAGGGATAACAACTAGATTGAGATTATATAAATGGTATGGTTGTTGGAATCTAACATAATGCTCTGGCATGCTGGTGAGAAACAACACAGGTATGAATGTGCATAAAAAACAAAAGAAAGGTTGCATTGCATCTTACCTGAATAAGCTGCTGAGCTGTCTGAACTTGTGTTGCTGTCCCTTTAATTTCAACTGTAATTTCATCAGGTAAGCCACTGCTTTCTTGCACGGTAAGAATTGCACCACTAGTCCGACGGATATATGCAATATTTGTCCCTCCAACCCCAATTATATCCTCAGCATAAACTAGTGGTATTTGCATTGTTTGAGCTACCTGCTTAACATAAACCAAAAATAATGTATCACAACTAAAACACATTCTTCCAAGATTACACAAATTTATGAAACTAGACTCTTGACCTGAGTGACAACAGGACCACCAGTACGGGGAATTGCAGGAGAAAGTGCTGTGGTTAGCCCAGGGTCACGACCATACAAAGATAGTCCATGTGATGTCAAATGTGATTCTCTTTGTGGTTCACGATCAGCAAACAGTGTCTCTCTTCTCATTGGAAGAGAATAATCACCACCGACACCTAACCCGAGTTGTGACTGTGGTCCACTAGTAGCACGCATCACAGGTTTGTCAGCCCATGACGGCTCCACTTGATGTTCTTGTGTGGTCGCTGCTGCTGCTGTCACATTGTTCTGTATAGTAATGCACTTCATCAATCATAACTAATCACAAATAATAATATTATACTTACTATGGAAGAAAATGGTGGCTACTTACAGCTTTCTCAAAGAGAGGAAGCACACTACGATCTACCAAAAACTTCCTCAAGTGTCCCAACACAGCTTCTAGAGCTTTCAGAACCTTAATAGCTTCACCCTGCATATCCACAATCCTCTCATCTGAGTTGGCAGACACTGCTGACACTTCATCTGAAAGATAAACATTGTTTATCAAAACTAATAATATGATTTCCCAATCAAAAACAGATTGATAAAAAAGAAAATTCATACCACCCGAGAGCACACGCACAGAACAACCAGTGCTCTCCTGAATTGCTTTGATCGATGATCCTTGCTTCCCAATCAGACTTATGGCTTGCATTGATGGCACCAATAACCGAATCGAGCAGAATGGAACAGACGCTAGACTCTCACCCTCGTTTTCCGGGAATCCATTAATACGCTTGAATATTCTTATTACAGCATCCATTGCAGGTGAGAAAGGCAGCTCTGTTTCTTCCTTTCCAGATATCAAAACCTAAACAAGAAAACAATCATCACTTCTGATGAAAATCATGTTTCAAGCTGACCATGTTAACAGGACAGCTGAGCTGCTCTTACATAGACTCATGATGTCAACAACCAAATCCAATAATCAGAAACAAATATTCATTTTTTTCAATCTTCTTCAATTTGTCACACAACAATCAGTATTTTACCTAATTTCCCTAATCTTATCACTTCAATTTCCTCAATCTCAAACTATCTTATGCCCTACATACTCGATAACAAAATCAGGCATCTAACGCCCAAATCACGCAATTCCACAAAAACATAGCATCCTCAAATCTCAATGAAACAACTTACAATGCGGTCGGGGGTACCAACAGGAGCATCAAGCACACGAATACGAGCTTTCGTATCTTCACACATCTTCTTGATAATATCCCCTTTGCGTCCAATTATGCTCCCAACCTTAAGCACCGGCACTATGAGCCTGAAAACGCACTCTCCGGGCCACCCCGGCCACTTCTTCTCCGGCGACGCTGTTCCCTCCGCCGTCGCCGGTGGAATTTTGGACGCTGGCTCCGTTCCCTCCGGCTTTGAGGCGGATTCTGCAACGGCGGTGGCGGTGGCCGGAGACTGAGTGTTGGGAATAGGGGCTCCGGCGACGGTGCCATTGGTGGAAGCCATTAGCGTGTGGTGGTGTGAGCTAGGGCTTTTATGGAAGAGGGTTTGACGAAGAGGGATCTGTGAGGGCTTGTGCAGAGGATCCTTTCAAGAGAGAATTAATTACTACAATCAATTAGGTGGATGCTCTTCGTACTATAGATTCATTTCTATATCATTTGTATCATTTAGGTTATAGGATGAATTCTAATGTCATTTTAACCATAAGTTGGCTTTATAATTACCTTACCTCATTTTAAGAAAATGATTTAACGCCTCTTAACTTCGTAATATCATATTTTTTTCCCCTCTTAAATCATGCGTATAAGGCTATGCAAGCACTTCCCCTCTTTTCCCGCGCTTTAACCTGTTAGTGGTCAGTTAACGTTGTTATTACCTCCCCACTCAACCCTTCCCTTCCCCGTAGATGTGTGGTTAATGCCCCTTAACTAGCCACGTAGGCTTTATCACCTGAGTGTTAAGGTAGAGCGGATGGCTTTAAATTTTAACTTTTTTCTATGGAAAGAAATCACGTAAATCATTTGATTGTATTTTTAAATTCACACTCTATCATTATGCTTAAACTTTCAACATTATACAGAGAAAACAATGAAATACATAAATAGATATAAATAAACAGCAAGCCTTTTAGGATTTTTTGGATTAAATTTAATAAATAGAGGTATTGATATTTCCTAAACTAAATTAAAGTTGTAACTAATAGAAGTCTCGTGTGCGGTGCAGCGGAAATCCAACAAGCCTTGTGAAATTTGACACAACTTAGTCTTTTAAAAATTTCGTAACGAAACGTAAGAAAAATTAAGAATTTCACAATAATATATTTAGAATCTTATAAGATATTATATACCTAAAGTTACAAAAGAAAATCAAATTTTGATATATCTCGGTTGTAAATAAAATTAATGTTAAAACGTAAGAAACACTAAAAAAGAGTTAAGGCTATATTTAGAACATTACATACCTAAAGTTATAAAAAAAATAAATTTTGACCTCACTTAGCTTTGATAAAATTCATATCGAAGCATAGATAGGATTACATACATCATAAAGGCATATTTGAAAGTTTTCTAAAACATTATATTTTAAAAGTTATCAAATAAAAAATGCGTCTAAAAGTAATATAAACAATAAAATAGTTGAAAAAGCACTCTTTGTCAAGATTTTCTATTAATATGAATCAGTGTTTTTAAACCGGATCGGAAAACAAAGACAATTTTTAATGCAAATATAATCAGCGTTTAAAGCATTATGTCTTCCCCATTACTAGCTTCCCCAAACACTTTCCCATACATCAATCGAAGTTACGCCAACACTGATTTTGTTTGATTAATGTTCTTCCATACACCGCTTATAGTGGCTTTGGTCGGAATTAAGAGACATACCTTGCCACTTGCATAAACGGCTGAGATAACCATTGCTCAAAGTTGCCTCCTTTCATTCTTGAATCTTCAAGTCTTTAACTAATAATGCAATATTAGTTTGTCCTATACTACTCCTTTCATTCATGAAAAGGTTGTTGATCCGAGGTGTGTAGTGCAAGTTGAAAAGATTATTTTTTATCTAGAAGTCCATATGTTTTTCACAGTTTAACTTAATTTTATGTTGATTTTTTTCGTTTCATGGCATTAAATTTTACGCACACATGTATATATGTTACCTGCTTTAATATGATTTTTTTTTTTTTTATTTTGGATGTTATGTTTTAATTTGAACTATACTTCCAAATTAGACTAGTTCCAAAATGGTTTATTCTTATTTTAATAGTTTAATGTGATTCTATTTGTATGTAGCATAATATTGTTCCTAGATGGTGTGGGATGGGGATTTGCTTTAGCTTTTGATAAAATCATACATCCACCACTTAGACCATGAACTATATTCTGTATGTTAGGCCCACCAAAAAGAAATGTTCTCCCCCATGGTGTACACTCCATTTTATCAAACTTGGTTCCTTAATGAAGGCTCTTCACAGAGAACAAATATTATAATTTGTAAGACCTCAAAAGGATACATCTAGGGACTAGGACAACCCATTTTATGTATATCGTAAAGGCATAAGCAGACGGAGGAAGCATGAAAGACACGCCCGAAGTGTTAACCTGATATCACATGTTAACACCGTCCCATCCACTTGTAATGGGGTGTGGTTGTGGTGAATTTATGAACGGAATACCTACGTAGGAGGCATAAACTAGCCATTCCACAAAGGCTAAATAAAAAGAATGATTTAATTATTTTTTACCTATAAGTACCTAAACAATCTAATTCATTTTCACACCAATATCTAATCAATAATTTACATCAACTTATATATTATTTGTAGCTTTTCATCTATAAAAGTATGAAACATCAATAATTTACAAGAGATGTGTTCAAGTTGTGGAAAATAAACAAGATTACAACTCAATTCTTCATCCTTTCAAACCCTATATACTCATGATGTTTTCACATCCCTCGTTCTTTCAATTTTAATCCCAAACATTATATACCCAAATGTTTTTACCGATGCAACCACCGTATTCATAGTCAAATGGATTGAAGACTTCTTGGTTTGGATAATGGATAGTACTTGGATCGGGACAGGTTAAACCTGGCATCTTATCCTTCAATTATGTCCATCCATTAACGTCGAGATTTTTAAGAAAGAAAATGAGTGTTTGATGAATACATTGTAACACTTATGTTCAACCAATCATATTATAGAGAGACGGATGATAGATCCAAGCAAGAATAGTGAAATTTTGTGAAGTTGATCACTGTCATCTTAGTGAGAGGTTGAAGTGGTAATTTACACCTAGTAATAAGTTGTTCAAGAGGCGATAGCTATTGGCCTATTGCTTAATGAGAAGATTGTAAATGTTATCATTACTTTATCTAGTAAAACATTACTAGTCAAGTAAACGTTTGTTCATACATAAGGTGTATTTTTTAACATGTACCCGAACGATAAATCTTTTATCACGTTTGTAGATTCTTCCTCCATTCAAACTTACTTATAGTGAACATCTAACCAACAGATATTTGAACATGAAATGTTTTTATTAACAAAAATCTTATAAACATTGGACACAAAATTGAAAAGAACCGATTTACCCCTAGGTTTCGCCACACGTAAACCTTCACAACCGTGTTATTCCCACCTCCTTTTTGTTTGATCTATCGATGTAAATGCATTAGGATCAAGAACAAAAAGAAAACTATCTTAACTCAAAATCTCCCATTAGAAATGCCTAAAGGAACATTCAGGTGGTATTGCCATATTGTGATGTATTTATCCTAAATTCAACACGAAGTTAGCGCTACAGAGGTTCATACGGGGTACAAATTTTATAAGTTGACTTCTTGGACAGTGATGACGGAGGAGCTTGTGAATTTGAGTGTGAAACTACAAGGTGATAATCACAAATGATGAGGACTATAGATTGGTTGTCTCTTTGTCTTTTATTATCTGTCATTCTTGTTTCTTGCAGAACAAAAGTTTTTCTCTCGACTAAGGCAAAACTCGTTTGATATGAGGTCGTCAAGCTTTCATAGTTTTTCTTAATATAACTGATCAAGATAAAATCCGTTAGCTTGAAAGCTTAACTCATTATATTTCACCAAACCCGTCTTATTATCATCATCTAAACTCAAATTAAGCAACAATTTGAAAACTCTCTTGCAAATCAAAGGAATAAATAAAGAAACCGACAGATCCATTGATCATGGAGAATGAGAGGAATGAGATTTTATATCAAATTTCAAGTAAAAATTTAAAGGACAAGTTTTGATGCAATTGATAAGGTGGTTGTTTTATGACTTTGAGGTCATAAGTTGAAGACGTGAGAAACAACCTCCTGCACAACACATAGGGTAAGATTATGTACACCAACGATCGGATTCCTCTCTCAGACCATACGCAAAGCAAAAGTAAAGTCAAACACCAGCTACGTCGATGTCGAACTACTAGATTTCATCAACTATTTGATATGAAAGACACTTTTAATATGGATCTTAAAGAAAGTTTTATATACGCAAAGCAAGAGAAAAGTCAAACACCAGCTACGCTAGATTTCATCAACTATTTGATATGAAAGACACTTTTAGTATGGATTAAGGAAGTTTTATATACAAACTTGGTCAGTAAAAACCGTCACCAACAATTACCCTATCTTTAACAATATTCTTAAAATTAGTTAGAGAAATAGTTGAAGATGATCGGGTAAATCAAATGACCAGTTAGCGATCCAAATAGCTGGTAAAAAAAATAACAAATAGTCCTTGAAATGTTGAAAAAACAAAAATACCCTCGTATACATTACACATTAAATGTTCATCATTGTTGACATAAGGATGCTAACAAGAAACCACGAAATAGTATATGTATATTATAAAGAAAAATAAAATCTTAATACTCAAATTCTCTAAACATTTTTCACAGAGAAAGTAAAAAGGTAAAAACAAAAAATAAAAATAAAAGGGAAACTGTAAACTCATCTTAAGTCTAAAAGGTCACCCTTTTTAGCTCCCATTATCACACAACACCATTACTATGATGAAAGAAGAACAAACAGACTATACAACTATTTTAAACATAGTCGATATACCGCATTCCCTCCAAATTTTACTTACCCGACATCAAACAGGAATGACGTCAAGCTTTGATGAGTCATCGCATCTCAAAACGATTCCCTCCAGATTCACAGGAAGAAGGCATCTGGTCCACTGGCATCCAGAAGGCACTGGCTCAGATGGTGGAACAATCATCAACACGTTGTTGTGTCTTTGCACGATTCCCATCACACTCACGGTACTACCTTCTTTAATGTACCTGAGTGATATTTCAAACTTTATGATCATAATACAGATAATTAAAATCATAAGGTAAAGTTTATGTTTGAGTTAAGTTATATACCCTTCTTTGAGGCGCATGATACGATCATCCCTAGAGATATTTCTGTCATTCAGCCATGTGACGAATTGTGGAGATGAATCTATGTTTGACTGGTCAACTTCGATAACAACAGATTCCTCGACATGTGCTGTCACACGGGCCCCATAACCAGTCTTAACTAATGCTCTTAAACCAGATTGGAAGTCGGATATATAGAAATCCACCACATGCCTCTGCAAGTATTTATACAAAAAGCTACTTAACTAATGTGTCAAAAATTCCACAAAAGATCTTGACCTTTTAACTCGTATCCAAATTGCTTGGGAAAATAATAAATAAAGATTTTAGAGTAAAATGCTATTTTCGTCCCTGACGTTTTGTTAAATTTGCCATTTTAACTCAAAAACTTTTTTTTTGCCATTTCAGTCACTGTAGTTTACCAAATGTTTAATTATCCATCATTTTCTGTAAAGTTCTGTGTGGTCATCTATTTCTTTACAAAAAGTTTAGAATCTTCATAATTAATCAATCAAGAATCAGTGAGGTAATCTTCAAGATATTAAAAGTCAACATATGTCTTCTTTTTGAAATGTAGTGAGTAATATAATTCATAGGGAATATTTGCTTTATTCTAAAGCTACATTACATACGCAAATCTAAAAAAGAAAATATAGACTTGTGTCCTACAAACCTAACATGTTGTATGATTGATCGACAAATAATGGTTCAAATTGCAATAAAACATTAATATGGTAAAATTAAAATATTAATAAACTTTCTAACCTCCATGGATCGCAGACCCCAGGAAAAACGTCGATGTGTGGGATTTGCAGGTTTTGAACCCCATCCACGATATTCATATAAACTTGTGGATGTATAAACACATCTGGGAACCCTTTGGAACGATGATTCTAGAGGAACATTCCCACAAGTAACCACCTTCAGGAAATCAAGATTTTCATGATCATACATTATGGAACATTAGTTCAAGATCATACATTAAATTCCAATATATGTGACTTGTGAGATGCATCCTATCAATGTTGAATGAAAAATTGCATTGAATGATAGTTTTAAAACGACACACGGGATGTTAACAAAGCCATAACCTCCTGAGCCACTGACTGATTTTAGATAAAAAAGGCATATATTTAATATGCAATGAAACCATGACAGTGCAATATTTTCCATAATTGATTACAAAATCCTGGAACGTGTAAATGAATTAGTTTAGTCAAAGTACATGTTAGGGCTCTAAAATGTAATGCAATAGGAATGGAATGTACAAGGTATGAAATTGGTCATATCTCATTATAATGTTTGATTGACCTATAGGGATGGAATGAGTTTTAATGTAAATTTTCTACATTGTATGTATCCAAAGTATAATTTTAACTATACTTTATACATTACATTATAAACGCTCATGAAAACCTCAGTTAAGATTACTATATGGAAGAATACTTTCTAACTTCTTTAGTAAAATAAAATAAGAAAAATATGTGGTAGAAGGTTTGAAATCTTTTAAAAAGATTTACTTTATTTAAAAATTACAAAAATAATACTGTTTTTCCATTGTAATATGTCATTCCATTCCATGATGGTATTAAAAAAAAAACCCTTAAACATGGAATGAAAATCAATTAAATGGAAGGAACCACATTTCTTCAGGAATGGCCCACTCCGTTCTATTAGGCAAACCAAATAACTTGATGTATTCATTCCAATGGAATAAACCGTTCCATTCCTTCCGTTTCAAAATCATGTATGGTTAGTAAAAAAGAATTAGCATCTGGATTGAATATAAATAGCTAGATTGACAGAATTAGCCTTACTCCAGTAGTTCAAAATAAAATTACTAAATTTATAGTGATTTCTAATTTTATGAATAAAAATTTCAAACCTATCTACCTCCTAGTTATGCTTATCTTCTCCATAGACTATCATGACTAAAAAATGACCTTTTTGCCTCTCCAAGTTCATAAGAAGTTATTTTTTTTCAGTCACTCATACAATGTTTCCTCTTCTCAGCAAGATATTTTTCCTAAAATTTACGAGTCTATAATTCTAACAATCTTAGATTTCATCAGATTTCCCACTGTATCACCTCATGCCAAATATGCAAAAGAATCTCTACACCAAAACCCAGTAAACTTGCCCCCCCTTCGACAATATGAAAGTCATTTAGTGTCTTCTCTTCTACATGCTATGTAAAAGAAAGTTTCAAAAACCAGTACATGTTTCCTCTACTGTTGGGTAAAATCATCTTTTCTGTTTCATTCATCCACGGAATGAAGAAAACTGGGACCCTCTGGAAAAAACAACGGGAACAAATTAAATGGTCCATTCCTATTATTGTTTCAGCTGCCCAAACACTGTGTGAGTTATAAATTTTTCTTTTCCCAAGAACCCTTTTTTTCATCGGCGGCATATTAAATTCTTTTTTAAAAATTAACAGAAATCATCCATATATAGAGGGTGATACCTATCTGAGAAGGGATTATACTACATCCCAAAATGACAGATGCGTAAATTACATAAAACTTCTCACATCTTGTGAAATCACAAAGATTCAACCACTCCCACACCAAACCTAATTTTGTCAATAGCCATCAATATTGAATGCTTCATAATGAAACAATAAAGAACCTAACAAACTAAACAATAAAAGAAAGGCATAAGCTATTTGAATCCCATAAGATATGCAAACTAGATGAATAAGTACAAAGTAACATATTATTCATATATATTAAAATCAACATACCCCAGACACCTTGACAAACTGTCCATTTTTTGCGGTTCTAAGTTCGGCATCAGGATAAGCATCGATAAAATCAATCATAGATTTTCTTCCCCAACATCCACTCAAAGCAAAAGCCGAGCTGCCACATCATGGAAAAATTACAGTAACAGAAAATAGAATAAAACTGCTAACAGCCAAAAAAAACTGTAGCAAAAAAAAAAACCACCTGGAGAAAGAACGTCCATCTTCACGGCGAAGGTAAGTAACAGCTTGATTTTTAGCCATGATGGTTCGCGATTTACCAGATCCTGTACCCTCTGCTGAACCAGACCCCTTTCTAGGTGCACCAGCTGAGTTCAGTGGCCCAGATGTGATGAGCCCAGTGGTTGGGAGAACTGGTGGGATGGGTCCAGAGTTGTGTCTAGAACTGGGCATCCCTCCACCTTGCGGGCCAGAGTATTTCCTAATGGGCTCACCATGTTTATTTAAAGGACCAGAACTAGCTTTCTTCATTGAAGATGAACCAGGACCAGCCCCGGATGAACCCATACGGTTAGCCGAATTGGCTGATGTCTGGTTGGAATGAGATGAGTTCCCACCACCAAATGAACCGGTTCTTAAAGGGGCATTGGATATAGGCCCAGATTTTCTTTGTCTGGAACCAGCATTATCCACATCAAACATTTTTCCAAGTTCACCAGATTTTTTAATGTCACCACCAGTGTAAGGCACTGCAGTGGAGGACATAGTTGGAGTCCTTTCTTTGGGCTGTTCGGGCCGTCCCGATACATACAACCCATTATTCAACTGATGAGATGGAAAACGTGAACTCATTTTCAAGTACACAAAGAAGTAGGATAATCCTTTCGTAATATTCAGCCTAGAGAAACCAGCTTGTGTGCATAATCAAAACCTATACAAGAAATAAAACATCATGAGTTTTCCAAAAGTACTTCAAGAAAATGGTATGAAAATCAAGGTCTAGATAACAAATTTAAGTAGATAACAGTAAAGGAGCATAGCATTGGCATGATTACCTCAACCAAAAAAATAAAATTTATTACAGCATTTATTTGTACCGAATCAATGAAGAAAATCCATTGAGCCTGATTTTAGGGACAAAATATTGACACCTCTCAAATAAAAACCATTTCTTACTCCAAAATTCATGGGATTCAATCATTCAAGTACTCAAAGATTGGATTCATATATATATATATATAAAAAAAAAAGAAGATTTAAACAAAGCAAAAAAAAACTAAATAGAGATTATTCATGAGATGCCAATGAAAATTAGCTGATCAACACATCTAAAGTATGAAACCTTAAAGCTTAACTATAACAATTTGGAAACATATTAAAATACAAAATCCTCTCATTATTTGGTAGAAATTAGAGTACTTTCATGGCAAAACTCAACCTGAAGTCAGGATCCTATTAGCAGCAAAAACAAGTACAGTGACATCAAAATCACCCTAGGGCTGAATACAATTGATTCACAAACTTAAATGCCATATCCACCATCCTATGGATCCAAATCAAACACACCGACCCCAAATTCACAACAAGTCAATGTAAGAGATCGGAGTTGTTGCATCAAAACAGAAGTTCCTACAGCATATTAAGCTCTAAAATCACAACAATCGCAACAGTGATCCTTCGGAATCGAAATCGAAGTAAACTGAAATCACAACCACCAAGTTGAATCAAAGAATCATCTTTTAAAATGTACCTACATTCTTGAGTGGAGATCAGAAACCCTAATCACAGACTTCGATAGAATTCAAAAGGGCAATAAATTAAAGGGCTTTTTAGCAAGAAAAGATTAGAAATTTGTACATACCTTGTGGCGAAGTATACCCATGGGTGATCATGAGAGAGATTAGAGAGAGAGTGAAAGAGAAAGAGAGTTTTTAATGGGGATTTGATTTGTTTGTTTGCAAAACCGATTTGTAAGTAACCCTTGCCAAAACTTCACTCAATTTTTCTCCATTGTGGACTTGATTTTGCTGCTATTTTTACACTTTCCTTTTGGATACTAATATCTTGAAGGGTTGACAATAGAGACTCTCTTGTTTCAACTAAGGCCCTGTTTGATTTACCTTACCCGGTCAGAAGATGCTGACCGGATAAAAGATCGTTTCAAAACTGACCGGGTAAAACGAAAAATATGCATGGGTCGGTGGTGTAGGACCGGGTCAGACGCGTAAGAGTGGAAATCAAACACGCTGACCGGCCAAAATGTCTGATCGGGTCAGTGGGTCAGACATTTTGACCAGGTCAGAAGCAAATCAAACAGCCCCTAAGCTTGCAAGTTTTTGTGGATTAATTTGCGGTTTGCGTTCGAGAAGACATGGTTATCGCGATTAAGTTTTGGATGATACTGTGTGGTTGGTCTTTATGAAAATAAATGTATCATTAGTAAAGATTTGATTTTTTGTCATTTTATATCAGGATGAAAGTTGCGGTTAAAAGGTACATGCATAGAGATATATTTTGCTATTGTTGAAGTAAGACACCTTTGCTCTTATGACTTATTTGACTACCGGCTCAAAGTTGAAGTGTATGTTGTTTATATCTTATAATCGTGATTGCGTGAATGAATATAAACATAATATTTTACTCGTTAAGGATCTCATTGATCATTGATGGATAAAACTACTCAGTTGAAGAGTATAAAAGGCTATTACCATTTAAATTGAACTATATGTAGTAACAAAGATGATTTAGAAAGTAAAGTGAAAATTATTGAGCTAATAAATAAGATAAAAAGATAGGTAGGCGAGTTTGAGATTGTGATGAAGATTAGAGTCATTAAGTGGCTCATGCTTAAAAAATTTTAAACAAAGATTTTTAGCCTTGTAATTTTAAGGGGATATATGTGTTTATGAAAGAGATTTTTTTGCTCTAAATTGTGTTCAAATATTATACACTAAAATACTAAAAACAACATTTTATTCAAAGAAAAGTAAAGTGATTATATTTAAATTGTATTTAATCAATAACACCTTTTTATAGTTATCTTAAAAGCCTAAAGAAATATAAAAATCAAAATGAACAAAATGCTCAAGTATCACAATCGATTTAAAACTTTATAAACTAGTAGCAATTATAACGGTTTAATCATGTATAGTTATGATTTTCGTAATTTTTTTCAAGGAAAAACTTGTGAATGTGGTAGATATTCTCAAAATATAAACAATCAGTACAATAAATACAAATACATAAAGTTCATATACAGCATGTGAATTAAAGCAAATCACACAAACAAAATAATTTTATAATGCATATAAGATATAATGTGTGAATTCTTTCTTACAAAGTTGAAGAAGCAGCCCCTAATATAAAAAGGTAATTATTTAATAACCAAGCGTATGTTAAAAACTGCAAAAACTATACAATACATCTGTATCTTTTGTTTTAAGTGTGATACAGAAGACGGATACATAAACATCTACCCATTATATTATTAAATCATAAATACATTACATACATGTGTTTTATATGGTTCTCATAAGTCTCATCCTACAAAATAGTTCTTAAAAAACACGTCTTTCAAATCTTTCTACTCTAATAAAAGAGTATCTTGAAGTGACACGTGACGGCACCACATTCGTTCTCACCAAAAATTTTCCGCTTCTCTCTCCTATTAAATAATTACCTTACTTATCAATAATATTATTTAACTTTTTTTAGAACAAAAATAGTTTTTTTAATAAATCTTTTTTTTCTACTCTAATAAAAGAGTATCTTGAGGTGACACGTGGCGGCACCACATTCATTCTCACCAAAAATTTTCCGCTTCTCTCTCCTATTAAATAATTACCTTACTTATCAATAATATTATTTAACTTTTTTTAAAACAAAAATAGTTTTTTTTAATAAATTAAAAAAAAACTTCTTATTAATGTTATATCTAAAAATAATTTTTATAAAATAAAATTTTTTTACAAAGCATCAAACTTTTTTAAAATTAGTGTTTTTAAAAAGTTAACTTTTTATAAACAAAAAAATAATTAAAATTGAAATTTATATAAAGAAAATTTTTAAAATTGATATTTTTAATAGGGTTTGTTTTTAAAATATTTATTATTTTTTTGGAAAAAAAATTTTTAAACCCGAAGTTTAAAAAGTTGATATAATTGTTTTATTACATATTTTTCTTACTATACGTAATTTCAATTATATTTCATCTAAAATATCGTTTTATACTTGATAAATTTTTATTATATTTAATATTTTATTTGTTCAACCCGTGTAATACACGGGTTTACTAAAGCTCGTAAATAAATATATGTAGATAAAAATAAGCTTAAAAAACATATAAGGGCAAAAGGAATGCAAGGGTCTATTACCATCTATAATTAGAAGTACAAGGACCTTCCGTAACCTTTAATGCTACACTTTTCACCCAAGTCCAAAACGACCAACCCACTTCACTTTCTCACGTCTCTACCAAATAATTTCAACCCATTATGATCCAACAAACATGACGTCAAATTTAATATTTCGAGATTAATACCAAATGAAACAATCTTTTTTACCTTAACTTTAATAAAAGAATACGTTTGTTAAGATGTAACGTTTAATTAGTTGGAGGATTGAGTAGTTAACCATTACACGATCCGACTTATCATATATGATGAACTACGTAAGTCAATTTCTACGGGCCCCGATTGTTTCTCGTTATTAAAGTGTTGAATGCATCCCTCGTGTCAAGAGGACGTTGTATTTGGTATCTCCTTTACGAGGTCGAAAACCACTTCCATTCTTGGTTATTTGGATGCAGTGTATTTAAACTTATAATTGTGACTTTATTCTTTGATTACACTTATTCTTTATCATCTTACTTTTAATAAACAATTACATATAGGGGTCACGTGTCCTCCTTAGAATGAATCTAACTTGCCTTTTCCCGCACATTATTGTAAGACCCAATTTAACTCTCTCGCAGGTCATCTAACCCTGGTTTAACTCTTCGAGGTCTAACATAAAATACATAACCTCAATAAAACCCTAGATTTAAGTTTTACTCTTTCATAATCATATGTGCGTAATACCATCTCTGCCATCACATCTCTAGTTAAAAGCAACATTAATATGTATGTCACTTAACAATTCTTGATTTGGAGTTCTTTCATTTTAGATTTGTCGTCTATCAGCACTGATATAACTTTATACAATTATAAATTTACGCAATGATTCAATCATTGACCCAGATTGTGTCTATGATTGATTATTATTGCATCTTTTAGTTGAACAAAATAGTGTTCGGGATGGGAAATAAACAAGAAAAATGATTGAAGGCTTAGAGCAATACAAATTGAAATCTAAAATCCTTTCGAAGATGGTGTCTCTGTTCGTTAGAGCTATCCAATTTATATTGCTTCAAAATTAATTTGATATCACACACACTTGAGTATTTGAACATCAGAGGTTTTAAGCAAAACTATATCAAAGTTTCTAAGAAAATTTCAAAGAAAATTATTGAGAAATCAGAATATCACGATTTTATTTTGATAAGAAATTATAACATCATGACATGATGCAAATTCAAAAGAAAAGTGATAAAAGGAAGTTTTCGTGGTTTTTAAAACACACGTCTAATGTATGTTTTGTGTTTTAGTTCATTTGATTCAAAGTTTGTGGTTTTGTTTCAAAAGATAGGAAGTCATTGTTTAAATTGAATTTGATTTGCGTTGCAGTTAGAATCTACTTGAATACGTTCAATTGTTGTTAAGTTGGACACTTTTGTTAAAAATGATCTTTAGACCTGATATATATCAGTGTCATTGAGAAGGTGTACGACAGTCAGTTAAGCATGTGATGACAATTCACGTAATGAACGATGACGAATACACCTAGTTGTTTTAATAAGTACTCTATTTATTTAAATTGAACACTTTAAACAACCTGTATATATTCTTTTCTCCAAATATCTGAAACACACTGTTTTTATATATATCATCACTTGCATAATTCAAACCTAATCAATATCTTTCTTTACAATATGTTATAATCATTCTTATTCTTTATGTTTGAGCACTTTTCCCTTTTAATTTTATGTTAGTTAAACTAATTAAGAGTTATTCACTTGGCTTTCTTTTCTGCAGGTTCATATAGTGACAAGAATAAGCATGAGTTACAATTACACATGTTTATATGAATTACTGATGTAAAAATTAAGATCATATATTTTATTTGATTTATGATTGTATATATTTTTTTTTCAAACTTCAGCTTAAAGTTGTATGAAATGTGTTTTATACGGGTCACTAGAATATGTTATCTAGATATGCATTTTTTATTCAGGCTATTCGAGTCATTTATGCTTATTGTATATAATAAGAATTCTCCAATTATAAGTTTTTTTATGATTTTATATAATATTTTCTACAGCAGATGCAATTAAAATCTTTATTATTATCTAATTTTGTGTAATACATGAGTCTATAACCTAATGGTATAATAGTTTATTACGTGACCAACTTGAACTGACCCAAATATTCTAACATCCTGGTGTTAGATATCCTAGAATCGAAACATAATGACGCCATAAGAGGAAAAAAATTTGGTTTGCCACTAAATCTGACTATCGTGCTACAGCTAACACTACAACTAAAATAGTGTAAATCACACATCTATTTGAGAGAGCTTCATGCTCTCTCTTCTGATTGGCCGCTTAATTATATGACAACAAAAGTGTCATTTTCATCACTTAAAATCTGATTTCCCATTAAAGATCAAAACACATTAATCTAGACTAGAACTTGTTTCTTTTGACAAAGTGTACACTAAGTTCATTCCAACCAAGCTTTAAGTGATGAATATTTTTAGTAAAAGTCTTCATCGACCTAAATTAGAGTTCTTTCGTGCCATGCTATGACTTAGACCATCTTTGTTTCACTTTACAGGATATTTGAGTAGAGAAGGTAACGAATGTTAACCATCTTTTTTTGCGATAACCGTGTTAACTTCATCAAGATCAACCAAAATCATTATTTTTTTGTTGGAATAGCATCATTATATATACGATGTTATTTTCTTTTATGTATATATGTAAATTCACAAGTGTAAAAAAGTTGTGAGAGGTGTAACTTACACTTACACCTTTAAATATTCGTCAGGTGTAAGTAACTTACATTTGTTATATCTTTTTTACACTTATAAATTTAAACATATGCATAAAAGAACATAACGTTATTTCAACAAAAAAAATAATAATTTTGATTGATCTTGATGACGTGAACACGGTTATCGCAATAAAGGAGGATTAACATTCGTTCTGCACCCTATATATATAAAAAAATATATACATATACATATATATGAAAGTACAAGAGGTTGGGCACTGTCTTAACGATGTTATTCGATAATGAAGCCAAATCCGAGCCAGTCTGATCCAAACTGGAGCGAAAAAATTATTTAATACTAATAATTGATTACATTTGATGACATAGTCATCATCACATCCTTCCTCATATTCACTTTCGAGCCTAAACTATTTTTTTAAAGGTCAAATAACTAAATTCTAATTTTTCTTTTTCTATCTCTTATATTATAAAGTCCTTTTTAATTTTATAAAGTATAATTTTTTCTAAAACAACATAACTTTTTTAGGTTATAAAATGTTACCGGTTGCCAAATAGAACTCTTCTTTGCCGTTCTAATTGGCTTAGGGAGGTTGAACTAATAAAAGTTTATATAAAACTTTTATTTACAAAATAATAAAAAGTTGAAGTTTAAACAACGAAATGTTGATAAAAAAAATAATTTTTTTAAAGCAATAATTATTTAAAACGAAAATTTTAAAAATAATAAAAATATTTTATCAACTAAACAAAGTAATTAGTCATACACAATTTCAATCATATTTTATATCAAAACAGTATTTCACAAATCAACTCTTCACTAATAAATATTTAGTATTTTATTATTCAGCCTGTGTAATATACGAGATTATAGTTTAGTACATTAATAATATTGCGATAGCCATTATATAATTTCTGCCCCTCATAATTTTTTTTTATTTCGAGTTCACCAGTGTTTTCAATTATTCTTAAGCAAGTATACTCTTATCGTGTTTCAGTCACCCAAAGTATTCAAAAATGCACAACGATTCAACGGTCGAGTTTGATACAGCTTCACTAGCTAAAGAATTATTTAGTCGATGAATATATATTTGAGACAAAACAATGAGACAAAAATATAAGAAACTTAATGTTTAAAAAGACGAATTATATTCCTTTAGAAAACTAATAATAAGACACCCCACCAAATTACATATCCTTTTGCCACTTGGCACATTCTAGTGTTTTTAGAATTTCACTAATACAACAACTATATGGGTTCACTTGGTCAACTTATATATAAAAAATATAAAAAAAAACTATATATAACAATGATTTCTTATCTTGCTTCATACACCCAAAGTTAAGACATTAAACACACACAAACTCAAAGTATTTATCAATGGAGAAACCAAATCCTAGTGCAACATTTAGTTCCGACGAAGAAGATGAAGACACACTCTCTCTTTCAGGTGTTTACATGTATTGCGACGATAACATTGAATGTTGGGTAGAGAACCGAAGTAAAATGAGTCATGATTTTGAACAAGATTTTGAGTTTTCAAGTGAGATGATGATGACTTCTAACGAGTCATCGAACCCGATAGTATTTTGTGGGAAACTCATTCCAGTTAATTCTCATCAGAACATGAAAATGATGTTTGAAAGAAAGAAGGAGCAAAGCAAAACAGGTGTAATTAAGGCTTCGAAGGCAAAATCAAGGTGGTTCGTGTTCATGTTTGGGTTTGAATCAAGTAGATATAGTAAAGAGATGCGGATAAATGACTTGAGGGAAAGACAGATGTTCTTCAAGAGGAAATGTAGCGTTAGTCGAGAACAACGATTGAGGTCCCGTGGATTTATACGGTTCCTAGGTTGTGGTGGTGGTGGTACTGAAATCGACCATCATGATGCAGACTTCATTAATTAATATAACTGGAAAAGAATCATCAAATTTACATACTATAAGATTAAACCTACAATTACTTCGGTTTCACCATCATCCGAGTTAGCACAGCCTACACCACCATCTGTTTCAAAATCGGTGTTCAAACCATTCAAAAACCAAAACGAAATTTGTTATTGTATTTTGTGTGTGTTTATCTTTGCTTATGAGAGATTTTGTGTATGTATGTTTATTTATTCATTAACAACATTCATCATGGTCTCTTAATTTTCCCACCCAGTCACCCATCTTTAGATCGTCGCATCATATTTTTATGTAAACTAGCTATCTACTGATATATTTTGTTTACTTGATCTATTTTTTATTTTATAACTGTTTTGCTAAACCTGTGAACTCATTAGTTTGTGTTGACACTTTAACATATTTTCTTTGAGGTTCTTAAATGGTGCACACATCTAGGAGCAATCCAGGAGCATATCATCCGTGCATGCATTATGGGTCCTTTCACATCTGGATTTTTTTTACAACTTAACACTTAATTTGGTTGCACTTGTTTTTGCGCATTTTTGCCTTATGAAAACATTTATGAATTATGCTTTCGCAATATTTTTTATAAACTTATTTTAAATTATATTCGGGTTTCATTTAATAAATATTAAGTCGTTTCATAATTATTGTGTCGTTTGGTGTAACTATCGGCTGGAATTATATTATGCGCCTAACAGTAAATCCCGTTCGTGAAAATTGAGGGTGTGACACATAAAACCTTGAATATTGATCTTTTGAAAAAAATTAAAAAAAATTGCAAATAACACTAGATAGCCAAAATCGAACCTTCACAGATCCAAATACTAACCCCTGAATTCATTGGCTAATAATAAATTGTATTTTGCTAAAATAAAGAAATATGTAATCAAAAGTTACCACGTGATAAACACCAGGTGGAACAAGATGCTATTCATCGTCTTACTATTTCAATAAGAACCACTTTAAATAACAAAAGGTACAAATATTAAAATATAATGAATTTTGAGCTAGAAATTAACCATAGTTGAAATATTAGGAAAGTCCGCTATTCAAACTTACCAACTCTTTTTATACATAATCATATCACTTTATATTTGATCAAATAGCAGGTCTTTGTATAAAAAACATGTTTGTAGAGTCTTCATTATTCGATTTAGGCCAATAAAACCATCCAAATCAGTCATTGGTTTAGTATCACAATCGGTTTTGTTTCAAAAGTTTCTATTAAGTTATAAATATTTTAGAAACCGAATTATCGTCAATTTGAGGAGGAAAGTTCTAGTAAATTTGTGGCATGAATTGCAATTTTTTGTATATTTGTTAACTGCTAAAGCTTAATCATAGCACTTTATATTTGATCAAATAGCACATCTTTGTATAAAGACATTTCTATAGAGCCTTCATTATTCAATTTAAGCCAATTAAACCATTCAAATCAATCATTGCTTTAGTATCACAACCGCTTTTGCTTCAAAAGTTTCTATTGAGTTTTAAACATGTTAGAAACTGATTTATCGTCAATTTGAGGAGGAAAGTTCGACTAAATTTGCTACATGAATTGCATTTGTTGTATATTTGTTAACTGCTAAAGCCTTCTATTCTTTATGTGATTGTGCTTCAAAAGTTCCAATATATATGCTTTTAAATATATTACTCTTTCTAGTTTGTATCAAAGCTTCCCTTCATTTTCAAACAAGAATATGATGTTCTTTTAGTTTTAACATTCAAATGTTCAAATCATAACTTTTCTATGAAAAGGATAGAACAACAAGAATGTGATGTTTTGTACTCTAGAAACCATTAATGAGGATTAAATTACAAGAAACTTATGAAGCTTGGAACGAAAATTGCGTAAATCAATGCTAAGGTTATGATAGTAAACACAGATAAGCAAAGTGACACAATAATTGAACACATAAATGATAGATTCTATTTTTTTAAATTTTTTTATATTTATCAGCTTTCAGTATCCTAAAATTATATATGTCATAGAGACCCAATAAACTCATATTCTAATACTAAATTGTTCAACCAGTTTAGTTTTGTTTTGTTTGGTTTCAATTGCACAAGAGTTTAATTTAGGTTTAGAAAGTTAAATTAAAAACTAAGGATTATCAACGATCTCACTTATGGTTTAACCTAAAGACCATTATATTTGAATTAAAGACATCCTAGCTTGTATGGATATGATCAATTAAGTATAAAGCTAACAATTCGTTGCGTGGGTATCATAAGAAATTTAAGTGGGGTGAAAATGTTATTTTTAAAATTATTCAAATTTACAATAACTTAAGATTAAAATTTTGCTCGACTAAAAAGAGAACACAGAAGTGTAATAAACACATAAACAAACAATATGCAATGGGTCGTGTGATTGTTCATAACTTCATTTGTCATCCTCTCTTTGGCCTTTAACCAAGCGGTTTTCTTCATTTATTAATCTCATTTGTAAATGACATAGACTGTACAAACTTCTCAATAATAAGTTAGTGATCAAATGTTTATTTATCACTAATATATATAGTGATGACATTTTCATTTCTTACTAAAATAGACAATGATCATCTTACACAAGTTTTGTGCTCTCTAAAACAATAGACTATCGAAACTTTTTTATAAAAGGTATTATTACAAACACTGATTTTTTTTATGTTACAATAATTCAGAGAGTAATTTATTTTTTGTCATACGTGAAATGCTTAGAGACTATATAGTATTAAAAAGTGGTTTTAACATACTAAGGACAATATGAATACCTTAATTTGATTTTGAATGTATGTTACTTAGCAATGAGAAAAGTGTCTTTGTTTGCTCCTTTTATGTGTTGGCCTCTTCCTCGTTTGACTAATCCTCTTTTGACTTATGTTTTGTTCTTTGGAAATATTCCTTTCTAAAATTTTTGTCCCGTTTATATAAAAATTTCTCATATTCAGATTTTAATTTTATAAAATCTTATGTAAATGTCAAGACTTCTACCTTCATAAACCCCGCTCCACTTAGCAACAAAATATTTGCAACTTATCAATGTCCAATTTTAAGTTCCAATCTACAATGGTGCAAATTTTTATTAGAGTTTACTTTTACTCCCAAATGCCTCAATCGTACTTCAATGGCTTTAACCTTCAACTATGTTCTTTTAATAACAATGAGAGGGGTTTAAAAAAAACATAAAATGTTATCGATTATATTGTTAATTGAATCATTCTTTTAAGTTTTGTGATTCTTTTTTGTTTGGTTACGCTATGTGGTTTTGATATGACACGATTAATCGAAAGATATTAGTTCAAAAAAATTACAATTTTATATGTTTCTTTGAACATTAAAATTTTATATGTTTAATAACATAGTAACATGCTTAGTTGTTTGACCCATCTATTTTATACCCATGCAATTTTTTTGTCGTGGGGTAACTTTTGTAGCCTATATCATTGCTGATTTCTTTCACAAGTGTGGTGTAAGTTTAAATTTTGAAAAGTATAAGGTTATCTGTTATTTAGAAGTAAAAAAATAACGTTTAACAAAACAAATGTAACTTTTCTTTTTTGAAGGAAAAAAAATACAAAAATACCCTTAGCATTTTTAGTAGTATTTTCAATACTTCTAATCCAGACTAATATGATGCGTCTTATATTTTCCCCTTCAGCCTTCTTTTCCTCTCATCCCCCTCTTATAGAAACTTTTTTCGTCTTTCACATACTTTCCGTGACCACATTCCACATGATTTCTTCTCCACAACAGTAGTATGCATCCCTCACTCTTTCACAGTTGTCGTCCCTCGATAATAAAACCTCAGACGCTCTATTAATTAAGTTTTAAACTATGTAAAAAGTAACAAAAGTATATTTTGATGATAAAAAAATGGAGGCACAATTCTTAAAAACCAAGGGCAGAAACAAGTGAAACAACAGAGTGGTCCTCTCCTGCAAGGAGAAATGCCTGTGGCCTTTGTTTTTGTCCCTTCCCCTGTTTCTATCCTCACTACAAAACACAAACCTGAAAATTCTAACACACAGTATACACACACATACGCACCGATAAGCAATAACAGAAATAATCTGTAAATTTAAAGAGACATTCTGATGGTAAGATGCATCCCTTTGTCCATAAGATCAACGGTCCAAATACCGTAAGATACAGATACATGTGGTTAACAGGAGTAATGAATATGCAATGCTTGCAGGATATTATCTCCTTTCTCGTGACTCCATATATAAAAACAAACGCTAACAGCCTCTGATGATTTCACTGGATCGTCTGTGAAAAAAACCCAAATTAATGATTAGGGTTCTGCCGATTCAATCTCCTCGATACACGAGCATTTGCTACAGATTCTCTGTTTCATACCTATAATCTTCTACACCCTACTCGATGATTTCAAGATTGGTTTTTTAACTAATTTTCCCCAATTGGGTTTCTGGTTTGTTTTTGACTTTTGTTGTGATTGAATATTCTAAATAAATCCCCTGCTTTTTAGGGTTTAGGGGTTTTCTACTCTCTTTTTCATAGATATTCATTCAATTCCACTTCTGTTCTAATCAATTTCAACAATTTTTTTGATAATTTGATGAATTTGGGTGTCGATTGAATTCTTGAATTCTCAAAATGTCATCTTGTTTAAGTTCAAGAGCTTGTGGGTTTGATCTTGAGCATATGGTTAATTGGCCATGTGGTAATTCCAGTAGAACAACTTCAAACTCATCATCTCCATCTTCAACCTTGTCGGAATCGAGCAATTCTCCGATCACAAACTCGAATCAAAAGCCGCGAACACCGCGAAAAAGACCCAATCAGACCTACAATGACGCTGCTGCTCTGCTTTCCATGGCTTCTCCCAACATTTTCAAGCTCAAACACCTCACCAAAAGAACCAATAATCTTCCACCCAAATTCACCAAACACCATAACTATCTTATCAATGAGCCACCGGAGTTAATTACCACAGAAGACTCTGGGTTTCTCCTCCGGCACCGAATTATGAACAAGCCCTGTTCTTTAACCGATTTAAAGATCACAAATTCATGTCAAAATGAATCGATTTTTGTTTCATCTGAATTAATCGATGTGTGTTTTGATGATTACGACACAGAGTCGATTCTCAATGAAGAAATCGAACATGGGATTGATAGTATCATGGGTGATTCTAAATCAATTTCAGAAACCCATGAATCAAAAGATAAATTAGCTTCTGATTTCAACACTCGTTATGTGTACCCAATGGGTTTAGGATTTGGGGTGAGAAACATAGTGAGGCCGTTGAAGAACTCCGATGAACGAAATTGGTGTAATATTCCGATGGTGGAATTGGATGTGGTGAATACTTCTCCGGCAGCTACAGCAAAACATAAAAAATCTCCGGTGGGTATGAAGATAAAGAAGAAAAGAATAGAGGAATTGAGGAAGTCGGAATCGGAATTCAGGCGGGGAGAATTCAATTCCGGTGATCGGCAACGGTTGGGTTTGAAGCTGGATTACGACGTCGTTTTGAATGATTGGGGAGATAAAGCGTTGCCGGTGCCGGAAGAATTTTTGCAATCCACATCTCCGGCCGGTGACATCCATGTAAGTAATAATATTTTGATGGTAATTTTTGACTTATACTAATAATAATTATTATTATTATAAGGTAAATATAAAATATTTATCTTATATGGGGCTAACCCATTTGATAAAGGCTTTGCCTATTGAAAAGGAGGTCTTGGGTTCAAACCCAGACATGATGTAATTTGAAGTAATTTACGAGTAAAAGTAGGATAGATTTGCCGTTCAAAAAAAAATATAAAAATATGACGTAGTTTGTAATCAAATTAGTTAGATCGAATTAATTATTAAAGATACTATAATCATGTTTAAAAGATTAAAGAAATTATTTTCAGCAACCAAACCCCACCCTATAAGTCTTACGATATTTTCTTTGATATTTATTGTTAAAGGCAGCTTTTTGAAAATAAAATAAAATAACGTGTTGCAAAATATTGCACAAAAGGAACTATCATGAAGATTGAAGACAATGAACCATGCACATGGAATTGTTTTGAAATAAATTGTTTAAATAGATAATTATTTAGAAATTAAATTGTATAAAAATAATTGTTTGTATATTTGGAACAAACGATGCTCTTTGTCCTTTTCTTGAGAAATTGTCGGTGCTTACAACCAAACCCCTTTGATTGTTTCATTTGTGTGTACTAATTCTAAGCTAGCATCATCAAGGGAACGTTTGGTTAAATAAGTGTATTTTATTTGGGTGTAAAATTGAAAACTTGATATTTAAAAATGAATACTTTGAAAAAAAGAAACAATTGTTTGATTTGATTGCATTAGAATTATTATTTGTTTATCAACCGTGTTTAGGGTTATCTTTCAAACAACTTATCTACTTTTATAGAAACAGTTAAGTTTGTAAACTTTTTTATTTTATTTTTTATAATCGGCTAAATCTTTAAACTTATTTTTTTTTTTCAAACTCGTATAAAAATGTTATTAGCAATGTTATGAAAACCGGACCTGACCGGTCCGACCGGGAACCGGTCTCCAAACGGGTCCGGTTCGGTGCTTAAAACCGTTTTGACGTTGAACCGGTGGTCGGACCGGTTGAACCGTTCTAACCGGCGGTCGAACCGGAAAACGAACCGGTCGAACCGGTGGTCGAACCGGTTTTTTATATAATCTTTTATTTTTGAGTAATTTTTTACATATATTTATAAAAAATAATTATAATTTTATCCGGTTCTTATATCCGCTCGGACCGGTTGAACCGGTCCGACCATCGGACAGGTAAAACGTCCGGTTCACCGTCCGGTCCGGTTCTGAAAACATTGGTTATTATTGGTTATTAGATACTGAATCAATAATCAAACAAAAGTTTAAGAATGAACCACTAAAGGCCGTCTTATATATGTTTGACTTTAAAGAAACTATAAAGAACTAATCAATTATAAACATAGTTCATAATTACATATGATAATATATATAATGTAGCTATATATTAGTTATATATTAATAGAAAAATCATTATTTTCATAATAGATAATAATATGTTTAGGAGCATACTTATACATGAAACTAGACTTAGAACTTGTTTACTAAAAGAGTTTCAACATAACTACCAGGAGTTCATTTTATCTCGCTCGAGAACGTGTGTAAGTAATTGATTTCTTACATGTCATACGGGATGGACTCGTTTATATTTTTTACTATAATAAAAATAACATCTCAATTGGACACTTGGTACAATTTTAAAGCATCAACATTTTTATTTTCCCACTCAAACTACTTTCATCATTTTTATGATAAATAGTAATTAAGATAGTAATTTATTTATGTTTTTATGACTGCTGTTTTAATTTTTGTTTATTTAAAAATCTATGTTTTCTGATTTATTTCTCATTTGTAAATATATCATATATATAAAACCTTTTAAAATTGTTTTATAGATAGTAAGTCATTTCATAAAAAAAATTATATACAAATTTATATTTATATTTATATTTTTTATTATTTAACTCGTGATAAAAGGTTTAATAAATAAGCTAGTATTTAATAAATACAGTTGTATGAAATTCCATTGATAGTGTTGGATGTATTGGCAGGCAATAGCGGCTAACATTGATTTATTCTCCGAAGACGGTGGTGGTTGGGACGAATCTACTGCAACGCACCCTACGGACAAAGTTCATCTTAACAAGATCCGGCCGGTCAAAAACGTCTGTTCTGATAAACGGCCCAGATGCAAGGTTTCAGTTTCTTCAAAAATTTCACCTAACAACTCATTTGACAATCATATATTTCTTAATTTAATTATTTTTATATAATAAATTGGATATAACAACGATCTTTTGTTATTATGGTGACAAAGGTTTAATTATAAATAATTAAATAATAAAATCTAAGTAAATTATGATGTCAATATTACATTATATTGAATTAATTCATTGGTCTATTTTGTTGGTATTAGTCGAGTATTAACAACTAAATTTGTCTTAACATTGTAGTTTTGCATTTTGCAGGGGCGATTTGTGAAAAAGCCAAATTCTTCTGTTTGAGACCAGGTAACACATTAACCAAGCGATCTTATGCTGTTATTCAATTAAGTCCTTTTAGTTTTATTTTCTACATTGCAAGCCCTTAAGTTTCTTTCTTTTTGCACACCAATAGTGTAACGACAAGATGTACATATGTAAGTAGAGGAAATAAAGATTTAGAAAAGCTTTACAAGTTCTTCTAGTTTTATAATTGGACTAGCTTGAATACTTTTAGATCCAAAATAAAACCTTTCTTTTAATTTGTGTCACAACAATTTGAGACCTAGGTCCAAATCTAAAAATTTAATACACCAGCCCACCCCTGTTTATTTTAAACGGACCATTTTAGGGGGCTGGGGGCACTGTCGTCGCATCCTCACGGCTAGGGATGGCAAAAAAGCCCGAGTCCGATGGGTATACCCGAAACCTGTAACATACGAGACAGGTATACTCGAATCCCGATGAGTATTGGGCCGGGCATAAGATTAGTTTTATATTTTTTTGCGGGTATGGGATTGGGTGATACCCAGCCTGATTACCCGAAACCACATACCCCGTTTACCCGAACATAGACCCGATGTTATTTATTTTTTTGATATGAAAACAAAATGTATTGATTTTTTTGGATTAGTAAATATGTATTTTGAATATGAAATTTTATGATATGAAATATCCGATGCATATTGATCAACACCCACGAGAATATCTGTCATCCGAGACTAATGGGTATACTCGATACCCGTGGGTATGCTCGATACCCGATGGGTAATTACCTGACCAATACCCGACGAGTAATGGCCCGAGTATGGGACAAGATTTTAGAACCGGGTATGGGCCTGGGATTACCAATACCCGGCCCGCACCCGGCCCATTGCCATCCCTACTCACGGCGGGGACCGGGGCCACGCGATAACACCGCCGTCGGTCCCCCACGTCGTGAAATTCCAACGCCGGGATACGCACCCACGCCGTGCCGCACTACCACAAAACCCAGTTTTTGACCATTTAGAACGAGTCATTTTGACCGTTTGAGATGCCACCTCCACCCCACCCCACCCCACCCCACCCCACCCCACCCCAGCGGGCATGATTTGAAAAAAAAATTACACCACAAAAACTAAACTCAAACTCATAAATATTACACCATTCTTAAATACTTCTCGTATTCTTTTATACAAATTCTCAATTAACTTCCAAAGATGGATCCCACCAAAAAATCCTGAAAATCCCAAGGCTAAATTGGCCTTATTCGACTTACAACGAGACACGTTGCTTCGCGAAACGTTAGATTGGGACATGAGATTTTTCTTAAACCACATGACGATATCCCCGAGCCGATGTTGAAGAACGTTCTTGAACGGAAACGTCAAATTGCCCGGATTAATGGTTGGGAGTTTAATTTGTAGATTTTTAGTTTTAGGGACATTTACATATTTCTCTTTTCTAAAGTTATTAATTACATATTTACCCAAATCAAAAAATCAATTACATATTTTTCATTCCTAAAACATACGTATTACATATTTACCCATTTTATTGAAATTATTTATTGAATGATAATACTAATCGTATTTACACTAAATTATTTTTACACATTTCACTTCCAACGACTATCAATTACATAGTTTCTCAAATTTGAGTCTTTTATGTAAATAAAAACAATAAAATTTCATCTCGTTTAAAACTTTATTTCAAAATAACAAAAACCGATAATCAAAGGTAAAATAGTTATTTAATATATAAAGTTTAGTTAAATAGATAAATATGTAATATATGTGTTTTAGGAAGATGAAATATGTAATTAATTTTTTAAATTGAGAAAATATGTAATTTATGGCGTTAAGAATGAGAAATATGTAAAAATCTCTTAGTTTTAATATTGTCATATTATTAAATTTTATGTTTTTTATTTAATGTATTTTTATATTTATAATTTGTAATTTATTTTTATTAATAAAGTAATTTTTTTTAATTAAAAAAAATGATGTGTTGTGATGTGACATGACATATTTTGATTGATGGATGTATGGGGTGTAATGTGGTGGGGGTTGATTGAGCACCCCCACCACCCTTAGTCATTTTTAATGCGATAAATATACTTGCGTTTGGCGGACGTCTCACATTAGCAATTTAAATTACGATGAATAATATGGAACATTAAACTAAATATGAGGTTATTCTTTCACATTATCTTTATTTGTTTGTTTTTTTTATAAAGATAATTAGTTTAAAAGTCTATGTTGAAGAGACATCATGTATGGTGTGAAGTCAAGTGTAGGAGGTGGTTGCTTTTAACCAGAGCTACACATGTGATGTATTTGTTTATATAATAAAATAATGTTGATTGTAAATGAGTATGAATATCGTCGAACTCCATATTGATGGTTGTCTTCGTTGCGTATAAGATGAGGAAGATCTAGTCATAAAGTCATTGGTAGTACAACGTATAGAGGGTTGTCTTTGTTGCGTAAAGTTTTTTCAAGTTACGAATGCGAATAAGTTTTGGTTTTCTCCACACCCCTATGGTATATATGATTTCCTCAACTTCTTGGAAGTGAACTCAAAATCAAATCCTGAATTTGCATTCTGAAAATTGAATTGAGTACATATTCAAACAAGAGAAATTACACAGAGTTTGATTTCGATTCTGTAAAGCTGGAAAGCCGGAAAGCCGAACGAAATTCAAATTTGAAACTAAGTTTTCATTCAAATGAACAAAAAAAATGAAATTATTTAAAAATGAACTATTTAAACTGAAGACACACAATTACGGCAATTTCATTTTGTTATTAGTCATGCTGAACTTGTGTTGCTTGTGTGTGTTTAGTGTAGCTTAAATATTGTTCGGAATACAAATGTTGAACGTAGGATATTCTAATTAGCGCAAGCTTAAGGTTGCACTCAGTTTTTTGTTATCTTGAGCTTGGTACAATACATCTCATAAACAATTTTGTGAAGTTAACACATGTTATCTTCAATGGCAGAACCAGAAATTGTTTTTTGAGTGGTCACTATATTTTTATGATTAGATTTGTAATGAAACAACATAAAAGTTTTTGGGTCGTTCAATCGATTTGAATTGGGTCAGGTTGGGTAGTATAGAGAAAACATACATTTTTTGGCAGCTCTACTAATTAAAGGCTTGCTTATGAGACATGTTGGGATGTTATGCATTTAGCCTCGAGCTCTTCTCTGACAATGTACGTATATATCAAAGATAACCATTAATATTACATAAATCAATTTGAAGCAACTAATCAACTTGAATGAGTACTTTACTTGAAGATGGCTTAATCAAGTTAATGTGAAATCAAAACCGCAATGAAATTAAACGATAACCAACTAAGACTGTGATGGAGAAACCACAATAGAAACATCAAACTTGTTCTTGGAGTTGGAGATCTAGACAATGACTAATAAACACAAAACTTAGGGTTTGAATAAAATCTAGATACCAAAATCACTAAAACAAATTAACTAAGAAGAATGAAAACATCATATTTGTAGAATCAAAATTTAAGGTTTGAATATTCTAATTAAGGCTTGAACACAATCTAGAACTAGATTTCTAAATAACAAAATCACCAAACAAATTAACTAACAATTAAGTGAAATAGCAACAAGGAAAACACCAAAATCACTAAAATAAATTCGAGCGTTTTAATCTTCATTTACAGACAAACAAATAAAGAAAAAATTTTAAAAATCAACTTTGAATCTTGAAAGCTAATATTTGAATGAATTAGGGCTTGGAAGTCAAATGAAGCTTGCAAGCTGTCGCTACCGAAGTAATAGTCAGCCGTCGCCTCGCAGAGTTGATGGCAGTTGAGGATATGGGCGGACAGTACGGTGGTCGCGTGGGGTGGGGGGTGGGGGGGGTGGGGAGGCTCTTTGAACAGATTGTATTGTAATGAGCAATGTGGAGAATTTAGGATTAAGGTTTTGTGTATATCAAAATTAAAGGTAAAAACCTTGCGGATTTGGGATTAGGGTTTAATGTATAACTTAAACCTTTTTGGTCGAATCCGTGAGCTCTTCCCCATTTCTGCACGCGTAAACCAGTGAGCCAAAACCATATTTAAGTCATTATATGAATCTAAAAATACTAATGAGTTCACCTCTTGAAAAACTATGAGTTCACTTAAAATTTTGGCATTATACGATACACTACCGGCTCAAAAATCCATGGGGTCACTTGACCCCGTTGTCTTGGATGTAGTTCCGCCCCTGGTTATTTTCTATGGCATTAATGATAAGCATGGACCTATTCGATAGAAAAGTACGATCATTAATTCGCTTCAAAGCGTTAGACGATCAAATTATATGTATCGAGGTGTTGGGGTGGATAGAAATGAGCAATTAATAGGCTCACATTTTATGTTATGGTCTGTTTTAGTAACATGTTATATAATATTAGAAATGTGTTAAAAGATGGTGATTTTTGGTAGTGAAATTTACATTGGTATAAAATGTTTAAAAGCTTGGTTAACAACATATATAGCATACTACTATAAATATTGTCTCTAGGTCTGCAAACAATATCGAATAAATATCGTGAATATGTTGCTCCGGTAATGTGTAAAGAGATAGGGTTCTAATCCCACATTGAATATTAATGCAAATTTAGGAGTAAGGTGTAGAGAATTATGTGTGAGTGTTTGTGAATTACTAGTTCTAATTTTTTAATACAAGATCTATATGTTACATACTTTGTCTTCTTGTCATACTTAGTGGTTCAGGTCTCCGTTGATTTAAGATCTACCCAACAAATTGAAGCCACAAATGGTTATTTGGTGAAGAGTGAAGACCCTATCAAGATGTGATAATATCCTTCAAAACAGAAATTTTCGATATGATTTTGTATAACATTCCTTAAACTTAGACCAATAATCATGTCACGCATCATGAAAGCGCAATACGAAATACAAGAAGTTGATTAAGGCAAATTATGTACGAACATGAGGCCGTGGTAATTTCATAATTAAGTTATAAGTTGATGCGTTCTATAATTGAAAGGGAGAAAAAGGAAAAGTAATGATTGCTTACTTATTTTTAAATTCATACTTTTATAACGCAAATAATTTTTATACACCTTGTATTATTTTTGAAAATTATATCATAAAACCAACTGTTTTTTCAATTTAAGTATAGCATTGGTGTGTGTATATATGTATATCAATAGAAACGATTTTTTTATATACGTAAATGTAGCGTGCATAATTTTATATATAATTGTGCGTAGTTATATATATATGATTTTTTGCTATATACAAACTGGTGCAAAACTACATACACAAATAAATGCACGTTAGATATGTTGGTTGGGTATTATAAATATATCATGTGTAATACACGGAACAAAATTATTTTTTTAACAAAACTTGCCTCTATATGTTGATTATTCATGTCAAGTGAAAAATTTACCCGCAACCAAAAATTTATTCCTCCCTCCTACCATAACATAGAGAAATTATTGTCGAAAATCAAACGTTTATTATCACCATCAACAATATCATCATCCTCAAATTGTCTAAAAGTTTAATTTTGATTTCCATAAAGAATATTATCTAAAGAAGATTAGGGTTTTCATGGGTACATTCGAAAGATGGAGAAGAGCCTTTGGAGCTATCAAGGACTCTACCACCGTTGGCCTTGCAAAAGTCACCAGCGATTTCAAGGTCTTTCAATTATTCAATGTCAACAATTAATCATTTTTCATAAACATCATTTCCATTATCTAAATAAATTAAATTTTATCTTCTAATCTGATTTTTAATTTAAGAAAATTGATATCGCCATTGTCAAAGCTACCAATCATGAAGATTGTCCTCCTAAAGACCTCCATGTTAAAAGTAAGTTTTTCTTTTCCAGTTTTATAATTTTCTTTTTGTTGGAAAACCTTTAACACTACAAAACATACGAGTATCACCCATACGCGTTTTTGTTAGAAATTTTTCTCTAAAAACTGCTACCAACAAAAAAAAAAAAAAAAGAAAACGCTCCAATGATCACCATTGGAAATTAGAGATTACCCACAAAAAATTTAGCTACAAAATTACTGACTGATTCTAGTTTTTAATTATAATATTTATATAGCGACGATAATTATCGACGAGTTGCTTTAGTCAGTAAGTTTCCGTCAATGATACATATTTGTCTATCTAGTAGTATAAATTACATTTTGTTGCATTTTAGGGATCATCGTTGCCACATCTTTTGCTGCACCAAGGGCAGATGTCGGATACTGCATTCATACACTTTGTAGGAGATTAATGAAGACAAAGAACTGGATTGTAAATACTTCATTTCTTTCACGTATCAATCTCAATAATCTCAAATTGTATCGTTTGATTGTTAATTATTTGCTCGTTGTTCTTTTATTCATAGGTTGCGGTAAAGACATTGATAGTTTTTCATAGAATTTTACGTGAGGGGGATTCTAGTTTTAGAGAAGAATTACTGACATATTCTCGTCGCCAACATATTTTCCAAATTCCAGAATTCAGAGATGAATCAAGTCAGCTTGGTAAACAAACTGGCTTGATTATCTCGTTTTGATCATTTTTAAAATATTTTGTTCTAACATACTTTAATTCTTAAAAACAGCTTGGGATTGTTCTTCATGGATTCGAACGTATGCCTTGTTTCTTGAAGAACGATTAGAGTGTTATCGAGTTTTGGGATTCGACGTTGAGATGGAACGATTAACAACATCTCCAGGAATAGACAGGGTTTGTTCCTGATTTTTTATTAAAGTTGATTACTTTCAATTTTAAAAACATTGTTAACTACGTAAACCATTATTCATAATGATCCTTTACGGCCTAATACGGCCTAACAAATGGGAATATAATGACATATTGACACGTATTGTTTGCATACAATTTCTTCAAGATAGATAATCACACGTAGTATAGTTATAGTGAATTTTAGTTGAAAGAAAACTGTTTCATATATGCTGATTTTTTACATCTCTAGTTAAAACTTGAAAGTTAAATGAAGTTAAACACTAAAATATTCAAATATAAGAACATTGTTTGAAGTTTGACATTATAGCTTAATTTTAAAGCTTCTAAATCGCAGGCGTATAGTAAAACTCGGGTTATGAACATTGACGAGCTACTCGATCAGCTACCTGCTATGCAACAACTTCTCCATCATCTCATCGGTTGCCAGGTAAGCAATCGATAAACATTAGAAGTCACCACGTAGTTATGCCCTCTACATGCAACAAAAACCGAATCATTTTTTCAACGGTAGAACTCCAATTTTGTAGCCTGAAGGAGCCGCGCCTTGCCATAATGGTCTTATACAACACGCGTTGGCTCTTGTACTCAAAGAAAGCGTCAAGATCTACAACGCGATTAATGATGGCATGAGTAGACTCGTTGAATTGGTATCATGTTTTCTTCTTGATTATCTGATAATGTTTCATTTTCTACAATCTAACAATCCTTAGCTTCTAGTTCTTTGATCTTCCAAAAGATGATGCTGTTAATGCTTTAAACATCTACAAGAAAGCTGGAAAACAGGTTTCTTATTGTTCTTTCCCTACATATTCTCCTACATTGATCTTTCTCATAACAATATTATGGACAAAGTAGGCTGAAAAACTTGGGGATTTCTACAATTTGGTAAAACATCTACCACTTGCTTTAAACATCCAGTTTCCGACATTGATTCAGGTACTCAAGTTTGATCTTTCTGTTATCAAACACCTTTAACCCGCGAAAGATGTATACACTAAAGTGTTATATTTGAACATTTTAATTCAGCATCCACCATCATTTCTTGCAACAATGAAGGAATATGTAAAAGGAGCTTCCTTGAATGATTTGGTTTCAAATAAGAACCATGTGAGCTCCATAGGTTATTTTCAATTCGATTTAGATAATCAAGAACATGAGAATGAAATCTTATTGTTTTTGTTCATCTTATTGGAAACCGAAGGAGCATCAAGATATTACAGAAGATCAACAACCACCTCTAGAAATCAAAGAAGTTGAAATCAAAGAGGTTGAAAACAAAGAGGTAGTGCAAGATCAGGAACACAAATCTATGCCTCTACAAAAGGTAGAAGAAGTTTTACCACTCATATCCATTGATGACGACGAGTGTCATGTGAGTACAAAACGCTTTAGGATTGAAGTTCATAGTCGTATCCACATTTTTGCTAAGACTTTTTCCAATCTTTTTATAGGATTCGAATGAAACAAGTACAAAATTTGTAGAACTAAATGTTACCAATGCACCAAGATCACCTCCTCTTACAGGTGCTATATAGTTTCTAGATAATTATACAATGTTAACGTATCATGTCACGTCAGCTTTTAAATATCATCGGTCTATATTTTTGAATACATAATGGTTGCAACAACAGGAACAACATGTTTAGGATGGAATGAGAATGAAAAAACATCAAGTTGGGAGCTTGCAGTTGTTACCTTACCAAGTAATAATGCCACCCACATACCACAAGAAAAACCGGTTAGTTTTAATTTAACTTTTGAAATATTTATTGTGGCTACATCATTATTATGAACAAGCGGGGGCGAAACTAATGGAGGGTCAAAACAGACTGTTCAGCGTTCGTCGTTAGAATTTGTTGGTTTTTTATACATAATAGTTTGATCTTTTTAAGTATGTACATGACATGCACAACTAATTTGTAGTCGATAGAATAAATATTCTTATTTTATCAACCTAAACAAGATATATGTTCTTTTTCATTATAGGGTGGTGGACTCGATCAGATGTTACTATATAGTTTGTATGAAGATGACACAACGAAGACACAAAATCAAAACGAGTTTGGTATGAAACATATATCTCACCACCACCACCCACCGTCGCGATATAACTATTTTATGTTGCCTGGTAAGGTGGCTCCACCGCGGACCACCATGCACACAGTCATGATGCAGCAAAAAACAGAACAACAACCATATCAACAATGGTATCAACACCAACAAAACAGGCTCAAAGCATATAATCATCAAAGATCGTCGAATCAGTATTTACGACAAATGTCAAATCCATAACCCAACCTGTTTCGAGATGGTATCAAGTATCTCGAGAAAAATCATGAAGTAATGTAGAATCAATGTGATCATTTTCCATAAAGGGTGTAATTATATGTATACGAGTAATGATTATTTCTTATCGATCTAACTAATCTACACATAAGCAAGATGTTGCATTAGATCTCATTCTTTGACCCGTTTTTGTGATTCTTGCAGGATCCATACCCGAACATTTGCACACCCCTTCCTCATTTGACCCCTTCCTAATCCATTTTTCAAAACATCACCACCACCTTAACACACCAACATCTGTAGTAGCCTACCACAGCCGCCACAAAGAAGCCCCATTTTCATCGAAGACGTGTTCTCATCGCATAAAAGCCCCTTCTTCATCACTCAAAGTAAAACTTAAATTTTCATTTCCTCAACTTTGCAATATTATGATGTGTTTTTGATTCCAATTGAACATGGTTATGGCCTCCTTTGTAGTGGTGTTTATGTTGTTTAAATTTTCACTAAAAAAGATTTCCACACCCTCAAGTTATAGGGAAGGCAAACCTAGTAATGCCATTTGACTACTCAGTGCATGAACATAATATACCATGTGACTATATGATATGTTTAGAAACATGCCAAATTTGGGTTATTTGTAAATGGATCTGTGTTTATTTATTGTTATAGATCAGTTGTCAGTCATGTCGTTAAATGATTTCATATTGTTTTTAGGTTGTAGATGTTATAGTTACTACATAACAATGGACCGTGTTGTGATCAACCAACACTGTCATTCATATGCGACCATTTGCTTTTCTCATTCATTACTTTAGTTATCGTGATTTCTTCTTGAGTTGACAACTAGTTGTCATTGTAACCATCTCACACATATTCATTAAAATGAAAGTTTCCTAGTTCATTTGCACGTGGCTCGTGGCTTAGATGCAATTATAGAATTGCATCAGGTGCATTATACCCTAATTTTGAAGTATTAGTTATAATTTGAGTCTTAATTACATTAAAAATCATTATTTTTCTCATTTTTTAATTAGATAATAATTTTAATTTCTTTATTATTATTTTTTCTCTATTTTTTTTAATTAAATAATACTTTTCGTACCTTATCATTATTTTTTTTTCTCTTTCACTCACAAACACTTTAAAAATATTAAAAAATTTATAAGTGTTAAACATTAAATTATTAAATTTATAATAAATAATAACATTTTTTTTTCACACTCAAAATCACTTCATATAATATAAAAATTATACTTAGGATGCGTTTGGTTCGTGAAATTTATTGGAATTGGAATTTGAATTGTAATTAGAAGGAATTGCAATTGGAATTCAATATTTTCCAAAGAAATTGGAATTCAATGAAATTGGAATTTATAAATAGAATTCAAATTTCAAATACATTATTAGTGACAAAACACTTATAAAGGAATTGAAATTTATCACACATTGCAAACCACCACCACCTCCATGATTACTGATCTCCACCGCTACATACCATCGGCCGCCACCGCCGTCACCACCAACAATTGACCGCGACCACCAACCGTGCCCAACGACCACGTCCGTTGCTAAAAATCGATCATACCCGACCGTCGCCGCCAACCGATCAAGCACACTGTCGAAAACCGACGGTCGCTATCGAGCACGTCTAAAACCGACGCGGTTCGGCGATGATAGTCGGTGGTCAACTCCGAGCGCGGTCGGTGGAGACGACCGTTTATAGGCGCAGATGCGGTTAAAAGTGACCGTTGATAGTCGACAACGATGACAGCACGATCGGTTATTGGCGGGTTTGGGTTATTGACGACTGTTGGTGGTTAGATAGCGGCAGTCGGGCGACAGTAGTTAGGGAGGCGGCGGTCGGTGGCCAGGTAGCGGCAGTCGGGGGGCGGCGGCGGCAAGGGAGGCAGCGGTAGGGGTCGGTGGGCCAGCGGCCAGGGTCGGCAGGGGTCGGCGGCGGCGGCGGTCGGGGTTGGCGGTTGTTGGTAGCATTGGTTGATGGTGGGTGGGGGTGGTGGGTGGCGGTCGGTGGCGGAGGCGAGGGTCGGTGGAATTTGAAATCTTTCAAAATTTGAAAGGATTTTGAAATCCTTCATTTAAAGGAATTTGAGGGAATCAATTCCAATTCCAATTCCTTTCGTAACCAAACACGTTAAAAATGGAATTCGAATTCCAATTCCAACAAATTCCTACCAAACAAACACAATGACCAATGGAATTTAAATTCCAATTCTATTAAATTAAATCGAATTCCTGCATACCAAACGATCACTTATGTTTTTAATCAACGCTAAGGGGCAGTTTGATATATCTTACCTGGTCAGAAGGTGGTGACCGGGTAAGAGTTTGTTCCAAAATTGACCGGGTAAGTGAAAAAATAGGCATGGGTCAGTAGTGTCGGACCGGATCAGACGTGAAAGAGTGTAAATCAAACACGCTGACCGGCCAAAATATCTGAACGAGTCAGTGGATCAGACATTTTGATCCAGTTAGAAGTAAATCAAACAACCCTAAATTCATATTCTGCTATAGATACACCTCTTTTTTACATCTATCAAATATCCTTTTGCTTTTTCAAGAAAACGAAATTTCATTTCAAACGCAGAGTAGAATTTATGAAACCCATGGCTCGTTTCCTCACTCAAACCCTAATTCGAACAACAAAATCATCATCATTGAATCCTCTGCAAACGTTCAAATTAGGGATACCTCAGTCGAATCGCTTCTCTACCCGATCGGGAAAAGCGTAATTGATCGAAGTGGAGGTTGAATCGGAAGGAGAAGTCGAGGTTTTAGGGTTAAGAAAGCTTGAAGACGTCATCCACAACATCATCGTGAGGCAATCGGCTCCTGATTGGCTTCCCTTTGTCCCCGGTTGTTCATATTGGGTCCCTCCTCATCGTCACTGACCTGAATCTGAAGGCATGTTTGAGGTTTTGAATATTTTTACCAATCCTTTGACGGAAGATGAAGCTATGTCGTTTACCTCGTCCCGTGGTTGGCCTTCGTCTGCTTATTTCGTTGATGGTAATGCTGTTCTTTTGGTTTATGTTTTGGGGGTTGTTGTTATGTTTTTACTCGTTTTAGTATATATGGATTGGTGATTTGATAGTTTAGAGCTGTGTGGATTTGCTAGTTATGAAGATTAGAATTAAGAAAAGGTTAATGAAGTTTCAAGATTAGAATCGCTTTAATGAGATTAAAATGAAAGTCGAATGGTTTGATTGTTTGCTACTTTTGGGGATGCATTGCGTCATTTCACCTGAGATATTGGCTTTTAGTTTTCATTATCTTTTTGGGGGAATGGACTAACATGTTGGTACCTGCAAAAAACTTTGATTTTTTAGAATATTTTGTATAGATATCTTTCAAATTGAATGGAGTCAAGTACTTGAGTCTTTTGATGTATAGATGACATATTGTCTGCTTGACTAGGATGTACGTTAAAATGTTAAATTCTCCGTAATTTTTGAGTTGTATCTAAAGGCTATAATGGCATGAGTTTTCCTACCGCACATCTTCTTTATTAGTAGTTGTATTTGCTTGATTACAGTTCAGTTGATCTTATCCTATCAGAATGTGGTTTAGGGGCTTGATGAACGCATGATATATTTTAAACTCGGATTTTATAATTCTATGAAAGTTGGCTTGGTTGTTGATGATCATCTGATGTGGTTGTTTTGGTTCAGTTAATCTCTATTTTTTCTCTGTTTAGAAAGAAAGTAAGCATTGGCATATTGCCTATGATCTCTTTCTAGGTTTTAAGGTATGTTTTAGTACCATGTTCTACTGTAATCTTAGATTTGTGTTAGAAAGAGAAGCATGGTCAAAAGCATCTTGTGTTATATTTTACGCGTCATATTAATAAGAGCTTTCTAGCATATTTACTTCACTGGATCGTTTTAACTTCTTTTATCTGTAGCTACCATATGATGTTTGCTCTGTTGTCGTTGTAGTTTTTACTCATCGCTGTATGTTAGCAGTAGGTTACCACTTTCATTTTAGTACTCTTGTATGGTTGTTTACCTTGATTGCTCTTAGCTATATTTTATATGTTGTTTGGATTACTGCATTATTACTATACTTTATTATATTCTACACAAAAACAAAAAGAAGAAAATAAAAGAAGGTTTTGAAGCGGGTAGCAATCTCTCTACCCTCTAGGATAGAGGTAAGGTTTGTCAGTGTCACACCCTCCGGCATCCCCTGGCTCTATCAGTAGCTATGCTATGAGTACTATTAAAATGAGTATGTATGTTTGTTTGTTTATATGCTAATTGTTAAACTCTCCCCTGATATTTTTCATGTTTTATTTGTCAATATAACTTAAAGTTGTAAGTGCAGGTGTTTCTCAAGTGCATCCTGTGGAGGGGGAAGTTGATAAGAATCAGGATGAAGAAGGATGAACTCCCATCTAGCACATATTCTGAGTAAGTGAACCATCCCTCATTAACTTTGTAATATCTTACATCATTGTTTTTATTAAAGTTTTTTTGTTGGAATATACAGATGGGTTCGTATTGTACATAGTTATAGAAGGTAGATGTCATGAGCTGAAGAAAGCATATGTACGGTTGGAGGTTTCGTGGCAGTTATCATGTAGGTAGGTTTATATACTAAGCTCACTTTCGTACCCCGTTTAACAACTTAATCCTGTTTAGATCTTTTCAAAACCATTTGATAAGTTTACTCTTACACCTGATATAATGAGAAACCGTCGTAATGCTTGCGTTAAAGTGATGTCAAACTTGTCTTATGCTTGTTTACGATCGGAAATCAAGATGGAATAGCTTCATTAAGGTCTTATATAATGATACTAAATTCTCTCTAGTCTGTATGTTAATTTCGCACTTAATAATTTAATTTTCTTCAGAATGAGATTCTTTAATCTAGAATATGAAGTTATGTTTTATTGTGTCTGAAACCTATAGTTAAACAGAACACCTGTGCTAAGCTTTTTAGAAATCATTAGGGAAAAAGCCAGTGGTAGAATTTGTTTACTAGATTTAGTTTTAATAAACCGTAGGGGTGTTGGCAGTTCGGTTTAAACTGGGTAACTGGCTAAATGATCATTGGTTTGGTTCTTGTGACAGTTTTTTACCCTTCTATTTTTTATGCAAACTGGATTGAACGGTTGGGTTTGCGGATGGTTTAAAACGTCTTGTGGTCAATCTGACTGGACTGGTAATATAATAAAAGTAATAATTTGGTACAATGTTAGTTACAATAGTTTTTCTCTTGTGCAAGTTTAGCTTCTTGTTGCTTTCTGGAACATGTTTAACTAATTTGCTAAATGTTATAACCGTTTCCAATCATTGGCTTGTTTCAGCAGATCAACAAACCTAAATTAACTAAACGGCTATGAGCTATGGCAGCACAATCTTCCTAATCTTTCCCCAAGATTGCTTGACATAATGACATAGAGAAGCCTCTAATATAATGATAGAATAGGGCTTAGCATGGGTCGACACGGTTTGCTACGGGCTATAACCAAATCTGTAAAATGGTCTATAAATTTTTGTAACTAGTAGTTTTTTGTTATATGCAGTTTGGTTCTCTTGGTTATAGGAAAATATTCTTCAGTTTTGATGGCTTTGGACATGGGCAACTTTAACCTAATTTCAATTAATAAATCGATCATGTCAAATAAATTATTAGCAATCATTTTAATTTAAATAAGCACATAGGAGTTGGTAAAACCTTTTCAACAGACAGCCATGCAAACTAGCATTTAAGTGTTTCTTAAGCATTTATTTAATTTCACAAACACAAATCTTTTGTGTCGACTTATCAGTATAAGATAAACTTCACGCAAACTAGCAAAATGTTAGAGAGAAGTGAAAACACTTACATGCAAAGTAATTGATTTTTCAATCAATCCATTTGTCAACCATGTTCAATCTTAAAGGAATGCGATTATTAACAAGCCACCGAGCTAATATATGTACTTTTCTTGGGACAAAATGGTTCCATCTAGTTGGCCGAAAACTACCCCCTCTACTAATCAAAGGAGTTCATTGAATTGAACCTCTTCGATATCACCTCTTAACTTGTTACGCCAAACCCACGTCCATCCATAAAGACTCTATCTATCACTTAGGTGGTGTTTGTTTTTGAAGAGATAAAATGTCTGCAGTCTGCGGACCAGATCTACAAACATCTGTAACAGAAGAGATGGACAAAACCTCTGCAGTCTGCAGGAAGAATACTGTTTGTTTTTTAACGTCTGCAGATTATTAAAATAAACTAATGGTGGTGTACGGATGGTGGTGATGGGGGTGGACGGCGGCGTTGGATGGTGGCGGACGGTGGCTGGTGGCGGAGGTGGACGGTGTTTAAGAAGAGGTCTGCAGACCTTAGAAGTGGCTGGACCAAGTCTGCACCAAAAAGATGTCGCGCAGACGATTTTTAATGAAATGTCTTCGAAAGAACAAACAGTCTGCAAATGACAATGTCTGCTCGTGGTCTGCGCGGCGTAGACAAAAGAGCCTGCGCATATATTTTTCAGAAAAACAAACACCCCCTTACTAAACAACATTTATCATTCGTTAGACTATACACATTTTCATTGTTTTTCGTGTAAAAAAGAGGAATAACTTCACCATTGATCACTTCTATGCTTAAACTGTATTAGGTTATGCTTGTCTATTTATCAGTCACTTTTAAGTTCTACATGTTGGTACATAAAAAATCGAATTTACTATAGCACTATTTTTATGGGTTGTTCGATGATTTGGTAGTTAAAGATGTAGACGATTGTCAACAACAACGTTCTCTAATAATTTGTACTTTTAATAAAATTAAAAACAAAAAAAAGAATAGAAAGAAGATATTGTCAAATAGAAACGAATAAAGATTGAACTATTACACCTTAAAACCATGTCATGGACGAAATAAATATTAAAAAAGGGAAATAGCTTTTAAAAGGTGGTCATGTAATTCAAAAATTAAAATTTGATAATGATGAAGATCCATCACAAGATTTGAAAACGCACTTGGAAACAAATATGTCCAAAAAGGTGTGCTCTTAAAGTAATCCTATTTCATTTATTTTCTTAAAAACTTTTAGACTTTCAGTTATAATCTTCTGTTTTCTTTTCTTCTTTTTTACTTTATTATAAATTTTTGATATAATGTTTGACTGAAAATAATACATTAATACGTAACTACTATTTTATATTCTACTATTATTACCTTTAATGGTCTTGTCGTCGTGACAATCAGAGTGGATGATGTGATGGCATGACGTTGTGGGAACACCGCCACTCTTGTGTTTGGCGTAATGGTAAAGCAGATGTCATGGTGAAAACTTATTGTGATTCGCCACCCCATTTCACACATACAAACATAGACACATTTATTTTTGTTTTTTTTTTATATGAAAATAGGGTGATGAGACTACCAAAGTGAATGAGAGGAGAAGTATCGTGTGCTGATTGATGTTTTTATGTGGAGTCACATGGTGAAAGCATTAAAGATGGTCCAATTGGTTTCACATAAATAACTAAGGATTTTAGTAGAAATATAATAAGAATTCACTATGAAATTAAATGTACGATGACTTAGAAAGTTTACATGTGACTATGTTATGTATTTTCATGGTTGTAGTCAATTGGGAAAACGAAATTTGTGTTTTCTATGTTTCATAATACTTCTTAAATGATAAAATGATATAAATATGAAACTAAGGTAACATGTTGGCTCATACATGACCACATAATGTGAAATGCATTCTTCTTTTTAATGACAGTAAAAATATAAACATTACATAGAAATGGTAAATACAATTATACATGAGTTCATATCTTGTGATCCATAATCATATGAAACGATGTTTAAATGACCAGTCAATGGACCAAATAAATCAATAGATATTGGGTATAACCATCATGGTTGATGTCACGACCCGGTCATGCATTAATCATAGTCGGAAACTTGGAGAACAAGAATCAAGAGCAAGAAACCATTAGTGAAATCCGTTGTTGATATCATGATTCTACCATATAATGAAGTGTGACCTAGACAATTAATTAAGTCAATGTTCAAGTTCTCAAGTCAACAATGTGTCTACATGTTTAAAAGATACGTCAATTTGAGGATTAGTGATGAGTATTTAAGTTGAGCTTTAAACTCACCTAGAAACGACTATACTTTTACAAGGCTCATCCAATATCTTTCTTAAACTAAACTAAAGTTATATAAAAATAGTTCAAGGTTTATAAAGATTCAGATCATAGAAGCTAACCCAAAATGCTAAGTTTAAATTAACCACTAAAACAAGCTTTATAAAAGCCAAGAGTCTTGTAAAAATGGATTTCTTATAGAACAAGTGAAATCTGTTAAGAGCTTTTTATAAAACTCGTTAATCTTTTTAAAAAGATAACATCTTTTAAAACATGGAAGTACTAGGCAAAAAAAATGTTAGTAAGAATCATTCCAGAATGGTTGAGTCTTGAAAGACTAATAAAACAAATTTTTGTTAAAAAAAAAAACTAACAAATTAAGTATTCAACGCTTATCTTTCATTTTAAAATAATACTTAAATTTAAAAAAAAAAAACTTCTCAAGATCCAGTTTTTTTTGAATGGCCAACGAATAATTTTTAAGCACGGTCACCCGGGTAAACCCATTGGCGAAAGACCACCCACGCGAACACAGACAGCGTTAGTGACCCGGCTTGCCCATCATTCCAAGGGAAACCCACTACCCAAAAGCCCACTGTGGTAAAACCCATGGCCCACTTGGAGCATATTGCACCTAGTGAGACTTCAACCCATGACTTTCACTTTGAAAAATCATAGGATGTCTCCTCCTAAACCAGTTGATGTAAGACTCATTGGCTTCTCAAGATCCAGTTAACTGTTGGTTTTTTTCTATGATGTCAATTTCCACTAATATGGCTTGGAAAAAGGCATTAAAAACTCAAAAAATAGCCAAAGACAAAAGCGTAGTAGAAAAACAGTCGATGCACAAGTTGACCATGTCATTCATTGCTGGATTCTTTTCACTTTTTGAAACTTGTTTTTTCACACTAATTGAGCAAGTCTGTTTCTAAATTTGACCCACCTACACACTAAAACCCTAGATTTTTAAGTCACAAGTCATATTTAATTGATCTTTAGCCCTAAATACCTACCATCCTAAATCACATAACACATATTAGTGAAGGGGAAAGTGTTGAATGTTCTTCATGAACACAGATTAGCGAAGGATGCCGTTAAAAAAATTACATTAGTGTGGATTCGAGCCTATAAGGATTTTAGAAGTAGACTTTAGGTGTGTATCTATTGGTCATAAAAAAACATAATATATCAAACAAATACTTTTATATTTTTTAACTAGTACAGTCCTATAATCAAAGTTACAAGGGTACATCATTCAGACTGAAACGAGAAAACAATGAAGACGTCAACATAAGAATAATATGAACAATCTTAAATATGAGTAATTATTAAAATAAAGAAAAAAAAAAACATTGTAACCCCAAATGAAGGCGACGGATATGTGACTAAACCGGTGGTGCAAGATATGGCATGGTGCCTGATTAGTTGTTGGTGGCTAGCAACAACAATGGTTGTAACCACGACAACAAGAGCTAAGAAGTATGATGGTAACAAGAGGGACAATGCAATTAAAAAACAAAACAAAAACTAACGTTAATATATTAAAACGTCATGGCTAGAAATTTAATTTTCACTGACGAACTCCACGAAATCCCAAAAAGAAAAACTGATTGTCGACAAAAGTTCCCATGGAATTCCGTTGGTATCTTCGCTAGTCGGTAATCTATCAGTAAACTACATACCCTATTTTCAACAAACTTTCATCAGCATATTATCAACAAATGATGCCTTTACATATGTTGCGACACATTTATACGTTGGTTATATTCCATTCCTTTGGAGTATGTGTCCTCGGATAAGGAATGCCAAAAATGAACAACACCATGAATAGAGATAACCGTGGTCGAGGGGAATAACATGAATTAATATTAGGGCATAAAAGAGCATGATGAGATGCAAATCAAACATATCACTAAAATGTGTAGCATAGATCCAAAAGACAAGCCTAATGCTATATACCCACATCTAAAGCTATAACCACGACAAATCAACATGAGTTATAACCACGAATAAATCATGAACGCACCTAAGACCCAAAAACACCTCTAACTAAAGTCACACAAAGAAGGCCGGCCACACTCATACCAAAACACCCTTATGTCTAAGTCAGACCTCTAAATAAGACAATTTTATAAGTAAAGTACCTAACATGTATCTCTATATCTACGATACATCTATGCTTAAGACTAAAACTATACAAATAAAGACCTTCGTAGGACCAAAGACAAACATAGAAGGCGAGGGCAACAACATGAAAAGATATAAAAGAGAAACATAGAAATGTTAATATATAAAATAATCTTTGTAAGATATTAATTATTAAAATGAATTTTTTTATAAAGATATAATGATAAATTAGAAAGTATCTATGCAACACTTTATGGTAACGTTTACCTAGAATAAAATTACTGTGGAAATATTTTACAAAGTCATGACCGGCTCCGCCGGTAACTGGTTTGGGAGGAGAAAATTTATGGTTTTTTAACGTGGAAGTTATGAGTTCGAGTTTTATTTGATATAATATATTTTAGGTGGGCAATGAATTTTACCATTGTGAACATTTGGGTGGTGGGTTTTCTTTAAAATGTTGAGGCGGGCACTGCTTGTGTTCATAAGACGTGAGTGCTTTTTCGCCAAGGGGTTTACCCGGCGGGCCAAGCTTATGATATTAGTTGGCCGTTAAAAGAATAAAAAGTAAATAGCTACACATTACTCAAGTGTCACTGATTCAACACCCACCCTTCCTGTGATTTCTTCCGTTTTTGGCCTTTCTTCTCTCTTACCTTTCTTTTGTTTTCATCTTCTTCTTTCCTTTTTATGTCTTTTTCTTCTTATTGATTTCTTTATTTTTTTTCAATTATTATTTTTCTTTTTCTAAAAAAAGTATATTTCCACTCTTTCTTTTCTTCTTTTTTTATTTTAATTTTATTTTGTTCTATACACTACCTATTCTTTTATTTGAATTCTTTATGCTCAATACTCAAACATGTTTATATAAGATAAATCATGATCAACCTTTATTTTCATAATAACGTTATGTTCTTTAAGATTTCCAACATGAAGTATTTATTTTTACCTATGTTTTATATGAATATAATGAAAAATCAAGTTGCCGCGGAGCGGGGATAACTTATCCATTGATACGTATAATAATAATCTAATAATAGAAAGCTATATATATATTTGAAAAAAGTCACAAGAGAAAAGAATTACTTTTTAGTATCTTTTGACGAAAAGAATGAAAAAGAGAACTGTTGGGGGTTGCTATCATGGAGAATTAAACATAACTGTGTTCACATGATCATGTTTTAGCTAGCGACAATTGCGGTTCCCCACACATGTGCTACTAATAATAATTGTTTATTCGTCCACAAATTTCATTTTAATAAACTAAATTATAAAGTTAGATAAGAATCATCAATCATATACTATATGATTTTGATTGATTTGGAAATGTGGGAATAAATTATTTAATAAAGGTTCTTGTCTTTTAAATAAAAATACTTGAGTTAAATCCACAGATGAAGTAGAACAACTTGAAATAATTTTAAAGTAGTAAATAAGATAGATTTATCATTAAAAAAATAATTTTAATTGAAGAATTTTGTGAAAAATGAATACATAATCAAGAAACAGAATAATTAATATATAATCCGCGCCCTAGCCATGAACAAACTTGTAAAATTACTCACAAGCGTAACTCAATTTATATGCATGAAGTTAAAAACACGCTCAACCCTAAACCGCACCCTAATTGTTAATACATAGTATATTTTAAAAATAAAAAAAAAACGGAATTATATTTTAATAGATAATCAGTACAGAATTAAAAAAAATCGCTAAATAGGTTCCGTATAAACAACTTTAATTGGGTTTAAAACTCGTCTAACAAATCATTTTATATTTATTATAAAATTATTGCATGGTCGAATATATTTTTATGCTTTCAGTCTGCTTAATAAGGACATTAGGACATATGTAAGCATATACATGCCATAGATACGCACATGTATTCACACATGCAACGCACTAGATTCGTTAAAGAAAATGCCATCGTTTAGTCCACCTTGTAGCCAAATATAGTTATAATATGTATATATATAACATTATATATTAGGTCGAGTGTCACGAGAAAAAGAAAGAAAGACTTTTAACAAAATTCTGTGTCTCACATGACAAGATTAATCGAAAATTGAATTATAATAAAAGTTTTTTCGATTATTTATTACAATAAAAGAAACAATGACACACTTTGCGTTTCATACACTCGTATCACCACAAGTAAAGTTTATGTGATTCGATGTAGAAATGATTTATCTGGATCGGTTTAATAAGACGACTCAATTGGATCAATCCAAGGGTTGCAAAAAAGTAACGATTAGATTAGGGGCACACTTGTTTGACAGAAATGTACCACTAGTTTGTCATGAAAACGATTGTTCAAGTAGCGGTTAGGCATTTGGTTATATGGATGATAAAGGTGTCTGCTTAATTAGATGATTGCAATGGTTCATGAAGAGTCATTTATTAATGTTGATTGTGACCAAACAACATTTCTTTTCTAAACATCGATCAATTGTGACAATGAAGAGGGTTATGACTTTTATGCAAGGTCCAATATTTCGTTGTTATATAATGGCGATAGTCTATGATCAGCAACACTAGAAAAAACATACAAAAAATGCCCGCACAAGAACAACACTATCAATTTATGTATTATTGCTGATAACTCTCTTGATCAAGAAGATTATTATCAACTGAAAATAGACCTCCTTTAAAACTTATGTTTTTACAACCAACATTTAACAACAACACGATAAACACACTCATGTTACAGTTCATGAAGCGTCACAATTGATTTATCAACAAAACTTATGTTTTATTACATGTAAGGCCACAAGAATGTAATTCTATAGAAACTCGTTTCTTTTTTAATACCATTTCACTAAACAACCATGTTAGAATATGAATATGATTGGATCATGAGAAACGATTGGACATGAAAACATACGCATAACATCTAAGTAAACGCTAAGGCCATGTGGTATGGCCTCACTTTGAGTAGAAAGTGATTTTCACCTGTTATTGTTCCACCAATTTCTTTCACTTATCAACCCCCCCTTGTGGATAAAATGGTCTCATTTAGGTGAGTGGTTTTTTATGGGGAGATTAATGCCCATAAGGGTGCACTGACGCACGAACCCCTAAAGCCCCTTTAACGGAAGGGGACAATGGTGTTTTGTGAAGGTGAGAAAGCCACAATCACATTTCATGCACCTTCTATAAGAGTACATCACATGTTCTAATCGTAAAAATATTTCACTCATCATAGCCTCCTATCCTTCGCTATCTCGCACCAACATTAGGTTTTATCCGAAACCCTAACTAAGGAAAATGCTCAACAGGAATGAGAGAGAAGCGAAGCAAAGTCAATGGACAATTGTCCATTGGCAACTAGCGTAGAAAAATCATCCATCGTCTTGTCTCGCCACTACAACCTCTTCATATTCTCAATCACCACTCTATTATTTGGCATCAGATGAAAACCCTAACTAACGAAAAGACTCAACATGGGAGAGAGATAGAAAAGCATGAAAAAGCCAATGCATGCCTCGACAACAGGCATAGGGAGATTGTCAATCATCCACCTCTGCCATAATCTTTGATTGATTTTCGTTGCTTGATTAGTCTCTCTCTCATACACACATCTTTTTGTCTATGAAAGATCATAAAAAGAGAGAAAAAATGGTATACATGAGGCATGGCAAGAGGATTCGCAAAGGAAGAACACATGTAACCTAATTCAAGTTTTAGATAGCCTAATTCAATGTTTTAGATAGCCTAATTCAAGTGATTTCTAATTTAACATGATCAACATTTAATTTTTCTTGGTGATTAGTGTTGTTTTTTTAAATCGCTTTAATTTAATCATCATCTACTCCAACCAAAATTCACTTTCTCAATCATCATCTACTCCAACCAAAATTCACTTTCTCCTCAAATGAGCTCCATCTTAGCATCACTAGGGTGAGTAGCATATATTTTAATCACTAGATTACTAGTGGTGATTAGTAGTGTTGAAAATGAATTTTTACAATGACATCAAAATTACTAGTTAATAGCATTAAATTATGGAATTTGAAGAAAATAGTAATTCAATGAAAGTAATTATGTAAACAAAACCTTTTTTTGCGTTAAAAAACAGCCTTTCCTTGAATTTGTGTCTTCCTCCTGGTCATTTCACAAGAAATAAATTTGACGAGTTAAGATTAATTGATCTACTTGATTTTTTTAATTATACACTTTAATTCGATGAGATACCTAGTTTATGTATAATTTTCATTTGGCATCCTTTTCAATGGATTAAGAATCCGTCCTAAAAATTTAATCAGATTGATCGAGTTAGAGCTCTTATAAATTTATAATATTACAATGTAATTCTTTCTATTCGGATGCTTATGTGTTTCTAATTTTCTCCCATTAGATGCTTGTAATTTTTTGCTTTTAACGTCTTATTATATTTGTTTATTTTATGAATCATCCAGCTGTTGGAAAAAGTTTAGCATCAGTCAATTTATGTAACAAGTGTGTGGTCAACATGTTACGCTATGAGTAATTGTAGTTGTCACAATGAGACAATAATTACGGAATATATATTACAAAAGAGTATTAAACATTTACACTCACGTTTAATTTCTATTTGAGGTCTCCATCTTTTACTTTCGGTTAGTTAAATGCATCAATCTTGAAGAACTTTTTTAGCATTCAAGTAAAAAAAGTACATACTAAAAATTTTCATTTTGATCGAAGGCATAAGATGGGCATCTTAAATTAAATAAAAAATCGTACAACTTCATTTAAATATTGGACTCATGTCTAATTTCGGCGCCCCGTCATTGTATCACTAGTGTCAACTTAACGTTACAAAGCAGAGGGCTATTTGCGACACATGGATGTGTAACGAAAATCTTTCGGTGAAGGTGGGTACTGTCGGTAGTACTCTATGGAAAAACATGACGCGGTAAAGATTTATTGATATGTTATTGATGACTTTTGTGGAGGACTATAAGCGGAAGTGTGACAGATTACTGGATAGAATTTGTTAACCGTTCACTTGGATATCATCGATGGGATCAATGATGAATGTTTCACCAAGGATCACCAATTGAATCGTACCGATAGTATTTTCCGTGAGTGATATTGGGTTACTATAAATGCCGGTAACACCATCTAGATAAAAAAGTTGCTGTGAAAAAAAAAAAAAAAAAAAAAAAAACTAATCATGTATTAGTTTCGATTATCTAACCTGTTTATTTAAACATTATTACTTGAGTCTACTTGTTTAATTAAGAAGACAATGTTCAGGTTAACATGTTTAACACCAGGTTGACGCGTCAACATGTTTACGTCCCATTAACTCGTTTATTACACCCACCAAGTCAACTAGTTTGATGTGTTTAGATGAATGAGTTAAACGATTTGTGTTCAACTTACACGATGTTAATTGTGTTCGGGTTTGGATTGATTTATGCTTTTGATACAAATAAATATATAAGTTATTTTTTTGGTTCAAACAATTCAATTTGTCAACCAGTCTTGTTATTACTCATAATTGAACCCATAAATTAGAAACCCGTTAAGCTTAATTGGTTTTCTTAAAAACACTTAATCGGCTAAGTGATTTAATATAGTTCAAATTACATCAAAGTTTTAAGGATGGACGAAGTCGCACCCAGGTTCAACTTCGGGTTCATATGGGTTCACGAGAACACCGCCGCCACCCACTCTGGTAGAGGCTTCAGGTTGTGATGTTGAGTTCATAAACCCCTTCATGCCGATATGATAATTTATAATCGGTTTATGGCTAAACGCTTAAACAATTAAACGTCTAAAGTTAAACGTTTTTTCCGTTAAAAAAAAAAAAAAGTTAAACGTCTAAAGTTGTGGTTCCATTTTTCCAGTCAAATTGGTGATGTGTTTTCAAACTATAAAAATGCAGCACAAAAAAGCTCGAGACAAATAGACAAACAAAGAAATCAGTCTTTCTGTTTAAAGGTATCAAATTAGTGTTTTAAAAATTAATAAATATAAATTAGTTATCTTTTAAAAATTCCCAGCTCACATGTTTGCCTGTTACATTTTATATTCTCCTCTATTCTTTATTCTTTTTCATCTTTGAAATATATGAAAAAAATAAGTGGTCTACGCAGTTAAAAACGAACGTTAGTGCTCTCAACTTGGGAAGAGATGATTACAACCATCGGTACTAAACTATTAATTTTGTTGTCATATTTTTAATTTCTTCACAAGTCGTTTAGATATGATTTAAATACTTACTATAGCATATGTACATAAATATTCTATTTAGTGAATACTTTATGGTTTTTTACGTATATAAAAACACTTAAGAACAATTATAAATGAAAATAAAACAAATGATATATTTATGCATATTATCTATTTATCATCGTATTATATACGTAACTATATAAATTGACTAAATCATGAATGGTTACAAAAACAAAACAAATTAACTCAAAGAATGAATAATGTCAAATCAGATCATATATTAGTTTTTAGTTGAAAAGATTAAAATATGTTGTTTTATTATGTTTTCTAAATTAATTAATAAAATCTAGTGTATAACTGTATACTTTAAAAAAAAAAAGTTCAGCTGTACTATTTTCCTACAAAATTTACACTATTTTCAGTGATATTAATAGAAATTTTATCAAAAAGGTTTATTATAAAACTTTTATTATTCCTAGATTACAATACTACTAGAGATGTTCTAGACTTAATTTTTTACATCAACCTCACCCAACCACCAAATAACGACAAAAATCTAACTATCACCCAAATCAAATCCAATCTCGCTTATTATGCCATTAGTAATAGTATATTTAAATAATAACAACAAAATTAAATAAAAATAATAAATTATATTTTTAATAATAATAATAATTAATAATAATAATTATTATTATTATTATATATTTAATAATAACAATAAGGGTTGTGTTATAAAAACACATATTTTTATTATTGAAACATATTATTGTCTCTATCTTTCTCTATGTATTTATATGCATGCATAGAGAGAGATACATATAGAGAGATAGTGAAGATAAAAATAGATTGGAGTAAATTACACGGATAGTCCTTGGGGTATGCACGTATTACAACTTCAGTCCCTACTTACAATAAATTACATATGAGGGTCTGTACTATGTAAGAAGTGCACGCGAATGGTCCTTGACGCTAACAAAAGTTAAGTTTCTCTGTTAGTTTTTTTTAAAATACCAAAATAACCCTTCTTTTTAATCATCTTTTCCACATTCAACACCCACCACCGCCGCCTCCACCCTTAACTCATCGCCGCCGCTGCCACTACCCTCAACCCACCACCATCGTCGCCGCCTGCACCCTCAACCAACCACCAACGTTGCTGCAGCACCCTTAACCCACCATCACCGTCGCTACTCTACCCTCAACCCACCACCATTGCTACCTTTACCCTCAACCCACCACCAACGTCGCCGCCTGCACCCTCAACCCACCACCAACGTCGTCGCCTGCACCCTCAACCCACCTCGACAACCGCCTCTACCTTGAACCACCACCAACATCGCCTCCGACACCCTCAACCACCACCACCGTCGCCGCCAACACCCTCAACCCACCACCACCGTCGTTACTTGCACCGTCAGATCTGAACAGATAAAGGGAGGTGACGTTTATACTCGGTGGTCTTAGAAGAAAGAGAGAGAGAGAGAGAGAGAGAGAGAGAGAGAGAGAAAGAAAGAAATATAGAAAGAGAAAGAAAGAGATCGAGAGATTGGGGAAGAGAGAGAGAGAAAAAGAAAGAGAAAGAGAAAGAAAAGGATAAAGAGAAGGGGGAAGAGAGAGAGAGAGAGAGAGAGAGAGAGAGAGAGAGAAAGACTTAGACCAATGGTTAATTTCTCTTGTGATGATGGAGGGGTGGTTGTGGTGGTGATGATGATGGTGATGAAGAAGATGAAGATTGATGAAGAAGATGAATATGGAAGAAGAAGATGGAGGGTTGGGGTGAGATGTGGTGGGTGAGGGTAAGTTTGGTTATATTTACAAATTATTATTTTTTAAATTTAGGGGTATATTGGTAATTTTACATTGACTTAACAGAAAAACTTAACCTCAGTTAGCGTCGGGGACTGTCGGTGCGCACATCATGCTTAGTCCATGCCCTCATCTATAATTTATTAAAAAAAAAATTAAAATTACAATACGTACATACCCCAGAGACTATCCGTATAATTTACTCAATGGATTGAGCGTATCAATAATATATCTTTAACAATTATACTAACAATGAGGATAGAAAATCAGCATAAACCAACCTGATTTAGGAGTAATTAATATCACAGACACTCCCTCCATCTTCGCTACCATGTCTGCCGCGTTCCCAAAAAGTGTAAAACCCTAACAACCTCCTCTTTTTCTCTCTCAAACACACATTTTCACTCTTATTTTCAACTCATTATCCTTATCTTTCTCCCTTTGCTCTTCTTTTAATCCATCTCTACTTTGATTTACTTCAGCTGATCACCATGGACTAATGCAGCTGCTTATTTTGGTCGGATTCTTCAGGTAATTGCTGTGATTTTGATTTGATCCGTTTGTTGGATCAATGTGAGTAAAGATGCTGATTTTGATCTGGGTTTGATTCGATCTTTACTGGGTTTGACTGTTTTTGACGAACTCGAGCTCGTGAATAAATTATTGTTATTATCTTGATTCCTTTACTGGGTTTCACTGATTGTTGTTGGGTACTTTACTTTGCAGGTTGATCACATGTGTTCTTTGATGTAATTTAAAGGGAGGGTTGTAAATTGAATCACACTGGTATTCACTGTTCATCTCATGACTCATATCTATCTGTTTATGTTTCTTTGATAATTATGAGTTTGTTGAGTGGAGATATGAAGTTAATCTGATATGATTCTGCTGTGAGCTAATTTTGTTTTGTCCTATTTATATTGAAATTGTTTACAGTTGGTTTGCTTAAGAAGTGGATGGTGAAGATGATGAAGACAGTTGAATCTGTTTTTACAGTTGTAGTTTTACTTGGTCTTTTGGTAATTGGGAAATCAGAGGTTTATATTGCAACCATAGAAGGAGAGCCTGTGGTAAGTTACAAAGGGGGTGTCAGTGGTTTTGAAGCCACTGCTGTTGAAGCAGATGATAAGCTTGATTTCAGTAGGTCAGTCTTTCTTGAATATTATTAATTTGCTTTGGAATAGGATTATCATATTGAAGTTTGATTCAAAGTAGTTTAATTCATATTATCATTTGTTTTTTACTTTTTAATCCTCAGTGATTTGGTTACTTCATACTCTAATCACCTTGCACAAAGGCATGATACGCTTCTTGAAACATTGTTCGACGATGGAAACTACAAAAAGCTATACAGCTACAAACATCTTATCAATGGCTTTGCTGTTCACATTTCTCCAGAGCAGGTCAAATTAAAATTACCAAAATAATGGTGGTATACACATTAAATTCAATGATCAAGTACCTTATTATGTTCTTTATCTTATACATTTTGTATAATATTATCAGGCAGAGATGCTTAGGCGAGCCCCGGGTGTGAAATCTGTGGATAGAGATTGGAAGGTGAGGAGACTCACTACACACACCCCACAATTTTTGGGCCTTCCAACTGGAGTTTGGCCCACAGGTGGTGGGTTTGACAGGGCCGGGGAGGAAATTGTGATTGGGTTTGTGGATTCGGGCATTTTTCCGCACCATCCAAGCTTTCAAAATCAAGTTACTGAACCTTATGGCCCAGTTCCTAAATATAGAGGGAAATGTGAAGTTGATCCTAATACAAAAAAGAGTTTTTGCAATGGAAAGATTGTTGGTGCACAACATTTTGCAGCTGCTGCCACTGCTGCTGGTGCTTTTAATCCAGAAGTTGATTTTGATTCTCCTCTTGATGGTGACGGGCATGGAAGGTTTGTGTAAATACTTCAATAGTTTTAGGTCAAATATTTTCATTTAGATGAAAAAGTGGTTGCTTAATTTAACAAATTGATAGCTCTGCTCTAATGTGGACTGATTTTGATCATCATGAATTAGTTTCCTGAAAAATGGTGGTCATTATGCGTCTAAAATTGAGCAAATTGGATTAAAGGTTATGAAGTTTGTTTTGATTTCTGTTTTGGGTAACCAACTTTATTTTCACTCTCCAAAAGGTTAAACCTTTGAAAAAGTTGTACCGAAAGAACATCAAATGTCAAAAGATTTTGATTTTCAGATAATCTGAAAGGTAAAGTCAAAATGATGATGTGGCGACTAGCATGCGGGCAAGTTTGACCATGCTGACTTTTTTTCGACATGGTGCTTGGAAATCTAAATTGCTAACATGTTTTGAATTAAAACTATTATGTTGGTGATGAGCTTTGAAGCAGCAAACATCATCCAGTATTCTTTTGTTACAAGAAGTTACTTTGTACACTAGTAATCATGCACTTTGACTTCGAAAGTCAAATCTAGTACTTCGAATTTGTATATTGTTCCTACTTTCTTTACATTTATCAGCTCTTGTATCTGTTTAAAACTGTGAATATTGTTTTACAGTCACACTGCTGCAATTGCTGCTGGAAACAATGGCATCCCCGTGCAAGTGCAAGGATATGAATTTGGAAAAGCAAGCGGGATGGCCCCTCGTGCAAGGTGAAGTTCACCCTCTAACATTTTCTCAAATGTTATCATAAATTTATTGTCTTTCTAATATTTTGAATGACTTAATGTGTAAATAGAATTGCTGTTTATAAGGCACTCTACCGGATGTTTGGAGGGTTTGTTGCTGATGTCGTTGCTGCCATCGATCAGGTTTGCTTAAATTCGTGGTTTTGATTATTGTCTACAAGAACACGTATAGAGAGTTATCTTTTATATATTTTGCATGTGTTAACAGGCGGTTTATGATGGTGTTGACATACTGAATCTCTCGGTTGGGCCTAACAGTCCACCTGCCACCACAAAGACCACATTTTTAAACCCGTTTGATGCTACACTTCTTTCAGCTGTCAAAGCTGGAATTTTTGTTGCACAAGCATCTGGAAATGAAGGCCCGTTAGCCAAAACCATAGTGTCTTACAGTCCATGGATTGCATCTGTAGCCGCTGCTGTTGATGATCGCAGATACAAAAACCATTTGACTCTAGGAAATGGGAAGATTTTAGCTGGCATTGGTTTATCACGTAAGTACCGTGTTCAGGAGCCTAGATTGTCACCAATTGGGCCACAAGTCACTTGTTTGTATGTGCTTTAAATTTAATATTTTCTATTTATATGATCAATGAATGCAGCTTCTACGAGCCCAAATCAGAAGTTTACCCTGGTCGCAGCTAATGACGTCCTGTTGGATTCATCAGTTGTGAAGTTTAGCCCATCTGACTGCCAGAGGCCCGAAGTTCTAAATGGAAATCTGGTCAAAGGGAACATCCTTCTGTGTGGTTATTCCTTCAATTTTGTCAGCGGTTCTGCTTCTATCAAAAAAGTTGCTGCAACCGCCAAAAGTCTTGGTGCGGTTGGATTTGTTCTTGCTGTAGAAAACGCATCTCCTGGTACGAAGTTTGATCCTGTACCCATTGGCATGCCCGGGATACTCATTACTGATGTCAGCAACTCAATGGTATTTAACAATTAGTAGTAGTTAAATCTCATTTTATGTATAGATATTGTACATATAACCTGATATACAATTGTTCTGATTTATTATTATTGTTGTTGTTATAGCATCTTATAGATTACTACAATGTCTCTACTTCAAGAGACTGGACCGGACGAGTGAAGAGTTTTAAGGCAACTGGAAGCATTGGAGACGGTTTGGAGCCTATACTTCACAAATCAGCACCAATGGTAGCATTGTTTTCTGCTCGAGGCCCGAATATAAAAGATTATAAATTTGAAGATGCAGATCTTTTAAAACCAGATATTCTAGCTCCGGGTTCTCTGATATGGGCTTCTTGGTCTCCCAACGGGACTGATGAGGCTAATTACGAAGGTAAACATCGAAAAATTTGGTACCTTTTAAAGTACATTAAGGTTTATAAATTTGTTTTTTTATTGAAACAGGAGAAAACTTTGCTATGATATCGGGAACTAGCATGGCTGCACCACATATAGCCGGGATAGCAGCTCTGATAAAGCAAAAGCACCCTCATTGGAGTCCTGCTGCCATTAAATCGGCCTTGATGACGACCTCAAACACGCTTGATCGCGCCGAAAGGCCCATTTTGGCCCAACAATATTCAGGTTCTGAAACAATGACTTTTGTCCCTGCAACACCTTTTGATTATGGGAGTGGCCATGTTAATCCTCGAGCGGCTCTATATCCGGGCCTCGTGTTTGATGCAGGTTTGTCCCCAAAACACCCATTTCAGAAAACTTATATATTGATCACTACCATGCTTTATTTTCTTGAATCTCTGTGATATACTGCTTAGAAGCTTATCATACGCGATATATCTTTTATAGGTTATGAAGACTATTTGGGATTTTTATGCACAACGCCTGGAATCGACTCTCACGAAATCGCAAACTACACACATCAACCCTGTAACTACACACTTGGCCACCCGTACAATCTAAATTATCCGTCCATCGCGGTTTCCCATCTTGTGGGAACTCAAACCATAACAAGGACAGTGACAAATGTGGATGAAGAAGAGACCTACACCATCACTGCTAGAATGGCACCAGCCATAGCCATTGAAACAAGCCCTCCTGCAGTGACCATAGGACCAGGTGCCTCACAGAAGTTCACAGTCACACTCACGGTTCGATCAGCCACTGGGAGCTATAGTTTTGGGGAGGTGTTGTTGAAAGGAAACCGAGGGCATAAGGTGAGGATGCCGGTTGTAGCCATGGGCTATGACCGTTAGTTTGGGTTATATGATATTATATTCTTTATAAAACCGTTGGAAAATAAGAGATGTAAAGAGAAAGTAGAAGTATGACGAGAGAGCCGAGTGGTGGTTTCTTTCGTTGATATCTAAGTTTTGCTAGTGGGCTGCGCTTGCTCGTGAGGTCTTGGTCGCGTGGGTTGTACCATATGCTTCTTAACGAGTATGGGTGAAAGGGAAAGCGGGTTCATTAGTTTTGGCAGTGTGATTGAATGAAGAAATGAAATGAAATGGAATGCATTATAAGCTTTCTTTTGTGTATGTAAAGAATGAAGTTTTGAGTTGCACAAGTAATCAATATGATTTGGCATGTTTGGAGCTAAATTCATTGGGAACTAGAATATGGTGTTATTATTAAAACAAAAATGTATCACCTTTAAAACTGTTTATATTAAATAATATATAAACTATAATATAAATGTATTTTAACCCCCACATTTAATATATATAATATTATATATGTAATTTACGTTGCGAGCGTCTTTTACCCTAGCAATGAGTACCAATATGAATGCATATGGTACCATTTTTTTACAGGTAATCTGCTTCCTTCCTTTTCCTGACACGTATACTCTCTCCCTTCTATTTTTCCTTCTCCTTTATTTGTTTTGTTTTAATCCTGTTTTAATTGACTCATTGAATTCAGTCTTAGAAAAACTATTTTAAATATAAATATTTTTTTCTTAATTATATAAAAGAGTAAAATATTATTTTTGTCCCTGATGTTTTGTTGAATTTGACATTTCAATCAAAAAATTTTTTTTTTGTCGTTTCAGTTACTGTATTTTACTAAATGTTACTATTTTCATCCACTCCACTAACACCGTTAAAACTCAGTTAAATATGAGGGTATTTTAATCTTTTCAACACCCTAATTATTCAATTAAAACAAATTAATCAATTAATATTTAATTAAAACTTAAAAACACATAAAGTGACTCGTGAAACCGGTCGCTTCAATTAATTTTAACACATGTTGTTCGATTAAGGTCTGTTGTGAGATTTCAATTATTTTTTACGTTTTGTTTGAGCATGTACTGTTGTTCGATTGAGATCTACAGTTGTCGCGTTTTGTTTTATTGATGTCTACTATTCTCACGTTCAAAGACCTAAATCAAAGACCTCAATCAAATAAAACAAGTCAACAACAAACTTCAATCCCACAACAGATATCAATCAAATAACGGTACATGTTCGAAAAAATATAAAGATTAATTGAAATCCCACGCTAGACCTCTATTGAACAACATGCGTTAGAGTTAATCGAAGCTTTTAAATCGAAAAGGCTGGTCTCACTAGTCGTTTCGTGTGTTTTTTAATTTTAATTGAATATTAATTGATTAATTTATTTTAATTGGATAATTAGGGTGTTTAAAAAGACTAAAATACCCTCATATTTAACGGAGTTTTAACGGTGTTAGTGGAGTGGATGAAAATGACAACTTTTGGTAAAATACAATGACTGAAATGACAAAAAAAAAAAAAAATTTGGATTGAAATTGCAAATTCAACGAAACGTCAATGACGAAAATAGCATTTTACACTATATAAAATTTTATCACGATTACTATTTTATACAACTTAATACATACATATTTAATCTGATAATCTAATCTAATAAAGCAAAATAAGTTTTGTCACATGCTATCTACTCACATCTTTTTTTTTGCCACATGTTAGTATTTAAGCAACTCTACCATTTAATGATGATATTAGATACATATGATAACATTAAAGGCAAATTATATTATTTGTATCATTTTCAAATTATAAACTGACTAGTTTTAGTAAACCCGTGTATACACGGGTTGAACAAATAAAATATTAAATATAATAAAATTTTATTAAGTATCAAATGATATTTTTTTCCAAAAAAATAAAATATTTGTTTTAAAACAAACCGTATTAAAAAATATCATTTTTAAAAAGAAATTATTATAATTTTTAATTTTAATTATTTTTTGTTTATAAAAAATTTACTTTTTAAAAACATTAATTTTAAAAAATTTTGATGTTTTATAAAAATTTCTTATTTTATAAAAATTAGTTTTTTGAAATAACATTAATAAGATCTTTTTCTAAATTTATTATAAAAACTAATTTTATTCTAAAAAAAGTTAAATAATATAATTAGTAATTAAGGTAATTATCTAACAGAAGAGAGAAGCGGGAAAATATTGGTGAGAATATGTGGTGATGACAAGTGTCACCCAAGTTACTCTTTTATTAGAGTAGAAGGATTTTTTAATAAATTAAAAACATGTTTCTTTTTATTAAAAAATATTGTTTTTTTCAAATAAAATTTTATGAAATACGAAGTTTATTAATGCAATAAGTTAAAAAAAGACATTGTTTAAAAAACTATATTTTAAAATAATGGAATGTTTAGAAATACAACTTTTTTTAAAAACATAAAATTTTAAAGATGAAAATTTAAAAAAATATTGTTATTGTTTTATTACCTAAAGTAGTTACTCATATATTATTTCAATCATTTCATGTCTTAAAAATTATTTTATAAATTTTAAATAGTAATTAGTAACCGTTAATTTTTATTTTCATTTAACCGTGTAATAGCCAATGTGGGGCTAGCCCACTTAGTAGAGGCTTTGCCTCTTAGAGAGGAGATTTTGGGTTCAAACCCAGGCATGATGTAATATGGAGTAATTTAGGAGTAAGAGTAGGATAGATTTGCGGTTCAAAAAAAAATTTAACCGTATAATACACGGATTTCTAGTATAATATATATGAAAATAATTTTATCAGTGCAAACTTGGTTTTGACCTAGTCAAAATCAGCACTCTATGAGTAATAATTATATACTATTAATTTACAAAGCCAATGAGCGGTAGAGTTTTGTGGATTTCAAAATTGACCATAAAAGTTTTATATTTTTGGTTTTGCTTATATAATAGGCAAATGTATATTTTATGATAAAATAAAAAGTTAACATAATATATAATAATGGTTTATTAAATTATATAGTAATAGTTATATTTTTTTACCCGCTTAAGTTTATAAAGTTTAAGGTTTATCTCATTACAATTTTTACGATAATAATAAAGGTTTATTAAATTATATAGTAACAGTAATATTTTTTGACCTACTTAAGTTTATAAAGTTTCGGGTTTATCTTATTACAATTTTTTCTTAAAAAATTAATTTCTTACTTTTGTAATTTTAGGTATTACTCAGGTCCAATACAAAATGTGTACATGCATACGTTTTGACTTAAGTTTTGATTATAATCGAGTCGCGTCAAAATATAAACATTTTCATTTGAAGATATAAATCCAAGTTATTATACGCTTCAACATAAATTTAATTTGGAAATAAGTGCGATGATTGTAATCTATGTGTTTTTTTATGTATAGTTTAATTGAATCTATGCTTTGACATATTTTTGTTTGGAAAGAGACGGGTCAAGTATAATATGTTTTCGTTCAGCGGTATAAGTCAAGTTAGTTTACGGTTTGACGTGAATTCAGCACAGCGACAAGTCGGGTCGATTGTTAATATATACTTTATCGCACCACGTACAATACCGCCGCAACGCGCGGCCGGATAAAAACTAGTTAATTTTATTTTGATAATGAAAGACTATATAAAATTCATCAAATAGTTAGGAAGGAGATTTTCAATATATGTTCATTTTATTTCTTATGATTGTGCTGGTGACAATCAAAATCCGTCTCTCAATCTCTTTATACTCAAAACAAATCAACCAACAAGTTTATATTCTTTAGCTGTTTTAAAGTCGTTAGTTATGTCTTACCAACAAAGTTGTGGTTGATGTATTTTAGCTCGTAATACAAGAGCAGAAGGTGTCAGGAATCACTAGCTAGATCAAGAAGACTTAATAATTATGGTTGAATAAGATATTCATGTAGATGACATGATTGATTTAAAACTACCTAGGTGAGCATGTATAGTTTACATGTAGATGATGTGTTTTAGCTCGTAATACAAGAGCAGAAGGTGCTAGGAATCACTAGCTAGGTCAAGAAGACTTAATAATTATGGTTGAATAAGATCTTCATGTAGATGATACAATTGATTTAAAACTACCTAGGGCAGCATGTATAGTTTACATTTTGATTGTCTGTAACATAAAGGATGCGTGGATTATGTATGTGGTGTTAAAGTTTTAATTCAGTATAGTTTGGTTTTGAATGTTAAGTCTTCTGCTGTAAATTGTTGTGTGTTTTGATACAACAGGTCGTGCTAGTAGACTAGGGGTGACACCGCCGCAACGAGCAACAGGTAAAGAAATTAGTTTTTATATTAAAATACAAGAATATTCATTCATATCCTTATTATTTAACTAAAAGTCAATATTTCCGAAGTTTATATTCTATTTTTTAAAATCTTTCATATTTCATTCCTTATATTTAACCTATTTTATATTTTTTCCAATATTTTTCTTAAAATACAAGAATATTCATTCATATCCTTATTATTTAACTAGTCATTCTTCATATTTCATTCCTTATATTTAACCTTCTTTTACTCACAAACACTCACAAAAATTATTTACAAAATAAATATGAAGAATGACTAGCATGACCCTTAAATATGAAGAAGTGTTAGAGTTTTCCCTAAAAGTTTAAGAGATGGAAATGAGATGAAAGATCTGATGTAAAAGTAAAACAATACAAAATTTTAAATTTTTTTAAAATTTAAAAATATGGATGATTATGAGGAACTAATTGTGAATGCTCTCAAAATGTTTATGTACATTGCGTAAGTGTTTAATTCACACTAACATTAGTACTTACTTCACTAGCACGCTTCGCTTGCATAATTGTAACAGTTAATTTTGAACATATTTTGCTTTTCATATATAACTTCTCCCGTATAATGTTTTATAAACAATTAAACATCTACACTAAGTGATTGAGCATATAGTACAAGAGTTTAATGAACATTTGCCTCAACATGCATGTCTATGCTGATACTTAGTGTCAAAATAATATTAGTTTTACAAAATTCGAATATACTGTTTCGACTTACTGATTTGTATCCATATATTGTTGTATAAAAATGTTTAAAAAAGGTGTTTGTCATAATGTACAAGTCGACAATGCATAAACGTACAAGTCGTCAAAATTGCTTAAGGTTTCGTTTTTTTTTTTTTTTTTTTTTTATAATTTTTTTGTTTCCTCTTAACATTTGAAACATGTTTTATAATATATTGCATTTTGCGTTAAGCATGCTTATTTTTTATCAACTTTTCAACATGGGATGTTCACGCGGTGTGAATACTAATATATAGTTTGTTAAAATAGAGTCTTACATATTTAAATACCTCTTTCATAGCACTTGGGTTTCACCTATAAAGTATCCAAGCACAATTACTAGTCTTCAATGCACGTGTACGTCAACAAAATATTTTTTGAAAAATAATTCATATATTTTTTTCATTATGTGATTTAATGAACCATATTAGTAAAGATCTAGCTTAGTGCATTGTAACGATAGACTTTTTTTGGCAATTATTTTGTCTTTTAGTAATTTCACTTTCTTGACGTACCATCGCTAGCTGCATGTATGACTCGATGTTTAACACGATGCTTAACGCCACCTCTCCTCCGCTAATGTTAGTATATTTTAATATATGTAGCTCAAGATTCAAAGATTTGGTTCACCGCACCACAATGCACAAGTTTTTACATTATTTTGAGTTTTTTTCAATTTTCTTGTGTCTCATCGCTACTTATGATCCGCTAATGAAGTATGCATACATGCTGCTTCGACTACCCTTTGCTGATATCAGCATAATTTGTTAAAATAATAGTTTTCTTCTTTGATTGTTTTTACAAGCCACAACCAGCGGATCCAGGATTTTTCCTCAGTGGGGGCCAAAAAAGATCATGTTAGAACAATTGATGTTAAACCGGTCGGAACGAGTTGTATAAAAAGATACGCTAAATCATAGCAAACTCCACGGATGATAACACGACTTAAAATAATAATATTGGCAACCGTAGCACAAAAAAGGTTTATTAAGCTTACATATGTTTGTTGTCAAAAAATCTAACTTTATAAGTCTCGATCCAAAGATACAAATGGGAATATTCACTTCCCAATTTCCAATCACTAAAAATAGCACAAGTTAGACTAAAGAGATCAACAAAGATTCAAACCTATAAAAATATCAAAGTTTAGTAATGTGTATAGGGAAAACATATAAAATTCAGGTTAATTTCATCATTAAAATAAAAAAAATTATAAACTATATATTTACAAATCATGACATCATGTGGTCAGACAAATAAAGGAAAACAAGGATTGTTATTGGTACACCCACTACAATTTTATTTTTTTTATTTTTTTTATTTTTTCTATACATATATATAGATACATAGAGAAAGATAGAGATATGTAAATATCCCAATAACAAAATTAGGTGTCCATATACCACAAACCAAAAAAAATATACAATTTCATCTATAAGTCCATTATTATTTTATTTAATGGTCAAGGGAAACCTAAATCAATTTGTCTTTGGAACTTAATACTAAACAAATCCCAATTACTATAATCAATAGAAATAAATATAAAATATATTTACACATCGTTATATATTTACAAATTATTATATATTTACTAATCATGTGCTCCCGAAAAAACTAGAAATAAAAGAAGTGAGTAGAAAGCCACGTAGGTTAGGACAAAAAGATAATGGGTAACTGAGACCAACTAAATATGGGCTTTGGCCTTCAAATAAGTTTTAGAGTATTAACAGCCCTGCAAAAATTGATGACTAGCGCCTGATTAATATTTTACAATAAAATGAAACATTTTTAACACTAACTAGTTTTAATCTCGCCGAGCCTTGCGGTGGAGACTCGTTTGATGCCGGAGTGAATAGTCATGCCTCGATATAGGTACGGTATACTCCATATAGGTACGGTATAGTTACAAAAGATGGTCATTTAAAAAAACACACATTCAGAGATTCAACAACAAAAACACATAAACATTCAGAAACAAAATCACCAATAAAGATTCAACAATAAAAACACTGGATAGTTAAATATTTAACTCATACATATTAAACTATCAATGCATGATATTATGAATGCCCGCAGACAATTCTAGCTAGTTTAACTTGGTCCTCTCATGGGTGACTCTTTATAAATTTCTACTTATTAACCTCAATCAGTTCCTCAAGAATCTCATTTATACCTCTCTTTCCATGTGGCAATGCCACTTTGTTTGGCTGATGCCATTGGAACCGCAGGCTCCAAATCTCTAAATGTTCATCAGATCAATCAATTCATTTACTTTTGTAATTCCCTTCGTTTTCATACCCACTATAACCCATATAGTTTTCATACCCACTATAACCCACATAAATATTGTAATTTTCATTATCAACACTAGCTGGTGCAGTTGGGGCATAGCTTCAACCAGCTATGAGTTATAATCATAGTTAGCATACTTTGCATGTATAGCAGCAAGAGTGATATTTTATGGTAATTATTATCGGTAGCAACAAAAGTATTATCATTCTTCACCTGATTAACATTGGATTTATTAACATTATCCTCGTCAACATTTGAATTTGATGATGCTACGTTCGCCAAAGATTGATCGTTGATCAGCCAATGCCTACAGATGACAGATGACGGTAAAGCACCGAGTGAATTTATACGGTCATACCAACAAAAGTTTATCATACTTCACCTGGCTATCATTTGAATTATTAATTGTATCCTCTGACCATTTATGTCCTCCACACGGCTTGCATCTCAATAACAGATTTGCACAATAAAAGATTGTGATTGGTTATATGGTAAATATTGATAATAATGACTTTGTAAACCTCGTTTTATATGGATGGTAGCTAGAACATATACCTTCAAGACCCAAATCAATTAGCAACTGGTTGTAGCAATCAGCTTACAATCTTGCTCAGTTAAACCTCTCTCAATCACACGAATGTTATGCCATTCCTGTTATAACACCGAAACTTAGAGTAATTGCAGCAGTTGTTAAAAAGAGGCAATGCTAATTATTAAGATGTCATTTATAAATACACACTTGATTTCCATTGTATCTGCATTTCAAAGATAAGAAAATAATGATATTCATATTCATAACATCTACATTGAATCATGATTGTCAATTAAGTAATTAATCCATGTAGCATAGTTGGATACAACAAATCAAAACTTGATAATAGACAAAAATAATAACAACCCAATCTTATTGTTTGATCTAAACATTGATCCAGATACATCTTTCTCAACCTAATCAAAATTACCAAGATAGAAATTCCAAATAGCAAAATCCAAGGAATAGATGTCATTTGGCTAATGGCTTGTGATATTCATATATATATTTATAGAAGAACACATAGATGCATTGGATGCAACAATCAATCAATTTATGCATGAATTTTATTTCTGGATTTACAATAAATTTATAAAAAATGATGATTACATGATAACAAACTTTCTACCCTGAACCAAAATAAGCAATATGAAAACTCATCTCCGATTCGAATCCAGACAAATATACTATTTCAATATGTAAAACACTGAATCTCGCCTTCCTTGGGGTATAAGCAAGGGCGGCACCAAGCAACCGGAAACACCAGATCCGACGATAATGACGTCAGCATCTATAGATCCATACATATGATGGAACTCTACTGTAGTCGGATTGCTTCAATCTCTAATAGTGTTTTTATTACCGGAAACTATATTCCTTGAGTGGGAGACTGAGTTGCCTGTACGAAATAGTAGAACCAATAGTAGTCGAACTGCTCTGCCTCAGCCCGCCATCACCATCATCATAGGCGCTCGAGTCCGCCATCGCCATCTTGATCTGAGTTCGTCATCGCCATCAGCATTGCCATCTCTTTATTTCTTTGAATCCCAAACTATTGAGGCGAGGAAGAAGATGAAAAAGGCACCGTCCGGCGGTTCGCCCGTGTTCTTCTCCATTTAAAACTCAAAACTGTTGTAGATCTTGATAATCTCTCATGGTGCGTAGGGAAGAAATCAGAAGAAAAGGTCTGAAACAAGAAACCTTGAAAGCAAGTGTTTTCATGTCTGTCCCTCTCTCAAGTCGATCCGGAGAAGAAATGATGACATCGTTCTCTTTCTATGACAGGTTGAATGCATATGATGACACATAGAGCACATAAGACACACGTGTCCTAGGTCATGGTTCCCACCGTTGATGAAATATGAACGGCCTTGATTTCTTTAATCACTATTCATCCAACTTCTTTTTTAACATATAGGTAAATTGGTAATTTTTGAGTAGGGGCCTATGCACCCCCTGCACACCAAGTATATCCGTCCCTGGCCACAACAAATAAAGATTTGCTTAGATGCAGAAGTGCGAGGTTTTTTTAAACGTTTTCTCTTTTGTTTATTCGATGTTTTTTTTAATGTATATAGCTTGATGTACATTTGATATTTAAAACAAAGCTCAACCTACTAAGATACACGTCACATTGTGCAAACACAAATATTAGAATACCTTAAAATCTAAACATAAAACATATATGTGTATTGTATAAATGTTTAAAGTGCGCTTTCTGTTGGCGCTTGCATCAACATAATAATTAATTATAAATATATTTTGTGTTTCTACCGTAACATCTTACGTATAATGTTTCATAAAATTTCGAATACACCATTTCAACGTAGTCACTTTTATATACCTTTGGTGTAAATATTGTTTAAAACCAAGTTGTTGGTCATGATGTATTGATATACAAGTTATTAATGCATAAGAATACAAGTCATTAAAATTGCTTATTTTTATTTTTATATTTATTAATTTACATCAAGGCTCTTAAAAAATTATTCTTACCCCCTCAAACTTAGCTATATCTACGCTTTATGCATATACTTATCTACTTGTTTTTTACGCAATCATATTTTTTTGTTTTTCTTTTCTCTCAATTTTATAACCTAGTTAAATAATAAACAAGTACTAAACGTATAAGATGATTCCATATGTTCCAAACAAAGAATACATCCTTCCTTCAATGTTACTTAATTCATCCTAACATATTTTCCAAAATACCCTTCTCCTTAGTTGTGTTGAATAATTGATGTGATGTAACTATGAGTTAAAAACATATTGATAATCCGTATTTGTTTATTATAATTAAATATACTCTTTCCAACCCAGTTTTTCAAAATTTACCCATATGAACTATGGATCACCTCTACTAAAACGAAAATTTTCACCATCAAGTAAAAATCATATTTTTAAAATAAATCAAACCTTGTTATCGAAGAGATCCGGGGTATCGGATGTGACAACAGGATAAAATTTATAAAACGTCATCTTCTCATATGCAGCAGCAGCTTCCACATTAGTCCTCCTCAATTCCTCCACATCTTGAATCTGTTTTTGTATGGCCTACAGTACGAAATGGCTAGATTGGGTAACGGGTTTAACCCAAAACATTATATCCTATGATTATATAATCTTTTGAAATGGAAAGAGAAACTAGTTATGGACTAAAAATAAATTTACTATGTTGACCCTCAAATGCTTCTTTGCCAAAACCAAGGTTAGACTCGAAATGTTGTAAACTAAAGAAATCAAAAAACAAGCTTAAAACTTACAAATAATATATAGCAATTACATAATAGTACAATATATATACTATGTTGTTGTAAAAAACCAAAATGTTGTCAATGCCTAATAAAGTGATAAATTTTTGAAAGAAAAAAGTATGGCTCACCTCAGTGTAAACACAGAAACAATTGTTCATAACATTCTAAGCTATTTTACTCAAAGAAATTAAATGTTGATGTGAAATTAAATTGTTCAAAACTTTTCATTTTCTATTAGTTACTCACACGACTTGTCACTTTGACTAAACCAAAACTCCATAAACATCATTTGTGTAACTAAATCATATTATATATGAATTATTTTCTTTCTTTCGTAATTAAACATGCTATTTAACTACATGAACACTTCCAAAATGCTCTTCTCCTACACATACGTTTCTATGATCGACTAGATGATGTTTCTCTAATCGTAGCCAAAACCGGCTTCCACTGAGGTGACTTGTGCGTGTTCCCCACGTTCTCCACCACACCATCGCACCGCCGGTCTGAAAACCGGTTCGAGCTTCCAGCCTTTGGATCACAAACGGGGCTAGCCGAAGGACTCATCGGGGCTGACTTAGGTGGACACCGGCCGGTTTTGGCTATGTTGGTGAGCTTTCTTGTTAGAGAGGTCAAGTCCATTGGAGAAGCATTGAACTTTAGCGTAGAGTAGGGGAGCATGAAGTAGATTCGACCCGTTTCGAGTTGCTGATCGAGCCTGAGTGGCACCAAACCGTCTTGCATGATTTGGATCGGGGTGCATAAGAAATGCTTCGGGAAGTTGTTGATCACTTGGTCAACCGTGGTTGGACTATTGTAGTCTTCCAATGAGCCATCCATATTCACCACTCTTATTGTCTTTGATGTAACCATCATTTTATTGGAAGAAAAACAAGCACCCATGTTGATCTTGTTTATATGCTCAAATATGTTTTAACGAGACTTGAATCTTCAACCACGGGATTATTAGACCGCAAGTGACGGGATTGGAATATCGATCTCAAACACACCTTATTCTTGAATTTTCCTCTTTAAAATATATATAGATATAGAAAGAGTTTACTTTATATATAGATATAGAAAGAGTATACTTGTGAAGTGAAAGAAGGGGTAAGCTTGATGGAAAGTTGGCAAATTGGCCACCCACTCGACTAGAAGTCTTTCTAAAGAAAGAAAAAGTATTAAATCCATAATTACTCTAACATATTTCAAAAAACTGGCCAAAAATAAATTTTAAATATCTTTTGATGGACTTTTTTTTTTTAAGTAATGAGAACTTATAATCAGAATACTCACGAATACGCTAATAATTTTTGAACCAGTCGTACTAGTTAACGCAAGACACAAATTACATGCGATCCACATGCATGTGATTTATAAGAGGTTAAAATGTTATTGATTTGTATAGATGAAAATGATGGCTTTGTAATCTTCTAATTATTTCATCAACTTTACGAGTCACCTAAAATGGAATAAAAATCTTATTGCCAATAAATAGAACATACAAAAATGAATGAAATGTAAAGATAAGAACAAATAAATAAATAATATTGTATTGTGAAGATAAGAAAAGTGGAACCACCATGTTCAGCTATGGTTTCAAGTTAAACATAACATCAAAATCAAATTAATTGAGTGACCCATGAGCCTATCATCAATTATTGATTTCTTTCAACCTAACTTAGAAAATGTCCTATATTCGCACCAATTTGTCAAATTTATATAATAAAATATAACAAATATAATATATAGTGGGGATTCTTTTAATTTAATTCCAGTCAACTGAAAATGATGTCGTCTCCTCCTTTAATTTTAACCGTGTAAAATATCTAAATTTCTTTATATCTCTAGTTAAACTTAATCTTTCAGATATTTGATTATTTATATTCTTTATTATATATGTTTTTTTTAGGTTTTTAATTGCATAATCTAGTAAGTTTTTAAAAAAAGTATTATCATTAGAAAATCCCTAAAGTGTTTAATATGAAGCTAAACTTGAATATATATATATATATATATATATATATATATATATATATATATATATATATTTATATCACAAAGAAATATATAATTATAAATGCAAAACTACTTTCAAACCAATCTTTAACTTACTTATTTTGTAGTCAACTAATTATAAGTTTGTGTATACGCACAACCATGATCAAATATAAAATAGAATTTACATGACAAATCCAACTTGTTAATATGAAGTACCTTTGTAACTCATTAAAATAAGTGTAGGCTTTAAGTTTAAGTCTACTTATGACAAAATAAAAGCGGGGGGTGGGGGGTTTCAAGTGGGTTCACCTAAGGTGGGTTTTATTCTGAGAGTGATCTCGGGTTCAAGGCTGAAGGGGTTCAAGTGTGTTCATCTAAGGCTGATGTATGAGCTTCCCTTCGTGGACGTGCCAGCCTATTGCCTTAAGATTTCGTACTTGAGTGATGAAGATAATCGAGTGGGTCAGTCGACCGCTAGTGATCCAATTAATCGTTCCAAATTGGTGCGTATAGCCTCACCTCAGGATACAAATGTCACGTCTTGAATCACTCAACATTTCCATTTATACAAATATATATATATATATATATATATATATATATATATATATATATATATATATAAGAGGAATTTCATATGTACTTTTGTAAAGTTGTAAAATATCATATGTTTCTTAAACATAAATTTTAATGCATAATATACGATACTATTATATTATGATTTGAAAAAATAAATAATTTTATAAGTTTATATATATATATATATATATATATATATATATATATATATATATATATATGAAATTGTCGTGTACGTGTCTATACATATAATAAATATTGTGTTGAATAGTTTTGTAGAATGTTTCTTAGTTTTTTTAAATTGCACCTCATATAATAATACTAGTTTTGGTAAACATATGTATTACATAAGTTGAATAAATAAAATATTAAATATAATAAAATTTAATAATTGTAAAACATTATTCTAAGATATCATATGATTGAAATTGCGTATTAGTAAAAATTATAAGTAATAAAACAATGATATCAACTTTTTTAGTTTTTGTTTTTAAACTTTTTCTTTCAAAATTTTTTTTTGAAGATTTGTTTCAAAATAAATTGTATTAAAAATGCCATATTTAAATTTCTTATTATAATCTCAATTTTAAATATTTTTGGTTTATAAAAAATTTAGTTTTTAAAAGCACAACTTTAAAATATTTCATAATTTTAAAAAATTTTGATGTTTTAGAAAAATTTCTTATTTTATAGAAACTTGTTTTTTTAGAAATAACATTAATAAAAAAATCTCTTTTTAAATTTATTAAAAAACTATTTTTAATATAAAAAAGAGTTAAATAATATTATTAGTAATTAAGAAATTATTTAATAGGATAGTAATATTATTAATAATTAAGAATTTATTTAATAGGATAGAGAAGCGGAAAATTTAGATGAAAAGAAATATAATGCTGACAGGTGTCCCCTGTAGTTATTTTTTTATTAGAGAATGAAGATTATCATTATATTAAATTTTATTATATAATACATTTTTAATATACAAACGTTTTGAACCTTATAGAATTGTTACTTGGACAAAGAACATAAGCCATTAGAAATATATACCTTTTAAAAACATGTTCATGTATAATAACTCCATAAGTTTGTTAACAACCAAGAGTTGTATTTGAAAATGATTTATGATTTATTTTGATGTGTAATTGACCATTTGAAACAAAAGAATAACTTTATACTCGTTGAGTATACCCGTCATGTTTTCGAGGTATCCAAAAATCAGGATGTTACAAAAGGGAGCCCGTTTCAACTTTAGACATTCTCGTTCAATATTCGTAAACTGTATCATAAGATCTCTAGTAAGTATTCTGGTTTTACTTTTAGTATCTAACAACTTGCATGTCAATGAGAATGGGCACTCGCTTTGTGGTGTGATAAATAGGTATGGTAATTGGGCGGGCTTAAGACGGGTTTAGGTAATCACTACCTTATACGCGGTTAGAAAAGTATGTCTCATATCTGGGCCAAAACCCGTCTAGTATGTATCGGTAATTTACCTGTCGGGTAACGAGCATACTCGCGGATATACCCGTCGGATATTTCTTTAACACTTCGGTCAAATCTCTCTGTCGTTCTCTTTTCAATTAAATTTATTAGCTAATGTGTCGCGGACTCTCTTCTGATAGTAGCTAGGGTTCGAAGAAGAATAAAAAGTCTAATTGTGAAATTATTCGAGTAGGATATTGACAGAAAGAGAAGAATATTAGAATTAAAGAACTTGAATATAATATAATAAGTTTAAAATAGCTAAAAATAGATATAACATATTTAAAATAACAAAAAAAAAAAACTAAAAGTTATTTTGGGTATATAATCAGGTAACGGGTATGCTTAACCGGTAGATGGGGCGGATAAATGGGTATATCATGTAATCTCATATCCATCCCAAACCCGCAAAAATTATAAAAAATCTTGTACCCGTTTACCCGACCCCATTCCCGTCCCAAATGTCTTATGTTTTGGTCACACCGTTGGGTTCGGATTTGATTACCGTCCCTAGTGATAAAAAGTGGTCAATAAATTAAAATAAAGAACATGATCTTATATGCCATAAAGATCGTGAAAAATACATTTGAGCGTGATGAGATGTGTTTCATGCATGTATACGCAAATCCGCTAAAACAATAAAGTATATAAAAATTATAAAATATATTTAGGTCGACAAAGGAAAAATAATTTAAGACACCACCAACATGTACCACTAGTAACCGAAGGATCGTAACCTAGAGGCTTTGTACGTAAGAGGAAAATGAAATTAGCGTCATAATGAGTGGTGCGCTACTTGCATTTTGACATTTTTTTCACCATGAAGAATCTCTCATGTATGCACAGCTTGTTTGACGTAGAAATAGACTCACTTTGTTTCAAGGAGAAACTATGCTCAAAAATAGAAAAAAGGGACATATCATTCATGTTTAAAGTTGGAGAAAATAATGTTATTGTAAAAAATGTAAGAATAATAACATACGTATCTATACTACTATATAATACATATTAAAAGGATAAGATGATAATCTCATTTAAAATGTAAGACACATATATAATATTTTAAGCATAAAGTACAAGTGGTTTATGCAATAATTTACTTTTGTGCTCATTTAATTAACTTTTTCTAATTATTGTATTATTTAATACATATTATTAATACATTATTTAATAATATGATATTATTTAATTCACTTCATTATTTAATATATTCGGTCATGTTTAATAATGTGATATTATTTAATTCACTTCATTATTTAATATATTCGGTCATGTTTTCGAGGTATCCTAAAATAGGATGTTACAGAAGGGAGCCACTTTCAACTTTAGACATTCTCATTCAATATTCATAAACTGTATCATAAGATCTCTAGTAAGTATTGTGGTTTTACTGTTAGTATCTAACAACTTGCATGCCAATGAGAATGGGCACTCGCTTTGTGGTGTGATGAATAAATATGGTAATGGGGCGGGCTTAGGACGGGTTTAGGTAATCTCTACCGTATACGCGGTTAGATAAGTGTGTCCCATATGCGGCCCAAAACTCGTCTAGTATATATCGATAATTTACTTGTCGGGTAACGAGCATACTCGCCGGTAATCGGGTATACTCATTTATTTCATGAATAATACTCTTTAGGTATACACGTTGGGTATCCCTTTAACACTTCAGTCAAATCTCTATGTTCTCTTTTCAAGTAAATTTATTTGCTAATGTCTTGCAAACTCTCTTCTAATAGTAGCTAGGGTTCGAAGAAGAATAAAAAGTCTAATTGTCGAATTATTCCAGTAGGGTATTCATCAAAAGAGAAGAATATTAGAATTAAAGAACTTGAATATAATATAATAAGCTTAAAATAACTAAAAGTGAATATAATATATTTAAAATAACAAAGGAAATACCAAAAATTATTTTAGGTATATAATTGGGTAAACGGGTATAATTAATCGGGTAAACTGGTATGCTTAATCGGGTAAAGAGACCGGGTAAACGGGTATATCTTGTAATCCCATACCCTTCCCAAACCGCAAAAATCATAAAAAAGGATCTCATACCCGTCCCAAATATCTCGGGTTTCGGTTATTCCCGTCGAATTCGGTTTTGATTGTCATCCCTAGTGATAAGTAAATGATCAATACATTAAAATAAAGAAAATGATCTCATATGCCACAAAGATCATGAAAAATATATTTGAGCGTGTTGAGATGTGTTTCATGCATGTGTACGCAGATACGCTAAAGTAGTAAAGTATATAAGATTACAAAATATATTTGGGTCGAAAAAGGAAAGATACTTTAGGACCCACCAACACCACGAATAACCTAAGGATCATAACCTAGAGGCATTGCAAGAGCAAATTGAAATTGGCGTCATAATGAGTGGTGCGCTACTTGCATTTTGACATTTTTTCACCATCAAAATCTCTCGTGTATGCACAGCTTGTTTGAGATAAAAATAGACTCACTTTGTTTTAAGGAGCAATTGTGCTCAAAAATAGAAAAAAAGGAAATATCATTCATGTTTAAAGTTGGTGAAAATAATGTTATTGTAAAAAATGTAAGAATAATATCATACGTATAGCTAATAAAAACCTTTCTTGTGACCATGTGCAAATATATTATATTAAATTTTGTGGTACCATCTTTTATACGTAAATACCTAATAAACATATTTTGATTTATTTATTTATTTTTGACATTTTTGATACACTGGCCTAAAATAAGAGAAAATCATCATAATAAACATCTTGATTACGTTTTAAGCCAAAATAACCATTATATTTTAGCAAAACCATGTAGGTACCACAAAATAACCAATCCAAAAAAAAGTTGTAGGCTATGATTTAGCCCCGACTTAGCCGGCAGATTTGAGGCGGAGGGGATGTAAGTTGGTTAAATTTTAGTTGATCTTTACATATGTATTCATCTGATTGGTTGTTTTTGTGAACCCGTAGTATTTCTCATCTTATTTGGTGGGTTAAAAGTTAATATTTAATTTGACAAAACATCAATCCACATGTTTATTTTGATGATTATTAATTGTGTAATTTTGTTCAATTTTACATGTTAAAAGGATCCTCCATCCATTTACTTTGTTCTTATCATCGCCCATTAGCATATTCATCTGAATAATAATAAGAATTGATGTTTGAATAAATTATTTTGCTTTAGTTTGTAACGTAATAGCCTGTAATGTAATAACCTATAATATAATATTAAAACATGATCTTTGGTTTCTTCATTAATTAGGATTAAGTTGAAGCGCCGGTGTTGATCCAACATTGACTTCTTGATTTAATTAAATGGAAAAAAAAAACGACATTACGAAATTTAAAATGATGAAATAACAAATATTTATCAAACAAATCATCGCCAAATGTATACTTTTGAACATTATATTGCAATTTTTGTGACAACCACATAACTTTAATAATATACAATCCGTGATTAAACTAGCCTTCTACAATGGTATCCATAACAGGCTTCCACATAGGCGATTTCGGTGAATTTAGCATGCTCACTTCTCCCTTATCACCGCACACGCGGTCTAGAACCTTGTTTCGACTAGCACGTTGTGGACTGCACAACGGGCTAGCCGAAGGGCTTCTTGAGCCCAACTTGGCAACAGGACCTGACCGACCGGTTTTGGCTATGTTCATGAGCTTCCTTGTTAAGGTGGTCAAGTCATCTGGACACGTGTTAAACTTAAGAGTTGAGATGGGGAGGATGAAGTAGGTTTGACCCGTTTTGAGTTGATGGTTAAGTTGAAGGGGTACTAACCCGCTTTGGAGGATCTCAACCGGGGTACATAAGTAGTGCATCGGGAAGTTGCTGATCACTTGGTCAACGGTGGATGGGTTTTCGAAGTCTTGCAATGAACCATCCAAGTGCACCACTCTTATGGTCTCTGATGTGACCTCGGTTTTAGATCTTTTGCAAGAAAAATAAGTGCCCATCTTTCGTTAGATCTTTTTGAGATTTGAACACACAATCATATACTGTATAACCACTGTGGTATGCGCGTTAGCGCATAGTCTCTCTCTAGAACGCACACTAACGATGAGTTCTTGTGTTATGAAAATTAGTGACGACTTTTGATTTATTTATAGATAGTAAGCATTTGGTACTTTGGTGTGAAATAAAATAAAGGGTTAATGCCTAATGGTGAGGGAAGGAGACAAACTGGCCCACCAGACAACCACTCAATTGTATAGCTTTGAGGCTTCCTTTCTTTTATCTAATACCTTTTTTTAGATAAAAACTATGATATAAGAAATAATATGTTTTAGAATAGGATAAAAGATTAAACATGTGATATTAATCTATACTATATAATAATACATTGAGTGTATTGTTGTTTTTTTATTATGATTTAATCACATTTATTATTTTTATCAATAAAATTTTTTTTGCATCTGACTCTCCAAGGTTATAAAAAAATTGCAATTTTCCTTCAAATATGTTAACTTGGTTAACTTAAAATATTAAACCATCCATCTTTAAAAGGAGTACTTACATAATTTTACATATAAAGATAAAATTCTAATTTATGTTAGCGTATTGTTGATATAATTTCATTTATGTTTCTTGTTCCATTCACGGAACCTACATCGAATAATTCATCTGTTCATCTTTGAACATTTCATCATGAATCACAAGATTGTTGGCATTACCGATAGAGCAGGAGGATGGACTGGTTTCTAGTGGCGGTCGGGAACCCATTACGAAAGGGTTGTATAATAGAGATCAACGCCTCTAGTCGCTGATGTGAGTGCGATGGAATGGTATTATAAGTGTTTAAATGTTAAATATTACGTATGATTACTCGTTTTTATGCATGTGATTAAGTTGAATAGGTTAACTGTGAGTTGGAAATGATTTTGTAGGTAAAATAAGCAAGTTGAAAGCTTACATGGTAAGTCATTGGATGGGTCAAGAAACAAAAATTCAAAGTGCAACAAAAAGGCTTCCACCATAGCCTACTGTAGCCACCGTAGGCTACGCCAGCTTCAGTAAAAAAACAACAGAAAACACCCCAGCGTAAGCTACCCTGGCTACCGTAGCCTACGCTAGGGCCACTTTTGAAAACCTATAAAATCACGTTTTTATTATGTTTCAGCCACGACTTGCCCCCCATTAGACCTAGAACGATTTGAGACGAATTTTGGGAGTTTTTAGGTCATTAATCCACCATTTCACCTCTCTCCAACAACATACAATCATTCATTATGCAAATCAACAACGATTTTAAAGATCATTCAAGAACAATGAGCGGCTAAACTTCTCGTGATCGGCTTCGAGTAATAGGTTTTGTGTGATTAGATTTTCGTTTATGTTTGACTTGTTCTGGGATTAAACTTTAGAACCTGTTAAGTTCTTTCATTAGTTTAATTTGTGTTTTGATTATTTAAATAATTTTTTTGATTAACCTTTATTTGAATGTCATATGATATTGTGCGAGTTATATGGTTGCAAAGTTTTGGTTGTTAATTGAATTGGTATTGCATGTTAAGACCTATTAAGTCTTGATTATCGATATCACTTAATCATTCCACGTACAGAATCCCTATTAAGGATTTTCCATTAAGTTGAATTAAACGATTATTGAAAACGAAAACTTAATTCCGAAGTGGATTACAATTTCACATAATTGTCTTCTTAATCAATTCTAATTATTTGCAATTTGCTTTCCTAGTTAACTTGTTAATCATTTAAAAATCTAATTTTCACAGTCAAGAGGCAACAATTTAGGTAATTTTGATAATTTGGTTACTTGTTTTTTTTATAAATCAATTCGCAACACACCGACCACTAATTTCACGAGTATAGACAATCCTACTTACCCTAACTAGTTTAAGGTGAATAGTAACACATATTTTAACATCTTATTTGATTGGTACTTCGACATCGATCAGTCGTCATCTTTCATTTATTGTGATTCAGTTCTACTCGATTATAGTTAAGTAATTAAGGGTTTGTTTTGTATTTTAAAAGGCAATTGAATTTACATTATTATATTTTAATTAAGCGAAGTTAACGTTTTATAATGAAAATGACAACTTTTGAAAACCTTGGTGAGCCAGATTGAGAAGAAAACTTTTTTGAATGAAAATAACAAATACAACCAAACCTTATTAATCTATAGTATCTAATAAAATAGGATTTCTTTTACCACTTGTAATTCTCTTAACCCATCTTTTTAACACTTGTCATTCTTTTAAAAATCTTCATTTAATTTTCCTCTAAAAGGATATTATAGTAATTTAAAACCTCAAACTAATTTATCTCTTTTAATAAAAATTAATTTTATTAATTGATATATTTCTCTCTCTCATCTAGATTTTTTAAAATCAAACTATGTTTTTAAAAATAAATTTTATTAAGTAAATTAAAAATCACATCTTCTTTATTAAAATAGAAATAATAAAAAAATTTATATAATATGAAATTTTCTAAGACACTAATCCTTTTTGAAATAAAATATTTTAAATCGGTCCTTTTTTAGAAAAATTATAAAAAATATGAAATTTTATAAAAGCAGGTTTATTAAAACAATCAGAATAATTAGAAACTCGAAATTTTAATAAACAAGATTTTTATAAACAATAAACTTTTATGAAAAAATTTTAAAACGAATGTTTAAAAATAAAACTATTTAGATAAGAGATTTAAAAAATAGTATAATTGTTTTTTTTATTGAACTATTATGTATATATAATTTTAATCATATCTTATATTAAACTATCGTACTATAACTATTCTTGTTTAATACTAACTACAATCCGATTAATAAATTGATTTCTAGACTATCTATTTATTCGTATATCTATTTATATATAACAAAAAAATCTAAAATAAGACTTGACATAATTGTAAGTTTTATCATACTAACTTTTTTATTTTTCTTTATTATTATTAATAATATTAAATACAAATAATATTACTCATACCATTTTTAAATTAAAAAGTATATAATTTAATAAATTAGGACCTATTTTTTTATTAAAAACACACTTTTTAAAATAAAAGTTTTATAAAATACATAATACAACAACTTTTTTTCAAATAAATTCATTTTTCTTAAAACAAAATATTTAAAACCCATTTTTTTTTATAAAATAAAAATTTTAAAAAATATATTATTATTTATTTACTTAAATTAGCTATTAATATGCAATTATAATCATATTTTATCTTCAAACATGGTTTTATAATTTGTAAGTTTTTATTACTAATTATTTAGTATTTTATTTATTCAATCCGTGTAATACACGGGATACTAACCTAGTGTGTGGGTATATATATATATATAACTTTTACAAGTTATATATATATATATATATATTAGAAACATATTTATTATTAATATTTACACGTTTAATGGGATGAAATTGTCTTTTTTTTTTAATTTGACTATATTAATTAACTTTTACACACACGCTAATTATATGAAATAGGTAACTTTGTAAAATAGTAATCAAGTTTCAAGATTGTTCTAATTAGGTCACTAATAAAGTTTTTTGTGCCACTCAGGTCACTTATAAAATTTTTTGTCTCAATCAGATCACTGAAGTTTCAAAATTATTCTAATTGGGTCATTTATAAGTTACAAAAAATTTTAAAAATTTTGAAATGTTTAAAAATATTAACAATATTTATAAAAAAAACTATATTATTTTAAAAAATTTGTGAATTATTTAAATTTTTGTAAAAATATGAGTGACTTAATTGGAACACTTTTAAAACTATAGTAACCTGATTGGAACAAATAAAAATATTGCTGACCTAATTAAAACACTTTTAAAACATTAGTAACTTGATTGGAACAAATAAAAATACGAGTGACCTAATTAGAATACTGTTAAAACTTGCTTACTATTTTATTAAGTTTTTCCTATATGAAATTACAAAAGTAACTGAATAGTATTGGTTATAAGTACCACAAAATAACTAATAACAAATTTTCTTTGCAAATCTAACTATGTAAACAATCAATTTCTTGTTTGATTAAACTTTTAAAAATCACTTCTGTTTTATATAATTTCATATTTCTTTATTTTATACACTTTTAAACCTTAAAATCTATATGACATATCAACACACTTAATTGTTCAAGCGTCTTGCTAGTGTTTAAGACTTTAAGGACACCAATATTGTGGTGCGGCCTTCAAACCTCCGTTTGCCCGCGAGGTTGTTATCATTTGTTTAGGGTATTACAGTTCGTCCTTTATCTATATATGTAACTATGGATTATCTCTAAAATATTTAATGAGTAACATGACGTCCTTTATATTAAACATTTGTAAAATAATCATCCTTTGCATTAACGATTGTTAGTTAAATGGTTTAAATCAAAACCATGTGAGAGATATGCATGTGGAGGCATTACAATGTCACGTCGCTTTCTTTTGATAATTGTTCTGATCTTATATAATTAGATGAACAATGATCATGATGAAATGACATTAATGTGTTCAAACATACTCTTTTTTAACAATAAATGTGCAATATTACTTTTGAGTATAGATGTTATTTTAATCGGGTTTATTTATACGTGTATCAGTTAGTACTGTACCCTCAACTCCTTCAGGAGAAAATCTATTATTGAAAAAAAACTACTGGTTCAACTCTGAACATATAGCAAAAAATATTATTCTAAATATAGTATTAAATATAGTGGTACCATCTTTAATGTCTATTTGCTTTAATATTTATTTTTGACAATGCTTGGTACACCGAAAAAATTCAATTTTACGTGGAAAGTCCCTACCGTCGTCCATTAATATATGCATATTGATAACAATAATAATTGATGTTTGAATAAATTATTTTGCTTTAGATTTTAACGTAATATTTTACCTTATCATAATGAAACATAATCTTCGGTTTCTTAATTAATTAGCATCAAGTTCAAGCGCTATGTTGATCCAACATTGACTTATTGACTTGATTATTTGAAAGAAAAAAGAGACATTTTTGAAATTTAAAATGATGAAATAACAAATATTTATCAACAAATTATCACTCCATTCACCAACTGTATACTTTTGAACATTATATTGCAAATTTTGTCACAACCACATAACTTCAACAATATACATTCGTGTAATTAAACTAGCCTTCTACAATGGTATCCATAACCGGCTTCCACATAGGTGATTTAGGTGAATTTAACATGCCTAATTCTCCGTTATCACCACACCAGCGGTCTAGAACCTTGCTTTGACTAGTTTGTTGTGGACTATACAACGAACTAGCCGAAGGGCTTCTTGAGCTTGATTTGGCTGCAAGACCGGACAGACCGGTTTTGGCCATGTTCATGAGCTTCCTTGTCAAAGTGGTCAAGTCATCCGGACACATGTTGAACTTAAGAGTTGAGATGGGAAGGATGAAGTAGATTTGACCTGTTTCAAGTTGATGGTTGAGTTGAAGGGGTACCAACCCGCTCTGGAGGATCTCAACCGGGGTGCATAAGTAGTGCATCGGGAAGTTGCTGACCACTTGGTCAACGGTGGCCGGATTTTCAAAGTCTTGCAATGAACCATCCAAGTGCACCACTCGTATGGTCTCTGATGTGACCTTGGTTTTTGATCTTTTGGAAGAAAAACAGGTGCCCATCTTTCGTTTGATGTTTATGAGACTTGAACCTGTAATTATAATATTATATAACCAACGTGGTATGGATGCTAGTGTGAAATGAAGATTAGAGACGACTTTTGGAATTTATAGATGGTAAGCGTTTAGTGTGAAATGAAATAAAGGGATAAGAGTGAAGGAAGGAGACAAAAGTGACCAATTAGGCAACCACTCGATTTACAGCTTTGAGGCTTCCTCCATTTTTTTAATAAACGTTTTTTTGGTTTTTTAAAGAAACAATGATAGAAGAAATAATATATTTTATAATGGAGGGCAAAAGCCATTGAATATATGATATTAATATCTCATAACATACTAAATAAAACATGAATGGTAAATCCAAATCTTATTAACACCAAATTGTAAATTCAAATCCCAAATATATCACTATGAACAAACTCAGATAGACACTAATGGAAATCAAAAACAGTAATAAACACAAGAAAAAGACTCAAATCTATCAAAACGACGATACATACAAGACAACATGACCATGATTCAGGATACATTTTGAGTTTTTTACGGATGACGAGCCCTAATTCATACTAAGGGGTTGTTTGGCAGCCTCCTAATAAGCCTCTTAATAATCCTCTTAATGGTTCAGATGTCTGAATGATTCATCACTTAATGGTTCAGACTGTCTGTTTCGCGAGCAAATGTCTGAATGATTCAGACATTTGCCTCTAAATGGTTAAGCATTATACTAATGCTGAATGGTTAAGAGATCTAATGTTAAATGGTTAAGAACTCTTATCTGAATTGGTCAGGCATTTGCCTTTAAATAGTTAAGTGATTTACTAGCTTTTAATGGTTTAGACCACTTAATGGTTCAATACTTAATGATTCAAACATATTATTGGTTCAGCACTTAATTATTCAGATGTTGCCAAACAGCCCCTAAAAAAAACGAACTGACACCAAATAAAGTGTACAAAGTGACCAGGAGGATGATGTCTTCCTCTTGATAATAACTTGATGAAGACGATGACTAAAATCAGATTTTAGACTAAGGGGCTGTTTGATTGAATCTGAACCATTAAGTGCTGAATGATTAAGAGCTCTGAATGATTAAGAGGTCTGAATAATTAAGTGTTAAACCAATAAGTGGCTGTTTGATTGAATCTCTAAATACATATGCAGAATGACTATTTTACCCCTCTAAACTATTTTGTGTTAAATGAAATGTATCTGTTTGGTTATATATCTGAATAACTACACTAAATGATAAATAACTATAAAAAATACAAAACATCATAAAAATTATTCCAAATACAACATAATAAAATCCAAATACTAATCCAAATACAACATAATAAAATCCAAATACTAATCCAAATACAACATATTAAAATCCAAATACAAATTAATCCAAATACAACATATTAAAATCCAAATACAAATTAATCCAAATACAACATATTAAAATTCAAATACAAATTAATCCAAATACAACAAACTACCAACATCAAATGGTTAACCCAACTTACACAAAATCTTCAAACAATCAAACAAAACCTAATTTCATAAACTATAAACTATTGAATCAAACCAAAATCTTCAATCAAATGGTTAACTCAACTTGCACAAACTACCAACATCCACAAACTTGCACAATCTTCAATCAAACAAAACCCAATTCATAAAAGCCCCATTTGTTTTTGAAACTTATAAAACCCTAGAAATCAAATCTATGAAATCATGTATGTAAACAAAGATGGTAATCAAATAGATGAGAAAACAAATATAAATAAAGTGTTGTAGTGCAAATCTTGAAAGAAATCAAGATAAATCAAAGAAAAACGAGAGAAATCAAACCTTGAAAGAGTTGTGGGTTGAAGACTCAAGCTTGAAGCCGGCTTGCGGGCGGCAGACGGTGGTGGCTTGCGGCCGGAGAGCGGCGAAGGCGGACAGAGGTCGGCGAGCGGCGGCCGGCGGAAGTGTCGCCGGCGGTGGTAGGCGACGAGAATTGGGGGGGATCGATGGTGTGGTAAGTGGGTGGGTTTCTTTTGTTTTTGTTTGAAGGGTATATGGGTAATAATTCACATTCAGCACTCCCCCATCACTTAACGATTCAGTGCTGAATAGTATCATTAAGAGGTCATTTTTAACACATACATTTTTTAATGGTTCAGAGATAGTCTCTTAATGATCTCATTAAGATGCTACCAAACAGCCCCTAACATTAAGAAGGATCAGACAAGCTAGATGAGATGATGAAGATATATTAATTTTGGGGTATTTACATATTATGTTATGTTTCTAAACTTATTAGTTACATATTTATCCAAGCTAAAAAATTAATAATATATTTTGCATTTCAAAAACATATATGTTACAAGTTTATTCATTTTATTAAATTAGTTATTGAATGGTTATTGGATCCATATTTTTATAAAATTATTTTTACACATTTTCCTTACCCCACACATTCCCTCAAGTTCGAGTCTTAAATATAAATAAAAATAATAAATTTACTACTTCAAATACAAAGGTTTAAAACTTCATTTCAAAACAACAATCACTAGCAATAAAAGTTATATATCAATATACAAAACACAATTGTCAAAATTTTAAATAATTATAATAACTAAATATCAATACATAAAAATCCTGTAGTAAAAACATGATAAAAAAGTTATATGATAAGTTAATTTTAATGATATGAAGAAATATATAATATATATGTATTAGGAAAAAAATATGTAATTGATTTTATCCCTTCTAAAAATTTGTAATTTATGATGTTAAAAAGAAAAAAGATGTAAAAATCTCATTATTTTTTCACTCAGGTCTTTATGAATAGAAAAGTTAGATCATTACTGTACCAAAAGATCTCGTAGTAGCCTCCTCTTTATTTGTAAGCATTGTTTTGAAAATCGGACTAGACTGGCCGGTCCGATCGGTTGGATCGGGAACCGGACTCCAATTCGGTTCGGTTCGAGGCTAAAAACCGTTTTAATGTCGAACCAGTGGATGGACCGGTTGAACCGGTCGAACCGGCGGTCAGACCGGGAACTGGACCGATTGAATCGGTAGTCGGACAGATTGAACCGGTTTTTTTATATAATTTTTTATTTTTCAGTAATTTTTGCATATATTTATAAAAAATAATTATAATTTTATTCGATTCTTATATCCGGTCCGACTGGTTGAACCGGTCCCACCAACGAACCGGTAAAATGTCCGGTTCACTGTCCGGTGCGGTTCTGAAAACATAATTGTAAGGGGCTGTTTGATTTGCTTCTGACCCGCTCAAAATGTCTGACCCAGTGACCCGGTCAGACATTTTGGCCGGTCAGCGTGTTTGATTTGCACTCTTTTACGTCTAACCCGGTCCGACACTACTGACCCATGCATATTTTTTCATTTACCCAGTCAATTTTAAAGCAAGCCCAAATAGCCTTGATGATATCACTCACCAATAGGGGTGAGCACGAACCGGGTATTCCCGAAATTTCCCGAGCACCGACCCGAAAAAATACCGATTCCCGAAACCGATATTGCAAAGCAAATAGGTCATCGGTACCCATAATCTAACAATTTCGGGATCGGTATCGGGATCGGGTAAATCCCGAAAAAACCCGAACATAGATAACCGAACCGAATTGATTTTATTTATATGCAACAAGCTTGTTATTTATATACAATCATGCTTCTATTCAATCTTCGCTTTAACCTTTAAATAGATTTATGTTTTACCTTTGTGATCAAGAGTTGGTCATCACGTTTCAGCTACTTGTTTCAGTAATCATCTGCTATCTATTTCATCTAGATGTTGCAACACAAACTTGGACTTGGACTGTAAATTGAATCAAAAATCTTAACCAAAAGCTATTACAATTTGATCATCTATTAGGTTTTAATCATCCCTACCAAAAGCACAAAAACCCATGAAAAATAAATCAAATACCTGCCAACAAGAGCATGAACAAAGGCAACAAGTAGAAACATAATTTTTTTAAAAATCAACCGGTACTTCCATAATACCGATTCCCGATGCCTCATTACCGATCAACACCGACTCCCGAAACAAAATTCTAGGTACGGTACTCGGTTCCATTTGTTTGATTGTTTCGGGTATCGGGTCGGTTCCGGGAAGCAGGAAAAAGGTCGGGAATACCGACTTGCTCAGCCCTACTCACCAATCACAATTCCACAAGTCCATAATACATTAGCCCAAATGGACAAAAGAGCCCATTAACATGCAACAGTAAACAAGACAACATCACAAGTTAGTATAACATCACTTTGTTATTGAATTGAACATTCACATATTTTAACATCTTTTAGAAATAAGAAAAAACTCTAATACATTTCACCAACACATCTAACAGTATATTAATATATTACATTTAACAGTAGTTTAATATATTTTACGGACTTCTATTTCATAACACTAGCGAACCAGCGTATTTGGAAGGAGCTAAAACTTGACTCAAAGTCTCTAAAATAAATATGCTCGTTTCATTCTTCCAATAAGGGTAGTGTTTTTTTGTTAAATACGAGTTTTATAATATCCCTCGCATATGTTATTGCTTATTATACATATTAATATTATATCAAGATTACTAGTAATAACAAGGGCGTCTGTATAATATAAACAACCGTTTTAGACTCCCAAATTTTAAGAGCCCTTAAAATTAAAAAGAAAAAAACTACTTTTATCTATTTTTAATCTGTAAACAGGTGTGATAATCCAATCAGTATTTGTGTTTTTAGAAAGAAATAAGAGATGATAAAATTATTGAAGGTTTATTTATGCCATTCTTGTAAATGTTTTAGATGAAAAAGAACGTCTTTAAAAAGAAGAGTATGTTGGTGGAAAGATAATATGGTCACACATATTGGATTTGTGTCCGAGATAGAAGTTTATGATTTTTATATATAATTAGTATTAAGCACCTCGCGTTGCAACGGGGGCGTAAAACCATGTCAAGTAGCACCAACAGCACACTATCGTCAGTGAACACCAACACTTAAAATGTCGTATTAAAAAATAAAAATGAAAAAAAATAATAAAACCGAATGAAAAGTAGATGTAAAAACGTTGAACTACGCAGGCGGAACGTAAAATATCAAAAATAATAAGTAAGTTGATCTAGGACCAACGCGCTACAACGAGGCCATTAAACAAGGAATAAAAGCTTAAATACGTTAAACCACACACCCATGTTGCGGTGTGTTAACTCCTAAAATTTGGACCCAAACATAAAACGAAAAATATTTAAAACATAAAAGTAAAGGGACCAAAGTTGAAAGAAAAAACATGTTGGGACTACATCGTAAAAGATGTAAAACTATTGTGTTAAAATAAAAAAGTTAAAGATTAAAAAAAAAACAAAAGTTGGATACAACCTACCAAGCACATGATACAAATCATAATGCATAACAAAGTTGGTAATTAGTATAATTTAAATAAAAAAATGGCTTTTTTCTTTCACAAAAAAACTACCTCGATTTCATAGTTCGCTTTATGCCGCAATATGTGTTAAGTGGCATCTGTACATCAGTATATCGAGCCTTCTGTCCTTCAGTCGCTCGAGCCTTTAGCCATTGGTAGTTCAATCGCTCAAGCCTTCGATCAGCCATCAATACTTCAATCGCTCAAGCCTTCAGTCATTTGTACTTCAATAAGTTGTTGGCTTGTTTTTGGTTCATCGAGTTAACTTACGACACTTGGCTTATTAAAAGTTAATTGACTGTTCATTTTTGACGGTTCACTGTTGACGGTTCTTTTAGGTTACTAATTTTAAATTCTTTTTTGCAATTAAACACCTAATCTACTAACTATTATCATGTGATCTTGATTTTTGTCAAATTGCTTTAATCTACTATTCTTCCTTTGTCAATCTAATTTATTTTTGTCTATTTTGACTTTAATCTATGCTTACAATTGATTTTAATAAATTTTCGCTTGTTTATTATTTAATCTACTCTTTTACAATTAATTATGTTTAGATTAATCAAGTTGTTTTCTACCCAAGTTATCTATCAAACTATAAACAATTTTATTTATGTGCTCGGTTTGTGACCCAGATTTTTTAAAATAATATATAGATGAGAGCCTCAAAATTTTGTTTCGCTTTAATCACCATAACTATTGAGCCGGTACTGGGTAATAAATAGATACTATTTGACCAGTTATGCGAATTCATTAAAAACTTTAATAAAGAAAAAAACAATGAGATAAAACTTACTGAAGGGATAAAAAATAGTTAAATACAATGTTGTATGATCCTTTCATGAAATTAATCCACATCTTTCGGTTGTCGGATTACGATCTTCTCTGATAACTATTTGACTTGATCTTGCTAAAATTGATTTTCTATCCTTACTGAAATTCTTATGTTGAGAAAACTTTAAGTAGATGTATTCCATTTGCTTTAAACCACATGCTTCTTGTGTGTACATGTATTGGGTCCTAGATTTTAGTCACACATATTCTCGACTGACATCATATACTATAAGTTCAACTTGATTTTATAATGTTGTTATTACGGATTGCTTTGCCGAAATCACTATACTACCACAATGAGCATGTAACGTGAAAGAGATTATGTGGATCTAATAGATAACAAGTTAGAAGTTTATATTTTTCTAATAGAAGAAACATAATCTCGTATATCCCACAAATATACCAAAATATGTATTCTACATCCGCAAATATACAAGAACATGTGTTTTTTACTCCCTGTACAAGAAATATAGCCAATAAAGAGAGCTTTTTCCTACTACTACTTTAGCTTTGATTTTAGGTACTCAAGTCTTCTTCGCCACTACACACTTCTTTGGATATCGTACCTTAGGAGACTGACACGTTTCTTAAAAGATACACGTAATTTATTATAAGCAGCTCGTGTTAATCATGAATAGTCTGTCACATTTTCTTATTTTCTTGTTTTTTCCTTTATTCAATTGTGTATTGTAATTTATTTTTAAATTATATTTTAATTTTAAATTGTTTTATGTAGTTATGAGTGCTAACTAAAAAGATAGCAAAACTCTATAATGGGACTTGGTTCAAACGAAATTAATCCATAAAGGAAACGAGCAATATAACATCTTGTTGGTTCTTCAATGTGTTTATATGATTTCACCTCAATAATGCATAAAACAAAAATACATTGTAAACTAGCTTTAATTCACAGTCTGATCAAACATAATTTATCAAGGGCACATATTAGTCATAGTTGAAGTGGTTTTAATGTCATCAAGATCATTTTAGTTCAAGAGGACTTATTTTTTTCTTTAAACACCTGAAAAAAAACATGGCAGATTAACAAATAAAATTTAGAAGGGTTGGAAAACTATTACAAATAAAACATCAGGTTTTGCAACCATATATCCTAACTATAAGAACCCCCACGTCAAAATGTTAACTTTTCTATGAACAAAATGATTCCAAGTCATTGGCATATATACTCCGATCCAGCAAGAGCATCCAATCAATTTGACTTCAAATCAATTTGATCGAAAAGTAATCGGCATCATCAAACCAAAATCGTCTTCATTTTCTTATCTCTTATGTTTTCTTCAAACTGAACAAAGATTTGAAGAGGTTTTTTTATACCATGAAGAGGGATGTGTGCCAAGGGGAGAGAGTAAGAAGAGGTTATAGGAAAAGTAAAAGAAAGCATAATACCATTTTCTTATTCAACTATTATTCATAATCTTTTATTTAATTATGTGAATTTCATAGTTATTTTAAATCCTTGATTACATAGTTTAAGAATTCTGTTGAATTTCGACAGTTTCTAAAGATATTTAGCAGCTCTGAAATAATCATGTCTCTATATGTGTATAACAAATAAAGTTAATTTCAGTTTTAATCATTAAGTTTTAACTAAAGTAATCATTTTTCTTTAAAATATTAAAGTATCAATTTACCTCCAAAAGTTTCATATGTTGTTTCAATTTCACTCTAAAAGTTTTATTATTTTGGATAAAATTAAAACAACTAATGAAACTTTTGATTAAAATTAAAACAATTTATGAAACTTTTGAAGGTAAATTGATGTTTTTTAATCTTTTGAAGGAAAATAATTATTTTTAATAAACCTCAAGGAGTAAAATTAAACTCAACTCTAACAAATATGATATAAGGCTTCATTTAATTTAATTAGTCAACCAGAAAAAAATGAGGTAACCTCCTTCGGTTTCATTTGCACACGATATTCAAATTCGTTTGTGTCAAGAAACTAAAAAACTCAATTTTATTATCCCAAATCAAATGAAATAAACTCATATTCAGATGAAACTAAACAAAACAATACTAACAGATACTCAACCATCAACATGATAGATAACAAAATACAGATAATGAGACAAATGATTTCTCCATCATAAGATGATGAAATCTTGTAGTTTAAGACAATGACTCAAGATAAGAAAATAGTTGGAAAATAGATGTGATAGTTGCCATTGACCGGACTGAGATGATTATAAGTTGTGTCTTCAAGATAATCATATCTTTAGCAACTCCAAATTATTATTGATAATTTGAAGAAGACGAAGAAGAAAAATAGAGAAACATTAAGCATGGTTCATCTTTCAGTTCTCAAACACAATCTTTAAATAAGCCGAAAGATAGACACCTTGCATCAACCTATAAACCAATCAATCATTACTGCTAGCCTGCTACAAGTCCAAAACACAATCTTTAAATAAAAATTTTAATTTGGATTGGGTAAATATGTAATCAAATTGATTGCAATCAAATTGATGCACAAGAGGATATATGCAATTTTTCCTATAATATAAGGTATGATGTTGTAAAAACTTAAAATTAGTAGAGTTATATTAAAGTAGTTATTATAATGCTTCTCATTGCTTTCTTCCATTCAAATACGTCTAGTAACAATGTTTTTAAAACCGGGCCGAACATCAAACCGGTCGCCTTAGTGACTGATTGATGGGACTAGTCGGGTATGTTGAATCTGATTTAAAAACCAGATGACGATATATGTAAAAGAAATTAATATTATTTTTATATATTTAGTTTAAAAACAAAGTGCTAAAATACTATATATTTTAGAGTTGAATTACATTTTTAACACAATATTAGCACTTAAAAACAGAATATTAAAATAACGAGATTTGAAAGGAAAATAAAAATAAAAAATAGTTTTGAAATTCGGTCCGACCACTAGTCTCACGTCCGACCAGTCTCCAAACGGTTCAAATGATATAGATCAATGCACACAACTGGTCCAACCGGCTGGCCCAATTCGGTTCTAAAATCACTGTCTAGTAGTGCAAAAAGTCTATGTGACCACTAATCCCACCTATGCTTACGATCTTAACACTTAAACTAGAGCTGTGACCACTAATCCCACCTATGCTTACGATCTTAACACTTAAACTAGAGCTGTTAAAAGAAAAACACTTCAACCACTATATATAACGTGTAAGATTTGTGCCCATCGAGTTATTCAAACATGGACACATGGTATATAAAATATAGTGCTATTACTTTGTATATCTAACAAACATCTTTTCCTTTGTTTTTTTTTTTGGGCACTTTTTGACATTGTTTGTACACCGGTTTGATTCTAACTTATAGGGGTGATGTTACAATCAAATCAAGTTCTGAGTTTGATGTTGAGTTAAATTCTTCATCGATACACAGACAAAATTTTTATACTCTAATAAAAGTATAAGCAGAGAGTATACATGGCATCATCACATTCGTACTCATCAAGTTTTTCTTGACTCTCTCTCTCTTATTAAATAATCATATTAATTAGTAATATTATTTAATTCTTTTTTATATTAAAATAATTTGTAATAAATTAAGAAAAAGATCTTTTTATTAATATGTTTTATAAAATAAGAAAATTTTTTAAAGGGTCAAACTTTTTTAAAAATACAAAATATTTAAAATTGGTGTTTTATAAAAAGTAATTTTTTTATAAAATAATTAAAATTAGGAGTTATAATAAGAAGTTTTTATAAATAACATTTTTTATAATATTTTTTAAAATAAAGTATTTGATTCTATTTATAACAAGAAATAATTCAACCATATCTTACATTAAACTTGTAACACCCCACCCTGTATAGGGCTGACGTGTCACACAGTACAGTAATCAGAGATACTAATAGATGCGGAAATTAAATAAGTCAAATCAATACCGTTACATTAGTTTAAAACCAAAATGTTAAATTCTTAAAATAAATGCTAAATGTCTTATTTAGTTATCGTCTCTTCAATCCATCGCTTGTTCTTTAACGCTCTTCACACATTCCCTTGATTGCCCTGCATACCTGCCGCGAAGAAACAATGCGGCTGAGCGAGTGCCCAGTGAACAAATAAAAGGAAAGCTGACACAAATACCGTAACAAATACAACTGTCACGATAAACTCACATACATATAACTATACATCAGATCATCATAATAACATAGTATGGACATCATATTTCATTTGAACACGTTAGGTTAACCTAGTATAGATTTCAGATCTAGATGTCTGTAGGTTTTGAAAGATTTCAGATAAAGTACTTCTTATCATACAGATCATGCATGTTAACAAAATTTCAGAATACAGATTCTCAGTCAAATTAACATATTCAGATTTATGGAAATACCCAATGAGCCAGAAACAGATATCAGAAATAAAGTAGTAATCATAGTGTACAGAGGGCTGCAGTCCCCGGGTACACATGTGTGGAGGAGCGTTGGCATACACTCACATCCACTAGATGCAGATATATCCTAGGACCAGTCCATACGCCTCTGAAACAGATATAACTAAGTCCTTATCTGAGCACTTAGATATACAGATAAAATAGAGACGTCGTGGTCTAATCACACCGCTACGGATGGTGCCAAGTCATCGATGCCGCAATGACGAGTCTATGGAACCCCATAGAAAGTGTTGCTCGGGTATTAGAGTTCAGGTTAACAAATCAAATAATCAAGTTTAAATTTATTAAACGTAAATGAATTATTTAATAATTAAAGCAACAAATTAAATTAAAATGAATGAATCATGATAACAAGGAACAAAAATTAAATCAATTCGTAGGGTGAACAAAATAATAAACTTAACAAACATAAAAAATGAATCAAATGTCAACAACAATTTATATAGTTTACGCATAACAGACGATTCAAATCAAAACTAGTAGCGACGGAATAAAATAATACGGGAAGTAAGTTGTGATGCGTGCATGTTTTGTATGTGTTTTAGGTGTCTAAATGCATGGTTTTAACATTATTTTCCTATCGAGCGTAATCACTTTGTGTTATGTTTGAATTGCAGGTTTAGTAAGCTTAAATGATGTATTTAAGGGTTGCATGAAGATTGGACGATATACGGATGAAAAGAGATGAAAAAAATGAAGAAATTGATGTAGAATTAGCCTACGACGTAACTTACGTCCTAAAAGAAGTAAGCTACGTCCTTTCTAAAAAAGATCAGTTTTTGGGACGTAAGACAGAGGCTAACCACGTATTTTAAGGGGAGGACGTAACTTACGTCGTTTACTTAATTTTGGTGTAATTCTCCGGATTTTGATCATATTTAAGGAGGGTTATCAATTCTAAAAACCCTAATTAGCATTGGGAGCAAAAAGAAACGAACTTTGGCCATTCTTGAGGATTCTTCCACTTCTCCAACTCATTCCAATACATCAAATCCATGTTCCAATCCGATTTTCTTGCCGAATCCATGAAGATGCAAGGCTAAACTTCTCGTGATCGATTTCGGTTATTAGGTTTTGAGTGATTAGGTTTTTGTTTATGTTTAACTTTGTTGGGATTAAACTTTAGAACCTATTAAGTTCTTTTATAAGTTTAACTTGTGTTTTGATTATTTAAACAATGATTTTGGTTAACCTTTAGTGAATGTTATTTAATTTTTCGGGAATTACATTATTGCAAGTTTTGGTTTCTAATTGAATTGGTATTGTGTATTAAGACCTATTAAGTCTTGATTATTGATACCACTTAATCATTACACGTTCAGAATCCCTATTAAGGATTTTCCATCAAGTTGAATTAAACGATTACCGAAAACCAAACCTAGATCCGAAGTTGGTTGCTTTTTCTTATAATTGTTTTCTTAATCAAGTTTGAATCTTTCCAGTTTGTTTTCTTAGTTAATTTGATAATCATTCTAAAAATCCAATCTTTACAGCCAAGAGGCACTAGTTTTAAGTAATTTAGTAATTAGGTTATTTGATTTCATATAAATCGATTCGCAATACACCGACCACTAATTCCACGATGATAGACAACTCTACTTACCCTAAATAGTTTAAGGTGAATAGGAACACATAATTAATATCTTATTTGATTAATACTTGAACATCGATCAAGTTGCAATCCACTACACATAGTAGAATGAATCAGATTATCCGTACCTTAGCCGGTCGCAAGCACAAGCGGAGTCTAACTCTATTTAAACGTCAGAAAAACCCTGTATGACGAAGAGTGGATACGAACCCGAACTACCGGTAGTGAGCGGAAGTTTAAACATGAACCGGGATCAAGCGATAATTAATCTCAGGTACCGTGGCAGCGACGATGGCCGACGAGCAACGAATGAACACGATGGTCATAAATTGAAAAAAAATATCCAGAGAAGGGTGGAGTCTGGTGCGGATTGAACGGGCGACGGAGCAAGATTCCGGTGTTTCCTGCGGTGGTGGCCGACGGAAATTTGGACGAAAATTACAGGGATGAGCGAGAAGGGTTGAGAATGGCGGTGAGGATTTCATGGCATTTAATTAAGCTATATTTAGTTTAATAGGGCCGTTCTAATTTTGAACGTGATTTGTCGATATCCCGCCGATTATGGTGAAGATGATTAGGAAAATTTTTGGAAACAAAATTTTAATTTAATGCATTGAATTCGGAGCACTAGCGGTGATTATGTCCAGAATTTTGTTTTTTTTTATGCTTGACTTATATTTGTATAATACACATATTTATTACTAGTATATTTATTTACTTATCAAAGATTTAGATTTTTATTTATTTATTTATTTATGTTTTAATTTTGGTTATTTCAAAAATATAATTTTATTATTAACAAATTTTATTCTATTTAATATTTTCTTTATTTAACACGTGTAATTCACGGGTTTATTATAGCTATTATAATAAATAACTAGGTTATTACCCCGTGTATTACACGGGTTGAATAAATAAAATAATATATAATTAGTAATAAAAATTTATGAATTATAAAACCATATTTGAAGATAAAATATGATTATAATTGCATATGAATAACTACATTAAGTAAATAAAAAACAATATATTTTTCTTAAACTTTTATTTTATAAAAGATATGTGGGTTTTAAATATTTTGTTTTAAGAAAAAAAATATATTTTAAAAAAAGTTTGTTGTATTCTGTATTTTATAAAATTTTTGTTTTTAAAAAGTGTGTTTTAATAAAAAAAATAGGTTTTAATTTATTAAATTATATAATTTTAATTTAAAAATGATATGAGTAAAATTAGTATTCAATATTATTATAATAATAAGAGAAATAAGAAAGTTAACATGATAAAACTTACAATTGTGTCAAGTCTTATTTTTTATTTTTTTGTTATAGATAGATACATATATAGATAAATAGATAGGCTAGAAACTCGTTTATAAACGAATTATAGTTAGTAATAAACACGAAGAGTTACAGTAATATAAGATATGATTAAAATTATATATACGTAATAGTTCAAGAAATAAAACAATGGTACTATTTTTTTAAACTATCTTATTTAAAATAGTTTTATTTTTAAACATTCGTTTTTAGATTTCTTTATAAAAAAATTATTGTTTATAAAAATCTTGTTTATTAGAAACTCGCGTTCTAATTGTTCAGGTTGTTTTAATAAAATTGCTTTTAGAAAATTTCATATTTTTTATAATTTTTTAAAAAAAGGACCGATTAAAAATATTTTTGAACTTTTTAAACTTTTTTTTAACTAAATATTTTGTTTCAAAACTAATCAATTTGAAGACATAATATAAAAGGTTAAATGGAAATTGAGAAACAATACCGTAGAAGTTGAATTAATATATGGTTAAATAGTATTTTTAAGACATAATATAAAAAGGTTAAAAGAAAGCTATAAATTATAATTTAAATCAGTATGCGAGTATGGTAATATATTTAAGTAAAATGTCTATTAGTATGGTAAGTATTTAATATATTAAAAAACTGAAATAAATTAAAGTATGGTCAAATTTAAGCGGGAATTGAAAATAAAGATGGTGTAAGAGTGTGGCACGTGTCAAATTGGTGGTTTAAAAGAATGCCATGTGGCATCAAAAACCTTGTTTTATTAGACTATCCCCATTGCGGCGCCCTTGGCCCGCCCGTCGTCGTGGTGGACCGCGCCCGCCGGACGGGCAGCAATGGGGGAGACAAGTGGGAGGCGGAGGATCCGTGGGGAAGGGCTGGGAAGAAGAAGGCTTGGTGGGCCCCACCACCATAAAATAAATTTTAAAATATAAATAAAAAGATGGGCCCCACTATTAAAAACTAATATTAAATGATTTTAGATTAAAATGTTTATAATTAAAAAGTTTTAAAAAATTTTAATTAAAATAATAATTCGAGTATAATATTTTAATTAAAATATGTTAATTAAATAAAAATATTTATAATTATTTAATTTAATTATTCAAATTGTTCATTTTATTATTTTATTATTTAAAATTATTTAATTTAATTAAAATTATTTAATTTTATTATTTCATTTTATTTACAATAATTTAAATATCTTTATTAAAGTAAATAAAAAAGAAAATGTGAGGTGAAAAAAAAAAGGTGTTTGTGGGAATGATAGTGTTGAGGGTAAAAAGTGTTTGTGGGAAGGATGGATGTAGATGAGTGAAAAGCTGATTAGTACTGTTTGTGGGAAAGATTAGCTTTAGCGTTATAAACAGTCTTAGAGTCTATAGATTAGATACTACTAACCAAGTTTTAAATTCTTAAACGGGTTGTATTTAAGGAAGATGTAGTATTACACGGGAAGAAGAAATTCTTTATTTTCATTTATGCATAGCCTAAGTAATGAATTGAGCTCAGATTTTTAAATTTCCAAAAGCATGTGTTTTCACCATTAATAAAAAAACTAAAAAAGTTTATCTAAAAACGAAAGTTATGGTGTTTATACGCATAAACCTCCAAAATCATTTCGTTAACAAAAGCTACAAGGTCTTGATAAAAAGTATGCTAACCTGATCCTGCTCTTTTTACCCATACGAAAGTTATTTGCCACCTTCACTTTACATATCATACACTTAAGTAACATCTATTCATAAAATATTTTTTAAAAATAATACGGGTAACAAAAACCAGAAATCCACCACTACATGTAATCTTAAATAAAAATATAAAATCTGTAATAAACCATTTTCAAATCGATGTACATCAATGCAGCTCTAGAACCGTATACTTTCATCACGTTTTTCACGACTATCCTTCTGTAATAGCTCCCAAATTGGGCTTCCATCTAAGTGATTTGATCATGCTTTCATCCCCAATATCACCACACTTGCGCTCAAAAGAATGGCCCGGGCTCGTGGGTTGTCGATTGCATAACGGGCTAGCCGAAGGACTATTTGGGACGGACTTGCTAGAACACCGGCCCCTTTTGGCTATGGTCATGAGCTTCTTGGTCAAAGAGGCCAAGTCAACAGGAGACGCGTTGAATTTAAGGGTTGAGTTGGGGAGCATGAAGTAGATTTGACCCGATCTTAGTTGATGGTCGAGCTTGAGTGGCTTTAAGCCCGATTGGATGATTTCGATAGGGGTGCATAAAAAGTGCTTGGGGAAGTTGCTAACCACTTGGTCAACTGTGGTCGGATCCTCGTAGTCCTCAAACGAACCATCTAGGTGCACCACTCTTATTCTTTTTAGTCTAGTGGCATCTGGTTCTGATGATTTGCGTGAAAAGCGAGCGCCCATCTATCTTTTGTATGCACGCTTTTGGTTGCGGATCTTGAACGTGAACGTGATGATTCCGGTTCAGTCTTTTATGTGCTTAAAGATGCACATAATCAATGTTATTTATATTGGAGTAATGTGAAATAGAAATATGAAAGTGTTTACTTATGAAATCTCATGAAGTCGCAAAATGGTCTACTCGACAGAAAGCTTTTTGGTGGGAAAAGTTTTTCTTTTTAAAAATATTATTAACTCCAAAGTCATGTTTGGTGCACAATTTTGAATTATTAAAGTAAATATTATATAATTCATTTGTTCTATTTCGTTAGCTAAAAATATGAAAATTAGTTGAAAAAGTGGCAACGTAACATCACGTTTAAGATAAAGAATGTTTAATGTCGCTATGTTTGGTCGAAGTTTGATATAAGGAGACAAATCATGATTCAAAGTTTAATAGTGGCGTTACAAATAATCATCCAACTAAAGTGATAAGATTTTACCCAAATTTAGGAGAGATAAAAGAGTAGACGTGACGGTTTGTAACACGTTAAGAGCTAGTCGGTGTAACTCATCAAACAATTCCTGATTTGAGTTAATTTAATTAAAAGAAAGTTGCATAAATGGTCCCTATGGTTTAATCAAATTGTATGTTTAGTCTTCAAATTTTAAAAATTACAAATATAGTCCAAAACTTCATGTAATCATTGCATGTTTGGTCCCTCCCACTAAATTTATTTATTTTTTATGCATTTTATAAAACTTAAACTAACTTTTAAATTTAATTTTAGGGACCAAAAGTGCAAAGCCCAAAAAGTTTGGACTAACTTTGCACTTTTGTAAAATTTGGGTACCAAATTTACAATGACTACACAAAAATTTTTGGACTAACTTTACAAGTTTTAAAGTCTGGGGACCAATCATGCAATTTGATCAAACCACAAGAATCATTTATGCAATTTTCTCTTTAATTAATTATTGAGTAAAATGCTATTTTCGTCTCTGACGTTTTGTTAAATTTGTCATTTCAATCCAAAAACATTTTTTTTTTGCCATTTCAGTCACTGTAGTTTACTAAATGTTGTCATTTTCATCCACTTCACTAACACCGTTAAAACTCCATTAAATGTGAGGGTATTTTAGTCTTTTTCAACACCCTAATTATCCAATTAAAACAAATTAATCAATTAATATTTAATTAAAACTAAAAACACATGAAACGACAAGTGAGACCAGACGGTTCGATTTAAAATTTTTAATTAACTCTAACCCATGTTGTTCGATTGAGGGTGCCGTGGGATTTCAATTAATCTTCATGTTTTGTTCGAACGTGTACTGTTATTTGATTAAGGTCTGTTGTGAGATTGATGTTTGCTGTTCACATACTTTATCTGATTGAGGTCTTTAATTGATGTCTTTGAACATAACAATTCAAACCTCAATAAAACAAAACGTGACAACATTAGACCTCAATCGAACAACAGTACATATTCAAACAAAACGTGAAGATTGATTGAAATCTCACAGAAGACATTAATCGAACAACATGTGTTAGAATTAATCGAAGCGACCGCTCTCACGAGTCGCTTCATCTGTTTTTTAGTTTTAATTGAATATTAATTGATTAATTTGTTTTAATTGGATAATTAGAGTGTTGAAAAAGACTAAAATACCCTCATATTTAACGGAGTTTTAACAGAGTTTTAACGTTGTTAATGAAGTGGATGAAAATGGCAACATTTAGTAAACTACAGTGACTGAAATGACAAAAAAAAAGTTTTTGGATTGAAATGATAAATTTAACTAAACGTAGGGGACGAAAATGACATTTTACTCTTAATTATTTAATAAATTGGTCGTGTTTTAGTTCTATTAATATTTCTGGTCTATCTATTTAGAGTTAAAATTGCGAAACTTTTGAAATTATATAATTCAAATGCTCAACCCATCTACCCTTTTACTACTTGTTTAAAATGTTTATGATTTTATTACAATCCAACAGTCTCTTTCGATCGATAGATATGATTTTGTACGTAGAATTAACCAAAGGTTAATGTCTTTCATACAAATAAAAAGATAACCAAGTTTAATCTATCAACCCAACAATGCTTACTTAAAAAAGTACACCGTTCATTTTAGAGATAAACATTTTTTTATCATACTTATTTAATAAAAGTATTTTGTATCAAGTATTTAGAACAAATAAAAGTTACATTAGTAATGATGATAAGTTGTTGACAATATTAATAATTGTTTGTAAGCTAATAACTACTTTAACTATACAATTACTAGTTCTGAGTAATTTTGTCGAGTTCCTTCAATCAAAAAAAATTATCTACTTAAAAATTTAAATTTGTTTTTGATATTTCCATGGCGAAAAATGCTTCATTTTCACAAGATGCAATTGACTATTGGGCAAAGGTTCAATCATGTATATGTATTATTGTATTTGCACTTTTTGAAGGTGTGAACTGAAAAGAAAACTTTACAAGTACTAATAATGGGGTTGAATTTATCAAAAAGTTAAAAAAAAGTTAGATACACGTAAGTGTTATAGGGATGGTGACGGTGATGATGATAAGAGATGTATTTTACATCCAATACATCATTCATCATTGTTTCTAGTACATGTTTTCTTAAAAATTAGGAACTAAAATGTTCTATCTTTGAGAAAAATTCCCCATTGCCACACCTCATAAGGTCATGACTATGTCCTAATGTGGCTAATCATCCTATCATACCACCTACTAATCATCATATCTACTTACTCTTATAAAAAATTATCTAACAGGTACACATATCAATATCATATTTTTTCTCGCTAATTTTTTCTCGCTTCTCTCTTTTATTTAATAATCATATTAATTACTAATAATATTATTTAAATTTTAGATTAAAATAGTTTTTTAATAAATTAAAAAATAGATCTTTTTACTAATGTTATTTCTAAGGAAATAATTTTTCATAAAATTAGAAAATTTTTTAGAACATCAAACTTTTTTAAAAATACACAATATTTTATAATTGGTGTTTTAAAAAAGTAAATTTTTTATAAATAAAAAATAATTAAAATTAAGAGTTATAATAAGAAAGTTTTTAAGTATGACATTTTTTAAAACGTTTGTTTTGAAATAAATTTTTTTATTTATTAATAGAAAGATTTCAGTCATATCTTATTTTAAAATATCGATTTATAATTAATAAATTTTCATTATATTTAATACTAGGTTATATCCCCGTGTATTACCACTACAAGAAATGTTACTATTAGCGGCGACAAGGGCCAATAGCGACGACACTATTAGCGGCGACTCATTAGCGGCGACATGTCGCCGCTAATGATAGTCGATCCGTTTCAAAGTGAATTCATTTAGATCTGGCCGTTGATCAGTGTGCAAATCTAACGGCGTAGGTTTTATCGTACAGAGGCAATAGCGGCGACACCATTAGCGGCGACATGTCGCCGCTATTGCTCGAAACATAAACCCGCGACCTGTTCCCTCCCTGATCATTATTCCCTCCATTCTTGCCCTACCAGCTCTCTGGGCGACCTCCGGCGACCTCCACCCTCGACCTCCGACCTCCACCCTCAACCTCCGACTTCCAATGTCCACCCTCCGACCTCCGATCTGTTCCCTCGCTACATGCCCTCAACCTCCTCTTCTGCTGCCCCCGTCGACCTGCTGCTCCTGCCCCGGTCGACCACCTGCTGCTACCGGCGACCTTAAACACCGTCGCCGCCTCTTCCGTCTACCTTCTAGTGCCTTCAACGTAAGGTACACTTTTTCTTTTCTTCTTTTTCCTTCTTCTTTTGTTGTTTAAACACAAAATTATGCTTCTTTATGTTAATTGATGGTTGAAGGATGTTTAGATGTTGATATTTAAGTAGTTGAATAAGATTTGTTAAAGGATTTGTGTAATTTTTAGGTTTTAAAGGAACTTGTTCAAGATGGTGAATTGGTGAGATAACATGTAGTATATGTTTGAATTTATACTTAGTTAAGTAATGTATTTAAGTATTTAATAGGTTTGAAGTAGATGATTTAGGTATTTTGTGTATTGGTCATTTGATGTATACTATTTGTTTAAATGGATTTGAGAAATGGATTTAGGTATTTGTGTATATTATATGCTATTTAGTTAGTTAAAAATTAGTTAAAAATTGTTTAGATGTATTTAAGTATTTGATGTAGTCTATTTATTTAAATGATTGAAAGATGTTTAGATGTTTATATTTAGTTGGTTGATAATTGATTGAAAATTATTTAGACTTTACTAGTGCTAGTTTAAACTTTACTTTATGCGAAAATAAAAATAGTTAGCTATAATTAACAAAAATAAGAAATTACTTGAAACATTAAATGAAACATGACCTTACTTGAAACAATTTTAATAATATTGCAATTCATTCAAAGAATTTCAAGAGATGATATCACTGTGAATTGTTTTGATATACCTCATGGCTGATGTCATGAGTCATGGACGTGATGGCGCCGGGGATCCACCACTTCCTCTATTTGGCGGTCCCGGAAGTCACGTATTGGATGGTAATTATTATTATAGTTTATTTATTTACTATATTTATTCAATTATTGTAACTAATGAATTTTTATTATAATTGCAGGTACGCCTTCTCGAAAAACAAGAGGGAAGGCGAAAAACAAAAAACTACAGCAAGAGATAGCGAAAAAAGCGGGACCTTTATCTCTCACTTTTAATAGAGCTGTCACGTATACCCCCGTCGGTAAACTTAATGATATGTTTGTCCACGAGGTGGGGATATACATGGAGGCTAATTATCCTTTTAATGTACGTTCTTATGATAATCTTTCCGATGCTCAGAAGAATGCCTTGGAAGAGCATATGGCGGTAACGTTTTATAAGTTAAATGTTTGTTATTTATTTTTACTTAACTAATTTTTTCTTTGTTTAACTTAAATGTAGCGACGCTTTGACTTTAATGAGATTTTACGAGATCGTGAACGCGCTCAGATAGAGGGTGGCATTCAGTTGATCTTTCTCAAGCGATTCAGAGATCGGAAAAATATTGCAAAACAACACTTTGACCGTGTTGGAGGATATGAAAATGTAGAACAAGCAAGGGTCAACCCTCCAACGGGCATGAATCATGAAAATTAAAGGAAAACTGTTGACTATTTCATGAGTGACGCATTTAGAAATGCGTCAAATTCAAACAAAACAAATCGTCAACAACAAAAATACACAAACCGTGGTTGGACTGCTTCATATAGTAGTTATTGTTACAAGAAGGTAAGGCTTTAAATTTATATCTTTGTGTATTATATATAAGTATATTTTTAATATATAGTATACTTTTTAATATTAAACAGAATAAGAGCAGACTTGAAACGTTTCATGATGCTCATACCGGTAAATATGAGACTTTTGATAGCGAGTTAGCAGAACAATAATATGTAAGTATTTATAAAGAGTATAGTTTTCAAATGTATATATATATATATATATGTATATGTATAGATATGTTAATCTATTTTTCTAATTAATACAGAACCTATTAAAGGAACGATTTGATGAGTTAAGTCAATCCCAAAATGAAGAAAGTGTTTCGTCAACGTCGAATGAAGTTGATATTTTTGAGTCGGTGTTGGGACAACGACGTGGACATATCAAGGGGATTGGGCGTAAACCATCATCATCTGCATGGACAACTTGTTTTGTTCATGATCAGGAACAAACCCCTCAGTCATTTATACAGGTAATCCTATCATAGTAGGTTTAGGTTGTTTTTATGTTAAGTGTATTATAGTGGGTTATGTTATTTTGACTCTTTATTGCTAAAATAGATTTAAATTATTTAAGTTTTAGTTTAAACGGGTCAAAATGGGTGAAAATAACATGATTTGAGTTTCAACGGGTCAAAATGGTTTAAGTGTTAAGTGTATCAAAATGGGTTTAGGTTATTTTGACTATTTATAGCTAACATATACTTAAATTATCTAAGTTTTCATTTAAACGGGTCAAAATGGATGAAAGTGACATGATTTGAGATTAAACGGCTCAAAATAACTTAAAGTTTGATGTGTTAAGTGTATTATAGTGGGTTATGTTATTTTAACTCTTTATTGCTAAAATAGACTTAAATTATTTAAGTTTTAGTTTAAACGGGTCAAAAGAGGTGAAAATGACATGATTTAAGTTTCAACGGGTCAAAATGGCTTAAGTGTTAAGCGTATCAAAATGGGTTTAGGTTATTTTGACTATTTATGGCTAACATATACTTAAATTATCAAAGTTTTCGTTTAAACGGGTCGAAACGGGTCAAAATGGATGAAAGTGGCATGATTTGAGATTAAACGGCTCAAAATGGCTTACGTGTTAAGTATATCATAGTGTGTTTAGGTTATTTTGACATGTTCATTTTTGACACTTAAATTATCTACTTTATAATGTGTATTTTGTTTTGTATGATCAAATTTCAAGTCTCTTTCAAAATCCAAGTTTTATGTCGCAACTTACACAGATTATTGCTTCGCAAAAGGCTTCAAATCAAGGCGAAGAAGATGATTCGGATGAGGGTGATGAATAGCGTATTTAATGAGTAGGTTAAGTTTGTTTTTGAGTAATTTAGGGTTTATCTACTTATGCTTAAGTCTTATGTTTGGTTTTATGACTAGATTACTTAATATTATTTATGTAGCTATGAAAAATGTATGTCGTTTATGAACACTAGTTTATTTTGTGTTATTAGGAAATCTAGATTTTTTTTATATGTGTATTAATGGGTTGAAAACCTAAAAATTTAAAAATATTTAAAAAAAATATTAAAAAAGTGACCAAGTCGCCGCTAAAAGTCTCCCATGAATTTTTTTATTTAACCAAATAGCGGCGACATTATCGCCGCAAATGACTCTATTAGCGGCGACATCATTAGCGGCGAAAAATTAGTTAATAGCGGCAACTTATTAGCGGCGACATGTCGCCGCTAATACTTTTAGTGGCGATTTTGGCCATTAATAGGGGTGACAATTGTCGCCACTAATGGTCGAAAATTTTGTAGTGTACACGGGTTGAATAACAAAAATATTAAATATTTATTGATGATGAGTAGGAATTGTAAAATGTTATTTTAATATAACATATGATTAAATTTACGTATGGTTAAGTATTTTGATTTTTTTATTATTTTTAAAACTTTCGTTTTAAAAAATTGCTTTGAATTTTTTTTATTATTTTATCAGTATTTTGTTGTTTAAAAACTCCGGGTTTGTTTTAAATAAATATTCTTTGATAAAACTTTTATTTTATAAAAAGATTGAATTTAAATATTTCATTATTTAAAAAATCTTCATTTTTTTAGAAAATCATAGTGTTAGAAAATTTTATTTTTGAAAAAATATATTTTTTAATCAAAATACTTAGTTTTTATTTAATGAAAAAATATTTTAAAAATTATTAATTCAAGGATTTGAATTTATAATAGAGAGGGAAAGAGAAATATTTGAAAATTAGTTACTTGACTTTTAAAAAATAAAATAAATTGTTTAGGCGAGAAAATAATTGGGGGAAGCATCGTAGGAATGCCATGTGTCTCACATTGTAAAGAATTATTAGTATATATTTTAATTCAACCCGTGTAATACACAGGTTTACTAAAACTAGTTGGTAAATATAACCTTATGACCTAGCTAATCAAACGTATCAAAAGGCTTGCTGTTTAGTGATATCAATTTGTGTACAAAAGGGTTTCCCTTCCCAAGTGGCTAAGGGTTTAATTCTTATAATTAACAAATATGAAGATTTAAAACTAGAATTAGAGAATGTATGAGTTTGTTGTTAAAAAATAAGCTAATTAAACGTGAGCCTCATCTCGAACAGATGCCTCCTTTTGGTCCTAAGCCTATGGAGTATTAACTTTCTGTTGTTCCACTAAACCCCTCCTAAAGTTAGGTTCTTGTGCATTACTAACTCGACTATCATTGAAAACACCATTCCAACAGTAGAAGTATTTTGATTTTTCTTTAAGGCAAATTGGATTTTAATAATCCAAACTATTACCTATTGGCCGATAATAATCCATACTATTAATTTGGCCGGTAACACTCCCAACTTTCACTTTTATAACCAACAACAGTCCCAGTGACATAATTTTTAATTTTTTACGCTCAATTTGCATCTATTTTAGTTTAAATTTAGCTTGTATGTTTTTTTATTTCATTCATAATTATTGTTGCGCACCGAATCGAGTCCAAATCAAACATAAAAAATTGAAAATTATGTCATTGGGACTGTTGTTGGTAATAAAAATGAAAGTTGGGAGTGTTACCGGCCAAATTGATAGTATGGATTATTATCGGCCAATAGGTAATAGTTTGGATTATTAGGATTCAATTTGCCTTTGTTTTTTTAATTTCCTGTATTTTTGTATTTATTTTATTAGGTTAAAGAATCTGGATAGGTTCTTATTTACATTTGGTGCATTGGAGACGTTTATGATAGGGAAAGCATAGGAGAAGTGTAGAGATATTACCATTTCAACCTTGCTTGAAATTTTTGGTGGAGGCCTTGAATTTATTTCTATGACATGTGGAGGTAAAAATAGTTTATATTCTCTTTTAGAACTTTTTAGATTGTTTATTATTTGTTAATGGCATTTTCATATTTTTTTTCGTATGTTTCCAGGTTTAAATATATGAAAAATGCAGAGAATAGCAGGAGTATATGAAGAGATTGTTTAGCCAACGATGAACATAGTGAGAAAGATATAGTTTAGCCAATGATGAATGCAGGGTAAAAACCCCGCGGCAAAGCGTAATTAATTTATTACATACTTAAATAAGAAAGGAAAAAACTAAATTTTACAACGGTTGAGTTATATTTCACGGGTGTATTTTAATGTTGGTAAATTAAATTACAAGAAATTTAGAAACAATTTAACAATAAAGTTACATTTGTAGTATAATTTATTCATCTCATATACAAAAGAAACTATTTAGAAATTTTTAAAACAAAAATGTTTAATAGAGTTAACAGATATTTGTTTCTATAATATATACTTTTATAAATAATGACATTTATGTTCGTTTAGTTAAACAAATGAACATGAAGACGTATTTTGTTTGTTCATTTACGTTTGTGAAAGTTCGTTCATGTTCATTTTTTTACATGTGTTTTTTCTTGATAAATTATGATGTGTTAAACTTGTTCATTTGTGTTCATTTATGTTTGTCAATTATGTTCGTTTATTTTTGTTCGTTTATGTTTACTTAACTTTTTAACGAACGAACACGAATATTTTCATTTTCTTAATAAACAATCATGAACAAAAAATTATATTCGATTATGTGTTCATGTTTGTGTGCATGTTCGGTTAAGTTAAATGAACAAACACAAAAATACTGATGTTCGTGTTTGTTCGGTTCGTTTACAGGCTTAAATCGCGAGGACTATTTATGTAATTAAATCTTTTTAATATGATTGGATTATTAAGGATGTTGCGATATATACCTCTTTAATTTAATTTTACTTGTTATAAATCCCCTTTTAAGTTTTCGGATGAATACAATTCAAGCCTTTTACTTCTTTTACTTCTTTTTGTCTATTTATTGTCTTTTGAAATCTAATATTTAAATCTATTTAAGTTCTAAATTTTTATTATCGAGTGTCATACATGGTTAAAAGTTATTTGTCATGCAAGTCTGACATAAAAATAAATAAAAAATAATAAAATAATAATAATAAATACTGGAATCCGATGTTCCACCAAAACAAAGATGGAAAGATTACATTGGATAGAATAGGAAATACTAAAAAATCTTAAGATTGAAAACACAGTTATGTAAAAAGTTGTAATGTACGTCTAAAGTTGGCTAAACAATCGTTTCCAATAACACGGAGCATAGTTAAAATTATTATTCAAATTTATTTAAAATTATAATTTAAAAAATAAACAGACATTTTGGAATTGTTGAAAACATACATTTTGGAATTGAAAACTAGATTTTGGAATTGAGCAAAAACGGGTTCTAGTTTTTTGGAAAATGAGGGTTTAAGAATTATGAAAAATCGTTTGTGCAAATAATAAACCTATTGTTAGTGTTGTGATCCATGAAACAAATTAAATTCAAAAACACGTAACAAATAGTTTTTGGATAATTTTTTTTAAATATTTTTGAAGATAAAAAATCATTATTTTAAAATCTATGAAAATTGAGAACGAGCTTCTATTTTATAATTTACATATTATGTTCTTTAACTTTTCTAAAATAATTGATCTTTTTAGAGGTGAAATTGACAAATTTCAATGCGATTTTTGGAAAAGAAAAGTATTACAATAGACAAGTATGCATAACCCAACCCTTTATTAATTGAAATCAACTTACATCTATCGTATCCAAATCCATTGAGTAAATGAATTAATCTAACCATCTTTTACAACAACCATTATAACTAAAATTAATTAATTATGGAGATCTAAAAACCGAATTGGTTATGGGTTTGGTTTTAGCGTGTAACCAAAAGAAACCAAACCGAATCAAACTATGTTCACCCCTGCTTAATTAGTTATCTCATTATTTGTATAGCATAGTTCCTCTAACTATATATCTTTGTATGAATGTGTCTTGCAGCACCCAATGGCTAGATCTTAAAACTAATAACATTTATATATCGTAACGTATGTTGAATTCATTGACATGTATATAACTATATATATCGTAAGACTTGATCTTTTTATTATGTTTCTCTTTTTTGTTAGAAACTTATTAAGTTTATTATAAATATATTTTTGTTTATATTTTTATTTACTTAATTCTTTTTTTCTTAGAAGATATCACTTAATATTATTGTTTATTTGGGGAGGGTTCAAATGAGAACTCACTTATTTTGTGAAAACTCTAGGAATAAATGCGAGACACACATTTTCAAGGGTAAAATGATAAATAATGATAACATAATAAAAAAATTATAAAAAAATTAACATAAAAATAAAAAAAGTAAAATGACAAAAATGTTTCTTTTGATTCTCTCTTTTATAAAAAAAATATAAAAAAAAATTGTAAAAAATAAAAAAAAACTTGTTTTTTTATGAACATCATTTTACACATATGTAATACCTGAAAATACACATGTGTAAAATAGGATTTATACATGTGTAATGACTAATTTACACATGTGTAAATAACGAATGAATGATTTTTTTGAAAAAAAGTATATCAATATGGTACGCGTTGGAAATATAAAAAATACTGAAATTAATGGTGCAATTTTTTTGAAAAAATAACGTCATGAAAAAAAAAGTTATAAACATTTTTTAAAAAAAAGATGGATTTGGCATGTGACTTACATGTGACTTAATTGTGTGGCTCATATTGGTTTCTAAAGTTCTCACAAAAAAAAAATGGTTCTCAAGATAACCCTACCCTTGTTTATTTATATAATTATCACAAAAGTTAAAGAAAAAACGAAAACGGCTAACTCATGCAATTCTTAAATATACATATTTTTCATCATGCATGAAACTTGAAATATTAACCATTTATAAAATATATATTTTTAACACATCTTGTATCATTAAACTATAATCCCTTTGACATCTCAAAAATTATATATTCATCGTTTTATTTTTTAGAAATTGAAACTAATACAAACATCTAATTAGTAATTACCATTCACTAATGTTCACAATATTTTATATTTATAACCAACAAGTATTCGATATAACTTCACTGGTCATGAACATTAGTTTCACCGACAGGCTCTTGTTGATTACCAACAACAATAGTGGTGGGTATTCAGAATTAAATGTGTCATGTTAGAATATTGGCCAGAAGAAAAAAACAAATATAATATATAGTATTTTATTGGAACTACCATGATTTTTTTTATTAATAAAATAATAAAAGATCACATTTTAAGGTGTATATAATGATCCTTTTTTATACCACTTCTAATCTTAATTACTAAAAAATCTAAGTTAATTACAACTCAGACACAATCATAATAACAGCTTATTCACATTCAAAACAAAACACTCAATACCACAAATAAAACCAAATCGAAACATACTAAATAATATAAACCTATATTTAGTCCTTCTTTTTACAATTCCCCCCGCCAAACTTTCACATATGAACCACAATTATACTATATAAGAAAAAAACAATGTGCATCAGCAGTTACTTTTGGTTTTTTTTAATTTGGCCACAAATGTTTTTACACTTTGCTTTTGTCCCTTCATATGTTTTTGTTCCTTCTGCCTATATGAATGTTCTGCTCTTTACACTCATTTTTAGAGAGAGAGAAGGTTGCCGTCGATTGCTCTTTCCGGCCTCACACGGCGGAGGGGGAAAGCCAGAGATGGCGCGAGTCGTGTGCATGCTGGCGGCCGCCGGTTGCGGCGGCTTTATGTCGGTTTCCCCTCTTTTTCGCCGATTCCTCTTTCCGGCCTCACACGGCGGAGGGGGAAGGCCGGAGATGGCGCGAGTCGTGTGCATGCAGGCGGCCGCCGGTTGCGGCAGCTTTATGTCAGTTCGCCCTCTTTTTCGCCGATTGCTCTTTCTGGCCTCACACGGCGGAGGGGGAAGGCCGGAGATGGCGTGAGTTGTGTGCATGCTGGTGGCCGCCAGTTGCGGCGGCTTTATGTCGGTTTGCCCTCTTTTTTGCCGATTGCTCTTTCCGGCCTCACACGGCGGAAGGGGAAGGCCGGAGATGCCGGGGTCGTGTGGATGATCACGGCCGCCTGTTGTGGCGGCTTTATGTCAGTATTGATTGTGATTGATTTTAGGAGCTGCCGTCTAGTGAAGGCATTCGCCTTTTGGTTGCCCCTTTCCGGCGAGGAGGCCCTCGATTGTTACGTCCGGTGGTGGTTTTGGTGAGAAGAGGGTTTTGGTGCTGGTTTTCACATCACACCTGCCACCGCCCTTGCGGCAGAGCCTAACCGTCCTACCAACAGCCTCCTCCGATGCATTTTATGTTGTAGAGAGAGGGGGTACGGTGGTGGTTTTGCCGAGAAGGGGTTTTGGTGGTACTTTTCCCACCACCTTTACTAGGGCGGAGCCGTCGTCGGCCTACATCCTCTTCCTGTTGTTGCCTTGAAACTAAAAGAGTAGTAGTGCTCCACTTGTAAAGTGTGATGTGCAGGCTGTTCGGTACAGTCAATGATGATGAGCTTTTTCTCATCTGAGAAGAAACATGGTCGTTAGGTTACGTGTTAGTGATGATGAGGGTTACCAATCTGAAACACAGATTTAACTGTGTTTGGGGTTTTGCTTGATTTGTGTTTTGTTTGGTTGGTTTGTTTGCAGGCCTGTTGGTTTTCTTTGTTGGAGTCGACAGGCTGTGTCGTTTGGTACAGTCGATGATGATAAGTGTTACCTCATCTGAGACGAAACATTGTCGTTAGATTACGTGTTGATGATGATGAGGGTTGCCCATCTGAAACACCGGCTTAATTATGTTTTGGGTTTTACTTTCATTTGTGCTTTGTTTGGTTTGTTTGCTTGCAGGCTGTTGGTTTTTTTCGGTGAATAGCTCGGTTCTTTGTTTTTCTTTCATTATTGTGTATTTGGCTATTGAGTTAATAGAGTTGGTGTGGGTTGCGTACTCTTTGCTTTAGAATATCTTTAAAAATTAATGGTTGGTACTATGAACTATAACATCTTTTGTGGTTTTTGGGTTTATCCAAAGCCATTAGCAACGCAAGACATTTAGCTATAAAACAATGCACAACAACAACCATGAAATCCTATGAACTCAAAATTTTAAATGAAACTGATATCATCAAGTCTTACGTACAAAAAAAATCAAACGGAATACGAAATGATTGCAAAACGTAGTTTAATATCGCGCAACGCGCGTTCTGGATTTCAACTAGTAATGATAAATTTCTAACATGTCCAGTTATTTAAACATCTCGATGTTCCTAGACTTGGATAATAGGTCACTATCCCAAAAAAGGTCTTGAAACCTTCATATGTGTAAATGGCAATTTCGTGTGTTGGTGCGGACTTCTACCTATGTGCTCATATTATGTGAAATGGGTTTGGATGATTTCTTGCATGCTTTAAAGATGTCTGCATTTGGAAGTTCACGATGCACAAGAATTAAAAAGAATAGCTCAGTAGTATACTAGTCATCATGAATGTATTTAATACCAAAATAACTTGTCGTGATCTAATGTAGCTCTGTGTAATCAAAACCAACTCAATACCCCATTACAAGGCCCATTGTGTACTAATCATTATACGCATGTTTTTATCATCAAAATAACTTGTTATCACATAATGTTACTTTGTATGGATTAAGTGTTTAACCCAACTCACTAGCATGCTATAAGGCCCAGTAGTATACTAGATATCATACACGCGTTCTTTAACATCAAAATGACTTGTTATGACCTAATGTGACTTTTTTTAACTAAAATCAAGTCACTAACATACTACATGGCCCACCTTCACTTTTATCATAGTGTTTTCGACAGATGAACACATAAGTGAAAACCCTTTTTTTGTGTCTTTATTTTAACTATCATGATTTTATATTTTATTAATTGAATTTTTATGAGTATTGATCTAATATCCACTAATGTTCCTCCAAGATACACACATTTATTTTTAATTCCTTATTGCTAACAATGAGGTTAACATCTCTAGCTAGCGTGACTTGTCAGTACAGTGACTCTATTAATCAACTCGAGTATGTACATCTAAGGTTATTGCTATAAATCAGTAAAAATAAGATTAAATGCTGAACTCTTATAAGATGTTTACATTACACTTCTATTTAAAGGTATTTTTATATTATGCTATTATTATGTTTAATGGATTTCATAAAACCAATATAATTGTTTATTTTATAAGAAAATATCTCCAAACCTATTTTTAGTGTATTAAATTTCTTAAACTTGTTTAAAATATACATGTTTGTGAGTTTTTTTTTAGAACTGACTTCTTATCTCTTAACCGAGTTAAGATCTAATGAGGTTAGTTGGTTACGTATGAAAATGTTAAAAAATGATGGCGAGAGTAGGTTTTTGATTATGTAAGATATGAGTTCGTAATCAGAGCAATTAGACTTGATTAGGTTCAGTTTCCCGCCATCAAAACATATGACATCCACCCTTATTGTAGATTTCACAAAACATATACTTTAAACAAGTTGAAGAACTTTAATACACTAAAATTTGGCTGAAACACTTTCATCATATAATATGAGAAAATTTGTTTCTTTTAGGGACTCAACATACAGACACCCGATATACACCCCATATACGTCTCCTATAGCACCATAAGCGGCGTATAGGGTCAAAGACACATAAAACAAGGAAAATTCAAGGGGGCTGTCAGAGTATAAGCCTATACCCCCCCCCCCCCCCGACGCATATATGACTATACAATGCGTATAGCAAATTTTGACACTGACTACAAAGAAAAATTCAGGGGACTGCCAAAGGAGTTATACGGCTCCTATAAGGCTATACAACCCCCTATACGACGCGTATGATGCTATACGATTCGTATAGAAATCCGGGGTGTTGATTTATGATTGAAGGGTGTCCCAGTAACCCCCTTCTTTTATGATATTAACACTTCAACTTTTAATAACTTATTGTGTTTCTCTAGTCATATATTATACTATAAAAATTCTGAGAAACCTAGGAAGACAATAAAACAGACTATGAACATCAATCATAAATGCAAGATATACAAAATAGTACAAAAGTAGAATCACCAATGTTGATCCCAGAAATGATACAAATCCAAAAATGAAGGATATAAATTATAAAATTGAAGTTAACTTCTGAACCAAAAAAGAACTAATAACATAACTTCCTCACTATCAACTCAAATCTTTCCCAAAATGTTCACCATTAACTCAAATCTTTCCCAAATGTACTCTTGAATTCAGAAATCAGCAAAGTTTAGCGCCAACAAGTGTCTGAACCTAACCGTCTCTCGTAAGATGAAACTTTACAACAATGTGAATACGGGTTTGACCAAACGGGGTTTGACCGAACCAAAGAATCAAATGTAAGAATATCATGTTTGGGCTGCTGTATAGTTTGAGAAAAGGTCTATCATGTTGTCTAGAGTCTCTGGTAAGAATTTTCTTGCAAATAAGTAACAGGGCCGGTTCATCCCGTTCCACATACATGGTATGATCGTGGTTTCTACCTGCATAATTCAGAGATGTTTTAGATTTATGATCATAAAATTGCCATAAAATGGGGACAAATGTACATACCTTTTCTTCACTTGTAACATGAACACTTTCGGTGATGGACTGCAAGAATAAAGATATTAAAATGAGTCGAATTTATTATGTGACAATGTATATGTATATTGTATAGTTAATACGATAAAAAAACCCATATATTTTCTAGTTTTGTAAGAATAAGTATCTCAACCTAATGTTGGTAATGTACCAAGTAAGCACATTTTAGATAAGTTTAAGGACTTTCATATATAAAATTAGTTTAGTGATCTTCATGTGTATATTTTTTACAAATTGAGAGACTTTAATATACCAAAATCAGGTTGAGGAACTTTATCATGAAAAATTAGGAAAGTATATTGGTTTTTCATTATATTAACCCTATATTATTTGTAGAAAGAGTCGATGATACCGTAATATTTTTTAGAAGCTCTTCAGTAATATCTTTCTTCTCATAAGATTTGGGATGCCATTTTCTTTCTGACCAATCAACGTGCGTAACAGACCAATTCGCTATCCCATTAGGATCATGCATCTAAACATTTAAAAAAAGAAAATCTTTAAGAAACCGCTTTAGAAACTAAAATTTAAGGTATGAAAACTGTTAAGGGAAAGAAACTCGATGATGCACTCACGTGGAAGAAGGTTGGCAAGTAGTGTTCATCAGCATAGCAATTCACTCCATCCATACCAGGCTGTAATATTAAAGTAAATATAAAGATAAAGAAATAATCAAGAATATAAACATGTGTTCTTACCTTGCAATAATCTCGGAACTTTGAATAATAGAGACTATCAGCCATAACTACGAGTGCATGTTGGCGCTTCATCGTAAACCACTGCACAAAACTCAAAATCAAAACACTTGATTGGAATTTAAAAAAATAAAGTTTAATTAACAAAAAAAGTTTTTTTTATGTAATTATGAATCTAGAAACATGTATAAAAATTTATAGTTATACCTGAGCACCTTTTCTGAAATATTTCTTCTCAACTTCAGGTAACATATGCTGCGAGTACCTGCCACTTCCATGCGGGCCAGGATCCGAGAAGCTAGAAAGAATACAAAATAAATGCCATTGAAAAATTAACGCAAGAATTATTGTTCTTTTATTATTTCTGCATAGGTTTAAACTTTAAAAACGATGAATTGAAGTTTATAAAAAAAACGTGTTTGATGTAAGAGACTTATACTGTTATACATACCTGTCGATGAAGCTTATGTTTGTGTACATAAGATAATTATACACGTAGTCAAAATCACGCAACGGTACACAGCTGAAATATCAAAAGAAAACAATTTTAGTAGCTGGATTTAAGGCTGATAAATATTGAGTAATTTTTAATATCAGGAAGATTATGACCTGTCAGACAGTAATACAAAGTGCTGATTATCAGGGTCTTTGAGTGCATTGGCCAAAAGGCGTTTTTCTGCTTCAACCATAGAAATTGTACCCCACTCTACCTGTCCAACAAATTCATATTATAATTTAAGATCTCAAATCACATCTTAATAGTTGGATTAACTGCTTTAAGCCCAAAATATGTTTAATTAGAAAAGAAAAAAGATAAAGACAAAGCAATTTGGGGATGCTTGGATTTGCATTTTGGGAACTGCTTAGCTAGTTATTGCGACTTCAGGTCAAGATAATTAGTTTTTTAGTGTTGGGATAACAGGTTCTAACGATTTGATTGCTTAAAGGTCCAATAATCTTTAGGAACCAGCTGCAGTTAAACTGATTATGCAAGTGTTAAAAAAATTTACCTAGATACCATTCATTAACCTAATTAGCTAAGATTGTACTCCCAGTTAAAAAAAAAAAAAAAAAAAAAAAAAAAAAAAAAAAGTCTGCTACTTTTTTCTCGAAATAAGAATATTTCTTGGTAATTTTACCAAATATTACTAATATATCCAAAATCTATATTCTATACTCATCATTACAGCTTCAAATAGAAGAAGCACATCCTAGCATCATATTATACGGTCTGGTTAACTATATCTTAGATTCTAGTTATTCAATTATACAAAATCACATAATCACTTTCAAAACATACATCCAAAAGGTATTACACTTTAGTTTAAAAAAAAAAGAACCAAGACGAAAGAGAGTTACATTGCAAGCAGTTAAAATATGAATAGATGAAAGAAAATGTATAACCAAATATATAAATAAACAAACCTTGCCACTTCGAATTTCCCGATTGACAAAGTAACTGCTACTATGGACAGGTTTGTCGTTGGATGCATGAATATAGATTGAAAATCTACCTTCATGGCCCTATATACAAAAACCAATCGTCAATACATACCCTCTATGAATAATCACCAAATCTTAAACACCTAAACCTCAAAACGAATTATACAAATTCAATCATGTTCTGTACCTGAAAAAATCTGTCCCACAACTTCTCGAAAGGTAATGATCCAACCGACAAAAACATGAAAGCTATCTTGGGATTTTTGGACTCCACTGGAGGCGTGTTCAAAATGTTACTAATTACCACATGAGAAGCAATCTCGTCATCACTTAATTCTCTAATGGAAGGTGGAAGCCAGCTAGAAAATGTTTGGCAACCAGAAGCCGAGAAGATATAACAGGCACTAGAAGTTTGAGGTGGATAAACATACGCAACAACTAAAAACATGCAAACCAGTGAAACCAACACAATAATCCAAGTTGGCTTTTTTAATTGTCCACGATGGCGGTGTGGATGAAGCATCTGTTGCATGTCTTTCATGCCTAAATGCCCTAAACGCCACGCCTTTGATAACTTCATTCAAATATTATGCATCACACGATTATATCCACAAAATTTAATAACGTTTCTTCTAACAATGAGCAGCAAACTCAAAACTAGAAGGAAACTCCCCACCAACTCACTAAGTGACTTCAAAAACAAGAGTTAATCAACCTGAAAACAAAAAAAGAAAAACATTACCAAATCTGTAAGATCCTGAATACAACATAACAGCAAATTAATTATTTGAACACTGATCAACTGTATTGAGAGTTAGATCTATAAAGATTAAGTCAAGCGATTCACTGAAAACGACTTTAAAGTTTAAAAAGTTCATTTCTTGATTCTTGAATCTTGAATCTAGAATCTTGATCTGGCAAACCAAGAACCAGATGGAAAACTGTATGATCCCACAGATCAAACATAAATCAGGCATCATTATAAACTGCTAAATCAGTCAAGTGTTTTATCAGTTGACCAAACTGATTCAATTAGCATACACCATTATGATCTATCATCCCTTTGAAGCATAAAACTTAGATGGAAGATACTTCAAGCAAGAGGAATCTTACAAAATCAGCAACTCTACAATAAAAGATAAAAATAAAAATTTATTACAAAAGAGGTAAAATGGGATCAATGAAACAGATACCTCCAACCCAAAAAAGCAGCATACACTTCCTACAAATTATAAAAAGATGGAAGTCATAACTACCCTTCTAAGTCAACGCAATTCCCAACACGAAACATTTACGGCTTTCAAATCCCTAATTGCCACACGCAACAGACGTGTGTTCTCACACACATAATCAAATGTCACACCTGCTTTAAAGCATTGACCCAAAACCCATATCAAAGATCAAATCTTTATACGAATTCCCACACCCATTGACCATTTCAACGCTTCAACACGAAATCTAATCAACAGATATCGAAATTAAAGCTCCCACAAATTGGAGATTGTTCAATAATAACATCAAATCAAAAGATACCTGATTCACTCGATAGTTTATCCGAATCGACTGTATTCAAATCAATCTTGAATGAGAAAAGATCGCTCAGATGGGGTTTAAGATCTGAAATTAACAAAAACAAATGGAAGAAAGAGGGTTTTGTGTAATTTTGCAAGATGGGTGTGTGTGGGTATGTATATATAATTGAATGAATCAAGTTGGGGGAATTGGGGTCAGTCTATTCGACCCTCTTCTCTCTCTGTCTTGATGTAAAATGAATCTGTATGATTGCTGCTGCGTGTTTTTGATGAGTCCAAACACAATAATATTGCAGCCGGCAATGAGCTTGTGTTATATTTGTATTCCACAAATTTAAGATGATAATAATTAGGATGGGAAAGATTAAAGTATTAAACACTCTTTGGAATTTTGACCTATTAGATTCAACTATGGGTGCTAGGTCAGATACATGACTTGTCAAAATTCATGGTTCAAATGTTCTTTTATCTTTTTTTATTTAATTGTAATATTATTTTTTTTTTTTCAATTATGTCCCCTGTGATGTCAAGTTGCAAGGTTTGCATTATGAACATGAATAATTCTTTTGTGATGTTGAAAGAGTCCAAAATTTTGCCTCGGTGTTCTTTTTTAGTTTTCAGGTTTTGACTGCCACAGAGTTTTTTTATCGGTTTAAAGGTATATGAATGTGACACAACTGATTTTTTTTTTTTTTGAAAGAGATCGAGCATGATCCAGTAATTTTGTTTGTGTGCATGACTTTGACATGATCCATATGAGTTTGGTTAGGTCTGGGCTTTCGTTCGATATATGTCTGTATCAATTTACGGCGATTTGATCGCCCACTAGCCCATGAAGATTTGATTTCATTACTATCTCATGTTTATCATAACATAGCCTAATTTGATATCTATTGTATTTTAGATCTTTGTCACTTTGAAGTTGTTACAATACTCAAAGAAAACTAGGTTCTTATCTTGTTTTTAGTATTTTGCTCTTATGAGTTATGATAAGCCTATTTATGTGTCTAATTCTCTAATCATTTAAAGTAAATGAAAGCTTAAGAAATTATAAATACTCTTTTTTTATGTGTAGTCTATGAGTTTAAAAGTTTTCAAATTTATAAATGCTAAATTACAACTACTATGGAATGGAAAATATAAATCACACTGGCTTTAGTAAATTTAATGTATTACACGAATTGAATAAATAAAATATTAAGTAAAATAAAATTTTTTTAATTATAAAATAATATTTAAAGATGAGATATGATTTGAATCTTACTTATTATAAATAGAATAAAATTTATATTTTAAAACAAACGTTTTGTAAAAATATCATTTTTAAAAATTTTCTTATTATAACTCTCACTTTTTAAATTATATTTTGTTTATAAAAAATTACTTTTTAAAAACACCAACTTTAACATATTTCATAATTATAAAAAATTTCAATGTTTTAGAAAAATTCTTATTTTATAAAATTTGTTTTCTTTAGAAATAACATTAATAAAAATATATTTTTATTAATTCACTAAAAAACTATTATAATCTAAAAAAATAATTAATATTATTAGTAACTCATGTGATTATTAAATATGAGAGAGAAGCGAGAAAAATTTGATGAACAGAAATATAATACTGTCATGTATTTTTATATTTAACTTTTTATTAGCGCAAGAAGATTTTTTAGTCTAATCGTCTAATGCGCTATTTCATTGATAATTATCATGAATGACATAACTGCTATTTATTTTTATAAATAAGACTAAAATCTATCATCAATAATGTGCCGTTTGATTAAGTAAAGCAAATGAAGTTGTCTAGACGATGAGTTCTTACCTACCTAAACCAATAGCTATCAAAAACTAACTTATATGTCTGGTTGCTAAACACCCCAAGCTAGGTTAATATAAGTGCTTAACTTTCAAAAAACTAATTATACCAAATATTCATTTGTTTGTAATTATTAAAGTGCTTTCAATTGATTATCAATATACCTAATTCCAATAAAGAATTATTATCAAACCACAAAAAATTATTCCTGATTTTCTTAAATAACTAAAATTCATAAGATTTGCAAGCACACAACAAGGAAATGCTCCTAATCATGAGGGAAAACATGACAAATCAAAGAAGAAGACCCTAAGTTTAAATAAGAAATATTAAACCTAAAAGCCTTGAAAGAAAATAAAATCTTCAAACTTTTAAGTACAATCTTGTTGCACAAAGATAAAATCAGGAATCTTGCATGTATCTTAATTTAAAAGTAAATTCTTGACGAATCTAAAAAAAACATTCTTAGTTGATGTTCTAAGGTAAATTATGTAAGATACATGGTTTATAATCTTGTTAATCTTTCTTGATCCTTTTTAACCAGAATAAATTGGACTATCTGACGATACTCTTGAAATCTCAATCATATAACTAAAAGAAAATTAATAACAAGAATGTAATTTGGTGTTGTGAAACTTGTACTAGAAAGAAACCATTCATGTTATTGTTGAGAAACCATCACAATGTTTTGTAAAATGATAAATGCTTTGCGAAAGATTGTGTCAATATTCAATTGAAATGCTTAGCTGTTAATTTGATTACCGTCGATAGAAACCATGTAAGCAATAGCTTAGTTGTTACTGATCGTTAATGGCTATTGATTGTGCAGTTGATGTTGATTGCTTGGTTGTTATTGATCATGTAATGTTGATCAATCATTCCTACACATGATCAATTACTACTCATGATCGTTTTCTACTTATAGTTCCATCAAAGGCTAGACTAAAAGCAATTTACAAAGACTTTCAAATATGAATTTGAATTAGTTTAATTTTCACTCATCGTTGGCTCAACCTCTTAGATCATGTCAGGGCCACTGCCTCGTGGACTTTGCCAAGAGCACTCCACTCTTGAACCCCCGAGGTTCGTTTGTGTTGAAAATCTAATTAGTTAACAAGCTTGCACTTCACATCTTATAATTCATATCAATGTTTAATCTTTTCTTTCACGTTTAAGTAAATCCTATTTTACTAAAAAGAGATGCTCTAAAATCACCAACAATGTATATCAAATGTTCGATTTAGTGTTTTGTTTTTAGGTGCTTGGAGGCATTGTGATTTCTAGATTATTACTACATTTTTTAGCCAAGGGTTTGTTGGCTCGCATTGACCGGATTATTTCTAGATCAAACATCTCATAACAACTTGTATTATTAATTTAAAGAACATAAATATATTAATGTAGGAAATAATGCACCCACTTGCCAACCAAATTAGATCTTTGCAACATGACAATAAAAATTAACGTCAATGGACTCAATGCCACGTGCAAGTCATGTGCTGGATCATGAGTCATGGCCACAAATGAATTTTTGTCCCATACACCTACAATTATTTTACTTCACTTTGTAAAATGATTTACAAAAATAGTAAATGCTTGTTCCATATCAAATTTTAAACATACGTCCATAAGCTTTTTGTATTAACCTTATTTATTAGTATTTTTAGGTTTTTTTTATCCAAATTACTTTATTTAAGATTTTTTAGTAAACCAAACTTTCGGTTTCAAATTGAAATGAAACACATTGATAACTTTCTTTTACCTTTTACATATTAAAAATTATATATACGTAATTCTAGTTCCTCGGGTCGGTTGAATTTGAATTTTTTAAAATTGAAATAAATTAAGTAATGCGGTTCACAGTAATTTAGAAGACATGTTGGAATAGTTAGATTAATGCATTCGTTTTTTTTTAATGATTTATGTCTTAAACTTCAAGAAGATTGAATAAATAAAATGTGATTTTAAGAGTCTCTGTCACAATAGTGATATATTTGTTTCATTACAATAAAAATGTTATTTTCTCATTTATGATCCATAAATGATGGATGTCTATCATCATGTGACAAACAAATTTTGAAGATTCGTTTGCTTATATTTAAATGTTTGTCTATGTCTATGACTGGCATCCATGTTAGGGACAATACAAGTTATGGTACAAGAAAACCCATGCACATAAAATATTGCAAAAGAATAGTGTTATAAATTAGAAGAAAATAAACTAATTTATTATTTTCTATTCTGATTATATTTCATGATTTAGCACCAACTAAAACTATATATATTGGGCCTATATGCTGTTCAATTATGCCTTGCTTTGGGCTTGTTTTTATGCTAGGGGCCTTTATTTTAGAGATGCAAAATATATATGGATAATCTAGACTCACCGACTGCCGGTGTCAGACCCACTATACGCTAACAAACAATCAAGTAAATAGTTGTTTGTTATTTGAATGGTCAAGGTTATATTTTAATGGTTAATAAGTAGAGTTTAAATAGTTAAAAGATAACATTTTAGTGGTAACGTTTTAATCGTTAAAACATAAGGTTACCTCTTGGTAATTAAGAGATTATCAACCATTGAAAGGTAATATTTATTAAAAAGCTATCAAACATCCCCTAAATTAAATATTTGAGACTTATAATGAATAGAATATAAGGAGAAGGAACAGTTGTTAACCTATCTTTATTGTGATAACCCGTTAACACTAATATAACAAACACTAAAACCATGATTATGTAGTGTAACTAACTTTTATACTGTGTTACACCACTAATGTAACAATTTTTCCTTCATTTTTTTTTAAGTTTCACTCTTTTTTAAAATCGTCTTAACTTTTTTGTATGATGTTATTTTTTTATACAAATTACATCATTAAATAGATCATTTTAATATCTTTAATTCGAGTATAGTCTTGTTATATTTTTTTTAAAAGAAATTTTAACGTTCATTGTAGACCATTAGTTTACCGCTGTAACTCTAACTTACAGTGATAATGTGACCTGCTGTGAATCACTAGTTTGGTTAACAGGTTATCACAATAAACAAGGATTAATATTCGTTATTTATCCTAGAATATAAAGATTATAAATCCTTAAGTATTTTATTTAAATTTAGGAGCATAAGTTATGTCACGTCATGAACTTTGTAGGTTTTTTGTTTGGTTAAACATTGTAGCACCGGGTTAGGGAGGTCAATGCAACAGTTTCACAGATGATGAATAGTTAACAGACTAACACTTATAGGATCAAATAGGAAACCGACTATTGAAAACAAAGAACTTAAAGTAAGAACACAAACAAGAACAAAACAACTGGTTTTCAAGGATGTTGTATATTGCTCCCAAATGTTCAATCAAAGTTACAAGGCTTAGTCCCTAAGGACTGATATATGAGAAACAAATACTAGAACCTACAGCCAGCCATACTTTGACAGCCAGCTGGAACACTAATCTAGACAACAAGATCAATGTAAAGTCAAAAGACAGATTGTCTTTTGACATGTAACTATGACATATTATAGCTCACATCTTTATCTAATACAAAAAGATAAAATAGTACAAAGTAGAAAAGTTACAGACAAAAACCATAATCTACAGTTTGACAAAAGTATGAAATTATCACCAACTTGTATAAGTTGATGAGTCTTCAAAGATGGCAGCGGAAAGTGTTTCAGATTTGTCAAAAGTATGTCAGAGAAAGCATGTCTTCTCTGTCTTCTGGCTTTGGAAGACTTTGTCTTTGAAGCTTTGAAAAACTTAATCTTTGGCTTTGGAAGAAATGATCTTTGGATTCGGAAGATTTGACACAGAGAGAATTTTTTAGTGACTTTATCAAATCTTTCGAATTAACTTTCTTGTACTTCAGATTGCACGCTGAGAGCTCTTTGATGAGCATCAGCCTCTAAGATAACTCTTACAAACATGCCTAATTAAGTCATACTCCTGTTAATCTCGTAAATACATTTAGTCAAATAGGTCGTATTAGAGGTCAACCCGATGTGTTCACTTTGATTGATTGAGATATGGACATGATCACCATAACATCTTAAGTATTCAAAAATTTTCCTAATGCATACCATAGGAAAGTTTGTTGAACCAGCCATTTTCTGAAACTGTAAGTTGATCGGGTATAAATGGTGATGAAGCTTGGAGATTGAAAGTTAAAATGCTGATTCAATACACTAACATACTTCTTGTTCTTGCATTACTTCTTTTAGTTTCATTGATTTTTATTTGGTTAATAACTTTATAGGGGCGATTGAATATGCAAGTTGAAGATATTTTGATTGGTGTGTTCAGATACAACCCAATATGTACATACATCATTTCTTGATTAAATATAAATTTAAAATATTTATCAAATTATAATAAAGTTTCTTTAATGTTTTATTAAAGGGTTATTGGATTTTAATAATCTTAAATTTTATTTATTAGCCGGTATTAATTCCAACTCAATAAATGTTTAAAAACACCCCCAACTTTAAGCTTATTTTTCTTCAACGATCACTTACTAACTAAGAGTTAATCCCGTTAATTTTTTGACGACGTGAACTATTTATATGGCTAAAACATTAAGCAGAAAGTTGAAATCTACCATCAGAACCATCAATTCAAAATTTATATACCCTAAACCTGTCAATCACCACCTACTGATTTGAACCACTTGACTCATTGGAGCTAGATTTCAGATGACGATGAATGCTAAACAACGAAAAACAAACCTGATGGATGCTGGGCATTGGCGGAGTTGAAAAACGGCTCAAAGTTGGCTCATTTCATAAAAAAAATAACAGTGGTTAGTTTTTAGTTAGTAAATGATTGTTAAAGAAAAATAAACTCAAAGTTATTAGTATTTATAAACATATTTTAAGTTGGTATTAATTTTAAACTATAAATGAAAGTTTAAATTATTTAAATCTAATAGCTATTATTTAAAAGAAAAATGGAACAACCCGGTCACCGTGCAACTCAAGTTGCAACCTCAAAAAGATTTCTTTGAATGACACTTGTCAACTTTAGGTTATTTTTTTTCTTTTTCAAATAATATCCATACTAATTAGTTTTTATATAATTATATATTTTCTTTAATATAACTTATTATTTTTAAGTTTTCAAAAAATCTAAAAACATTTTTAACGAACATGCCGTACAATTTTTATTAAAAAAGCAGTTCGTTTTAAAAAATGTATTCTAGAAATAAAATAATTATTTTTATTATTTCAAAATTTGAGTTGCTAAAGAAAATGAAAAGTTGTTTCTTTTATGTCCAACGAATATTTTTAAGGACAATTGGTACATCCATCGAGGCCATCCACGCTCGCGAACACAGACAGCACTGCTAACCCGACCCTCCCATAATTTCGGGAAAACTCACCACCTAAAAACCGATTGTGGTAAAACTCCTGAATCGCTTGAAACATATTATAACAAATGAGACTTGAACTCATGATCAATAACAAAAAAAAATCATAAAGTAACTTTTCTCAAACTAATTGATTTGGGATTGATAGGGAAAAATAAAAGTTATGTTTACGTTGCGTATGTTGGAAAGAGAGAAATTAATTTTTATTAAAAATTTGGTTTGGTTGAGTTGTGAAGAGAGATAGCATTGCAATTAGGTTCGTGACTAGTGTATTTGATTTTGAACCCTAACGACAGTCGACATATCTGATACAAACTGTAGAAGTATAAGGTGTTATTCTCGACTCGATGTTAAGTTGTAAATTTTGAAAGAATGTATTCTTGATGAATGAGGTGAAGACAATGGATTTGATCCGAAATCGATGGTAATTGAATCATAAATTCCAACTTTTTCCTCATCTCCCTTTGTTAGGAAATTAAAACCTCACCTTCGTTGGTTTTAAGATCAATAATATGTTTTGAAGTTGCTATTGGGTGTTTTGAGGTATAAAATTAGGATATTGTCACTTTTCGTTCTTCAGTAGTAGCATCTTGTTATTCAGATTTCAGTCTTAAGCAGCTAAGACAATGGAACCCTTGTGCTGTTTAGTATATATCTGTATTATCACTTTGTTTTCTACTTTGATGCACTCTTTGCTAATTTATTAGTTTATGTTCTATTCTACACTTTTAAATTTTAATTTTGGTTATCAATGTTGGATGTAAATATGGGTTCCCAATGTTTGATGGAAATAGTAAATTAGTTTTTGAGTTTCTTCATTCTTGTTAGTCTCTCCTTTTGCTGATGGTTTTTCTATAGTATGTATTGCAATTTGCTTACAAGGTTCTGTTCAGAGTTGTTGATTTGAGATTAATGGCTATATGATTGATAGCCAATGTGTAGGGATCTTCTTTCTATTGTAGAAATGATAGATGTTTTCATTATGATTTAGATAAAATTGTTGTCAAGCCTGGGTAAAATTTGTCAAAAATCTTTATTTTTTCATAGGGATATTAGAAGCTAACTGTGGTTCGTTAAAGTTCAACATTGTGTTCGTTATAGTTCAACATTGTTTTACTGTAACTTACCTCAGTCTCTATCTATAGTTACTCTGATTGTTCTCTTCTTTACTCTAAACATTTCAACATAATGTTTAATAGTATGTTGAAGTGTCTTCTGGTCATTGATTTATGGGTTCTTCTAATCATGCTTACTTGTTTTCAAACTGGCTTTTATCAGGTATTATTTTCTGAGAACACACACGGAAAGTGTAGGCTAAAGACATATTCACAAAATATGCGATTACTTGCCCGTGCGTTATCCCAGTTATCCACAGATTCAAGAGCCACACAACTGAAAACCGTCACAAATTCGGTAGCCTATAATTTTCTTTTCAATAATCGATATCTGTCAACAAAAGGGGGAAATGAAGGGGATATCGATTGGGGCTCTGAATCTACATGGTCAAGTGGGCTAACCAAAGATCATTTTGATGGGGAGGTTGTGGGCAAAAAAGTTGAAAACACTGATGTAGGTGTTAGTGGCGGTGTTGGTGGTGGAGGGGTGGCATTGGGGTCATTTCATGAGGATGATTTAGAAAACATAAGAAAATTAGCAGCTGCAGCTTCACGTAAAGATGGTGAGTTTGCAAGTAAATTGAAAGATAGGATGCGGGAAACTAACGTGTTGATGAAGCAGGTGATTGAGCCTGGTGCAAGAGGAGCATATCTGAAGGATTCAGAAAAGGCTGAAATGTACAGACTTCATAAGGAGAACCCTGAAGTTTATACAGTTGAAAGGTTGGCAAAAGACTATAGGATTATGAGACAAAGGGTACATGCTATTTTATGGTTGAAAGTATTAGTCGATATCTTTGTATATATGTTTTATATTTAGATTATGATTGTATTTAGGTTTGGTACATATCTCTTTCCTTATTGATAGGTCTTGTACTCCCTATATAATGGGATTGATATTTCTTCAATGGACAAGAGAGATTTTTACCCTTGATATCATAAGCGTTTATGGTATCAGAGCCGTAACGTGTAATCCCTTACACCCTGTTTTTTTCTTGCCAATTAGCTATGGCTGACGGCGACAAAACCCACGCCGAGCAGGCTACGGCCAAACCTCTCCATCCGGTGTACACGGTTACAAATATCCAGCATAAAGTTCGAGTTCTTGATGGCACAAAGGTCACATACACATCTTGGGTCAAATTATTCATGCTTCACGCAAAAGGCTACGACGTTCTTCATCACATAGATGGCACCGAACCACCTGCAGACACCGATCCCGATTATGCCTCATGGGTCAAAATCGATTCCATTATGTTGCAATGGATATATGGAACTCTCTCCGATGATCTCCTGGTTCGCATACTTGAATCTGACTCTACCGCCAGAACCGCGTGGGTTCGTCTCCAAGGTGTTTTTCTCAACAACAAAGGGTCTCGAGCAGCTACTCTTGAACACGCCTTCACAAACCATAGATTATCAGCCTGCTCCTCCCTTGAAGAATATTGCACCAGATTGAAAGAAATTAGTGAACAATTGAAAGACGTAGACCAACCGGTAACGGAATCTCGTCTTGTTCTTCAGTTGGCTCGTGGTCTTCCACCGGAATATGCCGTTACGGCGGCATTAATCAACCAGCAATCTCCTACGTGGGATCTCGCACGGGATATGATTGAACGCGAAGCACAGAGATTAGCGGCTTTGGAAACCAACTCGGTACTTCTAGCGTCTAATCAACCTTCACAGCCGCCTCCCTCTACCGACAATCCGCCTCAACATTCTTCTACACGCGGTCAGGACTCGACTTCCCAGAACCGTCGCGGCCGTGGTCGTGGCCGCTGGAGAGGTAATCGGAACAACGGTGGTGGTGGCGGCTTTGGTAACACCGGCTATGGCCGGCAAACTGGGTCCTCTCATAACCCTGCTTCAAATCAATTTTTTTCTCCTTGGGTCCCATGGAACACACCTCCCTGCCCATATCCCACGTTACCATATGGATGGCCCAACTCTTCAACTCCTTGGCCCAATACACAGCAGGCTTCATCCTCTAGGCCCAACTTCCCAACAAGCCACTATAGTCTTTAATGGGTCTGCTCCTAATAGTTTGCATCCAACTGATCTTGGCACAGCATTCCAAAACATGCAACTTTCAGGACAACCATGGAACTTTGATACAGGTGCGTCATCCCATGTAACTAATGAAAAACAAAAAATTCAATATCCTTTACCTTTTACATCTTTAAACACTATTTTTGTCGGTAACGGTCAAGGGCTTTCAATTAAAGGATCCGGTAATACCTTACATGTTTTACCCAACAAAACTTACTCTCTAACCGATATCCAATATTCACCTCATATCATCAAAAACCTTTTATCCGTTCGTAAATTCACCCGTGACAATAATGTTTCAATTGAGTTTGATCCCTTTGGTTTTACTTTGAAGGATCTCAAGACTGGGCAGGCACTTTCCCGCCACAATAGCACGGGGGACCTCTATCCGTTCACTCAACCGGCTCAAGTTTTTCTCACCACTTCCGCTACATCTCAATGGCATAATCGCCTTGGTCACCCCGGGGCGCCAGTCTTAGATTTTTTGTCTAGTAATTTGATTATTTCTTGTAACAAACATCAAACTATGTCACTTTGCCATTCGTGTCAACTTGCCAATAGTAAAAGACTTCCTTTTTTTTATTCTAATACCCGTACTTTTGCACCATTTGACATTATTCATTGTGATTTGTGGACTTCGCCGGTCACCAGCAATTCTGGTTATAAATATTATATGGTTTTGGTTGATAATTTCACAAATTTTGTTTGGACGTATCCTCTTAAATTTAAATCTGACACTTTCCCTACATTCGTTAAATTCCATAAACTTATCAACACCCAATTTCATAGAAAAATAAAATCATTCCAATGTGATTTGGGTGGGGAATTTGATAACCATCACTTTAAATCTTTTGCCAATAACAATGGCCTTGTCTTTCGCTTTTCCTGCCCCCACACCTCCTCGCAAAATGGAAAGTCCGAGCGCATGATACACCGGCTCAATGACATTATTCGTGCTTTATTGTTTCATGCATACATTCCCCCAACTTTTTGGGTTGAAGCACTTCATACGAGTACATATCTTCATAACATTCTCCCAACCAAAAAACTTTGTTTTTTTACTCCCACCTTTGCTCTTTTCCGTCGTCATCCTTCATACGACCATCTAAGGGTTTTTGGGTGTGCATGCTATCCGAATCAATCGGCCACCCTACCACACAAGTTGCATCCTAGATCCACTCGTTGCATTTTTCTCGGTTATCCTAATGAGTACCGAGGGTACCGGTGTCTTGATCCTCTTACTGGTAAAGTTCATTTATCTAGGCACGTTATTTTTGATGAAGTTGTGTTTCCCTTTAATGAGCCGATCTCGCCATCCTCTTACTCCTTTCTAGATGATGAGACAGAACCCATGTTATTTCATCCCACAACCCCATCGAGGCCCACTTCTGTATCGGTCCCACATATCCCAAACCAAACACCAACCAACCCTCTGGCCCAAACAACGCCTACCCAACCCACTTCACCACCCACGACCCAAACCCATTCATTACCATCTAACCCGCCACCCACATCCGACACCTCAGAACCACAAACACCGGCCCAACTTCCGATAAACCCACCACCAGTACCTATTCCCGTAAACCAACATTCTATGACAACCAGATCCAAAGCGGGTATCTCTAAACCTCAAACCCGTTTAAACCTTTTCACTACCAACGCCCTACCTATCTCACCCGTACCTAGCTCTTATGCTAAGGCTTTATCGGATCCTAATTGGCTTGCGGCTATGAAAACAGAATATAGTGCTTTAGAGAGTAATGGTACATGGGAACTTGTGCCACGACCCACTACCAGTCCAGTTATCCGTTGTATGTGGCTATTTCGCCACAAGTTCAAATCTGATGGCTCACTGGAACGTTATAAAGCCCGATTGGTAGTAAATGGGAAATCTCAGACAGTGGGCATAGATTGTGATGATACGTTTAGCCCGGTTGTTAAACCGAGCACTATCCGGACTGTTTTATCTCTTGCAGTCTCTCGTTCTTGGCCGATTCATCAGCTTGATGTAAAGAACGCATTTTTACATGGTGATCTTAAAGAGACTGTCTACATGCATCAGCCCCCATGTTTTGTGAACAAAGATTTTCCGGATTATGTTTGTCGCCTTAAAAAGTCCTTGTATGGACTAAAACAGGCCCCTCGCGCATGGTACCACAGATTTGCAGATTTCGTTACTTCACAAGGGTTTCGGAGTAGTACTTGTGATTCATCACTTTTTATTTTTAAACAAGGGACTCACATGGCTTATCTTTTATTGTATGTGGATGACATTATTTTGACCGCTTCAGATGCAGGTCTATTGACTCGGATCATTGCTTCATTATCTTCCACTTTCGCCATGACAGATCTTGGTAACTTGCATCATTTTTGGGCATTACAGCAACCCGTGACAACACCGGTTTATTTTTGTCTCAATCTCAGTATGCTCGAGATATCTTACAGCGGGCTTCTATGTCAAATTGTAAGCCCAGTTGCACACCCGTGGACACGTCCACCAAGCTCAGCGGTTCTACTGGTGCATTATTAGCCGATGGTACATTATACCGACAACTTGCCGGAGCTCTACAGTATCTTACATTCACGCGACCAGATATCACATATGCTGTTCAGCAGGTATGCCTCTTTATGCATGCTCCACGGGAGCCTCATCTTGCTTTTATGAAACGCATCTTTCGATATATAAAAGGCACTTTGGATTTGGTCTACGGATCACGGCTTCCAAGTCATTGTCATTGACAGCCTACTCTGATGCCGATTGGGGAGGGTGCCCTGACACTCGGCGTTCCACGTCCGGATATTGTGTTTTTTTAGGGGATAACCTTGTCTCATGGTCGTCTAAACGACAACCTACTATATCTCGCTCTAGTGCTGAAGCCGAGTATCGTGGTGTTGCTAATGCTGTTGCTGAAGCAAGCTGGCTGCGGAATCTTTTGCTTGAGTTACATGTTCCACTACGGTGTGCCACTATTGTCTATTGTGATAATATTTCAGCAGTGTACTTGTCGGGAAACCCTGTGCAACACCAACGCACCAAACATGTTGAGATGGACATTCATTTTGTACGTGAGAAGGTTCAGATAGGTCATGTACGGGTTCTTCATGTACCAGCCTCTTCACAATACGCAGATATATTTACTAAAGGTCTTCCACGACAACTTTTTCAGACGTTCAGGTCCAGTTTGAGCGTCCTTTCCAATCCCGCTCGAACTGCGGGGGACTATTAGTCGATATCTTTGTATATATGTTTTATATTTAGATTATGATTGTATTTAGGTTTGGTACATATCTCTTTCCTTATTGATAGGTCTTGTACTCCCTATATAATGGGATTGATATTTCTTCAATGGACAAGAGAGATTTTTACCCTTGATATCATAAGCGTTTAGAAAGAAGATGAAGAGAAAATGGAGAAAAAACTTGGACACCCTTTGGATGATTCTGTTGAGCAGTTGCTTGATAATTTCCCTGAGTAAGTCATCAAATCTTTATAACTTGTGTTTTCTATACTTATGATTATGCAGAAACATGCACATAATTTATATCATATTGTATATCTTATACCACTTTCCCATCATAAAATTAAGTTGATTACTGATAATGCTAAAAACATGTTGTTGCTGATAAATAATTAATATTTTTTGAATGTTGCTTAATGTTTTGAGGAAGGTCGAAATGGTGAAATTTTTAGATTCGTAGCGAACCTAGTACTTGCAAGAATGAATATGTCAATGCGGTTTTACCATTTCACAATATTTCATGATCCTGTAAACTTTTTAACTTTGAATCCTAAAAACAGCCAATTGACCAAACTGAAAATGTATTTATAGCTAGATACAGAAAAATAATAATGTATATGTATTATGAAATATGAATGCAATTATGGAGGAGGCATTTGATGTGGGACTATGCAATTTTTGAAGAATATGCTACATTTTGTAATAAAAATCTTCTTATTAGAATACTTATCCTGTTGATAATCATTTTTTTCTTCTATTTTCAATGGTATGTTTATTGTTGTATTGTAGATTTTTCGATTGGCATGATAGGGAATACCATGTTGCAACTTTACCTTATAAACCAGATTTCAAAGTGATGCCAGAGGATTGGGATGGCACCATCAAGGACCCAGATGAGGTGCTGTATGATATATCAATGAAAGAAGATGAGATCTTATATCAAGAATTTCTTGAGATATTTAACTTTAACAAAATGAAGGTAACATTTCGAAACACATGTATGCAAATTAGCCTTGGTTTTGTAATGTTAATGACGATGACATTAACTTCATGTGGTGGTTGGTTGTGTGAACAGATAGAAGGGAAAGTGAAGGTCCATAAATACAGCCGAAGGCGTCCTTCAGAGGGATGGGAAATCACGGTTGAGAAAATGGGCCCACGTGGGAAGCGTGGGGATGGTGGAGGCTGGAAGTTAAAGAGTCTGGCAGACGGGTCTACTAGACCGTTGAATGACTACGAGAAGATGTTTGTAAGACGAGAGAAACCTCGCAGGCGACGCAAGATTCTACACCCGAAATAAACCTGTGTGAGGATCAGTGTTATTTTGGGTTTAATGTAGTGGAATTTTTGACATACGAGTGAAACTATGTTATGTGCTTGGTATGATTTAATCTGATGAAAAGGAAACTTTGTTTCATGTGTTGTTTACTTTTGGAATAAAAGCTGATATTAACAATGTTGATAATTTAGTTTAATTATTTTATATTATTCTGTAGTAAAATAGAAGTTCGTGAAATTAAACAATGTTATATGACAACATATGTCTATTCTGTTTCTGATAGGGTTAGATGGTAAGTTTCAACCATCTGTTTTTTTTTTTAAGTATTCGAATAGGATATTCACACATGTCTTCTTAATTTAACTAAATATATTAGTTTACTTTATCTCTAGATTTTATTTAACCTATTGTATCTCATTCCTCATTTGCATCTTTATTTACTATTAATTTCCTCTTAGATACTTACAAACAATTATAGAGATATTAAATGATGGATAGTATTTCGGAATTTGGATAATTACTATTTATAAAAGTCTATTTTAAAGATATAGATGAAGATGGAGATTATGACAAAGATGTAAAATAGAATAAATCTCAAAATTTCAAAGATGGGAGATGGAGACTCAAATATAATTTTTTCATACCATACACAGTAGCATTTTTATTTTTATAGTTTAACTTGATAGCATACTTATCTTAATTTATCTTTATATCTTGTTAACCTCTCACATCTCATTCTTTATATCTATTTTATTTTGTTTACAAATGCTTATTATTATTCTTTTTTTTTATTAGACACTCATAAAGATATAAAGATTGATTAATATGGACTCTTATATTTAGACAAGCACTACTCATAAAACTCTAATGTTTAGTGATAGAGATAGAGATAAAAATCCGGATGAAAATATAAAATAACATAAATTTCTAAATAAGATGGAGACAGAGATGGAAACTCCGAATGCTCTTAGTGGATAGTTAATTATTGATGCAAAACTTGAGGTATTAGAGCATTCACAATGGAGTCTCTAAATGCATCTTTATCTCTATTATTTATAGATTTTTTTTGTTTATACCTCCATTAGGATCTCCATCTTTTTCTTTTTCTTTAAATTTTATAGTTTCATGAATAGTGATTCTCTATATATAGAGATCCATTAGAGCATTAATAATCCTTTCTTTATCTCTATCTATATAATTTAACAAAAAACATAATATTCTTTAAATTTTGTTTTACTTATAAAAAACCTCTTTACATCTCATTCTCCATTTCTATCTTTATCATACTTACAAACACTTATTTTATTATATTTTTTACGCACTCATGATAATTATATAAAAGGTGAATGTTGATCTCTAAATGTAGAGATGTACTTTAGTTTTCTTTAAAAAAAATTCTATTATAGAGATTCCAATGTAGTGATGTTTTTATTGTTTTTTCTATTTTTACCTTTATATTATAAAAAAAGTGTGGATTTAGAGAGTTCAATGTGAGTGCTCTTATTCATCAATCTTTATAATTTTTTGTATATGTCTAAGAGAAAGAAAAAAATAATAAAATAAATATTTTGAGTGAGATAGAGATAGAAACGATGAATGAAATATGGATGATTAGACAAGTTTAAAAATAAAATTATAAAAATATGATATTTAGTTAAATTATTATAAAAATAAAGATGAAATGCTATTGTAAATACTCTTACTAAACAAGCATTGTACTAAACACCAACCCACTCCTGTCTCAAAACTCATCTCATTGTTTATCTTGCTCCACTATTTGAGTGTGTACTAATAATATTTCTCGATAAAAACCATTGGAAGAGTACAAAGTGGTATGGTGCAGTCACTGGATAACATATTTTTTATATGGATGGAAGCGTAGTCTAATAATTTTTCTTATTGTCGTTTTATATTCTAACAAGGATTCTTTAATTGCGTGCTTTATCGAATAAATAGTTCGTTATTTTGTTATATCTTGTGTGATTATTATACATGAAATAGACCAACATTGCATGATTAGTTATAGGTTGTACACACGTAATCAGGCTTCTCACATTAATAGTTTATTCTAGTAAGATATTTTATGACTTGTGTATTATATAGGTGAATAAAAAAAGTAATGGTTTTTAGTACTAATAATTTAGAAATTATAAAACAATTGAACAAGTTAAGTGATGATAAACAAAATTTTAAATTTAAAATTTTGTAAATATCTAAGAAGTTAAAGTTTTAATATCATTTTATAGTATGAGAGAAAAGCGGAAAAATAAAAGTGATAAGTCATAAAGAGTAACACGTGTCTTGTTATTTAATAGGAGATATAAACGAAAAAATAATGATAAGAAAACATTAGAGGTCATACAGATATGTGTGATTATATCTTGCATGGTTATCGTAAGTGAACATATCAATGTTGCATGATTATCTTGTCATATATTGCATGATTATATAATGTTTTGAAAAGAAACACATCAACCTTGATTAATTATAAATGTTATAGGTTGCGTGATTGTATAATCTGTTGATTATATTCACCATCTAAGCTATTTATATTAACAAAAAACATTTAAAACAAAAAAAAAATATGAAGATTTCAACAACCATATGCCTTGTGTTTTTCATGTTTTCATACTTGGCTTGGAACTACCGCTCTAACTAAAGCACACACCATGTCAATGACATTTATCTAATTCTTCGTTTAATCATGTGATATATTGTGACACTTAGGAGCTGTAGCTGTTTAGCAACATTCACGCCAGTATGTCGGAGCATTCTCTACAATTATCTCTAGTTGCTATTAAATTTAGTGCCAAAACAAGCAAATTTATATGTTTTTATTGCTTACATGGATTTCGCTTATCTTCTCAAATTCGGATGCTATGAATTTAAACTTCTTAGCTTAACTTCTAAATGGAACTCATATACATTTAATAACACATATGAAAACTAACTTGCGTTTTTAACAATTATTTTAGCATAGGATATAAAACTTTGCATTCCATTGCAACGTGTGGTTTCAATACGAATTGCATCATTTTCATTACTTCAACTTTTGTGATACACGAGTTTCTAACCGTACTTAATCTAAATTAACTTCCTAGTATATATATGATACAATTACACCTCAATTTTAACAATTGAAAATTTATGATGAATCATTCCCCATCACTTCATACATTTTGCCTTAAAATATCACTTCATAGTTGATCGGAATTATATATACCCACACATATAAATACACATGTTGTGTTTTTTTGGTGAGTGTGTGATTTTAGCATTTTAGTTAGGTTTGTTTTGTCTATTTGGTAGGGACACACCAAAAAGAAGTTTGTGGTGTATATGAGAGACAGAGAACATGAGGTGAGGGTTTGTTTGAATGATACTTCCAGGTGGGGCCACAACATTTACCAACTTTCAACAACATTACTTTTAAAAACACACACACTATGCATTGTACAATGGGTAAAACACTAAAACTTAAATGCATCTATAATGTTATACAATATCTTGTTTGTATGATATATCTTATCACTTCTCTGAAATCGTAGTTATTCTTGTCATCTTTAATAAAATATAGGTGAACTGATAACTAATTACTAACTTATTCTTTAAAAGAAAAACATATAAGGAAAAAACATAGCAATGAATGGTATATTTTATTTATTACATGTGTCGTTAGATTATGTTATTGTTTTACCTTCATGTCTTTTGACATAACTATATGACTTGCATAACTATATGACTTGTAGTTGTCTCAGTCATCTACTATCATATAGCTCGATCTGTCATCTTTTAATAGAAATACAATAATAATATGTTGGTTATGAGATCAGTCACATCCATTTTCTCATACTTATAATTTAACTAAAGTTCATATTTATCTCTTAACAGTTCTTTTTAAACCTCTTACATTAAAATTCTTTATTTCCTTCTCTATCCAATGAAATATTATTTTCTTCCGTCCATACACGAAATATGTAGAAAAATGAAGGTGAAATGAACAATGAATCCTCGTATATGAGGATTTCAATTTAACTATTCCTAAAATATTTAGGGATGGAGGGGGATTTTATTGTATTTTTATAAATAGTTGAGTAAGAGATAACAGTAACTTAACAGTTTCATTATTCTATACTCATTGGATATGTCGGCTGCATCATAATCATAGCGACATAACGTCACTAAAATGACAACCGAGCGCACATGTGCTCATGGCAACAATAACATGTGTCATACGACAAAAGACTAAGCATTTTATATTGCTTTAAGAGTTTGAGTTGTGATTATGACTTCATGATCGTCTGAGTCTTTTGCATGTTTTAGATGTGGCGTGGTTCGGAGTTTAGGATCTTGGCAAGATGTCGAAGTTCGAACGGGTCACAATTACATCACTTCAATGCAATTGTATGATCGAATAAACTAAAATCATTTTTTATTTATACGAATCTATCATAATTTACCGATATACATCTCATTATTATTACATAATATTAATAGACCAAATGAATGAATAGGAGAGTTTACTCTTTTTAAATTTGGCCATAACACTTTTTAATACTTTTGTTTTTAGCCCTACGTTATGGTTTCTTCAACATTGGCCACTAAGTCTTTAAAATTTCTATTTTATTTAGAAACTAAATAATCAGTTTTTTTTTCTAATCTTTTACTATATTTGTTTTGGTTGGAGAAATTTGTTTATTGTATAGGACAATGAGTCAATTCAAATATAATACGTTCATTTGACGGTATAAATATGTCTTGACGTAAATTTACGCGCCTGGTAAAATATAATACATTTCATTCGACGGTATATACGTTTCGACGTAAATTTAGTTCAGAAACGAGTTGGGTCAAATATAATACGTTTCATTCGACGATATAAATATGTTTTGACGTAAATTTAGTTCAGAAATGAGTCGCGTGCGATTGTAATATATACTTTATCATGTTGCATACGTCGCTGCTGCATGTGCTTTTTTCATGTATGTTTTGGGTTGATCTACATTTCAACATAAATTTATTTATAAAAGAGTCAGGTCAAATATAATACATTCTGACATAAATTTTGTTCGGAACAAGTCGGGTCGATCGTAATCTATACTCTATCACGTCGTGTATGATGCTGACGCAACGCGCGGCGGGTGAAAATCTAGTTAGATTATAAAGGAATGAAGATGAGAGAAACTCATTAGATAATAAAAGAATGGAGGTGAGGGAAACGGGTGATTCTTTGGGTATAGATGCCATATTTTGTCCATTTATCCCTAGGTTATTTAAAAACTTTCCATTTTATTTCATAATTTGTACTTATCTTTTACTTTTATTATGAAGATGGTAACTTACTTTAAATTAATAATTCACTTCTATTTAAAGTATTTAGTATACCGTTTCTTAAGCTATTAAGTGGTTGTTTTTTTCAGTTTTTTAATGATTCAGATGTCTGAATGGTTTAACAATTAATGGTTCAGCACTTAATGGTTCAAAGTGTTTGTTTCGTGAGTAGATGTCTGAGCGGTTAAGCATTATACCAAGTTTGAATGGTTAACACCTCTTATCTGAATTGGTCAGACATTTGCCTCTGAATAGTTAAACAATATATTAACTTTTAATGATTTAAATCTCTTACTGGTTCAACACTTAATGGTTCAGACCTTTTAATGGTTTAGCACTTACTCATTCAGAAGTTGTCAAACAACCAATAAATGTTTTTATTTGTTCCATGCTTATTTCGCCTAAAATAACAAAGCAGCTTATGCAAGTCGTTAGAAAAACATAAGTTTTTTTATTTTCAGTCAGAACTTAAGTGACGATGAATTCAGAATATTTTATTAGTGTTATTATATTTTAGTATTTATTATCACTTGCGGTACTAGCATGGGCAATTACCATGTTATTAACCGATCGAAAGTTTAATACAATCTTTTCTGACTCCTCTGGAGGGGGAGACCCCATATTATACCAACATCTCTTTCTGTTCTTCGGTCATCCAGAGGTGTATATTTCCATCTGATATATGAACATTTTTTTATCTGGTCCGATCAGAAAATTAACGAAAGTTCCATCCAATTCAACACATGCTAAAGCACAAACCATGTTCATAGTGATCATCTTCTTTTTCTTATGGGTTTACCGTGTCTTCGTTCATAAATATACGATGTCATTGTCTGAAGCGATACTATGTACTACGAGTATTAAACAAAAAAATAACACATCAAGAAAAATTTACCTCAACCTAAACCTGTCTTTGACATTAAGCACCATCTACACTTCTAGGTATGATTAATCGTTTAAGTTTAAACATCCATTATTATTTGATAAGAAACAAAGAATTTTAGGAAGAAAAGTTAAAAGAATAAGTAAATAAATAAATAATAATAGTACATGAAAAAAATAATAACATGAGGATTAATTGTTAATCACCTTTCTCATTATACTTAGAGGCTGTTTGTTTTTTGAAAAAAAGTCTTCCAGACCATTTTTGTCTGCGCCGCGCAAACCGCGGGAAGAGGTTGGGTTGTGCAGATTGTTTGTTTTTCGGAAGAGGTTTCATGAAAAAAGGTCTGCAGGACCTCTTTTTGAAACAGACTTGAAATAAAGTCTTCCTGGCATCTTCTAACCCCTTCCAAGAAAACCCTACCCATTCCATTTTCTTCTGCAGCACCCAACCCCCATTGCGCCACCGCCGCCCACCCTTCTGCCACCGTCGGCCACCTTGCGACACCGTCGCCCCACCTTGCAACACCCATTGCGCACCGTCGCCCCACCACTCGCCACCGTCCGCACGACCGTCACCCACCTACGCGACCGTCGCCCACCCCTGCGCCACCGTCGACCACCCTTGCGCGACCGTCGACCACCATTTGCGCCACCGGCGACCACCATTTCATCAGTCTGCAGAAGTTAAAAAAACAAACAGTTTTCTTCTTGCAGACTGCAGAGGTTTGGTCCACCTCTTCTGCTACAGATGTCTGCATATGTGATTCGTAGACTGCAAACATTTTACCTCTGCAAAAATAATCACCACTTTAATCTTCACTATTATATGATTGAGCCTCTATATTTAATAATTTAGAGAATTTACAAAGGTAAAACACTATCAAACACAACGCAGCAAATTTTATTCACCGAACAAAAGGAGTAAATAAAGTTTTGACACTTGTCCTTTGAAATTATTATCCTAAACTCATAAAGACTCCATCCTTTTCCATTGCTATTTTCAGACTTGAATTTTGAAGGAGGTTGAGTGTATTCTATCTGCTCCATACTGACTGCAGCATCTAATGAATAATCTGATTCCTATTTTTAAACCAAAACTCCCTTTGCAGTTCACTCTCTTGTCGTTTTCTATGCAAAATACAAAATTATAGATTGGAATTAGCACTTTTATGACCTCTAAATGTCTCCAAGCCCCACCCAATTTCATTTTCAAACACCTTTCATTTCATTTCTTGATCACCAGCAGCTTTTGTAAAGAATCTAGGGTTTTCAAGATTCAATTTTCAGCTGTTTTAGACACAACCCAGGTAAGAATCTTGGTTATCTAAGTGTTTTCTTGATCAATTTAAGTGATTTTGGTTTTAGGGTTCCATTGATACGAGTTTATAAGTCGTTGTATGCTGCTAGCTCATGTGGGTATTCTATCGTCTTCAAGAACATGCAAGATTTCATATGGGTTTTTGTTAAATGATCGAATCTTGAGTTTCTATTCATCAGAAAGTGTTTTCAGTTGATCAAGTTCGTATCTTTTTGCGTGTTTGATAAGGGTTTTACTGTTTTCTTTTTTTCTTGATTTGAAAGTTTGTAGGGAGTTATAGATATTGCTACTTTTGTTTGTTTGCCAATTTTAGGGTGATAAATTGTGTGTTTGGTGAATGAAAGAATAATAACCAGTAATAGTAATTCAATAAAGTCAGTTTTGATATGTGTTTTCTTTTGAATATCGAGATTTTGAAGCTGCAGAAGTTTCTGGGTAGTGAAGGACAGTAAAAGATGTGAGAAACTTGACACAAAAGCGTGAAAATTCAATCTTTTTTAGTTGAAATGGCGACCGAAAGCCCGATAAGAATCATGGAAGCAAGTGGAAAATGGGCATCACAGGGTACATTTGAGGAGCTTGAGTTAGTGATACAAGGTCAAAACTTTCAAGAAAAACAAAGGAATTCAGGCCCGAATCGAAGCGGAAGTGCACCTCCTAGCATGGAAGGGTCATTTGCAGCAATTGAAAACCTAATGTCTAGACATAAAACTGCTGCAAATGCTACTGAGTCTGAAGAACAACTTCGGGCGGATCCTTCTTATTTTGCTTATTATTCGGCCCACGTCAATTTGAACCCTAGACTCCCTCCACCTATAATTTCAGACCAAAATCGACATCTGCTTCGTAATGTAGTACCTACAGCAAATAATCCAAGATTCACATCGTTTGATGATTCAACCCGTTTGACTCAGAGTAGCCTCTCCACTCATAAGGAAGAATCAGATGATGATCAGTTAACAAAACAGGTATATAAGTTCTTGATAGCACTATAACAAAGAAAGTTATTTATATACAGATACAGATATATATATTGTTTGTTGGTATAGTTGCTAAGTAATTCTTATACAGGAAACTTCTCCACATAATGATGAAACAGATAATCGTGATGGAGGGAATATGGGACAAGTTTTGTACTCGAATCCCACAAATGTAGCTATTTCAAACTCATTAGAAAGTGGTATTTCAACTAGTGCAGATGTTTCAAGTATAACAAATAGAATGGCTGCTATTAATATGTCTAGCATCCCAAACACAGAAAGTCAAAGTCAAAGGGACCGGCAACAAAGAAGTATGTTTCAAGCTAGTGTCCCACATCCTCAAATGGTATCACAAGGTCAACCTTATCTCGGGATGAATCAGTTTCTTCAAACTCCCTCTAACTTCTCTTCTGAGGTACAACGGGTGTTGCAGTCATCTGGAATCACACCGTCGTATGCATCCAGCTCAGCTTATATGATGCCAGCAAATCATGGTTACCCGAATATATATTTTCCTCAACAATATACAGTAGGTGGGTATGCTTACAATCCATCATATGTATCGGGGTATCTCCCTACGGACCCTGTTCATATGCCTTTAAACATTAATCCATCTCCAAGCTATATCGGTCAAAGTCAAAGTCAACATATGAACAAGTTTTATGGGCACCCCGGGTTACCAATTCAACCTCCGTATGCTGAAAGTTTGCAGCTTTCTACTCGTGGAGTTGACCTAGTACAAAAACAACAAACTTTAGGATATGTGGGCCATGGTAACTTGAACCCGAGAAGAATAGAAGCCGCGAGTCCTTACTACTTTGGAAGCCCAAGTAATATGGGCATTCTACAGTTTCCAAACACAACTTACGCCAGTCCATCTGTGCCAGGATCGCCGATAGGGGGGGTTGGTTTTCAAGGAAATGGAATGAGATCATATGGTGGAAATCAGGTTTTCAAAGATCCAAAAACATATTCTTTTCTTGAAGAATTAAAATCCGGTAAAGGTCGTAGGCTTGAGCTTTCTGATATCTTTGGCCACATTGTTGAGTTCTGGTGAGTGCTAAATTTCAATATATTTGCTAGAGTTACTATTTCAGGCTGGTTGGGTAACAGGTCAAAACTTTGGTAGTTTGGTTTAAAGTTTAAATGTCTCCTTTTATGCAACTAAGTGGACCTGGTGAGATTGGGTTGACCTACTAACACTTCTTTTACATTTTGGTAAATTATTAATTGGTTGGTTATAATTTGAAAACAATGTATTACAATAATAATCTGAAAATGATTTAGGAGGTTGTATGGGTTAAAATAACTTTGGAGACTATTAACCCAGTTGATCTGTTTATCCTTAGTTAAAACTTTGAATTTCCATTTAAAATAAAACACAAACCAAATATGACCCTTTACAAGTAAACAGGTTGAAATTGGCCACCTCTCATTATATACTTCTATTAGAAGAATTAACATTATATTTTTAACTACCAACACAGCGGTGATCAACATGGAAGTCGATTCATTCAACAGAAGTTGGAAATGTGTAGCATTGAGGAGAAGGAATCTGTTTTTAAGGAAGTTCTTCCAAATGCCTCTAGTTTGATTACTGATGTGTTTGGTAACTATGTTATTCAAAAGGTATAAAGTAATATTGTTTGAATTTTACATACTAGTTCGACCGACGTCTTAATTGTTTCATATTTCATTTCTCAACTTTTGCTTGTTACAGTTCTTTGAGTATGGAAGTAGTGAGCAAAGGAGGGAGCTTGCAAACCAACTTGAAGGTCAAATATTACCTTTAAGTCTGCAAATGTATGGTTGCCGAGTAATCCAGAAGGTAAATAACTACTTTTATGCTTTACTATTGCAAAATATTATCAATGTTTTTATAAAGATTACTGACAGAAAAGATGTAAGGTAGAATTGAAACTTTGCGAAAAGGAAATTTTACATTTTTAATTTTTAAGGAGGGATTAATAGTTCTAAGACGAGGATATATTTGATAATTTTTATTCTTTTTTGGCTAAATATTTGTTAGGCTCTTGATGTTATTGAGCTAGAGCAAAAAATCAAGCTTGTTCGTGAGCTTGATGGGCATGTTTTGAGATGTGTTCATGATCAAAATGGAAATCATGTGATACAAAAGTGTATAGAAAGTATTCCAATGGAGAAAATCAAATTTGTAATTTTGTCTTTTCGCGGTCAAGTTGCAGCCCTTTCAACACATCCGTATGGGTGCCGTGTCATACAGGTGTAAATGTCACTCTTTTCTCTTTATTTTTGTTTGTTAATGAGATTACTTAGAGCTGTTTGATCGATTTAGCCTTTTTGTTGTTAATAGAGGGTTCTAGAACACTCAACAGATGAATTACAAAGCCAATTTATAGTTGATGAGATATTGGAATCTGTTTATACTCTTGCACAGGATCAGTATGGAAATTATGTTACTCAGGTTTGTTTCTATCCTCAGTAGCCTTGTTTTAGATGATGGTTTCCTTTTTATTAGAGGTGGAACTTTAACTTGTTTGCTTATAAATGGGTCGTTTTGGATTGCGTGTTTTATCTGTTAACATGTTTAAAGTATAGCTAAAAGGGGAACGGTCAAATGGATTGAAAGTCGCCCAAAAGTCTTTAGCTTTGTTATTACCTTGTATCATTCTGGTAATCATGGTTAACACATTAATTATTTTTACAAAATGGATAGATTCGTTTGTGGGTGAACCAAACCTGTTTTGACACGCCCCCTTGTCATATCTACTTTTTATCCCAGTGTTTATTATGTCCTTGTATCTGATCCCGTTTATGGTGATGCGACTTGCAGCATGTGATAAAGAGGGGAAAGCCCGAAGAAAGAAGCCAAATTGTACAAAAGCTGGCGGGCCATGTCGTACAACTAAGCCAGCATAAATTTGCATCAAATGTAATTGAAAAGTGTCTGGAATATGCTGATTCTAAAGCAAGGGGAATCTTGATTGAGGAAATCATCGGTGTGGGTGACGATAGTGATAATTTATTGGTGAGTAACATTGTTCTAATATGCACTTATGTATTTTTCTTTGTGTTGTACGCAAGGGAGTCGAATAATTTCTATAGTAATGGCACGTAGGATGAAAATGTGTAACAGTGAATTGGTTTTAAAGTTCCAAAGTGTGATTTTGATGTTGTAGGTGATGGTGAAGGATCAATTTGCAAATTATGTTATTCAGAAGGTTCTTCAAACATGCACTGGTGATCAGAGGGAAGCGTTACTTGGTCGAATAAAGATTCATCTAAATTCATTGAAGAAATATACGTATGGAAAACATATCGTTAGTCTCTTTGAACAATTGTATGACGAAGGTGCGTTTCTCATCTCTTTTACGCCATTAAAGTATCGTCTTTTAAAGAATAAGTGGTTAGAGTTTGTTGTTTGAATTGATATATCAGATCATTTGGCGAAACTTGAAGAAAAATTCTTGCAATATTTACGTTAGCTTTTATAATCTCGATTTGACACTTGTCTTGATGTTTGTTGCTTGCAGAAGTTCAGGTGCCAGGTTCATAACCTGCTGCTGAACACATTGATGCGGAAGTGTTTCATACCGCATATGCATGCCATGCTGGTTACCGAAATTGAAGTGGAAAAAAGATTTGTTCGAAACATGGGTTCTTAATCACAAAAAAAAGCCTCAAAAACCGTTAGTTGCCATGTACAGATCGCTCGTGCGATTCATAGGATGCAGAATAGTCATCTGTCCCCGTAAATTCCTGAACCTATTTGTCTAAGTGTGCTTGTTTGAACATGTCATGATAATTGTTAAATAAATATTTGACATAGATTTAAGTGACATTTCAAGACTTATTTGCACCACCACCCTTATAGCCACAAGGTACTCTTTTCTTTTCTTCAAGCTGTTGTCAAAATCATTACTATTTAGTGCACTTGATCATCAACTATCAACATTACAAAAAATCCTACATTTTATGAACCCGCGGTGTCTTAATTCAAACTAAGGGCCACTCTGTCCAATAGACAAGTTTCATCAACTTTTTAGTGGATAAAAGGCGATACCTGTGATGGTAATCGATGACAACACCGCCAGCAAATCCAGCGCGCATAGCAAAACTTAGGATTAGCTCTTGTTGGGCATTATTTTAAGGATACAATTGAAAAAACTGCTCTAGCTCCCCTGCCCAGGCATCTATAAAGGGATCCAAAGAAAGCTCTGCAGTAGAGACACATTATTCCATTACTGCTTACAACCTTCGGTTCCAAATCAAATAAAACTGTTAGAAAATATATAATCTTTTAACCCCTAAGCTTTTAAAGAAGAATAGAAACCTGCACGGTCGAGATACTTATGGCGCCATCAATCACTCCTGGACGTAGTCCTAGACCCTGCATACGCAATATCATACATGCTAACAAAATCTTTCTCTAAGAATATTCAAAACATTAGTTCACAGCGCAGAGCATATAAAGAAAAAAGATGATTACCTGACCCATGTCACCAAGCATAAGATCACCTTCGGTCTCCCTCTCAAAAGCAACATCTGAGTTAAATAAACATCACATACACGTCTACACAAATGATTAATCCAAGTATAAGATCACCTTCGGACGTTTTACCGGTCTTCTGGTCAGACCGGCTCAACCAATCGGACCGGATATAAGAACTAGATAAAAGTATAATTATTTTTCATAAATATATGTAAAAATTACTAAAAATAAAAAACTATATAAAAAACTGGTTCAACTGGTCCGGTTCCCGGTCCAACTGGTCCGGCCACTAGTTCAATGTTAAAACAGTTTTAAACATCAGACTGTTAGGAGTGTTTAGGAAACACAAAATTTCTTTTAAAAATAACTTTTCACAAAGTGTTAAAAAGTAGAAATGAAAAAGTCAGGAGTAACTTTTGAGAAGTTAAAAACTTTTTATTCATATTTCCTAATATACCATCACCCACATCATCTTACCCTCCCTCCATATGAAATTGTATTTAACAAGATGTCCTTTTTGATTATTTTAAATAAATAAGCTAAACCAAACATTTTTTATAAAACAATTTATTGACTTTTTTAGTTTATAAGCTAATTCAAACACTCTTTTTAAGAAAGTCATAAGTTAATAAGTCATTTTTAACAAAACAAGCAATCCCAAACATGACCGTAGAATATCTCAAGCGGTGCCCGTGGCTCCGGCCTCGATGCCATATGTACGGACGGCGACGACAGTGGTTTAAGCGATGGACAAAGGGGGCTTAGTATTGGGGGACTACAAGCAAAAGGTTTCGATTTTAACAGGGTGATTTTATATATACCTCTCTAAATTATTTTTACCTTTTATATCTCTCTCTTCAATTTATAAAATTAACTAATTTTTTTGTTTTTATATTTTTAAATTATTATATCATCCCATAATATATTAAACTAAATTTTTTTAAGTTTTATTTATTTATTATTACTTTTAGTCTTTATATATTTTTTTTGTCTTTTATTGTTTTTATTTTTAGTGGTTATGAGTGTTCAAAAAAAGCTAAAAACAAAAATTAACCAAAAACCGAATCGTATCCATAACCATAAAAATCAAATCAAATCGTAGATTTGGTTTTCACTTCGGCTAACAGCTATACAGAATGTTGCTTATTCGGTTTGGTTATCCGTATAAACCAAATAATAAACAGTTTAATAGGTTTAATCGGTTAATTGAACCGAATAAATCGGTTTATACGATTTAATCTCTTGAATTAGGTTCGTTAGGTCTATATTAAATTCTAAAAGATTTTTTTTTAAATTAACTTCAGAAATTGTTATATTAAATTTTTATAGATTTTTTTTTATTTTTAAACATCTAATATATCATTATATAAAAAGTGTTTTGGGAATTATTAAAAAAGTTTTTTTCTAAAACTAAAAGTTTCTTTAGGATAAAATATGATAAGTTTTGAAATTATTTTTTTGAGGGAGAGAGTATTGCAAGTAATAAATGATGATTTGTATAGCCTAACCCTTTTAATATTAAGTTTGAAGATTTTGTTGAATTAAATGGGATGAAATTATAACACCGTGTATTACACAGGCTAAATAAGAAAAACACTAAATATTAATTAATGAAAAGTTAGGAACTGTAATTTTGATATAAGATATGATTGAAATTACCTATAAATAACTATTTTGATTAGTTGATAAAATATTTTTATTATTTCTAAAACTTTTATTTTAAAAAATTATTGATTTGAAAAAGTTTCATTTTTTATCAATATTTCGTAGTTTAAAAACTACGAGTTTGTTTTGTAAAAAATGTTTTGTATAAAACTTTTATTTTTAAAAGGAATGATTTTAAAATGATTTCATAATTTAATAAAGTTTCATTTTTTTTAGAAAAAATCATAGTTTTAGAAAATTTTGTTTTTAAAAATGTGTATTTTTAATCAAAATACTTAAAAAATGCTTTTTAAAAATTATTGATTCAAAAAAGACGTAGATTTATAATATATGGTTATTGGATTTTAATAATCCCAACTTTCATTTATTGATCGGGATTAATCTCAACTCAGGAAATATTTATAGACACCCCAACTTTTAGCTTACTTTCCTTCAACGATCTCTTACTAACTGAGAGTTAACACCATTAGTTTTTCGATAGCGTGGACTGTTTATCTATATTATATTATAATGCACGAAGGAGGGTTTTCGGTATAATTTAAGAGATTTGAATATTTTAAGCACAAGGTACAACTTAAAATCAATTATTTCTAAGGGCAATGTTGTCATTTTAACCATGCTAAAAATATGAATATTCAAATCTATTTACACATTGATCCCTTATTTGTTAATAATTTACTATTTGTGTGGTTGTTAGGTGTTTTCACTTAAAATATGGAAATGTTTGTTTTGATTTTAAGAAAAAGTTACAGTCAGTTTAAAAAAATCCAGATTATAAATAAGCATTAAATATAGTCCAGTTTATAAATAGTTGACCAAATCTCTTGAAATTATGAGTTTTACAACTCTTAATACCTAACTATATATCATGTTTGATTTTAACCCGTCGCATCGCACGGGCACGCTACTAGTATGGCCAGAACACTAAGTCGAAAGTTAAAATCAATCATCTGGTCCGTCAATATGTAACTTCTACATCCTAAAACCGGTCAATCTCCACCTTTCGATCTGAACCACTTAACTCATTCGAGATAGATTTTAGGTAACGTTGGAGGCTAGACACCAAAAAACGGACTTGGTGGAGGCTGGGTTGCGGCGTAGTTGAAAACTGGCTCAATGTTGGCCCCATTTAATCAAAAAAACTAACGGAGGTTAACTCTCAGTTAGTAAGTGATCGTTGAAGGAAAATAAATTTAAAGTTGAAAGTGTTTTCAAATATTTACTCAGTTGGTATTAATCCCGGCCAAGAAATGAAACTTGGGATTATTAAAATACAATAACCCTATAATATATAGAGAGAAAGAGAAATATTTAAAAATTAGTTATTTGACTTTTTAAAATTAAATAAATAGTTTAGGCGGGAAAATAAATGGGAGAGTGGTTGTGAAAATGTTATGTTTAAAATATATAAATAACTAGTATTCAAGCCCCACGCGTTGCGGTGGGAGGCGTAAAACCGTTTTAAGTAGCATCAATGTCACACCGTTGCTAGCAACTACATACAACAGAAAAGCTCGTAAAACAAAAAAAACCGACGAAAAATATATGCAAAAACGTTAAACTATGCACGTGCGTTATGTCATGTTAATGTGTATAAATTAGACCGAAACGTAAAACACAATGCGAGCGTTAAACTAAAAAAATGTAAACTCGAAAAGCTTAGACCGATACGTAAAATGAAAAACTTGTAAAAGAATAAAAGTAAATAGGACTAAAGTTGAAAGTAAAGAAAGATATTAGTGTTAAATGTAAAGGTTGAAAACTATAGGGTTAAAAGTAAAAATATCAAGAAAAAACAAAATAAGGTACAATCTACAAAGTATATGGTACAAACCATAATGCACAACTAAGTTGGTAATTAGTATTATATAAATTATTAGGATAGATATTTTTTGTTATTTTTTTTTTATAAAAAGGAAGGATTTAAAGAGAAAGTAATTTTTATGAGACAAACCTCTCAAGTCTCAACCTCTAATAATAAACCCACACTCACTCTAAAAAGGTCCGACCCATAGAAGTTTAACTTCAGACGAAACGTTAGGTATAAACAGTTCAAAGCTCGAACAACGTTTCCAATATTTTTCGATTTACTCTCCTCGTCGCTGACAATCAAAGCATTGTCATAAAAGTAAGGAAAAAAAATGACACTAAGTTGATATGCTCTATAACAACTCTAGCTTCTCGAAAAAAGACCGGAAACTCGAATAACAATATGAAGTATTTCCATAGCAATAATAAAAAGAAGGGTTATTGGATTTTAATAATCCCAAGTTTAATTTATTGGTCGGGATTAATCCCAACTCAGTATATGTTTGGAGACACTCCCAATTTTGAGTTTATTTTTTCCCAACGATCCCTTATTAATTGAGAGTTAACCGCCGTTAGTTTTTTTTGATGAAATGAGGCCAACATGAGTCATTCTTCAACTACCATCGCCCAGCCTCCATCAAGTTTGTTATTCGGTGTCTAGCCTCTAATATCACCTGAAATCGACCTCGAATGAGTTAAGTGCTTCTGATCAGAAGGTGGAGATTGACGGGTTTTAGGATGCGGAAGTTTCAGATTGATGGACCAGATGATTAATTTTAACTTTCTGCTTAGTGTTTTGGCCATATAAACAGTCCACGTTATCAAAAACTAACGGTGTTAACTCTCAGTTAGTAAGGGATCATTGAAGGAAAACAAGCCAAAATTAGAAGTGTCTATAAACTTTTTCTTAAGTTGGGATTAATCCCGGCCAATAAATAAAACTTGGGATTATTAAAATCCAATAACCCTAAAAAGAAAAATGAAAGGAAAATCATATTATCTTAGTGCATGTTTGATATTACTTATTTTACCAAAAATTTACTTTTGAAAAGTTACTTTTTCAAAGTTATTTCTATTAACTTTTCAAAAGTAACATTTTAGAACATTCATAGTATGTTTCTTATATTTATGTGAGTTTGTTTCTTACATTTTAAGTAATGGTTGTTAGTGAAGAAGACATAAAAGTTACTGTTCAATTTATATATTTGGAGAATCGCTGTTCAACTCTTATAAATTTTTTAATATTTTTGAAAGTGGCGCCTGTAAGTAAAGGAGAGAGAAAAAATAATGATAAAAGTATAAAATAAAATATTATTTAATTGAGAAGTAGAGAAAAAATAGTGTTTTTTAATATAATTATAAGAATAAAGATAGTAAAAATGATGTAAATGCTCTTAACCCTTTAAAATCAACTTTTTACCTTTTCTCAAACATAATTATTAACTTTTTGATTTTTCAAAAATTAATAAGTCCAAAGTTAATCAAAAAATAAGTGTACTAAACATTGGCCAAGACCTCTCTTGAATAGAAACTTACGAGAGGGATTACCATTTACCAAAACTAAAGACTCGGTAAAAGCTAAAAACGCAGGAATCCATTAGATCCAATTCAATGTTTTCAGAACCGGATCGGACGTCGAACCGGACGCCTTACTGGTTTGGTGGTCGAATCGGTTGGACCGGATTTAAGAACCGGATGATGTCATAATTATATATTATATATATAGTATATTATATATATAGTTATATATATATAATTAAATATAAGTAATTTATATATGTATTTTATAGTTATATATAAAACTTCACTATATTTTTATGGGTTATTGGATTTTAATAATCCCAACTTTCATTTATTGACCGAGATCGTTGGAGATTAATCTCAAATCAGGAAATATTTGCAGACACTCCAAGCTTTGAACTTATTTCCTCCAACGATCCCTTAATAACTAATAGTTAACATCCGTTAAAATGGGGCCAACATTAAACCATTTTTCAACTACGACGCAACATAGCCTCTATCAAGTCTTTTTTTCGGTGTCTAGTGTCCAACAACACCTGAAATCTACCTCCAATAAGTTAAGTGGTTCAGATCAGAAGGTGAAGATTGACGGATTTTATGGTGCAGAAGTTTCAGATTGACGGATCAGATGGTTGATTTAAACTTTTTGCTTAGTTTTTTGAGCATATAAAGAGTCCACGTTATCGAAAAATTAATGGTGTTAACTCTCAGTTAGTAAGGGATCGTTGAAAGAAAATAAGGTTAAAGTTGGGAGTGTTTGTAAGTATTTCCTTAGTTGGGATTAATCGCGGCCAATAAATGAAAGTTGGGATTATTAAAATCCAATAACACTATTTTTATATCCAACACATTAATTTATAGTTCAACACCCCGTTTTTACCCACTAAAGTAAAAAAACCCAAAATCCGATTCAAACCGGTCCGGTTTCCCGGTCCGACCACCGATTCGGGACGAACCGGCCGGTCGAACCAACCCAAAACGATCTGATGCGAACCGGATCAGCTAGGTGGCCGATCCCCGGTCGGTCGGTTGGACCGGCCTGTCCGATCCTATCCTAACAACAATGATCCAATTGCTACCAAATCCCCATAGATAACAATTCTCTCTAATTACTCCCAACTTAGAGAATCACATGTATTCTCAAAGTCGATTTTAAATAATGAAAATTCTTCTTCCTCTTATTAGAGGAGAGGAAGTGGATCCGGGTTCTTCGGTTTCCCGGGGTTACCACTTCATATTTTTTCAATTTCTTCATTTTTTTCCGTTTACAGGATGTCGTTCATTTTCCCCCCATATTTTTCTAGTATGAAGGGAAGCTCGATGTCAATTCTTCTCCATCAGTACCACATCTAATACTACCCTCAAAAGAAAAGTCATCTTTAAGTGAGAAAAATTTATGGCCAACTTGAAACTCTTTTTTTGTTAAAGTTAAGACATAAACTTAAGACTTTTACATTTTAATAAAGTATTGGGTATCTAATCTCAACCAATTATGCTTAGAATCATATTGGCTTATATATTCAACTGTTAAGGATAATACCCACGTGACCAACCATGCTCATGAACCCACGTGACCAGCCATGCTTATCTATATGTTTTATATTCAAATTATATTTATGTTTATCTCTAAGTTTAAGTCAAGATAGTTTGTTATAGTTTATCATGTACATCTTCGAGTATATCTCTTGTACCTCTGTATTTAAATATGGGTTCTTCACCATCAATGAAACATACAGCTTCAATTAACCTTTGATTACTTTGAACCTTTATATGGTATCAGAGCAAGGTTCAACCTCTTCTCCCCCAAACACTTCTCCATTATCGACACCTACATCTCGTCCCACATCACCAAACACTATGGCTGAAGCTTCATCCCTGTTAATCAATCCCTCCATGAAAGATCTCACCATTGTAACTCTACCTGCTACTCTCAAATTAACATCCTCAAATTATCTCTCTTGGAAAACTCAAGTAGAAGCGTTACTATATGGCCTCGATTTGTACAAGTACATTGACGGGTCCCATCCAGCACCCGAAGCCATCATAGCAGATGATGGTACCAAAACTTCGCACAAAGATTTCTCGCAATGGTTTAGACAAGATCGTCTTCTATTCGGAGCACTTGTGGGAAGCCTTTCTCCACAAATTGTTCCTCTAATAACCGGCGCGTCATCTTCCTATGAGGCATGGCAAACTCTAGCGAAAACCTACGCATCACCTAGCCGTGGTCACATTAAACAATTGAAACATCGGCTTAAACAAACAACCAAGACTCCTACTCAATCCATCACGGAGTACATGCAGAACATCAAGACTATAGTGGATGAGCTAGCCATCCTTGGAAAAAAATGGATGATGAGGATATTATTGACACCATTTTAAATGGTCTTGATCAAACAACATACAAACCCATCCTAGATGCTATCCATGCTAGAGATAATACAATTTCATTTAATGAGTTACATGAAAAGCTCATTAACCATGAATTATCACTAGCACAACAACTCACATCACAAGGTATTCATCAACCCACTTCAGTATTCTATGCTCAAAAAAAAAATATAGGAAAGCAGTGGCAAAGGAACCTTGGAAATGCCACCTTTGGATCTAACACACAACCTCATCAACACCGACAAGGAGGTATGCATGCTGGAATACTTCCAAACCCGTCTCCGGCTACAGGTAATAGGCCATTTCTTGGCAAATGCCAATGGTGCCACCAAAGGGGTCATTCACTTTCAAATTGCCCCTCATTTAAAAAGGCACATCCCATGATATCAGTACCATCATTTAACCGTGCTTCACCGGGAAAAAATGCGCAAGTACACATGATGAATACCAAAAACAGCCCGGATCACGCCAATTGGTTGTTTGACAGTGGTGCCTCTCACCATGTCACAAATGACTTAAACAACCTCTCATTTCATGCACCATACGATGGAACGGAGGAACTTGTAATCGGTGATGGTTCGTGTCTTAAAATTACTCATATTGGCTTTCTTACTATCAAAACTTCTCACACACCATTAATTCTTAAAAATGTTTTATGTGTTCCCTCTCTATCTAAAAACATTATTTCTATATCTCGTTTATGTTGTGACAATAAGTTTCTCATTCAATTCTATTCTTCTGTTTTTGTTATCAAGGACCGGGACTCGAACATTCCACTACTTCAGGGCACAGCAATACGAGGAATTTATGAGCTTCGCTCCTCTCTATCATCTTCCCCTTCAGTCTTTATGATACACAACATCGACTCTATGACTTGGCATCATCGGCTTGGACATCCACACAATAAAATTTTTAAATTTTTGTCACCTTTTATTTCTTTCAATTCAAGTTTTACTGACAATTGCAATTCTTGTCATATTAATAAAAGTCATCGTTTACCTTTCTATAATTCATCTCTTACATCTGATGCACCACTTGATTTAATTTTTTCTGATGTTTGGTGTTCTCCTATATATTCATATGACAACTACAAATACTACATTATATTTGTTGATCATTTCACAAAATACATTTGGCTATATCCTTTAAAATGTAAATCTGATTCGCTATCCACATTCATTCGTTTTCAACACCTTGTTGAAAACTATTTTAACCGAAAAATCAAACAATTATTTTCCGATAATGGAGGTGAATACATAAAGCTCTCTTCCCACCTATCCGCTTCTGGTATAACTCATCTTACATCTCCCCCTCACACACCGGAGCATAATGGATATGCCGAACGTCGTCATCGACATATCGTTGAAACCGGGTTGGCTCTTCTATCTCACGCCCACTTGCCTGTCACATTTTGGCCCTTTGCTTTCACTACTGCTGCGTATCTTATCAACCGTATGCCGACTCCAAAGTTAAACAACCTTTCTCCCTTTTACTGCTTGTTTCTAAAACAACCAAATTATCATAAACTTCGAAGTTTCGGTTGCCTATGTTATCCGTGGCTTCGACCCTACTCTCCACATAAACTTCATTCCCGATCTACCCCATGCATTTTTGTTGGCTATTCCCCAACACAAAGTGCCTATTACGCATTTGATCCGCTCACCTCCAAAACATATTCATCAAGACATGTCGTTTTCGTTGAACATGATTTTCCTTTTCCTAGACTCACTGGCTCTCCCTCTTCTTGTCAAATAAACTATTCAGACTGGGTTCCCTTTTATCTTCCTATTTCAACTAGTTTTAATTTTTATAATTCCTCACCTTTATCCACACCAATTCCCACCACTTCCACACATTTATCTCCACCAACTACTCTCCCTTCACATGACCACTCCACCTCCCCTTCCTTTAATTCTTTTTCACCCAATTCCCCAACCCACGTGAATACCACTACTACTTCACCCATACATGACCCTTCCATGCAAAATACATCATCTCCCCCACTTTCTACTACCAACGACCCTACTCCTATCTCCACAACCACACCCCTTCACAAGCCAAACACCAGATCTAATCCCAAACCTAACCCACGATACCACAATTCAGATTATCTTCTTTACACCAATACTATTTCTATTCCTAATGAACCACCGACCATTGTTCAAGCTCTTAAACACCCATCATGGCGCCGTGCCATGCAAGATGAGTTCGACGCTCTTAAACGAAACAACACGTGGACTCTCGTACCATCTACTCTAGCTCCTAATCTGGTTGGATCTAAATGGGTTTTTCGTACTAAATATAAACCCGATGGCTCCGTTGATAGCTTAAAGGCTCGTCTTGTTGCTAAAGGGTTCACCCAACGTCCTGGCATTGACTACATTGAAACATTTAGCCCAGTTCTTAAACCCGCCACCCTACGTCTCATTCTTTCTATTGCGGTATCAAATCGTTGGTCCCTTCGTCAACTTGATATCAACAACGCTTTCCTCCAAGGAACGTTAAACGAGGACGTTTTTATGGCTCAACCTCCGGGCTTCATCGATCCATCTTTTCCCAACCATGTATGCAAATTAAATAAAGCAATATATGGCCTTAAGCAAGCCTCTCGAGCTTGGTATAACGAGCTCAAAGCCTACCTTCTTTCTCACGGGTTTAAACCCACTGTCTCTGACTCCTCACTCTTCACTCTCACTCTCGGATCATCTCCACTTTTCATCCTAGTATATGTCGACGACATCATCATCACCGGTCCATCCTCTGTCCTTATAAATAGATTCATCAACCTTCTCGCTAAAAAATTCTCTCTAAAGGACCTTGGTCCCATTTCTTACTTTCTTGGTATCCAGGTCTTGCCTCATCCCCATGGTCTTTTTCTTTCTCAAAAAAAGTATATCAGTGATATTCTCCACAAAGCTAATATGAGTGATTGTAAGTCTATAGCAACACCTATTACATCTTCCGAACCGCTCACATTGTTTGGGGGTACCCCACACCCCGAACCCACTAACTATCGTGCCATTGTAGGCGCTCTCCAGTACCTCTCACTTACTAGGCCAGACATCACGTTCACGGTCAACAAGTTATCTCAATTTATGCATCAGCCCACCTCTCACCATTGGAAAGCCTTAAAGCGGTTGTTACGCTATTTGCAAGGAACTATACACCATGGTCTTCTCCTTCGCCACCATTCTCCTTTACATTTACATGCCTTTACTAATGCAGATTGGGCAGGTGATAAAGATAATTATCGAAGTACCACAGGTTATGTTGTTTATCTTGGGTCTAATCCTATCTCTTGGAGCTCCAAGCGTCAAAGCACTCTCGCTCGAAGCTCCACGGAGGCTGAGTTTAGGGCTGTTGCTTCCACCACCACTGAAATACAATGGCTCACTCAACTTCTCACTGAACTTGGTTTTAAATCCTCTACAGTTCCTACCATTTACTGCGACAATCTAAGTGCTACTACATATTCGGCTAATCCAGTTTTTCATTCCCGCATGAAGCATTTAGCACTTGACTTTCATTTTGTTCGTGAAAAGGTTCAAGATGGATCCTTACGGGTCACACACATTTCAGGTGACGATCAGATAGCAGATGTTCTCACTAAACCATTGCTTCGTCCACGGTTTCAATTTCTCATTTCCAAGATTGGACTCCTCTCAAGATCGTCCATCTTGCGAGGGCATGTTAAGGATAATACCCACGTGACCAACCATGCTCATGAACCCACGTGACCAGCCATGCTTATCTATATGTTTTATATTCAAATTATATTTATGTTTATCTCTAAGTTTAAGTCAAGATAGTTTGTTATAGTTTATCATGTACATCTTCGAGTATATCTCTTGTACCTCTGTATTTAAATATGGGTTCTTCACCATCAATGAAACATACAGCTTCAATTAACCTTTGATTACTTTGAACCTTTATATCAACTACCATAAAACTTTAAAAAATGTTAAAAACACATATATAGTTTATTTTAAAATTGTATGTATTTTAAAATTGTATGTTTTAGGCCATGGCGCTATAAGGAGCACTGGCGGTGAATCAACAAAGAGCTGAGTTATGAACAACTTGGGACTTAATTGTTGATCCACTTTGATTATCGACCCTCTTCAACTTTTGCATCTTTAAAGTTACCATAATGTAAAGTTTTGAGTAAATTGGTCATTATGTTTTTTAATCGTGTTCATTGCAAGGACCACTAAGGTGACAGGCAATGTGTAGTTAGGACAGGAATGGGATAATTTCTAAAAGTTTAGCATGAAATGCAGATTTTTTATTTATCTTAACAACCATCCAAATTATAGGTTAGTAAGAGGTTGTTTGTTTGCCTTTTAACCATTCAGATGTCTGAATAGTTCAGCACTTAATGATTCAGAGTATTTGTTTCGTGAGTAGATTTCTAAATGGTTAATTATTTTTGCCTCTAAATGGTTTAACATTATAATAAGTCTGAATGGTTAATAGCTTTTATTTTAATTGGTCAGATTTTACTTTTAAATAGTTAAGCAATATACTGGCTATTAATGATTTAGATCTCTTACTGTTTTAGCATTTAATGATTTAGTATTTATTTATTCATTCCGAAATTACCAAAAAACCCCTGAGTCTCGTTACAAGCTAATTAACTGGTCGATGGAGTTTGGTAGAAAATTAACTGGTCGATGGAGTTTGGTGGAAATAAAGTTCACTTAAATCAAGACAAAATATATGCTTTAGTGAATTCCTGATTAATGAAGGTTAGAAATGTATTTTTAACAACAATTTCTAGATTTTATATTATAAATACACTATAACTTGCATTTTGTAAAATTTAAGCATTCTACTTTTGATTTTGATATCACATAATCACTAAATGTCTTATTATATGCTCCCAAAGTTTGTAAAACTAAAAGAAGTAACAAATAGAAGTGATTAGTTATACAGGCGACATAATAAAATAACTTTAGTCCCAAACACAAATAACAAACCATTATGTTCAATCATATACAAGCACACATTGATAAAGAATAAGTCAGTGAGAAGTAAAATAAAAATTCATTACACAAAGATAACTCTTTGTTCACATATATGATATATAATATAATAAAAATGAATAAAGATATTCTACAATTACACAGAGAAATTAAACAAAAGCCCGTCGCCCAACAGAATCATCGATCTCAGCCCCTCATATTACCAAAAAAATTGCAGATTTAGTAGGATTTTGTTTGATTTGAAGGAAGAATGATGGTGGGTGTTAAGTTTGGATTGTTTGAATTAGTAGTAGGGGATCACCGGCGGTGGTGGAGAAGCGTAGGAAACTCCGATCACCGGAGGAAGAGGGGTGTTACTGATTGGTGACGGAGGAGATTGGAATGTTGGTTTATGGGGCGGTGGAGAGTGGGTTTTATGTGGTGGTGGTGTTGAATGGTGGTGATCTTTAGGTGGTGGTGGTGGAGATTCATGAGTTTGTGGTGGTTGGTGGTGCCATTGTTGTGGTGGAGGTGGTGGTGTAGATGGAACGGGGGTTTCACATGGCTTGGGAGGAGGAGGTGGTGGTGGAGTGCATTGGGATGTGGGTGGTGGTGATTGCTGATGTGGTGGCGGCGGCGGTGGTGGTGGTGAAGATGAGTAATCATGTGACGGAGGTGGTGATGAGTAGTGTGGTGGAGGCGGAGGAGGTGAATGTGGTGGCGGTGGCGGTGGTGGTGAGGAGTAATGTGGTGGAGGTGGTGACATTAGAGGTGGTGGTGGTGGTGGTGATGAGTAATATGGTGGAGGTGGTGGAGATGATTGTGGTGGCGGTGGCGGCGATGAGTAATGTGGTGGGGGTGGTGAGAATGGAGGTGGCGGTGATGGTGACGGAGGTGGAGGTGGTGACGGTGAGGGAGGAGGCGGTGGTGAGGGTGAAGGCGGAGGTGGTGGCGAGGGTGATGGCGGAGGTGGAGGTGGCGGCGACGGTGATGGCGGCGGTGACATTGTTGACTGCGGTGGTGGTGCAACACGAGTTTGAGGTGAAGATCCAAACATCGGCGGTGGTGGGGCATGTCTATCACCAGGTGACACTTGCCACACCGGAGGTGGCGGTGGTGATGCTGAAGGTGAAAGCGAAGGTGAAAGTGATGGTGAAGGTGACGGTTGAGGTTCTACAACCGGTGACGGTGACGGTGAAGGTTGAGGTTTCACCACCTGTGGCGGTGGCGGTGGCCGCGATCTCACAGTCGGTGAAGACTCAAAAACCGGAGGCGGCGGCGCCGGTTTAACAAACGGCCTGGGCGCCTGCGACGGTTTAGGAGCCGGCGGCCTAGAAACCGGCGGCGAAGTCCTCCTCGACCGCGGCGGAGCGGCCACCGGCGCCGAAGATCCACCGCATTGCAACTTACTACAATCAACCCCCCTCGCATCACCCGAAGAACACTCCCTAACCGACCTCTGATTCCTCCTCCCAACAATACAATTCCCACCGTCATCAACCACCTTACCACCACCTCCAGCCGCCACACACGACGGCGCCTCTCCCGTAAAATAATTAAACGAATACGTAAAGTTCTGCAGCCTCGGCAACTTACAAATGCTATCGGGCACCACCCCCGTCAGCTTATTATGCGCCACATTCAACTGCTCAACACTCCTCATCCCCGCAATCGCCGCCGGCAACGGTCCCTGAAGACCGTTAAAACTCACGTCAAAAACAGTCACCTTCTTCAACGCCCCGATCTCCACCGGCAAACACCCCGTCAAATTATCATTCATCAGAATGATCTCATTCAACGTCGACCCCATTTGCCCAATGCTCGCCGGAAGACACCCACCCAAGTCGTTGTTCGCCAACACCACCACCGACACCGGCGAGTTGCCCAAGTTCGGTGGGATTCCGAACTTGAACCGATTATCGTTCAAAAACACCGCATCAAGATCTTTATCGAAAAGCTTGTTCGGAACCGACCCTTCGAACTCGTTAAACCGGAGGTCGAGAAACTTCAGCTCGGGTAACGACAAGACCACCGTCGGAAAACCTCCGACGAAGCGGTTGTTGCTCAAATCAAGCTCGTGAAGAAGCTTCAACTTGTTGAACGTTTTGGGAACAGTGCCGCAGAATCTATTGGAGTTAATGTGGAAAAGAGCGAGGTCGGTGAGTAGGCCGAGCTCCGGCGGGAGGTAGCCGGCGATATCGCCGTGATTGAGGTCGATTCCTGCGACCACCCGGTTGGAAGCGTTGGACAGCGACGGAGCACAGAACACGCCGCCGTAGGAGCAGACGTCGGCGCCGGTCCAGTTGGCGGTGAAGTTAAAAGGGTCGGAGAAAATGGCGGATTTCCACGCTTGTAGAGCAATGTACGCTCGCCGGAGGCTAGGGTTCTCAAATACGAGGCTGCTAACGTCATCTCCGTCGTTGTCACCGTCGCCGGAGGCGGAGGAGAGGCGGAGGACGGCGGCGGAGAGGAGGAGGGTGAAGAAGATGAGGTGTAAACGCGGTGGTGGCATAGTGAAAAGACTAAAGAAAGAGAGAGATGGAGAGAATTGGTGTTAGAAGAAAATGGGCCAACTGGCCTATGGGTGTGTTTCTGTAAGAGCGATAGGACACCCCATGTGTGAATTTAAAGGTGTCAGTTTATTATTGTATGTCTGTACGTATTATTATTATTATTATTATTATTATTATATTTAAATTCAATTAATGGTGTCTGAAAAATTGAATTATTATCTGGGCCTTGACAAAGTGATTCACCTGCCACCAAACCCATGTTAAGTTCCCTGGCTTTTGTGTTACTTCCATTTCATAATTAAGTTAAAATAATGCTTAAATAATTGCTAATTACGTTTTTGTATAATATAATAAACTAGTAAAGATTAATAGTTTTCCTGTTGTTGGTTAATATGATGACGCGTAATGTATGCTAGGCTAGGGGTACAATGTGGGTATGATGTCTGAGTAATTGATGGTAGTTGTGTTTTTTTAGTTCGTGATCTATTGACAAGTATCATAAAAGAGGTGGTGAGGAAAACGATACAAAGTTTGTAGTCATAGCAAGCATGTTTGTGTGTATGGATGGGGAGAAATGACCTAAACTTCATTAATAAAGCCATATCGCTAGTAAAACTGTTGGACGTCAAGACGCTCTGTTTTTTATAGACAAATAATAAATTAAACATATAAGACCTAGAGTGGTCTAGCTAATTGGTGTAACTTTTGTCTCTATTTTTTTTTAACGGCAAATGTGCGACCCTGCTTCGGAGAATATGTGTTATCTTAATCGGGCCCATCTATTCGTTTCCTAGCCGAGACCACACCCTAACCCACTCAGGAGGAAACTAATTGCTGAGAAAACCCTTTGGCTCAACCCTGAGCATTTTTGCTCAGAGTGAGACTTGAACCCATGACCTCCTAATATTTACATGTCATGGGTACCTCACCTTGTAACTTTTGTCTCTATAGTCTCCCTTTGTAGTTAATATGTCGAAGGGTAGCATGCTTCTTTCTCCTTGCAAGAATAGTTTTTTAATAATAATAATGTAATATTATCGTTGTATAAAATAAACATAATTAAGAACAGTTAATTGTAAAATCAAAATAAAATGTGTGATGTTTGTTTTAGTTTAGATTTAAAAAATTAATTGTTTAAAAAGTAGAAAAGGGTTAAAAGGAATTAAACTAGCTAGGGCAAGTCAAAACTACTATATCATAATATGTATCATGATTGTTACATGGGGTGTATCATTTTCAATTAAACTAGTTAATTTCATTGGCGGTGTTAACGTAATTTTGATTGTTACGAGTGACCTGATTGAATGTGTTTTTACATGACAATTTAGATTCTTAGATGGCAAAAATAATTAAATGAACATACGTATAGTATTATAAAGGGATAACTTTGTAAAATAGTAATCAAGTTTTAGTATTGTTTTAATTAGGTTACTCATAAATATTTTTGTCTTAATCAGGTCACTTGTAAATTGTTTTGTCTCAATCAGATCACTAAAGTTTCAGGATTGTTCTAATTAGATCATTTATAAATTACAAAAGTTTTTAAAAAAAATTTGAAATGTTTAAAGAACTAACAATATTTATAAAAAACTAAATTACTTTAAAAAAATTTAATTATTCAAAGAAATTTTAAAAAATATGAGTGATGTAATTGAAACACTTCTAAAACTTTAGTGATCTGATTGAAACAAATAAAAATATCAGTGATCTAATTGGAACACTCATAAAACTTTAGTGACCTGATTGAAACATATAAAAATATGAGTGACCTAATTGGAACACTGTTAAAACTTGTTTACTATTTTGTAAAGTTTTTCCTATAAATATTTACAACTATAACATGTTAGGTTAATCTCAAATCATAAATTTATAATACAAGAAATGTATACGTATAACATGCATAAAAACAAAATGTGAAGCCAATGAGCCCTAAATTAATTGATTTGGTAGGAAGCATTTCATGATTTTTCAAAGTAAATGTTATGAGTTCGAGTTTCACTTGGTGCAATATGCTTCAAGTGGGCATGTGTTTTTATCACGGTATGTCTTTGAGTGATGGGTTTCCCTTGAAATGATGGACGGATCGAGTCATCAGGGTTGTCTGTGTTCGTAGGTGTGAGTAGTCTTTTGTCATTGAGTTTATGTGGATGACCTAGCTTTAAGTATTCTTTAACCTTTTTAACTCATCCCAAAAAAGGACAAACAAAATGTGGGCCAATCAAATAGTGCCACATGTGATGACAATCAATAGCTTGTTTTTACTATTCATCCTCATGGCTTTTTATAGTACAAACATAATGGCATATTTAATTAAGAATAATCAAAAGAAATTATCTATGAGAGAAATAAACATAAATGATTATTTATATTATTTTATAAAACATTTAAGAATGACAAAATGGTAATTTTATCTTTATTTAAACACATCTATACGAGTAATATTGTAATGGGCTGTTTGATTATCGCTGACTCAGTAAGATCTGACTGAGTCAGAAGCTGACCCAGTTAGAAGTTCTGACTGAGTCTGCATCTGACTGAAATTTAGCTGTTTGATTCAGTATCTGACTGACTCTGCTGAATGATAAAAATAACCATATTCCCCTTGTATTGTAACTAGTGTTAATCATAAATTATTTTAACGCCCAAAAGAAACCATCAAAAAACAAAACCCACTACCATCACTATCTTTGAATATTCCATTGTAACGTTCTTATATACGTTTACATTCAAGACGCTACGAAATGCGTGTCCAACTGACTAACCCGCTAGTGATATCTTATGTAAATCTCATATCGTTCTGTACTCATGATTGAGATATATTATATTACGAGAAATGTTGGACCTCAAACATCATCAACAGCCTTTTGGGTGTGTTTGTTGATCTTTCACAAATTCATTCCTTCTGATCTTAGGAATATTTCAATCATCTCCTCTTCATGTGTGACAAAAATCTTCTATCTCTAGTAATAAGTTCATTTGTATTTCTGACATCGATCTTAGTAGTGAATGGTTTTGTTTTTGGCAAAAATGTCCATTTATGTAGGTACAAGCAAATATTTGTTGTGTTACATTGTTGCTAATTTGCTTTGTTGTGTATCTAAATCGTGCTTTTATTATTGTGCGGCTACAAGAGGCGAATATTATACATCATTGGCTGAAATCTGAATTACAAATGTAAATGTTAACACAAACACATTTGTATGCAATGTGCGTGGTGTGTCGGATTAAAATGATTAAGCACTGAAAATTAATAACCATTTCAAAAAATCAGTTACACTTTTTATTCTTCAGATTCATCTAAATTAAAAAAATCACATGATGACATTTTCAATATTAACTCAGAAGGTGTTACAGACTTCCGGGTGATTTTCTCTATCTAAGGTAAGTTTTCTCCTGAGGGTGGTATCAGGCATTGTTTTGAAAACCGGAACGAACCGGCCGGTCCAACCAGTTTGACTGGGAATCGAACTCCAATCTGGTCCGGTTCGGTGCTTAAAATCGTTTTGACGTCGAACCAGTGGTCGGACTGGTTCAACCGGTCGAACCGGGGACCGGGGGTTGGACCGGTTGAACCGGTATTTTTATATAATTTTTTATGTCTCATTATTTTTTTTACATATATTTATAGAAAATAATTATAATTTTATCGGTTCTTGTATCCGGTCCGACCGGTTCAACCTGTCCGACCAACGAACCGGTAAGACTTCTAGTTCACTGTCCGGTCCGGTTTTGAAAACATTGGTCTTAGGTTAAGGACTGAAGGGGATGCACTGATATACAAGCTTCACTTAGGGGTTCTGTCAGCCTAGTGGCATAAGATTTGATACTTGAGTAATGAAGATGATCGGGTGAATTGGTGCCCCCAATTAGCTGTTAAAAAGGTAACTTAGTTTATAAGAATTCAAGGAGTCATGAGTTTTTTCTATAGTTAGTTATTGAGTTTATGAAAAAAAAAAATTAAAATGTGTTAATAAATTTACAACATGTTGTATACTATTAGACCGTAATTACGAAAATGACACTGTTTAAAAGATATATGTCTATCAAGCAGTAAGGAATTTTTTTCTTTTAAATTGAATATCAAGATTTTGATGATTCTGATTTGAATTCTAAAAAAAATTTGAAGTTTATTTCATATGTAAGCTATCTACTTAAAAGGTAACTTTTACTTTAATATTATATGTTCTCTATAAAATACTAGTTTTAGTAAACCCGTGTAATACACGGGTTGAAAATATGAAAACAACATAATTCGTAAATGTATAAATATTTCGTATGATTAATTTACTTATTACTATAACAATGAAAAATAAAAAGTTATATTTATAAATTATAAATATTTGAATACTTTTTCGAATAATATAATATACAATTGACCCATGTAAATAAACACTAACCTAAAATATTTAAATATATCAATAAATATTTTTTAGTTTTTTTAAATTAAATATTATTTGGCTATAAAAATATGTAGAGTTCAAAACAATATGATTACACAATGCATTTGATAATATAAAAAATTAAATTCAAAACAAAATGAATTATTACTCTTTATTGAGTTTCTTAAAAAAAAACTTGACTAAATTAATATATTAATTTAGGCGGAAAAATTTTTATGAGGAGTAACATATGAGTGCCATGTGACATCCTAGTTACTCTTTTATTATATTCTATAGATTTAAAATATTACCCGTTTAACATGACTCATTCCAACATATGTTATCTAAAACCTAAAAGAATTATAAATTTGATCACTTGCTTAACCATGTAGTGTACCAGATTTAACAAAAAATATAAATATTATATAAACATTAAAGTTAGAAGAAACGCGTTAAGCTATACAAAAAATAAATTACTAAATAGACGAATGTTGTATATATTATACTTTTTAGATTTTTAAAATCTTGGGGGCTGGCACCGGCAAGAATAAAAGTCTTTTTGAGAATAATTATAAAAGAAAAAAAAAGACAACATGACAAGGCAGCACGTTGCCAGAATTAGATGGAAAATTAGATTTATATAATTGATTAATAACAAACCAATTAAATAAATAAACAAAAGTTGAAAATATAGTTCTTAGTGGAGGGTTTGTAATGCTGATAACATATTAATATTTTTAGTTTTTATTGTTTTTAATAATTTTGGAAAATTACGAACAAGATTTTGTTTCTCTTTAAAACTAAAATACTCATTCAAATCACTTATTATTATTATTATTATTCTTTTACAGAAATATCGTATATACCATAAACTATAAATAATCTATAGTTTAAACAATCCTATAATCATAGAATAATAAAATAACCATACATCATCGTATATTATTATCAAATATTATACGTGTACAATTAATATAATTATAAAGAAACGTATAAAAATAACTAAATCACATATGCCAATTACGATAAATATTATTACAATAAACAAGAACTAATATATTTTCTAATATTAATAAATATATAAAAATGTAACTACTTTATTTTATAATGCTGGAAAATTAATTTTTGTGTTTTTGGAATACGAATATACATTTTCTTTTTCATAATAAGATCAATATAAGAGGAGTAGCAATCCACTAGTTTGTTGGGACCCACTAAGCGGTGATAATTCTACGCGTTTGGTTGGCGCCGTGATTGACGACGTCATCTGAAATTTGCTGTTGGCATTATGTCGTTGTATGCTAAGTTTATGTAACCTTTTTTTTGTTGTATTTGTTTTCATATTAATACACATGAGTAAACTACAAATGGTCAAAAGAATAATGTAACACCTCGATTCTTGTATTAATCAAAACATAAGTAATAGGCTAACTTAAAAACTAATTTTAAAAACGTGACAGTTTTGATAAATGGTCAAAAGAATAATGTAACATCTCGATTCATGCTTAGTTATACATATTGTTATTAATCAAATTTAAAGTGTTAAAAAATGATTTTAATGTAATTACCCTTTTACCCAAAGTCTAATTTCGGATTAGAATTCAAAGGCTTGTTTTGTGCTTGTAATCAAAGATCTGCTTTGTGCTAAAATTCAAAGGTTTGTTTTGTGCTAAGATTCAAAGGCTTGCATCCAATGGTCTGTTTAAGCTGACATCGAAAGGGATGCTTTGTGCTGGCAATCATGATAACTTGCTTCGTGCTAGCGTTCACAGTACTTAGTCTTGTGCTAGCATTTCATGGATTTTCTTAATTGTATGACATGATCTCTGTATGTTATCTATGATGATTTTCACTATTCATGAGCAATATGTCTTTAAGGTTATGAACGATCTATGATATGCCATGTTAATGAACAAAGTTTTTTACTGTGATCAATCTTCAAGGTTTTCAATGGATTTATTTCTTATTGTTCTAGAAATTAAACTAGAATTAGTTCAGCAATACTAACTTTTAATACAAATGCAAGGTACATTCAAGCATAACTGAGTTGATAATGATTGGACATGAGGAGGCTCTTGAATTAAAGACTAGCATCCCGTTTTAATGATAATATGTGTTATGAATTTGAACAAGAATTCTAACAGATGTAATAATTGCTTTGTATGTTACTTGAATTTTATGTTTTCACTATTTAATTAAATAAAATTTTTAGTTTAAAAATTATGATTATGTTTGAGAAACCGACTATGAGGTTGTTTGAAATCGAAGCCTTACAAATAACCACACAAACCTCTTAATCTAATTGTCAACCACAAATGATTAAGAAATAGGTTGGTTTTAGAAAAGAAATATTTACCCTTGCATACTCCGATTCACAGTTAAATACATGGCATTTATAACATCATTATAAATGATAAATACGTATAGAAATACCACTTTGTTAACAAAGGTTTTAAATGATGTTTTAAATCCAAATCTTAACAATTGCTTTAAAAATAAAAATACAAAAATACGCCTTTGTTAACATATAAATTTAATAAAATTGTGGTCTTGGACTAAAAACGAAAAAGAAACTAAAGATTAGGGACCATATCCGTAGATGTTAAAGATTAGAGATCAACTCCAAGATTCAAATGAAACCACAGGGGCCAACCGTAAAGTTTACTCTTATTTAAATGTAACATCAACCTGTCGCCGCGGAGTCATGCAATCACATTATAGTGTTTAATAGCATGTCACAACACATAAGCAAACATCGTTATGTTGTGACCTATTAATCTAACTATAGTAACATAAGCCTCCGTTTGGTTCACAAAATTTTTAGGAATTAGAATTGAAATTTTTTCCATCTAAAATTTTATTTGGTTGGTCATCAGATGAAATTGGAATTGGAAAATTATCCCTTATTCATTGAAATTCACATTCCTTTCATTTACTTATAAAATGTTTAACAATCCAATAGAATGTTCAAAATTAAAATTTCAATTCAACTCAATTAACCAACCAAACATGTTATCAGTTTTAACAAAATTCTAATTACAATTTCAATTTCTTTGCAAAATATTCTATGAACCAAACGGCCCCTAAGAGTAAAAACAAACTAATTAAACAAAAAATAAAAGATATTTTTGGACTGAAAGTAAGACGAATGATAAAATTTTCATACTGAAATTAAAATTATTAAACTTTTAAATTAACATAATTATTTTTGATAAAGTTTAGTGAGTAAAATTGGAATTTACTCTTGAATTTATTTTAGAAATTAAAGCCCCCGGCCCACCATTTTCTGGACATCTTTAGTTTTAACTTTAAAGGTTCAATATCCAGACTGGATTACTCCTGTTGGGCCCCAACCCAAATTACTTTGATTATTAAATACTAGCTTTACAACTCGTTAATTACACGGGTTGATTAAATAAAATATTTTATAAAATAAAATTTTATTAATTATAAAATAATATATTAATATAAGATATGGTTAAAAACTATAAGTAATAAAAAAATATATTAACTTTTTAAAGTTTTATTTTAAAACCTTTATTTGTTTTTTTTCCCAATAATAAATTAAACGTTTTGTTTCAAAACAAACGGTCATAAAATTATATATTTAAAAAAGTTTGGTGTTTTTACTAAGTTTTTTATTTTATAAAATTTATTTTCTTAGGAATAACACTAATAAAAAGTGTGATTTCTTAATTTACTTATAAAACTAATTTAGATCTAAAACAATGAAATAATATGTTTAGTAATTAATGTAAATATTTAATAGAAGAGAGAAGCGGAAAAATTTTGATAAGAATGAATGTAGTGATACCGAGTGTACCTCATAAATAACTTTTTATTAGAGTAGAAAGATTGAATCTAGAAAGACTGATATAATTCTTTTTTTTATTTTTTTATAACGCTCCCAAGAGTTGAATTTATAATCGTTACCAACGTTTAAATTCAAATCCGTTACCAAACGGTAGGGAATTTAATCTTTAAATATTAAAAAATTACTATTATTTTAATATTTTTATTTAACCTGTGTAGTATACGGGTTTCTAAACTAGTATAACTAGTAAATTTCCACCCGCACGATACTGCAGAAGAATCACTTATAACAAAAAAAAAAAAAATTATTTACAAAAAGTGATAATGATTGTATGTCTGCTTCTAAAACTGATTTCATCCCAAATGGTTTTGGTTTCTACTTAACTTTTTGTACACCATTTCATAGCATATACAACATTCACTAAATTATCATTGATATGAAAATTTAGAAAAAGCTTTTGATGAACCAACAATTACAATATGCCTAGAAAAAGCATTTTATTGGTATGGAAAACATATTCAAGGGGCTGTCATTCTAGTGCACCTAAACACCTACTAATGGTTCACAAAATCTCCATAACACCCGCAAAGACCGATACAAAAACCGAATCAAATACAATATAAATTAAAGAAGGTTGTATACATTATAGTGATCTTTTGTTGTTTCTAGACTCACTTATGCAAACGCATTGTAATTGAATAAATGCTAAGATCATTGGTGCAAAATACCACAATCCTCTTCTCGCCGTGAATTTCCACTTAAACATCACTCTTTCCGTTCCAATCCTCACCTTGCGGTGAATTTCTACTTGAGGAAGAAAATATGCGAAGAGAGAAATAGAGAGCCGATATGAAGTGTGTGTGTGTGTGTGAGAGAGAGAGAGAGAGAGAGAGAGAGAGGTTAAAAAAGCTGACAACAATTAGATAAAAAAAACGTTGGCATCCAAAGTATCCAACGCATGTATGTGACGATTGAAATATCAAAATTGCCCCTTAATTGTTGGAGGGACTGTAAAAACCGACATAGAGGTTTAATATACAGTATAATATGATTCAAAATTAAACCTTTGTACTAATTTTATGAGAACTTAATACGGATACGAGTGTTTTAAAAGTTTACTAACATGACCAATAAGAGGATTAGTTTTGGTAAGATCATGAATTTATTGTTCTAATAATATTAGAAGATTAAGGGCCTGTTTGAACTCCCTTACTCGGTCAGAAGGTGATGACCGGGTTAGGGGTTGTTTAAAAATTGACCGGGTAAGGGAAAAAATATACATGAGTCAGTGGTATCGGATTAGGTTAGACGCGAAAGAGTGAGAATCAAACACACTAAACGGCCAAAATGTCTGACCGGGTCAGTAGGTCAGACATATTGACCGCGTCAGAAACAAATCAAACAACTCCTAAGTATTTTAGAGAATTAATAAATGTTGAATTTAGACAAGCTTTTAAGCCCGCTAACAAACCGAACGTTCTTGAACTGTTGTCTCGATCGATAATCTCCATCGATGGAGTTCGCAAGTTAAAAAACATATGACAATAATTGTTTAATATTTCTAAAATTCTAGATCGATAGAGTTGGAAGTTAAAAAAAAAACAAACAAACAAATGCATGGGCCAGAAAAGAAATATGGTCCAAGAAGAAGTGGGTCAAGGACTCAGGGTGAGACTTGAGAGGATAATAAAATTATGGGTTTTGGTTAATAAAACTATTAAAGTATTGATACAAATAAATTATATATCATTGTTAATATAACAAATAACCTTTTAATTTTTGTTTTAATATGCAAAATTGCACGACCGTGTTAAAAAATTATTGAAAATTTTTGGATCCTGGGTGAATAGTAAAAAACAGTTTCTTACCATATAAAACCAACAACTCATATATAACATTTTGAGTCTTGAGCGAATAGGAAATAAAAAGAGATCCTACCTTGACCAATCGATTGCCCTAACCTCTTGGGTTCTGATCATTCTTTTACCGCTCACACCCCAAAACACAATTTACATTATTTGGGTTTTAAAAAATAAGTTTAAATTTTAGTAATGGTAAATGATAGTTGGCTAAGATATTTAAAATGTTAATAGACTTTAGTGTTTAATAGGCCTAAAACAATTAAAATGTTAATGAGTTTTTAGTGCCTAATGGGTTTAAGTATTTAACAAAGTATATAGTTATCTTTTTAAAATATACATATACGTACATATAGTATTAAAAAATTTAAAATTGCGGGCCCTGAAAAGATTGGGCCCTAATTAGTGGCCCACCCCGTAGCTCTCGAGCCAGCCCAGAAGATTTATAGATCGGTTTAAACACATAAATACCTAAAAAATCCAAAATCTTCAAAAGCATCCACGTAGAACTTTCATTGTAATAAAATTAACAAAAATATTAGGTTTTTCGGTTTCGAGTTTGAATCGGGGTAACAGTCATTTATTGAAACAAAATATGATATCATAATAGTAGATGACGTTAATCAAGTAAGTTAGAGATATTAGTACGTTGTAGAGTACGATTATAATAAAAATTGTCTTATTGAAAGTAGCTCCTTTATTCTTTAGATTGGTCTACATCCCACTCTCCTCATATCTCGTTAGTAATTTTGCTATATACGAGACGTACTGAGTTTGGTTATGATTATGGTTATGATATGATTATAGTATAAATTTATTTAATATAAAATGATTGATAAGGATTATGGATTTGACATGTGTCTTTTTATTGTTTCTAAAATAATTATATTTTAATTATTGTGTCAAATATATAAGGTTATTATGTTAAATATATAAGGTCATTGTATTTAATATGTCTGGTCATTGTGTCAAATATATTAGTTATATCAAATATTTTTCATTATTTTTATATGTATTGACCAGTGTGTTTTACTTTTTACATCATTTTGTGTTATTTTTATAATTATTTTTTATATATTATATGAACTAGCTTTATTAAATTTATGTATTACACAGGCTGAATAAAAAAAATATTAAGTAAAATTAAAATTTATTAATTACAAATCGATATTTTAAGATAAGATACGAATAAAATCTTTTTTATAATAAATAAGATGAAAAATTTTGTTTCAAAACAAACGTAATAAAAAAATATCATTTTAAAAAACTTTCTTACAATAACTCCAAATTTATAATTTAATTAAGTTTTGTTTATAAAAAGTTTACTTTTTAAAATCAACACTTTTAAAATAATATGTATTTTTTAAAAAGTTTGATATTTCAAAAAATTTTCTTATTTTATAAAATTTTATTTTTTTAAGAAATAACATTAATAAAATAATCTCTTTCTAAATTTGTTATTAGTAACTAATATGATTATTTAAATAAAAAAAAAGAAAATTTTGATCAGAATAAATATGATTTTGCCACATGTTTCTTTTAGTTTCTTTTTTATTAGAGTAGGTAGATATGTTGTTATTTTATCATTGTGAGATACAATTAGAAATGCGTAATAATTTTATTTCATCTATATTTTTCTCTTAAAAATAATTATTTTAGAAAAACAAACTAGCATTTAGGTAAGCACAATAACGACCAAATAAATGCCACACATATAATGAGACATTTTGTCATTATTTGCTATTTTTATATTGTTTTTAATTATTAGATAAATTAATTATTATTTATCATTATTTATTACATATTAGAACTACACAACTTGTTATTTTACAGTTATGTTTTTCAGATATTATCATTTTAGAAAACACACAATAGTGTTTAGTAAAATATAATAACAGAAGTAAAAACACAATTTTTTTTAAACTTTTATATACAATGATACTTACTTGTTTTAAAGATTATAAACACACTTTTTTATAATGTAATTTTTATAAAAAAAAAGTAATGTTGTATATAAAAGTAATAGATGTTTAAAAAAAGCAGGGGAACTTGAAAAAATTAATCAACAAAAAATGGTTATGCCTAAAATAATGGTCTAACAAAATTTTCCCTATAATTTGATCTCAAACATTGGTTAAAAAAATTAATGGTTGAAATTATTTCTTATACTTTTTATAATTGAATCCACTTTTATTTAAACCCTTACCGTTATTTTATAATTTCAGACAATATAATAGAATTATGTAATTAGTAATAATAAACTAATTGAATTTACACGAATGGTTGCTATGATATTCCCTAATTTCATTTCTAGTCTTTAACTTTTGGAAATTACAAGGTTGGTTTAAAATTTTTCGCAAAAATAACATGTTTAGTCATTGAGTTAGATGGATATCATCTTTGACTTTTCATAAATTACAAGAAGATTACCATGTGTTCTGTATATCCGATGCGTAACACTACTCGGCGAATTACACAACCACTTCACCTTTGTCAACCTAAACTACCTCCTTATCTACCGATGACCTTTTTTTGCACCACCTCCCAAATCGCTGATGACCAATCTCCTCCCCCTATAGTCACCTTCTTTTCCCCCACCCCTCTCCCTTACCCACCACCTCCAGTACCCCCTTGTTCAACCCGCTTGCCAACAACCTTCCATGATGTCTCTGTAAGAACATAAAAGGGCAGCCCTAGAACAAGATAAGCCAAAGGAATGATTAGAAATATAAATTACAAAGACTATTCGTATCATGATGGAAAAGTATAACCATTGTCATAAACCTTTCTAAAAATGTTGACTTAATAGGTGATTGGATAAGTGCCCATTCGATAACCAATTATCAGTCTTCTTATTTTATAAAATTTATTAACAATTAAACATATAAAAAGTTTATAGAAGTCTGATTATACGTGTGTTTTTTGATTTAAAAAAAAGGGTACATGAATAACGCTTGAACTAGAGCATTTGTAACGGGTCATCACTACGTAGTTTGTTAGGAATGGCTATGGTATGTATTAAGAAAATAACATAAACCAAATTCAAATGGTGTAGCTTGATTTACGATATTTTACCATAGTATGGTGCTGGGGCAGTGGGGCATCTCTTGATGGATTTTTGTGGATGTGTACCTGGGGCCACATCTATTTGGGTCTCCCACGTATGTTTTTTTTTTTTTTTTTGTTAATATATTCACTGATAGTGGTTAATTTCTCGGGTTGTAGGTAAGAATTGAACTATTTTGTTGAAAAATGAGAAAGTTGGGTGGAAAAGAAGCACAAAATAAAAATACAAAATTGAATGGGAATGTTTATCCATGAGCTCTAAAGCAATTGGTTTGGCAGAATGAATTTTTTGGTTTTTTAATGTGAATTTTATGAGTTTGAGTCTCATTTGATATAACATACTTCAAGTGGGTCAGAGGGTTTAACACAGTGAGTCTTTGGGTGGTGGGTTTCTCTCGGAATGATAGGCGGGCTTGCTCAATAGCGCTATCTGTGTTCGCAAGACATTGGTAGTCTTTCTTCAATTTGTTGACCTGGATGACCGATCTTATGATATTCGCTCGAACTATAAAAAAGAGTGGGGCGATGTTTAAAATCTTTAAAAATGTTATTACATGTAATTAACTACAAAACTGAGTGAGTTTTTTTTCCTTTTGATCTATTTTGTTTCTTAATTTTAAATTAGTTATTTTATATATGATGGTTGTTAATATCTAACCTAATAATCATTTACATGTGGTGTCACATGGTATTTCCACAAGCCTTCTCATCTTAGTTTTCCCACCCAAACTATTTATTTAATTTTAAAAAGTCAAATAACTAATTATTATTTTTTTCTATTTCTCTCTCTATATTACAAATCCATATTCTTTTTTAATTATTAACTTCTTAAAAAATATTTTTTCATTAAATAAAAACTAAGTATTTTGATTAAAGATATACTTTTTTAAAATCAAAATTGTCTAAAACTATAATTTTTTTTCTAAAATACCGGAATCTTTTTATATCTAACATGATAATCCTTTATATGTGGTGGCATATGATATTTTCACAAGTCCTCTAATTTTAGTTTTCCTGCCCAAGATATTTATTCAATTTTAAAAAGTCAAATAATTAATTCTTGATTTTTTCTCTTTCTCTCTCTATATTGTAAATCTATATCCTTTTTTAATCATTAACTTTAAAAATAATTTATTAAATAAAAACTAAGTATTTTAAAAACTATGATTTTTTTTTTCTAAAACAGCGAAACCATTTTAAATTATGAAATATTTTAAAATCAATCTTTTTAAAAAATAAAAGTTTTACATAAATATATTTTTTACAAAATAACTATTTTTTTTAAACAGTGAGATGTTGATAAACAAAACATAAATTCTTTTAAATCAATAACTTTTTAAAATGAAAGTTTTATGAATATTAAAAGTGTTTTATTAGCTAATCAAATTAACTTTATATTTGACGTTTTACAGTTTCTAATTATTCGTTAATAAATATTTAGTATTTTTTTTATTTAACCCGTGTAATACACGGGGTTATAACCTAGTTATATATATAATTTACTGAACTTATATTTGTAATTAGTAAAGTCTAAATGTAACTTATTAAACATAATGTATTGGTATTAGAAAAATAAATTATATAGCATAATAAATAGTTTGATATGAAATATAAATGCAAATAATGACGATAATGTAAAAAATGAAGGAATGTTTGTCAAAGTATGATAGATAACTTGAGAAATAGATGTTTCTAACGAAATGATGCACTATAATATCGCAACGGATTGGACACGTTTACCAAGAGTTGTTATTGTAAATGCTCTAAAGCCTCTAATGGCATGTGTGGTGGTTTAGCGTGTGAGAAAAAATATGTCATCAAGTGCCACATAGATGCTACCGTGGCATGCTTGTCAATGGGTGCAAAGATAATAGTAAGTGTGAGTATAATATTTATAGTATTTTTTTATTTTTTTTATCAAAAGAAACATCCAACGACTAGTTTCTCGTTTCCACAACACTATGTCTTCCGTTACCGTACGTGGCCACAGTCACGGCGCCATTCCAATGCCCCTTTCCACAGCATAAGGGGTCAATGGCCACACACAGATTCACGATGCCATGAAACGCACACTAAGCAATCTCAAACGCATCATATTTTTTTTTTGAATTGATGAATTTTCTTTTTGGTCTCGGGGGTTTTTAATCAATATATTTCTAGATCACAAACGATAAATTTTTCACTAAAATTTCTTGGATATATAACTTTAACTTTAAGAAGTGTGACTAAAATTTATAACAAATTAAATTTGAACCTTGGTTGGTTTTACGTTATCTTCTATATATAATAAATGAAAAGGGTTAAGACATGTTGTAATATTAAGTCACTACTTTCCACTTGTTAAATTTTCAACTAATTAGTGTCACTTGGCAACATGTGTGGTCTACTTTCACTATTTCCGTTATTTTGTTTTTAGAAAATATTCATTTTATTCTTATTTAAAGCAACCAATTTTAACAGTTTATCCAAATTAATTATTTCAATCTTCAAATTGTTGATATTTGTTCAAATAAAAAAGGAACTTATTGGCTCATAAATATGCATTCCTGAAAATATGCTCTTTCTTTATAATGTATTGGTTTCATTTTTAAATCAAATCTATAAAATATAATAAAAGAAGGTTTTATTTTGCCACTTGTCATTCTCTTAAGCAAACTTTTTGACACATGTCATTCATTTAGACATCATGAATTTATTTTCCCTCCAAAAGGGTATTATAGTAATTTAAACAATCAAATTAATTTCTCTCTCTTAATAAAAATCAATTTTATTAATTGATATATTTTATCTTTAAACATAATTTTATAAATAATAAATTTTTATTACTAATTATTTAGTATTTTATTTATTCATCCGTGTAATACCTGGGGTACTAACCTAGTTTTAATTATATAATCAATAGATTGTACTTTTTATTCAAATTAATACTTTTTTTTAAACTGGTTGATTTCTGTTCTAATAAAAGTTCTAAGATTTTTGCTCATATATGCGCATATCTTTTTTACTTAAATTATGTAAAACCATTTTAAGTAATATATTAAAATGGATATATATTCTCCTTTACTTTGGAAGAAGTATCTATTTCGTAATTATCTAATTAAATATTTATTTACCCATTTTTTGATTTTCGTAAATTTATATTCGATTCAATAACTTAAAGTTATCATAAGTGGATGCTTTATTTTTGTAATCATTAATTTTATTTATTCATTTTCTGAAAGTTTGATATAATTAATTAGATGGAAACAAGTTTTTAAATTATTTAACATTTTTTACTCATATAACTACATGAAAATATGTTTTTTAAAATGCCTAAAATTTGCATAAATTTAGGGATTAGTTTCCCCAACTAATCTTCTATATAATCACACTGCAATTTGGTATATCATACTTCTATTTCATTGTCAAAAAGCACTTTTATTTATTAATATGAAGAGTAGTATGATCAAAGATGTTGGGTAAGTTTTCTCATATAAGTTTTTTCTTTAGATTTCCATATCATAAACATATGACTCACGGAATTCATTAGCGTTTTGCAAATGTTATTATTTCAAGAGTTATGAGACAAGATGACTTGAAAGTTGTTATACTAGACAGTGATAGTAATCTTTTCAAGCATTACATCAAATGCTGTATAAAAAAGTTTTTAAATATTTGTAATCACACTACAGCAAAATAACGCTAATGCAACCCGGGTAAAATATTTGTATTCTTTTTCATCTTTTTATGTTATATGTAACTTGCTTTCTAGCATATTTATTTAATTTTTCATATTTTGCTATATATTATATATATATATATATATATATATATATATTATTAATATGTTATACATTAAAATTTTTCAACCCGTGTAACACACGGGTTTTTTAACAAAGTATATACATACTGTAATATGTATTAAACAAAGTATTAATATTTGACATAAAATATAGATTGAATTATCGTTTTTGTCCCGTGGTCACATTTGTTATTTTAATCCAAATATATATTTTTTTGCATTTGCCTCCCTAATGTTTGAAAAAAGTTGTCATTTTCATCCAAAAATATTAGCTCTATTATTTTAAAGTGTTAAATATGCATCGTTAAAAAGGTACTTATGTAAATTTTCATATAAAAATGACAACTTTTTCAAACATTAGGGAGTCACATGTTAGAAAAAAAATATTTTTGTATGAAAATGACATATATGATCAACCACATGAATTAAAACGACAATTCACTCTCAAATATAATACATTCAAGACAAATAATAACACACAAGGAAGAGGTTTAACCTTTGTTTTAAAGAGTTTGTTATTAGTATACCCAATTTATTTTTATTCTTTCTATATATACATGTCGATACATGAAGAGAAATAAAAACAATAATGTCTCTTAATGATAAAAATAGATTTTTGTGTAAATCAACACTTGTTTTAATTTGACAAGAAAACAATGATTACATTTTAAATGATCAATTGCATTGTACTATGTTTTAATTTTATTATAATCTTTAGTTACTTAGAGTTGATTGCGACTCAAACTTTTTAGGCCTAACGCAAAAGGAAAATTCGGGATCCTATGTAGAATTTTATGGCCCTCCTACTTCATTAAAGCTTATATACATTAACAACTGAATTCACATTCCATTATCTAAACTAACGGTATTCATATAATTTAAAGAAAATAATATGGTTTTTATGCAATTTAAAACTCCATCCCATTTTTTAAAATATGAGTTAATTATACGGACTAACTTTTCATTCCATCCATTTTGAAACTCTTATTCAATCCTTTTAGCTATTTCATATATTTTTCTTTTGTCAGTGGAAGAAAAAGAAAAAAAATAATAAAAATGAATTAACAAGTATTATTTAATTATTAGAGTTAATATAAGGAATGAGATATGAGATTCTTTAGAAGATTAATTGCTTTTATGGGTTTGTGTGTATCTTAGCTAAGAGAATTCACAGTAGGTTTCTTATTTTCGATGTGAGTGTGTGTCCTATATTATAAGGGATGGTTGTTAGTGGTTGTAAGTGAAGAAGAACGAAAATATATAGGGATTGTACTGTGATTTCTCATATTTGAAGAAACACGGTACAACCCCATAAATTTTTAATATTGTAAAAATAGTTGTGAGTAGAGCAGAAAGAAAATATAATAATAAAGACATTAAAAAGTATTATTTAATTAAAAGATGAAGTAAAAAAATAGTGTTTTTAGTGTAAATATGAGAATGAGGATGAGGTTGTTAGTGTGAATGTCTAAATCATATGGATAGAGATAAAAAAAAAAAAAAAAAAAAACTAGATGTGAATGCTTTTATGACACTCATAATACGTTTTTCATTTTTATCCTTATAATTTATAAAATAAAACATTAGTTTGTAAATTTGCTAATAATGTAAATTTGCTGATAATAATAATAATAATAATAATAATAATAATAATAATAAAATAATAATAATAATAATAGTTATTATTATTATTATTATTATTATTATTATTATTATTATTATATTGAATGATATATTAGTCATTTTACACTCAACTAACCGAAAAACTTAATAAAAGTTAACATTAGGATTCAATCATGTTACAATTTAGTAAACAATTAGAACTAATGATGTAAATTCTTAAAATTTAAGATTAATTCTACAATACGAGAATCCACATGAACCAGTCACGTAATTAACTCTTTATTTTTACTTTTATGCGTATTGCGTAGGGTTATTGACTTTAAAAGCATCTAACATAGATTTTCGTTGCAAAGAAATAGTGGTGTATTAAACTTTAAAATATACTAAAAAGAAAGAGAAATGATGTACTAATTTTGAATATTCGCTGATGGGTAATTGTAATTACTTACTTCTCAAAGCCTTTACGGCAAGTAGAGTTATCACTGATGACACGATCACCTCAGTATTGACGAGTGAACAAATAATGTTAAGTCAAAATCACTTTATGGCAATAGTTATATATAGAAAATAATGCAAGTCTACGTTAACTTAAAAAATAATTCAAGTTAGTATTTGACAATACTAGACTTTCCTATAACATTTGTCCTTTTATTGATGATTGATCAGTCTCACCTATTTGGTCACCGTATTTTTCATATCCGATAAATAAAAATAACAGAAGATACATTTCACTTTCGCATGCCAATTAAAACTAGGTTTTCCAACTTTCTCTTCTATTAAATACCGAATGTCACATGTTAACTTATGGTAGATTTTATATTTTGATTTTCCGTTTCTTTATCGTATTAAATAATAATTGTTTTCTTTAAATTGGTAAATAATATGATTAAAACATAGCTTCTTTTTCTGTAAAATATCTTTAATATATATGATATGTTATTTGTAAAAATATTAAAAAAAAATTATTTAACATATGAAATGCATACATAGGTTTCTTAAAAGTTCATTGATAAATTGCATGCAATTATTATTTAACTTATAGAATGGTTCCTTTTATCCATTATTTTTTCTGTATGTACAAATAATTAAAACTAGTGTTTTAACCCGCGCTACGCGCGCGGGAGTTTGGTTGTTTTTCTCTGTCTTACGCAACCGTGACTTTCTTCGTTGTCGGGTTGGCTCATCGGAAACCACAAAAGCGTATACCGATAACAGTTCTATTAAATACCGAATACCGATACTAATGTTTGACGTCAAAAACACAAAAAAATAAACGTTTGTGGTCAAAAAGCAAACTTCACCTGTGTTACGCGTAACGAAGTTTGGTTGTTTTCCTTTGTCTTACGCTACCGTGACTTACTTCGTTGTCGGCTCGGCTTATCGGAAACCACAAAAGCGTATACCGATACCGGTTCCGATAATATCGAATACCGATACTAATGTTTGAACCCAAAAACAAAAAAAAATAAATTTTTGTGTCAACAAGCAAAAATATAAAACTTTGTTGTTAATCCTAATTAGAATTTGGGATTTAAATACATTTTATAAAAATATGTGGTCATTATATAAAAACACAAACTTCTAAATACATTTTGTAAATTTGTGTGGCCAATATATTAAAAAGCAAACTTCACTGTAGCAGTGAAGTTGCTTTTTAATATATAATATAATTTCAATGGACAAATATAGAATAAACGTATATATTCTTTCTCTTTCTATCTCTCTCTCTCTCCATCTTTTCTTTTTATTTCAATAGAAAGTTAATTAAGGGTGACACGTGTCACCAATACATTTCATTTTATCAAAATTTTCACGATTCTCTCTATTATTAATTACTAGCTTTAGTTACTCGTGTATTACAAGGGAGGGGGAGAGTTAATTATTAAATAACACAAAAATATTAATAAAACCAAGTGTATTACTCGGGTTTAAAAATAAAATTGATTAGTTGTTTATTGTTATTTATTTAATACTAACTTTAGAGAACTCGTGTATTACACGACTTGAAAAAATAAAATATTAAATATAATAAAAATTTTTGAAGTATAAAATAATATTTTAAAATAAGATATGATTAAAGTTATGTATGCGCAATAATTAAAAGTAATAAAATAATGATATCATTTTTGAACTTTTTTTCAAAACAAATTAAACATTTTTTACAAAACAAACCGTATTAAAAACGTCATTTTAAAAACTATCTTATTATAACTCCTAATTTTAATTATTTTTAGTTTATAAAAAAATTTACTTTTTAAAAACACCAATTTTAAAATATTTCATTTTTTAAAAAAAGTTTGATGTTTTAGAAAAAAATCTTATTTTATATTTTTTTTCTAGAAATAACATTAATAAGAAGACATCTTCTCTTAATTTATAAAAAAATTAATTTTAATCTAAAAAAGAATTAAAATTATTTCATCTTTATTAATTTACGTAATTATTAAATATAATTTTAGAAAACTCGTGTATTACACGGGTGAAATAAATATATTATAATGAAAATTTTTGAAGTATAAATAATATTCTAAAATAAATATATGATTAAAGTTATGTATGCGTAATAACTATAAGTAATAAAATAATGAAATTAATTTTTAAACTTTTGTTTTTAAACTTTTTTCCAAAGCAAATTAAATAATTTTTTTTAAAACAAACCGTATTAAAAATGTCATTTTTTAAAATATCTTATTATAACTCCTAACTTTTATTATTTTTAGTTTATAAAAAAATTTACTTTTTAAAAACACCAATTTTAAAATATTTCATATTTTAAAAAAAGTTTGATGTTTTAGAAAAAAAATCTTTTTTTATAATTTTTTTTTCTAGAAATAACATTAATAGAAAGACATCTTTTCTTAATTTATTAAAAAAATAATTTTAATCTAAAAAAGAATTAAAATTATTTCATCTTTATTAATTTAGGTAATTATTTAAAGTAGAGAGAGGCAGGAAAAACAAACCTAAAAGGTCTAAGAATGCGCCAAGTGTCCCCACAAGTTACTCTTTTAGTATTATATATAGATTATATTAAATACTAAAAATTTTATTTAGTTCTTTTTTAGATTAAAAATAGATTTTTAATAAATTAAGGAATACAATTTTTTATTAATGTAATTTAAAGGAGACAAATTAAAAGTTTTTATTCTAAAACATCAAACTTTTTAAATACAAAATATTTTAAAATTGTTGTTTTTAAAAATTAAAAATTTTATACATAAAAAATAATTAAAATTAAGATTTACTTTTTTTTCCTCTTTCACCTTTTAAAAATAATTAAAATTTTTTATTAATGTAATTTAAAAATTAACAATTTTAAATTTGTTGTTTCGAACCGGCCGGTTCTTGAAGACGGAAACGATCTTGGGTGGATTGGACTGATGGCCCAACCGAATTCTCATCGGATCGGTTGGACCGGCCGATCCGATCTGGTCGTGATATCATTGGTATTGAATGAGACTAGGGGCTAGTCGGGTGGTTGCGCTCATTCCATGCATAATAATGTTAAAGCCATTCAATCTTAAAACATATAAGTTGTACGTAAAAGCCGATTTCGGGTTTTGTTTTTTTCACATTTTTTTTTCCTCTTTTCACCTTTTAATATATGATTTTATTAAGAATTTGGATTTGACATTATGACATGGTTATTTCTATCATAGATTTAACGTGTTTTTTTTCACAGGTGAATACTAATTTCCAATCTGAAGAAATCAACACTTAAAAATTCAAAACCCCCCTACAACATGCATGTTTCACCACTCATCTATAACTTATAAAAAAATACTATTGGTACACGTGGCTTCTTTTTAGTCCATCCATTCTAGCGTCAAGTCTGTATTGTCATATGTCATTACATCCTTAAATCTTGATTTATAATATATGTGGAAACTATTAACTTATATCAATTAGAATTATTATTATATTCATGATCACTTATTATTTTTAAATTATTTGACATATTTTCAAAAGTTATAAAAAAATGCTAAATATGTTAACAAATGATGATTAAGTTATTAATTTTAATATTATACTTAACAATTTTTTGTTTTACTAAACTAAAATTTTTAAAAGTCATATTTTCTTTCGAAATAACAATTTTCTTTTAATTAATTTTAAAATTCATGATATTATTCTTTTTTCGGAAATGTTTATTTTTTTAACAATCTTTCATTGATATGACTTTTACTTATCTTTCGGTATCATTGTTACATACTTTTGTAAATATTATCAAATTTGTTCATTAGTTGATAATTTTTTTTCTATTGTGAAATAACATAATTTTTTTATTTTATTATATAATGATAACCTTTTTATTCTAATATATATCTTTAACATCATATGCATCATATATTTACTATGAATTTATTTACCTATTTGTCATCTTAAATATTTGTCAACCCGTATCAACACGGGTTACTAAATTTAGTATAACTATAATCTAGTATATAGGAAAACAACTTCAATCTCTTTTATTAATATTAATAATATTATTAATTTTATATTCTAAGTTATAAGAATAGATTAGAATAAATAATAATATTAACTAAGATCATCATTTTTCTAATTCGGTTAGCATATGTATAAAATTATGAATTTTGTTTTGAGTTGCATATAAATTGTGTTCTTTCGAATCGATTCGACATAAATATTTGAATTCAAACTATATAGTTGTAATATTATATATTTTTATATTAATAAATAAAAATAATTAAGAATACTTGTTACAATTCTAGGTAATTTAATTCTCGTCTCGATCTTATAATAAATAATACTAAGAATATTGAAAACACATATGTTTTTGAACGAAAAAGCATTCCACTACTAAATTACATCAAATTAAACTAGACTATGTTTGAGTTTGAAACCAAAAATTTCATTCTAAAAGACAAAATCTCTACCAACTTTGACAAAAAAACCAATATTAAATTTAAGATATAAAAAATATTAGACAGACTCCTCCCATTCCATATCATTAATCGAAGAATGAAATATGTATCTTGATGGCTATTAAACACTCATGAAAACTAGAGGGACGCTGGGAGTATTTATACTATGTATTTCAATAATCATGAACATGAAAACCGGAATGGGATGCCGTTGTTGGACATGATATGCCCTATAATCTCATAAGTACACCTTCATAATTTACATATAAAAAACTGTTTGGTAGCCTTTTACTAATCATTAAAAAGCTACATATTAATAATTAATAGTTTTTAATTAATGATTATTAGGTAACCATTAAGATGTTACCTATTAACAAGTCAGTCTTAAGCTTATCTCTTAAGCATTAAGGGGCTGTTTGACAATATCTGAATGATTAAGTGCTGAACCAATAAGATGTTTGAACCATTAAGTGCTGAACCATTAAAAGGTGTGAACCATTAAGATCTAGTATATCGCTTAACTATTCAAAGGCAAATGTCTGAATCATTCAGACATTTGCTCGCGAAACAAACAGTCTGAACCTTTAAGTGCTGAATCATTCAGACATTTGAATCATTAAGAGGCTGATTAAGAGACTGCCAAACAGCCCCTAAGATACTATAAACCATTAAAAGGTAACATAATTATTAATAGACTATCAAACAACCCCTAAAAATTATGATTTATCCATTTTGTTTGGTATTTTAGCCAAACGTGAAACAATCTTGACGTACAGTATGTGTGAATGATTTATAGTTGATATGAAACAATACACCTTGTAGTAGTTTGCTTAATGGTGGAAAGGTTATTTGTAAAAATATGTCATTTGTAAAACGTATCATTCCTTTCGTCTATCAAAGAATAGTAGAACGGTTAATGTGCCTATGGTGGTGTGCTATGCCTTGGTAGGGATGGCAATCAAACTCGAGCCCGACGAGAATACCCGAAACCCGAGACATTTGGGACGAGTATGAGATCGGGTATGTGGGTATGAGACCGGGTATGAGATTGATTTTATCTTTTCGCGGGTATGGGACAAGTATGGGATTGCAATGTATACCCGTTTACCCAACCCGATTACCCGATTATATACTTAAAAGTATTTTATTTATTACTTTATTCTATTTAATAATTATATCTTTTTATATTTTCTACTTATTATCTTTTTACATTATAATTATGTATTAATATAAGATATTAAACTTCATATCATTTGCATCATATGATATCTTACAAATATATTATATAAATCTTAAAATTTTGATAGTAATAGTAGTGGAATATAAACAAAAAATATTAAGGATTAACAAAAAATATTGTTTGATACGTATATGTAAGTATAGCTTTATATGATGTATAGATTACCCGCGGGTATACTCGATACCCGACGGGTTTAAGGCCGAGTACGGGACACACTTTCCAATCGAGTATGGGGTTGAGATTACTCATACCGGTTCCAAACCTGCCCCATTACCATACTGTGTTGGTGTTAGTGTGTGAGAGGATTGTTAATTCTTTCAATTTTTTTGTTAATTCTTTGAAAGCTCTTAAAGTTAAGTTTTGTTTTAGGCATTAAAACATGTTTTTTTTTTGTTTCTTTTTTCTGAACGGCAAATCTACTCTACTCCTACACTACACCAAATTACACCATTGCTTGGGTTTGAACCCAAGACCTCCTCTCTAAGAGGCAAAGCCTCTAACAAGTGAGCTAGCCCCACATTAAAACATGTTAAGGCATCCCTAAATTAATGTTGGTAAAACTTGTATTGCGAAAGTGTTGCTATAAGTTTCTCGAGCAACACTAGGTCCATGTGCTAGATTATATGCATGTATGTACATACAACAAAGGCAAAAATATGAGGAGCACAACCTCTAGGGAAATAATTTAAGGGTGTTTATACCCTAGTTTAAATTTGACAGTTTTTAGATCAAATATTGAGTTAAACTGTTAGTAATAGTTTTCTCGTTATAAAAGTCGAAACTGAACCAATGAAAACTTGAAAAAGAATCAAACTGAACCCTTACCAATGTAAAATATTTTAGAACGAATTAAATATATTATAATCGTACGATCCTTTCCGGTTATATATTTTAAATTGTAAGCCAAACTGTTTGTTACAGTTTTATGTTTTTAAAACCAATTGACTAGAAGCCAACAACACCAACCGTAAATCCGCATTGATGACATGTTTAGACGGTTTCATAAGTATAACCCAACCAGTAAACATCCTTAACAGTTATTGCAACGTACATGTATATATGTCGCATTGTGAGCCATCTTTGAACCTTTTAGTAAATTTAATTGGCATATGATCTTATATTAATAAAACATGTCCAAATGTCACAACTAATATTTTGTTCCCATGACTTTTAGGTGTTGCCATGACACGTGGTGGCTTCATGATATGTAAGCAGTCTATATTCATCACCAACCTTGACGATGTTTCAACTAACTAGTTTGGTTTGACATAAATATTGAAAGAGTTTGACTTGGTATAAGTGATACATAGCCGAACATCCTAAGAGTTGGGCCCGGCTATTGCCAATTCTAACCTATATTTATTAAAAACCTACTTGATCTTTGACATTTAACTTATGGTTTTTAATTTCTAAAACAATTAGACACTTAGGATCTGTTTGATACAGGATAATGGAATGGATGACGTAATGGTTGGCGGTGGGTTGTGGTGGTGGCGATGGTTGGTGGAAGGTGGTGGCGATGGTTGGTGGGTGGTGGCCGTGGCTGGTGGCGGAGGGTTGTGGTGGCCGGTGGTACTGGAGGGTTGTGGTGGTGGGTGGTGCCAGTGGCCGGTGGGGAGGGTTGTGGTGGTGGTCTATTATGGAGGGGGTGGTGGTGGTTATGGAAGTTTGGTGGGTGGTGGTTGGTGATCGCGACGTTTGTTGGTAGGTGTTAGCTACGGCCTGTGGATGGTTGGTGGCAACAGTGGTGGAGGGCGGTGGCGGCGATGATGGTGGTGGTGGTGGTTTGTAGTTGGTGGTGGAGTTGGTTGTTGGTGGCCGCGGCAATGGTTGGTGACAACAATGGTGGGTTGTGCCAGCGGGCCACCGCCGGCGGTGATGGGTGGTGGTGATGGTGTCGGTGACGATGGTAGTGGGGATTGGTGGTGGTAGTGGTGGGAATGAATGGTGAAAGATGTAATGGAATTAAAAAAAAAAAGGGTGAATGGAAGAATAATTTAAAGTGTTTAAAAGGAATGAGATTCATTGCATAATCGACGATTCCATTTCATGGACCAAGCGACGATTCTATTTCATCGACCAACCAAACAGCCATTTTTCATTCACTTGTAATGGCCCATTTTATTTTTCTGTCATTTCAGCATACCAAACACTATCTTAATAAACATTTTTGGGCCTATTTTATTTTATTTTGTTTATATATTTTTGGAAATGAAATATATTAATTAAGAAAAAAACATACATTAGAAGATGTATGAAAAAGACAATCCAACCAAAGGATATTCAAACAATACACTAAAAATGTAACAAAGAAATATAACAACACACAATTGTATCAAGATGTGCATTTTTTTTTTTTTTTTGAGTATTTAGTAGTATGAGCCAAGGTGGAGACGAGTGTGGTGAAGGTCAAATCCCTCAACTCCGTGGTCAACTTAGAAGTGCATGTTTCCTATGCTCACGAGGTTTAGGTAAAGAGTATAAATACGATATGTTGATTTCAAACGACTAGTATTTATAGTTATTGTAAAGGTATAAATTTATAGTTATAAAAAAAAATTATAGTTATTCGTTGCTCATTGTAAAGGTATTAAATCAACACGCTTGTGTCATAACAAAAGGGGCTATAATATTAAATATAAAATATTTGTGATAGTTGAAAATAGTTATTCAGGGAACACATTTTATAAATACAATTAGATGATGTTGTGTTTGCCGTTTTAAAATTATTAATAATAGTTATTGATATAATTTTTAAGGAAACCTTTTCTTGAGGGTTTCGTTTAGGTTTAGATGCAATTATGGATGCCACATGAAACTTCAAGGTTACAATTGGATTTTATATATTTATTTATATTTTTCGAAAAAACCTCCTAATCTGGTTCAATTGGATTGGCAACTCACAACTAATTAGGTTAATTATTGGCAATTATGGATTGCATTATTTTTGTTACTATTGTTTATGCATAGTATAATGAAAATCGAAAGCAGCCTACAATTTTTTCTCAAGCAAAATAAAAGGTAAACGCAAAAGTAATTTGCATATGGGGTTTACCCTTACTATTAAGAGTATTCAACAGATCTAAATTTTATGGAAAATTTGGTTAAGCCGCGGAAGCTGGCACAATATTGACTACAGAAATAGAAATACTACATAGACAAAGCAAGAACATTACTCTCAAAACAAAATGATAAAGAAAGAGAGATGACCAAGGTAGCAACTTCACAAGGCCAAGAGATACGACCCCTATATGTAAAACATGCCATAAGAGACATGGTTGTCTATGTTGATTATTATTTTGTTCGAACTACAAGAGAAATTGTCACTTTATCTGAGAATGTTAAGAGAAAAGAAAAAGTTTTGAATGTGGCGAGAAAGGCCACGTACATGAAGATTGATTGCCTGAACTAAAGAAAACGGATAATCAACCAAATAAACTAAAAGGTCGGGTATTTGTTCTCACCACCAAAGAAACTATAGAGTTCACAAATTGAAGCTCAGGAAACCCAATGTTGGCTAAGTTTGAATGGTCGAAAACTTCCTTATTTGTGAGAACATTGATGTAGTATGAAAACTATATGATACGAGAACTGAAGCTATATGAAACTTTAAAGATGGTGCGAGAACTTTTTAATTTTGTTTAAATAATTATGTTTTGATGTAATTTGTATTAGTATGTTATTTAATATTTTTTTAATTGTTTATGCAAAACATATCGAGTGAATAGAATTGGAAAACTTTATTTATATTATTGTACGATGCTATATTCAACTATGTGGTTACTGAATTCATGTTTAAACAATTGGAATGTATTCTTCCATGTTTATGTTTTAATTATCAATCATTATTGAGCGATTTACATAGAAATCTGATCTTTTACAATTGTCAATGTAACAACAATGTAGTTACCGGTACCTATTCTATGAATAGAATCAATGCATGTGTACTATTCGACATCAACACAGATTGAAGTCTCATATCTTCTATCCTTAGACCTTACTTAGCTGCAGAACAGCAAATCCTAAGCTATACTTTCGTAGTTGAAATGTCGGAAGAGAGTCAAAATGATATAGGAGATATAGTTAAAGGTTAGTCAATAGAATTAAGTACCATAATAGGTTTAGAACCACAAAGCCTAGGTTATACTTTCATACTTGAAATGGTTGATGACAAATAAAGAGATAAAATTACCCGATTTGTTAACATGTGGATGCATGACAAGGACGAGGTTATGGTACCTTGGTCCTTATGCTACGTAAGGGCGAGGTGGTAGTAACAAGCCACCAATGGATATTACAGACTGTAACACCTGAATATTACAGTCCGTAAGGACGATTGAGCTAGCCTACAACACCAATTTCTTATTCTCCTCTCGACTATAAAAATCATTTGGGGTATTTTTTTAAGCTAAAAGTCATCTGGTAGTCTATAGTACCTTCAAGTATGCTTCAAGTTTGATTAGCTTACTAAATTTGGCTTGAAAATGATATTCGGAAGCCATAACGTATGTAGTGGCTTAATTAGTTCTATCTTATGAATAGACTGATAAAATGTGCCTAAATCATGACTGGTCATCCAAGTTATTCTCAGTAATGATTATATAATTTCGTAATCCTATTCCCGACCAAGCATCTAAGCACATCATGATAATCGATAGAATAAGCTCCAAGAATAACGTAACCAGACCAATACAAATAACTAAGATGAGTTATCATGATTGTTTTACTACAAACAATATACATTATGTAAACTAACAATATACATTATGTAAACTGATGATAAACGGGAATACTACAATATGAATATGTTGGTGGGGATATGTCTACATCATTATATACTTAAAGGAGTGTGTCGAGAAGCAGGGAAACCATGAAACCATGGCTTAGGGCCCATTAGAAAATATTTTTTCCATACCCCATGCAACCATCAGAGGGAGGTGATCCGCTATCGGTGGTTGTAAAATGTTAATGGAGGGAACAAAGCCTTTAGAAATATACGACCCGTATTATTATGCATTTCAAACAGCATGTTTACAAACTTTTTCTTATGAACTCACATGAGTTAACGTCATTTTTAGGATACATTTATAGGCCGATACTAATGTTCAAATTAGGAGTCATTCAAATTGTCATTCTTGAAGTGCTTAGTAACTTTTAAAAAGGACAATCATGTTTTGTGACCTGAGTTTGTAAAACAAAATTTTGAAAATGAAATGAAGTTATTATTTTATTCTTTTCGTTATTATCAGTTATACATTTCACCCCCTCTAACGGATGGGATGTTACAACACCTAATTGATAAAGTTATTTCTTTATCATAATGAAGAAATAATGTTAACTTTTTCTTAACTTTTCAAAAAGTAATATTTGAAAAAGTTATTTCTTTATTTTCAAAAAACTCTTCAAAAAGAAATATTGTTAACTGTGCGTGTGTATAATGTTACAATCATATTAACTTTTCAAGACCAAGCATAATTATTATATTTTTTTGTTAGAATAACATCATTATATATATATATATATATATATATATATATATTTATTTATGTATATATATAAATTCGTAAACGTCAAAAAGTTTACACTAGTGTAAGATACGCTTACATCTATAAATGTTTACGAAATGTAAGTGTAATTTACACTAGTGTAGATTTTTTTATACTTTTAAATTTACATATTTACACATATATATAAAATAATATATTTTTATACATGTGTAATGATGTTTCCAACAAAAAAAATAATTATTTTAATTGATCTTGAAAAATTAACACGGTTATCAGAATAATAAAATGCTAACATTTTATCATTATCCTATATATACAGAAGGATGGTTAGTTACAAACCATATTTTTTATAAATGCCATGAAAACCAATATATTTATGTCATTTAGTCGTTTTGTTAAGTAGGCATCAAGGGTAATTTTGTCATAACCAATTATGTTTGTTGTTCTTGATTCCCATCCTCACGCTACTAATAAATCACTTTGCTTTATGTTTTTTAACATTATAATATATATTAAAAAACAATTTCACTGCTACAATGAAGTTTGTTTTTTAATATATTAGCCACACAATTTTGCAAAATACATTTAAAAGTTTGTTTTTTTATATAATGACCACATATTTTTACAAAATGTATTTAAAACCCAAATTCTAATTAGGATTAACAACAAAGTTTTTTGCTTTTTGACACAAAGGTTTATTGTTTTTGTTTATGGGTTCAAACATTAGTATTGGTATTCGATATAATCGGAACCGGTATCGGTATACGCTTTTGTTGTTTCCGATAAGCCGACCCTACAACGAAAAAAGTCACGGTAGCGTAAGACAAAGGAAAAAAACCAAACTTCCGCACGCGTAATGCAGGTGAAGTTTGGTTTTTAATATATTGGTCACATCTTTTTACAAATTGATATTAAAACCCAAATCCTAACTAGGATTATTCTTTTGGTTTTTTTTTTTTTATGATAAAGGCAAGTGAGGTGTTTTCAAACAATTACCAACATTTGAAATCTTGGGTAATTAAGGTCACGAAAAAGAAGAGGAACATATAATAATTCTTCTATTTAGAATAATCATTAGAGATCATTGTTATAATTTATCTCGGATGACATAGCCACTAAATAGGATCACATTTTGATTTTAGGTGGAAAGTTATCACTAAGAGTTATGGGAAGATCATTACATCATCATTACAGGTTTTTGTTTGTTTCGTTTGAGAATTGTTCAAGGTTCATATTAAAAGCGATTCTTAATTCGAGAATCAAGCAACAAAGAAAAACAATTTCTAGTTCGACTTCCATATGATTTGAACAGGTTTGGTGACTTTGATACGATGATGGACATAGAACAACACTTTTGTATTTAATCAAGGCTACGTTTTTTATAATAGCACAATCTAAATTTTGTAATAGCACAATCTAAATTTTATAATAGCACTATGTAAATTTGAGTATGTAAGCAGCACAATAATAAATCTAAGTTATATTTATAATAGCATAGTTGTATAACATATTTTTATAAACTTGTTTAAAAATTATCATTTTTTAAAAACAAAATATAACAATATTATACACAATATAAAATAAAAAATACTTGATTTTGTAGTATATTATATAAAAAAATTATTTTATCTTTAAAAGTTGATGTAATTACTATTATTGAAAAAAAGTATAATTTTAACTTAATAACTTTTTATATGGAAGCTGTTGTTATTTCATGATTAATCTTAGCAACATTTACAAATTGCCATTATTCGCATTACATAATAGTCTAATTAATTGTAACCAATCTTAGCCTTTAATCAACTTAATCAACTCACCAGCTTTGTTCTTACGATTTTTTAGGTAGCATGGGATTTGTACTATAACCATCATCTATACTCTTATATATGTATGTATATATATAGGGGAAGGGTATAGGGGAAGGTGAAAATACATAGTGATTTTTTATTCAGAATGTGTAAAGTTATTAAGCACGAACAAACGTTTCGGATGGAATTATCACGGAAGAATTGAAGTTATTCATGTAGGGATGCAATTATTACACAAAGATAGATTATCACGCTAGAAGTTATTCTTGTGTGGTTATTATTTATTTTTGCGTAATAATTCCACCCCCTACTTTGTACGTTTCACACGAAGCACCACTTCATATTTTAAACTTTTGTATATATGTATTTATGTATATGTATATGCGTATGTATACACGTATACGTATACGTATATATATAGTATAAAGATCACATGTTAACCCCAACTAGTGGTCTATAGCAGTACACGTCGCTACTGTAACTTAATGTTACAGTAATATAAATAGTGGTTCATAAATGTTAAAAAAATTAAAAAATATAACAAGACGATAATTAAATTAAAGATTAAATGATCTATTTAATGATATAACTTTTATAAAAAAATAATATATACAAAAAGTTAAGACTTTAGAAAGAATGGGGATTTTAGTTTTAGTGTTTACTGTTTAGCTTTTAAGATTCAGTTTTTAGCATTTAGTTTTAAGGTTTAGATTTTATGATTTAGCTTTTTGTTTTAAGGTTCAGCTTTTAACATTTAGTTTTAAGGTTTAGATTTTATGATTTAGCTTTTCGTTTTAAGGTTTAATGTTTAACATTTAGTATCTAGCATTTAACATTTATCTTTGAGATTTTAAATTTTACTTTTTTTTTTCTTTTTCGAAATGTGTGGGTCAAAAGTATATATAGACTTTATATAGACTTTTGTAGTTGAGATGACATCACTTTAAAAACTCAATCATGGAAAATGCACTTGTTATGTTCGGGTATGAAAATTATATAACACAAATGCACAAAGTTAAAACTCAATCATGGAAAATGCACTTGTTATGTTCGCAGAGGTCTATACTCTGCAAATAGAAGAGAAAAACAATAATCATTAAATACACCGTATAGATCTTGAGATTTTTTTAAACTATAATATAAACTCGGAAATAGTTATTCATATAACTCAAATATAAGTATAATTATTGTTTGTGTTCAAAGTTAGTGAAAAGCATACATTTTCTACTAAATATTCCAACAAATTATAACGATTATAATGAATAATAATTAACCCTAACCTAACCCATACTATAAAGTTGAGTTTAAACCTAGAACAATATCATATTATCTGGACTTCTTAGCTGAGATGACCATCACTCACTTAAGAAACTCAATTATGTTGAATAACGCACGAATTATGTTCGGGTATGAAAAGCATACAGCACAAATGCACATAGTCAGGTCTATAACTAGAAGGAAAAAAAAATAATCATTATGGAAAACACAAAAATAATAAGAGTTTATTTTGGGAAAACTATAATATTTCATAAAAGCAAACTAAAAAGCATATTGGTGGGTTGGTTATGGATAGTGCTATGTAAATTTGTTGGATCCCTTTCACCTGTGCAGTTGATCTAATTCACCAAAGGTCAAGATGTGACGCAATAAAGTATTGTAAAACTCTGCACTCTTTTATCTATTATATTAACTATATTTACAAAATATATAAAAAATTTAAGTTATGTTTAATTAAATTATATTTCTAATATAATAAAAGAGTAACTAAACTAAACACATGACAGCATCACATACCTACTCACCAAATATTTTTTCGTTTTTCTCTCTTAATTAATAATCATATAAATTACTAATATATTATTTAATTTTTATTTCTAAAGATACAAATTTTTTATAAATTAATAATTTTTCTAAAACATTAAACTTTTTTAAGTATATGAAATATTTTAAAATTGGCTTTTTTAAAAAGTAAAATTTTTATAACGAAAAAAAAAATTAAAACTGGGAATTATAATATAAAATTTTTAGAAATGATATTTTTTTAACACTTTTGCTTTGAAAAAAAAAAATTCATCATGTTTATAATAAAAAAGATTTCAATCTAATATTTTCTTAGAATATTATTTTATAATTAATAAGATTTTATTATATATAATATTGTATTTATTCTACCCGTGTAATACACGTGCTTACTAAAAATTTTATATATATAAACCTTGATGAACATGGGATGTGAATCTTGAAAATGTAAAGGTACCTTATCAAATTTGTATAGTGTAAACTGTAACTTGATTAGTATTTAATACTTTTTAAAGTATAACCTAAAATAATAAGCAACTAAATATTTCTATATATAGCTGCCGTTCAAAAAATACATATAATAAATAATAATAATTCTATAGTTGTTTCAATTACACCAATTAGATTTAGTTATAATAAAATTGAAGTTATTAAAAGTTATTAAAGCTTGAAATGCTACTGTAACTGAAAAAAAAAAACTAAAATTTTAAAAAACAATAGCGAGACTTAATTAATATTTAATCTTTTGACTAAGAAATAAACGAGGTAGATCATGTAAAACTCGGATAAAGGTTTAAAACCAATAAATTTAAGATAATAATGTTTATATTATTAATTATATTATAGTTTATCTTAAATTATGAATATATTAAAGTAATATGATAATGAAACCATATTATCGATCTTTAGATGAGTAAAGTTTACTTTAAGATATGTTACGCATATGTTTATAAGGTGGACCATTTCACATGTTTGATTGTTCATGCAGTTGATCTATTTTCCTCTTAACCAAAAATTTAGCACATTCCCATTAATCCTCTAAAAATTAATGTAATTTAATCCACTTACGGTCCTTCATTTAATTTGACCCCATCTAGAAATTACGTGGTTGGTGAAATATGAAATGATGCATGCAATTGTTAACATTTTCAAAAGCCGCTTCAACCAACCTCTTAATTTAATACTAATTAACTATTTTAATAAAACAAACACACTAATCCTCCTATATAAATGACCCCATTCCATCAACCTCAAACTCATAATATATAACTTCTTGTCCTCTCTCAACTAATCAAACACCTCTTGTAGCTTGTATCAAACACAATGGGCTCGTGCGGATCCTTTGCGGTCAGTGTGAAGAAGCGAGACACCATCACGGCTGCACTACCAGTGCAGGACCACTGGCTACCGATGTCTAACCTTGACCTACTGCTTCCGCCATTGGATGTTGGTGTATTCTTTTGCTACAAGAGTTGTCTTTCGGTACATGAGAGCGTGAACATGGTCAAGAGATCGCTTGCTGATGCCCTCGCGCCATTTTATCCGCTCGCTGGAGAAATTGTGCAAAATAGTCTTGGTGAACCCGAGTTGCTTTGTAATAACCGGGGTGTTGATTTTATTCATGCACAGGTTGATATGGAGCTTAGGAACATTGATTTTTACCATCCTGATGAATCGGTTGAGAGAAAACTTGTTCCGGTTAAAAAACAAGGTGTTCTTGCTGTTCAGGTATGTGATTATGAGTTGTGCTAAACGTACTATCTCTTCTTTAATTTGTTACATTATTTTTACTTCTTGTGTCTCTTTTTTAATTTGTTATATATTTTAATAAGAAATTAACTCCGGAGGGTATGATGAAAAAATTGAAAGGTGCACGTTTAACCAACTTGAATATTAGTATGTTTTATGTGAAAAAAAAAAAAATATATTCCAAGCGCATATCGCTTTCTTCCTTTACGTATTATCTTTACAGAACACTTTGGAAAACACACTCAACATGTTGAAATTTTGGTTTGGATTGATAACGAAAATGATATTCATTATCTTTACAAAAAGTACACTGGAAAACACACTCAGCATGTTGAAATTTTGTTTTGGATTGATAAAGAAAATGATATTCAAATAATATAACACAAGTACAAAATCGACTATTAATTATGTCATAAGCCTGTTAAAAAAATTAACAGATTTGTTATGTCAGCACATATTAGTCGCTAAACTCATTTCGCTAATAGATTTGTTTTTTGGGCGGTCCTAATCTTATCCTACTCTATTTCAACTTAATATGAATCACAACTTTAATGAGTCTTGAATTAAACACCACTTAAGTGAAAAACATACATCTTTAATTACTACTAGATTACTACTAGTGGTTGTTCTATAACAAGTTAAATCACGGGCCGGTCACACAACATAACTTCTTCTAAGATTAATACTTTTTTCACAAACGGCAGAAGGTATTATATATCAGGCCATCAGCAAAATGTTTAATAATAAGATAACATGCAAAAGACGAAATTTTATAAACTAATAAAATATTATGATCGCGTATAAAATATTCGTTAATTGCTCTCTCATTACTAGTGAAATTCGTACACTTGGATATTACTATTTAGTTAACTAATAAATGCAAGAACTCTTTTATTGTTTAGAAGAACGAACTTGTAAACTTTTTAAATTTAGTCTTAGTTAAATTTGTGTTTAGTACGAGACTTTAATCCTTGACGAGAGACACCATTCTAACACCTAGGCGCTAGGGAGCCGAAGTCACTTTGTTAAAAGCTCTTTTGTTCGTTTTGTTTCTATAATTGTTAACGACACTTTTAAGACGACAAATAAAACTATATTTTCGTTGAGTAATTTGAAAAATAATATAATATGCATAGGAGGTCAAAAATAGAGCTTGACATGCATGCATTTATGAAAAATATCCCAAACTATAGTAAACACGTACGTAAGTGTGTGTGTGTGTATATATATATACACATACTATATATACACGACATATTTTAAAATCGCATATTTATAAAAAAAAAAAAAAAAAACTATAAATATCTTAATCATTCATTTTAGATGGCAAAAGTGGAATTTGTGTGTAGATCGAAATCGTAGCGTTAGTGACGAAAAAGAAATTTTTATAAAAAATAATCCAAAAAGGCTATGACATCTCTGGGTATAGACATGAATATATATATTAAAGAATCAATTTCAAAAGTTCAAACCAACTTAATCTTCTTTTGAGAACCAATTTTATGAAATTGTATATAAAAAAAAACCTTCGGTCAATTAAGCATAGCATCTAAGATTATTTTTTTCTATCGGCATCAGCAAGATGTTTAATTAAAAATGTTTAAAAGTTTTTGTCAAGTTTTATTTAACTTCCATCTATTAGTAATCCAAAAGTCCAAAGTTCTAGTTTTGTTTAGTTGATGAAGTCAAAAACAAAAACAAAAAATAATTTTATGACTGCCGATAAATTATTGACAATTGTACATCTCATAACACATGAAAAAGACTCGGATATTAGTTATTTAATTAATGCTAGAACTCTAGTATATTCTTTTTATTTAGTTCAAATGTTAACAACTAGATTGGAACTCGCATTACGTGACAGAAATAGTTATATAGGTCAGTTATGTGATCAAATAATGGTCTCCCTTTCACTATTATTCTGAAAGCACAATGCACAGGTGGTTAATTATGTGATTTTCGTAAGCTTTTTACTTAAAATTGATCCTATATTAAATATGACTTTATACATACACACGGGGTCAGTGTACAAAAGTGAAAAATACAAAGATGTTGTGGTATGCAAGAAACCAAAATAACCGAACCGTAACCGATAAAACCGACACAACCAAACCAATAAGAAATTGATGGTTTGGGTTGATGATTTTTTAAAACCGAATTTTTCGGTTTGGTTTCGGTTTTGCTTGTAATGGAAATCGAAAAAACCGAACCGAAACCATAAAATCAAACTTGTAAATTTAGAGGTGTATTCATACACTTATAAATATGACTGTCCTATAAATTACTTATTTAATTTATGCTATCTAAAATAGATAGATATTTAGATTTCGAGAATAATCTTTAGTTTGGTAGATTAAATTGTTTTATTATATTTTTTATTATTGTATTTTATTAATTGCAATTGATTTTAATGTTAAGATATTTATAAGAATATATAGATTATGTTTAAAGATCAAAAAATTGACATAAGCCCAAAGTTTCTAGCTTAAATTCATTAATTTGGATCAATTTTTTAAAAAAACTTGAAGCTCACAAACAAAACCAAAAAAACCAAAACCGAAGCGAAAACCAGAAACCGAAAAAACCAAACCGAATGGTTTTAAAAACCTTGAAACCGAAATATCGGTTTTTGATTTTGGTTTTATTCTAAAACCAAACCAAACCGACCATGCACACCCCTATAAATTAAGATGTATTGATTTTATATGATATCCAAGTATACTTAACAGGTCATTTTCAAGGATCATACCGTGTGTGACATATATATAAAATAAACTAGTTTTAGTAAACCCGTGTATTACACGGGTTGAATAAATAAAATATTAAATATAATAAAAAATTGTTAATGTTAAAATGATATTTTAATATAAGATATGATTAAAATTTTCTTTATCATAAAATGAATAAAATATTTTATTTTAAAAAGAACATTTTAAAAAATGTCATTTATAAAACTTTTCTTATTATAACTCCTAATTATAATTATTTTATAAAAAAATTACTTTTTTAAAAACACCAATTTTAAATATTTCGTATTTTTAAAAAAGTTTGATTTTTTAAAAAAGTTCTTATTTTATAAAAAATTATTTATTTATAAATAATATTAATAAAAAGATCTTTTTCTTAATTTATTACAAATTATTTTAATATAAAAAAGAATTAAATAATATTAGTAATTAATATAATTATTTAATAGGATAGAGGGGCGGGAAAAACTTGATGAGGATGAATGTGGTGATCACATGTGTCCTTTTATTTATCCTTTTATTAGAGTAGAAAAATGCTTAAATGTAATTAAAAATACCAATACTACATATATACATAAATTATATGATGTTCAATGTATATACACACACATATAGATTATATAATATAATATAATATAAAATGTTGAGTAGAATAGTTAAGGTAACAAATGTTTAAATTTGATATTTAACCGTTTTATCTTTACTTTTACCTAAATAGGTCACCGAGCTGAGCTGTGGAGGTTTGGTTATCGGATGCACATTCGATCATCGAGTAGCCGATGCATACTCGATAAACACATTCTTAATAGCATGGGCAGAAATCGCTCAATCGAAACCAATCTCCAATCTTCCATCTTTTAGGCGTTCCATGCTCAACCCTAGACGGCCACTCGTCATGAACAACATCTACAACAAGCTATTCTTACCTTTATCCTCCCTCCCTCCGCCACGGTCTTTCTTACCAGCGAATCCCCTCGTAAGCCGAATATACTACATGGAAGCCAAAGATATAAGTCACCTTCAATCGGAAACAAGCTTTAGCAGGAGCCCGAAAAGAAGTAAACTTGTGTCATTTACTGCTTTTTTGTGGAAGATTATTGCGGAGTGTGAAGATGGGCTCATCACGAGCAAAATGGGCGTTGTAGTTGATGGGAGAGAAAGGCTGGAAAATAAGGTCAGTTTTGATAAACTTTCGTTGTCAAGGACAATGCCTTTTTCCATGCAAAACTACTTTGGAAATGTACTTTCTATACCCTATGGGGAAGCAAATTCAAGTGTGCTTAGGGACATGCCACTCGGTCAAGTAGCTGAGATGGTCCACGAGTTCGTGTGTCCTGCATTGACCGAGGAACATTTTCGGGGACTCATTGATTGGGTCGAGTTGCACCGACCCGAGCCAGCAGTTGCAAAGATATATGTCAAAATGGAAGAAAATGATGGTGAAGCAATTGTGGTGTCTTCGGGGCAGCGGTTTCCGGTGGAGAGTATCGACTTCGGATGGGGTAAGCCGGATTTCGGGTCGTATCACTTCCCGTGGGGCGGGCAAACCGGATACGTAATGCCAATGACGAGTGCGACGAAGAATGGGGATTGGATTGTTTATATGCATCTTCTTGAAAAGCATTTGGACTTGATCGAGACCAAGGGAAGGAATGTGTTTAAACCATTAACTCCATCATACCTAAACTTCTAATGGCCATAGGGTCATATTATTTTAACAAGCCATTGTAATATTTTTAAGTTTGTGTTCATATATCCAGTGTATCTTTTTAGTGAAACAATATATGTGTATAATCAATTATCACTATTATCATTCCATATGGAATTATTTAAGGTTTGTGATTTGCGATCATTAGTTATTTGACCATTGGATGGGATTTTCTTAAAATTTTCTTACGGAAAAGGTTGTGGGTGAATATAAAAATAATTAAATTAGAAGCGTTCACATCAGTTTTTTTAATATTATAATTAAATTAAAAATTATTTTTTTTTTCAGTTAAATAATATTTTTATATCTTTATCATTATATTTTCTCACTCATTCATTATCAATCACTTTCAATATCACTATTATCATTCCATATGGAATTATTTAAGGTTTGTGATTTGCGATCATTAGTTATTTGACCATTGGATGGGATTTTCTTAAAATTTTCTTACGGAAAAGGTTGTGGGTGAATATAAAATAATAAATTAGAAGCGTTCACATCAGTTTTTTTAATATTATAATAATTAAAATTATTTTTTTCAGTTAAATAATATTTTTATATCTTTATCATTATATTTTCTCACTCATTCATTATCAATCACTTTCAAAAAATATTAAAATTTTAATAGGGATGCACAATGTCGTTCCAAAAAAAATGAACAATTATATTTTTTCTCTTCTTCAGTCAGACATTATCTCAGTGGTAGAAACTATTAGATTTTTTATGATATTCTATCTTTAAATTGTATTATTATTGCATTTATATTTGTGTTACATTTCAACAATGAAGTTATAGTTAATATTGTCATAGTGCAGCGGAGAAAGGACTAGCTAATAGCCTAATATTGGAATGTTAGCTATCCAACTTAACTACTGCTAGTTTGGGGTAGAGACTTGTTAAGTTGTACTATTTAAATGAGTCTAAATAGTGAAATAGTCATTGATTAATATGAAGAATTTATTTTCTCTGATTTTCCTCTCTAAAACCGATCCTTATAATAGTTTTTTGCCTTTTTAGGTTCTTGTATTTATCCTTATACATAGAAATGTCATAGCTTTTTGTAAGATTGATTAAAACAAATTACTAGAAAAATTGGTTTTTACATTTTTTTTTACTATGTATATGGTAATAGAGCCTTAAAACTCAAACTCATATCAACAATGTAAAACATATTAGATCTGAAATCAGATGATAAGTATACCATTATACATCGTTACGTCAGCTCACAAACATCACAAGTATGGTATATGAGTATAATACTAAGTTATTCTTCTTTATTTACACATCTCATTTGTTAAAAATTTTATTTTCCTCTTTCTCTTTTAGTTGTTAACATATCATCTTCAAATGTTTATCCGCTTAATACATACCGTGGTTAAATACACAAACAAAAAGCTTTCATTGTTAAAGCTAGATATAGCCAAGCATTATTAGAAAAACGAGTATAATTGTCAACATATCACTGATGATTGTACATGCCAATAATACTATCAAATCAATGATAAATTCTTCCAAAAACAAAAAAAATAAAAAAGTATAAACAATAATATACATCAATAGTCCGCTCGGTAATTACCGCAGAATCAACGACGAATAGTCTAAACCAGGGAAAAGAGACAATCACGTATATATTATCAAGGGACACATGATGTTAGTGAGTCGAGCGTTGGGAGTTGTTTGTGGAAACGATTTTCCAACTGTTGTTGTTCATTTAAAGATAAAACTCATACAACATTCAACACCAAAATGACTTGTTATGAGTTAATATGACTTCTTGTAACCTAAAACAACTCATTAACATATGGCACGATCAACTAATTAAGGCTCTTGTGTACTAATCACCATACACATGATCCAACACCACAATCACTTTTGTTATGACCTGGTGAAACATATGTTATCCAAGCAACCTCTTTAACACCAAAATGATTACTGTATAACCTAATGTGATTCTATATAACCTAAAATAACTCAATAACACATGAGAAGACTAGTTAAGGCTCATTAGTGTACTAGTTATTATACCTATAATTTTAACTCCAAAATAAGTTGTTATGACTTAATCCTACTCTATGTAACCTAAAACACCTCAGTAACACATAGCATGATTCATTGGTAACCTAAAACAACTCACTAGCACATGGTAAGGCTCATTGCTTAATAGGATACTAACCATGTCTTTAACACCAAAACAACTAATCCAAAAATTAAGATATATCTATTCATAATTTTAGAGGTTGCGACAAATCGGGTGATCCATGGCTAGGGCTACGCCTATGTCAAGATAGGCATGCCTATACCACATATTAGCATGGTCATGCCAATCTACAAACTAAGCTTGGCTGCACATGTCCATTGTCACAACCATACCTGGTTGGCATGTGCATGCCCATGCCAATTAACTCATGTTTATTCCATAATGAACATATATGCATGTCTATTTTGTTTAAAACATTTGGTTTGTGAGTGCTTTAACCATATCATATCGGAAAATCACATGTATCAAACATTTATTTATACACTTGTATATTCTTATATGCATGTTGATGACATTTGACTAGAAATACTAAATAAAAATTTAAATATTTATGATAAATGGATCAATGTGCATTCTTTCACATTATATGATGTTTGTTATGAATTTCTTATATCATCGTGTATGTTTAACTAGAATTTATTAACATTAATCTTTAATTTGTATATCCATATATGATATTCATAAGTTGAATAAATGGATAACTACTCTGAACATCATATGACTTGAGGTAGTTATTATGTGTTCATATTAGTTCTTCAAAAAAAGTTAGTAATTTATCAAAATTATCATCCAAAACACAAGAATCTTTAACGCTTGAAATTCAATTATACTACTAAGTGAAAATCCCTCTATTATTTTAGAAGTAATTTCAATCATCATTAAATGGTTCTTCTTATATTAATATTAGAATGAATTGTCATTTTTCTTTATGTGTTTTAGTCATATTCGTTATTTTCAGTCAAAAAGGCTTTTGCTTTTTGCATTTGACTCTCCATGATTTTAATAAATTATCATTTTCATCCCAAAAAATTAACTTCAATAATTTTAAATGTTAATCCATCTATCATTTAAAGAAGTAATTATGTAATTTGGTATATAAAGACAAAACCCTAATTAATCTTAACATATTGGTGTAAAAATCTCATTCACGTGTTATTGTTCCATTCACAAAACTTAAATTAGACATTTATTTTCAAACCTTTCATCACGACTGAATCACAAGATTGCCAGCTTCGTCGTTGGGTGAGGAGAATGAATCTTGTTTTTTGTGGTTGTCGGAAACCCATTGGGAAGGGTTATATAATAGAAACTATCGCTTCTAGTCATCATTTTCTTTATATCGTGATTTAATTTCACTCGATTATGATTATGTAATCGATGGATTTTAATTTGTTTTGTAGTTTAAAGGATGATTTTATCAATTTGCATGTTTAACAAATTAAATTAACATTTTAGATAAAAATAAAAAAATTTTAAAATTTTGGGGAGCTAGATGCAAAATAATTTTTTTACATGAAAATAACAAATGTGATTAAATCTTACGAAGAAAAACGTTAATTACTCTAAATATTATCTGCATAATTGTTTATTACTATATTAATTTACTTGTTATCATACCATACTTGTTATTATTTTTTCTTTTTTCACTATTTCGGAAATAGAAGAAAGTATCTCCCGCGTGAACCAATGATCCTTAGCCCAACTGGTTAAGGTGAGGTACCCATGACATGTAAATATTGGAAGGTCATGGGTTCAAGTCTCACTCTGAGCAAAACGCTCAGTGTTGAGCCAGGGGGTTTTCTCAGCAATGGGTTTCCTCCTGAGGGGGTTGGGGGTGCGGTTTAGGCTGGGAAACGAATAGGTGGGCCCGATTAAGATAACACCTATTCTTCGAAGCAGGATCGCACATTTGCCGTTAAAAAAAAAAAAAACGTCCCGCGTGAAAAACAACACGTAAGGAGACAAGTACGTTAAAACCACCCAGTGTCTTGATAGGTGGAGCTTAGATCTAACTGTTTTTTAGTATATGTTTAAATTGTTAGGTATGGAAATCTGACAAATGTGAATTTTATGATGACTCATGTGTCATATAGTCATATAATATAATAGTACGAATTTTGTTTTTGATAGGAGGTTAAAGACTTGATAAAGAAATTAGATCAATTTGTCCAAGATACAACATACTTTACTAATTAGTGACATATAGAGTAATTGTCAATAACGTTTTTAAATACGATACAAATTTAAACAATTTAAGCAAGACTACACTTGTATTGCTTATTCGAAATAATGCATACGGTGATATAAAATCCATAATGATGAATATTGCCGTTGAGAGAAATCTTTTTTAAAGCGTGTCTCAACGATAAGTAAATGTTTTGTTTATAGAAAATGACATCTTTGTGTGCATATAGGGTAGGTCTTGGAGTCATTAGCATTAGAGATGCAAACTTGTCCCTAATCACTAAATGAAAATGGAGGTTTAAGAATGAAAATTAGCCTTGGGCGAGGTGTATCACGACAATTCATCACCAGTCAAAAAGGCACCGGCGAACCCACTTAAGCTTTTGGTACACAAGGTTTGAAGGCATATATTGAGCTCAAAAATTTTATTTGCTCAAAAAAAAATAACAATCTTTACAAGTTCATCAAAGGTTAGGTGGGAAAGAGAGATAAATTACATTTTGGCTGGACGTCTGGTTGAGGGAGATAACACTTAAAGAATCGTTCTCAGCTTTGTTTAATATCGAAAAAGAGAAGGCGTATGTGGTAGCCCAAAGATGTAAATTTTATGCTAGCAGATATCAGCGAATTGAAGATGGAATTGAAAATGTGATCATCTATCTAAATGGAAGATATTTGAGCTTCTACAATTAAAGGAAATCATTCAAAATTATAAGCCTCGTGAGGGGGAGGACGGGTGGTTTTGGGCAAGTAACGGGTTAGGGATGTTCTCAAGAAGTCCTTTACAAAGATTATTGAGTCAAATAGGCCTATGGTGAATCTATGTCCTAATACAATGGGTGTTATGGGTGTTGGCCAAAGTGAATTGTTTCATGTGGATGGCAAGGTTGGGTAGGATCCGTCAAGAGTGGCATTGGTAGACAGAGGGGTACAAATGGTTTCTGATGAGTGTAATCTATGTGTCGGGTGACCCGGAGTCAGAAGACTATCTTTTGATTCAGTGCTCGTTTGCAAAAAATAGCTTTTTCATGCCTGAAAGGGTAGAGTTGATACAGACGTTTGAAATTTCACACAAGTCTAAAAGGTGCTTCAATGCATAGGTGGGTAACAATTTGGTTCACAAGGAAGGCGATTGTATTTTGAACCGGGCGCCAATCTCGACATCAAAGGCGGTGGAGGACATCAATTAAACGGTTTAAACTGATTTATTCGGTTCAGTTATTCGATTAAACATGTTAAACCATTTATTATTCGGTTTATACGGATAATCGAACCGAATAAGCAAGATTTTGAGTAACCATGAACCGAATTGAAAACCTAATTTACAATTTGATTCGATTTTTACTATTATGGATACGATTCAACTTTCAGTTATTTTCTGTTTTTGGCTTTTTTTCACATTCCTAACCACTATAAATAATAATAATAATAATAATAATAATAATAAAAGACAAAAAATATAAAGAGAAATAATATAAAATCTAAAAGTAATAATAAATAAATAAATAAGACTTAAAAGAAAAAATTAATTAATTCAAGTAGTTAAAAGAAAAATATAATAAATAAAAATACTTTAGAAAATAACATCACTCTTTATTTATTTAACTGATGCAATAGCTTGATTAGTGGGGAGGGTGAGTGAGGGTTAAAACAAGCTTCTTATGTAGAGTCGCATGATCCGACGGTCATGAATGATTATAACAGCAGTTATACTTATACCTAGTGCTCTTGAAAGAATAGAATATTATGATATCCATGAGCCACATGGTTGTCACAGACCCCCTTTGAGATCTCTCAATTGTTGTGTATAGCATACGCGTCGGTTGTTCTTTCCACACACGTATGATCTGTGATCGGAACCACTGAGTTCCAGTATCCCTCTCATCCGATTTTCATTTCTTCTCAATCAAGGTATGTTATTACCACCTGTAATTGTGTGATTTTCTTATTTTCTGAACCAATTTTGTGATGAATCTTTCCGAACTAAATCAACTGCACGTTTTGACTCCACAAATCGAGCTTTTATAGTTTGTTGGTTTAGCTGTGCGAGCTTAATTTTTGATTTCTGTGAATTTTGTTTTCTTTTGGTGATATGTGTATGCTGTTTGGTGTATTTTGCATACAGCCAATAGAACTATAAGTATTGGGGGATTTTACTGTATAATCAGCCAGGATGTATTGGGAGTACAACCCAATATGTGTTAATGATGTGCAACTGTTGGTTATGAGGGTGCCAGACATGGCAATTTGAAGTTTATGAGGAAATGCCCATTATGTAGTCTTTCTAAAAACATGTACAATTACTTGCTCTCTCATGAAGCCATAGTTATTAACATTATTAAGGGATGCCTGTATAGGATTATAATGTACACTGTGTAATTTAATTACTACAAGTTGTAATTTAATTACTACAAGAACTAATCTAAGGATCATAAAGATGATTGAAGCATTAAGTTAACATGTAGCTCTTGAATTCGTTGCGGCTAATTAGGTTTTAGACCTTCCAATACGCTCCATGTTCATGGATTGATATGCTGTTTAGCGAATATGGTTTGCAAACGTGGAATGTCACTATTTAACTTTGTTTTATAAAGTTTGCATTGAAATTAATCAATGCAAGTCGAGATGCATGTAAGTATTGGTTTCCTGTTAATGGGACATAAATACTAAAAACCCTTATCAGGCGTTGAATTGACAATGTTAGTTCCCCTACAGAACATGAACTATGAACGAGGTTACCTTACTGCGTCAGATAAATATTTCAATGTGCAAAGGCTAAAAATATGTTTAAAGTAGATCAAGAACAGTGTATAAATGGGATTACATAACCAAAAGCGGGGATTAAATAACCGAAAATGGAACTTTTAAAGTAAAAGTGGCTAATTTAGGACTCTAGTTGGGGATTAAATAACCGAAAAAGGCACTTCTAAATCAAGTGGCTAATTTAGGACTCTAGGGGGATTAAATAACCGAAAAAGGCACTTCTAAAGCAAACCACAAATAATAGTAAATATAATCAACGATTCTAGCTACAATGGGACTTCAGTTTTGAATTCTTGTTTTCTTTATCTCCGTTTGCTTACATGAGATTGAACTGTGCAGATGACAGATCAGACAACTACATATACACTAGATGAAGCACTTGTAGCCGTTGGATTTGGCAAGTTTCAAGGATGGTTAATTGTTTATGCAGGCCTTGGTTCCATTGCTGAAGCAATGGAGGTGATGATTCTTTCTTTTATTGGACCATCAGTCAGGTCTGAGTGGAATTTATCATCTACTGAAGAGAGCCTAATAACAACTGTGGTTTTCGCTGGTATGCTTATTGGTGCATATTCATGGGGCTTCATCTCAGATAACTTTGGAAGGAGGTAACGAAAATATTAAAAATATATATAGGAGAAAGATGGCCTTCTGAGTATAGTTTTTCTGTCTTATAATTATTCAACTAATACTGGTGATAATGACAACTAGTTACCTGTATCTTTCTTCACTAGAAAAGGTCTTCTGAGTATTGCTATTGTGACTAGTGGAGCTTCAGTTTTAAGTGCCTTCTCTCCAAACTATATTTCATTGGTCATTCTTCGTTGCATAGGAGGCATCGGTCTAGGTGGCGGACCCACTTATAATTCTTGGTTTTTGGAATTTGTTCCTGCTCCAAGCAGAGGCATTTGGATGGTTATTTTTGCAACTTTTTGGACAGTAGGAACAATTGTAGAGGCTTCTCTTGCTTGGGTATATATCACTTGCCCATCTTTTTTTTTTCTGCATGGAATTTTTATAAAACTTATCTCTAGTGTTATGTGAACGTATGCAATAACATGTATACACTTTTATTTGTTTAGATCATTATGCCCTGTTATGGTTGGAGGTGGTTGCTAGCAATATCTTCTATTCCTGCTGTGGCTGCTCTCATGTTTTATGAACTTGTACCTGAATCTCCAAGATATCTATGTTTGAAAGGTAAAACAAAGGAAGCTTATGATATACTGAAACGAGCATCAGTGGTCAACCGAAGTCAACTTCCTTCTGGGACCCTTCTTTCCGATCAAATTACCTGTTCTGATGAAGATCTTGATACACTGGAAGATGCCCATCTGCTTTCTCCAAAACAAAACAAAAGGATTGCTTCTAAAACAAGCTTTTCATCCTTATGGATGCTATTTTCGTCAGATTTGATTAAAACCACCTTTTTATTATGGGTCTTATTCTTTGGGAATTCATTTTCATACTACGGGATCATATTGCTGACCTCAGAACTGAGCAACCGAGACAGCGTATGCACCTCATTTACTTTACTTGCCGTTGATGGTTCTGAACATTCTACCTATAGAGATGTATTCATCACCAGTTTGGCAGGTATAAAACAACTAACTCACATATATACCCTTTTGAATCAGCACTGTTATATTATCATTTTCAGACAATGGGATTATGATCTAACTATATTCAGGTTTTTGTTATCTTTTTTAGAGCTTCCAGGTCTAGTTTTTGCAGCATTTATAGTGGACAGGATTGGTCGCAAGCATTCAATGGAACTCATGTTCTTTATAGGTTTCATATTCCTTCTACCACTGCTTTTGCTTCAATCCCAGATTTTCACACTGGTTTCATTATTTGGATCACGCATGTTCATCATTGGAACATTCACCGTTGCCAATATATATGCTCCAGAGGTACATGTAACACATCGATAGTTTATAAGAATTGATAAGGAATTTGTTTGTGGGTACTGGGTAGGCTTATGAATTTATGCACTTTTTTGATCCGTTATCCAATCTGCCCAATCATCCCATTTGCCCACCACTAACATAAACACTACTTTCTATAGATATATCCAACCGCTGTGAGGGCTACAGGTGTTGGAATCGCGAGCTCTGTGGGCAGAGTAGGGGGAATGATTTGTCCTCTTGTGGCTGTTTATCTGGTGGGTGAATGCGAAGAAACGGCTGCAATCGTTTTGTTTGAGGTTGTGATAGTCCTTTCAGGTTTGTGTGTTATGTACTTCCCGCATGAAACCATGGCCCGGGAACTGGCTGATACTGTTTCTGAGCCCATTTCTTAGTAAGAAGAAAATGTTGATGTAAATTCGGAGGCGTTGAGGATGCAACTTCCTCTGTTCATTCATTTACAGTTGTAGGCAAGTCATCCATAGGTAATTCAATGGGCATACTGGGTATGATAAGCGATCTTATGATTTGTTGGTTATTACGATCAAGTCCAAACAAACACAAATACATGTTTGATAACATTTAGAATCTATTAGATGTCATATAATAATACAAATCGTTGCAGCTTTTAAAGTCTCCAGTGTATGTGATATTTGTAGCAAATTTGTTATACCATGCTCTCGGTGCCTGTTTGAGGCCATAAAGAGACCTTCGGAGTTGAGAGACTTGAATCGAAGCCCAAGAGTTAACAAACCAGGGTGGTTGATGCATATAGACCAAAACAGTAACTTTAAAAAATAGGAAAAGTGAACGGAAAACTCAAAAAAATGAGTGGTGGCCGGACAAGTTGGCACAACAGTGATGGCGTATGATTTTTCTTAATTGGTGATGGATAGGGTGTAGGGCTGTTTAGTAGTCTCTTAATGGTTATTAAGAAGTTATCTTTTAATAGTTAAGAGGTAACTCTAACGTTAAATGATTAAGAGATACCATTAAGTATTAACATTTTAACCATTTAGTATTAGGGTTACATATTAATTATTAAAATGTTATGAATCAATAAGAGATAGCCTCTTAATGATTATTACAAGGCTATCAAACAGCCCTTAGTATTTGTGTGTCTCGTCTGAGATGGTAGACAATCTAGTTAGCTTTGATACAATGTAAAGTTGTAAAACAGATTATTGATTATTCATACAAATAATGATTACAATCTAGATGTATAATTGAACCTATGGGTTTAACCTTGATGATAATGGATAGAGAAAATTGCATAAATAGTTCCTATGGTTTAATCAAATTACGTGTTTAGTACTCAAACTTAAAAAATTACAAAGATAGTCCACACTTTTGTATAATCATTGTATGTTTGTTTCCTGACATTAACTTTATTTATTTTTTATACATTTTATAAAATTTAAATTTAATTTTAAAGACCAAAAGTGCAACACCTGCATAAAAGTTTGGACTAACTTTGCATTTTTGTAAAATTTGGGGACCAAATTTGCAATAACTACACAAAAGTTTGAACTAACTTTGTAATTTTAAAAGTCTAGAGATCAATAATGCAATTTGATTAAACCACAGGAACTATTTATGAAATTTTCTCTAATGGATATAAAATCCTAATATTATGTTCCAATGCAAACCATGGGCATTTGCTATGAAAAGTCTAGCGTCCTATTGTTAGAAGGCAGCATAGTTAGAATTTCTTCCTGCGGCGAATAAAGGAAGAGAAAGGGCTCTCTAATGCCTTATTTGTACGATATGATGCAAGCAAGGGAGCTCTCCACGAAGTGGTTTAGGTTTTGGAATTCCGTCTCTAGTTGGGGCTTTCGGTTCCTAGCCACAAGTCATCCCCGTATTTTGCCACATACGTGGGTTCGGTCCTCCAAAACTGCTCATGGCTAGATCGATCGGTTTCGGGTCAAATAGGAAGAACTAGAAGATTCCACCTCTGGAAAGCGCCTACACCTAATGGCTTAAGCCGTTATTCCCATTTCCTCGCTGACCCATCATGCAAAAGCATGTTTTTTTCAAAATTAATAAAGGTGTTAGCCTTTTAAAAAAAATAGATTTAAGAGTAAGAGCAAAGGATATTTAGTTGTTTTAATAAAGAAAAAATTCTTAAAATGTTCATTTTTTCTTACTTTCCCTCAAAATGTTATCTTTAAAAAAATGTTTCTCAAAATGTCTCATTCAGACAAAGCGTTAACACCTCTAACAACAGACGTGGATGTCCGGCCACTCAAAATCTTCTTTTAGTTTCTAAACTTTAGTTTGTTGTGATTTTTTAGTCTGTGGAAGCGGCCACCCACGTTTTGATTTTGAAAAAAAAAACAACATTTTGTTAAAAAACATGTATACGATTTTAAGTGGCTCACTATACAGGCGCCCGTGAGTTTGAGGCGTCGACTTTTTGTCTAGAGGGGATATTTTAAAAAGAAATTATTGGAAGAATATTTTAAAAGAAATAAGTGAGAAAATAAATATTTTTAAGATTTTTCGTTTAATAAATTCGTCTTCACATGATTGTCATTTGTTAGAGCATAAGCAATCCAACATGTCATGGAGTCATGGACTCTTTGCGTCTTATCTTGTCCTTTCAAGAACTTTCACTTTCCCTTTCTAAGACTTTAAAAACACTCTTCTCCTCTTATCTAAAAGCTTCATCCTTGGCTACCGATCAAACACAATTGTCTTTCACACATGGATGATGGAACATATTATTCTCTCTTTCACACGTGTAGTCTAAGGAAGAGGCCACGCACCATCTATTGTAAGGTGAGTTTGTGGGTGATTTTTGAGTCTAAACCTGGGGCCAGTAGTTTATTTTCTCACTTAACTTTCATAAAATTTGAGTTTTAAAATTTTTGTATTCGTTTATGAACTTATAAAAGATTTGTAAAACTATAAGTGTATAAACTTATCAAAACTTAATAAAATACTTATATTAATTTATAACAATAAATATTAGTGAAGAATTTTCTGATAAAATTAAGAAATATATATTAATTAAAAAAACTAAGAATTTTTTGAGTTGTGCGTAACATGTTTAAAACTTGTTTACAACCTGTTAATCTTTTTGATTCATTTATATAAAATGGTTAAACGGGTTGTGTTCAGTTTATATGGTTATAAATTGGGAAAAATCGTAAAATGTCTCCCAAAACGTCCTTTTTGACTAACATATTCTTTAAAATGTCTCCACTTTAAATATGGTTGTCTAAATCTTAAATAGGGATGTTCGAACATAAATAGAGTCATTCGATCGAACTAATTTGCAAACAGATTCGGTCGAACCTAGGATAGGTTCAGCCGACCGATTTGGACGCATGGACAAATCATGTCCATTAAATGAAAATTCGGGCGACTCTATTTAATGAGTGGAGACGACTCTTTTGGGTGGGGAAAGTTTTGAGGACAAGGTAAAAAAGATATTTTAAAGGAAAATCTTAATCAAATTTTCTTTATAAATTTGTATAGGTTAGGGTTGTTATATTTCAGTTTCACACAAAAAAAAAATATACGAGGTGTATATAAGTTAGAAAGATTTAATCTGAACTTGTCAACTTGAAACCTATCATCTAGAGGGTTCTAATGTTTAATCCATTGTAAATACAATATTATATTTTTATTTTATTAATTTTTATTTTGTAAGATATTGAACACATGGTTTGAAGGGCATGTTTGTTTGTATGCGGTATAAAATACTAGATTAGTTAATGTAAAAGAAAATGATGACTAGAAATGGAAGGAGGTTTGTTGGGAAAAATTGTGGCATAGGTTTTTAGTGTTGCATGTATATATTTAGGGTTACGTTTAGGTGTTATTTTCCCTTTAGGTAGGAAGTTAATTACATAAAATGGTTCATGTGAGTTCCTATATGCGGGAAATCATAGTTTTGATGTTCACTATTCATTGGCTGGTAAGCAATATAGACGTTCTTGTCGCTAACAAACGTTATAAATTTATTAAGTTTTAGACGGAACCCGACCACAGACCATAATCCAACAGATGAGAAACCGACGACCAGAACCAAAGGGCATACAGTCGGATTGGTTCCGATCCAAGATTTGGGCTCTAGTTTGTCTAAGTCCAAACCAGTTTTTTCACACCAAACATCTGTTCACAACAATTGAAATCCAAAATGCCCCAAAGAAAAGTTCTTACTTTTGACATGATGTTGTACCTGTGTATGAACATTTTTAATGTTGGCTTCTGACCAAAAGATACTAAATCTGAGTGACCGAAAAACTAAGTACAACACTGCTAAAGACGCCAGTTTTCGACCAAAATATCACAAATTCGTCACGAGAACAGTCTAAAAACCAAATGAAACCAAAAAGTTGCATACAAGAAGGAAGAGCTCAAAGTCTCAGTCAGACTGAAACTCTTCACCAAAAGATTACCAGTTTGATACATAAAACAGCACGAGTCATTTACAAAACCATGAGCAACAACAGTACCAGTCCTGCAACAAACCCGCCCGAACCTAGCCTCCTGTCCGCACCCCCGTAATAAGGCTCGATCATGATCACAAACCTGCAGGTCCCAGTTGAAGGGTCGTCTTTCGTGATGGTGGAAACATTAGGGAACTTACAAGCCTCTTCAGCCTGACTATTAATCTGGTAGTAACTGTTAAAAGCATATGAAATGTTCATCTTAGCATCTAAATTACCGCAAGAAGTTCCATACCCGAGGCTGGTGCAGTCCCCAAGTGCACACGCGTAACTAACCGACTGAGCTATTGATGGGTCATCCAGCTTAACTGAATCCTTGAGGACACACCACTTCTTCTGTAGATACCTTACATTTCGGGCCGGAATGAGGGCCCCAGCATTGGTTGTTCCGAGGTTTAGCAAGTATTTCGGCTGCCCATCGTAGTAAAACACTCCCCAATGCCTTTCAAAGTTGCCGGGCTGAATGCTTTTTTGGTCTTCATCGATCAAACTGAATAAGTACGCCTCGATGGGCTGCTGTCTCATAGGCGTCCCTTTCCCACCGGCTATATGAGTCATGAACCCTTGCATGAACTTTTGAGCATACTCGTTGTTAGCATTCCGATCCCCATCGCTAGGCCACCCGATTTCTCCTACTATGATTCCCATGTTAGGAAACCCGTTCTTTTGCAGGGCCCACACGAGGGTATCATAATTGGCATCAAACATGTTGGTGTAGATCGTGCCACCATCGTTCACAGGAGTCGCTTGACCATCAAAGAATGCATAATCAACTGGGAAGTTGGAGTCGATATAAAGACTTATGAACGGGTAGATGTTGACTGTGAAAGGAGACCCGTTGTCATTCAAGAACTTGGTGATTTGGTACATGTAGTCATGGATGTCGGCCCGGAAATCACCACTGGATGGGGCTGAAGTCGAGCTTGAGTAAACATCTGCATTCTGGGGGACGGTGACTTTAACTTTGCCCCCGAGCCCTGCTTTAACCAGAGCCGCTTGGATGTTCTGGAGCGCCGGAAGAGTGGTTCTCAAAAAGGAACCATTATATGTTGCCAAGAACGGTTCATTCCCAACTGCCACATACCTGTAATGGTCAAAAAGTCAAATCAAGAAAAACTTTCAAGGTTTACCATTGTCACGAGCCACAGTCGACACAATAAACATTATCCAGACAAAAACTTTATTTGTGATGCATAACCGCAAACAAACATATAAAGAAGTATACTTGCCTCATAAGCGGAAAAGACTTGATCAAAAACCTTATATTAACTAGTCGAAAAGCTTGTCGATCCAAACCATTGTTTAAGCAACAATAACAGCTACCCAATTTAATAAAATTCAAAAGCAATATAGGTCAAATGTATATAGTATGAACAAAAGGTGTTCATAAGAACCTATTCCATATCTTAAAAGTTCCAACTTTTACATTCTGAATGCCATCAAAGTCATGATTTACATAGAAAATTGATAATAATGACACAAAAGGTCTTCTTTTCCTCTTCTTAAAGCAAAAAAACATAACTTATCTCTACCCTTAATAAATAGATAACACCACCAAAAAGCCTAAAATTTTGTTTTATTTTACAAGAAAAGATCCCCCAACCTAATTTTGATATATTAAAGTGTTTCAACTTGTTTAAAATACGCGTATCTGTGAAATCAGCTAATTTTTTCTTAACGTCGATTTCATGTATACTCTTTTGGTAAGTGAAACACAATTTCATCAGTTTTAATTGCTTTAAACACAATCGACAACATTATTTTTTAGCACTTGTAACGTCACTTCATCAAATCCTTAATCCTGACACCCAAGGATAAAAAGTCTTTCATAATTTTTTTTTTCTTTTCACAAGAACATGTTTTAAAGTAACTTTTAAATTTCAAATTTAGGTCAAGAACCTTCTCCTGCTACATGAGTACAGTTCTTTTTGTTTCATATTAACACCAAATAAAGCTACAAATTGAAGGAAGCCCCAATTAAAGAACAACCAACACAAGAATCATAGTTCAGAGCCTCAGAAAACATAGGCATGTGAAAGTATCAACAATATTGACATAAGATTAACTACAAGTTTAAATCAATGAACTACTAACCTGATGTCTACACTATTAGAAAGATGTGTTGACACATTTTTTGAAACCCATTTTTCAGCAGCCTTCATGCTATTAGCCATAATAGCAAGCATGTCATTAGGGATTCCAATCATGACTTCAATTCCAGACTTACTCAGAGCTCTCAAAGCACCATAATCTGCATCAAAAAGCTTCACTTTTTGGATCCCATTATCCAATAGCATCCTCACAACTGTGTCTGGAGGTAGAGGGTGAGATGCCTGTGTTCCCCAATTAGCCCCAATTCCATCCACTGATTCCATCCAACACAGGAATGGAATCAAGACAACTATCACACAAACTTCACAAACCCTAATTGGGTTCCTCATGATTATGCTCAAAGGTGAACAATAAGTAGATAAGGTTAAAAAACTGTTCTTTTTTCTTGAATTAAAAAGAAAAGATGGAACTTTGTAGGTACCTAGATGGGGATATGCTTGGATAATGAAAACCCACAAAAATTTCAGCTAAAAAACAAGAAAAAGATAGCAAAAATCATAAATTTAAAAGAAAAACAAAGGGTATGGCAGCCAAGATGATAGTAAAGTTCAAGAACACCAACTGGGTGTGGTGATTTGATGATTATTATGCATCTGGGTGCAAAAGAAAAGTGGAAAGTGGAAGAATCAAACAAGAAAACTTATGCAAAGATCTGCAGGTTGAGCTCTTGATTGCTGAAAGTGACTGCAGGTTTGAAGATGATACCAAAGTTTCTTTCTTCAAAGATTTGAAAGAAGATCGAAGGAATAAAAAGATTATTTTAGGGTTAATAAGCAGATGCAAAAGGACATACAAGTTGCAAGAGGGCATAGGCCCTTGGTGAGGTGAAGTTAAAGAACCACACACTTCATGTATCAGAGCAAAAGGCAAATCACTCGCTTAGTTTGAGAGAGAGTGAGTCAGATACAGATCACTGCTTTTGATTATGTTCGGATACTTTGCCTAGTGCTAAATCCATTGAAATATGAAAGAAAATATATAAAATTATAGATAATTTTATGGAATAAAAAAGAAGAAATTATATTATCATATAACTATTCATATAAAAACATTTTTAATTGGACATACTAGTCATCGTTATCGCCTATTGCCAAACATGATTTAGGTTATTCATGTAACCGGGTGAGCATGATTCGGGCTGTTTTGTTTTAAGAATTGAAATAAACTTTTAATAATGTTGCACTTTTTCAAATTTTATAATTAACTAGATTATAACCCCTTGTATTACCCAATTTTAATAAAAAAATATTAAACATTAATGAAAAGTTAGAAAATATAAAACATTATTTGATATAAGATATAATTAAAATTATATGTGAGTAAGTACTTTAATTAATAAAATATTTTTATTATATTTTTAAAACTCTCATTTTAAAAAAAGTGTTTTTTTAATTCTTGTTTTATAAATTTGTTAAGATACATTTCGTTCTAAGAATATTGTTTTTGAAAAATGTCATTTTTAATAAAAATCTCATTATTCAAAACTATGGGTTTTAGTTATTTTTGTTTTATAAATAAATTTTCGTATTTAATAAAAATTTTCTATGACAAAATATCAATTTTATAAATATTTTATTGTTTAAAAATCCAGGTTTCGGTTATCCTTTTAATTATTTTAGAAAAACATTTTCATGTAAAACCTTTTAAAAAAATCGGTTTTAAAATATTTCATATGTGTAGAAAGATATGTTGTTTAAAAAAATTCATAGTCTCTAAAAATCTTTTTTTTTTAAAGTGTATTTTTAATCAAAATGTTTAAAGTGTGTGTGAGAGAGAGACAGAGAGAAAAGAAAAGAGATAACTAAAGCGAGAAAATTTAACAATTAGTTATTTTGATTTTTTAAAAATTGATAAATGATTTTGAGCGGAAAAATAAATGATAGAGTTAATATGATTGTGACATGTGTCCACACAATGTAAACATTTATTAGTATAGATTAGTTCTTTGTTATAAACATTTAATTTCTTTTTAACAATATTTTTTTTTCTCTTAACCACCTTAGCATGTTGTACTGGTAAAGATTTGATTGCACATCATTTTTACAAAAAGTAATCACTAATATACCACTAAATTAATAAGAAATAGTCTAGTTAACTTAGTTAACCATAAGTTACGTGTTGATTTTATGTTATGTCAAATTTGTTTTAGTTTATAATTCCATTTTAATTTCTAATCAAATAAAAATATAGCTAGTCTATTAATTATAGAAGGATAATCAGGGCAAGTAAAATTTTATTTATTTTAATCAATAACACAAAACTTCTTTTATGTATAATATATTGTTTATAAAAATAAATAAAAGGATGTAAGATGAAAGTAGAGAAAAAGAGGGATCAATTTTTTGTATTATGTTTCACCATCTATACAAGCGAGCCCACATCTATATTTATAAATTACGATAATATCTCTTACTTAAAAAATTAGACATTTACTTGAAAACCGGTAGTAGTTAGAAAGTCAACAGCAAGAGTAATATAGTTAACAAGATGACACACTCTAATTTGTTCCTTGAAGTTGGGTAGGAGCAATAATGTTAAGTTTGGACCGAAGAATGTTAAATCGTATGGATGACAATCTAGTCATGAAACCAACAAGTTAAAAGATGACAACATAACAAACACTAAGACTGTGACCCTAGATCATGTATCACATATCAATCTCTGTGTAATGGGTATTCATCAAACAGAAAATTGATTACTAATCAGGTAGTTGTAATGTTGTCATGCACATATTAGATGGACTAACAAGAGGAATATGCAACGCATGAAAAAAATATGCGGTTCATCTAAGTTGAGTAGTAGTGTGAGCAAAAGTACAATTCTCTGTCTTGTTACTCAATTGGGCAACCATATATTTTTTCTTGAAATTCCAACTGATAAGTCTAAGGGGGCGTTTGGTTGGAAGGAATGGAATGGAATGGAATAGAATTGAGAAACTAGTATAATTTTCAAGTAAATTGTGTTTGAGTGAGCAATTAAAAGTAAACTCAAGGGAATGTTTCACCTCAAATTTCCTTGGTTGTGGGATTTCAAAATCCTTCCACCTAGAGAGGGAATTTGAAATCCCACGTCCAAGGGAATTTGAGGTGAAACGTTCCCTTGGGTTTTACATTTCTTTACCCACTTAAACATAATTTTGCTTGAAAATTATACTAGTTTCTCAATTCCATTCCATTCCATTCCTTTCCTTCCAACCAAACGCCCCCTAAGAAGCCTACAATAACATGTGATAAATCACTAATCCTTTGGATAGAGCAACTCAACGAGCATCTGCATAAGTATAAATTAAACATTAGAGGATCCACAAAATGTTATACAATGTGCGATATATAGTACTCTTAAAGTGCCAATGGATACTATTCACAACTATCTAGTGACCATTAGTAAGTTTGTTGGTTCCGTGATAGGGTTGAATATTAATGATTTGAAAAATGATAAGTATAACCAAATTGGATATAAAATTATGTAACATTTGACCCATTTTGTATTGTGAACTGAACCTATTTGTGTTATTTATGTAATTAAATATTCATTATTAAATCATTTTATTAATTTTAGTGATTTAATACAATAATTGTATTATTTATTCAATTTATGAGAATTTTATAAATTATAAAATTCTTTTTTCTATAAATTTATAGAATTAAACCATTAATTATGAGGTTTTATTTATTAGTTAAAATAAATAATTATATTACAAAGTTTTACATAATTTATAAAGTTTATAAATTTATTATAGCGATAATTTGTAAATTAGTTTTAAAACCCAACCCCCCCCCCCCCCCAATCGGCTACCCCTTCTTCAGGCGACCTCCGACAGGCCCTTCAACGATCCCCAAACGCTAAAATACATTCAAATGAACCTAATGAAACTGTTTCAATTCGTTTGTTGACCAGTTTCGAACCCAATGTCTATTTCAATTCAATTATTCAAGCTGACATGATATGTTCGAACTCAAACCGAAATCCCATTTAAAATTCGACTATTTCAACTCAATAAATCTCACTAATTCATCGAATCAGTCAACTAGAAATGTTTATACATCTTAGTCAATTCAAATCTATATATGAATTAGGGCTGTTCAAATAGCTCGACGCTCAAAACTCTCTAGAATCTCGTTCGAAAAAAGCTCGAAAAGTTGCTCGTTCGATTTTGGCTCGGTTGTAAACGAGCCGAGCCGCTCGGTTCGGTTTGTAAACAAACCAAGCACGAGCAAAGGTAAGCTAGCTCGTTGCTCACTCGGTTTCGCTCGAATTATTTATAAATGTAACTTTTATATATTATATATATGTAGTATGCTAGTTTATTTATTTAGAGTTTAGGATATTACCATTTTAATTATTTACTATTACACCCTTGCTCCTTTTTAACTTTTTTATAACATCATTTTTCGGATTTTTTATACTCGTTTAAACATTGCATCAAAGCGGATATAGTGGATGTGAAAATGTCTACAATGGAGGTTGTGGACGTGAGTTTTACCGTTATTTATTAAAGGTCTAGTTAAAACTTAAACTTATTTTGTATGTTTTCTTTTGTTACATTGTTGAGTTTGAGTTGAAACTTGAAATTTTTTAATGCATTATTAGTTTTGTACTAGATTGTAATATGAAACCGAGCCAAACCGAGCGCCCGGTTATAAACCAAACCGAGTTCGGGCGAGCATTTTTCGCTCGATTTCTTAAATTCGAGCTGAACCGAGTGGCTTGGTTTGTAAACGAACCGAGTTCGAGGGAGCCTTCGCTCGGTTTGGTTCTGTTCGTAAACAGCCCTAATGTGAATGCATTCAAATCATGAGATATCACCTTAATCAAACTCGAAACATTTTAACTCGTAACTTTTTTGTGATGAAACTAATCAGATTGACACTTTTTAAACAAGAGAAAATCATCAACTCAACCCTTTCAAGCTTTCTGTAACACCAATTTCAATTGAAACACACAAACTCATTGCATTTGATCATCGAGTTATTCGTGAACATGCAAGAGAGTGTTCATCATCTTACGAACACCTTGAAAAATCATTGACCTACGACTTTGGATCATTACCATTTTTAAAATCTTCTCACAAGCTTAATTTGATCCCATCATCATTATCATAATGATTTCAGTTCGTCCCCCAGTAACAGCTTTTCTTTATTGATAATCAATCAAATCAATCGAAACCAGTAAATTACACACACTTACTTGATTAAACATGTGAAATCAAAGCCCCATATTTATTACAATTAACAACTCCGAATTGTGCTTCAATTTGGATCGAATCAAATTAGGTTCATGATTAATTTGAGATTCGTCTAATTCATGTTTTAAATTTTGTTTATGGTAGTAAAAGCAGATCTGGGCTCTAGCTCAACTGATTAACATTTTTAGCATCTTCACAAGAGAACCAAGTTTGACCCCGGGCACCCTCAATTCCTTTTAATCAATTTTTATTACAAAAATAAATTTCACAAAATTGTTATTATATTATTATGTTAATATAAAAATTATTTTGTTAATTAAAATAATTCAGGAAATTATTTATTAATTTTGAAAACTTTAAAAACATCTAACCCACTTGAAGCATATTACATCAATTGGCATTCTAACCCATTGACTTTCACATTGAAAGACAATAAGCGTTCGTTTGTTTCACAGAATATTTCTATTCGAATTGGAATTTTTCAATGGAATTGGAATTCATTGGAATTAGAATAGATTCCAATCCTATTTTAGGTTGTGTTTGGCTATTAACAATTTGAGTGGAATTGTAACGTCTAAAAATATAAAATTACAAAATTACCCATCAGCCCACCCTATTTCCCACTGTCACTTGCAGATGAATGCCTCCCTTATTTCCCCATCAAACTTCTGCAACATGAAATCTACAATTAGAATATTGAAGAAAACGTATAATGAAGATTTGTTGTAGGTGAAACAAGCTGTAAAAACAACTTCAACCCAAAAGTATAATGGTAACCCAAATGATGGCAACATTGTTCTAGCAATTTTGATCAACCAATGTTTTGTTTCTTCTTTTAACAATTCTACTCTGTTGAGGTGTTCTTGTTATAAAAAATAATGTTTTAAGAACCGGATCGGACGTCGAATCGGACGCCTTACTGGTTTGGTGGTCGGACCGGATTTAAGAATCGGATGACGTCATAATTATATATATATATATATAGTATATTATATATATAGTTAAATATATAATTAAATATAAGTAATTTATATATGTATTTTATAATTATATATATAACTTAACTGTATTTTTATATCCAACATACTAATTTATGGTTCAACACCCCGTTTTTACCCATTAAAATCAAAAAAATAAAAAAAATAAAAAAAATACAAAATCCGGTCCGAACCGGTACGGTTTCCCGGTCCGACCAGCGGTTCGGGATGAACCGGCCGGTTTGACCGGCCAAAAATGAATTGATGTGAACCGGACCGGCCACCTAGCCAATCCCCGGTCGAACCGGTCGGACCAGCCGGTGCGGTCCCAACAACATTGATAAAAAAGTTATGGGATCCTTTTACTTATGAGAAAGTTCTCTAAGTTTTATGTTCCAGTAGATAAGTTGTTATTTTGTCACCTTGAGGTTATGGGTTTAAGTAGTAATGAAATAGCCTCCTACACAAAGTGTAGGGTAAGTGTACGTACTTCAGATCGCAAAGTGATGCAGACCCTCCTCAAACCTTGCACAAAGTGAAAGCTAATTCAAGCACCGGATAAGTTCTTTTAAATAAGCCTCATTATATGTGTGTGTACACACAAAAAGCCAATACAAATACATAGTGAGTGTAGCAAGTGTATGTGTACACTTGAATATATGCCTAAATTAAATTAAATATTTACATATGTGTAATTTAACTATTTCAGCATGTGTGTATTTAACTTTGTAATAGTTAATTAACATACGTGAAACAAAGCAAATATTTTCACATATGTAAAAGGTTATAAAATCCAGGCTCAAGTTTATACCTTTATAAATTAATTGCTTTACATATGCGTAAATTACATTCAAACTAGATATTCTAATGCTAATTGCTTTGAAAGAAAAAAAAGAAGACCTATTTATAACTATGTCAATTTTTATATGAATCATTCATTTTTTAATCTAATAATTTATTTAGATATATGTAGATGTTCATGCTAATCATCTAATTTTCAACTCATACACTATTTACATATCAAACTTACCGACTATTTATATATACATAAAAGTGTTACATATGTGTAAACATACTAATGATATATATGTAAAGTTTTGAAGTGATTTTATATTCACATATATGTAAATATTAATACTAATTATTACAAATACTTAAATCTCATTATCCAAAAGAAAAAGATATAAGTACAAAATTAATCTATAAAAGATGATGATGGATAATCAAAAGATATATGATTTTGATGAATGAAAAGATGGTTTAGTGACATTGGAACAACACAAAAGTGTTTGGCCTTCGTTTGTGACCCCAAAAACTAAGAAAGTGGTTGTATTTGTAACTTATATTCTAAAAACTTTAATTATCACCTTAGAATCATTTCACCGTGAAACTTCAATCCAGTAGCTTACTTTGGAGAAAGGTTTTCTAATAATGAGTCAAACCTAGATGAAGAAACGAATATGATGAAGATATTATACAACAGAGGTTACGAAGATGAAGTAGAAGACATCCCTCAAACCTTAATTATATCTAGAGACTAGAGTAGGATGAACGTGATTTGTGACTTCAAATTAATATGAATTTGGCTGATTTCGATTCATGAAATATCGATTTTGGTCCGTCACATTTGAAAAAGTTTCCTTATAATAAGGAGCTATAAAATGGAATATATTTATTTAATTAATTTCTTATTTTATATTATAAAGTAAATATAAAATAAAACATATATAAATCAATTGCTAATATTAATTATTGCTGTTCTACAAACATTAGAGGATTTGAGAAGATCATGTGCGTATATGTATGTATAAAATGGGACCCATAAAAAAGACATAAGTGTCCCTCATGTGAGGGGCACGTAGGTCTCATTTAACGTAAGAATTAAACGGTGTTAAGGGCGGGGAGCAATTTGGAAAAAATATAGTTACTTCAGAGAGGGTTTTAGTTATTTCTAAACTATTGGGGCAAAACCATTAAAATGGTCAAACCACAAGTAGCAAAACAGAAATTAACTTTTTATAAAATCATCATAAAATTGCAATTATTTGAAAACATAATCATTACATTTAACATAGTTGTTTCTTCAATATCCAAAAAAATATGTTTATAATTTTACTATTATTTCATAATAATATTATTAATATCGTAATTTAACAAGAGAAAAATGATAAAAGAAACAAAAGGATGATAATGCACTAGACAATGACGCTTTATTATTTTTAAGATAAGATATAAAGACCACGCATTAGTAATCTTATTAAATAATAATATTACAATTTACGACAAGAGTACAATAGTAATATAATATTAATTTACGACCGCTAAAGACATTACATTTGAAGAAGAGAGGTTTCAAGAATGTATGGATACTCACACTTGTCAAGATGGTAAGATTGTCGTGCTTTCTTTATATATTTGTTTTTTCTTTTAACTTTTTCCCAGAATTTGCCATAATTCCCAATCACAGTTTTTTTCTTTTTAGTTTTTCTTATATAACTTTCACTCTTTCAGCATATAATCACTTACTAAATTTGAATATACTTACGTCATGTGATTTTGATTTAAAACCAAGTTTTACGTAATAATATACGAGTAAACGAAAAACAAAGTAAAAGTTGTCAAATTTGTTTCAACGATTCATATTCTTACTGTTTTTTACATCCTACAACCTTTAAAGTATGATATTATATAAAATCTAGATCTGCCGTTACTGTTTTTTTAGATCTGTATATATTTTGATGACGTGAATCTTTTTCGCAAGGGAAAGCACCATCGGAAAGACGCTTTACAAATGTTAACAGCCCTCCTCAACACGTAGGTTTTGCTCAGTAGCTCGAATTTAAGAAACAAATATGTGGTGGGTGTTCCGATATCATGTGCATCCATAAGTAAAAACAAGATGTTCTCTTTTGAACTAAAGTTGTTTGGCATGATTGTGAAAAGTACGAATTATGATTTCTTTATTTCTTTTCAATATTAAGAATTTGATTATTATTACTGAGTTAATTACACGATTGGTCCATGTGGTTTGCCCATATTGTAATATTCTTCTTAATTTTTGAGAAATTACAGGTTTGATCATTACTGTTTACCAACTCGTAACACGATTGGTCCCTGACACTAACTTCTGTTAAGTTTTTCACTTTAATGGATGTGAAAAAACCAAAATACCCCTTATATGTATATATATATATAGACACACACACACACACATGAACTGCAGCATCAGCATCTTCTTCGCGCACCGCTTGCGCACCACCGTCGCCGCCCCCGCCTGCGCACCACCGTCGCCGCCCCCGCCTGCGCACCACCGTCGCCGCCTCCCCTCACCTGCTGCACATCACTGTCGCCGCCCCACCGCCTGCGCACCGTCGCCGCCTTGCCCCACCGTCGCCGCCCCACCGCCTGCGCACCACCGTCGCCGCCCCACCGCCTACGCATCAGCGTCGCCGCCCCCCACTTGCGCACCACCGTTGCCTCCCCACCGCCTGCGCACCCCTGTCTCCATGATACGAAGAGGGAGGGGGGGGGGAGGGGAGGGGGGGTGGGTGGGTGGGGGTAGAGTGGGACCCACATTAAGTTAATTAATATTTTTAAAAAAATTTATTTTAGTGCAGTGGTATTTTAGACTTTTCACATCCACTTAACTGAAAAACTTAATAGAAGTTAGTGTCGGGGATCAATCGTGTTACGAGTTGACAAACAGCAAGAACCAAACCTGTAATTTTTCAAAAGTTGGGACCGATATTGCAATATGGGCAAGCCACAGGGACCAATCATGTAATTAACTCTTTATTATTTGTGTTTCAGGACATTTTGATTCTCTCTCACTAACAATATAAAATAATTATTACATCATTCTTATTGAAAAGCAATTAAAAAGTTAAATAAAAACCTCACCCCACCAGTCTCACTTTCATAAGCCCACTTTTGTTACGAGAAGAAACTCGAGATTTATTTGTTAAAAACTCTAATCAAGCTAATGTTTAAACGAGTTTGAGCCTATATTGAATCACACTAAACAAACAAGGCTAAAACCAATGCTTCACATATAGAGCTTAGCTAGACTCACGGGTAACAAGCCTCACTAGGTGTATGAGGCTAAACAAGTATATTATTTTACTAGTTTTAGTAAACCCATATATTATACGGGTTGAATAAAAAATATTAAACAGAATAAAATTTTATAATTTATAAATCGATATTATAAAATAAGATATGATTAAAATCTTTCTTATAATAAATAAAATAAAAATTTATTTCAACACAAAATGTTTTAAAAAATATCATACTTAAAAACTTTCTTATTGTTACTCTCAATTTTAATTATTTTTTGTTTATTTAAGATTTACTTTTTAAAAACACCAATTATAAAATATTTTGTATTTTTAAAAAAGTTTGATGTTCTAAAATTTTTTCTAATTTTATGAAAAAATATTTACTTAAAAATAACATTACTAAAAGGATCTTTTTTTTAATTTATTAAAAGCTATTTTAATCTAAAAAAATTAAATACTATTATTAGTAATTAATGTGATTATTAAATAGAAGAGAGAAATGAGAAAAAATTGGTGAGAAGAAAATATGGTGTTGACAAGTGTACTCTTAGATACCCTTTTATTAGAGTAGGGAGATATTTTTTTAAAATAAAAATATATAAAATTTATTATATTTAAAATCTTAAATTATATATGTATATGTGTGTGTGTATAGGGTAGTGCTTATATGAAAACTCATCTATGTTCTTGGCTATTTCTCACAACTTGTTCTATGGTCATATTTTTTGATAATAAAATAATATTGTTGGTAATGAGTGTTAGGATTTAAAGAGAAGTAAAAATGTAAAATTTTTTAATTTTATCTTCGAACTTTTTTAAATAATTTTTGTATACGAAATTATTTTTCAAACAATATAATACCATAATAACGAGCCTTTTTTAATCTTTAATTCGACTATAGTCTGGAAATAAAAAATTTATTAAAAATGTTACAACTATTTTTTTACGCATGTGTATATCTTTTTCGATTGTTTTTACACATGTGTAAACCTCACGTTTTGTAAACCATACATTTGGATAAACTCGAATTGCTAGAAATTCAATTATTCTTAAATAAGGAAATCAAAGGTAAAATCAATAAGTTTTGTTCGAATATGATTTCAATATTACAATGGTATTCAAAATGTGTTCAATTGATTTAAATTCTCAAGTTCATAAATAGCTAAGTTCCACGTTTTGTTTCAATTACATATTAGTTGTAATTAATTAGCAAGTGATTATTACTTTTCAATTGAAGTTTGCTTTCTAGATCATACAAATTTAGAAAATTCAAATTGTAATTAAGTTTTGAGGGCTTCTAAACATTTGAATTGGATAACTAATTAGATGATTGTACTGGTATTGGAATTTATGATATCAAAAGTTTACTCATTTATTGTTTAGCACAAGTGATGTATGTTAATAAGAGTATATGTTAATTACATCTTGTTGAGCATTATACTTTAGAAATGTTGTATGATTGAGACAAACGAATGATAATAAATTGTAGTTATTTAATATAAAGTAATATTTCATCGTACTCTGTTATATTTCAAAGATTGCTATGAATGTTTCCTGGTTCATGAAACGTTCTTTTACGCATATGTAAAAGTGACTCTACATATGTGTAAAAAGAGGTTCACACACGTGCAAATTTATCATTAAAGTAGAAAACATGAATATTGAATATGTTTTATATTTCATATGTGTAATAGGTTTTTCTGTGTCATAATTATCTTTTACTTATTTATGAACATACACTTTTTATTATATAAACTTTTTAAATTTATTAAATTTAAACGTTTAAACTATTTGAAATATAAAAGTGACTTATGAATGGGTTAATTAACCAAAAAAATAAGTTATTATATTATTTCTATGTGTAAATTGTAAGTTTTACATGGATATATGATAACTTTACATGTGTGTCAAAATAAATTACATGTCGCATTTTAGGTAATAATAGTTTACATTTATAATGAAGTAGTTTTTTATAATATAGTCATTTGATTATACACAACATTTAATTGTATATAAATATTAAAATTTTGTTACGCTTTGAATTTATATAATGTTTGAATGTAGTTTGAAGTTAAAACAAAAAGGAAAAGTTGGTTTTGAAAACATTTGGTTTACACGTGTTAAAACAGTTGTATAGATTTACACATACATAGAAAACAGTTGTAACAAATTTACAAATGCGTAAAAAAAGTTGTAACAACTTAAAAAAAAAAAAAAATTTTGTTCATTTTTTTTAAATTTGCAAGACAATAATCTAATTGAAGATAGCGAAAACTTGTTTTCATGGTATATATATTTTTATAGAAAAGCAATCACATATGAAAAAGTTATGGTTTTGAGAGCGAATGAGAAAGTTAATTTAAATATATAATAAAATAGTTCAAAAGACTATTTTCCCCTTTAAAATTAAAGTAAAGTCTAAATATTGGAAAAATTATAGGCTACTAGATTGGTTTATTAGTTTGCATAATTAGAGGGGTTGACATTATAACAACTAAATAAACAAATTATTAATTAATAATAAATTAAATTTTGATTTTTGTAATGCTATTATGATATTTTTCTTATAAAAAAACTAAAAAGTTAAACAACCATTACTTTCATGCCACTCGCTTAAAACTTGAATCCAAACAACATAAACAAAGTCGAGTTTGTATATAGGATCTCGGTTAATAAGTATGCTTAAGTTCAAGCTTCATATATGAAGCTTAAGTAGGCTGAGGTGTAATTTGGTAGAGGCTTTGCCTCTTAGATGGGAGGTTCTTGGTTCAAACCCAGGCATGGTGTAATTTGAAGTAGTTTAGGAGTAGGAGTAGGGTATATTTGCCGTTAAAAAAAAAATAAAAAAAAAATGTAGGCTGAGGGGTTTGACTAGGCTCACAAGTATAAATAAGTTATTATTTATATATTTTATTAAATAATATCTAAAGGTAATTATTGTTATATAAAATAATGTATATATTTGAATAATATATGTTATGTGTGTATATATAACTAACTAAATAAATAAACAATAATAAATAATAAACGAGCCAAGCTCGAGCACTCTTAACTTAAATAATCCTAACAACAGGGTGGAATGTGAAGAAATTAGACACTTCGGCTCGAAGTAATATAATCAAACAAATTCGCCTTTTGGTTTGACATAGACCATCTTAATAAAAATTTATACTATAGAAACATTTTGGTCAAACCTGGCCAACATTGAGTTCTGGCTAAAATTATTACGAATTGAACTAGTTTTTGAGGGGAAAATGATCGATTTGGTTTGGAATTGGGTTTCATGGGCGGGGTGGGCGACCGTCCAGAGCACGATCTCCTTAGGTGCCCGGGTTTTTTTAATTTTTTATATATAATATATGCATATGTATTAAATAAAACATAAACTATTAATAAACTAATTAACAAACCCAATAAGATTTTAATAATTTTAGCCCGTTAACATATCCAATAGTTTAGCTCAATACCATTCACCCGCTCTAAACCCAATTTATATAATAATACCTAAATTAACCAAAAAAAAATATAAATAAAGAAAAACCCCATTCAAGATTTTAAGAGCAACAGTGAGAAAACCGATCGATGATTGACTTTGACAATTCAATTGCATCATACAAGTTATTCGGTTAAAATTTTTTTATACATCATATTTTAGTGACCCATATTTTGTTCTCGTCTCGAGCCCGAGGTCCCTTGAAAATTTTCGAGACCAGCCTTGTTGGGTTTTATAAGAGCACTCACAGTGGATTCCTTAAAAATATGTGAGTGTATTTCTTATATTATAAGAAATGGTTTAAATGGTTGTGAGTAGAGCAGTGAGAAAATATTATTGTTTATCGGTATATTTGGGGAAACACTGTTCAATACTTATAAATATTTTAATATTTTTGAAAGTAATTGTGAGTGGAGTAGAAAGAAAAAAGTAATGATAAAAATATAAAAATTATTATTTAATTGAAAAATAAAGAAAAAAATAATGTTTTTTAATTTAATTATATGTATATAAATAAAAAAATTCATTGTGAGTGCTCACAAGTCACGATGCTCCAACGTTCCGTTTTAATGGATTTCAACGGAGTGGATTACAAAATGAATTCAACCAATCAACCCTATACTTCAAGTCAGGTCCTAACCACTAGTCCAACACTTTTGATTAATTTTGGGCTTACAGTTACGTGAATTCAGGTTAGAATTTTATTATTTTGGGCTTCACAGTTTAATTATTTTGGACTCCACAGTTTTGGGTTAAAAAGGCTTACAATCCAAAAATAAACTTGGAAAAGAAATATTAATACAAGAGTTTTGTTTTTTATATATTTCATCTTTTTAACACCATCAAATAACTAATTACATATTTTTTACTTTCTAAAATACATATATTACATATTTATATATTTATGTAAAAGTTAACTTATTAAATGATTATTATACCTATGTTAATTTTTACTAAAAGATTTTTACATATTGTATTTTTGGTATTGTAATTGTTTAAAACTTTGTTAATTATTCTATTTTTGATTATCGGTAATTATTGTTTTAAAATAAAATTTAAACTTTTATATTTGGAGATTTAGTTTTATTGTTTTTATTTATAGGAAGGCTCGAACTTTGAAAAATATGTAACTGATGGTTTTTTGAAGAAATTTAAGTTAAGTGTAAAATAGTTGTTTAATGAGTTAATTTAATAACATGGATAGTTATCTAATGCATATGTTTTAGAAAATAGAATATGTAATTGATCTCCTGACATGAGGAAATATGTAATAAATAATCTTACAAATGAAAATATGTAAATGCCACTTGATTTTTTGTGTTATAAAAAAGTTAACAGTCGTATTGAAACTAACTTAAAATATTTACGAATTCAATAGTTAATGATTTGGAGCTAGAGCTTTCGTTTTTTTCAATAACAGTTTGAAGCGAGTGATGAGATCGAAAAGAAAGAGAAACAAGCCAAGCGTTTAGTGATCCGCAACGAAGAAGCGAATAACAACCTTTGCTCGGATTTTTTAGAACACTTACTGAGGCTTGGTTGTGAACTCTTTATTTTTATGTATTTTCTATTTAAAAAAATTACTGTTTTATTAGTATATGTTTTTATTTATTTATTTTGAAGTTATGTTTTTCTTTAAAGTAAGCGTTAACATATATTTGTTAAGTAAAATTAATATATATTAACTAGCTTTAGTAAACCCGTGCATTACACGGGTTGAGTAAATAAAATATTAAATAAAATAAAATTATTAATTATAAAACGATTGACTAAGACATGATATGATTGAAATTATATATGAGTAATAACTATAAGTAATAAAATAATAATAAACTTTTTAATTTTTTTTTTGTTTTTTTCAAAGATAAATTAATATTTTGTTTTAAAATAACATTTTAAAAAATTTCCTTACTATAACTCCCTATTTTAATTATTTTGTTTTATAAAAACTTTACTTTAAAAAAACCAATTTTAGAAATATTACGTAAAAATAGTTTATTTTTTTAAAAAATTCTTTTTATAAAAAACTATCTCTATAGAAATAACATTAATAAAATTTATTTTTCTTAATTTATTAATAACTAATTATAATATAAAAATAAATAAATAATATTATTAGTAATTAATGTGGTTATCTAATAGGAGAGAGAAGCGGGAAAAGTTTTATAAGAATGAATATGATGCTGACACGTGACACCCTCATTTACCTTTTTATTAGAGTAGAAACATTGATTAGAATAATTTATGCTTTTAATTAAAATTTTAATTAAAGTGAAGACCCCACTCACATGAGTATAATACATGCTAGTGAATGCAAGGGAGGAAAGGTCTTAAACAAATCCCAGACCTTAAATACACCATTGATCTTCCTTGACACATCTTGAACGAACCACCGGTCTTCCTTGAAACACCTTGAACCAATTCGAATTGGTTGATTCAAAGGTGGCTCAAATTAGATAAAGATCAAATCATGCCATGAACCAGCCATATCTATTACTGTTTGCAAACCTATACACTCAAATATAATGTGTTTTTGTTTGTAAAATATATATAAACATGCGTATGTTCCTACAAGCCAAAGAATACAAAATCAAATATACAATACACTAAATTAAGGAGCTGATTCTTTATAACAAGAAAAGATTTCATCTATAGATTGTTTTATATCAATTTTGATATGCTCATGATACCATGATTCGTATCCAACCCTTACATATAATTTTGTCTTGAATGAAAATTATGTTTGTCTGTTGAGAAATACCCAAATCCCTAGCAAATTAGAACAACACAAGATATTTTTATATAAGACAACGTAGCATGTATAGTGCACAAATAAAACCAAAGGTATGGCTCTCCTCGGTGATCAACAGTGGTCCATCTAGCCTAGACCAAGTGTGCCTAGTAAGATAAGGAAACTAAAAGAATAGAGTAAGAATACCTTAGAGTGTACTCCAACAACGAGTAAAGACAACAAGGGCTTATAATGCAATCAAGGGAAACGAGAGAACACCAGGTTATATTAGAAAACCATCACTTAAGGTTTCTGATCAATCACTAAACCTTTGATCTATTGTACTCAACAACCATTGGAATCAAGCAAAATGAAGTTCCAAGAATGCATCTGAAGGTAGGGTAGGAGATTTACACGTAAACTCTAGGCATCATGAAAGAATTAAGGTTTGTGAAACTCTAACTTTCAACATCAGAGCACGAATCAAATAAACAACCATAGATGATCAAAAGAAAAAAAAACAAAAACATAGGGATTTCAAATTGAAGAAATCCTAGAAATTAATCAACCCCAAGATAAAGAAGCAGAAGTATATACGAAACTCCTAGACGAGTCTAATGCTTTGATACCATGTTTAAGTCCATGATATCAGAGTATGTGATTGGGTGCTATTTATATGGTGTTATATATATTTAACTTCGTGTTTTTATATATTTATAAATATGAATGAAGTTACTTTGAGAAGTGTTTGGGTAGCAGGTGTTTAGAGCTTAAAGATCATAATTAGGACGTTTTAACATATGGATGGAAGATTAGTGGAAGCATGGAAGTTTTTGGAAGTGAAACTAAAGCCATTGGAAGTAAAAAGGCAAAAAATGATGTTCCAGGCCATAGAGCTCTACTACCAGCACATAGTGCTCTAACAACAGCGTACTAACCAGCGTAGTGCAGAAAACCCAGATGACCCGGTTTACTATGCTCTCCTACCAGCACACAGACCAGCGCACTGTCCTGCATACTTTGCACCAACCTTTAATAGCTTTCGAATTTTTGGGTTATTTAGCACTATTAAAAGATAACTCTTGAGTTTCGAATTCAACCTTCACCCCTTTGAACTTTGGACGTTTTGAAGGTGATTTTTGGAGTTTCTTTCACCACGGGTTCACCCGACTCAAGCATTAACAATTCAACATTGAAGATCCAATTATGCCGATGAACGGCTAATTAGTTTGTAATCATTTTCAGGGGGAGAGTTCTTATAAGCGAAGCACTAGGTTTAATTTGAATTGATACTTTGGGTTATGTTCTTTTGACATAAGAATCTAATTGTTAGTTTGTTTAAAGTTAGAAGACTTGTTTATGTTTAAGTATTTATGTGTTTTCATTCGCATTTGGTTTTCTAGCTTGTATCATGAGCAGTTTGTTATGTATGTGAATTTTTTGTATAAATAATTTGGTAATTATGTGCACGAGCAAGCCTTAACAGGTTGTTTCATAATTATCACTTTAATCAAATGATTTTACAAAATTATGTCTATGTAATTCTCAATCAATTTTTACTAAATCAAGTGTGAATCTTTGAACTTGAATTTTGAAAGTGATTGTTTTTTTTATTATAATTTTCAAAACCCATAATCAAGTTTGTTGCTTTCTTAATTATTGCATTTAATTTACTTTTCATCTTAAACAAAAAACCCAAAAAATATTTGCTTTTTAGTATTCGTTTGGTGTTTTAGTTTTAAGGTATTCAATCTTGATACTTTCCACCAATTTCTTATGGATATGACTCTTACTTACCCATACTAGTTATAGATATTTAGGCCCTTTAAATTAATTATCCAACCACGACAACTCAATCAGTATTTTATGCATATAGTCATCAAAGTAGTCTAGAACAAAACTCTAATATCATTAAATTGAATAGGTAACAAGTTCTAAGAAAGAAAACAACAAAGAACAAAACTCTAATATCATTAAAGTGAATAGGTAACAAGTTCTAAGAAAGAAAACAACAAAGAAACAAACATGAATTGAACAAACACAAAGATCATAATATGAGCATCCAAAATCTAGTAGGCCTGATTTGCTTGAATTGTGGCAAAATGTAGCAGATGATGAAGACAAGATGAAGATAGAATCAATGAGGACAACTTAGACAAGAAATTCTATATCTTTTGAAAACAAAAACCACAAACACTTTATAACCATTAGGAGTTGTAAAGGAGAGGAGAAAATTATTCCATGATTTGGAGGATTGAGCAGGAAGGGACAATGTGGAGACTGATCTTCAAAATAAGGAAACAAGAGTGATTTGACCCAACCAAATAATCAAACAAGAATAGAAGATAGCAAGTAAAGATGTTTGGAGCCCGAGAGCGATCTATAAATTAAGATCATTGATGGTTTGAATTATATATATAGATTTGACATAGTGATTGTGTAAAGATGTCTTCTAAAATTAAAGGAAACATTAAGAGTTTTCTGGTGTTGCTTTAAGTAAAAATGTGAGGACAACATTGAAGCCAAAGAAGAAACATCTCGTAGCCTTTGAATCAAATGAGATATCTATCTATTATACCTATTAGAGGAAGGATAACTTATATATGATAACTATGATTAGTAAAGTCCTCTTGATAAGATATGTGCTCTTATAATCTCTAAGTTGGTTGGTAAAAATGTTTCTTTTAAAAATGAAAAGAAAATCCTTTTAAAAGACACACTTGATCTATGTATTTCAAAATGATATTTTAATTTCTAAAACTAAACGAATTAAAAGAAAACTTATCTTGAACGCAAGCTAGAAATTAAATCTTCAAAAATAAGTTTAATATGACTAGAATTGATGCATTGAACATGTCAATAGCACCATAATACAAATTAACTTCATAAAAGAAAACGAGAAAAATAAAGACACGGAAGCTCGACTGATACATGGTCTGACCATGAATGAACCATGTGATCATTTTATACAAATCAAATGTTAGACAAATGACAAGTTATCACTTATTGACCACACCACTTATTAAAAGAGTTTGTACAAATTGAAACGAGTCATATTTTGATTAAATCTCTACATCTTGAAATTTACAAAAGATAACAGGGTAAAAGAAAGTGACATGTCAAAGAAAATAAACTTTTAAAACAACAATCGCCAAATGAATCAAAGATTTTTATTCCCTCTCTCTCTAAAGAGAGAAATTTCTTTAACCACAATTATCAATATGACAGTATAAGTTCTTTCATCCCACATTTTTGCAATCATAGACAAATTAAGATCCTTTAAAGATGGATAACAATAGCTGTGTTTTTGCTAATTATCTCATACATGAAAATTTGCGTATAATATAGCAAACAAATGAAAGGTATTCTAATGTATGTATGTCTCAAGAGATCAGCACATGAAGAAAGTCATACTTAAAAAGCCAAAATGCCAATTTGTCAACAAATAAAATGATGAAAAGTGGGTACATTTAATAATTAATCTAATTATATAAGTTGTGTTTGTAACTATCTTAATCAAGAAATATAAAGGATCAAAAAATAATCTAAAAAGGCACGTACTTAGTTATAACTGTAATCTAAATATAATAGTATTTTTACCATTAAATCTATATGATGCGAAACGATGTTTAAAATAATCTAAATTAATTGTTGGCTTTTTTCCCATCGTAAAATATATAAAATTTTAGACATGTTCTCATCGTATAGATTTAATGTCAAAGTTTTTTAATTTTACTTGGATCTAAGTATACTTAATGTATGTTAATTAGTGTATAACACTTATTGAGAAAGTATAAGCATTTGAAACTGAATATGTATGATCAACTTCGAATGTTTCACTAAGACATTGTAAGAATAATCAGCATCTCTTGTAGATGCTAATGAACGTGTGTAAAAATAGGAGCATATAGATGCTAATGAGCGTGCGTAAAAATAGTCGTATACTTTCGCAAATGCTAATCATATGTTTATTAGCATAGACCATGTTTTTTTTTTTTTTTTTTTAGTTAAATGCGTTTTACGTCCTGAGGTTTCATATAAATTGCCATTTGAATCCAAACGTTTAAAAGGTTGTCATTTGCATCCAAAGGTTTCACAAAAATTGCCATTTGAATCCACTTAACTACTCCTAGTTAACGCCGTTAAGTTTTTCCGTTAAGTTTCCTACATTAGAGGTATTTTAGTCAAAACAATTACAAAATAATAAAAATAAGATCTACGTGATAAGTTTTAGGCGTTCAGTGTATTTTGGTAATCATCATTGCAATTTTAATTTATGAGAAATGATAGGTCAACAGTTATTTTATTTTATCAAAAAATTTATCTCAGGACGTCCTATTAGATAAAATAAAATATAAGTTTAACTAACTAAAAGTGATTCATTTCCAACTTTATAAAACATACAAAACAAAAAAATATATAAATAAACAAACAAGTCAAATAACATAAATTATTTGAATTATAACCATAAAAGACAGATTATCATAAAAGTATAAGAACAATTAATAATATGACATTAACTACCATGAATAATAATCATAAAATATCAATTATCGTAACCATAATTAAACTTTAAATAAAATAAATCTATGTTTAATAAAACGGGCAAAAATAACACGATTACTAAACCAAAATATATTAACAAGACAAAACAATAAAATAATATTATAAAGTCAAACATAACTGCAATTATCAGAAGAAGCTAAACATATAAAAACCCTCACGTGAGTTGGTGTTTTATTTTCTAATTTTTTTATTAAAATAACTCTCATGTTAGAAACTTAACGAAAAAAGTTAACTGTGTTAGTTAGATGTAGCCAAATGGATTCAAATGACAATTTTAGTGAAACCTTTGGATGCAAATGGCAATTTTTGTGAAACCTTTGGATGCAAATGACAACCTTTTAAACTTTTGGATTCAAATGGCAATTTCTATGAAAACTCAGGGACGTAAAACGCATTTAACTCTTTTTTTTTTATTATTATTTTTTTTTATACATTTTCAGAAGTCTAAAACTCAGGTTGACTCTTACAACTAATTATATGAAGAACATTTACAACGAAAATGTAGTTCAAGAGTGTGGATCAACTTTTGACTACATTCCAACTTCAAAAGTTTATTGATTATGAGATCTAATAAGTGTCTCACAAACGCATTCTTGATTTGAAAAATCTGATTTAAGAAGACGTACTATGAAGATAAAAATAAGAAAAAAGATTTGTATAATAATATTGTAAATCTTATATCTATCCATAGACCATAATTAAGGATAGACATAAATTCGGACAAGTTGCTTAATGAATACAATATATTGCGTTATATAAGAGATTCAAAGAAATCAAACACAATATATTGCGTTAGACATATAAGAGATTCAAAAAAATCAAGACTTAAAACTTTTAGATATAAATATTGTTTTTCTTTTCAAAAAAGAAAAACGTGGCTTTTGGATCACTATACTCGAAGCATTCAAGACACGCGTGATAAGAAAAGGAAAGTTCCTAAGGGTGTAATAAATATTTCCTAGATTTTATGTTATATATTAAAAGTTTGTTCTTTAATTTATTTTTTCCTCTAATGTTTCTTATAGGGGTGTTAATCGGTTTAGGTTTTAGTTTTATCGGTTAATTTTTTTTTTGTCTAAACCTAAAAGCATAATTTGAATTCTGTTTGGTTTCAGTATCAAACTCTTAAACCCAAAATTTTAGCAAAGAGAAGTTCATCATTTCCGTTTTTTGTTCATTAGTTTGATTTTTTTGGTTTTGTAATATGCTAACTACATGAAATTGTTTTCCTTGGTTTAACAAAATTGATTGATATTCATCGAACCGAATAACTAAATTTGATTTGACTCTTTCAATTTACTTTGTTTGTGACCAGATATTAAATGTCCTTAGTTTCTTTAATTATATTTAGTCATCCCTTACCTAAGCCAATGATGTCACAGATCACCTTCTAGTCTTCCTTGTAAACTAACATCAGTCTTTCTTGATTGCTATTGTTGTAACCATCATTCAAATAAATCGGACGATTAGACGTGACACGATAGATAATGTTAAGATTTGATTAAACGCTTAAATTTATATTTAGTGAAAAAAAAAGTTACATGTCATATTTTCGGGTTTCTTTCAATTCCATCATTTATTTAGTTCGTTTGTGGACCCAGTATTTGAAAGGTACTCACTTATAATAATAAAACCTCTTATTCGGGGTTTTGGTTCGTTGGGAATCAATAGTCCATACAAATAGGTGATTTGAGATAATCGTCTTTTCAAAGCTCTAAAGAAATAATTATATATTTTTCTTAAAATTTTTTACATGTAAAATTGATATTTTATTAGCTTTAATTATTTCGTATTACTTTAATCTTACAAAACCTAAATGTTAAATTGCCATTTATAATTCTTAGAAATAATACTATCATACTATCATTCATATGCCGTTCAAGATAAAAATTTTAATTTATATATTTATATCTATACTACTATATAAAACAAAACTTTAGACCACAATTGTTATTTTACAAAAAAAAAAAAAAAAAAATTTAAAACACCCAATACAACATTTTAAGCATTAGGTATAACTATTCTATATAATCATTTCTATTTTACCCATCATTTAATAACTTTCTTCTAATTAATACATTAATTATATCATATTATTAATACATTATTTAATAATATGAGATTATTTAATTATTATATTATATATTATATTACTAATAATACTATAAATTAATATTTAAATTTATTTAAATTATCTTATTTGAAAATTTTACTATATAACTACTAAAACTTTTAATATTATAATTATAATAACAATAATAATTAAATTTATAAATAAGTATTGTCTTATTTGAATTTAACTATATAATTACTAACTTTTATAATAATGATGATAATAATAATCTATATCTATAGTATCTATACTATTATATAAATCATTTGATAATGACACACTTATAATTTTCCTCAAAATTGAACACATATAATATAATTTTCAAATGTAAGGTACAAGTGCTGTCTATAATCGTTTTTAATTTTCCCATATTTAACAAATTTCTTCCAATTAATACATTTTTAATGTTTATTTATTTTAAGTATTATCTTATTTATAATATTTTGAATTAATATTAAAATATATATGCATACGTTATATGTGTATATATATGTATGTATATGTATTTATGTATGTATGTGTGTGTGTATGTGTGTATGTATGTACGTACTTACGTATGTATGAATGTATAGGTATACGTATGCATATATGTATGCGTATATATAACACTTTAATACATAATACCTTAGCACTAGATCACGAAAACAAAATTCGTCAGACATATTTTCTTCTAATTAACTACTTAATTGCTCGAAGTCAACTATATACCACTTTAATACATAATACCTTATAAAAGTCATGGAAACAAGAGAACTCATTATTACGGTGAATCAAACCTCAAGACACAAACATTCGTCTCTGAATTGGATTAAGGTAGTGACAAAACCATCAAACCAATTGCTAGCGTTGTCGTAGTCACATTTATCACCACTGGCTTGCACACATTTTGATACTCTCTCTATCAATGCTTCTTCTAATTGGAAAACCTTTATGAAAACTAGACCCATGTGGTGGGTAACCCCATACATACCATAATGTAACAAGGTGAGAAATTTAATGTACCATCATGGAACAAAACTCAAAAACTCTTGCAAAATAATGGAACAATTAAGATATAAAACATTCTCACATAATCGCTCTTTACCATAATTTAACATCTATAAGTTTGTGTATATATATGATATTAAAATAAATATATATATATACATGCCACCTTAAAATGATTGAAACTATTGGATAAATTTTTAGACAATTAAAAATATAGGTGGGTTTAACAGATGTGTGGGCTTCTACCTCTTTGATGGTAGTAAGTTATGGAAGGTGGACCCATGGTGCCAGTTTTAGATGCACACTATGGTCCCCTATCATCAAACTTTAGTCTCGTTTTCTAAAACAAAATCATACCTGTAAAGTAATTACGTAGTCTCTTTGTGTGGGGGTCCTGTTTTTTAAACTTACATCAACTCGTGGTCTCTCTTATCTTCCGATCTATGCTGTCGGTTTGTGATACATTTTATTACATTTCTGCAATGTGAAAACCAAGGGAATTTATATATCTAAGGGACTAGAGTTATCGTCAATGGTCCAATATTCACCGGCATATTATTGTTCGGATTTGGGCGCGTAACATTTTAGGTCATCTCGGGTGTATATTGGAAAAAAAAAATTTGGCATCAATATGATGAATAGATCAAGAGGGAGATAAATGAAGCTACAAATATACAAATGGTGTCTAGTTTGATGATTGGATTCAAGGTCTCTTCATGATAATTAGGAAGAACCTACAAATATAATTAAGATTTTTAGTTGTTAATTAGTTGATATATTTCTTATGTATTTACTTAGTGTAATTTTACTTTGTTAATTCAATATATGATTTTAAATATTATTAGATAAACACAATGTTTATTTTTATCTTACGTGACCCTATGAGCCACAAAGGTTCGATACATTTCATCCTATCTAAACCTTCTTCTCTCTTCTATTTCAAGCCTCCACCACCATCTTTAAAAGTTTCTCAAGTTTATTACTTTCTTTCTCGGATATAGATGTATACGGGTATGTATGTGGCTCAACCTTCTAGCTTTATTGACTCGACCTCATCACATCATGTGTGTTTATTTTAGAAGGCTATATATGGCCTCATACACACGCCTCAAGCTTGGTTTTGGAAGCTGTTTCGGTAGTGATTCAAACATGTATTATGTCTTGGTACGTGTATGTTTATGACATTATTACCAAGATATCCTGTGTCTTCGATGCGGATATGATTGGGCGTGTAGGCTACCTTTTCGGATGACCCATTGTGTCTTTCACAACAGAGGTATTTGCATGATTTATTACAACGCATTGGTTTTCTTTAGTGTTGGTGTTCGTCTACTTTTGTTTCTTTTAGATCATGGTTGTTTGGTCATATGGGTATTGCCTTGGGTGATCCTCATCTCCTATATATAGCGGAGGATCATAAACCAAGATCCAAAAGGGCGGACTGAAATTACTATATATGTGAGAATTTTAGTTCGCTCTCAATTTCATATATGCGATAATCATGGTTCTTAATTCTGTACTAGCCCCCCACCCACCCACCCACCCACCCGCTTCATGATGGAAGTTTGATCATTTTCTCTTGCATTACGCTACATGACTTTGGTCATTATCAGTTCGGCTGGAGAGAGAGAAAGTTAGCGGTGGTCTAGAATTAGAGAAAGAGAGAGATGGAAGGATGGGTTATATATATGACCAGTTTGTACTAAAAGCTTAGTAACTTATTCACTAAAAAATTGTGTGGCTAAGTAAAGACGTAATAACACGTAATGACCAAAATCAAAACCAAATATGTTTTCCTGTAGCAAACAACTTGCATTCAAATATAGATATAATTTCTGAGAAGATGGTTTTCAATTCAATTTTTGTAAGAATAGTTGCGAGTCTTTTTATGTGAATCCTAGTTGTTAATTCTATATTCATGATAGTTTTGAATGGTCCATGTTTTGCAAAAATATCTTTAGCTAGCATATTATCACTACAACACTATAAATGAAACTAAGTAGACAAATAAGACAAGGCCTATAAAAACTTAGCTACATAATACAAATCATAGTTTTGCTTAAATTACTTAAAATAAAACTCTTCGCAAGTATAATAATCAAATCCTTATAAAATTGGAGGTTTGATGCAACCTCGTGTTGTAAAAGTTAATGTACTTACCTTGGTCACTATAGACTTCACAAGCACTAGTTTTGGCAATTTCCAGTTGAACACTCATTCTAATTCTCACAAGTTTTCTTCCTCGCAAAATGTACAAACGTGACTTTATGAACATAGAATATCTAACATGACCAATTACTTATAGTAGCTCAATTTCATCTATAGAAATATGTTGGACATGTAGTTATACATTAGTGGTTTGATTTTAGAAACGACAAATGACGAAAGTCAAGAGGCACGTGTCATGTGTATGGTCAACGATATCTCTACTTTAATAAAAGGGTAAAAGATAGTAATACGTCGCAACACCACATTTCTTTTCATTAATATTTTCCCGCTTATCTGTTGTATTTAATAGTTACTAGAATTACTAATATTATTTAATTTCTTTATAGACTAAATTTTTTTGATAAATAAAAAAAAGTTCTTTTTATTAATATTATTTAGAGTTAAATTCGTTTTACGTCACTGGGGTTTCATATAAATTGTCATTTGAATTTAAAAGTTTAAAATGTTGTCGTTTGCCTCCAAATGTTTCACTAAAATTGCCATTTGAATCCATTTAGCTACAACTAACTAACGTGGTTAACTTTTTCCGTTAAGTTTCCAACATGAGAGTTATTTTAATTAAAAAAATTATAAAATAATAAACCAACTCACGTGAAGATTTTTATATGTTTGGCTTATTTTGATAATTGCAATTTTGATTTGATTTTATAATAGTCTTTTATTGTTTTGTCTTATTAATGTATTTTGGTTTAGTAATTTGTTACTTTTGTCCGTTTTATTAAACACAAATTTTTTTGGTTTAAAGTTTAAAAAGTTGATATCATTGTTTTATTACTTATATATTTACTCATATGTAATTTTAACTATATCTTATTTTGAAATATTGTTTTAAAAACATTAAAGATTTTAAATATTGGGTTATTGGATTTTAATAATCTCAACTTTCATTTATTGGCCGGGATTAATCTCAACTAAGTAAATATTTACAAACACTCTCAACTTTGAGCTTATTTTCCTTCAACGATCTCTTACTAACTGAGAGTTAGCATCGTTAGTTTTTCGATGATGTGGACTATTTATATGGATAAAAAACTAAGCAAAAAGTTGAAATCAACCAACTGGTCCGTCAATTTGAAACTTTTGGACCCTAAAACCCGTCAATCTTCACCTTCTAATCTGAACCACTTAATTTATTGGAGGTAGATTTCAGGTGTCGTTGGAGGCTAGACATCGAAAAAAATACTTGATAGAGGCTAGGCGGCTGCGTAGTTGAAAAATAGCTTAATGTTGGCCTCATTTAATCAAAAAAACTAACGGAGGTTAACTTTCAGTTAGTGAGGGATCGTTAGAGGAAAATAAGTTCAAAGTTGGGAGTTTCTACAAATATTTTTTTAGATGGGATTAATCTCAGCCAATAAATGAAACTTGAGATTATTAAAATTCAATAACCCTTAAATATTTAATATTTTATTTATTTAACCCATGTAATACAGATATTACTAATACTAGCACATAATAGTTTGTGATGGTTTTCCTTGTCAACAAACGTACCCAATTTTTTTTACCAAATGAAATTATCTTGTCAATTGCCAATTGGCAAACATCACAACCGTTAATGTTTATATAACAAACAGATTCGGTCTTACAAGAACACAAAATATAACCTATTGTGATAAAATTTGAAATTGATTTAGTGACAACATGTCTTCATTAAAGGGAGAAAAAACTTATTAGGAGGACATGTCATCTCTATAGATATTTTCGTACAAGGATCATGTATATTGTTTTATTTGTCATTGCCATACCTATGGTCTCTATAAAAAAAACTTTGTAGCAACGACATGTTATTGCTATAAGTAATCAAAAGAAATCATAAATTAAAGTCGTTTACATTTATAATGAAAACATGTCATCATCATAATTAAATAAAATGAGACCATTAATTAAACTTATATATACCTATAGCGCCAGTAAGTGGCGGCTATAACTAAATTAAAATTAATTATTAATTAAATTCATCAAGTTGTTGCTATAACTAAATTAAAAAGAAATTATTAATTGAATTAATTTAGAATAAAACAATAACATGTCGTCATTATAGGTAGCCAAGTTTTATTTATTTATTATTAGTTTTTTTATACCTTCTAGTTATTTTCATACCTAAATAGCATAATTTTTAAATATCATACATATCAACTACAAATCTCCCTACATTAATAAAATGGTAAGTAATAAGGGCATGTGACAATATCATATTTATTCTTATCAAAATTTTTTTTGTTCATATCTCTTATTAAATAATCATATTTATTACTAATAATATTATTTAGTTTTTTAGATTAAAATTTTGTTTAATAAATTAAAAATGATATCCTTTTTATTAATTTTATTTCTAGAGAAACTACTTTTTATAAAACAAGAAAACTTTCAAAAACATCAAACTTTTTTAGTAATACAAAATATTTTAAAATTATTTTTTTAAGTAAAATTTTTATAAACAAAAGATAAATAAAATTGGGAGTTATAATAAGAATGTTTTTAAAAATGACATTTTATTAAAAAGGTTTGTTTTGAAATAAAATTTTTATTCTATTTAGAATAAGAAAGATTTTTATCATATATTATCTTAAACTATCGTTTTATAATTATAAAATTTTATTTTATTTACTATTTTCATATTCAACTCGTGATTCACGTGTTTACTAAAAATAGTCAAATAGAATATTTAAAAATATCATACATATCAAAATATTTAAAAATCTTTTTAGAGTTGTTCAAAATATCATCACATACACTTTAAAATAAAGCAGATGATCATTCTCATCATGTTATTGAAACTCTTGTCGCATTTATTCGACTTATCTTTATAAGTGTTCTTGCATTTTTGCATTTGTTCATTCATTTCTTGTTGTTGTTAGAGTAATTGGACTTATTGTTCCAAGTTGTTCTTTCATTTGTTCTTGACATTACTGTTGTGAGGGTGGGGAAACAACACGACCAACGCTCGTATATACCCACACCTTTCACCCAAAGCACATTTCATAACATCAATCCAATCGCTTGATGTTGGATTACCGAAGTCGCTTTCTATTCTCCTATACTCATTTTGAATCATTTCTCATATTAAACAATACAATAAACATACACTAATTTTTTTACTAAAGTTTGGCAGCATAACATATATAAAGAGCAACAATACTACCAATATATAAATAATATGTTCAAATATAAATAATAAACGCTAATAATAACTAAAATTCACTAAACCTATGTTAATAGCAACAATACTACCAATATATAAATAAATATCATTTTTAATTTATTAGAGAGATTTTGAGTCATTTTAAACCATTTAAACTAAAAGTTGGACATTTTAAATCTATTAAAGCAGGTTCGAGTCATTGTGATCAATTCAAATCAAAAGTTGGATACTTTAAGTCTATAAGCATGGGTTTCGGTTATTTTGACTCAATAAAACTAAAAGTTAAATATTTAAAATCTATTAAAGGGGTTCGAGTTATTTTGATTCATCTAAACTTAAAAGTTAGACATTTTAAGAATATTAAATAAGTTTAGATCATTTTGACCTTTTAAATGAAAATTTGAATAATTAGACCTTTTAAATGAAAATTTAAATAATTAGAGTGCGGCTCATTTTGACCTATTTAAACTTAAAAGACATTTTTAGTCTATAAAAATGAGTTTGGAATACTTTGACTCATTTATTCTATAAGTTGAATCTATTAAGGTGGGCTCATGTATCAATTTAACTCATTTAAACTAAATGTTAGACATTTTGAATCCAGTAAATAGAATTCTGATCATTTTGACATATATAAACAAAAAATTGGATATTTTAAGCCTATTAAAATGGACTTGAGTTATTTTGACTTATTCAAACTAAAAGTTGAATGCTTAAAGTCTATTAAAACAAGGTTGGATCGTTTTGATCCAATCAAAAAAAAAAAAAAAGTTGGATATTTCATGTCTATCAAAGCGGGTTCACATCATTTTGACCTATTTTAACTAAAATTAAGCACAAATAGTCCTAAAATGCCTAAATGAATGCAAATACAACGGGTGGCTCTCATTGTTTATCAATAATCCATTGTTGGTACGTCCACCCAGATATGCCTTAAATACAATCACAGCATACTTTATGTTAAAAGTACAAAATTGGGTTCAAGTCACTTGCCCCAAACATAATAATAACATACTAAATTGTACGGATGAAATTTTTTTGCTTACCCACTTTGCTCCGTCGTCGTTTGCCCACCCCATCCTTTCCTTGAAATACGAATTTTTAAAGCATTGAATATAACTAGGGTTCATGCAACAGTAAACATCAAAAATATTATTACTGAGATTTCAATATGACTATTAATTGATCTTATTTTTCTTACCTTATAGGATTAGCTTTCAAGATAACTTGAATACAATTGTTTTATTTATCTATTTGCTTTATTTTGTTGGGACCGTTTCATATATGTGGGACTTGTAAACACTCATCAATGACGTACGTACGTGAATCCACACTCTTGGATCAAAATTAGGTGTGGGACAACTTTTGGCTGCTTCAGCATCTTCATAGCCACCATTTTCATCAAAATGATGTTTCAAACTTTTTCGTCGATCTTTATAATTTCTTGCACACTCGGCATTGATTCTAAGTTTAACTCCTTCACGTTGGTCTGTGTTTTTGAATCAAAATATTGGTGCAAAAAGAAGTAATAAGCAAACATCTAAAATTTATGAAATCCCTATACTAATAAATAAAAATAAATCCGTATATTTGTTATCATTTTAGGTCATCTAATAATTGGTTTTCCCGCTTATTTCTTCTCTTAATTATGAATTCTATAATAGCTATTCATTAATTAATAATTATTCATAATTAAAATTTTAAATATGTTAACTTCAAATTTTCAGATATAATACATGGGTTTATTCAATCCGTATAATACATAATATTTAAGACATAACTTTTTATATTATTAACTATATAACAGAAAATTTATTTAGGCAATGTATTACACGAGATTGTAACCTAGTTAAAATATAAATAAAAGGGTTATTAGATTTTAATAATACCAACATTTATTTATTACCCAGGATTAATTATAACTCAATTAATGTTTACAGACACTCACAACTTTCAACTTATTTTCCTCCAACGATTTCTTACTAAATGAGAGTTAACCGTCGTTATTTTTTTGACGAAATGAGGAAATCTTTGAGCCATTATTCAACTTTGCCACCGGATAACTTCTATTAGGTTCGTTTTTGGTGTCTATCCTCCATCGTCACCTGAAATCTACCTCCAACGAATCAAATGGTTCAAATCAAGATGTGAAATTTGAAGGTTTTCAGGATGCGTAAGTTTCAGATTGACAGAACTGATGGTTCATTGCAACTTTCTGATTAGTGTTTTGGTCATATAAGTAGTTCACATCATCAAAAAACTAACGGTTAACTCTCAGCTAGTAATGGATTATTGGTGGAAAAAAAGTTCAAAGTTGGGATTGTTTGTAAATATTTCTTAAGTTGAGATTAATCACAGCCAATAAATAAAAGTTGAGATTATTAAAATCCAATAACTGTAAATAAAACATTACATTGTATGCTTACAAAAGATGTGAAATATATACATGGCTCTTTTGTACTCTTTGGGAACAACCTACCAACAAGGATAATAAAAAGGAACTGTTTTTCCAACCTCATTCGAGATCACATTTTTAAATTTCGAGTTGCTCTCTCTTACAAACCTATACTGACGCCATCGACATTAACCGCAATGTGTAGTTGCCGGCCCATTATCACTTCTTTTAAATCTATTATATAATTTTAGATTTTTACTCTTTTACCGTCTTGGGTGGGGTTATATCTATACGTAAAATTGAAAAGCTAGTAAATTATAAGAAATTCAATATGAAGATCTATATATAATCGGAACAAATAACTTACAAGTCCTATAACCCCTAAGGATCCTTTTCGGAGACCAATCGGAACCTTCATTTCCACCGTCTCCCTTTTGTACTAATGCAATATGTTATCATTCCTTTAACAAAAAACAATAACGTATAGTAAAGATATAATAAACGTAAATAATGAATTTTAACAAAAATAAATGATAAACATGCATTCAATCGGGAAATCACTAAAGTAAGGTGTAAGATCATCATCGTCGTCATCCTTATCGTCATTTATATCAAAATATTATAAGACACAATAAACTGATATTAGACACAATGATTTGACGTATAAGATACAATGACCTACGTATTTGATACTATTTGATATAATAACCAAAATATCCTTCATTTTAAAATAATATAAGAATAAATGTCAAACAAATAATTCTTCACAAGTATTTTTGATTAAATAATATTTTCATTATAAACCTACTCAACTTTAGATATAGTAAATTACGCATTTATTGAGAAGAGTTTCCCCTATCTAGAGTTTTAATTAATTTATTTCTTTTTATATGTAAACACGCATGAATATTTCATTAGAGTAATTTACGTGTTTATTGAGGAAGTAAATTTCATGATTGTCAATTTTAGTTTCTTAATATACAGCTCCACCTTCGTAATATAGATTTTTTTTTTGAGTAATTTACGGGTAAAAACCTTTATTTTTATGACTATTTTTACTTTCAATTTTAATCTTTACTAATTTATAATAGATAATTCTTAGAGTAAAATGTCATTTTTGTTCCTTACGTTTTGTTAAATTTCCCATTTCAATTCAAAAATTTTTTTTTTTTTGCTATTTCAGTCACTATAGTTTACTAAATGTTGTCATTTTCATTCACTCTACTAACACCGTTAAAACTTCGTTAAATATGAGGGTATTTTAGTTTTTTTCAACCCTAATTATCCAATTAAAACAATTAATCAATTAATATTCAATTAAAACTAAAATACACTTATATTTAATGAAGTTTTAATGGTGTTAGTGGAGAGGATGAAAATTACAACATTTGGTACACTACAGTGACTGAAATGAGAAATAAAAGTTTTTGGATTGAAATGACAAATCCGACAAAACGTTAGGGACGAATTAATATAGCATTTTACTCTAATTTTTATGTGTATTATTTGTTCTCTTTTTGGTCCTTTTGTTTAACGTTCGTTAGTTTGTATTGTAAAATTAGCTCACATTGTTATCACACGAGGGTAGAGGTGTAGAAAAACATCCATGCGACATAATCTAAAAACGAATCGACGTATTAGAAAATATGATCAATAAATGCTAAGAGGGACAAGTAGCACCTCAAACAAATCGATCTATACTAATAAAAGAATGTTTTTGTAAGCCACATGTCATAATTCTAGACCATCTAAATATTATTTTTCCGCTTCTCTCTCCTAATAAATATCACATTAATTACTAATGATATTATTTATTTATTTTTTCATATCAATTTTTTTATTAAATTTTTGAAAAGAGATCTTTCTATAAATGCAATTTTTAATGAAATAATATTTGTAAAATAAGAATTTTTTTTAAAAAATATCAAACTTAAAAAAACAATATATTTTAAAACCTATGTTTTTTAAAAAATAAAATTCTTATGAAAAAAATAATTAAAATTCAAAGTTTAAAGAGATTATTAAAAATGACACTTTTATAAAAATTGTTTTTTTTTTAAAAATAGTTTGTTTAAGAACCAATTTTTTTGAGAAAAACAAAAAAAAAATTAACAAAAATAAAAATAATATTGTCCTTATATCACTTGTACGTAATGTTAATCATATCTTATATCAAAAGATCGTTTATGATTCATTAATTTTTATTAATAACTATTAATATATTTTATTTATTCAACACGTGTAATCACGGGATATTAACCTAGTTATAAATATTTTTATCATTACTATTCTTAAAACTAGCTTTATAGAAAATGATTGTATCATATGTTTTATATATTAATAAAACAAACTTAATATGTAAACTTTAGAAAACAAGTCAGATGAAAATATTTAGATGCTTTCCACAATCATATGATTATGGAAATCACATGATAAAGTAATTTTTTTTTATAAAACTTGCATTCTATTTTGAAAAAAAAAACATTTAAATAACTTCACGAGCCTTGCATTCTAATGGTCATGTATTAAGTTTATTATTGATATTTAAATCATATGATACTATATTTTTTATAAACTAGCGTTAAAATAAGTGATAATAAAAAATATAAAAAAATTGTTTAAGATTTAACTCGTCGGTCACAACGTTTTACTCTTCGTATTTTACTAAATAACTTCACATGTCTTGTGCTCTAGTTTCTATCTATTAAGTTTTTAATTGATACTTAAATCATATAATACAATAAATTTATATACAGCTAGCTTTAAAATAATTGATGATAAAAAATTATTAAATTTGTTTGAGGTTTTACTTGATGTTCTTAACATTTTACTAATAATATTTTTTCTTAAATAATTTCACGTGACTTGCACTCTAATTTATATGTATTAAGTTTATTATTGACATTTTAATCACATGATACAATAAATTTTGATAGAACTAATTTTAACATAAGTAATGGTAATAATATATATAATTTGTTTGAGATTTGACTCACCATTCTCAATATTATATTGATCATATTATTCTAATACGTTGATTTGTTTATGGATTATATCGCGTGAATGGTTTTTTACACATCTCTACTTTCAAGTGATAACTTGTGATCTAATTTAATTAACGATGCAAACTAACTAACGACCATTAAATTAAAGAACCTAAGATGAGACAAATTATATATATATACATAAAGGGTGTCTGGTGTAATAAGTAAAAATAAATGTTAAAAAGTAAAATTAATTAGAAAAATAAAGGTCTTTTTTTATAATTAATATGTAATAGTCTAGGCATTCAATATTGTATTAATTTTTCTCGAGTATATTCTCTTTTCCACTTGTGCTACTCTCTCCATCATATCATTGTTCAAAGTATTATCCAAGTAGTTTTGTTGATTATTACCAATCACACACTATTTGTCTAACAAAAGATATCCTATTGTGGGTGAAATCTATTTGTTTGTAGTATATTTATGGGCAAAATATAAAAGCACATAGTTTAAGTTATAGGTCCTTCTAATAACATTTAACTTTGACTCTCTATGTTTTGTTCCAACGTTCATACGCATCTAATGACAGGTCTTATCTAAAGGGCGTTAGAATTTAACGTTTATATCATTTAATCTCGAGTGTTAAGAAAACCTAAGAAACATATTGGTGACATTTGTTTGCTAGCATTGATGTGAATAAATGTAAGCTTTGAATTATTCGTTGGGTTCATTAAACTGCTGGCAGAAAGCGAAATGGCATGAAGGACCGATCAATTACATCAAAGAAAAATGATGGTCGATGCCAGTCATGCATCAAGTTTCTGGAATTAATGCTGCTTCAACAACCAACTTTACAAGGTAGTTATGCCTATACAGAAATAATTGAAGAGAGAAGCTAGGACAGTAAAACTTTGAGAAAATTTTACATTATAATTTTGTAAAAAAATAGTTGTTTTATCAGAGAAACTTGTACTGTTTGTGTCGTGAAAACAGACTCTTGCAGAAATAAAGGGTAAGGATGCATAGAAGTCCAAACCTGCGTATGCGAGAGTCTTGTGCACCGGGTTTGTTGTTGTGCGGAAGTATATATGGTAACCATGGTTTTGCATGCAAGTATTTGTATATGGGCAAAAATCATGGGAAGTTTCATGGTGAATTGTGGTAAAGAAAATGATGTGTGAGTTTAATGGGGAAGATGGAGGTAAAATTGAGTGGAAGCATCCAAACGCATGTGCTTAGTTTAATCTGTCTTGGCCAATACAGGCAACTGTGGAATCCACATGGGCTAGTCTGACAGAATGAATTACACACAAAAAGAGTCATGATGGATCAAGACTTTTTGACCTAGCGAGGGCCACCCAAAAAGTCTTTATAAATTGCTAAATTCCATACCTTTTTGTATATCTTTGGTAATCAATTGGGAGAGGTTTTGGCATAGGAGAGTACTAAGTTTTATTTCAGTTGATTAAATGTTAATTTAGGGAGAGAATGAATGCTTATAATTGAAGTGTTAAAAGGTCATTTACTATCTTTTATTAGTATATGTTGACCATAAGAGTTGACATGCATCATAACCTTTGGAATATCCTGAATAACAATATTGTAACATCCGCCATCTCATAATATCTGGTTGATGATACTTGAGGTGAAAAATTCCTTATGATCACCGAGTATCTAACAGAACAATATTAGATTCACAGGATATATCTAAATAATAACTAGCTATGACTTTTCGCAACATTCTTCCAACATCTTCTATAAGGAAAACTCCAAGTAACGGTTTTAATTCGGTCTAGACAAAGAACATGGACATAGTAAACAGACCAAAATTAAGTTTGTTTTGTTAGAACAAGTTTACAAACATTTATGGCTTGATCCAAAACTTAAATTAACATAAGAATGAGTTACGTACACTCTTTGTATTTTTCCCTGGGGTGATGAAACTGATGGAGAGACTAATGAGCCGAAAGCAACTTCTTTAATGCAAGAGTGGGGCACACTGCTGTCTGCTGGTGCTGTTCTTATATGATTGCTAGCTTTCTCATATGATGCTTTCATCAGCATTTTCATATGTTGTGTGGGTCTCTTCTTGCCCCAGGAGGAAGCTATCTCCATCTTTTTTATGTTGTTCTGCAGGAACACCAAATCTATTTCCCACCTATCTTTATTTTTCAATGTGCTCAATGAAATACTTCCACTAAGCTGGGAATTTCATGATCATATAAAGGTTAGATTTTTCTTATAGTTTATATTTTATAACTAATCATGTAATTCAGTGGCGGAGCCAATGGGAGGTCAAGAGGGTCTGCTGACAGATAAAAGCTTAAGTTTTTTTTTTAAAGAAAAGCATGAGTTGGATGACTTAATTGTAGTCGGTAGAGAAAGAGAACCTTATGATGTCACTGTAGTTATAAAGTTCTAGTTCTGTCACTAATGTAATTTGGTAGCCTTCTTTGATCATATTCCAAATTGTACATTCATGACAGGTTGTTTGAAAATGGATGGAGCGTAATCTCATCGATTAGTATCGTTCGTTAGTTAGTTTAATCTGATGGACTGGAATTTGAATACTCCCACAGAATGGGATTGGGAGAATTTAGCGATGTACACCAGCAAAGAGATGGAAATCCCCAAGAACTTGCCTTTTTCTAGCCAAGAAAACGCGGTTGCAGAAAATGTCAACTTCTCCTTCTCCGCCTCAGCAGTTTCTTCATCGAAAGAAACAATCAAAACATTTGGAATGTTCGATGATCTACCCAAAGATTTCTTGGAGAAGGAAGAGTCTTCTTGGGTAGGAGAAGATGCAAGCTTCGTCTCTAATGTGGTGGAAGAAGCTTCAGTGCTATCTGGTGAAGCAATGATTGGCTTAAAGCTTGGAAGACATATAACCAGTTCTAGCAGTAATAACAAGCAGACCGCTATGACATCAGTTACTTTGTTTCCTACATCATCTCCCATGATAAAGCGTTCTAGAGCGTCTTACCTTAACTCGCAGTCCCCACGTTGTCAAGTTGAAGGATGCAATCTTGATCTTGCGTCAGCGAAAGACTACCACCGCAGGCATAGAATCTGTGCAAACCATTCTAAAAGCCCCAAAGTCATTGTAGCGGGAATGGAACGTCGATTTTGTCAACAATGTAGCAGGAAAGTTACGTTTAGTAATTAAGTTAACATGTATATAAACACCTTAATTTTGTAACATTTGGTAATTAGTCCAACTTGTGTATATGATTTGTGATCTTGCAGGTTCCATGATTTGTCAGAGTTTGATGATCGAAAGAGAAGCTGTCGTCGACGCCTTTCTGCGCACAATGCAAGACGACGCAGGCCACAGTCAGAAGAGATCCATTTCAGCTCCGCACGGATGTCCTCATCGCTATGCGGTAATACAGATTCCAAAAAAGTTTTAACCATCAGTAGCAAATTGCCTAGAAACCACACATGTGTTATAAAAACACTGTACAAATATAAAAACCATTGTCATTTACAAACCTCTATGATATTTCTAGTACGTGTCACACCTCTACTTTTCATGGGTAGCTGGCATATGATGAATGTTTTATTGTCCATTCATGGTCTTCTTTTGTTCATTGTTGTTGATAATTAACAGATCGAAGACCAAACATGAACTTTCTTCTAAGTAGGGACTCGATCCCGATTCTGGATTCATCACCACCCGAAAGCTCTCGCAACTTCAAAGGGGACGAATGCCTCGTAGGGCTCGCAAAAGGTGGAGGGACGACTGGTGTCTTGCCGACAAATGGAACCTTAAACTTCAGTTCCGAGAGGTTTACGCCTAGGAGCATGAATCATAACGGTATGCATGCAATTTATGTAGACAGTGGTGGAACTAAAACTTTTTAGTTGAAAGATCATTTTAAGATTCTCTTCTTTAGTGACTGAAACTAAAGAATGACTATTCTTCTAAAAAAAAAGTTCGCTTTTTATACTAAAAACACGGGTCAGCAGACCCTCATGACCCTTTGTAAGATTTGAGTTTTCGAAATCAATAATGAGTTCTTTTTTCTTTTGCCTGATAAACGGTAACAGGCATGGACCCAACAACGAGCTCGATAATATCCGGAGACGTTAGGAATGCTTTCTCTCTTCTGTCAACAAGTTCTTGGTCTTCGAGTTGGCCCGAAGAACCCTCATCGTTTGATCAATTCGCGCATGGAAACAGCATCAGCTTGTCACAACCGCGAATGCCTGTGGAACTTCAAAACACTACAAGCAACACCCAACTCCAAGATTTTCGTTCCTTAAGATCACCTCATGAATTCGAACGCTTTTATTCCAATTGAAACCGATCAGCTAATAATTTGCCAATAAGTCTTTTTATAGAGGAATTGATCAAACTATCTGCACTATTCATATAAGCTAGTCCAGTACTAGATCAAGAATCTTAGAACACTGCAGCGGCGTAGAGATTGTTCGAGAATAACCGAAAGGATGAAATGGAGCTCACATTTAAACAAGTTGTGGATCCAAAAGAACTCAATCATGTGGTTGATTCAAGCTGACGCTTGTTGGAATTAAGTTCATTTCTTTTTGATTCACTTTAGCAGGAATTATTATGCTATCTTCGGGCATTGATTAATTTAGGATGTGGTTTTTATGCTTCCAAGTTTTTGCCTTTGATTATGTAGTGATGGATGAAAAACGTTAGGGTCGATAAATGTAACCTGTTACTTAATATATATCTTTATTGATTTGATTGATTTTGATTTTGATTTCTTTTATATACCTATAAATACGTCCGTATAGAACTTCGTGTATACACAAAAGAAATTTATTATGAGGGATAAAAGCATGGACGCAGTGTTTGGTGAAAATGAACAGTAATTATTTTTGTATAATTGAACTTCTTTTAGGTCTGTTACAAAATACAAACTCATAATGAGAACACGTGTTTGTCATGTTGGAATAATCAATTAAATCAAACCGAAAATACATACAAATACATAGATAGAAAGTAACTATTTTAATTTTTTTAAGTAAATTATTATTTGTATCCTTAAAATATAAAAATATTATTATGTCTACTTGACTTTTTATTCTTTCATCCATTTAAATTTCAAATGCTAACACCGTTAGTTTTTCAGCTAAATATTTTATAAAAAAACTAAACTACCCATAAAAATTTTATAAAAATTAAAAAAACTTGTAAGATCCACTCATCCACTTTATCTTTTCACCGATTTACCTACAAAAAATCTCTCTCTCTCTCTCTCTCATCTGAAATACACACTTATTTTTTTTTTCTCTCTCCTCCCTATTTTTTTGATCTTCTTTTGGGGACTGGATCTAGTTTAGGAGCGATGGTGACTGGATGTGGGTGGCAGACAGAGCTCCGACGAGTGATGGCCGGGGAGATGATTATTGATTCTTTTCACTCGTTTTGGAAAGTTAATTACATCAAAATCAGAAGTAATTAATTGAAGATATAGAGTTCTGACGAGATGATTATTGATTCTTTTCACTCGTTTTGGAAAGTTAATTACATCAAAATCAGAAGTAGTTAATTGAAGATATAGAGTTCTGACGAGATTGATTTTACTAATGTAATGGTGATGGAGGTAAAGTTGATCGGAGATCGAACTCCCACAAACACTCCGGCCATTTGCCGCCGCATGTTTTCTCCCTCAGCTCACACAATCCCCAACTCGTTTTGAAAGGTTAATAACACAATCCACTTAATGAGAAAACAAGTTGTTTGCTTTCTTTTATGGCTCTTGGAGAAGATGTTATGCTGGTCGTGATGGGGGGGTGTGGTGGCGGCAATAGGGGTGGTGGTGGTGATGAGGGATGCGGTGGCAGTGACAGAGGGTTGCGGTGGCGGTGACTATGGGTTGCTGCGGTGGTGGCGGTGGGTGGTTGCAGTGGTGGCTGCGGTGATGGCGGTGGGCAGATGCGGTTTTGGGGATAGGGGGTGTGGTGGTGGTGGTGATGGAAAGACTAGAGAGAGAAATTATGTGTGTGTGTGTGTGAGAGAGAGAGAGAGAGAGAGAGAGCAAGAGAGAGAGAGAGAGAGAGAGGTGATGGATTTTGTCAAAGTTAGGGGCGTGCTCGGTTCGGTTCGGTTCGGTTTTTACCATTCACCGAAACCGAAACCGACTTTATCGGTTATTAAAATTTTCCCACCGATCAGTTTTTGGTTTTTCGTTTTCGGATATTCGGTTTTTATGGCGGTTTCGGTTCGGTTTTTTGTTTTTTCAGTTTTTTTCTCCGACCGAACATTAATCGAAAGAGCTAAAACAATAAGTATAGTGATTAAAATATAAAAAGAAAACATTCGCTGCAAAAGTAAATAGTTTATGACTAAAAAATAAAAATAAGTTTGTTTTTTAAGATCTTGTTCGAGAACAGTGGCTACATAACAGTAGCTAGAGAACTTAACTTTACAAAACAATATTTCATGTTTATTGTTATATTAGGTTTTGTTTATCAGGTTCTTGTTTAGGAACTTATGTTTAGTTTGTCATTTTCCGTTTCATTATTTTGATTCAAAACACATAACTAACTAAACTGTATACTATCATACATAAATAATTAAAATTTCATACAATTAAAAGAAAATCGGTTCGGTTCGGTTATTTTCGGTGATAGGAAATTGAAAAACCGAAACCGAACCGAAGAAGTCGGTTTTGGTTATTTTCGGTTTGGTTATCTTCGGTTTTGTGTTCGGTTCGGTTATTTCGGTTTGGTTTTTTCGGTTACTTCGGTTCCGGTTTGGTTAGTTCGGTTTTTTGCTCACCCCTAGGACTCAAAGTTATTAAGTGGGTGGGTGGTCTTGAAGTTTTTTTCAATTTCTTCATTCATAAGGGTAGTTTAGTCTTTTGACAAAGGTTTTAACACATAAATTTAACAACGTTAGGTTTTTGGACTCAAATGGAGACAAAAATGAAACTTTAGGGGGCAAATTGTGAATTTTAAACTTTAGTGATTCAAGTAGTTAAAATTAAAAAAAAAATACAAATAGTAATTTAATCGACTATTTTAGTATATTAAACTTGACAAATAAAACCAAATACATAAATTAATTCTAACCCAACTTAAATATTATTTAAATAATCAAATAGCGAAACAAACTTACTTCTAGTCTAATACAAGCTCAATAAAAAACTAATAATTATCTATTTTTAACAAACTGATAATTACTACTTAATTTAAAAAAATTTGGTTGCACTCTTTGACCTCTTTTATTTTGTCCATATTAAACCTTTCAATTATAGGCATATCAAGATTAAATTCATCATCCTCCCCCCCTATCTTGATATATTTTCACTTCTCTTATTTGTTTAACAATGTTCATCTTCTCGACCTCTTCCGGACCTCGACTTCAACCCTTGCCTTGTCCTAGTTCTTCTCGGTTTGAACCCTACTTTCGACAACAATTTATATGGATCAAAACCTGCTTCTTTGACTTGTAATTCTTCTCGGATCGTTTAAGCCGCCTGCTCATCTACTACCGAATGAAAAAAAACTAGCCGCTTGCTTTCCTAATTTTACCCGATTGCTAAACGAAAACCTACCACCATGTTGTTTTGTTTCCCGCACCTCCAATCGTATTACTTTTGTCAAAGAACTAACCGCCTGCTAATATGTTCTTTTCTTGGCAAGGAAGAAAATTCTTTTCAATCCTATCCTTAAAACGCTTGTACATTACGAAAAAAACCTGCTAACACCGTTGATCAATCACACATGCTAACATGCTAACGAATGAATCAAACTCCATTGCTAACCTATTGTTCTAGCTCTCCAGATCAAACAAGCCTGCTTTTGATAAGAAACCGTTGTTTATCAAACTCCATCCTTGATTTTAATCGATTAAACGTTTGTCAGTTACTTATTATCTTCCACCGAATGAAAAACAAACGACATGCGATGATTTTATTTACATGCTTAACGAGTTGCTTAACCCTAAAAGAAACTCTTTCCTAAGGTCTTGTGCACAACAACAAACCTTCCTACCTATGTGTGAGACTGCTTCAAGAAATTCACCAACATCCATTGGTATTTGCTTCATGTTGGTAATTTTAGTGTTATCAACATTTAAGTATATTGGATTAACTTGTAGATTGAGATAATGATGTTACGAGTTAGGTGTCGCGGGAATGCGGGCTCGTTTAACATTAATGTTATTTGCATTGAGCTTTATTATTATAATTTATATTTTGGTTTTGGTCTTAAATATGTTAGTAAGTGGGCTTAGAATTACTTTGATTTTAATTAGTTGTTTTGGTTTTGGCCCATATAATGCATTTAGATTTGATAAAAGGGAATTAAAAGTCTTTGGATGCAATCTTGATCGATGGAAAAAGGAAAAGAAAACAGAATGCCCTATGGTTTTCTTGAACAACAAAAGACTCACGGTTACAAGAGCAACCATGGAGAAAAACTTCATAGACTCAACCAAATCCGACTCCATCAAGAGTATTCTCTGTCTAATCCGATAAATCATTCGCGTGTAATCCGCAAAATAGGTTTATCCGATAGTGTATCACGATTCAGAGAATAATCCAAGTTGCTTTTAATGTTTGAAGATTGAATCTGATCCGGGTACGTTTTCGTTCTTTTTACAATTTCAACACTTCAAAAATTCATTCACCTAATAGCCTGCTTGCTTGCTTTCGGATCGATTTTGGCCACAAATATGAAATGTGCTAGCTTGCATAATTGTTTGTTTGCTTCACTTTTTCCTTCTATTAATCCAACCTTCAATGATGCGTCAAATCTTTTTTTTAATTGTTTCATCAAAAGCTCTCAATATCTCTACCTTAATTGCCTACTTCCTCCTCTTTCCAATTTTTTTCCTTTTCTTCTTCTGACTACAATAATCTATCGTAACTAATAAACGAGAAAGGTTACTTGCCGATTCTCCCTTTGTCTTTGTCTCTTCGGTCGAGTTCGGAAGTTATCTATCTTTGATAGTCAAATTATATTTTGTTCTCCACCTTTGAATATTTAGTCTTGGTATGTTTATAATGGAAGAGTTTAATTTGAACAAAGTAAACATAAAGTAAATTATATAAACTAATAATAATCTATTCCTAACAAACCGACAAAACTAATTAATTAATCAAACTTTTAGTTTTAGTCCTTTACCTTTTTTATTTTATCCAAATTATACCCTCTAGTTATGAACATGTCAAAATTAAATCCATCACGTCACACTCTTGCCTTTTAAGACCTTAAGCAAATACGCTAGCCAATTGAGTCTGATGTCACCTAAGCTCGAGGATGGTTTTTCTGAGCATATTGTCTAAAACTCAAGCTTGGGTTGGCTAGTTTCATTAATATATTATTAAAAATGTAATTGTTATACTTGTATATAAATATGACTAGTAATAAGCCCCCTATAACCGTGTCGAATAACACCAATGGACAGAACACCAAAAAAAATTGTATTAACAATAAATAAAAAACTAAAAAAATAAAAACTTAATTAATGAAAAGTAAATGTAAGACTTGAAAGCGATAGGTTGTTCTCCACCTTTGAATATTTAGTCTTGATATGTTTATAGTGGAAGAGTTTAATTTGAACAAAGTAAACATAAAATAAATTATATAAACTAATAATAATCTATTCCTAACAAACCGGCAAAACTAATTAATTAATCAAACTTTTAGTTTTAGTCCTTTACCTTTTTTATTTTATCCAAATTATACCCTCTAGTTATGAACATGTCAAAATTAAATCCATCATGTCACACTCTTGCCTTTTAAGACCTTAAGCAAATACGCTAGCCAATTGAGTCTGATGTCACCTAAGCTCGAGGATGATTTTTCTGAGCATATTGTCTAAAACTCAAGCTCGGGTTGGCTAGTTTCGTTAATATATTATTAAAAATGTAATTGTTATACTTGTATATAAATATGACTAGTAATAAGCCCCCTATAACCGTGTCGAATAACACCAATGGACAGAACACCAACACCAAAAAAGATTGTATTAACAATAAATAAAAAACTAAAAAAATAAAAACTGAATTAATGAAAAGTAAATGTAAAAATGTTGAACCATGCAGGCGAAACCTAAAACATATAAAACAATAATTAAGCTGATCTAGGACCAAGGCGTTGCGATGGAGCCGTTAAACGGGGGAAAATAAACGTAAAAGCGCTGAACCACACACGCATGTTACGGCGTTTTAACTCGTAAAATTTAGACTACGTAAAACGAAAAATATATAAAATATGAAAAGTACTATATGGGACCAAAATTTAAAGTAAAAATATGATGGGGCTAAATTGTGAATACCTAAAAGTATTGAGTTAAAAAAAGTGAAGGACGAAAAAAGAGTCAAAAGGTGGGTATAACCTGCTAAAACACATGATACAACCCATGACACATACCAAATTGGTAATTAATATATAGATTATAACTTAAGATATTTATAATTAAAATTTTATACATGTAACGATTACCTTATATATTTAAAAACCAAGTGAATGAATAGTGTCGTAGTGCTTTGTATAGCTGTAAAGTACAAGCATGTATAGCAGTGACAAGAGAAATAGCATATAGTACAACCAGCAAATGCAGTCATCTGCCTTCACCTCCATGCAAATGCGCTTAAGAGAGGGGGTTATGAAGTGGTGGAGCTCAGTTGGTGGTGGTCGAAATCAGCCAGTGATGGTGGCTTTGCGGTGGTGCCGGGACAAATCGCCGTCGATCTTGTCCCTTGGCGACTGTCATAACCTTCGGTAGTGGAAGTCGGTTGCCAATGGTGGAGATCGGCTCGCGAAGGTAGCTTTGCAGTGGTTTTGACAGAAATCATCAACGGTTTCCTCCCTTGGTGACCGTCGTTGGCCGCCAGGCCGTTGACCTCTCTCTGCCACGAGCCTTACCTGGGTTCTAGGGCTTCAATGGTGGCTTGCTTGTTAGAGGGAGGCTCTAAGGTTCCGTGATGTGACTGGTAATCATGGTGGTCGGTGTTGGGCATACGGTGGTGGAGGCGCGATCGATTGCATGTCCTCCACACCCTTCCGATCGTGCCCCGGCAGATTCTTATTTGTTGGGTCTTCGATTCCAACCACCCCTACCGGTCTTGTTTCCGGTTGATTTGGAGATGGTCCTTGAATGAACCGTAATGGTGGCAGACACCTTAAAGACAACCGCCGCTTGGCCTCCCGTTTGCGGTTGAGGTCGAGCGCCAACGTGCCGGCCGGGCGGTTACAATGGTTGTGCCACCGTCATCAGTCCCTTTATGCCTTACATGACTGTTGCATTTGCTATTCTTTGTTGATTGTTAATGTCGATCTTGGACTATTGTTTGATTTTGATGGTTTGGGTCTGCTAGAAGGCACGATGTCGATGACGAGATCATGTATTTCTCCGAGACTCTTCGTTTTTGTTGCTTTGTGGCTATGATGATACACTGAGATTGGTGTCGGTTGTTCCGGCGTGGCAGCTACTCCAGGTTTGCAGCTGCAACCCGCCCTCGGTTCTAAGCCAACCGGTAATATACATAAACAGTGTCAGTTGCATGGAATCTGGTTTTTCGACGCGCAACGCGCGTCACGGATAAAACACTAGTATATATTATTTAGTTACTTTTAATCATAATTTACATATAATAATATATATTATGTAATTATAATTACATATTTATTACATAAATTAAAATTATTGTATTCATATAAATAATGAAGAATCTAATCTTGATACTTTTACAATTGAAGGGGTAAATCTAGAAAAAATAAAAACATCAGGGAGTGAAACAAAAAGTTTGATTTAATTAATTAGTAGTTATCGGTTTGTTAGTAATATATAATTATTACTTTATCGATATGATTATTTAAATAATATTATGTTTATGTCTAGTATAATGATCTGGTAGTCGAGACTCGATTAAAAATAATTTAATATATCGGTTTTAGCTACCTTTATTGTGTAAGGGTAAGTAAGGCCGTCTCCAATGAGAATATGTGGAAAGTGTTTAATCAACACGACTCGATTAACTAAAAGACACAAACTTTGAACTTAAAAAATTAGAACTTTGGATGAATTAATGAACACACGTGCAAAGCAATAAACTTTAGAATTAGTTTACTTAAATAATTAAGGCAATCACCTCCGGATCCTCAATTATGCAAGATCAACAATTTATATGCCTCACTAGGGTTTATCAAAACTTAATTCTCAAGATTTCAACTTTGATTAAAGTAATAACAAATGATCAAACTTTTAAAACTCGCTCATTCACAATGTTATTAATTCATTTATATCAAACTACTTCTCAATCTTAATGAGTTCACGATGCAAGAAAACCGAAAAACTGGTAATCTCAACAAGCAATTTTATTTCTAAAAGAATCTCTTAACTTAAACAAAAAGTAGAATTATATTCAAAACCTATTGTTTAACAAAACCCTAATGAAAACACATAAAAAGTCTCACTTAACATAATTGATTCTCCCGAAAGCAATCACGAAAGAACTAGCCAACCATCCTCTTCATTATGCATTCGATCTTGAATTGGAGAATGTTTGTGGATGATTTGGGGAGTCTTGGAAGACCAAAAATCACCCAAAGTTCATCAATTTTCGTTTCCAAGAAGTTCTAGATCGAATTGGGGTTGATTTGGTTTAAATAAACTTGAAAACCCACAAAATCCGGATGTTGTTAGGCCACCGGCGTATCATACGCCCACCTGCATATGATACGCCGCCTCATACGCCCAACTTTCTGTAATTTTTTCCAAATACGCCCACTAATATACCGCCCATACGCCGCCCGGCTATCATACGCCCATACCCGGCGTATCATACACCGGTCCACCTCAATTTTGTGCTTTTACGTAACTTTTGATATTTACATCTTCAGTACTTGTAGTTTTATGTTTTGCCTCTTTTGCATTCAATTAAGCTTGTTTAAGCTCCAAACACCTATGAACAAAACACAATCAAAGTAAACTCATTCCATAATAACAACGATGTAAAATCACGTAATTAGCACAATTAAACATTGAGTTATTGGCATGCGATCAAGCTTCATCTTCCTTTTTCGTTTTGTGGTTTCGTGTCCACTGTTGTCGCATTGGAAAAGAAGCGTCTGTGGCCTCCAAATGCGGTTGTGATGGCGATTGGCTAGCTACTAATACACCGCGAATACCTTCGTTGTCGTCTTATGCAGCTGTAGACAAGCCACCGGGATCGTTGGATTCGCTGGATGCGTCGAGGTGTCTCCCTCTTTCTAACTTCTGATTCTTTATCCAAAACTTTGAGAGAAGACTTCTATTCTATCAGGTATGCATAATTCGTGTTAAGAAGGAAAGAAACGTGTATCCTCTACCCCTAAGCTCTATAGATTAGGTGTGATACTTGTTCAAAAGTGAAGAAACCATGTAACCATCACTTGCACAACCTGCTTGTAAAGTTGTACATGCATTAGGCATATGTAAACCATGCATAGATAATTACAAAATACTGTATAGTATTGTATAGTATATAATAAATTTGGAGTTTTCTATTTTGTTAATATTATATTATAAAAAAATCTATATAGCAAATGTGTGACAAATTGGACACAAGGTCCCTGTAATTTATAGCAAAACTACAAAAGCGTAGCCAACTAGACACAAGGTCCCTGTAATTTATGGCAAAAGTATAAAAGCGTAGCAAATGTGTCACAAAAAATGAAAAACCTTTGTAGCAGATGCTTTGTTCAATTAAACATTGTGTAGCAGATGTGTAGTTAAATAAAAATCAGGTAATCTAAAATAAATAAAATATAATCAAGAAAATACTTTGACAATTTCGATCAATATTTTTAAATAAAAAATGTGTTGCAAAGTTGAACGTGTAGCCAAGCCCTACGTCCGTTTCTCATTAGTGGCGGAGCTTGAACATTTTCATAAAAGGGACGGGTGCGAAATTAAATTATTTCAGAGAGGCGAACTCGATATATATAAAAAAATTTACACTATCGTACCAAAAAGAGAGCCCCCCCCCCCCCCCCCCTCTATCCTTCACCCATGTTTCTTCAAGTATATAGCAAATTGTTTCTTCAAGTATTTTTCCCACAAAAAATTTATGTTACAAATGTGTAGCTAACTCTTATGTCATATGTAGCTAATTTCTACTTATTTACAATGAAAATCTTTCTACTCTAATAAAAGAGTATCTTAGGGTGACACGTAGCGGGACCACAATCATTCTCACCAAAATTTTTCCGTTTCTCTCTTTTATTAAATAATTAACTTAATTATCAATCATATTATTTAACTTTTTTAGAACAAAAATAGTTTTTTTAATAAATTTAAAAAAAGATCTATGTTATTTTTAAAAATAATTTTTATAGAATAAGAAATTTTTACAAAACATCAAACTTTTTTAAAATTAGTGTATTTAAAATGTTAATTTTTTATAAACAAAAAATAATTAAAATTAATACGGTTTGTTTTGAAACAAAATATATTTTTTTTTTGGAAAAAAAATTTTTAAACCAAAAGTTTAAAAAATTTGATATAACTGTTTTATTACATATTGTTCTTACTATACGTAATTTCAATTATATTTTATCGTAAAATATCATTTTATAATTAATAAATTTTTATTATATGTAATGTTTTATTTGTTTAACCCGTTTAATACACGAGTTTACTAAATCTAGTGTACGTATATTCTTTTTTATAGTATTGGAGTATTTACCCAAAGTCATTATTGCCAAGTATAGTGTTTCGTTGCAATATTACAGCCTGATTCTTTTGCGATTTTGGAAAGTAGAAAATCCATAGTCAATGACATTTTATGACCTTGAGTGCTCGTCTTCTCATTGTAAGCAAATTTTTTTTTTGCTTTCATAGTAAACCCGTACATTAAGGGCATCTGAGGGCTCGATAATTGACACAAAAACATCATGTCCTATCTTCTTTTATTAGACCAATAAAACTAGGGAGGAAAAGGGACCATTGAAGTGCTTGTAATACATTATTCTAGATATGTTAAAACCCGGGTTGCCAAGAATATTTTTCCTGTGGGATTGGTTTTTTAAGTTTTCGAATATATCTCAACTTGATATCAGTTTGATTCAAACCTGATCAAATCACATATTAAGTTTCAATAATATCATAAAACAAACAATCAAACAATTAACTAACAGGTACGTAATATGCTTTTCGTGTTTCCAGCATCAAATAATATATTTATCTACGTTCAATCAATTAATATTATTAGAGACACTAAAAAAATTTAAAACGTAAAAAAGAAACTAAAAATCCATGTGCACCGCTTAAGTATTAAAAAAATGACCACTTAAATATTAAAAACTTTAAACGCAAATTATCAATACATTAAAAGAACAAGGTCATGAATAGTGCTCTGAGCATTTTTGACCGTAGGATTTTCAAATCAACATTAATGTGTTGTGTACTTCTTTGTAAGCGTCCTTTACAAGTGTTAATTGCAGCTCTCTTTACACGTGGCGTAATCTGCCCATTTCTTTACACGACGACAGTTCCACCGCCACAAAGGTCAGGAACTCTTTTCCACCACCTACTCTGCTCCTCAACGATTTTATGCTCTCTATCTGCGATTAATGTTGCCAGGTTTGTGATTATTAGGAGTGTTGGTTAGGGCTTCTTTTCCCAAATCAAACCATCTTGAATTCTAGGTGACGGTGTGTGGTGGTGGCCGCGTTGTGGTCGTGGCAATGACCTGCTACTTGGGGTGGTGATGGTTCTCCACCGGTTAGAAAGATGAGCAAATTCAGGACCCTAGCCGATGTTGACGTGGTGGCACTTCTTGGTTGGTGACCACATGTAAAATGGTGTCATGAAGTATGAACAATGGCTTCATTAATGCAAGCATGGACCTAATCTAATGAGTAATGCTAAGGTAAATACAACATTTAATGCCTACTGTACGTATGATATTTGTTGCAGGATTAGGCAGGCATCTTTGTGTGTAGGACAACCTTTTCTTACTTTGACACGTACAGATGATATGATGACACCGACCCACCACTGCGGTGGCGGTGGCAGTGGGCTGGTGGCGGTGGAGATTTATCTCTACTGGAGGTGAGGATAGAAAGCTGGAGACCTGTGATAGTGTTGCAATGGTGTAGATGAGAACGGGAAAGGTGTCACAAAGCTCTATGAGTAAGAGTAGCTAGCTCACATGGGTAACCTCTATTTGTCGTTCATCCTAAAACTATAGTATCATCCATGCATTTAAAGTTCCAAACTATAGTATTGATGTTGATAATAAGTGGTTTGAAATATAAAACAATATAATTTATTTATAAAAGAGACGCAACCATCAATTTGTTTGCATCGCTTTTTTGGGGATGATGGTTCGTTGAAGGCGGAGAAAGTCACTGTTTGGTAAAACTTAAGTGTCATTAAGCAAAGCATAGTGTTTTTTCAAGTACATGTTGCTTTTTTCTTATAATAAGAAATAAGATTTTGGTATGTGGTAAGTGATTGTTATCTCAATCATGCATAAAAGTTGAATTAGATGTTATGGGGCTTATGTAAATTTTTATAGTTAATTGTTAAGAATTTAAGATAGTTTACGCCTTGGTCAAAGGTAATATAATTATCATTTTACAACATATTTAGTGTTTAAATGTCTTCCTACAGGTGATGCGTGTATCTTTTATCTTCTTTCTTCTTTTTAGTTCCACCTTCACCAGAGGGAGAGAGAGAGAGAGAGAGAGAGAGAGAGATTGGAAACATTTTCGTGTGTCACTCCTCTCGCCTGTTCACATGTACTTTTCCTTATCTTATAAATCTAATTTCAAGACTCAGTGGAATCTAATTTGTGTTTTTCTGTGTGGTGATTGTTTGTGTTGATCCTATATTTTTCTATGTCTAAACTGCTGTTAGATGCGTTTATTAGTTCTTTTCATAAGGTGAAATTCATTGTATACGCTATTTATTTGTCTTCATATATGGAGTTGTTTCTGTTTTGCAGGTTGTGAACTTACTTTTCACATTGCTACTAATGAATTAGGAGATGAATTAAACAACCGGCTTTTATTTATACTTTTATTTGATGATGTTTTTGTTTGATCTTTTGTATACAACCTTTTATTATTATTCTTTTTACAGGATGATGCAAGCTATGCCTTGATAATGGTATTGGAGGCTACTATATTAGTAAGAGTCTGAATTCATCGACGTGGATCCACCTTTCAACACCTTCACCATAATATTTGGGGCTGCTAATCCCAATCGTGAGATATTTTTTTTTGATCTACACATGAAGCACAATGACTTTTGTCATGAAATCTAATTAATTAAAATGTGAGTTGCTTCACAGTTAATGAAAATTTACTCCATGTTTATGATTCTTACAACGACATATGCAACTGATATTCCACTATGTAGAAACAGAGTATGCACATCACACACACACACACACACATATATATATATATGTTTGTGTGTGTGTGTTTTTTTTTTCACTATGAATTTTCTTGGCTAATTTTTTTTTTTGGAATTTCATGATAGATAATTTTGATCCTTTTCATGATAAGTCAAATTGCGCCGTAACGTTTGACTTAAGTGAGGAGATCTTTAGCCAGCCTGTGAATACACATGAACTTGCATATGCGGTTATTTTGATTCAAATTGGTTATGATAATTGTTTATATATATGAGGCGAAGAATGCGACTGAAACTTGCTATTTTAGATTATCATATAATAAGTTCATTATGTTTGTTGAACTAAAATTAAACTTATGATTTTTCATCTTTGATGTCAAACATATTACATCTGAGTTTTAACGGATGATAATAACACTAAGATGTTCATATTTACGATCCTCATATATGTTACAATGACTATTGGAAAAAAGGTTGCTTATATGCTTCGGCTTGACCTTGAGGTTCCATGTGTTTGTATCATTCAATTTTTCAGTGTAAACAAGGAAGTCATTTTGAAGCATCCACTCAACTACAAAATGTAGTTCTTTATTATCAGAAAAAAGCATATGTAAGCAACAAACTATATCTCACATCCTTTTGGTACTATTTGTGTTTTGATGTAACTGATAAACGCAACTGCATGTTCCTCATGTAAAACGAATGACGGAAAAATCTCCGTGCGGCAACGCGTGCGAGGAATACAACTAGTTGATACAATTAAAAATAGTTGATTCATATGTAGTCAGCAATCACCAACGATTAAATTTTGGGCTTTATATTTTTAACACAAGAATAGGAATTTTTAAATTATATGGGTTTAAAAGTCGTTAAGTATTTTCATAGACGTTGACGTTCAAAAAAACATAAGGTCAACCAAGAACAGTTAATGCAGTTAGATATTAACAATGAAAAATGCTAAGGGGTCACTTGACCCCTCCCCAAGCATTCCTATTGTGTCTATTAATAGTCAGATGTGTTCTTTCACAGAAGGAAAAAAAAAAAACCCCTCAATTTCTTCATTAAAAAAAATTAGATGAATTGATAATATCTCGACCTACTCACTTGGTATGTGGACCCATTGTAGCAGTTTAAACTTTAAAACTTCACCAGGGGCGGATGGAAGAAGACGTCAGGGGGTGGGAAGGCCCCCCTCAACCCAATAACAAAATATGTAAATAATGTTCATAATTCTTTAGGCCCCCATGTGATTTTTATCTGGGCCTGTATCTCATGAGCCCAATTAACAGGCCCCCTTTAAAAAAAATTAGAATACGTACATTATGACCTATTGACCTGAATAAGCCACCATCCATATTTTAATATACGATCAAGGCAACATGACGTAACCCACACTTCCACAAAAAATCAATTGAATCGCCATTGTTCGATAGTGTATTCTCAAGTTCTACACTTGTATTGTTCGATTTTTCTCGAGGTTTGCAAAATCACAATCTTAAAAGTGTCCCGGTTGGACGAGAATTGCAATCTTCAAGGTTTGCAAAATCGAATTTCTTAATTACACCCTACTGTTGAAACTTGGATCTATGTTGTTATCTTGATTTTATTGAATTTTATATCAAAAATCAAAGTCATAAAGCATTTAAATTTGATTATGAAGTCGATTGTAATTGTATGTATACAAATCATGAAATAAACCAAAATTTGAAACCTTGAATTCGGATATTTAGTCTTGAGTTGGAAATTTCTTTTAAAGGCTTTTCTTGATTGTATTTTTTATTTAAATCAATTAGTAACTTAATGTTTTCAATTTTTAATTCAATTATATTGGAAGCTTTATAAGTAATAGAGAAGTAGCATGTTAAAGTTCCAAATGTCAACTGATAATTTGTTGGAAATTTCTTTAACTCTAGTTATTATGGTTTTGTTATTGACAGGTGTTATGGAGAAGTTCTTAAAACGAAAAGCATCATCTTTGACACTTTCTTTCATTGATTTAGATAATCTTCCTTGGGATCCCGCCGATAGAAAAAGAATTTTGGATTATCACCCTGATCAAAGAGATGAGATTCGAAAAAAGTACTGGGTTAATGGATCTTGTCAGCCACGTGGTCATGATTTTCCAAAAAAACTGATAGGGAATAAGGAGCGGCGTTTCATCCCAACTTGGTTTGATAAATACGGTAATTGGCTAGAGTATAGTGTAAAGGAGGATAAAGCTTATTGTTTGTGTTGTTACTTATTCGCAGATTATGTTGGGAACCAAGGTGGACGAGACGCATTCGTAAAAGAAGGGTTTAATAGTTGGAATAAAACGGAAAGATTTGTCTTGCATATTGGTGATATTAATAGTATTCACAATAAAGCATTTGAAAAATGTGAGGATCTATTAAATCAAAACCAGTCTATTGCCACTGCTCTTCATAAGCAAGATGATATTGTAAAAAGAGCGAATCGAATTCGACTAAATGCTACGATTGATGCTTGTAGATTTTGTTTGCTAAATACGTCACCATTTCGTGGTCATGATGAAAGCAAAACATCTCTTTGCAAAGGAACTTTCTTGGAACTAATGGAATTAATTCTACTCCATGATGAGGAACTTCGTCAATTACAAAAAGCTGCAGGTAATAACCAATATTTATCTCCGAGTATTCAAAAAGATATTGCTAATTGTTTTGAGGAAGAAATTCTAAATTCCATTTTCAAAGAAATTGGTAATGATGTGTTCGCATTGTTAGTTGATGAGTCTAGTGGTGTGTCAAAAAAAGAACAAATGGCAATTGTTTTACGATATGTTGATACACATGGACTTGTTAAGGAGAGATTTGTTGGCTTAGTTCATGTCATGGAGACATCTTCTTTGGCCCTCAAGACTGCAATTGACATTTTTTTTGCTAAATACGAATTGAGTTTTAAAAGGCTAAGGGGTCAAGGATACGATGGGGCAAACAATATGCGAGGTGAGTTTAATGGTTTGAAAGCAAAGATATTAGAAGAAAATAGCTCGGCATATTATGTACATTGTTTTGCTCATCAACTTCAATTAGTGGTTGTGACAGTTGCAAGAAAACATTTGGGTGTTGTGAACTTTTTTGACAATTTAAGGATTCTTATGAATGTAGTTTGCTCTTCTTGTAAACGAACGGATATTCTTCGACAAAATGAGAAACAGAGAGTGGAAAAAGAAATTGGTAGTGGTTTTCTTGAAACAGGAAGTGGGTTAAACCAAGAGCTTTCTTTTATACGGCCTGGAGATACAAGATGGAATTCTCATTACAAAACACTTATACGTTTGGTTGATACGTTTCCATCCATCATTAGAGTTCTTGAGTATGTTAAAGACGAGTGCTCTAACCCTCCTACCCAAAATCAAGCATTTAAAATGTTATGTTTCTTGAGCTCATTTGAATTTGTGTTTTATTTGCATTTGATGTTGCACATTTTAGGGCTTACAGATACACTATCAAGAGCTCTTCAAAGAAAAGATCAAGACATACTTGAAGCTATTTTATTAGTAGAAACGACTAAAAGAAAGTTGCAAGAGTTTAGAGAAAGTGGATTTGATCCACTTTTAGAGAAAGTTTATTCATTTTGTGAAAAACATAGTACTCAAATCTTGGACATGAATGCAAACTCTATCAATGACACGGGTTACAGATCTAGAAGACAAAGGTACGACATCACGAATCAACATTACTATAACTTTGACTGTTTTAATACAGTTGTTGATATGGAAATTCAAGAGTTTGGCGATCGTTTTAATGAAATTAACACGGAATTACTTCAGAACATGACGACTTTCAACCCATGTGAGTCATTTTTTAAGTTCGATGCATCAAAGCTATTGAGATTATGTGAATTTTATCCGGATGATTTTGATAATTGGGAAAAAATTGCACTTGCACATCAACTTGACTTATACATTGACAATATGCGAAAAGATAATAGATTGGGTAACTTGAATAGTATGGCTGATCTTGCTAGAGTCATGGTGGAAACAAGGAAACATATTTCATTTCCTTTGGTTTATCGATTATTAAAGTTAATACTTGTTTTACCCGTTGCAACCGCAACAGTTGAGAGATGTTTTTCGGCAGTGAAGATTGTAAAGTCAAGTTTACGCAATCGAATTGGTGAAGATTTTTTGAATGCTTGTGTAATTTGTGCCGTAGAAAAAAAAAAGCACTATATAATGTTACGAATGAAGCTGTAATTGAACGTTTTCAAAAGATGAAATCACGTAGAGGACAATTGTAATATGTATTTTGTTTTACTATATTTAGTGAAGTTTATTTTTTGTAATTTATATGACGTAAACTTTTGTCGCATTTTTTCGCCCCCACTAATAAAAATCCTGGATCCGCCACTAAACTTCACAATGTCCGATTAATATGAAATATTTGAAACTTCAATCAAGGAAGCATTCAAGAAGTTGATAACCTACACACATATAGCAGGTCCCAATCCATCCATCCATCGATCCATCCATCCACATATAGCATATAGCAGGTCCCAATCCATCCATCGATCCAGTCTATATGAGCTTATTAATAATGCACGCACTTACCTAATTCCATGCTAATCTACTTGTTGCATCTTATAATATTTTGCATAACACATCAAAAAGCCCAAATTATTCTATTTAACATGCGCTAATTATTTTTTTTAATATTTAATTATGGCACTCTGTAAGTCATAATTTATCAGAATATGTATTTTAATCACTATGCAGAAAACCTCGAAAGACTAAATTTGTGTTGACGTTATGCCTATTTTTCTACTAATTTTTATATTAAAAAGACATGCATCTTGTATTACACCCGTCTCTGCGTTTGTCCGTCTTCAAATTTATGTGGATATATCTCATATATAAAATATATCTTCCACTTTCAATTTGCATTTACATATTATTTAACGAATTTAATAGGGCTTAAGAAAATATATTCACTTCAACTTACATTTATAAGTTGACAGACAACAACTTTTCAAAGAAAGTGATGGTGGCTGTGGTGGGTGTAAAAAAAAAAAGGTGTATTTGGGTTTTGAGTAATATACAGAAATAGTAGAAAGTATGAATAATTTACATTTTAGTCCTTATAAATTTGATCAAAATACCTTTATAATTAACAAAAAAAAATTAACGGTATTAATAGGTTGGAGTTAATTGAGACGAATTGTAAATCACAAAGAGTAAAATTAAGATTTTGAAACATCTGAAGGTAAACAATTATTTGGATCAAACCACAGGAATTAAAAGTAAAGTTTACTCAAAAAACAATAATGATTTATCTTTCTCTAATAAAATAAAATAATAATTGTTACATTTCATATTTTCACATCTATTTTATTACATGTCACTAACATTACAAGTAAACAACTTAATCTTAATATTAAATGCTAATAATATTATTTATAGTCTTTTCAAATTATAAAACATATTTTTTATATGTTAAAACATGTTTGTTTTTATTAGAAAACATGATTTTTTAAAAACAAAATATTATGAAATATGAAGTTTTTTAAATAGAAAAAACTTTTATAAAAAAATAACCTTGTTTAAAAACAATCTATTTTTAAAAAATGAAATGTTTAAAAACATATTTTATAAATTAGAAGTTTTTAAAAGACGAAAGCATAAAAACTATTGTCATTGTTTTATTGTTACTTAAGAGAGTTAATTATACGTAATTTCAATCATATTTTATCTCAAAAAGTTATTTTATATTTTGTAAATATTAATTATTAACTGTTAATTGAATATTTTCATTTCACCAAGTGTAGTGCACGAGTTTTTAAACTAGTTTTTATAATATTACAAAATTTTTAAAGTACAAATAAATTTTTTGTTTTATGTTAAAGCGAAAACCAATTTTAATCAAATATTCAAATATAATGAATGGACCAAAAATCAATCCAATTTTAAGATCATTAACTACTTACAACTAAACCCTAATAAATTTAAAACTAAATAACTATGATTAAGAGCATTCACAATCCATCCCACATCCCCAACTTTATAATTACACTAAAAACATCTATTTTTTTCTCTATTTTTTAATAAAATAATATTTTTTCATACTTTTATCATTACTTTTTCTCTCTCATCTACTCACAAACACTTTTAAAATATTAAAAAATTTATGGGGGTTGTTCCTCCATAAATATTATTTTCTTCTTCACTCACAAACACTCACAACCATCCCTATAATATAAGGCAACCACTCACATAAAAATGAGATACGGGCTGTGAATGCTCTAACACTTCTCTTTAAGTTAAAATATAGATGTTAACGGATCCAACTTATTACATATAAAATCTAGAAACATTATCATTATTCCTATTCACCTAAAACATCACCACTCCTATTACATCTTCAATTGTACTAGGATTCTAGAGTCTAAAGAGGAATATACGAGTAGAAATAAAGAATGTGAGCAGGAATCCAAAAAAAGAAGCAAGAACCCAAAACAAAAGCAGGAACCCATGATAAATCTGCAAACCAAAACCTGCACAAAAACTAGAACAACGAAAATCTTCAAAACTAGAGTATCAAATCTGGAAGAGGGTTTGCGATATAATACAACTAGGATATGTGGCAACAACTAACAATGATGGCAACATATAAAAGGTTCTCAAATATACATTTAGTAAAAAAGCATGTATTAGGAATTAGGACTTGAGATGGAACGTGAACTTGAAACTAGGTCTAGAATGGGAACAAAACTAGAACTTAAAAAAAAGAGCTGGAACCTGAAACTTGGAATGAACAGCTATATGTGACCTGTTTAAAGTTTGTGTCATGCATGATGCTCGTCATCATGTCTAGGGTTAGGGTTTGTGTTGTACCTAGATCCTTAACTCTAATATCATATAAAAATGATTACATGTTTAACTAGATCAAATACAATGGAGGGAGAATCGTCAATATATATACTACTAAGAAACAATGACACCGTAGATAAACCTAACTTGGGCTCATGGGCTAGACCCAACTAATACCTAACAACAAAATACTAGTGAAACAATTATGGTTAACAATTTATATGTAATATTTTTACACATCTCTACTAAACTTAACAAAAAAACACGTAATAATTAGCTTGTTTGTTTGTCTATTATATACCTACACATGAGTATGCCATGTCTAGTTATATTAATTTGATGACATTTTATACAAAAACCAATACATCTGGATGTAAGAACCATAGAATTCTTTTTTTTTTTTAAAAGACAATTGATAAATACCAATAACAGTAAAACTAAAAGAAACAGAAGAAGTAACAAATGAAGCAGTTACAACTACACTCAAGAGAGCTATTAGCTTCTATTCCACTATCCAGACTCATGATGGCTACAGCCCTTTGTTTATCCTTCCTCCATTGGTAATTAAGTTAATACCATTAATCATACACACTAATAACAATAAGCAGGCGACATATTATGCAATAATATGTTGTTTAGCTAGTTTAGTAATATGTTTAGCATATGTGATAGAACTGTATATTATTGGAGCCATTGATGCAATTCTAACACTTGCCCATCAACTAGAAAACAAACGTTACATTTACAATGATCAGATACTTGCAACATTTTTCCTTAGTTTTCAATTTTATGTTATAGTTGTATACTTCCATGTGGATTTGTTTTGATTTTATGATGATAGAATGAAGACGAAGGATGGGGATTACATGTTGAGGGTCACAACACAATGTTTGGATTAGCATTTAGTTATGTTACCTTGAGGTTGCTTGGGGAAGAAGCGGATAATGATGCAAAGGACATGGCCGTGGTTAAAAGTTGTAAATGGGTCCTTGACCATGGTGGTGCAATGGGGATTCCTTCGTGGGGAAGTTTTGCTTCAGAGTAAGTTCTTATTGTCCATGCTTCTTGTAACACATGTACTAGTCTTTCGTATCTCTTAGATAGTATTGGCCAGGACCTCATTGTTTTTCCGATGAGCTTTTTGTCACAAAGTGATTTTCTTGATTCACTTATTCGAAGGTCAGCCTTCTGTGATGTTTATAGTCAAAATCAAAGTATAATGTAGTTGAGCAAAAGTTGATAGTCACTTTAATGTCAAGTTGAAGGGCTAGTTGGTAGAACTATAGAAGTATAAGGACTAATATTGTTAATCCTTTCATTTGTTCGTTAGAGGTTTGTTATAACTCTTCTTCAGAGTATAACTTGATAGGCTCTCTTAATAAAATCAGCAGAGTGATCTTGTATGTTTCTTGATTGATGTTCATGGTTTATCAAGCTAAAATCGATTTAATTGTGTTTCAATTTCTTTGTTCTTTGATTGTTCTTTTAACAATCGGTATTAGAGCTTGGTGAGGGCTCGGATCAAAGATTGAAAATCAATTCGTGCTAATTGATGATCGATATGGTGTCTATGAAGTTCGATCTTGAGAAATTCAACGGGAAGAACGATTTCAGCCTGTGGCGGTTAAAGATGAGGGCATTACTTATCCATCAAAGGGTAAGTGACGCCCTTCTAGGTGAAGCCGGTTTCCGGCAACCATAACAGACCGGGAAAAGAAGGAGACCCTTGAATGCGCGCACAGTATGATTATACTTAGTCTGGGTGATCGAGTTTTGGGTGAGGTTTCGAAAGAGACCTCAGCTGCTGGAATTTGGGCAAAATTAGAGTCATTGTACATGACGAAGTCGTTGGCAAATCGACTGTACCTCAAGAAAAGATTATACACCTTTCAGATGACATCAAGAAAGTCTATAAGGGACCATACTAATGAATTCAATAAATTAGTGATCGATCTGGAGAATATTGAGGTGGAGTTGGAAGATGAATATCAGGCCATCATTTTCTTGGCATCCCTACCCCAATCATATGAACATTTTATGGATAAGTTAATGTATGGTCGAGAGACCCTGTCCATGGAAGAAGTACTAGCTACCCTTAATTCTAAAGAACTAAAAAAAAGGTCAAATTTAAAAGAAGATGGTGGAGAGGGGCTAATGGTGAGAGCAAGACTAGACCAACGAACCCAAAGGTCCAAGCAGAACACCCGGTCCAAATCAAGATTCAAAAGAAAATGCTATATATATGGTTCAGAAAAACATCTTAAGAAAGACTGCCTAGAGTGAAAGAAAAAAAAAAAAGGGAAAATCAACTAGTCATAAAGGCCAGGATCACCATAGGGCACAAGATGAATGTTCAGAGGGATATGAGAGCTCTGATGTGCTTGTGGTTACTAATGATTGCATCAAAGGTAAACAGGTGATGGACTCTGGTTGTTCATACCATATGTCACCTGTTAAAGAGTTCTGTAAGGACTTAATTGAAAAAGACTTGGGTACTGTAAAATTGGGTGATGATAGACCCTGCAAGGTACTTGGTAGTGGAACAGTTACTGTCAAGTTAGAGAGTGGATTTGAAATTGATCTGAAAAAGGTCAGGTATATTCCTTCCCTTAAAAGAAGCCTGCTGTCATTAGGTACCTTTGAAAGAAAAGGTTACCATGTAAGTCTCAAAAATGGAAAGGCCCGAGTTGTGAAGGGATCCATGGTAGTGTTTTCAGGAACCAGGAGAGAAAACAATACCTACCTGCTAGATGGTGAAGTAGTAACTGGGTCAGTAGACATTGAATCCCATAGATGGTGGGTAGCTTGATGTATTTGATGGTATGCACCCGGCCTGACATTGGATATGCTGTGAGTGTGGTTAGTAGGTTCATATCTCACCCTGGCAAGGCTCACTGGGAAGCTGCTAAGTGGTTACTTTGGTATTTGAAGGTTACTAAAAAGTTGGGGCTGGTGTTTACGGGAAATTCAAATTTGTTAGAGTGTAATGTCTTAGGCTATGTTGATTTAGATTTTGTAAAAAATCTGGATAGAGGAAGATTAGTGACTAGTTATGTATTTCAGGTGTTTGGAAATACTGTTAGTTGGAAGGCACAACTTTAACGAGTAGTAGCTTTGTCTTCAACAAAAGCTGAGTATATGGCTTTAACTGAGGCTGTCAAAGAAGCCTTGTGGATAAAAGGATTTGTGGCTGAGTTGGGCTTAGTTTTATTGACAACTAAGATCCTTTGTGATAACCAGGGTGCTGTACAGTTGGCAAAAAATAGTGTGTATCGTTAGAGGACTAAGAATGTTAATGTGAAGCTACATTTCATTTGAGATGTTGTTAATGCTAAGGAAGTCTTGATAGAGAAAGTTGATACAGAAGTGAATGCTGCTGATGCATTTACTAAATCATTGTTTGGTGCTAAGTTTGACTGGTGTGTGGAGTCACTTGGAGTTGGTTGATCCTTATGATTTCTGATTTAGGGTGGAGATTGTTATGTTTAAAGTCAAAATCAAAGTATAATGTAGTTGAGCAAAAGTTGATAGTCACTTAAATGTCAAGTTGAAGAGCTAGTTGGTAAAACTATAGAAATATAAGGACTAATATCGTTAATCCTTTCATTTGTTCGTTAGAGGTTTGTTATAACTATTCAGAGTATAACTTGATAGGCTCTCTTAATAAAACCAGCAGAGTGATCTTGTATGTGTCTTGATTGATGTTCATGGTTTATCAAGCTGAAATCGATTCAATTGTGTTTCAATTTCTTTGTTCTTTGCTTGTTCAATGATGCAACGATTCCAAACAATGAGATTGCATGATGCAAGATAAGTAAGCAACTAAACTTGCATTGATTAAAAATAAAATTTACAAAGATGCTTACAAAAAGGTCTACAAGTGCTTTGTTATGTGTGGTTTTATGTGCTTTATGGGATGCTTCAAATGAGCTACCATATAACCTATTTATACTACTTTGCTATTATCTAGATTTTTCTACATCTAGAATAATCTATATGATTCTTTATACATAATTCTAGTATATAGTCTCTAACATAATCTAGATAATTCTATTGTGTTTCACGTCTAGAGATTTACGTAGAAATATCTGGTTCTTTCTTGGACCATTAATGTGTAGGATGTTCTAGAAAATTTCGGGTAGCCCTAGATGTTTCAAGATTGGCTTGGAAGTTCCAAAACCCAAGACCAATGTTTTAAGTTAGGCGGGTCATGACATTCTCTCCTATCTTAATCCACTGCTTCACTTTGATAGTGACCTACCATGATGAATGCCCTTGGTGTATTTGAGTTCTTCTATGATTTTTTACTTCTCTTGTCCTTTTTAGAACCAAATATGTGCATTCCTGACATCGTCACACCTCGATGCTCAATGTGTGGCTCCATATTGATGGTATAAACTCGATCACTTAAAAGATAAGAAAGACAAGCTAACGAGCGTTGGCTTGGGTTCGACTTGTTTACAAACAAGTAGAGTTTGAGCAAGCTTTTTTCTATGAGATGTGCTTTTTGAACAACACTACATAACGACCCCTTGACCAGCAATGAATACATGGAAAACACAAATGAATTCTTGTGAGGAATCTTTACAATGCAACATTACAACTCTGTTAAGTGATATTTTACCTAACACTAGCGGGTTAGACCCGTGCTTTGCCGTGGGCTCGATTTTGCCTTTAAATCTTGGTTAACTTTGCTATTTTTGCTTGATCATAATACAAAAACTATTACCATTTGTAGCATGATGGGAGCGAGATGCATACAATAAATAGATTGATAGATATTGCCGGTCAAATCCAAATCCAAACAAACCACTCTTATTGGTAATACCTTTGAGTTCTTTGGTTTCCATGATATTTTAAACAATGTTTTCACACAGAAGAAAAACGATTCATGCATAAGGAACCTACCTTTTTAAAATATTTTTTACCCTTACATTTGATCACTTATTTCTTCTTCAGAGTTTGTGAACTTCTCATTACAGGACTGTTCCATACTACTACGATGACCTATAAACATCTCCAGAAGCCATATGACCTAAACAATTAACATAATACCATGATTGGAATAAATTACTAAAAAAATGAAATATATAAAACTATAGAGCTACAAAGTCATTCAATTCTACATTTATATGTATGAACATAAAGCATAACTTACAATCTTGTTGCATCTTTCAATGGTAACCAATAGTTCCAAGCATAATAATATCCCTGGATCCTTCACACCGGAAATGATGGAAAAAAAACACAAAAAGAAAAGAAAGATATATAAGATATAGGAATATTTCTACGGATAAGAAATGAAGGGAGCCGGACTTCAAAGAAATGAATCCTAAGTGCTAATACATACACAAGTAGTGGGATGATTTGCAAAACAATCTATTACGGATTAGAAATAAGTTCATGGATTTATAAAAACATAATTCCCACTTTTTTTTTTACAAAAGTTCATAAATTTACATTAGTTTTCTATTAAGGAAATGTAAAAAAATCCTGGCATTAGTTATCTTACTACAACTCCTTACATGCTTGTCATAGGTATCAATCTAACCTAAAAACATAGAAAATATATGTTATAATCAGTTTATCTAGAAAGTTAGTGTATCTTGTGTTGGTTAACAAATCACAAGGTAATAGGTTAAGTCTTAAAAATCAGTCTTGTACCTAAAGCCCTCTATAATTTTTATCAAAGCTAACATCACAGAAGTTTTTTTTAAACATTTGTTAATGTTATTGTATCTGTGTGTATCAAACAAATTAGATCATTATGCAACACTGAATGTTTCAATCTAGTAATCAGTAAAAGACCCTGATCACATGTCTTGATGCTTTATTAAATAACAGTACAATCACTTACCCTAAAAAATGAAAATCTAAAATGTACAAGGACCTGCATTTGAAGTGATGTAGCAGATTCCAAGACAACTTAATACACTTTCTAAATACTATCTATTTTTCCTATGAGATGTAAATGAATTGTGTTAGAAAAATAGACCTACAAATAGATACCCTGATCACATGTCTTGATGCTTTATTAAATAACAGTACAATCACTTACCCTAAAAAATGAAAATCTAAAATGAATATGAATACCATTTATATTCATACTCTTTTCCTATCATTATATCATAATCTCTAAGATTTAGAATAGTTGATGAACATTTCTAAAAAGTACTATAAATATGAGTGGCAAGCTGAGATATGAAACAGTAAATAATAACTGACATAATATTAACAACGGATCTCACCATCAAAACGTCATAACTATGGGAAGATTCAGTATTGGGCTTGATGTTAGGATCAAACCGATGTGCTTCACCTAATAGTAGTAGTTCAACAAAACTTTGTTGGTCTCTAACCTCTATCAAGCTAGCACCAGGGAATGTAATATCTCCACTTTTTGGATCTTCCATTATGCATAAATTATCATTAGTTGGATCGAGAATATCTTGTATCGTCTCCATATATAGCTGCAAGCATCAATACATAAGTCTAAATAGCTATTTAAACGAGAAGCATTATAATCTGACACTAACATGTGTATATGACATAGAGATATAATCTATTTCAGCGAGTATATCTTCCACCAAACAAACCATAATTCCACGTGCAGAAGTGTCTTCATCGCCAAGTTTTTAAAGCGTGTAAGTTTTCCCGGTACCGATTTGTCCATATGCCATGAATGAACTCTACTTAGAACTCTATGCAAAACAAAAACAGATAACTCATAATTTCATTCTCAAATAGTTACGAGTTAAATAAAGTTACCTCAAGAACAGCCTGTGCAACAACTTTATAAACACACTTTTGTGATGCGAATTCAATAAAAACTTCATCAAACTCAAATGTAGCAGTGCATAAATAATTTTCACTCAAAAAAGTGCCTAGAATCAATACGTTTAACCTATAAGAAATATTGAAAAATTAATCACTACATACAATACAAACAAAAAAAACAAAGAGCTTTTACTATCTATGATCTATAAACGTCTCAAACAAAGATGAAACTTCACTCTCTAGAAACAATTACACACAATTATCGAAAAGTTCGAAGAATGACTTTATCAAACTCACCAAGATCCTCATTCTGCTCAGCGGTTCAACATCCACAAACAGTGACAACTTACCACTGCACTCTTAATCTTTGAACAATGTCTTTTTTCTTTGCATATTTGCAACATCATAATCAAACAAAAGCTTACATCTTATACAAAATACATATCTATAAAATCAAATGTTACGCAGTGAAATTCAGACGATAACAATGTTCAGTTTATGCGAATGTCAAGAAATGGAATTAGTCCCACATATTGTGGTAATTTAATTAATTATTTATGCATTAGAAAGCCTTGATCCAAATTGTTTATACTGTCAACTAACAATAAGAATAACGTAAACAGAGAACGAATCCTTGACTATACTAACTCAATTCCCATTGATGGTGGCATTCCAACTTCTAAAAATGTGAAAGAGTTTGGAAAAGGTAACGCAGTTAGTGGCAAAATCTATACCGACAAATAATTTAATCCTAACAACAAATAAAATAAGGAAGTGAAAATTAAAGAGGTACCTTGCCCAAATCGATTTTCAGAACCACCTTAAAATCGTTAGAGTGGACGGTCAGGCGATGAATCTGGGTTGCAATGGGCTATGGGTCATCATCATCTACATGAATGCTTGTATATGTACGCGTGGGTCTTGCGAACAGTTCATTATTGCTTTCATTGAAGGGCGACAATCGAATGAAATTGAATGTAGGAGGGTGGATATGCCTGAGGTTTCACCACTCGTGCCCCAGGCACGAGAAGATCAGCCGGCGATGAATTTGGGTTGCACTGGGATGTGGCTGACGGTCATGCGTCGATTGTTGTACATATACGCGTCGGTATTGAAAAACCCTCATTATTGGGTTGCATTGAAGACGACTGAGTGAATGCAATTGAATTTGGGAGAAGGGAACGCCGGAGGTTTCGCTGACGATGTGTCAATCATGGGTAACGCCCAGAGGTGAGGGCGAAGGAGGAGCAGTCAATCGGGAGCGTCTTACAAATAAGCGTAAATTTACCATCTTGTCCCTCTGTTTGTTTTATATAGTAGTAAAGATATTGTGGCATGTAAGACATTTCAAAACATCAACTCTCTAATTCTCAAAATTCCTTTGAAGAACCTCCATATCATTAATGCTTCTTAAAAACTCATTTTCAAAAAACGTTGTTCACTAGTGTGATACTTACGTTTTATATGGATTTTAACATAAATAACCTGGCATTATTTTTAGGTCTTCAACGCTAACATCACCGCCACCGTGGTACCACAAATGAGGCGCTCCAACGGAGAAAATTTGTCGTTGTTGGGCGTGGTTCTTGACATGTGAAGGCAAATCTGCATATCTTATAGAGAGCGTCTAAATGTGATATTTAGCAATACCAAGTTAAATATTATAATTTTCTTACAAAAAGAAAACTAATACATACTTTCAACATATAATTTAGTATTTTTGTAGTTTCATAAAGAACAAAAAAGCAAAATTTTGTAAAGCCAAAGCAATCCCAAACAACCCCTAAAAATTCTCGAACTTTCGGTTACCAAATTACCAAGTCTCGTTATCCGACCCGATAACCAAAGACGATAGCAAAGCAGACACGATGCACATGCACAAAGCCACAAACCATCAGTATTCCTACACAATTCCATGGCGGTAATGCCTACATTCACAATCTCATCATCACGCTTTTATTTCATCAGCATGTCATCTCATTTCACGACTTCTCAAAATCAAAACTCGAATCGAGAAATTCTACGAGAAAATTAAACTATCAGTTCAATTTGTTGTTACAGGACGCCTCCGGGATCGATTTGATAAACTCCGATCCGAAACCGGCATCCACAGCTTCTTACACGACGGCAAATGCGTTTAAGAAATCGGCTATACGGACAGTGACGATGGGGGATCGGAGGTCCAAGAGTTCTTTGATGCAGATCCAAAACGATGCCGTATCTGCTGCTAAAGCAGCTGCTTGTATGCCCGATGGGAAAAAGGTCTGATATTATGCATTTTACATTACATTACATTTGGTTTCTTCAACTATCTTACATTTTCTTTTTTTCTTTCTTTTAATGTAGTTCTTTGGGTAGGTTTGCCTTTAATTACTAATGGTTTTTTATAGTCTGTGACTAGAGTAGTTTGACCAAAGGGCATGTGGCCTAGCGGTAACAAGATTATCATACTTATATTAACATACTTATATATATTTGGTAGTTTAATCAAAGATCAAGAAGATTATCATACTTATATATATTTGGTAGTTTAATCAAAGATTAGTAGATTACATCATTGACTAAAATAAAATACTAAATTCACCTTTGTCTCTTATTCTTATTTTGTATACAGCCTGTTTCCTATGCACAACTTGCAAGGAGTATCCATGAACTAGCGGCTTCATCTGACCAAGTACGATCTTTAACCAAATATAATAGAAAATGGTTTTAAGATTTTATCTGTTTACACTTGGAGCAGGTCTCATAATTCTAGAAGTTAGGGTATCTGAATCTTTTTTGAACACATAGAACATCTGATTGGGTAATTACTTATTTCAGTTTCTCTGACTTTGTACAGAAAAAGTCTCAAAGGGAGTTGGTGCATCATGTATTCCCAAAACTTGCAGCCTATAACTCTGTTGATCCCTCTTTGGCGCCTTCTCTTCTCATGGTGTGAATTTATATATATTTTTTATTTTCAAATGGTCACTCATGAAATAGTTACATGATCATGATTTTTAGATATTGAAGGATAAGTGATTTATTGTTGCCTGCCCAATGCCTATATGCTAAATACATGGAAATTTTAGTTATAGTTATGAAATTTATTTGATTTGTTTCTCTTATTAATCTGAGGTGCATAATGCAGCAATCAAAATGATTTTGGTTGTCATTACTTTCTCGCTTTAGTTCATTGTGTTTTTTTATTGGTATTTTACATTATCCTAAAAGTTTCCATCTGATTTGATCTGTGATCATACATCTTCAATTCTTCCACATTTGTAACTGTTGCTAAGAAGTAGGTCTGGGAATTATGCCCAGAGTCAGTTGATTTAACTATGCCATGCACCTAAACCGCAGTTTCTCTTAAATACGAAAGATTTTTTTCATCTTATTTTCTAACCCAGTCATCTATGATGATGAAACAGGGGAGATACAGTTTATATCAGCTTCTGGTTGTTTTCTATGGAATTTAAGTGTGGATGAATTAAGTTCCGCAAAATTTCATTTTATGTGACATAACTGGTCATAAAGCTGCAATTTGGTGATTAAATTTTTTATGCATCGGATCCCTGATTTGAAAATATTATACTGTGATCTAGAACAATTCTGCTACATCTTTTCATTTTGGTACTTCATGTTGTAGCTTGGTCAGCAATGCGAAAATAGGACTATTCTACGTTACGTCTACTATTACTTGGCAAGAATATTATCAGATAACGGTGCTCAAGGCTTAACTTCAGGAGGTGGGATTCCAACACCTAATTGGGATGCTTTTGCTGACATTGATGCAGTTGGTGGGGTTACTCGAGCGGATGTTGTACCAGTCATTGTAGACTGGCTTTCTGCTGAGGCCTTAAATGCAGATGCAGACTGTAAGCAGTTACTTGGTTTAAATAACTTTTTTTGTTTACTTTCATCACTTCATCAGTTAATTGTCTACATGCATCCCCCCTCTGGGTTTCTAGAACTTGATTATTGATTGTTGTGATAGTAACAGTTCTCATTAAACTATTTTGGGCTTTAAAACATGTGTTTGATATTGTTTGTTGGATAGTTAGGGGAAAGGGGGTGTGTCTAGTTATAGAAGTTCTCAGCAACCAGACTGGGGTATGATCTAGTTGATGTGCCAATACGAGTCTGCAGTTTGGTACTCTTTTGGCAAAAAGATATAGTATATAAATCTGGTCTTTAACATAGCTGACGAAATATTTCATTTAACCCTTGTGATAAACCTAAACCCTAACGACCTAGACATACCAAGACCATACACACTTGAAGGCAGATCTAACCCAAAAATACCAAAAAACATGTCCAGAACACTAACATCATTATGGTTAAAACCTACAGTGAAATGTGTGCCACTACATGTTCGTAAGCTTGAATTTACACGATTAAGCTAGAATAGACAAAGACCATTACTGATGTTCTCATCTCTTCTACATGATATACTAATATTCCTATGGCCTCTAGAGCCATGTGAACTATTGAGAAATTATTCTTTCGAGAATATATAAAATGCTCAATGCTAAAGAGAAATTCAAGTTTCAAAGGAGCCTTTAATGGTTGTTATAGGGCATGGTGTGTTTCATTATTTTAAGACTATGTTGCATTGGAGTTATGTTGGCTCTCATAGTCATGGTTTATTTAGGATAGTCTTTTTTCTCCTCCGAGTGGATAAATATGGGCCGAAGGTTTTCAGGGTTTCTTTTCCTTTTCAATTTGTTTAATCTAAAGTGTAATTGATGGAAAGAACTGGATGTTTCGTCTATATCTGGGTGATGATGATGCAATCTCTTTTTTGAAGTTCACACACGAAGGCTTCAAGCACTCAAAGCTCTTACATATGCACCTTCAACGAGTTCTGAGATCTTGTCGAAGTTGCACGGAATTATCTTTAGTATTCTTGAGAAGGTCTGTTCATATCATCTTGTGTCTTTTAGTACATAGTTCTGTAAGGTATTTACATGATATATTTCATGTTTACGTCGCATATATTATATGAAACTTGGAACATTTATTTTGGATGCATTTTCTTTTTTTTTTCCTTTATCTTTATGTATCTCACTCAACATATATCCAACTTTTTTTTGTCTATGTGCCAACCATACAATTAACACTACCTTATAAGTTACTCCATGAAATCTACTTTTATGTTGCTTGCATGTATTAGTCTATGTATCCGTTTGGTATATATCCGTAGTATAGGGTGCCACAATGTAACATTTTATCTTATATGTAACCGATGTATTTTCATTATCAGTATACATAAATATACCAAACCCTTTGGTTGTATTGAATGAAAATTGATATTGTGGCTGATATGTATTTAATGTGTTAATCAGGTTGCTGATGCACCAGATATGCGCAAGAAGGGCATCTTTGGGGCAAGTAAGGAGGTAAGTGCAGCTGACCATAGTTTCATATTGCTTGAGCATTTTTTGCAACTCATGCGTAGTAAATTGAAGCACAATAGATGCCACTTTCAGAAATCCCAGATTTATAGCTGACAACTTTCGTTTCCTGCTTGTTAGTGTTCTTGCTGCTGCCTGTTTTTGTTCCTGTTTTGCTGTTCCACTTCCTTGTTGGGAAGCCTTGGCTTTTACTTTATTGAACAAAAAAATATTTTTACTACTAAATGCCACCTAATCAACTTGCAAGGATTTGAACCCACGCCACTTTTGTGGGTTGGGGGGAGGGGGGAATCACCAATGCCACTCGGGCATTAGGCCTTTGACTTTTTTTCTTTTAAGTAATTCTCATTGCAGGTAAAAAGAATATTGTTTTTCTTTTTATGTTTGTGCAGAGGTTTCACGTAGTAGTTACTTCTTGACATGAATGACATTGTAAATGTCTCTCCTGGATTTTTTCAGAATGCACAAAAGGAAGTTTCCAGTGTATATATTAATTTCCTTGGTAACTAATGTTTTGATCCATGCAGTCATTTCAGGATCATTAAGTGGCATATTATAGTTGCTTACTCTTCTAGACATCTTGTTCAGAAGTGGAGTTGTTGAGATGTTGGAAAGAGGCATGATGGAGAAAGCATATAGTTATTATTCTTAGATAAGTTTATTTGAACTTTTAGCCTTCACAACTGTGATATGAGAAGGCTTCATAGTAGAAGATGCTATGCAATTAGTGATATTCATAGTAGAAGTTGCACAAACCTCTAGTAATTACCTCATTTACTGATATAGGGAGGGTGGAAGAGCGTGAGGGAGTGCAATAGGATAGACTGTGGCTCATGCATGAAAATTGTTATGCAATTAGTGATATTAATAGGCTTTTAAACTTCTAGGATCAGCAAGCGTGCAAGCAATGATGTCAGCAGGGCGTCCCTTATTTTTTGGAGGCCCTGAGCAATAATGTGAAATTTGCTAAAAGTTCAACCGTAAAATATCTCTCCATGGTGTAATGTAATATAACAAGATATATTGAAGTGATATTCCAGTGTTAAAGTCTTCTCTCTATTGTGTAAAGTACAGCTTAGGGTCTCAACCAACTAAAGAAAACATAGAGGTAGCAATTATACTAAATAGTATATAACATATGTATAACTGATATGGTATCTTTGGAAATTAACATGAATCTCAACTAGTCAACTGAACATTTATAGTTGTTTAGCATAGAAGACAACTAGGGTATCACCACTAATATCACTAGGTTAGGTAGCAACTTGTGCTTGTAGTTGCAAGACCTAAATAGAATTTGTTTACTGAATTGTGTTAGTTTACATGATAGTATATATATTAGTTACGTAATGCAAAATTATTTATCTTTAGTAGGTTTTTCTACATTTGTTGCTTCATAGCTTTGTCAAAGGAATTTTTTCTTATCAAAAGCTACAATCTGAGTTCTCAATCCATTAGTCAATTAATGTACTAGTTAAGCACAAGTTATATATGAGAATATGCTATGAGGAGCTCTGAGATAACATTATTGAGGAGGGCTTGATCAAACCACTTTTCTTTTGTGTGAGTAAGCAAATTAGAAGGTTGTTTTTATATCTTTTCTTTTGTCTAAATTCATATTTTCACTCATGTCCATGTATCTTAACATGCTTTAATAGTAGTCTGCAATATCAACAAATACCATCTTTAACTTTTGATGGGAAATTTAATACGCATCTTTAGTTTCTTCTTATGGACACACGTAACGTCTATTAGCAAACTGAAGTTCATAAATGTTTAAGTAATTTTAATATTTGATGTGTTGTTTGCTTATTCTATATTTTGATTGAATTTTCAGTCGATAATTGGAAGTAATCTACAATATGCTGCTCTAAGTGCCTTGCGAAGACTTCCTCTGGATCTAGGCAATCCTGTTTTTCTCCATCGAGTCGTGCAGGGGTTGGTTTGTCATTTTTTCTTTTGAGATTTTTCATTTACCAAATATCTACATGCAAGATATATATTGACTTATCAGTTTTGAAATAATTTAATATACCAATGATAGAGAGTTATACAACATTATCATCCACTATTGCCACCTCCTTTGTAGTGTTTACATATTCTTTACTTATTGCCACCTCACTTGTTTGTGTCGGCTAACTTAGAGGGTTTTACCCTAATCCCAAATCTATAAATATAGGTCTCTTGCAATTGTAATCTTCATCACCTCTAAATAAACATGTTACTTTTGGTTTTCTACCTTGAAAGAAATCCGAAAATGATTTTTCAAGCTACTTAAGCGCCCAACTAGAGACTTCAACTTTTTTTTGGCTTGATTAATTCTCAAGGCTGAACAAATATTATAGTTAGAGAACAAGGACTTGCACACTAATCAACACATTTTCAGTGGTGGAATGGATAAATAAAATTTACAAAGTTTGTGACATAATAATGAAAGAACTAATTTCGAATAAACAAACTTCCCTAAATATAACTAAGTTTCACACACTCTCTAAATTAGTTTGAATGCTCGAACTGATTAGCTCACATAGTTTTTTTTGTAGAAATGGAATAGTAATCTCCTATGTGTTGGGTTTGTGAAAGCTTTGGGCTTGAGCCCATGTTTATGTTTCTGGTCCATTAAGTTGTTAACCCTAATTGTATCTTTATATACACCCTTGTCATGTATTGTAATCATTATACTAAGCATAATAAAGAAAAACCTAGTTGCAACCTGTGGAGTAGGTCACACTGACTGAACCACGTTAAATTCAGTTAAACCTTGTAATTGTAATTGTATTGAGTAATTGTGTGTTTAGGGTTACAATAGAGGGTCCTTTATATAGAGAACAATATTACATAATTAACCCTAAACTATTCACTAATAATAATCTAGTCTAATATTCCCCCGCAAGCTAAGCTCGGGAGAGATTTAGCTTGAAATCTAAAACCAAAAACCTATAACAATAAGAAAATAAGTAAAGTAAATTATTGGTTAAAATAAGTAAAGTAAATTATTGGTCTTGTTCAATATCTGATCCAGGCCATTTGATTACTCCATCACTTCTCATCCGACTCCATCGTGTCAATTAAAAATAAATAAGGGTTGTTGTTTCCCCTATTTAATCCGACAACCATGTTTGCTAGCCGTAGTTTGTTGTGTTTCTCCTGTTATCGTGTTGTATACGATGTGAAACTAAAACTCCTGTTGTTCTTCTCTGATCTCCTTAACAACCACACCTAAAAATTTTGCACAAAGGTGCGCCGCCGTTGTATGGCGGAAGCGCTGTTGTATAGCGGCAGCGAAAGGTTGAAGAATCGCATTGTATGCGATGACGGGTTGATATGGAAGCGGCAACGATTGTATGTGGTTTGCGGCGGCTAGGGTTAGGGTTTGGCGGCGGCTAGGGTTAGGGTTTGACGGCGGCTAGGGTTAGGGTTTGACAGCGGCTAGGGTTAGGGTTTAGCGACGGCTAGGGTTAGGGTTTGGCAGCGGCGGCTAGGGTTTAGCGGCGGCTAGGGTTTAACGGCGGCTGTGGTAGTGTGAAAGGACAGAGACGACGGCGGTTTGTATTCGCCTGTTAAAGGTGAAGATGATAGTGGTGGTTATTGTAAAAGAAGCAATGATGGATGGTTGGACAGGGCGGCGGCGGCGGCCGGCCGCCTTGATTAGGGTTTCGGCGATAATCGAGCCCTCCTGGCTCTGATACCAAGTTAAACCTTGTAATTGTAATTGTATTGAGTAATTGTGTGTTTAGGGTTACAATAGAGGGTCCTTTATATAGAGGACAATATTACATAATTAACCCTAAACTATTCACTAATAATAATCTAGTCTAATAAATTCTTATGTCGTTTATTTTTTGTTCCGCATGAGATTTGTTTGTGTGCGTGTGTTGCTTCCGCTATGTCACTTTGTTCCTGACACAGTACTATTTTCAGCTTTGTTTTTGAGTTAGCTGAATGATCCCCTTTCTTGATCAGCTTGGAAACATTTCTTCTTTCACTGAACCATTACATAGATATACGAAACCTACTAATATTAATCCCTGAGTTGAAATAAACTCAGTACATAAGTTGGCAATATACTTGATAATTTAAATGAAGTTTGGTGAGTTTTTATTTTTATTTTAATAGCCTAATAGCTTTTGATGCTTCTACCAATAGCATTTCATGCCATCTTCTTGAAGGTATAGAACGTCTTACGCAGTTTACTTATGCAGAAACATTGTACCGGACTTCTCTTTAGTCATGATTTAATTTTCCTTTCATCCACCTTCATCATATGCCAAGACATGTTTCCATTAAGTGCAAACCATATTATTTTTTAATGAGATGTACTTTGAAACATATTTCCCTAGTGTTTTAATTGGATTTTGCTTTCATCTTATTCAAGATTTAATCTTTCAAATCTTTTTTACTGTAATCTCTTCAAAGCTACTTGGCGGGAGGGTAGGAGCAAATTCAAAGTCACAGAGACCATTCATCAATGCCTCATATGACCAAGTGTTCCAGAGAAGACGAGTCACTCAAGCAGGGTTCCCCTCTTTGCTTAAGTAGCATCTTCAACTTCGTCTTTGAGTCAGCAAAATAATCTCCTATGTTGATCAACCTGGAACATGTACATCGAACATTACAAAGATACAGGAAACAGCTAATTCTAGGTCCTGAGCTGAGGATATTAATCAACTTTAAATACATAGTTGGTTTGCCTAATCTATCATGCTGATAACTATCGTAAGCATCTAACTCGTACTCACCCAACAACTTCACTGCGGATAAACTTAATTATTCAAGAATGTAAGGCTTTGTTAGTTATATCTATGCAATTTACTGACTAAAGAGCCTAGGGTGATCTAACAAACTCCCCCAAAATTGATAATCTTCCACAAGGACTGGCTGGCATAGGATTATGTAACTAGGCTAATGTCATAGGGTTTCTTATAAAATAATTTTGCGCATGTGTTGTTGGAAACTCTTCACCGATAGTCAGATATTGGAGACAAGTTATGCATATATAATGATATGCTCTATCTTGAGAAGTTCTAAGAGTTCATTAGGAATGTATGCTTAATATATTGGCCGCCCATTTCTGTAATCTACATTGATGGAATTAATAATAAATTACACCATTTAAGAAATGTCGTATTGTTTGTAGAATACTTTAAGTAATTAACTTGGAAACTTTGTATTGACTGCAGCACTTCATTTGCTGATCCAGTGGCTGTTAGGCATGCATTAGAGATGACCTTTGTGTTAGCTACAAAAGATCCTTATGCTGTTGCCATGGCTTTAGGTAACCTAAACACATGTGAGCTTTGTTCAAACACTATCTTTGTAGCTTTGTTTCTGTAATTTTTAAAGTTTCATCCTTTTTTCTTCCAATGCAGGGAAGCTCGTCCAACCTGGTGGTATGTTTATAATCTTATTTATTGGCATTATCATCATTTATAACTTATCTGAAGTTTTTTTTATTTTTCCTGCTAAAATTTGTAAATCGTAAATGAATCAGGAGCTCTAGAGGATGTTCTACATTCTCATGATGTTCTGGCTAGAGTTTCTCTGGCCAGGTTATGCCATACGATATCTCGAGCCAAGTCACTAAATGGTCTGTATAGCTTATGTTTTTACATCCTTGCTTATCCACGAACTTTACAATGGTTAGCAAGCACTAAAAGCACAATCTTCTGAAAACAGAAAGGCCTGACATTAAATCCCAGTTTAATGCTTTGCTGTATCAACTTCTCATTGATCCCAGTGACACAGTTTGTTTTGAGGCTATCACTTGTGCGCTAGGAAAATATGACCACTCAGAGAGGTACTTGCTTGAAGTATATCATAATTCGCTTAAATAACAGTTAAGCTTAATTAAATCATAACAAGCAAGTCACCACATACAATTATCTGTAAGAGATTGGTAAATCACAGAAATATTCGATGCCTTCTCTTCCACATTCCCAGAATTATATACACAATACATTTAATTACTTCCCTAATCTAGAAAAGGAAACTATACAATAATACAGCAATGATATCCCTAATAATCATCAATCAAATAAATAAATAAATACACAATATATTCTCGTTAATACACCCCCTCAGTCTGAGCAGGAGGCGTGCGAATGCACAGGCTGGATCGAAAACGGGTGAAAAGTTGCCGAGGAAGTCCTTTGGTGAAGATATCTGCGAACTGAAAATCAGCAGGTATATGCAAGACTCGAACCGCACCAAGTCGGACTTTTTCACGCACGAAATGAATGTCAATCTCCACATGTTTAGTTCTTTGGTGCTGGACTGGGTTCTCAGATAAATACACAGCCGAGATGTTATCACAGTATACGAGTGTAGCCTGTCGAGTTGGAACTGAGAGCTCTAGAAGGAGGTTGCGTAGCCAAGTGGTTTCCGCAACCGCATTTGCGACGCCTCTATATTCAGCTTTTGCGGATGATCTGGATATAGTAGGCTGTCTTTTAGATGACCATGAGATCAAATTGTCCCCGAGGAACACACAGTAACCTGAAGTTGATCGACGTGAGTCTAGGCACCCGCCCCAATCGGCGTCAGAATAGGCGATAAGCTTATGTGATCGGGATGGTGAAATATGTAGTCCGTGACTTGTTGTCCCTTTTAGATACCGTAGTACTCGTTTCAAGTACTGAAAATGAGAGTCACGGGGAGCATGCATGAATAAGCAAATTTGCTGCACAGCATATGTGAGGTCCGGGCGAGTAAAAGTAATATATTGAAGAGCGCCGGCCAGTTGTCGATACAAGGTACCGTCGGGCAACAGATTTCCAGTGATAGCACTTAATTTGGAGGAGGTGTCAACCGGTGTGGTGCACGGTTTACAATCCGTCATGTTTGCTCGTGCTAAAATGTCCTCGGCGTATTTGCTTTGTGAGAGAAATAACCTAGTTTTGTGTTTGGAGACATTTATTCCGAGGAAACGATGTAGATGCCCCAAGTTCGTCATTCTGAATTCCGTGGATAGAGAGGTAATGATTTTTTTTCGGAGCCTGTCGGATGATGCGGTTAAGATGATATCGTCGACATATAAGAGCAAATAAGCCATTTCATTCCCTCGTTTGTACACAAAAAGTGATGTGTCACTCATAGTTGTCGTAAATCCACATTTAATCAAATAAGTAGCAAAGCGTTCATACCAAGCCCTCGGTGCCTGTTTTAATCCGTATAACGATTTTGTTAAGCGGCACACATGTTGAGGAAACTGTTGATTTACAAACCCGGGTGGTTGGAACATGTATACTGTTTCATTCAGGTCGCCGTGCAGAAATGCATTTTTCACATCGAGTTGATGTATTTGCCACCCGCGTGAGACGGCGAGGCTCAAGACGGTTTGAATGGTGGTGGGTTTGACTACGGGGCTGAATGTGTCTTCGCAATCAATTCCAATTTGTTGACTTTTTCCATTAATGACTAAGCGTGCTTTATGTCGTTGAAGTGAGCCGTAAGCATGAAATTTGTGGCGAAATAGCCACATACATCGAATGATGTTGGCACCGGACGGCCGAGGGACAAGGACCCATGTATTATTGTCCATGAGTGCTTGATATTCGTCTGTCATGGCAGCACGCCAGTTAGGATCAGTTAGGGCCTTGAGGTGGGATGAGGGTAGTGGGGAGATGGTGGTTTGGGATTGAGTGTCGAGGTTTAAAGGTAGACGGGTACGGATAGTACCATCTTTTGTTCGGGTGGTCATTGGATGGGAGGAGACGGGCGGTTGTGAGGTTGCTGGTGGGGGTTCGGTTGGGGCAGTGGTGTCGGGCACAGGCTGGTGGGTGTTGGCAGGGTTGTGTTTTGGAGCCCGACGATGATAGGTGAACTGTAGGGGTGGTGGGGGAGGTGGATCAGGAATAGGAGAGGAGGGATGTGGTAGAGGGGGCTGGTCATTGGGAGGATTGGGCAGCGGAGTGTTTGGATGTGGGGGAAGGATTATGGGTGAGTCATAGAGGACAGGTGAAGGATCAAGGAAGGAGTAGTTTGGTGGTGAAGAGGAGGTGGGGTTTGCATATGGGAAGGAGTTTTCATCAAAGGTGACATGTCGGCTTAAGATTAATTTTCCTGTCGAGAGTTCAAGACAACGGTAGCCTCTAAAATCAGCCGGATAATCGAGAAAGACACATTTTGTGGATTTGAAGGAGAGTTTGTTTGATCGAGTGGAAGAGGTGTTTGGGTAGCATGTACAATCGAACACCCGAAGGTGGTCATACGTGGGTTGTTTTAGGTAGAGAGCGAGGGTGGGTGTTTGGTAGTTTATGACCGAGGTTGGGAGGATGTTATGAAGATAACAGGTCGTGTGTAGCACCTCTACCCAGAAAGTTGGTGGTAATGAAGCGTGGGTGAGGAGGCTAAGCATTATTTCGTTTAAACGGTGAATCATTCGTTCGGACTTTCCATTTTGTTGAGAAGTTTGGGGACACGAGAAACGAAATTGGAGACCATTTGTCTTTGCGAAATTATGAAAGGAGTGGTTGTCAAATTCACCCCCTAAATCGCATTGGAACGATCGTATAATGGTGTTAAATTGAGTTTTAATATATGTGTGGAAATTTGAGAATTTTTGAAATGTTTCAAATTTAAATTTTAGTGGGAAAACCCGTGTGTAGTGGGTGTAATCATCGACTAAGACCATGCAATATTTGTATCCGGTTTTACTTGTGATAGGTGAGGTCCACAAATCACAATGGACAATATCAAATGGTAAAATAGTTGTAGATTGAGACACACAAAAAGGTAATCGTTTGTGCTTTGAAAGTTGACATGAATTGCAAACAAGGTTCTTAGCACGTTTATTACAAGAAATTGATTTATTTGAAACAAGATAATTAAAAACTGGAAGCCCTGGATGTCCTAAACGATCATGCCAAGGATCTTGAGCAGTGGTAGTGAAAGCAGTTGGGACCGTTTGATTTGACACCGGGTAGGAGACCGGATAAAGGTGGCTTGAGCTATTATGGCGAGTTAGAATCTTGCCAGTCTTGAGTTCTTTCACAGAAAAGCCATTAGGGTCAAATTTAACGGAAACATGATTATCGGTGGTAAATTTTCTTACAGAATGAGATTTTTGATAACATTGGGTGTGTAAAGAATATTTTGAAGGTGAAGGTCACGGCTGGAGGTGGTTGGAAGGGTGGAATTTCCTGATCCATAAACCGGAATACGTGCGCCATTACCTACAAAAATCGCACCCGTTGAACAAGATAATAATGGGGAATTGATTTTACCTAAGTCGCCGGTGAGATGATCCGATGCACCCGAGTCCATATACCACTGGTTATCGCCATCATCCATTGTCATCGCCTGAAGAGCTTCACCGAGTTCAGTAGGTTCCAACGGGTCCACCGAAGCCAGATGGGCTTCACTGTCTCCTGCTGAAGATTGGGCTGGCTGCTTTGGGCCTGTTTTGGCTGATGGAGGTGCACTCCAGGGCTGGGCCCAACCGGCTTGGGTCGGAAATGGGCAGGGTGGTGGTGTCCAGTAGGCCCAGTAAAGGGGTGGCCCAACCTGCCTGTAGAAAGCTGGGGTTGGGAGACTGCTGCCAGGGCTGTGGAGGGTGAGAGGCTGTCACGAGTGGCTTGTCGCTGACTTTCGAGTTGGAGCATGTTACTATTAGCGATATACATTATTATTATTATTTACTTTGTAAAGTATATTATTAGCTGTAATCTTCTGAATATATCTCCCTTTAATTAGGAGATTTAGTTACTCTATTTATCTCTTGTATTCCTGTATATATTGGGTTGAAGTTGGAATAAGAATTCAGTTTTTGATCATAGAGATTTTCATGGTATCAGAGCCCTACTGGCTCTCTACCACGTGATCATCGTCGCCGTCAACCGAAGGTCTCGACCTCAGCAGACCGCTAGTCCAGGATCTCGATCCTGACAAACCTTGATCACCCGCCATCCTCGATCCTGTGCAGCAAAATTCCTCGGTTCCAGTCGTAGTAATGGCTGAAAAATCTGAGATCCCTGCTGCACCTGCTCCTAAGCAAAACACCCTTCACCCAGTTTACACAGTAACCGATATTCAAAAGAAAGTGCGTGTTCTAGATGGATCGAAAGTCTCCTACTCGTCGTGGGTAAAGTTATTCCAACTTCATGCGCGAGGATACGAGGTTCTCGACCATATAGACGACACCAACCCACCTGATAAAAATAATCCATATTATGACCAATGGCTCAAGATAGATGCCATTGTGCTTCAATGGATTTACGGTACCTTGTCAGATGATCTTCTCACACGAGTTCTTGAGACCGATTCTACCGCTCAACAGGCATGGAACCGGGTCAAGAACATCTTCTTGAACAACAAAGGGTCCCGCGCTGCAGCCCTCGAACAACAATTCATCAACATGAAACTCAGCTCCATGCCTTCTCTTGAAGACTACTGCCAAAAACTCAAAGACTTGGCTGATCAACTAAATGCAGTTGATAGCCCAGTCTCCGAACAGCGCTTAGTTCTTCAACTGGTTCATGGATTACCGATGGAGTTTGATGCACTCGGAACCATCATCAATCAAAGCATGCCTTCCTGGGAAGAAGCATGTAGCATGCTTCAATTAGAGCAGCAACGCCATCGTGCACGAGCAGCTTCCACCCCATCTGAAGCCCTCACCGCTGATACATCCAATAACTCATCGGCTCCAAACCCACCTCGTCTTGACTCCGGCTCCCGGACCAACCCCGGCCGCCGACGCCCTTCATCGGGCCGCGGTCAACATCCGAAACCCAACCCACCCCATCGTTCCAACACCCGCTCGTCGGGTAACCCTCCCATTCGCCCAGGCCCTTCCCGAAACCCTTGGAGCCCACAACCTTACCCTCATATGCCCCCTTACTGGGCCAACCCGTACTGGGCTGTTCCCCCTTGCCCGTTTCCTACCCAAGCCGGATGGGCCGCCCCATGGAATGCTCCTACTCAAGCCCGAACTGCCTCACATTCTGCCCACCCCCATGGACCAGAAGCCCACATTTCGGATGTAAATCCCTTGGAGCCAAGCGAATTAGGAGCAGCTTTCCAATCCATGTCAATGGACTCGGGTAACCAACAATGGTTTATGGACACTGGAGCATCTAACCACCTCACCTCCGACTTAGGTATGATTTCCCAACACGGTGATTCTCTTATTAAGTCTATATTGGTTGGCAATGGACATCGGGTCCCAGTTGTTGGATCGGGCAATACCACCCTTCCCCACACTAACTCAAAACCACTTCACCTTAAACACATCCTTCACACACCCGATATTATTAAAAACTTAATCTCTGTTCGCAAATTCACCGTTGATAACTCTGTTTCTGTTGACTTTGACCCGTTTGGTTTTTCTGTGAAGGACTACCCGAGTGGGAGGATTCTGAGCCGGCACAATAGCTCCAGCAGCCGATTCCCAGTCGGGAAGATTTTGGTTAATGAGAGCGCTAATAGTGTCAAACTCAGCCGGTAAACCACGGACAAGTTGTAACACTAATCGCTTCTCATTGACGGGACAATCAACATCATTCAACTGATTGCCGAGATCCCGAAGTTTCTGACAATAGGACTCAAGGGAGGGCATGGACTTGAGAGTGAGGTTGTTAAACTCATGCTCAAGGGCAGCCGCTCGCGAGCCCTTGTTAAGAAAGATGGTTTTGAGCCTGTTCCATGCCTCGTGAGCAGTGGAATCAGACTGAAGCACACGAACTAGATATTCGTCTGACAATGTTCCGTAGATCCATTGTAAGACGACTGCATCAAGTTCAGACCAAGACTCGTAAGCTGGATCTGTTTTGGCAGGTGGGGGGGTTCCGTCAATATGAGCCATGACTTTGTATCCTCATGCGTGCAACTGGAACAATTTGACCCAGGCTGAATACGTGACTTTTGTGCCATCGCGGACCCGGACTTTTCGCTGAATGTCAGTGACAGTATAAGCGGGATGAAGGGATTTGGCCGGTGTGGGGGCGGCAGGTTGGTCAGTGGGTGGAGGGGTGTTGGATTCAGCCATCGGAGGGGGTTGCGGTGACAAAGGAACAGAAGGAAATGGCTGCAAAAATTGAACGGAAGGCTAGTTTTGTGCCTGGTCTCGTGATACCATGTAAGAGATTGGTAAATCACAGAAATATTCGATGCCTTCTCATTCCACATTCCCAGAATTATATACACAATACATTTAATTACTTCCCTAATCTAGAAAAGGAAACTATACAATAATACAGCAATGATATCCCTAATAATCATCAATCAAATAAATAAATAAATACACAATATATTCTCGTTAATATTATCTTCATGCAATCAATAACAAACTGCACACAAGAAGTCATTGATGCCCTTCTATCACCATTCTATTTACTTGCTTTAGCATGTGCAGATGTTACATTTGATTTGATTCTTGTACATTAAAAGCTGATGTATATTTCACATCAGATGCTAAAACTAGTCATATGACACTAAATCATTTTGTTTATATCTGATTATCATTGTCCACTTTTTTGATTGATAAGCAGAAACTAGTATTTAATTTAAGCATCATTGTGCTAACTTTTTGCCTAATATTTCTCAACTACAGGATGGAGGTACGAGCTCTTGGATGGTACAACTTGACCAGAGAATATCTCAAAGTACCTTACAAAACGGATAAATCTTCAAAGAAAAAATGTCCACAGCTCCTAATCAAACTTGTCATGAGAAGGTTCCCTTCTTATTATAATAATTGCATTTCTTATGTCTATACATCACATATTCTATTGTAGTTTGGGAATACACAGCTATAACACAAATTTTTGATATTATTAAATGGTTTGTCCAGCCTGGTAGAGTTAGAAATCAAATATCTACCAGCTTTTGGTTCTACTTTAAAATTGGAAAATCTTTTTCTGTTTACCTCTTTTCAGGTTGAAAACCTCTTTTCGTAGTACCTCTCGCCCTGTACTGCATGCAGCAGCTAGAGTGGTGCAAGAGATGGGGAAAAGTCGGGCAGCTGCTTTTGCTTTGGGTGTATTAAATATAGAAGGAGATGCTGTCAGTACATTTTCCAAGAGCAATGATTGGGATCATGGGACCTCTGAATCTGAAGGTGACTGCCATGTGCTCTAATGGGTATTTTTGTTATTTGTTTGGCTAAACTAAATAAACTACATTGAAAGAAAGCAATCTTTAACAAAGATGCAGTCTGAATAGAGAACTACTGAAAGAAGTTGTGTGAGATCCCATATCAAGTGACCACAGTCATTTGAAGAAAGATCTTAATTGTTAAACATGATAACTAGTAAAAAAACTTGAACACCAACTTGGGTGTAAACTACACATTAAAATATTGGGGCTCCTTGAATGAAGCATTGTAAAATATGACCTGAAAGAAAACTTGCCCCATCATTGTTTTTTAGAGAAATAGGTGCTAAAATGGGTATCTTTTTAGTGATGGAACCAAGAATTTTTTTTCCTATGGTGTCAGTGTTTTTCGATTTTTGGATTTAACAACTGAGATGTCAAAATTTCGGTCAAGGTCACAAATAAAAGGCATTGTCATTAGAAAAATAACACAATAAAAAATGCAATGTATTGAAATATAAGAAAATACATTTTATGGTTGTTCCCTCTGTGTTTTCATGTTTTGAACCGATTCATCGCATTTTGAATGATAACTTTTGCCAAAAAACTCATTTTTCAATATAGGAAATGTTAGCATCGTTCATATACTCATCAGCCATCTAATTACGCAACTCTATCTTCACATGCTAAATCAAAGAAAAACATCTTCTAACACTCGCGGTTGCAACCGATAGAACTAATGTTAACTTCACTTAACGATAAACCAAAATACATCCAATATGTTTCCTTCTTTCCAACATGTTTTGCAAGATTAGATATACCAATCATGTTGACAAACATTTATCTCCTCTAATATTAGATTCTTTATGAGAATATGGGGTTTAGGAAATGGGGGTATTAGAAAATCTGATTTTTTAATCAATAAATAGGTGATAGAAAATAAAAATTGACAAGGATTTGGACTTCTAATTCTAGTGTTCTACAATCTACACAACTAACACAATTATATTTATTTAAATTTTTAGAAAAAATTTTAATTTCTTTCCTAACTTACAAATAAAATATAATTTTTAGAAAACGACCAATGGGCAATGGGGTCGTATTGTTCTTTTTTTTTTCCCGAAAACAATGGTGTCAATTGGAAAAAAGGACTGGTGTCATTCGTAATTCGTGTATTATATGTTCAACTTGAAACCGAAAAAAGAATGGTATATGTTGACACCCTCCTCGAGGTAGTTCCGCCCTGTATCTTTTTATTATCTTATTTTGTTATAAGATGTTAGTGGCACTTTAATGTTGTTAGAAGGTGATTTGATGCCATCTTACATCTTTTCTGCTGTTGCTCACAATTTGAGTCTCCAATGCTTTCTTTTCTCATGGATTTGGCAGAGAACGAGGACACAATTAGGAGTTTATTGGCCTCATTAATGGAGGTGGTGCGAACAACTGTGGCATGTGAATGTGTTTACGTCCGTGCTATGGTGATTAAAGCATTGATCTGGATGCAAAGTCCACAGGAGTCTTTTCATGAACTGGAATTATTGATCGCGTCAGAGATTTCTGATCCTTCTTGGTCAGCCACATTGCTAAATGATGTTTTGCTCACCTTGCATGCTCGTTTTAAGGTACCTAGATATGGCAAGCTGTAACAATAATAATATGATCAAGCAAATAAATAATCTAGTTTCTTGTTTTTTCTGAGATGATTTTATATCTTTTCCCTTATATATAAAAATGTGTGTGTGTGCGCCCTATGCAGCGGGCAGGCAGGCAGGCATAGTCCTGCAATGTTTGACTGGATTTCTTTGTAAATCCTGCTTCACACTGCTAGTTGAATGCCAGGAACATTAGTAGACATTTGATTTTCAGTGGGAAAGCACAAAAATAATATTTGGAGTGTTTTCATATAACTACAAAATGTGGGGTGAAATGGATGTTTCAAATGGAGTACGTAGATGCTCTCTTACACACAAAATGTATTATAATTAGCTCAACCACATATTTTTGAAAAGCGACTATCAAGTGCATCCCATGCATGGGCGAAGCTTGGGGGGGGGGGGGGGGGGGGGGGGGGGGGGGGCTTCTTTTTTTCATCAGTAGTGTTAATTTTCGGCTCAGTAGTATAAATTTTCGATCCGGTAGTGGAAATTTTTTAATAAATATAGAGTCCGCTCCCCTAAGATTTAGCTCAAGCTCCGCCACTGATCCCATAAAGTTTATCTTGCCTCCTTTCTTGTGTTCAATGAAAGGCAGGGGGACCATTTACAAATAGACTGATTACTTTGTTGAGGTAAACTAGGACTAGATAAGAAAAGGAAACTTGCTTCTTAAGTTTTAATTGAAATTCTTCTTTGTGGAAATGTTTGTAGTAGTTATATTAATATAACTAAATACCACAATATACTTTTATTGACTTTTTCTTCTCGCCTTTGGTTGCCTTCTTTTCATCTTTTGGGAGCAAAGTTAAATTAGAAGAAAATAGTTCCTACGGCTAACTATTAACATGTTCCGATTGAATGATTTTCTTATTAACATGTGTTTCTTGCAATCATCTTTCTCCATTAACACTTCCGTACATGCTTTCAGGTTTTACTTTAGTCAAATTTCATATTCTGCTCATGTTTTTTCTCATTGATGTATGATACTCTCGTAATACTGTTCTTTCTTGCCCTTTACAGGCTACTCCTGGTATGGCTGTTATCCTTCTTGAAATAGCAAGAATATTTGCCACTAAAGTTCCTGGTAAAATTGATGCTGATGTGCTACAACTTTTATGGAAAGTACGTGTTTCATCACTCCTTTCATTCTTAGAACTTGTTTCAGTAGTTTTATGAAACGAAAATTCTCTTTGTCATCTTATTAGTACTCTGAACTGTGGCTCTATACTTGTATTATGCACTTGACAAACAAACCAAATGAACTGAGTATGTCCTTGATTAATGTAAAAAGTTCGACTACACTTAAGATATCTTAAGATATGGAGATCTGCTTTCCAATGACTCATGCATTTATCCCTGCCTAAAGTTATGAATTTCCATTTGCAATTTTATATTGTGCTTATATGTCATGATAAATAAATACAAATCTCCTTGTCCCCTCCTATATTTCTTAATCTTTATCTGGATATAGTGAAATGCAGTCTGATCAATAATTTTTTACATATCTGTCTACTGGCTTCTTACCTTGCAGACATGCCTTGTTGGATCTGGTCCAGAGGGCAAGCATACAGCTTTGGAAGCTGTCACATTAGTTCTTGATCTGCCACCTCCACAACCTGGCTCCATGTCTGGCCTTACATCAATAAATAGGGTTTCTGTGACAGATCCAAAGTCAGCTTTAGCATTGCAGAGATTAGTTCAAGCAGCGGTAAGAATCATTTTATCCAGAAGAAACTCAAAGATTCTATAGGGTTTCTACTTCATGTTTTAGTTGATCACTTGCAGGTGTGGTTCCTTGGAGAAAATGCAAATTATGCAGCTTCTGAGTATGCTTGGGAGTCAGGAACCCCTCCTGGGACTGCACTGATGATGTTAGATGCAGATAAAATTGTTGCAGCTGCTAGTTCCCGTAATCCAACTCTAATTAGTGCACTGACTCGACTTCAAAGATGTACTTTCAGTTGCAGCTGGGAGGTATATAATTAATATTGCAAGTTTCCACAGGCATTCTTTTGTATTTTTTCTGCACAAAGTTTGAACACAAACATCAAATTGTTTTTTTTTACTTCAGTAACAATGAAACAAGATTGGTTAAACACTTCAAAACAATATTTCATTATATAAAGCCAAGTCAACGAGAGTAATCATTGATAAAGGTGACAAAATACTTAAAAACTAGTTTTAGAGGTGACCGAGCACCCTATACAAATCCCAAACAGGAAAATGGACTAATTCAATGGAGACACAACACGCTTATTGACTCTCGGGCGTAGATGAACCTATCGATATTTAGCAAATGGCAGGACTCATATATTAAGGGTGTCAAATGACAAAATTGGAGATAAATGTTTTCATGATCAGAATAGATAGGTCACATAAACGACAATGTACCTCAAATGAAGATGATGACACAAAACATGCTAAAGTTGATGCTTGAGGTTCAAATATGTAAATACCATTGGATTTTTGGTCATGTGAAAATAAAGAAAATATAGGAAGACTCAACATGGAAGATAAGAAGAATGTGGTGTAAGATTACAAGTGCATAATACAAGAGCTTAGGGGTAGACCTATTTGCAATGGTTAGATATGACGATGGTGTGTGTGTATCAAAAACAAATATAGAAGAGATGAGGTGTGTCATCATATAGGGTCTGAAGTAGCGGAATTGGCAAACCATTTCTAAGAAGAAGATGAAAGACATCCTACAAACTTTTCTCAACAAATTAACAGACTTGTCCCCATTGTATGTGTTATTATGTCATGTCCAGGTATTTATACAAGCATGTGTAACTTATACTAGGAAAGTAGTTAGAACTGTTCTAAATCACATCTTATCACTCAGCAATTGTATAATATGAATATCTTTGACAAATGTAATCAGTACTTTGAGATTTGCCGAACTTTTGAGATTGAAATAATTCAATTCTAGTTTTCAGTGTGTTTATGTTCTCTGTGTATACATTTGATCTTAGTAAAACACATGATAAATTTATGGCATGTAATAACATCTATAGTGTCAGTGTTGTATAAGCCCTTTTATATTTTGCAGTCCACATGTTAAGATATGTATCCCTATCAATAGCTTTGCTATGGATGGGATCTACTGGGTTTGGTTATGCTATGTATGTAAAAATAAGTATCATAATTCTTATTGGTGTTTGGTAGTCCATATTAGTATATTTTCCCATTTGGGACAAATGAGAAATTTTGTTGGTATCCTATGTGAAAAACCCTTAGAACTAAACTGAATTGTGCCATCAAAAAGTGACAAGCACGAAAGCTAAAGTAGCAGAGATGAGGATGCTGAGATGGATGTGTGGCCACACAAGGATGTACTGGATAAGAAATGAAGTCTTCTTAGAGAAGTTGGAGTAGGATGTATCTTGGATAAGATTAGGTAGGGAAGATTAAGATGATTAGGGCATGTGAAGAGGAGATAGATGATTGCTCAGTAAGAACAGTGAAAACCCTTTTAATAGAGGGAAGGAGGAATAGAGACGGACCAAAACTGACGTGGGATGTGTGAATTACAGGATTTGTTAGACTTGCAACTCTCCGAGAATGATTGGGGATAGAAGTTCTTGGAGACGTCGGATTAAGGTTATGGACTTTTAAGGGATGGTATAGAGTATGCCTTAGTGTTGCCTAGGGACCTTAGTAGTTCTTCTATAGTATGTGATTGCCTTAGCATTTGTCTTATTGCACAAATTTTTTAGGGAAGCACATAGGTTCGTTTCATGCTACGTTGTTCTGCCTCTTTGCTATTTGTATCCATTAATAATGTAGTTATTACTCACCACTTTACATTAGCAGTAGTTTAATACTATGTTTATCTTTATTGGTACTTTTTGGTATGTTTGTTGCTTTGATTCGCTCTTAGACACATGTTTTATTATTTTGAACACTATATTGTACAAGTAAAAATGATCTTTTTTGGTGCTAGTGGTCTTAGTGGGAGCATCCTCTCTAACCCTAGGGATAGAGAAAAGGTTTGCCCTCATCCAACTCTCCCTAGACCCTACTAATAGCTTTGCTATGTGTGGGATCATAATATTTAAGGGCCATAATGTAGTACAAGGTCAGGTGTAACAGCACTTTACCCATACAGTGCTTGCCTTCTTCATTCTTATGTGCGAATCACTCTTTTTTGATCAGGTTCGTATTACTGCTGCTCAAGCTCTCACCACCTTGGCAATTCGATCAGGCGAGCCTTATAGGCTACAGATCTATGAATTTTTGCATGCTTTAGCAGAAGGTGGCATGCAGTATAAGTTGTCAGATATGCATATCAGTAATGGTGAAGACCAAGGAGCTAGTGGAAGTGGTCTTGGCTCTTTGCTAAGTCCCACATTGAGGGTCCTTGATGAAATGTATAGAGCACAAGATGAATTTATAAAGTTGGTACCTTATATTATTCTTTACTTTTTTTTTTTTTTTTAACTTTTCACCCTTAATGGTAGCAAATACTTAAGTTGACTACCTTGTGTTCTCAAATTCAACTGGCAGTAGATGCGTTGCAAAGCTAGGGCCAACTAGGTAAGAGTCCCTCATCTTCGACATTCTACTTTTGGAGGTCACTAGTTCACTACACAAGGTTCTGATAGTAGCCATGCTGTTTTTCTCTGTCCTATGACCACCGATCTCACTTTGATGCAACCTTATTCATCTATAGTAGTTGATTTCTTATTACATCTTATTTCTTACTTAGTTTTTCTCATGTTTTCAAATTGATCGAATTCACTGGCTCACGGTCCCTGCACTTCCCAAATGCCAAATAGATGCTAAATTACATAATTTAATTGTTTATCATCATACTTTTTAGGTTATTAGAAATGAATTAACCTATTAAGGATTTAATGTATAGGGTTCATTCTGTAGCACCAATGATTATAAGTTGGTAATCCAAAAGTTGGAGATAAGAAAATCAAGATGAAGTTGAAGACAGACAACATATTGTTGATGGAATGTTTTTAAGAAAGGTGATAAATTGTTGACGAAAACCTACGAATTGGCTGTGTTTTCTTTGTTTCTTTTTCTTACATCAAGAAGTCCAATTTGCACCATGCATCGTGGTTCCATGTAGTTACGAAGCAGATCAAGAGTTTGAAAGTAGAATCCAGGATAAAAGGGTGTTGGAGGTAGGCTCTCCAAAGAATGCCAAAGGAGACTTTAGGATCTTGAAACATTCATGTCGCTTAAGCTAACAATATATTTGTTCAATAATGAGAATGTGTCTGTTAAATACTTTTGAAGAATTTCATAGAGCTTTTCTAGATAATATGTAGTCCTGTATAATGGGAACATACACGCAAATCAGAATTCCCAATCACCCTCAAGTAATAAATGCTTAATTGTTGATAACGAAAATCAGGACAGCATTATTCTATCCCATTGGACACACGGCGATTTCAAGAAAAGAGACAATTAAATGTGATAAACCCCTGAGCACCACAAGTTAATTTATTCATAGATGATAAGTATATGATTGGTCAATTTATTCATGTACAAACTATGCACATATTCCTTGCCACGTGTTAAATGTGATAAAGCCTTGAATCCTGATTAATACACATGGACTGTTAACTTTAGAAACCTCGAATTAGAAAAAGTTTGCTTGTCATGTATGTTGGATTTATCATTAGGATAGCTTTCTTGTAGCTTTGCTTTATTTCCTCGTATACAAATTTCACCTTCATCCTTTTAATCATGTTTTCAGCAGAATATCTGCATGCTTTTAAGATAAATGCTTTAGATGTATTGTGCTCAGTATTGTACATGTAAATAGCAGTATTAATTAATAGATGATGAATGCATGTGCTGTCTATAAATTCATACGTCTTCTGACTTGGGTTTCTTTTTTGCTTTCTTTCACTATACAACAGTGCCAAACTTATTGACATTTATCGTACTCGGCATAAAGTTAGTGCATTGAGTGGCTTGAATGATCCAGCAGTTGCCACTGGAATTTCTGAGCTTATATATGAAGCAACTAAACAACCTCCTGCGGCGGAACCTGAAAATTTTGATGATGATCTGGTAAATGCTTGGGCAACTGGTCTTGCTGATGATGGTTTGTGGGGAAGTAATACTCCTGCAATGAACAGGGTGAGCAATGCGACATTCTTCCCTAGGCTATGACAATAGTTTTTGTTAGTTTGTTGACTCGACCATGACTTGTGAATGCTCGACTCTCTGGAAGAGTTTCTTTTCCATATCTCAAGGGGCTTCATAGTCCTTTGTACTTGGGAGGTGTATGCTGTTTTGCAGATGCTGGTGCAACTATGATTAGAAAGTAGGTTCTAGAAAGAAGAGCTTTTCACCATTTAGCTTCACCTCTAAGTATAAAGAACATTAAGATATATGGTCAGAAGATTGTTTGAAGCTATGTTAAAAATGATAATTACACAGGAAATGGGACCGGCATTAGTGAAAGAAAAAGTTAGCAAGTATAAAAGGAAGAATCATGTAACGTGGATTGTATGTCAATCGATATAAGATAGTTCTATCTTCTAGGAATAAGAAGCTTGTGGTACCATAAAAGTTACCAGAATCCATCCTTAAATATGCAATGTTTACTGTTGGCATAGTCTAATATAAGTCTTCACTTAATGATCAAATATCTAAAATGCCCTGTAGTTGGACAAAACTGGGAAAACTTATTGACCACAATCATTGTCACTAATACCTTATAGTAATTGCTATTGAACATTTGAACTTATCATGATATCATCTTTTGGCATAACTCAAATTAGAAAGCGTACGTTGCTCATACAGGGGAACTATCTTTTTTTGTGAGTTCCCACTTTCTGTTTCTTGTTATTGGTAGTCATAAGTCACATGGTCAATTCATCATTATGTGTCGATCATCCAGCTACTTCAAGGTGAAACATAAATCACTTGGTCAATACTGTATGTTGATTATCAAATGTCTGCAAAATGCTTATGTATTGCCCCTTTATGCATGTTTATGATGAATTCAATGCACAGGGCAATTTTACCAGATAAACTATTGTGCTTCTTAGGTCAATGAGTTTCTTTCTGGCTCTGGCATTGATGCTCCTGATGTTGATGGTGAGAACATTTTTGCTAAACCTTCTAGTGATGATATGTGGGCAAAAGCTCTTCTAGAGCCATCAGAACTTGATGTAAGGACACTGATATCATGTGATTTAGTGTATTCACTAGCGTGTGTTACATAACCATAAGATATCTTTACTTTTCACAGGATGATGAGTCATCTAGCTCTTCGTCCCCAGGCTCAGTAGGTTCAGCAGAGACATATGCTTCGTCCCACTTTGGTGGAATGAATTATCCATCATTGTTTAGTTCAAAGTCACAACCCAAGGTTTGAAACTGATGAAAATATTTTCTAGTTCTATATTTGTGTAGTTGTTTAAACTACGATATAGAGGAGTGGATGTGTACAAAGCCGCATTAATTTATTGCCCCCTATAGTCTAGAATGATTCAACATGCAATATCCATGAGGATACTTGTTTGGTTCTTAATAGACTTTGATAAAGATTTGATTATTGATTGTGATTCAACTAGGTTACAATACAAGATATATATAGAAGAAATATTTACATTCTAATCCTCCTAATATAATAACAATTAAATATAGCATCTAATTGTCTAATTTTCCCCCGCAAGCTAAGGCCGGGCCGCGAGCCTTAGCTTGGACCGTAGTAGCATAAAACGTTGTGATGATAGCGGCTTCGTAAAGACATCTGCGATCTGATCATCTGTTGAGATAAATTGCACTGAAAGCTTGCCTTGTGCCACCTTTTCTCTAACAAAGTGAAAATCAACTTCTACATGTTTGGTTCTTGCATGAAACACTGGATTTGCTGACAAATATGTGGCTCCCAAGTTGTCACACCATAACATGGGAGTAGTCTTTAGAGGAACTCGAAGTTCAGTCAGTAAATCTTGAAGCCAAGTTAACTCAGCCACTGTATCTGCTAAGGCCTTATATTCAGACTCTGTGGATGACCTAGAGACAGTTCATTGCTTGCGAGCAGACCATGAAACAAGATTAGAGCCAAGGTATATCGCATATCCCCCGGTGGATCGACGGTCATCCGGGCAACCGGCCCAATCTGCATCAGAGTAGGCGGTAACAGAGTTAAAGGTGGAGTCCGTATATGCATGAAGCCTGGGCTCCGAGTTATGTTGTATTTTTAGGCCATATGAAGCAGTGCCTTGCAGATAACGAAGAATGCGTTTTACTGTAGACCACTGATTTTCGGTAGGAGAGTGCATAAACTGACACACTTTGTTAACAGCAAACGTTATGTCCGGACGTGACAATGTAATGTAGTGTAGTGCCCCAACGATCTGTCGATAGCGGACGGGATTATCGAATGGCTGACTATCACCCAAATGAAGGTTCGCTGTGGTGGTAATAGGTGATGGAACAGGCTTCGAAGAAGACAAGCCTGCTCGAGCAATAACCTCTTGTATGTATTTCTTTTGAGATAAGATAAGGTCACTTCCTTGATGATGGATTTCAACACCCAAAAAATATGATAGTGGCCCCAAATCCTTTACAGCAAAGGTGTTGCTAAGATTATGCACAACCTGATCAATGGCGTGCTGATTATTACCTATCAAAATAATGTCATCAATGTAAACGAGCATGTACAGTAGGATGCCTCGAGAAGAATAAACAAACAGTGACGAATCAGTCCGAGATCCCTGAAAACCAAGGGCTGTAAGAGCACCCGATAACCGATTAAACCAAGCTCGCGGTGCTTGCTTCAAGCCATATAGAGTTTTGTGTAGAAGACACACATGATCGGGTTTGGAGTTATCCACAAAACCAGGTGGCTGCCGAAGATAGACGGTTTCTTGTAGATTCCCATGTAGGAAAGCATTCTGGACGTCAAGCTGACGTAAGGGCCATTGTTGGGTGACAGCCAGAGATAAGACAACTCTAATGGTGGTGGCTTTCACAACTGGACTAAATGTCTCATGATAATCAATGCCTGGTTGTTGCTTAAACCCCTTAGCAACAAGACGCGCTTTGTAGCGCTTAATAGCCCCTGTTTGATCACGTTTAAGCTTGTAAACCCACTTACAATCAACAACATTTGCATCCGGAACCTGGGGAACCAAAGACCAAGTGCCATTGCGCATCAGGGCGGAATATTCTTCACACATGGCTTGACGCCATTGCGGTATAGTGTTGGCAATAGAAAAGGTTGGTGGTTCGATGTCTAAGTAATCTGTGGTTGCGTGATAGGCAGAGTAGTTAAATGGTTTAGATTGAGTAGGATTTTGACGTAGGTTCGGTGGACGTTGGCGGATAGGAGGTGGAGCGACTGTAGGAGCAGGCGAATGGAGGGTGGGATTGGGTGAAGGGGGTTGCTGAGTGGATGAGGTGGAAGGTGTAGAGGGAGGTGGTGATTGTACCGGTGGTGAGTTGTGAACAGGAGAAGGGCTGGTAGGGGGTGGTTTAGGCTTGCGTTTATAAGTGTGAATTATTGGAGGTTTGGGGAGATTAATGGTTTGTGGTTGAAGGACAACAGGATTGGGAACAGGATTTGGATAGGAAGAGACATACGGTGGCGGTGGTGGAGTGGATGGTGGGATTGTGGTGGCTTTAAAGGGAAAAGAGGACTCGTCAAAGCGGACATGTCGAGCTATATAGATACGATCGGATGTGGGGTCAAGACATCTGTAGCCGTGGTGAGATGTGCTGTAGCCTAAAAACACGCACGGAGTGGAACGAAAGTCCATCTTGTGTTTATTGTATGGACGTAGATGTGGGTAGCAACGACAGCCAAAAACACGTAGGAAGGAGAAATCTGGTTTGGATTTGAAGACATGTTCAAAAGGGGAGATGTTGTGGTTTGTACGAGAAGGCATTTGATTTATCAAGTAAACAGCCGTATCATAAGCAAAATGCCAAAAACGTTGTGGAACGTGAGATTGGGCTAGAAGAGTAAGCCCTGTTTCAACAACGTGTCTGTGTCTTCGTTCCACGGTACCGTTTTGTTCACTCGTATGGGGACATGAAAGCCGATGGATGATACCAAGTAAGGAGAAGAATGGAGAAAGGTTTCTGAATTCTCCACCCCAATCAGTTTGAACAGATTTAAGTTTGGTTTGAAATTGACGTTCAGCCATGGTGATAAAGTGTTTTAACGTGGAAAGCACTTCAGATTTTACTTTTAAAGGGAAAATCCACATGAAACTAGAATAATGATCAACACATAACAAGAAATAATGGTGCCCATCAGATGAAGTAAAGGGCGCAGGTCCCCAAACATCACAAAATACAAGATCTAGAAAAGTGGAACTTTTATAATAAGAAGAAGACAAATGTAACTTCGGGGATTTTCCAATAAAACAAGAGTCACAAACAGAATCAGAACATTTATTTGATAATGGTAAATGATATTTAGATAACATAGAAATCAAAAGCTGGTGATGAGGATGCCCAAGTCGTTGATGCCAAATTTGAGCGGGAGCACGAACAGCTGAGAAGGCAACTTTGGGAAGAGGTTGCATGTCCGGCAGATTGATGGAGTAGAGACCATTATTACTTGGACCCGTGAGGAGGGTACTGTGTGTAGATGTGTCCTTCACAGCAAAAAAAGTAGAGTGAAATTCAAAATAAACGTTGTTATCATGACAAAATTGTTGTACGGAAAGTAAATTGCGTTTAATTTGAGGAACATGAAGAATACTTGGTAACGAGAAGGTTTTGGTTGGAGAATAAAGTTTTAAAGAACCAATATGAAGGATGGGTAGACCGTTACCATTGCCAACATGAAGGTTGTCCTCGCCATAGTATGGTTCGTATCCGGAAGCCATGAAGTCGAAGCTGGTGGGCGATAATCAGCATAATTTGCTGATGGTGGTGGTCTCCTGTATGTAGACGGATCACGATTGGGGCATTGTGATGGAATATGGACAATACCACACCTGTTACACGTGCCAAAAACAGTGTTTTGATTAGATGCCCAAAAATTGACTGCCACCCTGTTAGCATAAAAGGCCTGAGGAGAAGAATTTGTCTGGGGTTGCACCTGAAGACCAAACTAGGACAGCAAACGCTGCAGTGCAGCGACCTGTTCTGGAGAAACAGTGGAGGTACCAACACCGATGGGGCTGCTAGAAGTAGCAACAAAGGCTTGAGCTGGAGCGACTTCAAGTATTGACTTCTTTAACATATAATCATGATCAGAAAGCAGCCCATAAAGTTCTGAAAATTGTGTAGGAGGGTGAGTGAGGAAGGTGGATTTGAGAGCATTGTATTCATCACGAAGGCCAGAGACAACCAACATAATTAAATCCTTTTCCTTCATTGGTTCACCAATATTAGCAAGGGCATGGGAGTACTCCTGAGCCCTGTTCAAGTATGTAGAAGAAGACTCATCACCTCTCATCTCAATTTTCAATAATTGAGTTTTTAAGGTATATTCTCGGGAAGAGGTTTGAGGGGCATAGGCACGTTCAAGGGAGAGCCATAGGTCACGCGATGTAGAGCCCTGAACATGCTGAAACGATTTTTCAGAGATAGTAGACATGATCAACATACAAACATGAGCATCATTGGAAACCCAAGTTGTGTAATCAGGATTGAGAATAGGCGGCGGCACTGTAGTGGATACACCCTCTTTGTCTTGAGAGGTGGTAGGGGCTGGAAGATATTGTTGTGGACACTGGATTGAACCATCCACATAACCAAATAAACCATTGGTAATTAGAAACGGTTTCAGCATGGTTTTCCAGTGACCATAGTTGGTAGGAGATAAAGTAAACCCTAACTTGTGGGAGTTATGGGCTGTCTTTTCGGTTGTGGTGAAGGCAACAAGGGGGGCCATGTTGAAGATGAACTGGGCTGTTGGAACAGAAGGGTTGTTGATCGGCTGTGGCTTGTGAATGCTATCGGCGGTGGGTTGATGATTAGCAGAAGGATAGGTGGCTTGTGAATGCTATCGGCGATGGGTTGATGATTGGCAGAAGGATAGGTGATAGCTGTTGTGGATGCTATCGGTTGTGGTTGGTGTTGTTCACGACGGCAGGAAGGTAGGCTGCGAATTAGGGTTAGAGTCTATATGGCTCTGATACCATAATAGACTTTGATAAAGATTTGATTATTGATTGTGATTCAACTAGGTTACAATACAAGATATATATAGAAGAAATATTTACATTCTAATCCTCCTAATATAATAACAATTAAATATAGCATCTAATTGTCTAATAGTTCTAACTTCGTTCTGTAACCATTTCCACACCGTGTATTCTTCTCAAAATGCTTTAAGTACTAACAAGTTGTTCTCAAAACTGCAGTTAAAAGAAAAGTTAACATTGAGTATTTTCACATTGATTGAGATTATAACGCAACTCATATACGTAAAGACTATTACACTGATATGATAATACAGGATTTGCTGGTTCAAGGCAGATATAGCACCCCTATTACTGATTCCTCTTTCTATGGTTCTCCAGTAAGCCATTTGTAACTTGTTCCATTGAAAACTTTACCTTATCATTTCTCTATAAATTTAAACTGATTACTATAAATTCTAGATTAGAGAGGAGCCAGCTTCATACTCGTCACCTTTTCAAAAAAGCTACAACTCACTTGAGAATCCCTTAGGCGAGACTGAAAGTGAATACAGTTACCATGATGAGGGCCGATCCTCTTCTAGTAACATAGAATTTGGAACAGCTCTTTATGATTTCACTGCTGGTGGTGACGATGAGGTAAGCTGATCCTCATTTGACTCGTATTTTTTTATTCTACATTGTGGACCCCTGCTTGACCTCGATTCTTCGATATATTCCAGATGAGCCTGGTGACAGGAGAAGAGCTTGAAATCGAATATGAAGTTGATGGATGGTTCTATGTAAGTACACCATCTAATGCAAGTTAAAGTGTTAAACTATTAAAAGACATTATGATAGAAACATCATTAATCATAGCAAGCATGTTCTTGTGGTATTTTAATATACGTATTTTCTATCCTTGAGCCTACATTTGGCCAATCATAGCCTCATAGGGGCGTGTAGCTCTTGTACTTTCTATCGTCATACGTTTTGCATTGTGATCAGAAGGATACTAGTTTGAGTACCAAAAACCAAAGCACCTATCAAAGACAAGGAGTGCCCTACGGTTTGCATGGATCATGGATGCCATTGCTGATAATTGTTTTTTAAATGTCCTGCAGGTGAAGAAAGTATGCCCCTGTTGGGACGGAAAAATAGCTGGACTGGTCCCTGTTCTCTATGTCAACAGATCTTGAAACTCATGATTCATTATTCAGTTCTGCATATATCAATAAAGTACATCCTTCCGGGCTCCAGTTTAAGGCTTTATTATCATTAACCGTGTGGTTATGAAGAGCTTTTCTTCTTGCAATATATTATTTCAGAGTTTTGAGCCAGGAGTCTTTTTGGGAGTAGTCTCTCTGTCCCCTGAAATGGAGGTAAGGTTTGTCTTCATCCCACCCTCCAAAGGCCTTGCTCTATCTGTGGGACCTTGCTCAAGAAGTTTTGTTAGGAACATAACCCATTCCCAACATTGATACCTTTTGGATTTCTTTCTTTTTTTGTTATTTCATACTTGTATCTACATTGTGTTCGAAAAACCTTGCACTATTAATCTTAGAGAAATAATTGAAGAGGGAGGACTAAAGATCAATCTAGCGTGTGTAGTTGCGTGTAATTAGCTACTTCAGACTTAACACTTCCGGTCCAACTCAAGCTCAAAAGGCTAGAGAACTTGATTTGAATACATTATCATTCTAAAAAGAGATGTTGAACATATTATCCAACTTTCTAGCGAGCATAGAGCATAGTAGGGAGATGGATACTTTGTGATTAACTCATGAACTTCCAGCCCACTCGATATTAATTCAACACGACAAGCCATGCCGATTATCCACAGAATAGGATAAAAATCCACTTGCCAGTGGATGGATTTGATTACAATCCACCATGTAAAAACTAGGACTGTTTATCAGAACACATTGTGTTGATACAAGTTTCATTTCATTATTGAGAATTTGTGAGCTAAAAGTTCAATAGAAATCTAATTATTAAAAGTGAAACTACCCAACTCCTGCATCTGATAGCAATTTAAGTGATACGGATTGATGGACATACTGTGTCATTTTTTGAACCTCAAAGCCACCTATGAAGATAAGGGTGTGGTCTTTCATACCCCTTACACTATCATCTGCGCGCATGTTAGATTTCTTTATCCGTCAATGGTCTAGTGGCATCTGGTGCCCATTCACACCAAAATGATGCGAGTTTGAACTCTTGTTTAATATTAAATTGATTAGAAACTAATTTTCATTCATAAAATAGAATGCAAGACTAAAGATTACATCTATAAGCTAAAAGAAAATTGGATTTTATTAATCAAAATTATTAATTGTTAGCTAATATCAATTTCAACTAACAATTTAATCGGTATTAAGCATAACCTTTAATTTTGTTACTAATAACCAGTTTAACTAACTATTTAACTCTGTTAGTTTCTGATAACGTATGACGTGACGTGACATATAAGATAGTTGCAATTAAAAATATAAATGTGTTAATTCCTTTTAATGAAAGATAATTTTTTAAGATTATTTAATGTAATCCTTTTGTCGCAGGTTGAGTAGCTTAAAAACAAAGATACACAAAAATTGAATGATATATTTTTACTTTTTATTTTATTTATGTAATATGCCATGCCACAAGCAACGTCAAGTGACACGTCATCAAAAACTGAATTGAGTTAACGAACAGTTAGACATGGACTCTTATTGGTAACAAAATTAAAAGTAGGGATTAAAATGGGTCAAATTGATAGTTGGGATGAAAACTCATCAATAGTCAATAGTTTAAATTATTAAAATTTAATTTTCCTAAACCATATTTTAATTAATAACTAATATAAAAGAAGTTTTAGGTTTCCAATAAATGCAACCATTATAGTTGGAACGATGGTGTTGACGGTAGTTGGAAATTGTTGTATGATTGTTGAATTGGGAATAGTGGGTTGTTGCGATTGTTGATATTGAAATTGCTGCGAGGAAAACAATAGGTGCTGGTGTTTTAAAGGGATAAAAACAAGAATTCTTGTCGATTCACTCCTTGTGATGACTTGAACTATTTTTCATAGGCATCGCCGTCAAAAAAAACATAAGGTCGACCAAGAATAGTTAATACAAGCTACATATTAACAATGAAAAATTCTAGTGACCCCTCCCCGATTTCCTTCTTGTGTCCACCAATGTTTAGATGTGTTCTTTCAAAAAAAGAAAAAAAAAAACCTCAATATCTTCATTCACAAAAATTAGATGAATTGACAGCTACTCGTATAAGGTTGTTTTGATAATATCTCGACCTATTCACTTGGTATGTGCACCCGTTGAAGCAGTGTAAAACTTCACAATGTCCAATTGATATAAAAGATTTGAAAATTTAAGAAACGTTAAAGAAGTTGATATCCTAGACACAGATAACCAGTCCAATCGTAAGTTTCATTTGTGTTAACTAGTTATAGTTTTAAACAGAACCGTAAACCAAATGTTTATAGATATACAAACCGGCCGATACATAACAGGTCCCGGTCCATCCATCGATCTAGTCTATATGAACCTATTAATAGTGCATACAGCTACCTAGTTCCATACTAATCTACTTGTTGCATCTTATAATATTTTGCATAATAGCATTTACAGTGTATTCTTTAAAAGTATGTAAGTGTGTTCCTTATATTATAAGAAATAGGTTTGAGTGGTTGTGAGTAGATAAAAGATAAAATGTTACTGTTTATCTGTATATTTGCGAAAACACTGTTCAACCCTTATAAATTTTTCTAATATTTTTTAAAGTGGTTGTGAATGAAAGAGAGAGAAAAAAATAATGATAAATGTATAAAAAGTATTATTTAATTGTAAAAAAGAGAAAAATATAATTATATGAATAAAAATAAGAATTCTAATACTTTTTAACACATTAAAAAAAACCCATATTATTCTATTTCACGTGCGCTGATTACTTTTAAACATGCATTTAATTATGACACTCAATAAGTCATAATCTATCACAATACATTTTAAATCTCTATTCGGACAATCTTGAAATACTAAACTGTGTTCAAGTTATGCCTATTTGTCTACTAAAATTTATATTTTATAAAGACATCTTGTATATTATATCCGTATCTGCATTAGTCTGTCTTCAAATTTATGCGGATATATCATATATAAAATACATCCACTTTCATTTTGCATTTATATATTGTTTAATGATTTTAATAGAACTTTAGTTGACAGACAACGGTCCAACACAAGTTCTATTGATTAAAAGTATCTGTTCTAACAACTAAACAAGATTTAAAAATTAACTGCTTCTTGAAATAAAAATACATAAACAAGTAGATGCAACCGATACGATATCGACCGATACCAAAGTAGCGAAAACCTTAGACGAAAACATTAGAGCGAAAAGTGACAAGATCAACAAACGAAACCGATCATAAGTTACACAAAGATTTGCAAAGATTTAAGTATTAAGATAGCCTGTTATGAGAGCAGCTCGTGTTCCACAGCAGGAGAGACGGGGTGAACCCGAGTTTCGACTCAGCTAAATCGAACTCGATAACCCGATTCTCCAACTGATGTCCACCTAAAACAATCGAGGTCCTTGGCTCAGCCCCACCATCAACAAAAGCAAGACACATAACATTCTTCTTAACTTCCACCATCGAGTTCGAACCATAGAGCCTAAACCTTATGGTCATTCCATCCAAAACCAGATCGATATCCGGAACCGCTGGTCCGGTTAACGTCTTGGGTGCAGTCTTTGAATCAAAACAAGCCCCAAAAGGTGCCACAGACTTCACCCTTTTGATATTATTCAATGCAGCTGCCTTAACAAAATCTTTAACCAAACGCTTGTAGATGATCGAATGCAATGTGGTATAAGGGATAACAGTACTAATCTTTGTCCCCCCAACTCCATTCTTGTCGAAAGATAGCAAAGACGAATCGAAAGCTACACGCTTTCCGCTGATTTCAATGTCTATGACATTGATGAAATACTCATCTGATGCATCTCCTTCGCTGTAAACCGGGGCGGTACTCACCGGATTGATCACGAGCGGGGTGCTTACGAGCGATAAAGATTGATCTTCGGGGCTAGGAGGCATGTAATACGGCCCTCCCCCGATGAATATGTCACCTAATCCTTTATCAGAAGATGATGGTATGCAAAGAGCAAACTTTTTAGGCAAATTGAACACAGATGAAACCTGTGAAACTAATGAGACATGGGTTCTTGCTAGACCAACTAACCCTTTGGTATGATCACCGGGTAAGCCTTCTACGATGCCCGAATCGGCGCAAGAGAATTGGAATTTGGGTATGTTGTAATTAAGCTTAATAATGTTACCGTCAGTCGATGTAACCTTTACGGTATCTTCACCAAGTTCTTGTGCTGTTAAGTATTGTGTAAAATGGTTGTAAGCATAGACTCCACATGAGTTGTTGGAGCAGCCTGGTCTAGGAGTGGAGTTGCACCCTATGCAGACTGACCCTAAGGCTTTCTTGCATCGGTTCGAACCGCAAGACGCTCGTTTATACGAAGGCGAGGTGTAGGACGTGCAGTCGAACCAAACGGATTGCGCTCCAAGATCAATTAATGCGTCGATTTTGGTGCGCGATCGCAGGTTTCCGGCCTGGAATGTGGTGTAGTATTGAAGGGATGTTTGGTTTTTTGTTATGGGAAAGTGAATGGAATGGTGTTTGGGTAGTTTGAATGGATCAGTAGCAGCATATGAAATGGTTAAAATAGAAAAGATGAAGAGAGTGATGAGGGTTTTAGAAGATGTCATTGTGGTTGAACTTGTGAATACATTCATGGTACTACTGCTGTTTTATGCTAGTTTTGCTGCAGCCTGCATGCAACTAATAAGGACATTTTTTTAGTAGTGGGGTCTATGGATAACACTATTTGTTAAAAAGAAAAATTGTTATAGGTATGCTTCCTACTTTCTCATTTTTTATTATCTCTTTTTATATGTACATATAAATATATAAAGAAAGATAGAGTGATGTGGGTGTCTTATAATAAGTATGGGTATTCACATAATATTAAAAAAAACAATAATCAGTCATTCGTCTTTTAAAATAATTTTTGATACATATTATCTTCTGATATTTATTTTATCACATGTAATTAGCATAACAGGTCATTCATTTAATCATGATGTATACATTTTTAAATTATAAAACATATTTTTTTATAAATAAAAAACTTATTTTCTTTTTACTAACATACGTGATTTAAAAAAATGTTAAGAAATATGAAGTTTTTATTTTTAATAGAAAGATTTTTGATAAAAATATAACCCTGTTTATAAAGCATTTTATTTAATAAAAAATTGAATGTTTAAAACCATTTATATAAATTAGAAGTTTTAAAAGATGAAAGCTTAATGAAAATGTTGTCATTGTTTGTTGTTACTTAAGGGCGTTAATTATACGTAATTTCAATCATATTTTATTTTTAAAATTATTTTATATTTTTCTTAATCTTAATTATTAACTGTCAATGTAGTATTTTGATTATACTCATTTGATACACAAGTTTCTAAACTAATTTTTTATATGATTACAAAAATATTAAAATACAAGAAAAATTATTATTTATGTAAAAGTGAAAATATTTTTAATTAAATATAATGAATGGACCAGAAATCAATCCACTTTCAGATCATCAGCTTATTACAACTAAACCCTAATAAATAAGATACTAAATAACTATGTTAACATCTTTTTTAATATGAATTATAGATGTTAATCAGTCTAACTTGTTACATATAAAATCTAAAAACATGACCGCTATCTCTCCTCAACTAAAATATCATCGCTCATGAATTAGGGACTGGAACTCAAAAAACCAAGATAGGAGCAGGAGCAGGAGTAGAAATTAGGAACATGAGCAAGAATCCAATAAGAGAAGCAAGAACGTAGAAGAAGATCAAGAACCCAAAACAAAAGCAGAAACCCATGACAAAACTACAAACCAAAACGTGCATAAAAACTAGAACACAATGAAAAACTCAAACTAGAGTAGCAAATCATAAAAGAGGGTTTACTACATAATATGACTACGATTTGTGGTCGCAACTACCAACGATGGCGACATACAAAAGGTTCTCAAATAAACATTTAGTGAGAAAGCAAGTATTAGGAATTAGGACTTGAACTGGAATTGGAACTTGAACTTGAAACCAGGTCTGGAACAAGAGCAAAACCAGAACTTGACAAAAAAGAACTGGAATCTAAAACTTGGAATGAACAACTATGTGACATGCCTAGGGTTTGTGTCATGACCGTCGTTACCCTGTCTAGGGTTAGGGTTTGTGTTGTATCTAGATTCTTAGCTTTAATACCATGTAAAAGTGACTAAATGTTTAACTAGATCAAATACGATGAAGGGTGAATCCTTGGTATATATACTAAAAAGAAACGAGACACCCTGGAGGAACCTAACTTGGGCTCATTGGCTAAACCTACTAAAACCAATAATAAATTACTAATTGAATAACTATGATTAACAATTTAAATGCAATATTTTTCACACATCTCTCTTGAAATTTAAAAAAAAAAAACACACATAATAATTAGCTTGTTTGTTTGTTTTTTATATGCCTACATATGTGTACGTCATGTCTAGTTATTTTAATTTGATTGCATTTTATATAGAGAACCAATACATTTGAATGTAAGAATCATATAATCTCATGTCTAGTTATATTAATTTGATTGCATTTTATATAGAGAACCAATACATTTGAATGTAAGAATCATATAATCTGAACAAAAAAAACATTGACAAATAACTATAAGACATAAATCAGGGAAATTCTCAATGTCTTTTTTTTCCTCTTGTTTTTCCCCCAAAATGTCCCTTCCGAAACCTTCAAAAATGTTCCTAAGTAGACGTTGTCGCCTCTCTGACATCACTGACTCATGGAAACAGGCGTCCAAGTGCACGGGAACAGGGGCCCGATTTACGAGTACAAGTGCTCGCATGTTTGGTTACAGGCACCTACTTGCTTGGACATATATTCAATTTTGGCTAGTTCATTATACAAACGTTTTGTTTGGTAAAGATATTTTTTTTTAAATATTTGTTTGGAGAGAACATTTAAAAAAAAAATAAAAGAAAAAACATGTTGGGAATATTTTTATATTTTATTATTTTTTGTTATAAAAATTTAATATTCTGTAATAATATTTATCTCTTATATAGTTATATTAGTCCTGGTAAAAGTTGGCGGCCTTGCTTGAGTACCTTGCTGTCCAATAAGAAATTAAAAACAAGACAATACTATATTAATACAGTTTTTCGCACGTATGATATACAAATACATGTGAACTAAGAGGGGAAAAGCCATTTAATATCATTACTTTAAATCTCAATTGCTGCAAGTCATGATTGATTAATTAAAAATGTTTTACACTATAATTTAGATGGAAAGAAGTATCGCGTACATGTGGTGTACATGATTTGTCTTTGTTTAAATGTTTAATTATAGTATATGCTTAATTCGACTTTAGTGCTGTAATCCAATTATCCAAGAAGACTCACATTCATTGGCCGCCATGAATATGATGAAAAGTGGGAATTAAAGAAATATAAATACAAGGTATTTAAGGATATAATTATGCAGCCTAATGGTAGGCGAATAATAAAATTCATACGATAGGAGGAAAAGTTTGCACTGGTGTCTCAATATATCAACGGAAGGGCAACAAACAAAGAAAATGGAGTCTCCTTTGAACTTAGCATTATAAACCCTAGCTGCTCTTTTATTCATTTTTAATATTTTCAACTAAATTAGTTTTTCTAGCTTTTTTTAGATGCAAACTTTTTAATAAAATTTTCGTAATCAATTTTTTAACAGATATTTTCCGGTGGAATAGGTAGCTAATCAACAATTTCACAAATACTTAACATAATTCTATAAGTAACATATATATATTTGAAAAGGAGTTACAAATTTTTAATATAATTTATTTTATGAAAATATCTAACATAGTATCATCTCTCTACTATAATAAAAAGTAATTGAGAAGAATACATGGTAGCACCACATTTCTACTCACCAAAATTTTATCGTCTCTCTCTTTTAATTAATAGTTACTATAATTACTAATAATGCTATTAATTTTTTATAGACTAAAAATACTTTTAAATAAATTAAAGAAATTTTTTTTATTAATATTATTTATAAAAAAAGTATTTTTATATAAAATAAGAAATTTTCTTAAACATCAAAATATTTTAAAATTGATGTTTTTAAAAAATTAAAATATTTATAAATAAAAAATAATTAAAATTAAAAGTTATAATAATAAATTATTTTTTGAAATAGTTTGTTTTGAAACAAAATGTTTAGTTTTTTAAACAAAAAATTTAAAAAGTTAATATCATTGTTTTGTTACTCATATCCTTACTAATAAGTAATTTCAATTATATCTTATCTTAGAATATCATTTTATAATTAATAAAATTTTATTTTGTTTAATATTTTATTTATTTAACTCGTGTAATACTCGGGTTATTAAAGCTAGTATTTTATATAAGGATCTTGATTGATACGATTTTTTTTACTTTTATCATCAAAAAGATTGTAACTTCTCAGAATACTTTCGAACTTATTAAACTGATCAAGTCTACTTTTGATTGAAGTAAAGGAATTATTTTATTTAACACTCAATAAGTCTTATTTAACTAATGTTTCCAGTCTTAGATTTTTGTTTACGATTTAAAGTTATCTTATTCAACGCTCAATAATCTTATCTTTGTGGTCGTTAAATTTGATGAACTTATGGCTCGGTTTGCTTTGTCCCTTCCAATCAGACATGTCAGCTTAATTAGATCGTGGGTGTCATCCAAATCCTCCACATTGAGGTCACTGTGACAACGCTTGATATCATTGCCACCAAACTTAAAACCTAACAACGTTCCCTTGCCAGATACCGACTCACAACACCACCACCCATGAGCAATACCCCAACACCCACTACCAAAACCATCTTCGCCTTCAAGGGTACTCAACCGGCCACTCTTTTATCGTTGCTGTGAACCCATCTTCGACAATGAACTCTACTCATGGCATTTCAAAGATTGTTTTAATAGGTGTCATGGGCACCCTTGTCCCACCCATGTTGTAGCCACGACACACAATTAGCCATTTTTCAATTAACCAATAATGAAGCCTATGAGGCCCATGCAGAAGCAGCCCATGCAAGGGGTCCTATAGGTACAACCCAACCCAAACCATAAAAGACACAAACCTATCCCTTGACTGAAGTGTGGGAAACAGTTTTCAAGAGTTTTTTTTTTTAAGTGTATTTGAAAAAATAATATTTATCAAAATAGTATTGTTTGAAAATTATTTATAAGATTGGTGAAATTAATTTCATGCAAAAACACAACTTTACCATTAATATCTCCATTACTACAGTATGAAATCTTGGGGCGCTAGGCTAGCACGTTCCCGAAGGGAAGATCGTACATCAGTCTTTTCTCATCAGTCCCGAACCTAAGGTCACACTCGGAAAAAACTCATCTTACATGAGATATTAACCCCCTTGGCCCTAGCCCACATAAAACCCTCTTTTACTTTTGTCACATGTGAGACTTAAACTCGAAACCTTCATATATTTTAATAAAATGTCGGGGTACTTTAATTTTCAAAATGATACTTAAAGCATCCATGATAATTATCTTAAGTTTGTTAGCAGAAACTAATCTAAGAAACACATTAATACAAGGACCTAATGAATCACTAGCCTTAAGGATAAGTAGCCCCCACAACAATCGTTGATGGGTTAGACGGCTAAGACCCTCCTAAGAACTCCTAGCAACGATGCTACAAAACCCTCTAATGAACAAATCTTGCATTGTGATGGGTGATTATGTGTAGCAGATTAGAGAGATTTATTGGTCTCAAAATGAAGGGCAAAGACCTCTATTTATAGTCGTATGGAGTCTTAAGAGATGCAACACTTGGTAAAAAGGTGCAATAGTTTGTAGATAACCAAATATAACAACCAAAATCGTCAAATTCACAAGTTTAACGAGCCTAGCGTTGACCAATTCCATTAGGCGTTGACCAACCCTGGTCAACCCCCAATCTGTTAAATATGAGTTTTCAACACTTACGTTTTCATTATACGTTGGCGTTGACCAACTCATTAAACATTTAAGCTTGGAACAACATATTAAGAGGCAACCGATGCATTTCATATCCATGACTTCTAAGCATGCCAGATAAACAGCTTCACCTTCTTGACAATGTCACAAAATGGATGGTAAACTCAAATACATCTATATATTAGGACCAAATAAATTACCATCAGTGACAAAAGAAATCAAAAGGGACACGAGGTGTGGAATATTGTTGAGATAGTACTTTGGAAGCCATAATGGAATTAGCCGCTTCAGTGAAATGTATCCCGTCCCAGTTTATGAATCTAGATCCTTGATCACATGCTTGTGCGCCACCATGCCCACATGTGACGTTTATGTTATAGTTGAATGGAGGTCCGCCAAAGCCACAGCATGCCATTAATGGACTTGTGAAACCTACATAATCATAAACCATTGATGTCAGACCATAAGGTGTTATCATTGTAGTACAAAATATATAGTTGTTAGTTATAGGCTGATAGGCATACCGTATTTGCTTGCATTTGCAATGAGGTCATACTTGATTGCGTAAATGTCAACATAAATGATTGTTGAATCCTTTAATTCTGACCTTAATTCTGCACACAAATGGCGCAGTCCCTCGTTAAACAAGGTTGCAGCAGAGTTGTAGGTTGATATACAACCATGGGCATCCAATTCTTTAGAACTTGGTTGAACTAACCACAATTTCTGAGGCAGGCAACCAAGCGGGCCAGTATTGTGAACCCAAAACTTTCTGCCACCATTATCATGTATACTCTGCACAGAAAAAGAAGGCAAATTAATGGAAGATCAAGAAATGATTTAACATCTGTAGTTATGCAGTACCAGAGAACTGTTATGTAAAAAGGTAACCAAGCTCTCACCTTGATGGCATTCTTGATTTCTGCAAGTACTAATGGTATTCTTTTGGTAACTTTGGCATATGAATACTTCTTGGCAAATGCATCAGAAAGGTCATTTTGGCCGATGTCAATCATATATAGGGCACGTTGAAACCCATCATCGTTAATCATCTCTTCTGAACCTGAACGAATTTAAAAGAGTCAAATTAACTTCCTTCGTATGCATGCATTAGCATCCTCAAACATATATTCTAGAGGCAATGATCAATCATAACAATCCTAATCCCTCAATAGACACAAAGTTCATTTTGGATTTCATAATACAGAACAATAGAGTATCAACCTAAGCTGGTTCATGATGAGATAACTAATGTAGAAACAGCACTGGAATAGCTAAGCATAATGGTCCTATGTGGTCAATAAGAACATTTTACTCCTATGTTATATTTTCAATTTATTAAACATTTAGTTGTTATAAATACTTGGTGTTTTTGGTATAAATCAATAACAGAATTCTAAGTGATAATAGTAACATCATAAGTAGAGAGTTTGTTTTCAAAGTATAACGTATATGAAAGCAAAAGGTTGGCCGATCTCAGTTTTAAAGAACGTAAGCACTGAATTAAAGAAATAAGATGAATTACCAGAAGCAAGAAGATCATAGGCCCTGGACTTGAAATGAAGGAACTGCATAACCTGAACGTTTAAAGCAAAAGGTACAAACTTCGGGAGCGTTGAAGACCCCACCACAGCAAAGTTCGCCCCGTTTGAAAACGTGGAACCCAATGACTCCAAGTATGGTGGCAAAAAACTTGAATTCACACTTCGACCTGTACCCATCCACACAATAAAGATTCAAAATTTACCGCATCTACTGGTCAATTACCATATGAACTGCACAACAATTATTGTAAACTTAAAAACATTTAAGCCTGATACAAGCCATCTAGACCTTGCCAATTGAATAAGATTGTAATTGGCATTGGCATTCACTAAAACACTTCAGTGATAAACCATCAACTAAACGCACTGGCTACACTTAACACTATAAAATGTAAACACTAAACACACCGCTAACCATACTTTAAAATCCTTGATCACCAAGAGTAAAACAAGCAACCTCTCACTTCAATCTTACACAGGTGCACACAATTTAGTAAATAAGCCATAGATCTACAGCTAGCATCCATCTAGGGTTTTCAGATTCAAATATATCTAATCAAATTCAGGTATGATGTAAAGAGTAGTATAGCTCCATTAATGTATGTCGGTTCCAGATTCAAACTAGCTTCTCAATCAAATACCACAGCTCCATATGAAAAGCAAAATATGCTTTACTAATTATGTGTAATTCATCAACAGCATTACGATCGGATGTAATCTGTGAGTAGAGGAAAATTAGAAGGAACTTACAGAGGAAGTCGATGAGGAGGCGACCGTCGGAGAGGCGGCCGGTGGATCGGCGGAAGAAAGCACGGCCGTAGGGAGAGGTGACGGAGTAACCGAGTCCGGCGACGAGGCCGCCGGTGTCGGAGTTGGAATCACCGAAGTTGAAGATGAGAGGTCTGGTGGTACATGAGGGTTGTGTAGAGTGAGGAAGAAGAGAGATTGTGATGAATAATATGGAGAAGGAGAGACTGAGAGATTGAGATTTTTGAGAAGCCATTGATAAGAGTCTTGTTCTACTGCATCAGCATTCTGCAAGCTCCCACTCCCATTATCATGTGTTTGCTTTCAAAAGATGCTAAAGACTGAATTATGTTTTCTCTTTTGTTTATTAAACAAACAGTGGAGATATGCATTTTTCTTTTTTTTTTTAACAATAAATTCTTTATTTTTATCCATATAATTACACTAAATATCACTATATTTTCTGTCTACTTTTTATTTAAATAATATTTTTATACTCTTATCATTGCTTTTTTCTCTCTCTCATATTCACAATCACTTTCAAAAATATTAAAAAAATTATAGGGATTGAACAATGATTTTTCAAATATATCAATCCATATTAACATTTTCTCTCTTTTTCACTCACAACCACTCAAAACCATTCCATATAATATACAAAACACATTTTGCATAATTTTAAGGATTCCACTGTGAATGCTCTAATAAAGTAAATATAGCCAAATCATACAAACCCAAAGGGAATACATCTCATAATTCATATAGTCATATCTATTGCATTTCATAGACCTTAACTACAGCAACCAGCATGACTCGCATGAGACTAAACTAAAATGTCAATTTAGGTGCTTCGTCCCATAAAACATCAAGGGTTTAAACACTATAGTAAACGCAGGGCCGGCTCTGAGGGTTGGCTAGGTGGGCGACCGCCCAGGGTCCGATCTCCTCAAGAGCCCGAAATTTTTAAAAAATTTATATATTATATATATATTTTTTCTTTTTAAAAAAGTTATAAACTATTAATAAACTTATTAAAAAGACCCAATAACATTTTTATTATTTAACCTATATAACCTTACCTTAAAGCTCATTAATATTTTAAAAAGACTTACCCAATACCATTTACTCAATCTACACTCATTTTAATATGAAAAATTGATTGAGAGCTTTGTTTTCAAAAATGCTAAGAGAACTTCCGGATTTATTTAAGTAAATAAATTAGATTATTTTGATATAATAATTTCGTCTTGTTTATTGTTATAACAATTATCGTCGTATTATAATTTTTTATATACAAATCATTCGATTTTGATTTTTTTTATACGTCGTATTACAGGGGCCCTCAATTTGTTCTCGCCCTGGGCCCAATGTCTCTTGAGAATTTTCGTAACCAACCTTGAGTAAACGAGTGATGGACTAAAAAGTTGATTATAAGCCGTCTAGAAAAAAAAGTACTAGTAGTATTAAAAGTACACTATAACTCTCAAGTTAGGCAGGATGGTTTCAAATGACTAAGGATTAAGCAGGCAAATGAGCTTGGTACTCTCTTTTTGTTCAAAAAGTTAAAGCGGCTATTTGAAATTTTAGCTAGAAAAAAGCACCTGGACATGACGGGTTTTTTTCAAAATAGTTAGAAGATTTTGGGTTCAATTTTAACCATTTTTCGTTGCTGCCCTGGAGATTTTTTTTTCCTTCACAAATGGTATGTTAATCGAGGATGTAATTCCTCATTCATTTACATTAATTCCTGAAATTAAAAACTATGAGTCATGTCACATTACATCATACACTCAAAATTGATGATGATAGTGTTGTCACATCATGTCACACTGATTTTTGGTCCACACATATGGTAGTTTTGGTGCACAACCACGATGAGAACAAGCCAATTAAAAATGCTATTCGGCATGTTCTTTTGGTGGCGGCAGTGTTCCCATGTGATGCCGAGGCACACCTCTGAGGCATGACTTGCGCGCCTTCACCACCCTTATATTACTTTCCCCGCATTTGAAACTCAGGGATTGGTTTAGAGTTTTTTCGTTTATAATGGGAAGTGTGAAAACCTAGGTGCATATAACTTTTTGTATGCAATCAAAAGCTACATGATGTTCTCATGTTCACCCTAACAATAAGAATTTTATCTAAACTGCAAAAGTTCTGGTTATTATTTACATGTTTAAACGTGTAAAGCTTTAAAGCCTTTTCAGTGTGACGTTTCTAAAAGTGTTGTATTTTAATACGGAAAATCCATATTCACGTTCCTACGATTGTGGAGTGAAATTAAATAGGAGAAATTTCTAAAAATGTTTCTTTGGTTATATTTTTTTTCCTAAAACTAGTTTTTGTGCCGGCGCGGTTGCCGCCGGAACTGTGAGAAAACACGTTATGAAGAGTTGGAGACATGACATTAACGGGTTAAAAATAGGATCAATAAAAGCGACATGAAACAATAAGTAAATGTCATACAGACCAGTAAAATATGATTACTAAAAAGATCCTATTTCATTGTACATATATAATAGATGGTTTTTTTCTTGTTATTTTAGTCGTTTTCAAATGTAAGTATTTTGTTTACCATAAAGGGCTCACTGGAATAGTTTCGGTAAATTCTAGGTTTTTCATGGGTCTATGTTTGTAAAATATTAATAAAGTTTAAGGGTTGTATTTGATATTTTTAACATTTAAAGGAGTTAATTTGGTATAGGCAAAAACGAATATTGGATCATAAATATCTCTGGATTTAAAATTAAAAACAACAAACTTGAATACGGATCTCAAGTTTTATAATTAAGCAAGTTTAATGATTATTTGAAATCTCAATTCATTTGTTCTCAAAAACTTAAATTTGACTCTCTTCATCCACTATGTATCTCTCCATCCAATTACAAATACAACACCCTTTTCTTCATGCATTAATCATCTTTCTTCTTTGTTCAATGTTTAGTGATCATTGGTGGCGATCGTCTCCTGTCGTTACTCCAGTGGGATGATAATCGTTACTTCAGTGGGATGATAAAACGTAGCTCTGATGAATTCTAGGTTGAGAGGGTGTTTGCAAAATAGAAGACCTTGATGGTCAATCTATAAAAGTATAAGGACCTATTTGCATACAATTAGATTATCTTGGTCAATGTATAAACTCAACCAAACATCCTATAGACACCGACCTTGAAGATTTATAATACATAATGTTCTTTTGACCGAGTAATACTCACATATATCCCAACTCAATAGAATCGCTTCCAACCATAGAATAGGATCGTTCAAATCCAAGATGAGCGGCTCGGGTTGCTGCTTTGATCATCATTTTGGTTTCAATATATTTAAACAAAACATGTATATCAAGAGAAAATATATATTATTTTATTAAATAGAACTCAGTTTAAATAGATTTTATACTAAAAATATAAGCAAAACATTAGTAGTCACATATATTATTTAACCTCATTCTATCAAATACATTAAAAGTTATAATAATATAATATTTAAATAAAAACCATAAAAAGAAAAAAAAAAGCTTAAAATGAAAAGAAAACAAAACAGGAAATAAAAAAAATTACGTATTTTTTAATTTGAAATAAAATAAATTATATATTTTTTTAATTTGAAAATGGTTTGAGGGATAAAAAAAGTTTTTGGATGAAAACAGCAAAAGGCACGAAACCTCAGGGTGAAAATGGCAATTAACTCTTTATTAAATTATATATTTTTTAATTTGAAAATAGCTTGACTAATATTATTAGTATCTAAAATTATTGTTAATTATAAAGAAAAATGAGAAAGTTAGTATAAAAAAATTTACAATTATTTCACGTCTTATCTTAATTTTTTTTTTATTATAGATAAATAGACAGACAGACAAATAGATAGATAGATGGATAGAATAGAAACTCATTCATTAAACATATTATAGTTAGTAATAAACACGAGACTAGAAACTCATTTATTAAATGGATTATAGTTAGTAATAAACACGAAAAGTTACACTACGATATTTTAATATAAGATATGATTAAAATTATATGTACGTAATAGTTCAAGAAATAAAACAATTATACTATTTTTTTAAATTCTATTATCTAAATAGTTTTATTTTATTGTAACACCCGGAAATTTTAAAAGAAGAGAAAAGTGAAGAAAGGAAGGAAAAGCAAAATAATCTAAGTTGAGGGGTTAAAGTTGTACAATGGGCAAAGTTTGATATTAATTTATTCAAAAGGTGGTCATGGCCGCCCATGACCCCTGTACCATCTTTCTGTCGATTTTCTAGAGAGAGAAAGCAGAGAATTTTATTCGGTTTTAGAGAGAGGAAGAAGAAGAAGCTGAATTCAGGTTAGTTTTCGGATTTCAGGGTGTTCTTGGCTGATTTTCAGCTTCGGTTATGTGCTTATGTGCTTGTATATGTGTGTTCGGTTGTGTGTTTTGGTGTTTTTAGGTGTTTGAACTCATAAGCATTCGGGTTTGAAGGAAGTCTTACTCAGAAGTTGCAAGAGGTGAGTTCTAGATCCGCGTTTTCAAATGTTTTAACTGATTTTGGAGCTGGAAATGCATGTTTAAACGTTTTTATAAAGTTTGGGTGTGTGCCCGTATGTATGTGTATGTGCCCCTGTTGGGTGGGTGAATGCTCGGGATGATTATTGGTCATGTTCCTGATTTTATGCTGGATAGATGTTTAGTATGCTAGAAACTAGGCTAAAACAGCTTAGGTTGATGATTTTGAGTCTGAAAATGATGGTAGTTAGAAAAATAGTTGGCCATGCGCCTAAGTGTTCATGCGCCTGAGATCATGCGCGCAAACAGTACCCAAACGCCCAAGATTCATGCGCCCGAATAGTGCCCATGCGCTAAGTCGCCCATGCGCCTAAGTATTCATGCGCCTGCATAGTGCTCATGCGCCTAAGACTTAGAAAATTTTCTGAAATTTTCGAGAAAGAAGGACTTCTAGGCTGTGACTTGGATTATTTCCGGGGATGATGTTTGATGATATATGGTGATTGTATGTGATGTTATATGATGATGTTATGTATGTTTAAGGCCTGTTTTCTTTATGTTCCTTAATATATTATTCCGTGGCTTTACGTGGTGTGAATATGCTAATAAACGTAAAGTATTATGTAATGAAAGCGGAAGTTAATGATAAAAAAAAGTGGGACGTAAAGAATGAAAGAAAAGTCTTGCAAGCAAACATAAGGAGGTTCACACCCAATGAAGGGTGTTAGCTCAACTGTGTGCGGTTTAGCTAACCCAGAAGGATGCACACGGGGGTCTAATCCTTGAGATTGACCAAACGTATGGGACCCTTGTAGCTTGCCCCAGGTACTGGAGTCAGCTTCGTGCACAATGTTTGAGGTCTATTTATAGACTCCGGCCCAGTACCAGCTTCGTGCACAATGTTTGGGGTATAGCACATGGCATTGGTCCTGATGAAAGTGAAAGATAATAATGAAAGAACGAATGACGTACGATGATGAATGATGATTAAAGATAATAATAATTATTATCTGTATGTACGTATGATGTATGATCGCGAATGAAAGTAAAGGAAGGTTTTCTAAACGAAAGTAAAGTATTTCTATTATAAAACTAGAACTCACTCAGCAACGCTGACTTTTATGCATTTTCAGTTGGCAGGTAATGGTTGCTGAGGATGGCACGGGGTGAAGCTACTTGGCAAAGATTTTTGGTTAGCATCCATTTTGTGTAGTAATGAAACCAGACAATAATTTGTAATGTAAAGATGTTGTAATCAATAAATATTATTATATGAAATGGTTTCGTTAAAATTTTCCGATGCGCATTTTAAATAGATTTTATGAGATTTTGAAATATTATGTGCGATGATTGTCCAACTGTGAGTGTCCCGGGAACGGGCCCTTACAACGATATTTTAATATAAGATATGATTAAAATTATATGTACGTAATAGTTCAAGAAATAAAACAATTATACTATTTTTTTTTAATTCTCTTATCTAAATAGTTTTATTTTAAACATTCGTTTTAAGGTTCTTTTATAAAGAATTTATTTTTATAAAAATCTTGTTTATTAAAAACACTGCTTTGTAATTATTCTGTTGTTTTAATAAGACGGTTTTTAGAAAATTACATTTTTTTAATTTTTTAGAAAAGGACCAACTTAAAATATTTTGTTTCAAAAATGTATAGTGTTTTAGAAAATTTCATATTATATAAAATTTTTGTTTTTGTATTATTTTTTAATAAAAAGATGTGATTTATAATTTTCTAAAAGAAATCTATTATAAAAATATAGCTTGATTTAAAAAATCTAGTTGAAAAAGAGAAATATAGCAATCACTAAAATTAATTTTTAATAAAAAATTAATTTAAGTTTTTAAATTATTATAATATGCTTTTTAAGAGAAAAATTATGTGAGAGCGTCAAGAAAAAACAAGTGATAAAAAGATAGATTAGAAAAAAGACAAACGATAAAATAAACATTATTCTGTGGGTACAATAGATTAAAAAAAACCGGTGATCGTATACTGATAGCGCGCGCTGTGCCCTCCTAACTCACCTGGGTTGGTGCCTCTTAACCCCTTTTTTTAAAGGGTTATTGGATTTTAATAATCACAACTTTTATTTATTGGCCGGTATTAATTTCAACTCTGGAAATGTTTACAAACACTCTCAACTTTGAGTTTATTTTTCTTTAACGATCCCTTACTAACTAAGAGTTAACACCGTTAGTTTTTTTATTACGTGGACTGTTTATATGGCCAAAACACTACGCAGAAAGTTGAAATCAATCATCTTGTCCGTAAAATCTGAAATTTCTGCACCCTAAAACTCGTCAATCCTTACCTTCTGATCTAAACCACTTAACTCATTGAAGGTATATATCAGGTTAAGTTAGAGGCTAGACACCAAAAAACGGACTTGATGGAGGCTGGGCAGCGGCCTAGTTGAAAAATGACTCAATGTGTTGGCATAATTTCATAAAAAAAACTAACAAAGGTTAACTCTCAATTAGTAAGAGATCGTTGAAGAAAAATAAGTTTAAAGTTGGAAGTGTCTGCAAACATTTCCTGAGTTGGGATTAATACCAGGCCAATAAATGAAACTTGAGATTATTAAAATCCAATAACCTTTTTTTTAACTAATTTTTCGTTTATTTTCCCCAAGTTCTATTTTCTTTTTTTTTTTCTAGATATTCGTTTTTTCTTTTGTTTAGTGCTTTGTTGACCCCTTTCGGTTTAATTCTATATTTTTACTATTTTTTGTTTGATATTGTTTCTTCTTTTTTCTAGTTTTTGTAGTTTTCTCTCTTCTAGCTTTTAAATTTTTTTTGTTTTTTTATTTTTCTCGTTGTTTAACATTACAAGTTTTAACACTCTCTTCGCATTTATGTTTCATGGTATAGAACCAAGATTTACGACTATAAGTATGTAAAAGGCTTTCCCCCGCCGCCTAGCAAGGGTACCTAACACTAGTTATATTTAGTAATACATTTTTATTTCAAAAATAAAATTAATCTTATGTATATAAATTTTAATATATGTTTTCAACAATAACTAACATAATTATATTTTTGCTCATTTAGGTTTATACGTTCTTAACTATTCTATATAACTAGTAGATGATCCGGCACCATGCAGTGGTAATGTTAAATTTTTTCAAGAATAAGTTTTGCCACTTGTACATTACTATTCACCCCCCCCCCCCTTCTCGGGTGGGGTGAGGGTTAAAATAAATTCACAAGGACAACTTAGTTTTAAAAAAATGCACATCGAAATATTTATATAAATAAGCACGTCGCGACGACAACTTCATAATGTTACAAAAATCATATTCTAAAAGTTGCAGATGAATATAAAAAATCAAAACCTTAAATCAACTTTGACGTTCTACACGTATGTGCCTCGATCAACTCCGGTTTGAACGAAATTACAATGGAAATATAAATAAAATAAGCACGACTCAAATGAATATTCGAAATTTTGTAAGAAATCATACTTAAAAATTTTAGAGGAAAATAAAATAATAGTAAAATTGGTTATGAATATTAAATAAAAAAAATTAAGACACTCAAAATCATTAAAAAAATTATTGTTAGCAGTTGCAAGAAAAAAAGAGAGGGGCAAAGTTCTTAGCAACCAACATGTATCTCACAATTAGATGTTCATACTTTAAACAAAGTTTAAATCAAACTTTTGATGTGCTAAAACAAAAACATACAAGATTATGGTGGAGATTGACAGGTTTTAGCATACGAAAGTTTCAGATTGACTGACCAGATGATTGATTTCAACTTTCTGCTTAGTGTTTTGGCCATAAAAACAGTCCATGTTATCGAAAAACTAACGGTGTTAACTCTCAGTTAGTTAGGGATCGTTGAAAAAAAATAAGTTCAAAGTTAAGAGTGTCTGTAAATATTTATTGAGTTGGGATTAATACCGGCCAATAAATGAAAGTTGAGATTATTAAAATCCAATAACTCTCGCACGCAGACGCGGGAAGAGGTTTTGAGTGCCCAGACTGTTTGACTTTTAGAAGACGTTTCATTAAAAAAAGTCTTCCTGACGTCTGCGTGGAGAAGATGTGGACTTACCACTTCTAAACTCTTCTCAACCTCTTCTCATTTCTCCTTAACTCCCCCAACCCTGAAACCACCTTCACTTGTGCTCCGTCCGTACGGTATTCGTTGGGGAAGCTGTTCAGAGAGGAGAGGGAAACGACGTCGTGTTCGTCGTCGCCGGAGGTTGATAACCTCTCCGGAGCTTCGCCTGAGACGTACTGCATCTGGAAGCCGAAGGTAGAGTCGCCGGAGAAGTGTAAGAAGAACAATTCCACCGGAGGTAATATGGCCGTCGGTAAAAATGGGGTTTTGATCCTTTTTGCTTTGTAGAAATGGGGTACTTTTGGTTTTTCTTGATTAATAAGTTGTGGGTTTGATTCATTTATTTGAATTTGGGCCCTGTTTTGTGGAGAAATTGATTAGTGATTTGGTGTGATATTAGATAGTATTATTTGTGATTTTAGATAGTATTCTTTGTGATATTAGATTGTTTAATTACAAAATATTTTAACAGTATGCAGATGTTAAAAAAACAAACAGTTTTTTTTTTGCAGACTGCAGACGTTTAGTCCACCTCTTCTGCTGCAGATGTCTGCAGATGTGGTCCGCAGACTGCAGACGTTTTACCGCAGAAAAAACAAACTGCACCTAAATGTATCAAGAGTATGTAGTTAAAGGTATTTAGGTAAGCCGAACTTAAAATAATAATCAACTAATCGTATGTAACTTGTGTGATTTTTATATTAAATAGTCATCGGATAAGTATGCACTAAACCAAAAGAAAATCATAAGATGTTATCATACATGCAAGAAAAATGGTCATACTAGCCACACGGCATGGTGTCAATGTCAATGATGTGTGTTGCCACATCAACTACTTTTGTGTCATTGTAACATTGTCCAACAACCTGTAGAATTTGAACGGACACAACTCACACAATCAGCTTATAAAAATTATGTTTTATATGATGTAACTATATGAAGAATAATTACTCTCTACTTCGATTTAATACGTAGATGCTTATTTAATGATATAAACCCTTTAGTTCTTTTGGTTACTATTTAGCCAACAAAGCCAAAAAGCAAGATTTATGGACTTTTTATTAGTTTTAACAAAATAAATAATAATAAATTAGGTTATGTTTACGTGTTAGAGCGGTTTCTAGGTTTGTTTTCTGTTCTTTTATGCTTTTATGACTTTTGTTGGTTGAGATAGAGGAAATAGGTGATGAGATTTCAGGTCTTGGGCGGTGACGGATCTCATATATAACAAGATAAAAATAATGTGGTATGATCGAACATAACTTGTAGGATTTCTATTTTAAATTGTGCATTGTGCATTGTATGTACTCAAATCCTTTTCTACTTTTTAATAAATATATTATTATATTATTATCTTTGTCGTTCTTTTTCATATCATTTACACATATACGTGAAATTAAGTTTATGAAATTAAGTTGAACTATCATTTGTTACCTGTATAATATAACTGTGGCATTATATTGACACACGAATATACATTCATTTCAATTATTGCAATTTTGATCGTTAAATGCTCCATCGGCAATTCAGCATTCTGCAAGCACCTATGATATGCTCCCTTTCAAAGATGCTAAAGATCAATTATGTTTTCCTTTGTTAATTAAACAAACGGTGGAGAAATGCATTTTATTACTTTTGCAAGATGGGCATTCAATTATAGCAAGAGGCTAGCATACACCGGTAACATTACATCTTACACATGGCAAAAAGGGCAATATATCTGATATTATGTGGGATGTGTAATGTGCTTCTTTTCTTAAAATATTGAGAGTTCAAATAGCGTAGTAGATTATGGATTTAGGAGTAAATTAGAAGTCGTTCTGGAAAAAACCAAAAACTAGTAATATTTAGTTAGTGAAATACAAATAAAATTTCTTCCTACCCTCTCTCTCTCTCTCCCTCCCCCTTCTCTCTCTCTCTCTCTCTCTCTCCCTCCCCCTTCCCCTCCTCTCTCTCTCTCCCCCTCTCTCCCCCTTTTTCTCTCTCTCTCTCTCTCTCTCTCTCTCTCCCTCTCCCCCTCGTCATATCCTAAATAAAACATTATACTGTAATGTATAAAAGAAACAAAATGTGTTAAAAATTAATTTGTTACATAAAATAATATGATACTTAAAACAATTTGTGGAGCACATGTGCATCTCTAATTGGTAAAAATCCTCCCATTTATTTTTTAAACCAATCAAACATGAGTCACTTTAGATCTCACGTAACATGAGTTATAGGCTCATGACATTAACAAAATAACCTTTTTTTTTTTTGGAAAATCAGAATTTTATTAACAAAAAACTAGCAAGAGCTAGCCAAAAACATATAGAGAATTAATGTACAACGATTATAATTTAAAACTGCACCAACCGGCCTGAATCTAAACATTCATTTGTGTTCTATGTTTAATCGATAGGAACCTGAGAATCTTAATCTCCTCCATGATGTTGGCGATAGACACCGGTTGGTGAAGGTTGCTAGGCATATGAGGTTGCAGTAAGTCGGGCATAGTGAAAACATAAATCAAAAGGAGCTTGCACCACATCGAGAACATAACAACTATTACGCAACAAGAACTTGTACATCATGCTTCTTGACTTCAGTTTATGTTCTAAGAGATAGTATAATAAAATAATCATCTTAGATGATTGGTCATGTCTACATTTAGATAACGATATAAAACTTACCTTCTAGATAGATTTGATTTCTACCCTTCAAACAAAACTCTGAAATGCTATATTCTCCTTACTCCACCGTTGATAGCTCCCTTTAATTACTCTTACTTAGCTACTTCTGTATCTGTATCTTTGCTATTCTTGTGAAATAATAACAATCCATTACACTTTGTAATTTATGATCTTTATTTCACTATTCCATTTTCCTAAAATTCTTTTGTTGCTCGTAAACCTGAACCTTATTTTTGTGATTAAATCATATACTCATAGCTCTTGCAGGAATGCATTTCTTATCAATAGGTGAATTTGAAATATTTATGAGAGTAAAATGACAAGCCCATGTTTTAGTTTGACAATTAAAACACGATTAATATATATAAACTGAAATAGACAAAGAATCAAACTAGAACCAGAAGAAAAGATGCAAAGAGAAATCCTAGGCTTCATTTTTTTCGAAATTGTTAAGTAATTATAACAAGGATTCAAACTACGTACAAAAATCTATTGATAAGAACAAATTAAATGATTCAAAGAACAAAATGGGGAGTTCAATAACATCACTTAAAGTGAAACACTATCACCAATTATTAGGGCCGAGCCGAACCGATTCGAGCCAGGGCAAGCTCGAACTCAGCTCGAATTTAAACCGAGCCAGGTTGTCTTTGTTTTAAAACTGAGCTGGAAATCGGGGCTCGAGCTCAACTCGGTTTTTTTAACCAAGTTGGGTCTGCTTGGTTCGTTTTGGATCGATTTTAATTTCATAAACACAGTTAAAAGAATCAAATACAAAATAATTCAAAATACTACATAACTCATAACCAGTTTAAATTGAGTTTCACAAAATATAAATTAGTTTAAAGAAACTAAGTTTAACTTCAACAAAAACAAATAACTTTATTATTATCTAAATAGAACGAACGGAATCCGTAATACCACATAACAACCCGTAGTCTGCTTTTAGTAAATAAATTAAAAGTATGTTTGAATAATGCATTTTAATATATAAAAATATAGAAGCATCACATATATAATAAATAATACTTTGACATAAGATATGCAATGATATATGTTATATATATAAAAAATATATATTACAATATGATGTCTGAACCAACAAAAACAAATATGAAGAAAGCATAAGTGATAAGAAATTACGGACAGAAAGCCAAAACTTCCCCCACGAAGGAATCCCAACTGTACCACCATGGTCAAGGATCCATTTACGACCCTTAACCGCTGCCATATCTTCAGCCCTACTATCGGCTTCTTCCCTGAGCAATCTCAATGTAACATAACTAAATATTGACCCAAAGATTGTGCTGTGACCCTCAACATGTAATCCCCAACCTCCATCTTCATTCTGCTATCATAAAATTAAAACCAAGCCGATTGGAAATATAAAATTATAAAATAAAACTATCCAAAATGTTGCAAATTAATACTTGATGATTATATATGCAGCATTTAATTTTTAGCTAATGTGCGGGCGTTAGGATCGCATTTACAGCTCCAGTCACATACAATGCTATCACCTGTTTACAGACATAAACACGTTAGCATATTATTAATTATTAGTGTATGTGATTAAATAATCTTATATCATTAATTACCAAGGAAGCGAAAACAATGAGCCAGCAGATTCAGCAGGCCACTGGCCATCATGGGCCTGGATAGTGGAGTAGAAGCTAATGGCTCTTTTGAGTGTAGTTGTGGCCCGTAATTATGATCAGGAGGGCCTTCAACAGTGGAATCAGACAATGGGCAATTATCACATTCACAGGCCCACATTCGTAGTCCATTTCATTCTTTTTTACTAAAATGGTGGCCCTAGTTTGTTGGGCCACAAACCTTACTTTTACTTTGACCTCATATGTAATGGGCCGCCAATTCGAAAAATGGTTCAAAATTTAAAAAAACCAATGATTTTTGGGTCTAATGATTCAAGGGGGAGGTGGGGGTTTTGTCTCTATTTTAAGTCCTAGGTTTAAACCCTAGTATTGATAAACTATTGCCATCTTGGTGTTACTAACTTCTAACCACCAACCTACTGTTAAAAAAAATGAAATGGGCCGCCCCTAAACGTGAAGAAAGTAAAGTTAAGATGATGAGTCTCCAATGATGATAAGAGAATTCAGAGCAAGTTTTGTGTGGTTGATGATGATTAACAAAATTCAAAAGGTAAGCTAGTGTTGGTGTTTAATTTGGAAAAATATCCGAGTCCAAATGAGACACCAGATCACAGCAAAATAATTTACAAGTTGAGGCACCAAAATTACTGATTCATTAAAAAACCAATCAACTCACATTATTCCAATAATAAAGAAACCAATAAAGAAAGAAACTCTACCAACAAAATCAAGATTGCTAATTGATTATTAAATGTTTGGTCAATTAACGAAGTTTTAAGAGAGATTTTGATGAGAAGAAAAACACTATCCGTTCGATTGAATAGTAAGGGTGGAAGGGGCACTCTGAAGCACCCCCTTCGGGGTAGCTCTCCTAGTATGGGTGCACCTCGACTGCCAAGGAGGGTAGTGGTCTCGGGTAATTGAGGCGGGCAGCATAAGCCGATGAAAGGTTTGATAATTGTGATGTTAAATGGTTGTATTCCCATGTGCAATGGCTATATATCTTTTTTAAAATTAGATTTTAATCACAATTAACTATAATTTACCCCCAATTTATGCCACACCATTTTAACATATTATCTTCACCAAAGTTCAAACAATTTTACACACAAACAAAATTTAAAGAATTTTATCTATGGAGCCTAAAAGGTATAATGTTGGTGCAACAAAGAAAGGCTTTAAATCATGAGGAGCCGGTTCGGGAAGTTGTGGTTCAAGCTAGAGAGGAGGTGGGTCTAGCTCAAGTCGACAAACACAATGATATTATTTGGCAATGCATACTCCACAATCTCAAGAGTATTATATGTTGATTTTCTGATCCTTTAAACTTTCGTTTTTGTTTTTATTTATTATCTTTTCGTACTTTGATGTCTTTTTTATTTTTTAAATTTGTTATAAGTAATTTTAAACTTTAATGAGATGATAGTTTTATTTGTATTTTAAATATATAATTTAGTTTTATGTGTATTTTAAGTATATAATTTAGTTTTATTTAAAATTAAGGTATATGTTTTAGAGTATTTGAAAAGAGTGGCCACCAAATAAGGTAAATAGTATTTGTATTTGAGAGTAAAAATTAAATGAGAATACAAGATTGGTGGAAATTTAAAGATTCCTAGGTATTTCTAGCACCCTGAACACAAAATGCAGAGAATAGGAACACTAAACCGTTTTTACTTCTTTATAGTTGCTTTTAGTTTTTGTGTACTTGCATACTCAAAAGATTGCTTTTTATATGTATATCTTTTAATTATTTGATTTTTACTTGTTCAATTGTGTTTTGTTTTTCATTTGTTACTTGGAAACTTGTTCTATATTTTTTTTACTTTGTTAATTTATTTTGTAAATGTATTACGTATATTTTATACCATTAATTTGAGTAAGTCGTTTTTAAAGTAGACATATATAATATTAACTTCTCATCTTGTTCTTATTTCGTTTCGACCAGTCTAATTTATCCGACCAGTGAACCATTATAATGACATATTTGAAGTCAGTTTTGTATGAAATTAGATTCGTAAACATTGCCCTTGCAAAAGGAAGGAAAATATGATTTTGGAGAAGGAAAATTTAAAAGGATAATAATGATAAAAGTTAATTACACAAATAGTACACTGGCAAGGCAATTGTTCAAGTTCGGTACTCACCTATCAATTATTACAAGTCAATTTGTATCAAACTTGTCTTCGGGTTGGATTGATGTTAACTTTCGTTAAAATTTAAGATATATTCTTACTAGCCTTGGTCTTTGAAACAAAAGTTAACTAAATCAAAACAAAATAAATAAATTGTGAGTCCTCTATTCTTGAAAAGATTTGAGTTCTGCATAAAACCTTTCAATATATATATGTATCAGGTTAGTAGCTAATGTAGCATACGGGGATAAGAAATATTAGATAATAAGTAATGAAGATATATGTATTATAAAATAGGCAAATTGGATTATAATAATCCAAACTATTATGTATTGGCCGATAATAATCCAAACTATCAATTTGGCCGCTAACACTCTCAACTTTCACTTTTATTACCAACAATAATCCCACTGATATAATTTTCAAATTTTTACATTCGATTTGTATATATTTTAGTCTCAATTTAGCTTGTATGTTTCTTTATTTCATTCATAATTATTATTGCGAACCGAATCGAGTCCAAATCGAGTGTAAAATTTTGAAAATTATGTCATTGGGATTGTTATTGGTAATAAAAGTGAAAGTTAAGAGTGTTAGCGGCCAAATTAATAGTATAGATTATTCTCGACCAATAGGTAATAGTTTGAATTATTAAAATCTAATTTGCCTATAAAATAATACTTTAATAAAATATATAATTAAATTATCTGTGAGTAACTATGTAATAAAAGAACATCGTTTTCTAAACATTTCCTTTTTTTGAAAATTATTTATCTAAACATATCCTTTAGAAAATCTAGTTTCTTTAAAATGTCAGTTTATCAAAAGTTATTAGTATTAGAAGCACTTTGTATTTTATAAAAAAATTGTTTTTAAATGTGTTTTTCAATAAAAAAAGATCAGATGTTTAATATTTCAAAATACGTGCTTGTTAATTTGGATAGTTAACTTAGGGCATATACATCAGTTTCTTTATTTTTATCATTATAATTACACTAAAAATCACTATATTTTTTTTTTCTTCTCAATTAAATAATATTTTTAATACTTTTATCATTACATTTTCTCTCTCCTCCATTCACAAGCACTTTTAAAAATATTAAAAAACTTATAAAAATTAAACAGTAAATCCCTAAATATACAGATGAACAGTAACTTTTTTCTATTCTTTACTTACAATCACTTACAATCATTTCTTAAAATTTTAAAAACACACTAACATAAATATAAAAAACCTATTGTGAATGCTTTTAATCACATCATTTTGTAAGAGGGAGGGAGAGAGATTTGAATGATGAGGCCTAGAAGTTTTGACAGTTGATATCTTAGTTATTTGTCTATTATTGGTTTTCTAAAAATGTGTTTTAAATAAAAAAAAGTGCAAATCTTTAATCCTTTTAAGAAGACTTTTTTTTTTTATTTGAAAATAATATAAATAATATCATTGGTTTTTAATAGCTCTATCTTATAAAAGAGAGCTGGAAAATTAGAATAACGAGTCCGAAAAAAAAAGACCTTTTGACCTAACGAATTGAATTATATAAACTAATTTTTTTTGAATAAAAACAAATGTTTTACAAATAAACATAACAAAATCATAGTATTACAATGACATAGCGTAATTGTTCACCAATAACTCATGAGATTCAGGTATTACAATAAACATAAAAAAATCATTTATTTTTTAGTTGCTCAATTGACCATCTAAATAATAAAACAAGTAATAATAAACCATGACATATGAGATTTAAACATTTTATTTTCTAAAAAAGGGCTTTAATTGAGTAATTGGGTTAATAAAATGGGCCTAAAAATTAAATTGGGTTAATTTTTATGATTGAATTATAGTTTATAACTATTATTTTATAATATATATATATAATATAAAAAACAATTTAAAAAATTTTGTGCCCCCTGAGCGAGTGGGCTCTGGACGAGCGTCCATCTCGCCCCTCCTCAGGGCCGGCCATGGATTACAGCATATCAGTTCATTTATCAATATAACTTATATCATTAGATGTGTCAAAGAATTCATAAGTGTTATTTTTCTTGTGTAAAAGAAATAGTTTCTTGTGACAATTTCTAAATAGCTATCTAAAAACCCAAAATCTAAAAAATAATCATCTGCGACTTGACAACTTCAAAACAAAATAATCATACTACAACTTTCAAAATGAAATGCCAAACAACCCTATAGAATAGTTTCAATAAACATGGAATCAAGTTCCTAAGAAAAGATCAAGACTTACTCCTTTTGATCATATAAGTTCTCAGTTTCAGCTCTTTGGTAATACGAAGCAACTTCTATTAATCTTGAGCGAGTTAATCAGGTAGTAATATGATGCAGGTGCAATAACCCTAGCATATCAAACACAACAACAACTTGTTAATATCAGTGACATAAATTAAAACATCCAAAATCACTTCACATTCTTGAATCAAAAAGGATATAAGATCAACTTATTTAAGAATCGCAAACTAATTATGAATATATAAGTTGTCAAATTAATTAAACATTTCAACTCGTGAAGTAAACCGAAACCTCAAAATCACTTGACATTCTTGAATCAAAAAGAAGATACCATCAATAGGCGACATTCGTCAATCGCCAGTCCCAATTTAAAGCACCATGACAACTTGTCTCCACCGTTTTTACAAACTCCTTAGTTGTGGGAGTCGACTCATTGCCACTGAAATTGACCTTTACCACTATTGACATCAGAAGGCCACCACCCATACCCTTCATGCGAACACCACCGTCCAATTAAAGAACCCTACTGCATCAAAGATTTGTACCATAAGCATAAAAAGGTAATAAACGAATAGTGGATTCGTAGAGAGGCCCCAACATTGCATCTTTAATGTTATATAGAATATTGCATCTTGTTAAAACCTTTATGGGTGATGTACGTTGTTGAACATGCAAGGTTGAAGTAACAATTTTCTCCATTTCCAAACATAGATTTCCTTTGGCTATCACTTTGAAAGCAATCATATTATATTCTTGGCTATTTGATAAACTCCTACATTTAAAGGAGGGGTCTTTAGAGCTCTGAGTTTACATGTTATATTCTTCATTTCATTTCATTCTGTTAAATCATTAGAATCTTCATCTTACTTGTAGAAGTTGATAGAAAGCATTCCTTTGTCCTGACTTAAGAACACATAACTAAGTTTATGGCAACATTGAATTAAGCGAATACATATATAAAGTAACATAAATCAGAGTTTACCTCCATGGTCAAGTGGAAATTCTTGAAACTGCAAAATAATAAACAAACCTCAATAAACCCTAAATTTAACAAATGCCCCTTCAATCTACAAAGAAATATAATACAAACCCCAATAAACCCAACCTAAATCGATAGCCATTCGTAAATAAAGAACAAATCCAACAAAATTAATCATCAACAACCATACCACCATATATGAATAAATCGGTGAGCACGACAAAAAAACATCAGAAATAGGTAAAAAGTAGATATTACTTACACAAATCCAGCCCTGATTCAAACATACACAGACTTTGCAAGTTTAGAATCAAAATTTAGGCAAAACAATATGCAACTATTCAACCTCGATTGAAATCGGTAGAGCGAAAAAAGACAAAAACTGAATCGGTTACCTGTTAAGGTTGTCGTCGGTGAACGGGTGAAGAAACCGACATCATCTTCTTCGCCCGAAACGCAGTTCTCTTTCTAAACCTAAAACATAGTTCTTTGTCTAAATTCAAAATCAGAGTAGGCCACTGAACGTTGATAAAACCACAACAAAAACTTTGTAGGGTTCAATCTTCTTGAGGAAGATCTATCGTTTGGGATTCTTAATCCATTGCTTTCGTACAACAAATCTCCCGGTTGTTGAGAGAAGGTTGCAGGGGGTAAGGGTGACATTGCCGGTTTTTGAAGACGTGGAAGAAGGAGTGCCTCAAAACAAAGTAACTTGTAATAAGTTGTACTCTATGCTAATAAAATGGTATATTACTATTCACGTTAGTTTCAAATGATATTATATAATATATAATAAGACCGCAGATATCTTATTTATTTGATTATCACTATGTGTGTTGGCGTGGTCCCTACCTACAGAATTTGTACCTTAAGATTAAAACCAAATAAAAAGTTTGATTCAATTAATGTTTTGAATAAGAAATCCACGACAAAATATTACAGATGTTTATGGTCCGGCTTTAATGGATTTAGGTAAAACTATTAGTAATGGTTTTAGATGGTTTCAAACCGAAATTGAACCGTTTAAAATTAAAACCAAATTGAATCAAATTAACTGTCGATAACGGTTTGAACGTCTGCCGGCATTAAAATAAGGACTAATTCCACAATTCGACAATATAAAATAACTATAATTCTAGGTATTTTTCAATGATAAATCACAGTTTTGTCACTGAATCTATGTAATCTTCTGGCAATTCTACACTTGCTGAAAATGCCACACGTGCGTCATATTTAATTGTCACTAATATCATAGACGTTTGACTAGATGCCTTTGCTAATTTGATGGTTTTCTGAAAAAATAATAATATAGTTTATGAAAGCTTCAAAGTATGCATCCGTATGACAAGTTAGAGAAAAGCGGAATGCAAAATTGGTGAGTATGCATATTATATCTAATAAATATTTGTGTTCTTTAAAAGGATGAGAGCTAGTAAAACTTGATTTATGAAACTCTAAGTCCTGACTTTTTTACTAAATACAAAGCTTTAAAGAACAATTCGCAGAGCAACTCTTGTAGACACACATAGGTAGATCTAGCTTGAAAAGGCATAGTATAAAAAATAAAGTGGTTTCTTATATAAAACATACAACAAAATAATGATTTTTAAATAAAGGAAAAGTCACGATACAAAGTGAATTTTTCGTGCGAAATGTACGAAGTTATTGTGTACTCGTTCATCATTTTTTGCATGATAGTATGTTACATTCCTAATTAATTCCACCCTTCTTGAGATTCTCACCGTGTAATAATTTATTTTATGAAAACATCAATTTGTATAGACATGTATCAAGTTTGTTATGGCATGCACCAAATCTATAATCGTGTGCATCTCTTTTGTGCATGTAGATTTCTAAACAATTTGCATTTATTTCAAGATGATCACAATCGAGTCTTCATGTTGGGATCATGAAGAATCAAATTAGGATTCAATTTCGTATTATGAAGACTCGATTCAATTTCAAGACAATCACAATCGAGTCTTCATGTTTACATTAAATAATACTAAACTGAATCCTAATTTGATTCTTCATGATCCCAACATAAAGACTCGATTGTGATCATCTTGTAATAAATGCAGATTGTTTAGAAATCTACATGCACAAAAGAGATGCACACGGTTATAGATTTGGTGCATGCCATAACAAACTTGATACATGTCTATACAAATTGATGTTTTCATAAAACAAATGCATCCTATATTAATGTTGATGTATTAATTCGGGTATAATTTCATGAAGGAAATGAGGAGGAATGATGGATGCATTTATAAAACACATGCACACGAGCACACAATTGTATGCATGACTAAACACTACTGTGAAAGAACTTTTATCAACGAATAAATCAACCAACGCACGGTTGCATTTGCCCGTGAGCACCGAAACATCAGTAACGTGTTTAAAAAATAAAGGAGAAATGATATTTTATCGTCTATTTGTGATTACTGATGAATCATCCATGATAAAACAAAACCCGGAAAACATTGGTAATTATTGACGCCTATGCGGACTAGATTTAAATAATATTTTGTTCAAGGCTTTTTGGTAAGAGCATCTCCAATAAGACGTTTTTAGCCCTTAAAAACGTCACATCATCCGTTTTTTAGGCCAAGAACCATTGGGGGGTTTGTTTTTTAATGTAGAAGTTCATGGAGATGAACACCAAAAAACATCTGACATTTTCAGAGGTGGCCAGGGTTGGGTTTTAATATTAAAAAAAAAGAAAATAATATATTTATATTAATAAAATATTTAATTTTTTAATATTAATTTAAGTGTTGGGCGTTTCAGGTCAACCTCATGCGCCTGAACAGTGCCCAAGTGCCTGAATAGTACGCCGGAACAGTGCTCATGCGCCTGAACCAGTGTTGCAAAAATCGGAATTAATCGCCGATTAATCGGCGATTAATCGGGAATCGGCCCGTCACCTAGGAATTTTTGGCTAATCGGCCAATTAATCGCTAGGCGGTCAACGGAGGTCAAAATCGGACCTAGGCGGTCTTAATCGGCCAAAAACCTGTAATTCCGGCGAAATTCCGGCGAGGTTCCGGCGACCTTCGCCGGAAGGTCAAAAATTCCAGCCAAAAATTGAAAATTCCGGCTAAAATCTAGAAATTCCGGCCAAATATGTTAATTTATATATAAAACTTAACTTTTTTATTAATTTTACATATGAAAATGTGTGTATTTATATATAAAACTGAAAATTATATATAAAAATCCCAATCCGATTAATCCCGATTACTCCCGATTAATCACTAGTCCCTACCTCGCCGCCCGACTAGCGCCTAGCGATTTTTACAACATTGGCCTGAACAGTGCGCCTAAACAGTGCTCATGTGCCTGAACAGTAAATTTAATTTTTAAAATTTAATTTTTAATTTTTTACAATAAATTATTATTTATTAAATTTAAAGTTTAAATTTCAAATTTTAAAATTTTAAAATTTCCCTCTAAAAATATTTAACTTTTATATTTTAAAATTTTAAAGTTTTAAAAGTTCCATCCAACAAAAGACATATAAATATTTTATTTATATTTTATATTAATATATAAGATTGATAATTAAAAATAAATATAAAATATGATAATGATGTGGCAATGTTTTTAAGTGTTTTTTAAGTTTTACTATTGGAGAGATTTTTTGGGTTTTTTAAGAATAAGTGGTTTTCTGATGTGGCTGCTGACTAGGTATGTTTTTTAGCGTTTTTTGATTTTACCATTGGTGATGGTCTAATTATCGTGTGAGTTTAAATGAGCCCGATGTCCATCAGTGATCTTTCACAACTGTCGAAGATAAGGCTCTCAATGAGATTTTCCTTTCAAGCTTTTTAGGCGTTGTCAGGAAATATCTATTCTATAAAGATGATTCTTTGTTGAATATGTCAAAAATATTTATTATATAAATTCCTGACTATTTGATTTACACATTTTATTCTTGATCTCTCATTGATGGTAATTTTTAGTTCATATTACCTGTTGTTCGATGGAATAATTGCTCGTGGGACTAAAATGCGCCTGTGTGATGTTGAGTACTTCAAATTAGAGATGCATAAAACTAAATTTTTTTAAGCCAGTTTTTATATATACCGTTTTCCGATTCAAGAAGTTGGTTCCGGCTTCAAAACCAATTTCTTTTGCCCACATCTACTCCATACGTGCTTTGTGATGGGAACTATTTTGTTAAAATTGATGGCATCGACCATACCATCCCAAGGAGGCCGACAATGTAGATTGATTTATCAAATGTGATCCTTGATCCTTGTTTTGTGTTAGTGAAAACTTTGTGAAAAATAATGTAATGCTATTGTAATTGTAATTGTAGGTGGAATATGGATTACAATTACCTATAGTCTTAGCAACACCTTTTAAGGATGTACAATGAATTAGTATATATATGAGAAACTACTATAAACTAGGATTGAACCCCCCCCCCCCCACTCCGCGCGTTGTCACGGGTGTCTTTTTGTCACAACATGAAAACCATATAAGCACAAAAGAGCAAGAAATCAACTTGTTTTGAGTGTCGAAATGTCATAACATGTTTAAATGTAAGAGTACATCAACGTTATATATTTGATCGATGATTATACAAAAAGATAGTTTATTTGGTTAGATATATGCATAAACTACATGATATACCGATCAACGGTTGTAACAAAAACATATGCATTAATTTTCATAAAGTAAATAGTAGTTTGTTTAACTTTGCAATTTAGTTTGAATTTTTTTCGAAATATGATTTCTTTAAATACCCAATTATTACACAATAAATTATTATTATTAACGAAATCCGTAAGGTGTAACATTTGACCCATTTTCAAACTATGAACCCAAACCCGAACCCGTTTGAGTCAATCTTGTAAACAAAATTCATTATTTAGTCATTTTATTTATTTTTGTATTTCAAATACAATAAATGTGTCACTTAATCAATTTGATTTAATTTTATACTTTATAAAATAAATTTTATAAATTTTAAAAGGCTATTAATATTTATATGATTTTAAACAATTTTATTAAAAATAAATAATCAAATTACAAAGTTTTTGTGAGATTTATAAAGTTTATAAAGATTTTATAAAAAAATATAAGGTGATTAAATCAAATTAGAGTTTTAATAATTTAGAGTTTAAAATTGTAATTATTCTTTTATTTATTATATTTAAGTTTATATTCTTTCTTTAAATTCCAATCATAACCCACTTTTGAAATACTTTTAACTCACCATTAACATCATTCATAACCTATTCCTAACCTCAACTATAAAAGCAAGGTTTATGCCTAACTTTTCACTTGCCCATTCTCTAAAAATCTCATTTACAAAGCTTTTTTTATTCTTTGGTTTTGATCAATTTCTTTTACAAGTAATTTTAAGAATTATCTAATGATAAGGTAATCTTATAATGCTTTTATATTATTTATTTTTTATGTTGTTTCAATTTTATTTTATTTTATTTTAAAGTACCATCCTAACATTCAAACTTACTCTATATTGTTCTATGATGGATATAAGAAATATAAATAATGAACAAGTCCATCAATGATTTGTTTCACCCATTGTTCTCATGACTTTATTTTCTTACCTTCATTCTTCTTCTTCTACTAAATCTCTTTTATTTTAATCATGATCATTTGATCATAAACCTTCTAACGTTCACTAACCTTCTAACAATCACTAACATGCCTAAATCAAGCTAACAACACGCTAACGTAAACAACAATTCCGTTTGCACATGGACGGTTATGCTGCCGCATTCGGTTATTTCAAAAAATTGTTTCTCTAAATGATGGCTATGCCTAAGTCTTGGATTGTTCTTTATAACCCAAGTGGAGTCTAATATACTATATATCAACGTATTAAGATTCATTCTAACCCATTTAATGCTTTAATAATTTTAAAAGTGCACATAAGTGCCTTACTAAAATTTTGGCAGAATGTAGTTTGACTTAAATTAACCATAACTTGGTCATAACAAACCAAATTTGAGTAAACTCAAACTCCAATATTGAGTTCATCAAATTCAATTTTTAACGATAGTTTATACGTCTTCAAACTCAATCGGATGACTCAACAATAGCCTTCACAACATAAGTGCGCATTTCAGCATCTTCTGTCTTGTGCTACAGTTTTGACCTATATAAACTTTCCTAAACGAAAGTTGGACGGGAGACTCTAAACTAGTTAACTGTAAATTTTTATATTTTTTAGAAACCGTCTGATATTTTTAAAACCTGTTTAAACACATACCAAACATTCTGTCCAGATTCTAAAATTGGTGTAAAAATCCTTTTTCAATCTAACTTTATCCTTTTGGCATTCTCTAAAACGTCCTAACTTCTTGTAATGAATCCAACCTCAAGTTATTATTATTTTTTTTATCATTTAGGGCGTCATCCTTGACTCTTGAATATCAAAGTTTTCTTAAGAACCCTACAACCATCATTATACAATGTGAGTATTCATAGCCTATTTTCATGTTTTATATTTTGGGTAAACCATGTGATTTATATTCAATTATTGTTATTCATTGTTATTTTATTTTAATATACAATTCAAGACATGTTATGTTATTACTTGCAATTATGTGTGCATAGTTAGATAAACTTGATGATAACACAATCATGTATTCATTCTAGTCATGGTAAACAATGATAGATCTATTGGTTTGACAAACCCACCCCATTTGTTTAGACGTATGGTGATTGTTACCGTATTCAATCAATCATAAGGTTTCGTCTGCGGACCGAGTCTATTCAATCATTTGGTTAGATTGTGTTTGATTTGTCTTTTATGTTACACTATTGCATTATAAGTCTTGGCATTGTCATGTGAATTGAATTGTTTTCAATCTATTTAATCAATCTATATATGTATTCAAACCTATGTTTACTCACCGGCTAATTCGTTAGCTGACCCGTTACTTTTTCACATAATTTCAGGATTGCTGTTTAAAGGACTTTTATTTGTACACTTAAGGATTAGACTTAGTCAATATTAAAGACATATTTCATTGTATTTACTTGTGTTTATTTTGATTGTATTGTATTATTTGTTTAGTCTTATTCAATGAAAATGACATTTAATATTATTTCAACGTATTAAATTCCATGTGCAATAAACAATCGATTCACATTTCGTCCGCCCCGATGATTCCGCCATCGGTTGGTGGGTACTGTGACATAAGGGATGCTAGTGCGTATGATCTGTTGTTGGTTTTTTCAATTTGTATTTAATTGGGGAGGAAAAAAAAAGATAGTGGACTCAATGCACCAACCTCTCTTGTAGAAACAAAGAAAACAAACCAGTTGTGCTAGTTGCCTCTTCTTTTAAATATCGGATATATAATTAAATATATATCATATAAGGCTTTTGTAGAAGTGTGATTCGTAGTTTGTTGCGGGTAAATTTATTTTTGCTAACTAAAAACGAAACCGTTTAAAAGTACGTGTAATTAACTAATTATTAGTAAAAATAAACATAAATCAACATAAAAGAAACCATTAACTTTTATGAACACAAAATAAATTGAACTTTCAACTATACAAAATAATAATAATATACATGTGCATCAAATGGTTGTATCTTATGTTTGGCTATTTGTACGTGGGGATGAAAATTTGATAGGAACCAAAAGCCACCCTTTTATGAAGCGTACCTTCATTTTATAAACAATTAATTCACCTTTCATTCTATAAACATTACTTTATTAATGATAGGAGATGGTGGTGATGTTGATACTTGACAGAGAAGTAGGGGATGTCTATTTTGCAAGTTAAAAACTTTTGTGGTTAATTTCTAGAAATCTACAAGTAAACCGACATTTTAAAATTATAGTATATATAATATATAATTCTCTAAATATATATGTTTTAAAGAACCTATGTAGCAATCAACAATGAGAAATTTTTAATTTTTCTTAAAATATATATAAGGAAAGAGTATTGTATAAAGAATATGATGAGAGTGATTAATTTCAGTAGATTTTGGATACATTTGTTATTGATAAGTTGTACAAATAATGATTTTATTAAATAGCTAAGTACACATAAACTTAAAGGAGAATAACTATGATTAAGTCAGTATTATGAATAAATAATACAATGTATATGAATATAAGATTAATTTTGTGTTTAAAATAAAATAGTATTACTGATATACTATATGTTAAACTTTACAAATAAAATAATTTAATAAAACTTTTTAAAATATGAGACAACTTATGCATATTGTAAATTACGAAAACTTAGCTTGGTAAACAATTAATAAAACATGTGATTTGAAAAAATGGACAATTCGGTTTGTTCAAAGTGTGTTTTGGCAAAAATAGAGACATAACATTTGAAAAGATGGTGAATTTGGTTCAGATCAAAATGACAAAAACAACAATTTAAAAAAAAAAAAACCTACGCCAATCACTAATAAACAACTTTCACTTGCGCAAGATAAAAGTGTAAGTTGTGGTTGAAACAAAACATGCGAGGAGCAAAAATTTAGTATCAAACTGGTTTGTTTATATTTAAGGTATGCATTCTCATATAAGGTTATTATAAACATTAAAAATGACCCAAGTTGGATTAGCTTTACCCACTTGTAGTGAAATTGAACCTCGTAAATTAATTTTAATAAGGCTTGTTTCAAAGCACAAAAGATATGGGAAGATTGCAACAAAATTTTTGTTTTTCTTTTGGTATTGTAATAACATGACATCACTGTTTTTATTACTGATTTCATTTTCTTCTCTCGCGTTCAAGAATTCCTGCATTCTATAAGTGTTATAGATTTGATATCTACTTTTTAAAATTTAACAATTATTTTTTATAATCTTTAATTTTACAAAACTAATGTTTGAGTAGCGTGTAAAAACGTAAAATCATAAGGTAAGGTCTTTATATAAATAGAATATCTAAATTTGGGTTGGGTATTTTTGTAATATCTTTGATGTTGGGCATTTTCATAAAATGTTTAATTTGGATATTTTCAAAAAATACTTACATACATGAAAATCATTAAAATTATAAAAGTATCTTTATGACACAAGTGATAAAGATTAATTATATTTTATGGATAAAATTTTTCCTTTTACCTTACCCTTTGGGTGCTTCGTTAATTACATATGAAATTTAGTATACAAAGTGTTTTGTTTCATATAAAGTGTATAAAGTAAGGGTATATTTATCACGCAATAAAATTTTACACTTATGTTATAAATCATGCGGTGATGAAATTATTACGCATGAGGATCTCAAGAGGGGTGGAATTAATTAGGAATGTAACATACTATCACTCAAAAATGATGAATGAGTACACAATAACTTCATACATTTCGCACGAAAAATTTACTTTGTATCGTAATTTTCCTTTATTTAAAAATCATTAATGATGTTGCATTTTTATATAAGACCACTTGTTTTTTATACCATGCCTTTTCAAACTAGATCTACCTATGTGTGTCTACAAGAGTCGCTCGTGAATTGTTCTTTAGAGCTTTACATTTAATAAAAGAGTTAGGACTCAGAGTTTCATAAATCAAGGTTTACTAGCTCTCATGCTCTTAAAGAACAATAAATCCAATATACTAAATCACGCACTGCTAAAACTAAAATTAGCAGCATTCTTTGGTGTTGTGTCGTGTGTCGTGGCTATGACATGGGTAGGACCAAGGGTGCCCATTATACTTATACTTAAATTGAAAGGTCGGTGGTATTATTCTTTTTTATCTTTTGAAATGTCTATATATAAATGCATTAAACCAAAAGAAGCCATGTTGGGCTCTTGGTCTAGTGCAAGGGCGGATCTTTATAGGGGCCGGGGGATGGGGGGGGGGGGGGCCGCCGCCCCCCCTGTTTTTTCGCCCGTAGTGTTAAATTTTAGTCCGGTAGTGTAAATTTTTGGTCAGATAGTGTAAATTTTTATATAAATATCAAGTTCGCCCCCCCCCCCCCCTAAAAAAATTGATTTCGCCCCTGTCCCCCCTACGAGAAAGTTCAAGCTCCGCCACTGGTCTGGTGGTGGTTTATGTCGTATGCTAACATAGATTTTGCGCAGCTTCAAGGCTTTGCTCCTCCTTTTTTTTATGCATCAGTAGTTAGTAACAAAATGAAGTTTACCTTCTCTTCCTTATGACTATTTCTATTTAACTTTTAATTAGAAATTTTCCCTTAAAACATTTATTTTTCATCTTAAATATTTAATTTACTTTTTGGTTACCATGTAGAAAAAACATCTGATATAATTGTATGAAACTTATTATAATACGGTTGAAAACAAGTCACGTCATATATAATGTGTTTTCTTTTGACGGTATACATTCGAGTTAATCTACGTTTTGACATAAATTTCTTCTGGAAACGAGTAGTAGCGATTGTAGTATATAGTTTATCACGTTATATACGACGTCATCACGCATGTTTATTTTTATATACATTTTGAATTAGTCTACGTGTTGACGTAAATTTTGTTTTGAGTCATGTCAAATCTAATATGTTTTTATTCAACAGTGTCAATTCGAATTACTTTACATTTCAACATATATTTAGTTCAGAAACGAGCCAGATCGTTTTAGTGTTATCATCCAGTGTATGTCATCGTCGCTACGCGCGACGGGCATAAAAACTAGTTACCTCTTAAATGATATTTGAAATCTTTTATTTTAGTAAAAAAAGTAACTAACAAGCTTTTATAATATATAAAAAGTTATAATAATAAATATTAAAAATATGTATAAAAACTAATAACTAAAACTTTTGTATATCTTTTTTTTTAAATCTCGTGTCAACAGAAACAAAATAAATGATTTAAGAAACGGTAAAAAAATATAATTCAGAAAAATAACAAATAAAAATACGACTTTAAATAAAACAATATATATGAATTTATGAATATAAAACTCACTTTAAACTGTTATGTCATTACTTTTTATTAAAAAAAACATGATTTTCAAACATGAATGAAACTCTCTATCATGATAAGAGCATTCTATAATACCCTAATCTAAAAACACTAAAAACTAAACAAATCATTCCTTAATGTTCACCCAACCATTAAATACCTTTTAATCATTCATTAAATAGTACCCACGTATTAAAAGATATTATTATGTTGTTTTCGAAAATGTTGTTTAATAAACTTTTTTGTTTTTAAACTTTTAAAGAGTTTATATACAGATATTTTACAAGTATTTAAATAATTTAAAAATCTAATATGAAAAGAAACATTTTAATTAAAAATTACATTCACATTCTGGATAATGTCAAGTTATTAAATAATTATTGGTTTAATCATTTTTGTTAATTTTAATTTATTAGATACTATATAACCCGTCTTAAAGTATGAACTAATTAAAGATTTAACAGTTTTTCCTATATACTCACTGAAACAACCATATTATCCGAATGGAAGTTTTATAATTTCATTTTGTTTGAAACATTATATACGTTATACTCTGTTATTTCTCATTGTTTTTATATATAGTAAATAGAACAACATTGATAACTACAAACTAATTTAAGATTTTTATTGTTTATAAACGAGTAACTGACTGACTTATTCTAGAGAAAATCCACTTGTAACTTTTTACTTTTAACATTTCACCTGGCTCGCAATATAAAATATAATATTATTTAACTAGCTTTAGTAAACACGTGTATTACACGGGTTGAATAAATTAAATACTAAATATAATAAAATTTTAATACTTATAAAATGATATATTAAGATAAAATATGATTAAAATTATGTATAAGTAAGGACTATAAATAATAAAATAATGATATAAACTTTTTAATATTTTGTTTTTAAACTTTTTTATTTAAAAAAAGTTAAAAACTTTGTTTCAAAACAAACATTTTAAAAAATATAATATTTTAATTTTTTTTATTATAACTCATAATTTTAATTAATTTTTGTTTATAAAAACTTTACTTAAAACACCAATGTTAGAATATTTAAAATTTTTAAAAAAGTTTGATGTTTTAAAAGTTTCTTTATTTATAAATATTTATTTATTTAGAAACGATATTCATAAAAAGATATATTTCTTAAATTATTGTTTGTAATTAATTTATTGTTTGTAATTAATGTGATATTAATAGGAGAGAGAAGCGGGAAAATTTTGGTGAGGTGAAATATGGTGTTGCCATGTGTCCACTATAGTTACTCTTTTATTAGAGTAGTAGTAAGATTGTCTCTTAATCATATTATAATATCTTATTTAAACGAGAACAGTATAATAATTATAAAAAAAAAAAAAAAAAAAAAAAAACACACACACAACAAGAAAAAGATAATTTAATTTTATAGGATATAAATGTCCATTAATGATTTGATAGTGTGCATTAGGTTGCGTTTAAGATGACCCTAAGACTATCCCCATTCCTAACCTAACTCAACCCAATCTTCTATATATTAAAAAACTAATTTATTTCTCTTCCACCTATACAACCCAACCAAACTCAAATTTTCACACTTATTCACAACCCAACCCAAATCAAAGTTTTGTTAAATAAATTTAACTTATGATTATTTTTTATTTTTTATTATAATAAATATAATTATTATATTTTGATACGTTCATCAAATGGATAATATTTATTTTATATTAAAAAACTAAATTTTTTCTTAAAAAAGTGTAAGAGTTAGTAAAAAACACATTTAAATGTGAAATTAAATGTTACAATAAATAATCAAGAAAATATGGTTTGGTGTCAAGATACTATTGGTCCAACTAAAAAATAAAAAAAAAATAAATGGGTGGCGACTTGGGTTGGTCTACCGACCAGGTCATGCACTTAGTTGCAACCTTCAGATATTTTTAATATATTTTTGGGAAAATGTGCGATCAACCTAAACAAAAGTTCATTAACGGGAATGGTCTAACAATCTTACTAGTCTTGCTCAGTTTTTAGTTGGTAACCATAATTTGATTGGATTTAAAAAGCAAAAATTGCTGGTCAATGCAATTAATATAGTAGAGTAATTAAGATGTAAATAGAAATTAAGGTAGGATGTAATTAGAAAAACTCTTTTGATACTTTTAAAAGTGATCGTTAGTAAAGAAAAAAGAAAAGATAATAATAAAAATATAAAAAAGTATTGTTTAATTTAAAAAAAATGATTTTAGTTTAAATATGAAGATAAGATAGGAAAGCTAACGTGAATACTTTTATAAATCAACAAGATCGAATCTCATCATTTTTCTTTACCATGAGTAATATTTTTTTCTAAATAACTCGACACTTTTAAAACTTAAAAAATAAATTTAAAACATATTTTGTCTTTATGTAAAGATTTTAGTTTAAAATATAATAAACTTTTAAAAGGAAATAATCACAAAGTTAGTTGGAAAACAAGTTTAGAAAATTATAGTTCATATCTTTTCATAACGGATATAAAGTCGCGGCGACGTACAGATGTATTTACTAGATGTTCATAGCATTTACAAGTTTTGTCTTTAAGTGATGCATCATTTTACATGATCGGTACTACTTCTGTTGCTGCTGCATAGGCTTGCTTGCTTCTTTTCTTGCGTGGGCCAAATGTCTATATTAATACATTTTTATTAGAGAAATTTACATAAATAGTCCCTGTGGTTTAATCAAATTACATGTTTAGTCCCTAAATTTTAAAAATTACAAAGATAGTCCAAACATTTATGTAATCATTGCATGTTTGGTCCCTGTCATTAAATTAATTCATTTTTTGTGCATTTTATAAAATTTAAATTAACTTTTAAATTTAATTTTAGGGACCAAAAGTGCAACGCCCGCATAAAAATTTGGACTAACTTTGCACTTTTGTAAAATTTGGAGACCAAATTTGCAATGACTACACAAAAGTTTGAACTAACTTTGCAATTTTAAAAGTCTGGGGACCAATCATGCAATCTAATCAAACCACAGGGACTATTTATGTAATTTTCTCTTTTTATTAATAAAAATGGATAATCATCATTACTATAAAATACCATTTTTAGATATCCATTATGACATTATCCACATTTGTATATCTATGTTTGAGTATGGTAATCATCATGCACATGGGTACTGCCAACTAGCAACAGAATCCTTTAAAAACTTCTTGAGTTTTTAATTTTAATATTTTTTTGAAAGGCAAATTGTTGACACTTATTTTTAGATAATATACATTAACACCTTCCAATCATCACCTTCACACACACACAAACCACCATTAATAGATGTGGATGCAAAAACGCTACTAGTATCATCACCCGCTTTCACGTGAATTGAACTTAATGACTAAATCTTCAGTGTGCACATCCACTTTTTCAAATGACGGAAGACACACTTCACCTACTTTAACAAACTGATAACAAGTTTTACTCAACTTCTACTATCTCAAATAATGAAACTTACTCCCTCGATTTACACTTAAAACATTTTTGTTCAATTGTGCTAGGTTATTAGTTTGTGGTTTAGTTTTATAGTTCGCAACAGTTATTAGGAACTACCAACATTTTATAGAAGCACATGAAAAAAACAGGGCCGGTCGAGGATTTTAATATCCTGGACGAGCCGAAAAAAAGACCCCTTGACCCAAACAATTGAATTATATAAACTAATTTCTTTTGAACAAAATCAAACGTTTTAGAAAAAGCATAACAAAATAACAATATTACAATGACATAGCGTAATAGTTTATCGATAACTCGTGAGGTTTAGGTATAATTAAACAAGTAATAATGAAACATAACCTATGAGATTTAAATATTTTGTTTTCTAAAAAAGGGGCTTTTGATTGAGTAATTAGGTTAATAAAATAGGCCCAAAAAATTAAATTGGGTTTAAAATATAATTGGCTTAATTTTTGATTGGATTATAATTTATAACTATTTTTTATAAAAATATACATATATATAATAATAGCTTTAGTAAAACCGTGTATTACACGGGTAGATCAAATAAAATATTTTATAAAATAAAATTTTATTAATTATAAAACTATATTCTAATATAAGATATGGTTAAGAACTATAAGTAATTAAAAAATTATATTAACTTTTTAAACTTTTATTTTAAAACTTTTATTTATTTTTTTCCAAAAATAAATTAAACATTTTGTTTCAAAACAAACCGTTATAAAAAATATCTAAAAAAGTTTGGTATTTTTGAAAAGTTTCATATTTTATAAAATTTATTTCCTTAGAATAACACTAATAAAAATATCTATTTCTTAATTTACTTATAAAACTAATTTAGATCTAAATCAATTAAATAATATTATTAGTAATTAATGTACAGAGTAAATTACTATTTTGGTCCCTGTGATTTTGTCATTCTAACCATTTGAGTCCAAAAAAAAATTTTCTAACAAATCAAGCCCTATAGTTAGTATTCTATAACTATTTCAGTCCGATACACTAACAGAGTTAGATTATTCAGTTAGTTTCTAATAAAATAACCAAAATACCCTTAGACTGAAATGGTTATATTTAACAACCTTAGGGACCAAAAACATAATTTACTCTCATATACAAACATATGTTATATATATATATATATATATATATATATATATATATATATATATAATATATATATATATATTAAAGATATTATATATTATATATTATATATTATATATTATATATTATATATTATACATTATACATTATATTATATATACATGAAATGTTTTTATTTTTATTTTTCAAAGTTTTTTAAAATTTAATTTTAAATCGTTTGGTTTTAAACGTCGTATTTAAACCATTTATCTTATCTAACGGAAAATTTAAAATCGTTTAGCTTATTATACTTCTTATATAAACCGCTAAGCTTACTTAAACGTCCTTTTAATATATTTGTTTTATCTAAACCGCAAAGTCTTTTTAAGTGTTATTTTATTCAAACGTATTTTTTAACCGTTCAATTCTATTAAGCTTCTTTTTTAAATTTTTTGTATTTATACATATTTTTAATTTTTCAGCTCGTTTAAACGTAATTTTATCCCGTTCTTTTATTTGAACGTCTTTTTACTACTCGTTTATTAAAAAGCTTTCTTTTTAAACAATTCATTTTATTAAAACATATTTTTTCTCTTTTCGATTTTTTGTCATTTTTTATTCAAGTTGACTTGAAAGTGATTTCTAAATTTATGTCATTTGTATTACTTTAAAGATTAACTTAGTTTTGATTATTACAACTAGGGCTTTTACGATACTAAAATTACCTGTGTTTAGTTTATTTAAACTTTTTAAGTCAATCGTTGCGTTTGAATAACCAATCGATTTAAAAAAGACATTTAAATAAGACAAACAAATTTAGAAAGAAGTTTAATTAGTTGAACGGTTTAAAAAGCCATTTAAATAAAATATTTGAAAATAAAAAAATTTAAAAGACATTTAAGTAAGACGAATGATTAAAAAATAAATTTAAAAAGCCAAACGATTATAAAAAATACTTTTAAAAAGCCGAAAGATTTTAAAGTCGAACGCTCTGAAGATGAATGATTTTAAAAATTGTTTAAAAAACCAACCTCTTAAAAATTATTTTTAAAAACCAATTGTTTAATGAATGATGTTTAGAAAACCAAATGGTTTAAAAACACTTAAAAATGTTTTTTAGTAATTAAATTATCGGTTTAAAAAACCAATATTTTAAAAATTATTTTTTGTCCCTAAGGTTATTAAGAATGATCATTTCAGTCCAAGGGCATTTTGGTTATTTTTTTAGAAACTAACTGAAAAATCTAACTCTGTTAGTGTATTGGACTGAAATAGTTATAAAATATAAACCATAGGGCTTGACTTGTTAGAAAATTTATTTTCGGACTCAAATCGTTAAAATAACCAAACCACAAGTACCAAAATAGTAATTTACTCTAATGCAAATATTTAATATGAGAGAGGAGTGGAAAAATTTTGATAAGAATGAATGTGATGATGTCAAGTGTCCCCCATAGATACCTTTTTATTATAGTAATTATAGTAAAAAGATAAAAAACAATTTAAAAAATTTTGTACCCCCTGAGCGAGTGGGCCCAGGACGGATGTCCCTCCTGCCCCTCCTCTGGGCTGGCATTGCCCACCTACATGCGCGAGTTAATATTCTAGTTAATGACAAAATATTATACAGCAAGTTAATATTCTAGTTAGTGAAAAATATCATACCGCGGATTGAACCGTTCATAGTGAATCAAGTCGACCGGTTTGAATTTGATTTTGACGATTTTATTTTTTGTTCGACTGTTTGAAATCTAGACCCGATGGTGCAATCTAATCAGGCTTTGTATCATATTTATTTATTTAATATTCTAGAAATAGGCAATTATATTTACGTACAATTTTCATTTACGGTATACAACATCTAGCATAAGAGACATCTACAATATCTAATAAAAGAAAGTTTTTTTTGTCACTTGTCATTTTATTAAACCATCTTTTTGACACTTATCATTCTATTAAACTTCATCACTTTATTTTCCCTTCAAAAGGGTGTTATAGTAATTTAAACATTAAAACTAATTTCTCTCTCTTAATAAAAATTAATTTTATTAATTGATACAATTTCTCTCTCATCTACATTTTTTAAAATCAAAGTATGTTTTTAAAAACAAATCTTATTAAGAAAATTAAAAATTACATCTTTTTATGAAAATAAAAATATAAAAAACAAATTTTTTATATAATATAAAATTTTCTAAAACACCTAAATCCTTTTAAAACAAAATATTTTAAATAGGTCATTTTAAAAAATAATTATAAAAATATAAAAATATTCTAAAAGCAGTTTTATTAAAACAATCAGAATAATTAAAAACCGAGTTTCTAATAAACAAGATTTTTATAAACAATAATTGTTTTATAAAAAATCCAGAAACGAATGTTTAAAAATAAAAATATTTAGATATATAAGAGAGTTAAAAAAATAGTATAATTATTTTTTTTAAACTATTACGTATATATAATTTTAATCATATCTTATATTAAAACATCGTACTGTAACTATTCGTGTTTATTACCAACTATAATCCGTTTAATAAATGGGTTCTAACCTATATATTTATCTATATGTCTATCTATCTATAACAAAGAAAACTTAAAATAAAACTTGACACAATTGTAAATTTTATTATTCTATATTTCTCATTTCTCTTTATTATTAATTAATAATATTGAATACTAATTTTACTCATACCATTTTTAAATTAAAAATTATATAATTTAATAAATTGAAACTTATTTTTTATTAAAAACACAATTTTTAAAAACAAAAGTTTTATAATATACAGAATACAATAAATTTTTTTTAAATAAATTCATTTTTTATAACAAAATATTTAGAACCCACATATCTTTTATAAAATAAAAGTTAAAAAAAATATATTACTGTTTATTTACTTAAAGTAGCTATTTAAATGTAATTATAATCATATTTTATATTCAAACATGGTTTTATAATTCATAAATTTTTATTACTAATTATTTAATATTTTATTTATTCAAAACGTGTAATACACGGGGTACTAGCCTAGTTGATGATGTTTGGAATTAAATTTGTTATTATTGAGAGGGCAGATTTTTTGTATTTTTATAATTTTTAGCCCGCCGCTGGGTACCAGTTTTGCATATGGAGATTAGTTTTTGGAAAATAAATCGAACCCTTCTAACAAATTAATACGTTAAAAGTAAAAAAGAATTATCAGTTGACGCGATAAAAAAATATTAATTATATTTCACTCGCTAAAGAATGATCTACATAAAACATTTAATTATTAGGCCATCTCTAGCTAAAACGTGTGCCTTAATATTAAAAAATAAAAGCCTTCTCCAATGAATACAATCAAATTTTGATATCATATTATTAAGGTGCTGTTTGTTTGTTCTGTACTAAAATGTCTGCAGTTTGTGAACCATATCTACAGACATATGCAACAGAAAAGGTGGACTAAATGTCTGTAGTCTGCAAGAAAAAGACCGTTTATTTTTTTAACATTTGCAGAATGCTAATATCACAAATCAAACAAAATCATAGACCAAATCATACTACATAAACCACAAATCAACTAAAACCTTAAACCAAATCATAAATTATGCTTAGGGTTTAAACATAGATGATGGTAGATTCAGCAGGCGGCGGCAGCTAAGGCGATGGCGGTGGTTGAGGTGAAGCGAGGTGATAACCCAGCGGTGGTTGAGGTGGAAAGCGCGACTGCAGGCGGTGGTAGACCGCGGGCGGCGGCGGACCACAAGCGGGTGGCTGCAGGCCGCGACAGACCACTGTAGGCGGTGGGGAGGGCCGGCGCTGGCTGCGGGCGGTGGCAGGTTGCCCGGCGGCGATTGGCCCGGCGGCGATTGGGCCGGCGGTGGTGAAGGGAAGGAGATGAGGAGGAGGTCGATGGTTTGGGGTAGGAGACGGGAGAGCAGGTCGATGCTTTTGGGGGAATGAGGAGAAAACTTTTGTAAAGATGGATTAAAAGATTAGAAGAGGTTGTGCCATGTCTTCTCCGCTCAGACCTCAGGAATATTTTTTTTAATGAAAAGTTTTCCGGAAAACAAACAATATGCAGAGCTCAATGTCTGCGCGTGGTCTGCGCGGCGCAGACAAAAGAGGTCAGGAAGTGCTTCTCAGAAAAAACAAACATCCCCTAAGTTTGTTATCTTACGTGAATGTTGCAGCATATTGCAACGGTGATGTTGACATGATTAAATATGTAAAGAGAAACATATAAAATTAGGGCAGTTCGGTTTTGATTTAAAAAAAAAGTAGTATGACGCTATGATGAACGCGATCACCGCTTTGTCACACTTATGAGTTACTTAATAATGCTCGTTACTAAATCACCGACGACATTGCAAAATACCTAAAATCGAGAAATTGGGAAAATATTAAAGCAAGTACATAAATACCTTATCTAATAGATAACTTTGTCTAGTTAATGTAAATCCATCAATCATTCATTAAAAATAAACCATCAATTGTTGTGAATATGGCACTGGAGTCTTGTTCTTTCGTATTCGATCATCAACCTCCTTCTGGTTTCCTCTTACGTAGCATGAGGTGCAACAAGGTAAGCATCCCAAGAATCATCACGACGAGCCCAAGTGCAGAGATAGCATCGTGGTTTGCCATTGTAGAAACTGGTATATTATCTGTAAATAAACAGTTGAAATAACATATTATAATATACACATGCAATTGAGTTGGTCATAATACGTACCTTTGAACTAGTAAACCAGCTAGAGGGAGATGTGAAATGAAGTTCTCGTACCTTGGAGACAGAGATTGAAGCACCAAAGTACGTAGGATGTTTGTAGAGTGGCAAGCGGGTCTGCTTAAATAGAAGTGAAAATTAGAGGTTAAATAATTCCAGAATATTTCAAAATTAGCTGATTACTTCTTCATTAAAAGATTATATTTTCTAAATTGACATACTTCATTTTTATATTTAATATTTTTATTCTTTTGGATATATCGTCTATTTTGATATTTTCTGGAAACTTAATCTATCTAACCCTTCTAATAAATTAATATTAATATTTTTATAGTAAAATAAAATTTATCTGATGACACGAAAAAATAAAATACCTATTCGTATTTCACCAACAAACTCTAATTATGTATATCAGAACCCCCATAATGTTTGCCTAAATATTTTGTTACTAGCTTTAGTAAACCTGTGTAATCAGATAAAAAATTTTATAAAATAAAATTTTATTAATTATAAAACTATATTATAATATAAGATATAGTTAAGAAGTATAAGTAATAAACAAAAATATGGTCAAAAAGTATAAGTAATAAACGAAAAATATATTAACTTTTTTAAACTTTTAATTTAAAACCTTTATTTGTTTTTTTTCCCAAAAATAAATTAAACGTCTTGTTTCAAAACAAACTGTTATAAAAAAATATAGTTAAAAAAGCTTGGTGTTTTTGAAAAGTTTTTTATTTTATAAAATTTATTTTCTTAGAAATAACACTAATAAAAAGATCTGTTTCTTAATTTACGTATAAAACTAATTTAGATCTAAAATAATTAAATAATATTATTAGTAATTAATGTAAATATTTAATAGGAGAGATAAACGAGAAAATTTTGATAAGAATAAATGTGGTGATGCCAAATGTCCCCCATACATACCTTTTTATTAGAGTAGAAAAATTGTTTTATAAGGGTTTTAAAAAGGAAAAGAATATAAATGTATAAAATAACCACACTTATAAATGTATATAAATTTTACTAGTTTTAAGGGTTGTTTGAAAGGGCTGACCACGCTTCTGACCACTGACTAGCTGACTCGGTCAGCGCGTTTGCTGTTCCCAAGTTGGCGACTGACCCGGTCCTAAACTGCTGACCGAGACCATAATATTCTCTTCACTGACCAAAACCCTTCACCCTCTCCTCTTCACATACCGGTCCCCTCCACCCTCTCCTCTTCACCGGTCACCATCCCTCCGACGCCCTTCTCCCTCTAGCGCCATCCCTCTACTGCCCTCCTCCTTTCGGAGCCCTCCCTCCATCGCGCTCCTCCCCCGCCGCTATCCTTTTCCAGTGTAAAGAGGCGATTTGCTTGTTTTGCAGTCCATAATTTTATAAGAAAATAAAATATTCAAAATGAGTTATTTACAGACTTTGATGAGAACACTATGGCTACCCTTGATGGCGAAGGTGGAGAAAGTGAGGACCAAAACACACTAGACATAGGGTGGGGTTCAAAAGGCGTTGATTATATGGTTACTTTGCGTGATCAAATTGCTAATCAACTGCTTTCAAATGCTTCAAGTTAGATTTGTATGCAAACCCTTGTAATATGTTTGAAATTTGATATGTTTATTTGGATTATGTATGATTTATGTTTAACTTGTATCTTGTATGACATTTTGAAATTTAAGCTATTATGTTTTTTTTTTTAATTTGGCTATTTTTATTGATTACACAACACCAGTTAAATTCAGACTCAGTCAGAACTTCAAGGCAATATGGTTATTTTTATCATTAATCAGAGTCAGTCAGATACTGAATCAAACAAACAAGTTTCAGTCAGATGCAGACTCAGTCAGAACTTCTAACTGGGTCAGCTTCTGACTCGGTCAGATTTTACTGAGTCAAAGGTAATCAAACAGCCCATTAGTAAAATCATGTATTACACGGTTTAAATAAATAATATATTAAACATAATAAAAATTTATTAATTATAAAACGATTTTCTAAGATAAGCTATGATTGAAATTGCGTAATAATAAAAACTATAAATAATAAAATAATGATATATCAACTTTTTTAAAATTTTATTTTTAAAATTTTTTATTTTGTTTCAAAACAAACCGTGTTTTAAAAAATATCAATATTTATAAAAATTTCGTTATTATAACTACTGATTTTAATTATTTTTGTTTATAAAAAGTTACTTTTTAAAAACATCAATTTTAAAACTTTTCATATTTTTAAATAAGTTTGATAGTTTAGAAAAAAAATTACATTATAAAAAAGTATTTCTTTAGAGATAATATTAATAGATCTCTTTCTTACTTTGTTAAAAAACTAATTTTAATATAAAAAAATTATTTAATAAGTAGAAATGTGATGCTGACACCATCCTTAGGTGCTCTTTAGTTGAAATAGAAAAATATTAGTTAGTTCATGACATGAAGGATATAATTTATTTTACATATTTTTAACCATAGACATGACAAGTTTTATTCTATGTAAACCAATAAATATAAAAATGACTTTTTATATAGTTTTCCTTTAAATGAAACATATTACACAACTTAAATCAATTTATGAAGATTTTTTTCATACATGCACGTAGAAATGTGGTTTTAAAATGATTATAAGTTTCTTAAAATAAACATTTATAATATATTTTAAGACACACTATGAAAAAATTGTATTTTAATTTTCGTTATTCAATTTTATTAAAAACGGATTGCATTTAATGCATATGTATATTTATAAACTTAACCAAAATTAAATAATAGTAGCGTTTATTGCACATCTCTCACTAATATTTACTAATTAATTAATAATTAAGTAATAATAAATGATTCTAAAATATTTACTAATTATTAATAATTAAGTAATATAAATTAGTGATTCATTTGATTAGTTTGAGTCTTCCTAGAAGAGCAGTAAAGGATTATGAGAACTTAATAGGAAGTCACGCTTCATGTTTGATAAAGATTTCTCAGTATGATTGATGGATAAGAATCCTTAGGGTGAAAAACCGATAAGGCAAACCTTGTGATAAGTTTTAAAAGTATATATGTTACGAGTTCGAGTTGCTTTGGTGGTAGGTTATGGTGTCATCCTCCTTTGATCTTTGCTTTCTCAGTTCATGAATATTGATTCTATATATTGATGAATACTTTGAACGTATATATGTTACTACCAGCCAGTCGGTTTTACGTTCCCTCTCAACCAACCTCCAGTCACTCTTCGAATCCAGAAAGCATGCAGTACATACATATTTTTATTCATAAACTTTTTCAAGAATTATACATTTATACCAAAAAAAAGTTTATATATGAAAAAGTCAAAACTTATAGTTTCAATCCAGTGTTTCCCATGCCATATTATGAATTTGCAATCGAGTGACAAGCCCATACATCTGAGTTTGCTTGCTCACTAATGAAGAAAAACGTACAGTCAACTTTTATTAATAACAATCAAAATGACAAAACGTATTATATTTAAATAAAATAATTTTGTAGTTTCTGTTATGTTTTAGTGTTTGTTTCATATACACCTTAGAAGCATTCAAAAAGATTTTGCTTCATCAAGATTCTGAAACAGGTTGATTTGTGACATTTTGTAGGCGACTTTATCATGAAACAACCACAAATACGGATTTTTAATCCAAGATCATTAAATGCTATAAAAATATTGATATGGTTCTTTGAAGATTGATATACAAGGGGGATTACTTGGATTACTGCTAGCAAACAGGGATTGATCACGATATACATAGTTTGTTCTTTGTAGTTCACCATAACCATCTGCATTCTACAAGATTTATCCAATTTTAAATACAGATTAGCATATTAGTTACAAATATCTTCATATACATGTATATATGGTTGAAGAATTTGATTAAATTGGGTTTATGGTGTATTTTATTGAACATATATACCATATGGGAATGGTGTTCGTGCAAAATATTGAAAGAGGTTGTAGACCGTGAAGTGTATAAGAAGGATGATGATGATGATGAATATGTTGTTTGAATCCTAATCTCCTCTTATATATAATTGAAGATTCAACCAATAAAATATGAATGACATCAAAGGAAATCATATAGATATCAATTGAGCATTTAACATCTTAAACAATTATAATTTATCTTAAAAAGCCCTAACCTTATGGAAAATTGAGGTCCTAAGAAATTAGTTTCTGCATCAAGTGCGTAACTCTGGAGACCTAGATTCTTTGCCGCTGATTTGTTATCCGAAGACATTGTAGGATGATACCAAACAACATCTACTTACTAAAACCTGCACAGCTAATACAAGAAACGAAGATTCAGATCACTTCTAAAGTAAAGCTAGGTCAAATTAGCTCAATTACAGAGCTGTATAGATATATAAGCATGTGCGAATGTACCCATACAAAAAAAATTAGAGAAGCAATCACCATTGTTTAAAATTTCCGACATCCTGGTAGTTGGAGGTTCACAAAGGCGAACCTTGAATATGCTGATGGTGTTATTCACTAAGAGATTAGATGATTTATGTTTACATATCCTAGTTATATGCTTACCTAGTCGGTGGAGGTTACAGGTGACATGTGGAGGAAAAAAGGAAGAAGATCAGCAAAACTGCACCGTCGATGTTGCAGGAACGTGGGAGGTAGGATCGGATCCTCAGCCAACCGCCGCAGCAAATTCCAACTGCTGAATTTACACGGATAGGATTGAATCTAGATGATTTTTAACGGACAAGATCTGTCGAAAAATGGTAACCGTTTTGCAGCAACCATGTATATATAATAACTAGGTTAGTATCCCGTGTATTACACGGGTTGAATAAATAAAATACAAAATAATTAAGGTTAAAAGATAAATCACCATTAAATCATGAAATATTAACGTCTTCGTCAAAATTGTTAATAGTGAGACTCAAATTACAAACCTTCTCGTTTTTAATTATATTAGCCTGTTAGTTAGCTCACTTAAACCATTTGGTTAAGTATCATTGATTGCTTTTTAATTATCTAGACTAATACATGTTCGATGCTAGTAGATAAAATAATAAATTTAATCTATAGATTCTAATAAAACAATATTTCTAATGCCACATGTCATTCTTTACCTATCTTTTTGTCATTTGTCATTCTTTTAGACATTATCATCTTCTTTTTCCCTCCAAAAGGGTATTATAGTAATTTAAATATTAAAACTAATTTCTCTCTCTTATTAAATAATAATTTTATTAATTACAATATTTCTCTCTCTCATCTAAATTTTTTAAAATCAATGTATCTTTTTAAAGTTAAAAATAAAAAATCACATTTTTTTAATTAAAATAGAACTAATAATAAAAAAATATTATATAATATACAATTTTTAAAAGCACTAAACCTTTTTGAAACAAAATATTTTAAATCCGTCCTTTTTAAAAAAAATATAAAAAATATGAACTTTTTCTAAAATCAATCTTATTAAGATAGCCAGAATAATTACAAACCAGAGTTTTTAATAAATAAGATTTTTATAAAAATAAATTCTTTTATAAAATAATCTTAATACAAATGTTTAAAAATGAAACTATTTAAGTAAGAGAGTTCAAAAAATAATATAATTGTTTTATTTTCTTGAACTATTACGTATATAAAATTAATATCCTATATTAATATATCGTACTGTAAATCTTTGTGTTTATTACTAACTATAATCCGTTTAATAAATCAGTTTATAGCCTATCTATCTATATATCTATTTGTATGTTTGTCTATCAATCTATCTATAATAAGAAAAAAATAAGATAATACGTGACGTAATCGTAAGCCTTATCATACTAACTTTCTCATTTCTTTTTATTATTAAAACTAATATTGAATACTAATAATATTACTCATACCATTTTCAAATTAAAAAATGTATAATTTAATAAAGTGAAAATCTATTTATTTTAAATTAAAAACACACTTTAAAAAAAAGCAACGAACATTTTTTAAAAAATCATTTTACTTAAAACAAAATATTTACAAATCATAAATTTTCTATAAAACAAAAGTTTAAGACAAATATATTATTGTTTGTTTTGCTTAAAGTAGCTATTTATAAGTAATTATAATCATATTTTATATTTAAGCATAGTTTTATAATTCATATATTTTTTTACTAATTATTCAATAATTTATATATTCAACACGGGGTACTAACCAGTATTATAATATAATAAAATTATCTTTAAAGGAATATAATTATAACAAATTCACACTTCAGGATAATAAAGGAAACTTTGAAATCACATTTTACCACACCTTGATTCATTTGTTTTCTTTTTTTTTTTTCTAACTGCAAAAGATTTTATGCATTAATATAAAGTAAAAACAAAACAATAGAAAGTCGCTAGCAAGATGCTAAGAAGACCACGAAAAAAACGGTTACAACGGAAAATTAGAAAATGAAAAGTTACACCATTTATGCCACGCCAACTCCTTCATTCGGGCTCTATGATTCATTTGTTTTCTCTGATACCTGAGTTACACTTGCATCTTAAAAAAGACAAACTAAAATGACACTTTCATTATCTCATATCCTCTTAAGCATCATGGCCTGTACAGTGAGTTATAATAATCATACACACTAAAAGATAAAAATATTGTTGTTCATCAAAGTTCTCTATTCATATATAGGTAATATTAAAAGAAAATAGTCGTTGCACACAGAAATACAACCCTTTAACACCACAATTCCCAAACCTTTCATCGACTTATACTACCCGCCTTAATTACCCGAGATGACTACCCTCCTTGGCGGTCGAGGTGCACCCTTACTAGGAGAGCTGCACGTACGAGGGTGCTTGAGAGTGCCCTTTCCACCCTTACTATTCAATCAAACGGATAGTGTTTTTCTTCTCATCAAAATATCTCTTAATAGCAAGATGCTTAGTAGTTACTAACAGCAAGAGAGTTGTTCGTACGAGGGTGCTTGAGAGTGCCCATTATCTTTTTTTTTTTTTTTTTTTTTTGAACGGCAGGTTAGTGATTAGTAACAGTGGTAATAATTCATCAATACTATAGTTTAAACCCAAGACTTTCAATAGAGGCAAAAACCTTCACCTTCCTGTTGGATCACTAGACACGAAGATCATTGGTTTTTAAAAATTTTGAACCATTTTTTGATTTGGCGGCCCATTACATATGAGGTCAAAGAAAAAGCAAAGGCCAACAAAATAGGGCCACCATTTTAGAAAAAAAGAATGAAATAGGACTATGAATGTGGGCCTGTGAATGTGATAATTGCACATTGCCTGATTCCACTATGAATGTGGGCCCATTTTTTGAGTTACTGGAAGACATTAAAGTGAGAGCATGACGACATGAATGTTAACACGAGATTTTATCAAGTCAAGTCCGATAATGATGTTGCAGATGGTAAACACAAGGGTAATTAAGCCTCTTTGATTACAAAAAATCTTCCCCAAGCCCCTAAGTGCAAAAAATCTTACTTAACGTTAAATCAACTGTTTTTCCCCCTGTCACGTAAAAGGAATTTTCAAGTCCATAATCGATATAAAAAACAATATTAATTGGAATAACTCTCCATAAACTTTTATTAGCAACCAAGAAAATCACTCAATACTTGATTACAAACATCTACTATAACTCATTTTTTTATAACTAAACTATTATATCTTTTAATAACAAACTAATGCTGTTAATTAGGATTTTATCGAAACTTGATATTATCATTTTATTTAAATCATCCTTATCACCAACTTCTGATATATGAGAATTAATCTTCCAACAATCACCAACTTGATTACAACTAGTTGGTTTATAACCAATGATTAATATGTTAATAACATAATATCACACTGTCATCATATGAGGTTCCCAATTAAAATACATATAGTATGCTGATTAACATCATTTATTTTCTTGTAATGTTCATTCATTTCATATCAATATCCTGGTAGAACACCTTCTTAAACTCCTCCATATGCCTCACTTGCAAACACAATGCAACAACCACTGATCCATCTCCATCTTTCCCTTGAAGAATCAAAGAATCACCATCAGATTCATGTGTTCCTGGGCCCATATGAACCTCCTTCCCCCAACCGAAATCCGCACCGTACATCGGTAACGACAACCAACTGATCACACCAACATTTGGGTTCCCATAAAAGGGCCCTTCATCACCATCTGTTGGTATCAACTCTCGGAACTGTGACAAGTCCTCTTGATTCTTCAAGAAGTCGATCACCGAGTTCACGTATGCGTCGTCTACTTTGTTGATCACGTCCCGTATTTTACCCGAAACGTCTCCTAACGGTTTTGAAATGATGTCGCCCGAGCATCCGGTAGCGATAACGTTCACGATAGCGTTGCCAAAGTACTTTTGTGGCAATGGAGGCCTCATCTTGCTTCGGACGTCGACACAAAAGGCCAATGCGGTTGGTTGTTCGGGTTTATGGTTACGCGCTTTGCATGATGTTTGCCATAAGTGTGCGGTTATAGCCTCGTAACGAGTATAAACACGGCTCGTCTCGCTTTTCTTATGTTGGTTAGCTTTGGTTCTTAGTGTTTCAACTTGGGTTGCTGATAGTTTCAGCATTGTGACAGTTGTGGCCCTCTCCCGCTCCTTTATGCCAGACTGGTCAATAAGAAGCGGGGGAGGACCAAACTCTTCACGGGTAATCATCTCCAATGTTCTCGGAGGATCCCCAGCTCGTAAAACTTTTCTATCAAGATAAGGTGGCGTGTCTAACGGCTCGCCCCGACAAACCCTAGCCCATTCAGACACAAAGTGAAGCGCGCTTTGCCCGTCCGCGACAACATGGGATATGTTCAAACCTAGACTAAACCCTCCACAAACAAACCTTGTTACTTGCAACACAAGCAATGGTATTTCTTCAAGTGGTGCATTTTGATAATCTATTGAAGGAATGAGTTGATAATAAATGGGTGAAGGTAAAAGGGTATCCAAATCGGCAAGCTTTATGTCAGCGTAAGCTTCAAGGAACTGCACCCCTGCTGCGTTGCAGTTGAGCTCTAGACGGCCGCCAGCGATGAAGGATAGGCGGCCGGCTAAAGGGTAGAAGTGGACTAGGGTAGAACTGAGTGAAGTTTTGAGGGTTTGCAAGACAGTGAGCCAATCTTCAGGGGATTGTTTGTAGAAGTATATGGTTGGGACGTGAGTGGTGACACCGGTTTGGTCTAGTTCTGATAAGGTTAGCTTACTGGACCATGTTTGGTCAGCTGGTTTAACCATGTAATAACTCTTGTTGAAGACCCTCATTTTGAAGAGAGAGATGGATGGCTTTGAAGATGTAATTTGTGGGTATTTATGGGCAAGTGAAGCCACTGTAATGGTGTGACCCTAAACTTGTGCCTATAAAAACAGTGAATGGGGGAGATATAGAGTGCATGATCATTTGTGTTTATATGGTGGACCCATAAAGTTTTTGCTTTAGGTTGTAGTCGGATCATATAAATAATAACTTTTTGTTATAACTGGTGAAACTAAAAGCTATAACAAATTTTTTATTTTTTATTTTTTTTTTTGGTTTTGTTTTATTGAGATAATCAATTCCATAAGGTAATGCACCGTTCAATAATCATTATATATCTATATAATTTGAAACTATTAGCTACAAAAAACTTATAGCTTTTATGTTTGATCACAAAAGTTTTTTGGTTTTCATATTTAGTATTTTTTTTATTTGCCTTGTCTTATGACATGTATTTAGGTTTATACAAAAAGTGAATGTAGCAATTAAAAATTGTTTTAATGACCTATTTATTTAATTTGCATCATAAAAGACAAGCGGAGGAAACGAGCATAAATTATCATTTATAAATATTAGTGTGCGTTAATGATTTATTATTTTTTGATCCACCAAGTTATTTGATGTATTTAGGTTCTAAGTCGTAGTGATATCCGTTAAGATATTTTGCGTATTCTAGCTTTCATATTTAACTCTGTGGTGCAATTATACGCGCAACGTACGTAGAGATATTTCTAGTTTTAAAAAATAACTAATCGAATTTTATTCTTACATTCTTCAAATGAAACATTTTAAATTAATATTGTCTGTCTAAGTTCAAAAATCTTCAGGGATGGCATTCTAAAATCTATTGAGTAGTTTAAAAAACCATAAAGTTCTTTACAAGTAAAAAAAACTACGAGATTTGTTGATTGGCACTCTATATACCTAAGTCCGCCTTGATGCTTTCTTGTTAAGAGGAAAATAAATGTTGGATGAATAATAAACCATTAACGGGTTAAAAGCGTAAAACTTGGTAGAGTCGTTAGGTTAAATTTTATGTATTTTTTTCTGTTAAAAAGAAAATATGTGTACATACCTAAACTCCAGAATATATATTATTTTGTTTATCTGGTACTAGCTTTAGTAACCCATGTATTAAACGGGCAGAAAAAATAAAATATTAAATAAAATAAAAAATATTTTGTTTATCTGGTACTAGCTTTAGTAACCCGTGTATTAAACGGGCTGAAAAAATAAAATATTAAATAAAATAAAAAATTTATCAATTATTAAATTATATTTTAAAATAATATATGATTAAAATTATGTATGACTAAGTACTATAAGCAATAAAATAATGATAACAACTATTTAAATTTTTGTTTTTAAACTGTTTTTGTTTAAAAGAAAACATTTTGTTTCAAAAGAAACAGTTTAAAATTTTATTTTTTAAAATTTCCTTATATAGCTTCAAATTTTAATTATTTTTAGTTTATAAAAATTTTTCTTTTTAAAAATATAAAATTTAAAATAATTTATATTTTTAAAAAAGTTTAATGTTTTGAAAAAAGTTTTTATGTTTTAAAAATTTATTTCTCTAAAAATAACATTAATAAAATGATTATTTTTTAATTTATTAAAAAACTATTTTTAATCTAAATAAAATAAAATAATATTATTAGTAATTAATGTAATTATAAAATAGGAAATAAATGAAAGAATTTTAGTGAGAAAGAATGTGGAAATAATATTAATAAAGAGACATCTTTTATAATTTATTAAAAAATTATTTGTAATCTAAAAAAATTAAAATTATTTAATCATTCTTAATTTAGGTAATTATTTAAGAGTAGAGAGAGGCGGGAAAAACAAAATTAGGGGGCCTATAAATATGATAAGTGTCGCCTTAAGCTACTTTTTTAGTATTATATATAGATATGGATTAATGTTAACGACTTTTAGGATAAGTTGAAATCAAACCACAAATAATGATTTTAATTATTATACACTAAAAATTAAATAGTTAAAAATCAAAACCGAATCAATGTACTAACTGACCATTAGTAATGTTTTAGTTATTGTACATCAAAATTCCCCAACAAATAAGATATGCTCATATGTGGTTGTCACAAAATAAGAACAAAACAATTAAAGTTATAGTTGATTTTATATTCTTATAGCATTCATAATGGAATTTTTAAAGAAATATGCGAGTGTGTTTGGTATATTATATAAAATGGTTTTGAGTGGTTGTGAGTGAAATAGAGAGAAAATGTTATTGTTTATTGATATATTTGAAAAATCACTGTTCAATCCCTATAAATTTTTTAATATTTTTGAAAGTGGTTGTGAGTTGAGGAGAGAGAAAAAAGTAATGATAAGTAAATAAAAAGTATTATTTAATTGAAAATAATAGATAAAAATTAGTGATTTTTAGTGTAATTATATGGATAAAAATGAGAAATCCACTCTTAATACTCTAATTTCAAAGTTCTTTAGTCATTTCCTAGTGTTTAGCATCGGTAGCTTTAATAATTGTCCGTCTTTTGGTTTCGATATTTTTTACACCCACTAAATCTATTTTTAAATCAACACCAATATTCATCGTAAAACTTTAACCATTTGGAAATATGCATCTTTAGTATTACTACAAAGTTAATGTTACCAGACTACATGTTCTTTAAATATAGTTGGATGGTAACTTTTTTCAACGAATCTAACTACTCATACTCTTACTTACATTTTTTATTTACATTACTCTTTAGGTTTAAACTCAAAACCTTCACTTTAAAAAACATGTCTTTATTATCTGAGCTAGCCTTACGATAACTATGGATATGTTTTTTTTAAACAGCTATTTAATAGTTAGTTGTTAGTATCAACAAATTAGTAATATTCGTCAATGCTAGAATTTAAACCATGAACCTTCAAAAAAGACAAAGCCTCCCACTTTCATTTTAACCACTAGACCAAAAGATCATTGATTATAGATATGTTATTTAAATGCATTAGTAATTGGATTCGTTTTTTATTCAATCTAAGACTTTTAAGTTAAAAAACTTTCGAAAGATGTTACAAGCACGTCATTTAATAGTCCCATCTCAATAATGATATATTATATTCTTCCTAAATAAGACTTTACAACATCAAAATTATGCTTATATTATATAAATTAACTGTAAAAACCTTTCAAATTCACAACTCGTATCATTCACCAATAAATTTTGATTCTCCATATTTGTTAACATAAATTATGAAGTAGAGTATCGATTTGAGTACACAGCTTTCAAAGCTACATTTCTTTAATGTTTATTCTTTTTTACCGTTGCATTTCTTTATTTCTATCAAATTGATACAAAATGAAACTTGAATGAATTTCAAAAGGTGAGACGTGAAAAGAAAGTACCAAACATAGTCCAAACAAAGGGGACAAATCCAGACATAAATTCATCATCAATTCAAAACCAAAATGTTCATAATCATCATCATCATCAATTCATCATCATCAATCACAATATCCACCATTACAGGAACACGATATTGCTACCGGAAAAACGAAAAAGAAAAGAAAAAGAACACCTAGCATCCTCAAAATCAGGATAACTAGGTAAACAACATCTCATTGGAACCCAATTAATCAGAAATCATCAATGGATTTGGGCCCAAGGATGCACGACGCTCATGAGAAAACCAGAAGGCGATCGAATTAATCAATCCACCATCTATACACAAAAACTCAAAACCTAATTAACCCTAACCCTACACCCACCCCCAAATACGAACCTGTAAGTATGACGTTCGTCTCAAACCCTAGCTTTCTGCAGCAGAGGCGTAAAGCTACGGCAATTAGAACCGTTAAGATCCTTACAATGCGCAGAGGAATCGATCGTCAAATCGGCAAACATCGCTGCGAAATCGTCTAAATCGAGCGCGGAGAAACCGCTATCGTTTCTCTCCAACACCTTCAACAATCGCTTGAAGAATCTGACATCGCAGGGGATGATTAATCCGCCGGTTGTTTGGAATCCGAACTCTTCTTCCGCTTTGTTGAGCAGGGAGACGAACACCGGGAGGTTGAGGAACCTCGTCGGAATGACGAAGCGGCGGCGTTGGGATCCGACGTAGACGGCGAGGGATCCGGCGGAGGGGAGGCGGCGGGGGTGGAGGGAGTGGTCGGTGTCGGAGTCGGAGTCGGAGGTGAAGGTGTCGGTGGTGATGCAGCGGCGGCGCCACCGCTGCATGACCTGTTTGAGGCGGACGATTTGGCTGATCTTGTTGCGTTTCTTCGCCGGAGATGACATTGAAGCGGCGGTTGGAGGCGGAGGTGGAGGCGGAGGTGGAGGTGGAGAGGGTTGCGATAAAGTAGAAATGTTATGGAACGGAGAGATCTAAAACGCGATGAAACAGTTGATTCCGTTTTTATAATATTTTTAAACCAATCACATGTTTTATTTTTCTTCCAAGTCTATAATATGAATTAATTATTTAAATGCCAATCGAGCCTAGAAAATTTTTCATGAGAGGAAAAGATGAAGTGATTAGATAATTTTAAAGAGAGGTATTCTAGATTTATATATATACTAGGTTATATCCTCGTGTATTACACGAATTGAAACAAAAATATTAAATATTTATTGATGATGAGTAGAAAGTAAAACGTTATTTTTATATAACATATGATTAAATTTACGTATGGTTAAGTATTTTAATTTTTTTATTATTTTTAAAACTTTCATTTTAAAAAATTGCTTTGAAAATTTTTTATTATTTTATGAGTATTTTATTGTTTAAAAACTCCCGGTTTGTTTTAAATAAATGTTCTTTTATAAAACTTTTATTTTATAAAAAAATTGAATTTAAATATTTCATAATTTAAAAAAGCTTCATTATTTTAGAAAAACATAGTTTTATAAAATTTTATTTTTGAAAAAATATATTTTTTAATCAAAATACTTAATTTTTATTTAATGAAAAAATATTTTAAAAATTATTAATTCAAGAACTTGAATTTATAATGGAGAGAGAGAAAAGAGAAATATTTGGAAATTAGTTATTTGACTTTTAAAAAATAAAATACATAGTTTAGGTGGGAAAATAAATGGGAGATTGATTGTGAGAATGTTATGTGTCAAAAAATGTAAAGGATTATTAGTATAGATATATATAACTAGGTTATTAGCCCGTGTATTACACCGGTTAAAAGTTATAAATATATAATTCAAATATGTAAACAAAAATATTTAAACTCTATCGTTTTTATTTTAAATCGATTATATAAAAATAAGGATTTGTGATCATAAGGTTTAAAGTGTTAAATAAGATTTAAGATGATTGATATCAATATATTATAGATTCAAAATCTCTAGAAATGGTTGGTGTGATTGAGGTAGTTAAAAAAATAAAAACTTCACAATTGTCGTTCAAAAAGAATTAAAATAAAATAAAAAACTTCAATTAAGAAATATAGCATGATTTGTGAAAATTTTGTTAAAGAAAATTTAGGCGGGAAAGTTTTTGTGGGGTGAGATTTGATGATAACATGTGTCATCGCATGTAATCATTTATTAGTATAGATATTTAAAAAAAAAAAAGTTTGGCCTTACAACTTGGGTTCACTTCTGTCGTAGTTCATTTGATAGAGGTTTTGGTTTTTATATAAAAAATCTTGAGTTTAAATTCATATATGCTATAAATTAGTTTGAAGTAATTTAAGACGAAAAATAGGATAGATATGTCATAGAAAATATATAAATAATAATATTTTTCTTTCGTTTAAATTTAAATAAAATAAAATATGTGAAATTTACTTTTTGATTAGTAAATACCATTATTGGTGGCGAAATTTCCTTGAGAGAAAGAGAATGACCGATTTAATTTTTGTCACATATGTGATCATTACTCTTAAGTTATACGTTATATTGAAGCTAAATTGGATTTAAATAATTTAAATTATTATTTATTGGTCAGTAATAGTAATACTTAGTTTGACTAATAATAATTTTAACTTTTATTTTTGTTCTCTAGACTAATTTTAGTAACATAATTACTCATTTGTTATTTTCATTTGATTTTGCTTATGATGGTGATTATGAATGAAATGAGAAGACACACAATGAAATTGAATGAAAAACAAGTTGAAATCAAGTGTAAATCAATACAAATTATACTACTAGGATTGTCATTAGTAACAAAATTAAAAGTTGATATCGTTATCGGCTAATTTGATAGTATAGATTATTATTAGTCAATAGGTCATAATTTGGATTATTAAAATCCAATTTGCTTATATTAAATGATGTCGTTGATACTAGAAATCTTTTAATAAATGCGTACATGCTTTTATCAAATAAAATATGTTAACACCCCCCCCCCCCCCCCCCCCCCCAAAACTATAATATTGCCCTCTCAATCAAAGTCGGAGAGCAAAGAAGTACTTCCTATGAAGTAATCCATCATGATATTACTCTTGGTTAAAATTGCATAACCAACAAAGTTCTAATGAGAATCTAGTGCTTAAATATTCACCATGTACTCAATATAAACCAACACACCTCTCTTTCATGATCAATTGAAATTCACCTAAAGTGTTACAAGAACCTACTCTCGAGGTTTGTCTTACTATATTGTCGTTTGTTGATTATGTGTGGGGATACGTCCACACGATGTATGTGCTACACATTTTGACATGTGTAGGATAAACTTTGACTATAAGGTCCCTCCTTTTAACCACAAAAATCGGAAAAAAAAAAAATTGGTATTTCCCAAAGTTGCATATAACTAGTGACTCTTCACCGTTTTGCATCTTCAATGACTCGTGAAATAGAAACTTTATAGTTAGTACAAATCAAACACAAAAGTCAAGTGAGGATGTTAATGTTTGACAATTTACACCTACAAGTCTAGTTAGCTTATAACATGTTTTGTTGTCACGCATACACATAATAACCACAAAGTGTAGCATCTTTTCTTCTATCTTCGCACAAGGGTTTTCTAGCATTTATAACTTGGAAGAGACGCTACCCTTGAACTCAAGTTCAATATCGACAGGGAGTTCATGTTTGAAGACGAGATTGCTTGATATACGTCAAAGAGACAATTTGTAAAGAACAAAACAATAAACTCTAATTTTATTAGGTGTCATCTTGTATAAGACTCAATCAAGTAAAGAAGCAAATAATTAAAAAGCCATGTTAATATGTAAAACTAAAAAATCAGCTTAGAATAAGACACTAAGCACTAGGTGTCATCCAAGTAATATTCTCTTCAAAAATAAAAATAAATAAATATATGTGTGGGGTGGGAGTATGTTTATTAAGTGGTCACTAGTTGTTCAATTACTTATTGCAAAGCATTTATATATTTTTTTTTTCTTTACGGGTGGTGATATTATGTAAGGACGAACTTTTGTATATAATTAAAATCAGGCCACGTAAAGTAATGACATTAAAGTCATAGCAACTTTTTGATGAAATGATAAGCGGGCCACATAAGTTTCCACGTATTGAGTCACTATTCAAATAACATTACATTACAATAGTCTAATATAATATGTATTGCGTACCTAACCGTACATATACTTTTGTTCTTAAGTCAACTTGGAGTAGCTACTCAATTGTTTCATAAATGGAAAGTCTACTAGACCCTTTACAATTTCAAATTTGATATATATAATTGAACAATATGTTATTCACATGCATGTTCAATCATTAAGACTATGGATTTATAAAATAATCTGTAAAATTTGAAATAACATTCCGTTTTTATAGTTACTTGAACAATCTAGGTATCTAGGTAGTCACACATGTTTATGTTTGACAATATAGTTTTTGTGAACATGTATGACAAGATAGTTTTTGACCCTAAATATATATTTTATTCTTTATCTACTATCTTGTATGCTTTTTATGAATAGTTAGAAATTATGTTTTCATTTGTGCATCTCCTCAATGCATCAAATGTTACACTAGATCAATATTTTGCACCAAATTGTAAAATATATATCCATGCAATTTTACTTAAAAGATACTTAAACTTAGTTAAGTTAGACATACTATGATTTTTATGTTTTTATAGAAAATCATTTGGCTAAAGAGAAATAAAAAATATTTGATTGTTCTTAGAAGGATAAGAGTTTTACATGTTCTTTTCAATGTGCTTTATGCCAAATGAGACGCCACCTAGTTATACCTCAAGCATATTGAAACGGACAACTAGCTAGGGCTAATATATTCTAATGATCTGAGTTGCTACTTTAAAATTTTCCTATGTTTTTTTTTTATAAATTTTAAACTTCGATGAAGGTTCCTTACATTTCTTAGTGGGTTGTTAGTTGTTACATTCTCCTCCTCCTAAACTTAGGCAATCGTCGTTATGTCATCAACCTTATATTTCTTAATCTATGCCTTAAAATGTCGAAAGGTGTCTCTAACAAGTACCTTGTAGTGTTAAGATACAAGGTACTTGTTGTTAGGTTTTAAAGGTACTCGTCAATATCATAATCAAAGGATTTCATGACAACTCGGGGGGGGGGGGGGGGGGGGGGGGGCTTTTAGACACTTTGAGTCTCATGTCTTCATCATTCTCATGGTACGACTTGTGAAAGCTCGTCTGGAAGAGTATGTGGATCTTTAAATTGGGTGGAAGTTGAAGTTGATAAGACACCTTCCAACCTGTGCGATCATCGAAAAGTCAAAAAGAAACTCCATCATACCTCTTAAACAAGCCCTTGTGTAATTTCGTTAATGATTTGAGTTGTTGAGGTACGCTGAAGTTTCACCATAATTTGGTCTCCCACCTGCAACTAGAATTATCTTGTGTATTGGTCTACTCGCGTATTTATTTTCCTTTTCACTTTGTCCAATGAATCTCATGGTATATGAAGTAAAAAAATTATATAATCTAGTTTAGCTATATTATAAGAGATTGATCTATTCCCAATCATATGATACACCTAGAGCATTAAAGTAGTCAAATAGTTGATGCTAGTTTCTTACTTAAGGCTCGTTACCATCTCAAATGGACTGCTACTTATGGTTTGTATGCATTGGTTTTGGTGATAGTGAATTTGAGATGACACTAGTTGTCCTGCAGTTTTTACTATATGTTTTGAGATGTTTTTCACGTTAAAATTTAATGTCTATTTATCAAATTTAGTATTTCATGTTTGTTTGCATCCTCACATGTTCATTCAAGTCGGCGATTTTTAATCAAACAAGAATTAACAGCAATTATAGTTTACTGTTTGTGGTTGGTTGCGTGTTTCCTCCGGCACCACGTCCCCAATGGTGGTAGTTTTAAATCCCAAGTCTTTTGTTCTTCAATATTGTAGTGTACTAAACCGTACCTAAAATTTGACCCTTTCCAACCTGAAGATAGACTCACATTAAAAATATATATTATTAAAATAAAGATGATCACAAGACAACAAAATTTTTATAATTATATGATTTAAGTACTGTCCGATTATAATTTAATTGAATATATGTGTCGTTTGAAGGGGGTTTTTTGCTTAAAATAATAATGTATTAAAAATAAATACGACAACCAGTTTTATATCTAATGAAATTATTAACAGATAACTGAAAAATAAATACTTGGTGGATTCGAGAACTTGGGAACGTGTTTAACAGGTAAAGCTACCAAGTTGACTGGTGACCTTTTTTCTTCCGTAATTCAACGTATTATGGGTTGGAGTCTCACTAGGTGCAATAAAACGCCCCTTTAGAGATAGGGGTGAGCAGCAAGCAGCCCCTTGGCACCAAGTGGGCCAAGGGTTTTACCACAGTGGGCATTTGGGTGGTGGGTTTCCCTTGGAATGGTGGGCGAGCCGGGTCACCAGCGCTGTCTGCGTTCGCGGGCGTGGGTGGCCTTTCGCCAATGGGTTTACCCGGGTGACCGGGCTTAAAAATTATTCGTTGGCCGTTCAAAAAATAATAATTTGAGTTTTTATAAGTTGACTGGATTTTAATAATCCTAAGTTTTACTTCCAACGAGTCAAGTGGTTCAGATCCAGAGGTGAAGAATGATGGGTTTTAGAGTGCAGAAGTTTCAGATTGACATACCATATGGTTGATTTTAACTTTCAGTTTAGTGTTTTGGCCATATAAATAGTCGACGTCATTAAAAAACTAACGGTGTTAAGTCTCAGTTAGTAAATGATCGTTGAAGAAAAATAAGCTTAAAGGTGTGATTGTCTATAAACATTTTATGAGTTGTGATTAATCTCGACCAATAAATAAAATATTATTGGATTTTAATAATGAAATGACGTTATTTTAATAATAAAATGACTGCGTTCAACAAAGTTAAATAACCATGAATAATAGACAATAAACATGTGAATCTTATATAGTTGTTAATTCTTGTATAAAACTAATATAAAAAACAAGTAAATTTTATTTGTTTTTGTAAACATATAACAATGATAATTATATAATTATTAAGCGTATGGCCTAGTGATATTGGTTATCACCTCTCACAAAAATGATTTGAGTTAAATTTTTTATAATTACAAATTCTTAATGTGGTTAAGAGAAAAAAATTGCTCTTCAAAAAGAACTATATAAACATTGAAGTTTTCATATAACGTGAGATTTTGTTGGTATGTTACATAATTGAATTCCATAACGTAGATCTTTTGTATTCGATATATCAAATACTACGAATATAAATTATATGTTAATATTTTATTATTGAATTCGAATCAACTTAAAAGCATTTTGTCAAATAAAAAAACCATACGTCGGCTACGTAAAGAAATTTACAAGCGGAGTCACGGTTCCAATAATGATGATTTAATAATTAATAGAGACAAATTGTTTCTAGAAGGTTTCTCAAAAGTCGTGGTACTCAACCGTACAAGTCTAATATGGTTCAAAGGGTCGATTTCGCCTCGTAATTTTATATTGGAGGAAATGACTAAGAAATGTATAAAATAATAAAAAAATACTATTTGAAATTTCCTCTTGATGCAATGGAAATTTGGTAAGCTTTATGAGGGTCAACACAACTTAGTTTTAAATAATATATATATATATATATATATATATATATATATATATATATATATATAATAAAAGGTTAATTATGGGTGTCACGTGTTAACATCACATTAATTCTTATTAAAATTTCTCTGCTTCTCTTTTTTATTAAATTACTACATTAATTACTAATAATATTATTTATTTTTTTGAAATCAATAATAGTTTTTAATAAATTAAGAAAGAGATTTTTTTTATTAATGTTATTTATAGAAACAAACTTTCACAAAAGAAAGTTTTCTAAAATATTAAACTTTTTTTAAAACTACAAAATACTTTAAAATTAGCTTTTTAAAAAGTAAAATTTTTATAAACAAAAAATAATTAAAATTAGGAGTTATAATAAAGAAGTTTTTAAAAATGATATTTTTTTAAATGATTTAATTTGAAACAAAATATTTAATTTATTTTTTAAATTATACAAAAAAAGTTTAAAAAATTGATATTATTATTCTATTACCTATAATTATTACTCATACGTAATTCTAATCATATATTATCTTAAAATATTATTTTTATTTAATAAATTTTTATTATATTTAATATTTTAATTATTCAACCCGTGTAATATGCACGGGTTTACTGAACTAGTATATATATATATACTAGGTTATATCCTCGTGTATTACAAGGATTGAATAACAAAAATATTAAATATTTATTGATGATGAGTATGAATTGTAAAATGTTATTTTAATATAACATATGATTAAATTTACATGTGGTTAAGTATTTTGATTTTCTTATTATTTTTAGAACTTTCATTTTAAAAAATTGCTTTGAAATTTTTTTATTATTTTATCAGTATTTTGTTGTTTAAAACTCCGGGTTTGTTTTAAATAAATGTTCTTTTATAAAACTTTTATTTTATAAAAAGATTGAATTTAAATATTTCATAATTTAAAAAAGCTTCATTTTTTTAGAAAATCATAGTTTTAGAAAATTTTATTTTTGAAAAAATATATTTTATTTAATCAAAATACTTAGTTTTTATTTAATGAAAAAATATTTTAAAAATTATTAATTCAAAGACTTGAATTTATAATAGAGAGAGAAAGAGAAATATTTGGAAATTAGTTACTTGACTTTTAAAAAATAAAATAAATAGTTTAGGCGGGAAAATGATTAGGGGAAGCATTGTGGGAATGCCATGTGTCTCATATTGTAAAAGATTATTAGTATAGATATATAGGCAGTATCTTTTCAGAACTCCTAAAAGATCGTAAGAACTGTAAGAACTCATCGTAGCCATTGATTAATATAATTTTTATTTCAATTGAATTTATTCATAAAGGGTATTAGAGTAATTTATTCATTGAAGAACATTTTCTTTATATTTTCATGATGTTTTCATGATGTTGTCTGCTTAATAATCCTATTTAAGTTTGTGTTTTATTTTTTTATTTTTGTTTTCATTATGTAGAAATTTTTTAAAACTTTTTAAAATTATGAACTTGTATCACTTATATATATGCATACAAACTTACTTATACGTAAACATATATGTAAACTAGTGTAAATATATGTAGATAGCATGTTTAAATATTTGATTACGCATATCTATATCACAGTAATATGAATGAAATATGTTATAATTATCATTACAGTTTGATTGTATTAATTTTATTATATATGCATCAATTCATTTACATATATGTACATATGATACGGTAAGTTACATTTTCGTAACCTTCATATTTGTTAACATATATTTTCAAATAACATTGACTTACATATTTGCAAATAGCTTGAGTTTCTACAATACCCATTGATGTATATGTTATCATATATAAATACGTTAATTTACATTATTTGTTTTTGATTTGTTAAATACTCCAAGTTAATACTACACTAACTTACATATATATAATATATAAATTGCTTACATATATCTTTCAAACTACAATGATTTACATATATGTAAAGACTAAATTTTCTTTGTTGACATGTATGGTATTTTTAGTTTGATTTTGGTTGAGTAACATAATAATATATCATTCTACTCTAATAAAAAGGTAAATATAAGGGACATGTCATCACCATATTCAATCTCATCAAATTTTTTGTTGACACATGTCATCACCATATTCAATCTCATCAAGTTTTTCCCGCTTCTCTCTCTTATTAAATAATAACATTAATTACTAATAATATAATTTAATTATTTTTTAGATTAAAATAATTTTTTAATTAAATAAGAAATAGATCTTTTTAAGAATACTATTTCTAAAGAAACATTTTTTATTAAACAAGTAATTTTCAAAAACATTAAACTTTTTTAAAAATACGAAATATTTTAAAATTAATGTTTTTAAAAAGGTAAAATTTTTATAAACAAAAATTAATTAAATAGAAAGTTCTAATAAAAAAGTTTTTTTAAAAATGATATTTTTTTCAAACGTTTGTTGTGAAACAAAATTTTTATTCTATTTATAATAAGAAAAATTTTAATCATGTCTTGTCTTAAATATTTTTTATAATTAATATTATTTTAGTTTATTTAATTTTATTTATTTAACCCGTGTTCCATACGAGTTTACTAAATCTAGTTAACTTAATATATATGTAAATGTCTAGAGATGAAGAGGAGAGAGGATAGAGATTTAATTACGAATTAATAACTAATTGGAGAGAGAAAAAATATATATTTACTATTATACCCTTTTATTAATTTAATCTCATTTAATTAAATGATATTTACAACTTTTAAAATTTTTTAATCACAACCGTTAATCAAGTTAATCAGTGGTTAGTAAAGTTCTTGCAGTTCTCAGTATATAAAGAGTCATGCAAATGAAAACCATGCTTATAATTGAAAACCATGAAAACCACCACATAATTGATAATTGATTTAACCTTTTAATTGTTTAAAGTATATTTGATTAAACTTTAATCTTATTTTTTGATATCATTATATATTTTTTAGTTTAAACTACAAAGAACGACAATGATGACGAAACAACTTACGTATATGTACCTTGTATAAGTTACATGTACGCAACTCGTAGTTGTACACTTGGTAACACGTACTTATATATGCATAACCGCTACATATACGTAACTATTAGTTGTACACTTTGTAATACATAAATACATATATGTAACCCATAGTTTTTATTTATAACTTGGTTTTCAAGGGATCCCTCCCATATATATATATATATATATATATATATATATTGGCATTAAAAACCATGAAAATCAATATCTAACCATTAATCACATTTAATCAATAGCTTATATTAATAGTGTCATTATTGTAAATATAGTGAAGTTTAAATGGTAAGTTTATAATAACTAGGGGCATTTTAGGCAAAATAAAATTCATGTTTCTCTCTCATCTTTCCTAATTTATTATTAATTCTCCTTTTTTTTAATCATCTCTTCTGTCTCATCTCTCCTATTTACTATAAAAAATTAAAACAAGTTGTATTACTAATATGAAACTTAGCAGTTACGTACACGAAAATATAAATTTGAAAAAGGAATGTTACATATGTATGTGTTACAACGTAACAAGAGATGTTACGTATACGCAACATCATATGTTACGTATACGGAACACATATTGGTAACAACACTTGTTAGGTATACATAACAACACTTGTAGCGTATAAGTAACAATACTTGTTACATATACCATTACCGAACCCACCATATATGTTACAGTAAATTTTAAGTTTACGTAACAGCAGATGTTACATATACCATATATCTTAACACAACAACAGTTGTTACGTATATGTAATAGCTATACGTAACAACATTTGTTAGGTATATGTATCAGCACCTGTTACGTATACTTAACATTCTCAAGATAAACTACACTTACTGAACCAATCGTATAATTAAGGATTTAAAGATAAAACGATAAAAAAAATAAATATATGAATCACATAAAAAAGTAATAAAAATAATTTGTGAATTAATTAATGAAATGTGGTTACAAATGTGAATAGAGATACAAAAGTCAAATAAGAAAATGAGTTATATCAATGATAATAGTTTTCTAAATTAACTGTGTATGTAAACTATATTGCCCTTTGAAAAAATTAAAAAATAAAATAAATAAAAATTATTTGATTGGTTGAAAGTAGTTTTCATGGTTTTCAATTATAAATGCGGTTTTCATTTGATCCCTCTATATATATAAAATAAGAATATCGTGATAATATGTTTAAAATTTATAAAGCATTATATACCTAAAGTTATAAACGAAAGCCAAATTTCTACTTTACGTGATTTTGGATTAAATACATATATAATCACTGATAATAATAAGCATGTCAGAAGGTATATTAAAAAATTATAAAATTTCATGTTTTAAAAGTTATAAAACGAGAAGAAAATAAAAACTAATTGTAACATTAAAATATTAAAAAAAGAACCTTATGCTTAGAATAATTGTATTATTAAGCTTTAATAACTTGTTGATTACTATTCTTGAAAGTTGCTTTTAAATATATACTTGTGCAAGGGAAATTTAAGGTTGTACAAATACAAACACGATGCTTCTTTGAGGAAAATCAACCAGATGCCGATTTCATTCTTTTGAGATGGAGATATAAAAATGGAGATTGGGAAAGGAGATCCGGAATATGGAGGAACCCGTAGTGACTAGTGAGTGTTGTTGGATTAGTAGTAACGATAGCAATGGCGGTAGGGGTGGTTGTGATGAAGTTATTGAAGTGGAGCGATGACTTGCAGGAGGAGAAGAGGAGAGACATTGTTTTCTGGATGTTGGTGAACTAATAGAAAATTGACGGGTCCTAACAAAATAACTAAACTTTTATTGCAGCTTGGTTTTTAATATAAGGTTCAATGTGGGAATTAAATTTTAGCTTTAGTCTAATCAGCTTAAGTTGTTGACATAGTAACAAGTATGATACGAGAATAAAATTATGAAATAATAATCAAGTATTGAATAACGTCGCTCTCGATTTTTTTAATACCAATAACCACTTATGGGTTGTGAATAAATTTAATAAATATTATTTTCCTAAAATTAAGTAACCTAAAGGGCAGATACGCGAATCTTTATTACTATTTTGTATTTAGTTTTTTAAACTTGACTCAAAGTCTCAAACTCAACAATTATGAACATGATTATTATTAGTGAAGTTTTTCTACTATTATCTCATATTTTAGGTTAAACTTGAAATGTAATCACAAAATAGCAACCAAATTTAAAATATATTTTATTTATGATAGTTTACATCACGAGGGCATTATTAGTAAGCTTGAAGATCAACTTGTCTACAAATCCTTTCGGACACAAAGAAAACTAAAGAAAACTAAAGGAAAAAAAAAAAAAAGATAATAATATCCAAGTTGTTGTCAACGTCCTCCACAAACCTCAATAAATCATCATCATTTACCATACCTAGCAGTTATTAGTTCATATAAGAATTCATCTGTATTCATTTTGTCGTATAATCTACTAGGGGAGAATTTTTGAGAAAACCATTAGTTATTCGAAAAATAAGAAAATTAAATAGTTACATATATGTAACTATGATAAAACATGGATTACGTATACGTAAAATAATATCCGTCTCGTTATGAATGAAGGGATTTAATATATAAAATATATAATATTCTTGCTTAAAATAGTGATGCCTTATTTTGCTCATATACCCTTTAGACAATTAAAAAAAATAAGTAATTTATAAATGTTGTAATTATATGAAGGTGATTTTCAAGGTTTTCTTATAATTGATGGTTTCCTCTTGATCCCTCTTCTCGTATACCAACACGTACTTGGGTACTTATATATCTTTGAGTATCCATGCCGTTTATTCGATTGGTTGATGAATCTGATTTGGGCTATAGCGTTTTAACTATTGTGGTAATGTAACTTTCATTATTTGGGCTGTTAGACCAACTGACTACTGAGTAACTAACCAAGTCATCATGAAACAAATATTATTTGGGCCGCATGATTCTGGCCTTCATCGTTTGGACTGCTCTGCTGTAGCATGCATACATTATCCAACAAATATTTGTTCAACAGCTTTCAATTCACTAAACTTTATATGATAAAATTTCGTTTAAACCACTAACAATTCATCCAATATATATATATATATATATATATATATATATATATATATATATATATATCTATATAATTCAAATACTTGTTTAAGCAATTAACAAACTCATAAAAACTGATATAATTCACATATTCGTTTAAACAGCTAACAATTCAAAAGAACTATATAATTCATATATTCGTTCAAACACCCAACATTCAGAAGATAACACTATTATATGACTTAAAATTTTATTTAAACTAAATAATTCCAATATTTGTTGAAAAACTAAAAATGAAGAAAAAAATAAATAATTCAAGTATCTTTTAAAATAATACTTGACATAACATTTATTAAAAGCGATAAATTTTAAACATGATGTTTTTTTAGATAGGAAGATAAAGAATATATTAGGAATACTCTTGTATATTTAATATATAAAAGGTAATTAGTAATAGTACATGGTTACTTTATCACATTAAAAACTATAGGTACTAATACATTATATAATTTCCGTAATTCTCTAACACATTAACTTTTTTGAATGGCAAATGTTACCTTACTCATACTTTTGAACACCACCATTTCATAATTTACCACCTAGCAATATCAAGCCATACACTTCTTTCTAAAAGGAAATGATGTTTATTCTCTACCATTAACAAAATAAAGAACTCTAACACATTATTAGTTTTGAGATGCACACCCCTTAATATTTGTATTTTAATGTTTTCCTATAAAAATACTATACCATTTATAAATATCATCTTTTTTTTATGTTTATATTTTAACTAAATATCATTTTTTATATTTATTTTTAAATTTTGTTTAACATTCCACATCTCATTCTTTATTTTTACATCTATCTCACTCACTCACAAACATTTATTTTATTATTGTTTCCTTCTCTTATACACTCACAACTAATATAAAGAGTGATAAATAGTGAATCTTTATGATTAGAGCATTCACAGTAGCATCTCCTTCTCCATCTTTATATTTTAATTAAATATCATATTTCTTTACATTTATCTTTAAACGTTGTCGAAACATCCCACATTTCATTCTTCGTCTTTGTTTTTATCTCACTTAGAAACACTTATTTTATTATTGTTTCTCTTTATTATTCACACAAAAAATATAAAGAGTGATGAATAGTAGATCTCTATTTTTAGAGATTTTTTATTCATAAAACTCTAAAGTTTAAATATAGAGATAGAGATGAAGATCCAAACAAAGACACAAAATACAACAAATTCTCTAAATAATAAAAATGAAGATGGAGACTCTATTGTGAATGCTCTTAGAAAATCACTATTAAATATAGAGATAGAGATGAGCATGTGTCAGAGCATTCACAACCCACACTTCATCTTCATCTTCATAATTACACTAAAAATCACTAATTTTTCTCTTTTTTTTTTAATAAAATAATATTTTTTTATACTTTTATCATTACATTTTCTCTCTTCTTCACTCACAATCACTTTCAACAAATATTAAAAAATTAATAGAGATGAACAGTGTTTTCAAATATAGATATGAACAGTAACATGTTCTTTATCGTCCACTCACAACCACTAATAACCATTCTTTATAATATAGAGAACACACTTACAGATTTATAAATAACGGGCTGTGAATGCTCTCATATACTATAAGAGATAGTTATGAGTTGAGCAGTAAAAAAAAATAATATTGTTGATCTTTATATTTTGGAATTGGGGAGCAGCATTCAACCCATATAAACTTTTTTAATATTTTTAAAATGCTTGTGATTAAACGAGAGAGAAATACATGAAACAATAAATTTATATAAAATTAGTTTGCGTTAAATAATTAGATTTAAGTACAGAAAATAAGAGGAAGCTTAGATGCAATGGTTTAGAGCATTCACAGTAGGTTCTTCATAAATATGTGAGTGTGTTTTTTATATTATAGAGAATGGTTATTAGTGGTTGTGAGTGAAGGATAGAGAACATGTTACTGTTCAACTCTATATTTGATAAAACACTGTTCATCTCTATTAATTTTTTAATATTTGTTGAAAGTGGTTGTGAGTGGAGGAGAGAGAAAATATAATGATAAAAGTATAAAAATATATTATTTTATTAAAAAGAAAAGAGAAAAAGTAGTGATTTTTAGTGTAATTATAGAGATGGAGATGGAGGGTGGGTTGTGAATGCTCTTAGGCTTTAATTATTTATGTTTGTGTTTGCAAGTTCAAAACCACTTCTCATATTTGACAATAGATTTTTTTTTACTTTGAGTTTAGTGCCATCATGCATGCTATCATCTTTTATTTTATTTTATAAATTAATAAAATAAAATGAAGGATTTCATGCATAAATTAACATAATATATTAAAAATAAAGGTATACTAAAACTATAACTATTTATATATTTTAAATCATAGATTACTTGTGAATTCACGTCTACATTCATATCGAATCTAAACTTATATAAAAATAGCATTTCACAATGACAAAATTATAACTTTATAAAACATTAATATTAAACTAATGACGTGCTTATTTTATTGACGTTCCGACGTGAATTTTGTTTGCAGATTAAATATTAATGTACAGATTGTCGAAATCGAGCCTTACAAATCTTAACGCTGCCACCGTAACATGCGAGTTTCTTTTACTAGTTTTAAAAATAAAAACAAAAAAACCGATGAAAATGCTATGAGATCTCGAACTATGAGGAACAATTGGAAGGCCACCGAGGATAGGATTTTAATGAATACCAATAAAGAATGAAAATAAATAAAAAAAAAGGTTAAAAACCCTCGCTCCAGCCCCACATACATTCTCTAAAACTCTCACTCATCTTCCGCAAAACTCTCTGCTACAACTCGAATCTCGAAAAAATCTCTATATGCTTCTGCAATGGAGAACGTCCTCCGATCCGCTTCATACTCTCCAATTCACACTCCCAAACTCACTTCTACACACAATTTTCAATTCCTGAATCCCAACGTACAAATCACATGGAGGAACAACAATGCCTTAGTAGTTAATGCCTCCGACGCCGGAGGCCGCGGCGGAGGAGAGCGGGATACGACGGTGGTGGAGAAGGAGAAACCAAAGGCATTGCCGCGGCGGTTTCAGGTGTCACGGGGTTCTCCCACGCCGTTCGGTGCTACGGTTAGAGAGGATGGGGTCAATTTCGCGATTTGTTCACACAATGCCACGTCGGCGACTCTCTGCTTGATGACTACCTCTGATTTGCCTGAGGTATGACTGTTTGTCTTCTTTTTGTTATTACTTCGTTTTGTTTTTTTAATGAAATATCTGCTTTAGATATTTTGTACGTACACAGTGAGGTAATGGAAGGAGAAATGGTTAATGACTCTGGGATGTTTACAGGTGTGATTAGGTCAAATATGTTTAGAAGCATGAATTGTGAGTGTTGTAATCGGTACTGAATATGAGAAACTTGTACACTTCCAATTTGTTCATTTGATTATTTTTATTATTGTAATGTATCTGAATTAGTTGTAAAAAATGTTTTTGATTACGATTTACAACTGCAATGGAAACTAAATAGATTAAGTGCTTTAGTAATAATATATAGAAGATGTAAAAAATGGAAGACATATTCTTTAGCATGTGTTTGTACTTTTATCATTGCCCATTAGTTAATTTCTTACCATGTTTTGATTTAGATAATTTTAGTTTTTGTGTTTTAATTGTTGGAAACTCTTTTTTTCCCTTCATTTGATTAGGACCACATTCTAAATCACCCACTAAAGAGCATCATCTGGCCCATCGTAGTTTAAGTCCATCATAGTGTAAGGCACTTATCGGAGTCCCCATCTACTGGGATGTATTGGTATAAAATCACTGAAATCTTAATTCCGCTCAAGGTTGCATTGGTGTTGGCAAAATATTGACAAGGTGGAACATTTTAACTGATCTAGTGATCTGTGTATGGATGTGATCATCATTGTCTTTTTCTTTAGACTTAATTATTTACCAGGGCTAATTATTAATTATAAAATCTTCAGAAACGGAGGACATTAACTTCAAAAAATAATATTCTCATTGTTCATCAGCAACAGTTGATCAAATGATATGAGTTTATATTGAATCCATGAGGCCTTAGGATAGAAATAATGCCCAAATGGCCTGACCAAAGTTGCATAAGGCGCTGTATTTTTGTCTGATATCCAAAGAAAGATGTTGCATCATCTAGCAATCCATTGCGGAAAAGATGCACTGCTTATTCCCATGAATAATTCCCCTGAACTTGCATGTACATGTATATTCATCTAGTAGAAGATTTGGCTCTTAATGGTAGTAAAAATATGAAGTTTCATAGTAAGTTGTTCATGATTTTCCAGCCATAATTTGAGCAAGTGATAGTAAAATTACGAGTCATCAGTTTGACAACTGTCAGCAATGAAGTTTCATAGCAAGTTACAAAGCTAACAGATGTTGAGTTCCCTACTTGGTCTTTATTGTTTGTCAGTAATGACCACATCATTAGTCATCAATTTGATCTTTGGAGGTGTAACTTGATATTAAATGTTGATATGTTTCTTTGCCTATCTTATTGTGCTGTGTTTGTAGCAATTGCATCTTTATAGTGATTAAGATGGTGAGCCTAAACCCTTAAAATAGATACCTATGCCCTTTAATCTTAAATCACCATGATGCCATGTCATCAAGATTTTGCCACTAAAATCCATTGGTACACGTAACTGACAATTTGGCTTTACTTTTCGTGCTTAGATTGGTTGTACGTGGAGTCACATCTCAAAGATATGGTGGACCATGTGATTCAGTTTTCTGTTTAACGGTTTCTTAGAGAATTTGACCATAGTTGAATAGGTACAAAGGTGGTCTGTCTGATTATGCTTTTGTAGTAGTACAATTAATTGTGCCATCATATCAATTGTTAGAATACTTTATCCCCATAGATTTTTGCTGTTGGCAAGTATATGTCTGAATTTGTCATTAGAATAGTTGTCTTTATATATTCTCACTTGATGCAGAAAAGAATTACAGAAGAGATACCTCTGGATCAACTTACCAATAAGACTGGAGATGTATGGCACGTGTTTCTAAAGGGAGATTTTACAGATATGCTCTATGGCTATAAACTTTCTGGAGAGTTTTGTCCTGAGGAAGGGCATTACTATGATTCTTCACAGATCTTGTTAGATCCTTATGCCAAAGTTGGTACTTTTTCATTTATTGCATCTTAAATTTTTTGTAATTCTAAGTGGCAAGATAATATATTCTCCTTCTTTCACCTGATTGTGCTTGTGACTTGGCACTTTCACACTTGCTCAATTTCATATTCCGTAAACAATGACGTGCCTTGACTGTGTTGGTGCTTATTCAGGCTGTTGTAAGCAGGGGGCAGTTTGGTGTTTTGGGACCTGATGATGATTGCTGGAGCCAAATGGCAGGCAGAATTCCTTCTGTTGATGAGGTATAAATTTGAAAAGATGTGGGATTTATAGCCATTTATGTATCATACTTGACCATTTCAATAGTTTAACTCTAATTGATAACAAACAATTATAAAAGATACATCACATAACTTTTTGTGTATTGATTCTGAAATTAATCTACCTACAGATTTTCCTCTCTGTAATTAGATGATTCATTGATCACATGAACTAACCCTAAATCACCTGGCTGAAAATAAGTAAGATACTGAGAACAAATTAAATGATATTCTATTGAATAAGAACTCTTTTAATATATTTCTTTACTTAATTACTCTTTTATTCCTCCATTCTCTCACAAACAAACTTTCTTGTCTAATTTTACTCTCATAAATTGTAATATATTTCTTTACTCAATTACTCTTTTTTCCCTCCATTCTCTCAAGAACCAACTTTCTTGTCTCTCTTTACTCTCATAAATTGCAGCTACCTTTATATGTTCTCTTATCATCTTGCATCTGATGGCTTCACTTTTCCAGTGTCACTTAAAATGAAACTATTAGGAAAAAAAATGTTTAAAAAGGTTAGTGAGGCAGGATAAGATATAAATTATAGTTTTTGGGAAAAACAAATGACCATGATTACGTGCTTTGAAACTTTACCGCGTAAGGGACTCTAAGATCCCCAGAGTTTACTACCAACATAAAGGCTTCCTCGAAAGTTTATTCAGTCAACAGAACAGTGTTTGATAAAAAAGAATTTGCCATAAAATCACCTTAACTTTTGGGGATCGCAATTCTGTTTATGATGAAAGACAACCCCGATACTACTTAATGTATTGAAAAAACCAAATAATGTAATAAAGAAATACATATTATTTTTAAAATCACAGTTACCAAGTAAAAGTTAGTATTACAATACTTATCCTATTAAGCACTAGATTAAAGTAAATTAACTTTATCAAAATATACTTTACCCTAATTTTGATACAAAGTCACTATGACATGAAATCGAATTTGGTAATCAATTGGTAAAATTGTTGTATGTTACATTGAGGAATACAAGAGGATATATATAGAATAAATATTTACACTCTAGACCCTCTATAATACACTAATATTAATATTGACTAATATTCCCCCGCAAGCTAAGGCCGAGGAGCGACCTGTAGCTTGGATCGTAGATTAAGAAATCTTTGTGAAGACAATGGTTTAGTGAACACATCTGCAATCTGATCATTGGTGGAGATAAACTGAATCGAGAGTTCCCTTCGAGCAACTTCTCTAACAAAATGAAAATCAACTTCAACATGTTTCGTACGAGCATGGAACACAGGATTTGCTGAAAGGTATGTGGCACCGAGGTTATCACACCAAAGTATTGGAGAAGACTTAGTAGGAACACGAAGTTCTTTCAAGAGTGTTTAGAGCCAAGTGAGTTTAGCTACTGTGTCAGCAAGTGCTTTGTATTAAGATTCAGTTGACAACCGAGATACAGTTCTTTGTTTTTGAGCAGCCCAAGAGACCAAGTTAGAGCCTAGATATATAGCAAATCCCCCGGTGGATCTACGGTCGTCTGGTCGCCCAGTCAGCATCAGAAAAGGCACTTAGGGGCTGTTTGATGTGGCTGACCCGGCTTCTGACCACTGACTGGCTGACTCGGTCAGCCAGTCAGCGCGTTTGATGTTACCGACCTCCCGACTGACCCGGTCCCATACTTCTGACCGAGACATTTTTGGGGGCTTCACTGACCAAATCTCCCCAACCATTCCTCCCCTCCACCCTCTCCTCTTCACCCGCCGCCTTCCTCCCTCCGTCGCCCTCCCTCTGCCGCCCTCCTCCCTCCGTCGCCCTCCCTCCGCCACCCTCCTCCCTCCGTCGCCCTCCCTCCGCCGCCCTCCTCCCTCCGCCGCCCTCCCTCCGCCGCGCTCCTCCCTCTGCCGTTGTAAGGTTCTTTTTTTTACTGAAAAGGGTAATTTCAGTTTGATGCATGTATTGTTCAGCATTACTGTTGTTGTATGATCTATTGATTTGCAAGAAGAGAAAAGGAGTTTGTTAGGGTTCTTGAAGTGGGGTTTAATAGGGGTTGAGTGAAGGAGAATATCGATGACATTTTGGTGATGAGTTTGGCCTTTCCTGCAACAATGCACTTTAACAAAAAAGAAAATAAAGTGGGGGTGAGGGTTGGGTTCAAATTTGGAGTTAGGGTTAAAAAGTGAAAAGTACTTTAAACTGTTGGGTTTGTGAAGGCTTTGGGCTTGGGCCCATATTTAGTTTTCTAGTTTATTAGGTTAAAAACCCTAATTAGTCTCTATATATATCCATGTCATGTATTTGTAATCTTAGCACTGAGCAAATAAAGAAAACCCTAGTTGCAGCCCGTGGACGTAGGTCACACCGACCGAACCACGTAAAATCCTTGTGTCGTTTATTTTTCTATTTTCTGCGTGATAATCGTTTGTGCGGGTTCGTGTGTTGGTTCCGCTGCGCCGCTTGAAACCTAACAAGTGGTATCAGAGCTTTGGCTCGTTGAACATACGAATGCACTGAAGAAACGATCGTAGATTGTTGGTTGATTATCTCGGAAATCTTATTTGAGATTGTTTTTTTTTTTTTTTTTTTGTTGACTTTGTTGATAAGAAAGACTCATTCTATTTTGGATGATTATTTCGATCAATAAGAAAAAGGAAAGAAAATAATTATTTTGTTTTTTTTTCTTTGGTGATTCGAACAAAAAAAAAGACAATAATATTGTGTTTTTTTTGGTGATTGCTTGATTGTTTTTTGATCGAGATAAAATACCGGGTTAAAACTCTTTGAAGCCGTTGATTAGGGTTTGGTGAAAAACTCTTGGATTCGTCAGTTAAAGTGAAAGAATAGTACGTTCGGGTTTTGGATTTGTCTACAAGGTTTATTGTAGGAGCAAATTGGTCAATTGACAGTGTTCAGTAGAACAGCCATCAAGTTCAGGCTCGTGCCATTGCTGTGTCTGTTCACGTTTCGATTTGCTTCTTCTTTGCTGTTTGAGATGGCTGAAGACGGGAAGGTTGTGATCGAGAAATTTAACGGTTCTGATTTCAGTTGGTGGAAGATGCAAGTAGAAGCATTGTTATGTCAAAAGGACTTGGATATGGTACTAGAAGAAAAACCTGAGAAAATAGAACAAGCTGATTGGGAATCAAAGGACAAAAAGGCTCGTGCGGTTATTACATTGGCTTTGACGAAAAATGTTGCTTTTAACATTATTAAGGAAACCACGGCTCGTGGTATGATGTCTGCTTTGTCAAATATGTATGAGAAACCGTCTGCGGCGAATAAGGTGTTCTTGATTCGGGAGCTTGTGAACACAAGGATGAAAGAAGGAAGCTCAGTGACTGCTCACATCAACAATCTAAATTCAATCTTAACAAGACTTGTATCTGTTGGAATTAAGTTTGATGATGAAGTTCAGGCTCTACTGCTGTTGTCGTCTTTGCCTGAGAGTTGGTCTGGAACTGTGACTGCAATTTCAAGTTCTACGGGGACTAAAGGTTTCACTCTTGATGGTATTCGGGATTTGATTATGGGTGAAGATGTCAGAAGAAGAAACTCGGGTGAATCATCAAATAGTGAGTTGTTAAATGTTGGCAGGGGTCGGGATAATAACAGGAACAGTGGGAGTCGGGGAAGGAGTTCATCTAAACCTAGGAAAAATGTGAAGTGTTGGAGCTGCAACGAGGTGGGACATGTTAAGAGTCAGTGTCCGAATAAGAAAGAATTGAACACTGCTATTGGGAATGTTTCTGATGATGATGATGCATTGATACTCAGTGTGGAAAACAGTGTGGACTCTTGGGTCATGGATTCAGGGGCTTCGTTTCACGCCATGGACAACGGGGAAACGATGGTGAATCTGAAACATGGTGATTTTGGAAAGGTACGATTAGCTAATGACGAGATACTTGAGGTAACGGGCATGGGGGATATTGATTTGGTTACTTCATTGGGAACTACATGGAACCTGAAAAATGTTAGGGTGATTCCGGGGCTGAAAAAGAAACTGATTTCAGTTGGTCAGCTGGATGAACAAGGACTGGAAGTAAGGTTTGGTGGTGGTAAATGGAAGGTGATCAATGGTAATCTAGTTATTGCTCGTGGTATAAAGCGTGGGTCATTGTATATGGTTGAGGTACCTGCTGAGGGATGTATGACCGTCTCGGTTAAGCACGACAAAATCTGGTTCGCTAAATCCGGTGCTAAGAGAGTTCATTTTGCAAACGTGAAGTCTGGAGCAGGGATGTTAGGTGAACGAGTTCGAAAGTCAAAACCATTTAGGGGATTCGGTGACAGTGGGAGCAGGAGACGTGTTCCGGGTACAGTTACAAAGAAACATTGGGTTTTAAAGACTACGACTGAAAAATTCTCTCCCGGTGATTGTTTGCTGAATTTGGAGAGTGATGGTGATCCTCGGTGTATCTTTGAATCCGGTGGAATGTCCAAATCGGTTAAGATGGAGGATGAGTCGTTGGCGGGACTAGTCACGACTGAGTTGGAGCTCAGGGTAGCTTCAACTGGCCCTTCTGGTACTTGATGATGAGGGGGTCGCTGCAACTAGGAGATGTGATGAAGTCTTAGCTTGTTTTTTGGGAACTGGAGGCTTGAAAGACTTGTTTGAAGATTACTGAAGTTACTAGACGATTGGGTTGCTTTGTACTTGAATGGCGGACTAGAATTTATCGCAAAGCCTTCAAGTGGGAGATTGTTGGGTTTGTGAAGGCTTTGGGCTTGGGCCCATATTTAGTTTTCTAGTTTATTAGGTTAAAAACCCTAATTAGTCTCTATATATATCCATGTCATGTATTTGTAATCTTAGCACTGAGCAAATAAAGAAAACCCTAGTTGCAGCCCGTGGACGTAGGTCACACCGACCGAACCACGTAAAATCCTTGTGTCGTTTATTTTTCTATTTTCTGCGTGATAATCGTTTGTGCGGGTTCGTGTGTTGGTTCCGCTGCGCCGCTTGAAACCTAACATAAACAAACAAATATATTCAGCAAGGTATCGAGCAGTTTCTCTAGTCTAGCTATTTTTATTGATTACACAACACCAGTTAAAATACAAGGGTAATATGGTTATTTTTATCATTCAGCAGAGTCAGTCAGATACTAAATCAAACAGCCAAGTTTCAGTCAGATGCAGACTCAGTCAGAACTTCTAACTGGGTCAGCTTCTGACTCAGTCAGATCTTACTGAGTCAGCGTTAATCAAACAGCCCCTTAGAGAGTGAAAATCTGCATCAGTATAGGCATGGAGAAGCGTGCCTGAGTCATGTTTTAGTAGCAGGCCATAATTAGATGTACCACGTAGGTAGCAAAGTATCCTCTTGACTGCAGACCAGTGATTTGTAGTGGGTGAATGCATTAATTGACAAACTTTATTAACTGCAAAAGTATCCTTAGAGAGTGAAAATCTGCATCAGAAAAGGCACTTAGAGAGTGAAAATCTGCATTAGTATAGGCATGGAGAAGCGTGCCTGAGTCATGTTTTAGTAGCAGGCCATAATTAGATGTACCACGTAGGTAGCAAAGTACCCTCTTGACTGCAGACCAGTGGTTTGTAGTGGGTGAATGCATAAATTGACAAACTTTATTATTTGCAAAAGTAATATCCAGTTGTGACAGTGTAACATACTGAAGCGCACCAACGACTTGACGATACTTGACCGGGTCATCAAACAAGGGACTGTCCCCCAGGGTAAGATTCGTAGTAGTTGTGATTGGAGAAGACACAGGCTTCGCCTTAGCCAGATTTGCACGAGCAAGTAAATCATTAATGTACTTGAGCTGGGACAGGATAACATTGTTACCTTGTGGCATAATTCAAATCCCCAAAAAATAAGACAAACACCCCATGTCTTTTACTGCAAAAGTATCATGAAGACTTTGAACAACATGATTAATGGCATGTGGATTGTTACCTGTCAAAATAATGTCATCAACATAGACAAGCATGTATAAGAGAGTCCCATTAGACGAATAAACAAATAGAGACGGATCAGTCTTGGACCCGGTAAATCCAAGCCTTTGAAGAGCTGAGGACAAGCGGTGAAACCATGCTCGGGGGGCCTGTTAAGACCATATAAGGCCCTGTGTAGAAGGCACACATGATCTGGTTTCTTAGGATCGATGAAACCACGTGGTTGTTGCATATATACTCTTTCATTTAAATCGCCATGTAGAAAGGCGTTTTGGACATCAAGTTGTCGGAGAGGCCATTTTTGTGCAACCGCAAGAGACAAGACAACTCTTATGGTGGTATACTTGATAACCGGACTAAATGTTTCGTGATAATCAATGTCCGGCTGTTGTGTGAAACCTCTAGCAACGAGACGTGCCTTGTAACGCGTTAGTGCCCCATTTTGATCTTCCTTTAACTTGTATACCCATTTGCAACTAATGATATTGGAATTTGGAACACGTGGTACCAGTGACCATGTGCGGTTTCTCATCAAGGTAGAAAATTCTTCAGCCATGGCGTTGCGCCAATTCGGATCTTTGTTAGTAATGGCAAAGGTGGGAGGCTCAATTTTGGAAGGTGACGTGTGAAGGGACGTAGGGCTGTAAGGTTGAGTTTTTTTAGGATTTTGACGAAGATTAAGAGGTCGTTGCCTAGATGGAGCTGTTGAGGAGTGATGATCAGCAGTAGACTGATGCGAATGAGTTGTGACAGGAGGTTGAACAGCGCTGGACCTTTGTTTGGGGCAGCGCTGATATGTATGAAAAATTGGAGGAGGTGGCGGAGGTGGTGGGGTGGGTATTGAACTGGTGGAGAGTGGACTGCTAAATGGAGTGGGTATAGGGCTGTTTAATATGATGCTGTTAGGTGTAGGTGTGGTTGAAGATGAGGAATCAGAATCAATGTGGGGTGGTGAATCTGATGGTAGATCAGTTGGATAAGATGAAACATAGGAATCAAGGGAAGACGAGACAGGAACGTTGGTGGTGGGTGACTGAAAAGGAAAGAGTTGTTCATCAAATCTAGCGTGATGAACAATATAAATACGATCAGATGACGGGTCAAGACATCGATACCCGTGATGAGACGTACTATATCCAAGAAACACACATGGTATGGATCGAAACTCCATTTTGTGCTTGTTATATGGACGAAGGTGAGGATAACATCGACACCCAAAAACCAGAATAAAGGAGAAATCAGGTCGATAATTGAACACTTGTTCGAATGGGGAGACATTGGAGTTTGCACGAGAAGGCATCCGATTAATAAGATACACAACAGTGTCAAAAGCAAAGTGCCAAAATCGATTGGGAACATGTGAATGTGCTAATAAGGTGAGACCGGTTTCAACAACATGGCGGTGGCGGCGTTCCACAAGACCATTTTGTTCACTCGTATGGGGACACGAGAGCCGATGAATATTGCCTAGGGAGGAGAAAAATTTTGAGAGATTTCTGAATTCTCCTCCCCAATCAGTTTGTATAGATTTTAACTTTGTGCTGAATTGTCGTTCAACCATGACAAGAAAGCGTTTAAAAGTCTCAAAGACATCAGATTTTAGCTTTAAAGGAACGATCCACATGAATTTGGAAAAATGATCCACACATAACAAAAAATAAGAATGACCATCAAATGAAGTCACGGGAGCAGGTCCCCATACATCACAAACAACAAGATCTAACATGTGAGAACTTTTATAATTTGATGATAATAAGTGAAGTTTTGACGATTTTCCAACATGACAAAATTCAGAAGAGTTATGAGAACATTTATTCAACAAAGGTAAATTATACTTAGATAACATGGAATGTAAAAGTTGTGGATGCGGGTGTCCAAGTCTTTGATACCATGTGAGAGAGGATGCACGGGTGGTAGAAAAAGCCACTTTCGGTTGTGGAGAAATATTAGGAGGCTGGAATGAATAGAGTCCACCATTACTTGGACCCATGAGAAGAGTATTGCGGGTGAGATTGTCCTTCACAGCAAAAAAATTGGCATGAAATTCAAAAAACACGTTATTATCTTGACAAAATTTTTGTACGGAGAGTAGGTTTTGTTTAATGTCAGGGACATGAAGAATATTAGTAACAGAGAAAGTTCTGTTTGGTGAATAAAATTGTGAGGAACCAATGTGAAGAATGGGTAAGCCCTTACCATTGCCAACATGAAGATTGTCTTTGCCATAATAGGCCTCAGAATTGTCAAGGCTGGAGAGATCTGGTGCAACGTGATGACTAGAACCAGTGTCCAGCAGCCAGGAGGGTGTGGATTGGGACCTGAAATCAGAATAGTTAGATGATGGTGATTGCCTTACCCGAAGCGTAGAAGGATAACGGTTGGGGCATTGAGACGGGATGTGACCAATACCACATCTATTACATGAGCGAAACACAGTATTTTGGTTTGAAGCCCAACTGAATTGGCTGCGAGTGCCCCCTCCGGGGCTACGACTGTTGTTGTATGTAGTTAGGGCGGCCACGTGTATTTGATTGTCCACGCCCTCGGTTATTCCCGGAGCGATTTGTATAAAGAGCTTGGGGAGGTTGAGGAGTAATCGGTTGGAGTTGAAAACCAAGTTGAGTCATTAATTGTTGAAGAGCTTGCATCGTATCTGGTGTAGGAACAGGGGCTGTGGGAGTGCGACTGGTTGTGGCAGCCGAAAAAGCCAGAACAGGAGACACGTCAGGAATAGTTTTCTTGATCATATAGTCATGATCTGCTAGAAGGCCATGAAGTTCAGAGAAGGCTATTGGATATTGACGCGCGAGAAGAGTGGATTTTAGCCCGTTATACTCTTCTCGAAGCCCGGATATTACCAGCATAACAAGATCTTTATCTTTAATTGGTTCACCAATGTTGGCAAGAGCATCTGAGTATTCTCGCACACGGGTAAGATAAGCAGAAGAGGATTCATCACCTTTCTGCTGAATTTTCAGAAGTTGGGTTTTTAATATGTACTCCCGAGAGGATGTATGAGGGGCATAAGCCTTCTCAAGTGAGAGCCAAAGATCCCGAGATGTGGTCCCCTGAACTTGTGGAAAAGAGGCTTCAGAAACAGTAGACAGTATAAGCATTCGAACACGGGCATCGTTTGAAACCCATGCTGCGAAATCAGGGTTGGGTTGTGATTTTGGTTCGGTTGTTTCCTTCCCAGTTGTGGAGACAGGTTGGAGAACAGTTTCTGGTGGACAAGGTATAGACCCATCAGCGTATCCAAAAAGATTGTTTGTTACAAGGAAGGGTGTGATCATCGCCTTCCAATAACCATAGTTGGTTGGTGAAAGAGTGAAGCCAAACTTGTGAGAATTGTGGCTTGTTTTCTCTGTTTGGGAAAACAAAGTAATAGGTGCCATTGTAGAAGATGACCAGAGTTGTATGTTCAGAAAGAAAGAACAGGAGTTGTATGGTCAGGGGAAGCGATCAGGTGGAGGCTCTGATACCAAATTGAATTTGGTAATCAATTGGTATAATTGTTGTATGTTACATTGAGGAATACAAGAGGATATATATAGAATAAATATTTACACTCTAGACCCTCTATAATATACTAATATTAATATTGACTAATACATGATGTATAAATTATAGTATGTTTTAAAAAAGAAATTGGAGAAATAAAGCTGGTAAGTACATTTTATTATACACTAATTTACAGATAAATAGTTATATCTCATGCTTGCTTGCCTTATTGGCTGATCGAATTTATTTTAGTAAACAGGGGATTAATGTTATGTTTCTTGCTTCATCTCATTTCATGTCAAACATTTGCATCAATGAACTTGTATTCAGTATGTTTATAACTTTTCTTATATTAGTTTGACTGGGAAGGAGACCTACCTTTGGCATTTCCGCAAAGAGATCTGGTAATTTATGAAATGCATGTTCGTGGATATACAAGACACGAGTCCAGCAAGACAGAATCTCCTGGCACTTACCTTGGTGTAGTGGATAAACTTGATCATTTGAAGGTTCATCCTGAATATACTCTACCATTTATGCTCACATTCTGGCCTTAGGTTTAGCATTTTTATGAATTACTATGTATTTCATATATCGGGCTCGGTTTTTCCAGTAGAAAACAGAATATCATGCAATAGAGACATTTTAAGTGAGTTTCCTTTTATAATGTATATGTCAAAACAAAATTCTTGGAGGGTCAGACTGTCATACGTGTATAGCCCTTTGTGTTTCTCGTGCTTTCTTTCTTATATGTTATTTGACACATATGGTATAACCTTCTAGGGGGTGTTAATGCTACCATCCTTTATTTTATTGTTTTATGTTCATTTTTAAAATTTGTAATGATGTACTAGAAAATGCTTCTTTGCACCCTAGGTTTGAATTGATATGTCTAGCAATTATACCATTATAATATGCTTTATGACGTTATTTAAAAGACCTGTACATCTAGATTAAATAGTTCTGATAGGAAATTGGATGATAAAAATTACATTCTATGGAGCATGGGTACTTCCAGATCTTTTATAGTTTTATGCACCCTTAAATCTGGATTATGATGGCATTTTTGTCATTTACATTTCCCATAGAATGTCTGAGCTAGTATTTTACACAGTTCTAGTCGTATGAGTTCCTACATTAAGTCAAAGGTTTACCATCGCATTTTCTTTCTATGAAGCCTGTAGAAAGCACGATAGCCACTTTTGCATTTTAAAGGAAGTGTTTTTAATTTTTTTAAACATTATTATACGCGTTAAAGGTTTAATTATGCATATTTCATGAATTACTGGAATTTATTCAAGCATTATAATGAACATATTAAATAATTAGTATAATTTTTCATCAAGTGAACTTATGTACAAGTACATTCTTCCAATCTAATTTTATGAATCTCAGGCCCAACCAATAAATACTTCACGTATAGTAAACATTTTAGAACATTCAGTGACTATCTTGTTAACATCCCAATTCCCAACTTCTAAACTAAAATGCAAATTGTTAAACTATGACCAATGATTTAAGTAGTGATTTCCTGGTTCACTATATATTATCCCTACCTCCATGTGTTATATCATGATTAAATGGGTGTGGAATAACATGCAAAACGTCCTTTCTACTCTCCCAACAAAACCCCATGCATAAATTGATGAAATTAATTATCACCAGCATTGTAGAATATGAATTAATATAGTTAGACCGCACATATATTGAGGGAGAGGTAAAGCTTTGATTAAGAATTTAATAATTGTATTTATTTGCCTATGTAATTTGAATTTTAGCTTGTATATAAATTTGAGTGTTGATTATCAATAAGATACAAGAGAATTTTCTCTGTCTCTCTGTAAATAACCAGTAACCTTTGAAGCTGATTAAAAAAAAAAACTGATCTCATCTGTTCGCTCGGTCTCCCTCTTTATCTCCAAAAACTATCTGTGCTAATAGCCTAATAGTAGTGAAGATCTGAAGTCGATGTAAATTATTTATACCTCCATTTTGTAAATCATGCCACAAATATTGAACCAACATGTGGCATGTGGACACAGTCATGACTCATGGTTCCCTTCAGTCTGATCCTTCATTTCATCCCCAACACCTTTGGACATTCTCACCTTGCTTCAAATCAACTTTTAAAACCAAAATCATCTTTCTTTGTAACCTGGTCATGGATTTTTGAACCGTTCAATCTTCTAACACCAAAATCAACTTTCTATGTTGAAGGACATCATTTATGTCCTGGAGCTTAGGGTTTGTGCTTGGTTATGTTTACTTTAACTCTCATGGTTTTTACTTTTTAGTTTCTTTTAGTTCACTTTTAGTTTTCCCTCTTAGTTTGAAATGAAATACTTGTTCTAATTCTAGGACCAGGAACATTATCACCAACTGAATTTAGTAAACCAGGAAAGATAATATCTGGACACCAAAGAAATTTCTCATGCCAGTACTTATCTTATTCCCTGTTCTTTTTATTTTCAATCTTCTTCCTTATTTGTTTCATATTCTCTTATATTACATTAACAGTTACAATACCATGAATGCTATTAAAGTTGATGTACTGGGATCTCATATGATATTTCCTGTATTGCATCAGGGGGTACTATAATCTTATTTTAACTTCAAATTCAGGAGCATGAAAAGTTGTTAAAACTATTATTTTTGTTGTAGGAACTTGGTGTCAACTGCATAGAGTTAATGCCATGTCATGAGTTCAATGAGCTGGAATACTTCAGCTACAATCCTGTATTGGGTGACTATAGGTATGTAAGTTCTAACTTACTGATAAATATGACATTAATTTTGGAACATCCAAAAAAGCTATATCATTTAGCTTGCTTTGTACCAGTTCATCTTATAGATTATAAATCTCTTTTCCAGGTTAAACTATTGGGGATATTCAACTATCAACTACTTCTCACCAATGTCAAGATATGCATCTGATGGTGCTCGTAATTGTGGTATTAATGCGTTAAATGAGTTCAAACAGCTTGTTAAAGAGGCACACAAACGTGGAATTGAGGTGATGACATGTGTCAACATGAACTTGAATTGTTGGTTTGTATTTGACTAGTCTTTCTGATCAGATTTCTACAGGTGCTCATGGATGTGGTATTTAATCACACTGCTGAAGGGAACGAGAATGGTCCCATTTTATCTTTTCGTGGTGTCGATAACAGTATCTATTATATGCTTGCACCCAAGGTATAATATATGGATAAATTTATTCTTTAGTTTTAGTTTTTGAACAGGTAACCTCATAAAAACAGATACTTATGCATGGTTTTTCAGGGAGAGTTTTACAATTATTCAGGTTGTGGAAACACCTTCAATTGCAACCATCCAGTTGTTCGGCAGTTCATAGTAGATGCTTTAAGGTAGATGAGATTCTACTTACGTGAAACTTTGAACGTGTTTAATTATTGTAATTATTGTATGAAATCTTGACATAGATATTGGGTCACTGAGATGCATGTAGATGGATTTCGCTTTGATCTTGCTTCTATCTTAACAAGAAGCAGCAGGTTTTTTTTTTTTTTATTTTGACTAGCGCCCATCTGATTATGGTCTTGCTGACATTACAAAACACCAGTGTTCATTTGCACTTTTTTGCCTTCTGGTTTTCAGTCTCTGGGATGCAGTAAATGTATATGGGAATCAATCAGAAGATGATTTGCTGACAACTGGCTCACCTCTCAGCAGCCCACCACTGATTGACATGATTAGCAATGATCCTGTACTTCGAGGAGTTAAGGTAATTTGTGTGGTTGCATAATCAGTTATAAACTTTATGCAATAATGGAGGTTCTTTTTAAGCTATAAATTGAATTATTTTGTTGTTTCCAACAGCTTATAGCTGAAGCATGGGACTGTGGAGGGCTTTACCAAGTTGGCACGTTTCCTCATTGGGGCATTTGGTCGGAATGGAACGGAAAGGTTTCTCATGCTTTCCTTTGTATATTTTATTATATTATCTAGTTCGTTTCTCACTGATTCTGATATTGAAATGCATCATGCATGAAGTTGCAAAAAGAAATTGTAAAATGCTATCTTAGACTTTTCTTTTTAAAAATATTATAAAATAGTGGCAAACCGCCAAATTTAGGCAAGACTCAGAATGTAAGCTTTTGGGAGGTTTACTCCGAACTAAAGCATTTTACCCAAGAATCAAATTACGTAAGACTGCATATGATTCTTTTAGAAAACTCTCAGTCCTGTTATGCCTCCAGGGTTGAAATGCAGTCACTCTATGTTTCTTTTTTGTTTTTAAAATTCACTTCTTAAAAGAGGTCTTCTTGGCATGGAATCACATTTTCTCGTGTATTAAAGCTCGTATATTTTCGTACAATCTATTATTTTTTTCTTCTCAAAAGTGACATCTGCTTATTCAATGAATATGTATTACATACCATAGGGTGCAAAGGGAAAAAGCTAATGTGGGAGCCCAAACTTATTCAATGAATGTGTATTACATACCATAGGGTACAAAGGAAAAAAGCCTAATTACCGGAATTCTTAATTTGTTTCTTTTTATTCTTTCAGTATCGGGATACTGTGAGGCAGTTCATCAAAGGTACAGATGGGTTTTCTGGTGCTTTTGCCGAATGCATCTGTGGGAGCCCAAATTTATACCAGGTATCTTATTTCTTCTCCTTGTGGTTCAGTGTGTTTCTTCAGAATTTATATTCTTTGCCTTTACACTTCTCTTACTTGAAATTATGCACCAGGGAGGTGGTAGGAAACCATGGAACAGTATAAACTTCATATGTGCTCATGATGGCTTTACCCTTGCTGATTTGGTTACTTACAATGAGAAACATAATTTGGCTAATGGAGAAGACAATAAAGATGGGGATAGTCACAACAATAGCTGGAATTGTGGACAGGTAAATTTCCTCCTATCATCACAGCTGCTTTGCTACTTTGCATCACTTTATAGTTTGGATTTATGTATTAGATTTAAAACATAATTTGTACATTTGCCTTGTTATATGCATTAGGAGGGAGAGTTTGTTAGCATCTCAGTAAAGAGGTTGAGAAAACGACAAATGAGAAACTTCTTTCTTTGTCTAATGGTTTCACAAGTAAGTTTCTTAACTTGGGTATCACGTGTCACTTGGTTGTACAATAATGATACATACATCAGTTAAAATCTCTTACTTCCAGGGTGTACCCATGATACATATGGGTGATGAATACGGTCACACAAAAGGGGGAAACAACAACACATATTGCCATGATAACCATGTAACTTTCTGTTTCCTAGTCATGCATTTCTATGATTTATGTTCTTTACGAGCTTCTTACATCTTTTTTTCTGCAGATGAACTACTTCCAGTGGGATAAGAAAGAAGAGTCCTCATCAGACTTTTTCAGATTCGCCCGTCTAATAACCAATTTCCGCCAGTAAGAGCATCATCTTTATACAGCCAGATTTTTGGGCTCTCTTTTGTACATCATGTTTCTAAAACTAGTTATTTCAACAGCGAATGCGAGTCACTTGGCTTAAATGACTTTCCAACAGCAGAAAGATTGCAGTGGCATGGACATACTCCCGAAACACCAGATTGGTCTGAATCAAGTAGATTCGTAGCTTTCACCATGGTATGCCTTGCATTAATCACGCTTCAGTTCATGGGTTTTCTTACTCTAGATATAATAATAGAATTTCATCTATTCGCCATCAATAATATATTAGTCATTATGTGCTTAACACAATAACACGAATGTGTATTGCAGAAGGACTCAGTAAAAGGAGAACTATACATCGCCTTCAACACAAGTCATTTACCCGTTACTATCACGCTGCCTGAAAGACCAGGATACAGGTGGGACCCATTGGTGGACACCAGCAAGCCTGCACCGTTTGATTTCCTAAGTCATGATGTCCCCGAAAGAGAGCTAGCCATCAAACAATATGCACATTTTCTTGACGCCAATTTATACCCTATGCTTAGTTATTCTTCTATAATCTTATTACTAACCCCTGACATAAGTGCTTAATCTAAGCCCTGCTTGTATCAGACAGAATAAAGACACGTACTAGAAGCATATTGCTGGTAAAATCGCATTACTTTGTATTTAAGCATAACGTTTTTCAGGAAATATGTTTTGTGTATTGGTTACATTTTCTGTAATATAGGCTAGCAGGCGCACCCTTACGCTTAAGCAGGTGTTAAAGCGTACATTTTCCGAGTCCGGCACGAAATTTCTGGTTACCGAAACTACCTAAACTAACACTAAATCGTACAGTTCAGTTGGATCGGTGTTACATATTGCTCAAGAAATATGAACCACCAGTTTCAGTTTATGAAGAGAATAAATGAGATGTAATGCCACGAGTCTCCAATAACACACTTTATTGCTATTATAAGAATGTGATCTACATAAATACATGCAACTTTACTTCTCTTTTCAAGCTTTTTTAAATATTAAATTTTACGACAGTGGACTGTAAAATTATAGCTTACACGATGGAAACGAAAGGTTTATATTAATTTAGGAGCTATTCTATTATTTTAAAATTGTGTGTATTTTTATGAAATAGTGTGGCGTTTCTCTTTACAAGATACCCGTGATAGTGTTAATCGTTTCCTCCTATTTTTCTCTTTTAAAAATGGCAATGACTTCGTTGACCGGTTGTGATTTCTGAACTATAGTTTAGCCTAAATGTGTTCAGGTTGATTTTGGTTTAACTCACAAGGACGTGTTGCACTTTTGCTAAAAGAGTTGGTATATGGTACCGATCAGTTTGACGAGCTCATGGATTGATCAATTTATTTTCGTATAAAAATATTTTTTAAGTTGTTATATGTTAAATCACATCTTAGAAAGTTGAAATTCAAGTTTTATAGTTTAAATGCGTTTGTTTTATATATAGTTACTCTTTTGATATCAATTTATAACGTAGAGTAGTGATATTTAATGAGTATAAAAGTTTTAAGGTTAAATGCAGTGGTGGAGCTTGAACTTTCTCGTAGGGGGGGCGGGGGCGAAATTAATTTTTTTTAGGGGGTGCGAACTTGATATTTATATAAAAATTTACACTACCTGACCAAAAATTTACACTACCGGAATAAAATTTAACACTACGGGCGAAAAAACAGGGGGGCCGGCAGCCCCCCCCCCCCCCCCCCCCGGCCCCTATAAAGATCCGCCGTTGGTTAAATGTGTTATGTTTGTTGGGGAGGGTTTCTGAGAAAACCAATAGTTATGTGAAAACCAAAAAAAACCATGAAAAGCATTAACATAATTCAAATTTTTTTTGTTATTTTAATTGTTAAAAAGCTATTTTAGTGTTTGGTACATATATGTTGATCATACATACGAGAATGAAGAAACTTACGTATACGTAACACTATGTCGAATGAAAAATGCTTGCGCATACGTAACCTATGTGTGAAGTATATGTAAACCCATGTTACGGTTTTTATTTGATCTATACCTTTATTTATATATACTCACACATATATATAGAGGGTAGCGATAAAAAATTTATAAATTATGTGACCGTTTACATTGGTTTTCTCTAGTTTTATCATAACTTTGTGGTTTTCTTAGGATCCCTCCTCTATGCTTATATATACCGTAAATACAAATTCGTATTCAAGTTTATGTTCATGTTTGCTTAAATGTGAAATCGAGTCCATCACTTTAAACACAACACGTTTAACACTCACGATTTATCAGTTTTGGCTTTGGCATGTGGCCTGTCTAATGCATATCGATCTCAACTTTAGAAAATATAATTTTAATGTTGTTAAATGTCATATTTTGTAGATGAAACAATATTATTTGCATCCTTGTTTCCGAATACCTTTGAATATACCATTACAACATATACTATATATAATATTATTCTGTATCATCTGGATTCCTATTGGACCTCCTTCCATAGCGACTTGTCACATCAATCTTCACCCACTAGGCCATATATTTTAAAATGATCATGGCCACCTACAATGTTTAAAAGTAGATTTTACTTATTAAAAAACTTTGTTTTTTATTAACAGTAAATATCTTTATATTATAATAAAAGAGTAACTAATGGGTACACGTGGCAGCATCACATTCATTTTAATCATAATTTTTTCGCCTCTCTCTCCTACTTAATAGTTACTATAATTACTAATAATATTATTTAATTTATTTATAGATTAAAAATATTTTTTGATAAATTAAAAAAGAAATCTTTTAATCAATACATAAAGATAAAATTTTATAAAATAATCTTCTTTTCAAAAACATCAAACTTCTTTAAAAATATAAAATATTTTAAAAATCAATATTTTTAAAAAGTAAAATTTTTATAAATAAAAAATAATTATAAATAAATTTTATAAAACCTTTTGTTTTGAAACAAAATATTTAGTTTTTTTAAACAAAAAAAGTTTAAAAACTTGATATCATTATTTTGTTACCTATAGTCCTTACACATAATTTCAACCGTATTTTATCTTAAAATATCATTTTATAGTTAACAAAATTTTATTTTATTTAATATTTTATATATTCAACCCGTGTAATACACGGGTTATTAAGCTAGTTAGCAATATAACAATTTTAATTATTGCCAATTATTATCCAATCATTTTTATTATATATGTGTTCTTCAAAAACCATTGTTATAATACAATGGATTTACTTGTTATAAATTTCTTTTAATAAAAAGCTTTTCATATGTGAAAACTTGATATCAACTACTTGCAATTGATCAAAGAGAACGTTGTTATTTCACACTTTTTGTACAACAAAATGGGGAACTTCACCATTGGTATATAGTAGTTGATTAAGCGCGTATTTCTGGATCAGGCTTAACGTATACGCTTGGAAGAAGATATATCCAGCTTATTAGACCTGATCAACTCCACAACCCCCTAATATAAGACAACTATTTGACAAGAGGCTTCTTTCGTCTATATACATATATTCCCATGATAAATGAAATATGTTTGTATACAAAATACTAACTTGATCGTCGGAGGATGATCCTCAAGCTCATGACACTTCTAACGAATTCTCTACATGTTTCCGCCTAGATGCGAGCTCAGAAAGAGCTAGATTGCAGATTCAACATTGCTATAAATGTCATAAGCCATGCATCTGTTAAGCCATGCTTTAGCAGGCTAATATTATATATCCACCCAAAGGACAAAAAAAATAGAGTCTAGATTATCTGTTTTAACATTAAACGTATTATTGGTACAAAAATAAATTGATTGTTTTGTATACATGTTGCTGAGCTACATATAAACAACATATATGCAAGTATGGTATGCATGCATGCATCAATGCATGCATGCACATCCATCCATACATACATACATAAATACATACGTAGGTGCATACACCTCTTGTTTATCTATAAAGAAAGAAGGTTACAACAATAATGGAGATTCTACTGTCAGTTTCCATTCATTGTCTTCTGCCAAAGTTTTATAGGTTGGTCCTACCACACAAGCTTCTTTACAAAGTACTATTAATAGCCCTTCATACAAGATAATATTGCCCTGCTTATGCCACTCACCTGCCTCTAAAGAGAGCTTCAAATTGTAGAATAATAATAATAATAAAAGCCTAAGCATGATAAATATATGTTACTGGTTGCACCCTGCCACCTCAACTTGTCAAATTACTTATGTTCCTCATTTTCAAACTAAATAACAAGTTTAATTTCTAGTGTACATGAAATTTTATGCGATGTGCATTTAGCCAATGCCGATTTCAAAGGTTGGTGAATAAGACCAAGCGTAATGCTTGACGACTTAACGCCTCAGGGGCGTGATTCCTGTCACATCAAAGCATCACCACTAAGCCTCACCGTCAAATCCATGTGATCATGGTTGCCATCAGGCCACCACCCTATCACACCCATAGACGCAATATGATGTGATCACGCACCTCACACCACCTCCCTTCATGTCATTACGCTCGGTCTAATAAAGTAGTTGGTTAGGATATGATACGGGTCATATCACATACCATTTTTGGATCATGATACCAATAATGGTAGCACAAGAAAAAGAACATGTTAGCACCTGTAAATACAGTTGGAAAGGAAGGACATTGTTGGTTATATTTTAAAGGAAACCAAAGAATCTAAAAATCCAGAATAAATTATGTAATAACAATAAAAAATATATTAAAGTCTCTTTATTTATATAAATATATTCATGAAACCTGTGGACTCTGCCTCCACCAACAAAAACCATACTTCTTCACATCAAACCTCCATTTAAACAAAGACTGCATGTATGTTATCTTCCAATCAAGAAATTGGAGGACTAATGGAAATTAACAAAGTTAGTGATGATAATATTATTCAACAGCCACAACCCAAGAAACAAGTTAGAAGAAGGCTGCACACCAGTAAGCCATATCAGCAAAGACTTCTAAATATGGCTGAGGCTAGAAGAGAGATTGCCACTGCACTTAAATTCCATAGAGCTTCTATGAAACAACAACAGCAACAACAACAACAAACAGTTGCTAATAATCATGATCTTCTAGAAGAAAACAAGAATTCAGGGCGGCGTGCCGTCACTGCCACCACCAGTTATTGGCCTATGCCACCAGTTGTACCGCCACCAGTTGTACCACCACCACCACCACCAGTGGATCAAGACAACTTCAATTTGGTACTCCCTACTCAAACCTTGGGGTTGAATCTGAATTTTAAAGATTTCAACAACTTAAACACAAGTATATACTACAACCCACCCTCTGGTACCACCGCCCCGTCCGCCGCCACTCAAATGGCGGCGGCCAGTTCGGGGCGGTGGTGCAAGTCTTTGGATACCAATGGAATTGGTGCAGAGGAGGGTGGGAAGAAAGCTGTTGATTCTCATGAAGATGATGATGGTGGATATTATCATCCTTTTGAGCAAGTTATGGAATTTCCACCATGGTTGATTAATGCTAATGAGAATTCAAGCTTTCAAGATCTTTTTGATCATCATTTTTCTGATGAATACTCACCAGATCCTGCACTGCCTTGGTAAGATAGTAATTCTTGATTCATTTTTCATTAACTAATTTTTTTATCTAAAATTTGCATCTATTTGTTTGGTGTTTTTGTTTCTCCCTATAGTTACTTTTTAGGGTTATTTGCAGTTTTGCACCTACATGCTAGATACAACATACTTTCTTTATATCACACTTAATGTAACATTATATGTTAAATAACTGAAAAAAAGGGAACCCAAGAAAATTATATTTTAATTATTTAAATATCATATGTTCGCCGATAATAATTCATAATGACAGTTTGACCAATAACACTTTTAATTTCTATTTTTGTTGTTAGTAGCAATCGTAGTAGCATAATTATCAAATATTTACCCTTAATTATCATTGGACTTTGATTTTGGATCTACCATTGGCAAAAAATATACTTTTGGATGAAAAAATATACTTTTGGATGAAAAAATATACAAGTGAAATCAAATAGAATACAGTGTCAAATCGAGTTTGAATGACACAAGTTTGAATCTAGGATAATTATGCTTTTGGATCTACCATTGGCAAAAAAAAAATTTGAATTTCGGGAGTGTCATTGGTCAGATTGTTAGTGTGAATAATTATCCGCTTGGTCATAGTTAGGATTATTAAAATTTAATGTGTCCAAAAACTATGTTCGGTAACATTATCAAGGGAGCAATCCAACTCTAGAACAATAGGGTTTCATGCACGCACATTTCCTTAATCATTTAGTCGCTCCCAAAAGATACGCGAGAGAGACCGAATACCCACGCCTTAAGCACACTTTCAGGTAGACTCATCTTCTAAGCACATTTTCAAGTAGACTCGATCTTCTAACATTTGACCCTAAACTAGCCATGCTATTAGCTTGATAAAAGCTACCATTTTTACTTCTAGTAGTTACTCATGGGTATGCATATGTAATTGGTTTTCTACTGTTTTATCAAAAATAAAAGACATAAGTCACATAACTGCATTATGGGACTTGAAAACCATGACAGTGAAACCACAGAGGTCCCCACCACCATCACCATGTTTTCTCAGTTTGTGTTATAAGTTGGTCTCATTTCCAGAATTTGTGACAGGTACAGTGGCCTTTAAATTATTGGTTAAGCCGCGTTGTGCTAGATGTGTTTCAGTATTGTCGGTTTTGGGAAATTAATATTGTTTGTATGTTTGCGCGTGTGTGATACAACGAGATACAATCAAGAACACATAGAGAAGGAAACCTAATCGACCTAATATTTTAGAATTATAATTTTATATATTATTACATTTGATGCGTGAAATGTAACTAATATTATTTATGTTAATTTTCCAAAATGCAGCATGGACATAGGTGAAATTGAAGATGGAGAGTGGCTAGCCTGGAAAGATTGTTCTTCTGCTTGATCAGTATTTATATATATTTTATTAATGTTTTGAGTTTTTTTAGTTTTATCATTCTCTCTCTCTCTCTATAATAGAGATCAATTACTTTATACAAATATCAAATAAAAATCAATATAATTAATTATAGGTTGTGCATTTAATTTACTACTGGACATTCAAATGAATTTTATATCCACAAAATTCTTAAATTAAAATTAACATAAGTTTTATGGTTATTGCTTTAATTTTATTTTAATGTTTTCTTTTAAACTTCTTATTTAAAAGAAAAATTGGATAATAATAATTCAAACTGTTATTTATTAACTGATAATAATTCATACTATTAATTTACTAAGTAACATCTTCAACAGTAACTTTTGTCACCAACAAAGCTCAATATTATATCTATCATATATTCACACTCAATTTGTATTCGTTCTCCGCTCGATACTGCTTTTGTGTTTTTTTTTTTATTTTGTTTATAATCATTATTTTGAACGAAATTGGGTGAAAATAAGTGTAAATATTTGATGGTAACATTATGGGGATTGCTATTGATAACAAAATTAAAGTTAACAAAAGAAAAAAGAAACAAGTTTTGAATTGGCCCGCTAAAAAACGGATTGACTCGTTAACCTGTTTTAATAATATATGCTTTAAAAACTAATTATATATAGATCTTTTAGTAAATAATTTTGAGGTCTTACAACTTAAGTTTTACACTTTTAAAACTTTTTAAAATAAAATAAACAAATAAACACATGTATATTACCAAAAATATATATTTAAACTTGAAAACTATAAAATCTTACATCTTGTTGTATATATAATTTGAAATGCAACATTGATTTTAAATTAACATTGATTATTTGACCTCTTAAAAAATAAATTAAACAGGTCAGGTTCGGGTTACATGAATTAATACGGGTTTAGTTTAGGTTGAATTTTTTGACACGGATAACATACGGGTCATGTTTGGATTCCATGCTCCAATCCATCAACCTGCTAACCCGACATGATTAACATCTTAATTAGGACGAAAGTTGATGTAGAGGTAAGAGAGTGACACCCAAACTTATTTATAAGAAAAGAAAAGGCAACCCTAGACAATTGTTACCGTGTGACTAGAGTATTTTTTATTGGGCATGCTTTAACTTGGTATCATATGACTTTTAAAAGCATTGAACACCCACGGGCAATTCTGCCTCTCATATATTCTTCGTCTCAAAATAAACAATAGTATTTAATCTATCTTATTATTAATTATCAATTATTATATATAATGATTATAAAAGAAAACCTTATAAGAGCATTCACAGCAGACTCTCTATAAATCTGTGAGTGTGTTCTCTATATTATAAAGAATAGTTAGTAGTGGTTGTGAGTGGAGGATAGAGAACATGTTACTGTTCATCTCTATATTTGATAAAACACTGTTCATCTCTATTAATTTTTTAATATTTGTTGAAAGTGGTTGTGAGTGGAAGAGAGAAAAAATGTAATGATAAAAGTACAAAAAAATATTATTTTATTGAAAAATAGAGAAAAAAAATAGTGGTTTTTAGTGTAATTATAGAGATGGAGATGAAGGGTGGGTTGTGAATGCTCTAAATGACAACCAATCTCCTCAATTGAATAAAAACAGAAAGTGAAAAAAAAACAAAAATATTACAAATATGATTTTTTTTTTTTTGAACGGCTTGTTAGTAGTTAGTTGTTAGCATCATCAAGTTAATAATATTCGCCAATGCCAAGGTTTGAACCTTGAACCTCCAAGAGAGGCAAAACCTCCTACCTCCCTCTTAACCACTAGACCAAGAGATCATTGGTTACAAATATAATTATTATATTATATTACAATTAACAAGAGTACATGTTACAAGTTCCAAAGTGAACATACAACACATTACAATGGTGTGATCTACCTAACAAATAATCAACAATCATATTTTATTTTGTATTATTACATATTTTAACTTCAATTATTTTTCATTATTTACATATCTAGCCTACAAGTTTGAATAGGTGGCTATTAAGTCCACACTTTAAATCTTGGGACTTAATTCTAGACTTCTAAAATAGATCCACTTCAAATATTTTCCTATTCTTTTTGTAAGTTATCAAATTGTAATCCAGTGTAACTTTAGGATTATTTAGCTAGACTAACAAAGTGCCTCCACTGACCACAGGATACCGATCAATGCAATCAACCCACGGATTGTCGCGGATCGGCGGTTCTATGCGCCGGATAGACCTCCAGACGACACTGTTGCACTTAAACCCAGACCCGAATGCCAATTGCCACACCCGATCACCCCTTTTCACTTGCCCCTTCGCTTCCAGGTACGCAAGCTCGTACCACACACTACTAGAAGACGTGTTCCCGAACCGGTGAAGGGTGGCACGTGACGCCTCCATGTTCCCGTCACTAAGCCCCAGGTTATCCTGCAGCTCATTCAACGCCGTCTTACTAGCGGTGTGAATGCAGAAGTGTTCAAATGCTAGCTTGTAGTCTGGAATATAGGGCTTGGTGACAGAAGAAGACGATGGTGCTCTACAACAAACGAATTGCACATGTTAGAGTTTGTTACACATTATAATTATATTTCATGTAATTTTATAAATAGCTGATCAATAATAAAATTTTCACAAGTTAATTAACCTCAGGAAAAATATTTAAACAGCGCTTACAATTGGGTAATCGGTTGCGCCCGCGTCAACCGATGCGATGATTTTCCGCCGGAAAAGTAGCTCTTAATGAGAGTAGAAAAGAAGAAAATCTGCTGGGAAAACGGGAGTACCAACGGACTTAACGTCGTGATATTCGTTTTAATAGCGTCACCGGCGATTTCCACAACATCTTTACTAATCTTCAACCCTTTAAATCTCCGATCATCTTCCGCTTGATACACGCTTTTAAAGCTTAAATCATCAGCCCCTTTATGCGTTCTAACGATATGTTCAAGCTCATACTTCGCTCGGCGGTGGTCACGGCGGCGATTCGACATCACCACGGCGGAGCAACCCATTCTGAAGAAACAATTAGGAATAAGCATCGATCGATCACCACCAGTGTACCAATTATACGCCACCATCTCCGTACTCACCACCACCGCAACGTTATTAGGGTTCGCCTGAAGCATATCACGAGCTAAATCAACTGCGATGACCCCTGCACTGCAGCCCATTCCACCTAAATTGAAGCTCAAAATGTTTCCCCTCATCTTGTAGTGGTTGATGATCATGGCGGATAGCGACGGCGTTGGGTTGAAAATGCTGCAGTTTACGACTAGGATTCCGACGTCATTTGGGCGGATTCGGGTCTTATTGAAGAGCTCGTCTAGAGCTCCGAATATCACCGTGGAAGCCTCCGCCCTGCCTTCTTTCATGGTGGAGGTTTTCTCTGGTGACATAATGGATTTCGGGACGAAGGTTTCGTCTCCGAGCCCCAATGATTTGAGTATCTTTTTTTGGAAGTCGAGGCTCGGTTGATCGAATTTTCCTGACTTTCGTGCTAGCTCGATGAACTCCTCCTTCGTCACCTGCGGTTTAAAAGAACAAAAAAAGCGATTTATGTTATTATGTGATAAAAAAAAGATGGAATAAATAGTTTTTGTTATGTGTGAGATTTTACTGTTATTTTATTATTATTATTTTTTTTTTGTTATATAGGATGAGAGAGAAAGTGTAAAGGATGATTATAAAACGGTTACCGACCTTAAGATCATCTTCGGGTTTGAAGCATGCAAAATCAACGAGATAAATGGAGCGAGAGCGGGAGAAGAAATAAAAAGTGAGAGTGAAGGTAAATACGACACAGAATGCAAGAACGTTAACAAGGTCATAGGCGTGAGTGTTGTCCAAGAGCATCCGCCAGAACTCATACGTGTCAAATCGTCTAACCTCGGCACTTAACAAAAGAAACACCACGGGCACGGTAGCTAAGTAGATTCCATGGTTGATTAGGTAATGGTAGCCGAGCTTTACATACTTAAGCTTTACAGACTGGAGAAAGTCTGGTAGCCGACGACGAACCCTAACTGAAAAGGTCATGGATCCGGCGTCAGGACCGGATGGTTCGATTCCGATTTCGGTGGACAGAAGGTGGTGTTCTCTAGTAGGTGCCATGTGTGAAGATGAATATGAGAGGTGGAGGGGTGTGTGTGTGTATTTAAGGGTGTTTAGATGGAGTTAAATGAAGTAGAGGGAATAGATGTAGTTGGAAGATTTGAAAGTTCATTGATTAAATTTGGTAATTGTATATGGTTGGATGTTATGTGTTTGCATTAAGATTTGCCCCAATAAAACTGGTAGTTGGAGACCAACATGCATTTCTTATTGAGTTAGGAGTTCCAGATAACCATTAAACCTAAATCCAAAAACAAAACGTAGACCAAATGCAGGAATGATGCTTTATTTAATAAAAAAAAACATTAGTTTTGGAGAGAATTTATGAAGATGTGAATTCCAAGAGTTTTTTGTGGGTAAAAAATCGGATGAGGGAACATACAATTTCATGAGTAGTGAACTGCATTTGATTTTATGTAATATGATGTCAAGATATTTGTTTTAATCATTTGTACTGGCGAATCGAATGTAATTTGATCTAGCTTCTTGCCGGCACCTTTTAATAATAAAATTTTCGTTGGTCGCTCAAAAATAAAAAAGATTATGAGTAGTTAGGTATATGTTGAGTTCAACTTCTAACAGCAATATAGTATAATTGTTGGCTATTATTGTTTGTGTGAATGTAATTTTTTGATGTTATTTTTGTGTATCAAGTCTGCCTTCCTGAAACTTGTGCAACTTTTATTCACACTTAAACTTCACCATACGTTAGTAACCTGCTATGAATTCTTTGTGTTTGTTTAGTCTATGAAAAACATGTCCGTTCTTGTAAGTATAACCAAAACTGCATAACGTAAATGTACAATATATATGACATAAACTTTTCGTGCATGTAACTGTGCACACAAAAAACTGGTCAAAGATCTGAAATAAATGAAGCAACATTCGCGCAACGCGCGATATAGAACACCCCTAGTTAATTTTAAAAAGTAACTTTTCTGACACTCGTTACTTAATACATCGTTAGCATTGCTATTCAATTTTAACTTGTTTTTGCCTTTAACACTTGTGATTATGTACCATCGGCCAACACATTAAAATTGCCAATTTTTTGTATGCCTTTTATTTAAGAGAAAACTTCACAAAGTAGTAAGCAAGTTTTAACACTGTTTCAATTATGTCACTCATATTTTTATTTGTTCTAATTAGGTCATTAAAATTTTATCAGTGTTTCAATAAGGTCACTAATATTTTTATTTGTTTCAATCAGGTCACTAAAGTTTTAGAAGTGTTTCAATTACGTCACTCATATTTTTTAAATTTCTTTGAATAATTCATAAATTTTTTTAAAGTAATTTAGTTTTTATAAATATTGTTAGTTTTTTTAAATATTTCAAATTTTTTAAAAAACTTTTTACAATTTATAAATAACCTAATTAGAACAATCCTAAAACTTTAAGATTTGATTGGGACAAAAAAATTTACGAGTGACCTAATTGTGACAAAAATATTTATGAGTGATCTAATTAGAACAATTATAAAACTTGATTACTATTTTACAAAATTACCAATTTCTTTAACAACACCATTTATACTTTTTTAAGATAAACTCATCACATCTTATATCCTATACGACCAGAACTTAAAATTTCTTTGATTGAAGAAAACTTTGTTTAGTGCGAGATTACCAGGACATCCTCTGAGGACTTTCATATGCCAGGAAAAAAAAACATTTTGTTTGTGAAGTACATTTAATTCCTTTAAATACAAAAATTGTTAGAATTTTCGCCTTAACAAAACGTAAATATAATAATTACAATTATAAAATTTGATTACTATTTTATAAAATTACCTATTTCTTTAACAACACCATTTATACTTTTTTAAGATAAAATCATCACATCTTATATCCTATACGACCAGAACTTAAAATTTCTTTGATTGAAGAAAGCATTGTTTAGTGCGAGATTACCGGGACATCCTCTGAGGACTTTCATATGCCAGGAAAAAAAAAACGTTTTGTTTGTGAAGTACATTTAATTTCTAAAAATACAAAAATTGTTAGAATTTTCGCCTTAACAAAACGTAAATATAATAATTAATAATTTCACGACCCAGCAGGCCGGTTTGGCAAGGAATTGGAGCTATAAGCGATCCGGTTATGCATGATCAGTGATTGTTGCAGTGGGCTAGTGTGGTGGTAGGGCTGGTAGCAAGATTCAATAATTATTTGTTTACTTTTTTTTTTAGTTATTCGGTTTCTAATAAAAATGTTTTTGAGATGATTAATGTTTAACCTTTGAGGGGTGGTACAATGATAAACATGTGATTCCACTCTAGCTAAGATCTCCATTTCTAATCCTTTTTTAAATGGTTTTCGCTCATAACAATAGGGCATTGACAAGTATAAACATCATTAAGAAAAGAAAGTTTCATATATATTAAAAACTTTTGGTGTTTCTGCTAGATAATTTTTAATTACTTATATTATTTGGGAAATGTTTAAATAAAAAGTCACCTAAAACTAAAAAGTGTAAGAAGTAATCTCAACTATCGATCTCCTTAATCAATGGTTGAGATTAAATTATAAGAAAAAGTTTGTTAAAGTGGTATTTTAGGAATAATCATTTTTGTTGACTTTTTGCATGTTTCCTTATATTTTTAAATATTCATACTTTTATGTACAATATTATTTTTTATAAAAATTACACCATAAAATCGAGTGGTTTTTTTTTTTAATTTTTAAAACAAGTATAGTATTGTTATATAAAAATATAATAATTTTTTAAGTTTTTAAGCTCATATCTCGTTTTGTGTCTTTAGAGCGGTTCATTGTATCTTTTTGTTCTTTATTGTGTTTTTTGTACTATTTTGTTTTTCTAAAATGATGAATTTAAAAAAATAAGGGTGAAATAACTTGGTTGTGTGTCTCTAATATGTATAACATAATAATAAATTGACAACTAATTAATCTAATATGTTACAAACAATGACAAAATAACACAATATCTCATTGTGTCTTTTGATCGTCATTGTGTTATCTTGTACACTATAAGTTTTGAAAAATACATTGGTGAAATAATATTATTGTGTATTTATAATTGTAAAACACAATGATAGATAACAACAAATTTATATAATTTATAAAAAAATGTCAAAAATAACACATTGTATTATCTTCAAAACTATAAGTTTTGAAAAGTATATTCTAATTGCAAACATAATAATAAATAACAAGTCTACATAATCTATAGAACACAATAAAAAAAATAACATAAAATAATATAAAACGTAAAACACAATGATTAATATATATAACTAATGATTTAAAATATATTACTCAATGAATTGATTTTTGACACAATAAACATATATGACAGTTGACACAATAAACTGACGTATTTGATACAAAAATCAAAATGCTTTTATTTTTAAAACAATAAAATGATACATGTCAAAACCATATTATTCATAAATCATTTAGACTAAATCCTATTTTTAATATAACCCTACCTATATTATTTATAACGTCATCTGATTTTAAAATATTTTTTTTACTATCTTTAATCGGCAGGGCTTCCGTATCCATACCGACTTGCATTAAATAAAGAATATATTTTTATATTTAATTGGAGGGAGTCATTTGAAAGTTTAGCGCAAGATGTAATGATCACTGGAATTGATGAAACAAAGGATTTTCATTTTCAATGGCGTGAGTCTAAAAAGCCCCTCACGTCCCCCTTTATCTCTCACTCGTCACTTCAAATACCACCCAATTTCATCTTTTATTGACCCAACACCATCAATAAAGCTTCAAAAAGCATCATCATCTCATTCTCACCACCACTTTCCTACGCTAATTCCAGAAGATTTGACTCCATTGGTTTCATAATTTTGAATACCCCTTTCTACAATCTCAATACGCAAATCCCCTTTTCATTCATTCTCTTTGTTCGTATCCTAACAGCATAAAAATTCCCCCTTTCTCTGTTCTTTTCGAAACCCCAATTCGATCTTCTTGTTTTTGTTTGATTTCAAAATCCCATGTGAATTTTGCAGAAATCTTGAAAACCCATTTCAATTCAGATGGTTGGGAGTGGTAGAATGGAGGTGATCACCACCAAGGGATGCTCGAAGATGTATGCTGATGTTAATTGTACAGTGGGTTCTAATTCTTTTAGAGGCTTTCAAACTCCACGTTCGTCAACCTCAAATTCTCCGTTTTCTGGTCTGGTTATCTGTGTTACTGGTTTATCTAAAGGTGAGTTAATCTTTATTTGATCATATATTATTGTAATCTTTACTTGTTTACTTTGATCTCTTTGATTTGCTGTTCAATTGATCTTGGTCCATAATTACACATGTTTTTTGGTGTTCTTGAATGATTTTTGACTCATAGTTAAACAATTTTATGACTTTAATTTAATTTCAATTCTTTCTCTTTGTTACAGCAAATTGAATGTTTATGAATGTGCTATGCATCTTTCTTCTTCCTTTTGTTCCAACACCACAGAAACTTTCTGCAATCTTAAAAGTCAAATTTGAAATTTAAGTCAATATGTTTCTGTTCTTGCTTTACAATTTAATAAATTTAGTAGTTTGATTTTTTTCATACAATCCAAATAATCACTTTTTAGTCTAATCTGTATAAAGATCGTAAGATGGATTCGTTCGGCTGCAAATTTCATTACAAATAGAGGTCAACGTCAACATGATGATAATTTTGGATTTTTTGTTGATCTTCATTTCATCTTCCATGCTTGTGTCATGAAGTGCATTCAATGAATCAATTAATTAACTTTTGTGGTTGCTTTCATCTTCTTGTCTTACATAATATTTAGAAAAAGTCTTGCTGGCCAAATCTTTGACTTTTTATTAGTTTCCTTCTTGATGTTGAATTGCAGAAGCAAGAAAACAAGTGAAAGATGCAACTGAGAGATTGGGTGGTCAATTCAGTCCCCATTTTCATCCACAGTGTACACATTTGGTGGTTCAAATATCCTTTTCCATCTTCAATTTAATATATGTCTTATGATTTTCAGTCGATTTTCTCAATACAGTTTCATTAGTTATAAACAGTTGCCACCAAGAAAACATGTTTATTTCAAAATCACTCAAATACTTATCCCAAACTTGTAAGTTTTAACCCCTAGAGTAACGGGTTCTCATGGTCATGAAAAAGATCTTGTTAAGTCTTTACACTCTTCGTCAAATACCTTTCAACAACAAAAATTAACAGATCTTTTTGACCCAAATAAAAAATATCGATTTAAATGAACAGTTGAAAACTTAACATGTGTATACAGCTCGCTTGAACTTAAATCTGATCATGTATTAAAGCACAGGGCGAAAGATGATATCTTTATCGTTACACTCGGATGGTTTGTTGATAGTGTGAGAAGAAATGGTAAAAGAATTTATACTTCTGGTGCTTCTTTGTCTCCTACTCATTATTATGTTATTATTTAAGTTAAACTTGTTCTTTTCCATGTGTTTAGTAAGATTGAACGAATCACTATATAGCGTTAAGAGTTTTGGAGAGAACAACATGGCGAAGGATAACTCACACAAGATTGGTAGTGGGAATTCTTGTCATCCTGTTGCTATGCTTGAAAATGTAACACAATGTAACTTGATCCCAAGATCAAGATTACATTCGTTAGAAGAGCAAAAGAGAATTTTTTCGGGTCAAACCTTTTATGTTGACCCAAATGTTTCAGCTGAGATGCGGAACAAGGTATTGTTGATCCGCCACTTACATAACTAGTACCGCATAATCATTATACTTGACATCTTGTTTTGAACATATTTCAATGTTTTTTATCTAGTCTTTTTGCAAAAATGTAGTTTTCCTTTGTTCTAACTTCAAATAATATAACATTTGTAGCGGTATTTAATATATTAGTTATTTACAAAAGTTTTAAATATCCGGCAATAAAAGTGCTTGTGGGTCAAACCAACTGTCCTAACTCCCAACCCTTAAGAAGTTGCTACCGATCCAAACCCATTTGACGCGCTATACAACCTTCTCTTTTTCACCTCTTTTAAAACTGCTAATAAATGGTGTGTTACATAGGTTGTTGAAGCTGTTATCGAAGAAGGTGCTACGGTAGTCAGCCGATTGTTAGTTGGTCATGATGCATCTCATGTAGTGTGTGAAGGTTCTTCAGTTCTAAAATATCTTGGCCACTCCAATAATCTTGTTACGGTAAATCTTACTGTATTCCATTGCATATTTTATAAAGCATTTGTTGTAGAAAATAATGCATAGATGATGTATATGTATGTTTTAACTATTTGGTACATGATGCATGTCAGCCTCAATGGGTTCTGAAGACTGTGAAGGAGGCTCGGTCACAAAGACTCGTCCACTTGTCTGCTGACTTGGCACGCCATGTAGGAATGATGCTCGGGAATGTCCCAGGTAGCATTGATCAAAAGGTATGTTCTAGTATTCTCATATACAATTATTTAAGTTCCTCACAGCTCAAATAATCAAATGTAATGAAGAAGAAAAGCTTCAAGTGTTCATCTTTATATTCGAGAATGCTTTCCAATTACTGAAAATGACCTGTGCTCTAGGTTAGAGTTGATGTTTCTCGAGATGAACATAATTATAACAAGAAATCAAGCCACAAAGAGAACCAAAGAATCGCGATCCTTGCAAAAGAAGGTGTTAGGAATCGACGTGGAAACCGTATGCAGGTAATACACACACTTACACTTTTTTACCTTTTATGTTGTGTCTGATGAAACCGTGCATCCAATGAAACTAGAGTTCATATTGTGTTTGCAGCTAGCGGGTCAAACACCGGTTAAACCATTACCCCAAGGCATCCTTCTTGATTCAATTCACTGGACCATTTCTGAGCCACCATCAACCGCATCCATCTGTATGGACTCTTTTAGTTTGGATGATGCAAATGAAAGTATAAAGGGACCTGATGATTGTTTTGTGAATTTCTTACGACCATTGTCCGAGAGGTTAGTCTTTACATTACTTTTCGTACACCTTCTGTTGATTCGCATAGGAGTAGAGGTGGACAGATAAAAGGGTCATGTTTAGTTAACCCGCAAACAGTTTTTGTCTACTTTCTCTAAAAGTATTAATATAATTTTCTATTCATGTAGGGAAAAGAGCGAGTTGGTTTTCAAGAACCACTTCATTACAATACTGTTTCCTATGGACCGGTTAGCCGAGATGGGCCCTAGTTCAAGGACGTTTTTCAGCGATACAGGGTTTAACCGTACACAGTTGCTAGATCATATTTACTCGTTTTATCAGGTAACTAATCTTTTTGGTCATATGTACCAACATTAACGATAAAGATTAATATTTGAGTGCTTTTAGAGGCACATAACTTATTGCATATATTGTTAATGTTACATATAGGAAAACATGTCTACATCCGAGATAGAGTTAGCCATCCACACTGATTCTCGGCATGCTGACAAGCTTCGGTCCATGTACTCGAGCAAAGAAGTTGCCGAGGTCGGCTTCGTGAAAGTCAAACGCATTGACTTTTTAGGAAGTAGAAGAAACTTTAAAATGCTGAAACATGTACCTGGAAGCTATGGTAATTATGTGTACGAGTTGTTGACTCGAGCATAGTCAATAACCATTGACAAAATTCTTGTGGGTTATATATTATTCAAGTTATATGTAGCATCTTATTCTTCAAGAGTCTTAATACACATTAATAGTCACAATTGCAAAACTGCAACAACACTTTGGCTAATAGAGGACCCTTTGACATCAATGGCTAATTGTCCCAAATTCGTATGTACTTTGACTAAACTGTTGACTTTCTAGCTGATTTTGACTCGCTGTTTGTTGAATAGCCTTTTCTTTAGACAATAACTTTTTTACTCAGAGATACAACTTAATGAGCTTGCACTTGCAAAAATTTTAAACCGACATCATATCACTAGTCTAACAGGTTATAAGTTGCTGAATAACATTTGAGAAATAAAAAAAATGAACCCCTTTCTTAATAGGGTGGGCAATCCGTGAGTTTGCATAACGTATAAGATTCAAAGCGACTATATGATGTTAGTTGTAAGACAATTATATATAGAGTACAAAGAGAGGTCGACTAAGTAGCGTGAATAGTCAATGTACTCTCTTGTTTCAAGTTCTTAGTTAGTAATGACGCAAATGGGTTGCAGCTCAAACTAGTCGTCTTTTTCTATGAGTGATTTTGTAATGAAGCAAAACGGTTGTGGCTCAAACTAGTCGTCTTTTAGCATGAGTGGTTTTGTAGTGAAGCAGAACGGCTAGGGCTCAAACTGGCCTTTTACTATGAGTCAGAACATGCCAGATCATGTTTAGTTAACCTGCATGAGTTCAGGGCTGTGAACCCTTTAGGCCGGGTCTATGCCTCTTCCACTGATTATGAAAGTAATAACTAAGAATGCTTAGAACATATAAGCTCATTTCTAGTTTCATCTTGTTTTAGTTCGAGATAGTGATTTAACCACAAACTTCACTTTGTTTTTACCGGCATCTGTTCCAATTGTATCATGTGTGTAATAGGTGCTTTTTCATTTGCAAGTTGAAAGTTCAAATCTTACAGTTGTCATGTTAGGAGAATTTAAGATTAGATTAGGAGCCGCTATAAAAAAAGATAAGTAAAAATCATCTAAAGAAGGATTGAATAAATAAATAAACAATAATAACGTTGTCTAGTAATGCAAGAAAGGTCCTCAAGTGGATATTTATATTTAAAAATTAATTGTTCAAATTTTATAAGATTTAAGTATAGATGGTTAATAATAGTGCCGGAACTGTTTATAGAAAAACAATGAAAGAAAGGAAACCATAAATGCTAGATGTGTAAAACCCTAATGATCATGAATATGAACTAACGATAGTTGTCACAGCAAAAATATAGCAGCCTTAGAAAATGGTGATGTGAATGTTATATAGGGGCCGATTAAGATACAAAATGAGTTTTTCGTATGAAGTGTAAAATGTTCTTGCGTGATTATGCATCTTTCTTGTGTGATATTTTCACCCTAGTATCAACATCTTGCATGATAATTCCACCACCTTAAGTGATAATTCTATCATTGCGTGATAATTATAACGTAAGCATAAATTATTATTGTGATATTTTCACACTCACATAGGTTCAAATTATTAAAGTTTGTTAGTAATTATCTTTACCTAGTACATGATATATATTTTTCAAATAGTTGTGTGTCTATCTCTCTCTTTTAATATTAACAATCACTAGCACCGACCTGGTAGTAAAGGTGTATGCATCTTATTAAAGTGATGTTGGATTCAAGATTCACTTGATACATAAAGTAGATTTAGGATGGAATAGACTATTTAGATTAGGTTTGTTTACAAAAAATCGTAGTTTTATATAGGTTAATAATAATTTTTTGATAGTACTTTCCCTCAACCAACAATCTACTTCGTAGGCCCAAGCCATACAAACATAACGTTTACTCTTACTTAGCATTCTAAAATATTTCAATGATTTCCCGTTTCATTTTCATCAAGATACTATTTCAATCCTACTTCAATACATCTTATAAGCTAACTGTTTTCTTGGTCAAAAATGATAAAATCACATAAAGATAATTGCTTGGCTATAAATGATAATCACATGAACATGATATGGCACTTTATGATAGCATAATGTTTTCTATATCGCAATTACATTGGCTGTGACATAGAGTATGCTGACTTTCTACTCAATTTTGATCTTCCCACGTCTATGAAGCTCATTGAGCATGAGTAGAGCAGCAGAGTCAAAAGACCTCTTCTTATTGGCCCGTGGCTCACCCACAAGTTCAATAACACCACAGTTTGGAATGGCCATGCTTATTCGAGACTCAAAGCTAGTAAAAGTTGTCCTTTTATCAACACCATCAACAACTTCCATCAGAGTTCTGCCAACACACGAATCAATTTAAAATATAAAAAACTTGAATAAAACAATAAGAAAAGATGTTCCTAAAGATAATTTGAATTGAATGTTTAGTAACTTTGATTTTTGCTCTGATGAAGTCATGGTGGGCATTGGCCACTGCATTTTCCTACACAACTCGTAAAGTGAAGATCTTGGTCCTCCTTTTTTTGTGCTAATTGTCTTTATAACTGCCATTGGAATGAATGCAAAAATTAAAAAGAGATTGTGAAAGTTCTATCCTAAAATAAAATAAATTTTCAAGATGGTTACCAGGGATTTCAGTTTTAGAATTTGATTCTTCCGAGTCATTGGCTATGGAGGTATGTGCAGCTGGTTGAGGATCAAAAGGTGTTATTTTTGATCGGTTTGTGTCACTTTCTTTAATGTTTTTGTTACCGATTTCTCCATTTCTATTGTCTTGACATTGATTCTTGCTCAAAAGTCCTCTTTTCTGTCAAAGGAAACAACATGAACTTGTGAAAGACAAGGTTAATGTATAATTAGGGAGTGTTTGTATTAGAAGCAGAAAATAAACTGTAACAAAACAAGCAGGGAAATTTGGTGTTTAAATTTGCTTCTAACATTGTAGTACTAATGATAAGATGCTTTAGTGTTTCTTAAATTTCAATTAGTTAAGGAATGAATTCATAAAGAAGACTAAAAATGACATCTTGGTGAAAAAACTGATTGTGTGAAACAAGAGTAAACAGGAAACCAAACCTCAAGCTCCCTTAACACTTTAAGAGCAGCTTGGCCCTTTGCAATTTTCCTCGTGCTACCCGTACCCTCTGCAATCAACAAAGCATCTTCAAGCTGCAACCTTAACTCTGCTACTACAGCATCACCCTTGCTTCTACACTCAGTTTTAATGAAATAGCCCTTGGAGCCACAGAATTCCATTAATTCCCGTAAAGGTGGAAGCTCCAGTTTTTCTGGTGTGACAATTGGAGTTAATAACGGCTCAAATATTCTCCAAACTTCATCAAGATTAAGTTTTGTATCGAGTAATATGGCCCCCGCAATACTCTCCACGAGGTCGCCAAGTGCCTTTGGGCTTTTTTTGGTTTGGAGTGAGTTTGTATCGGTTGATGAGGTGGCAACAAACTTTACATAATCTGATATCTGTGTTTGGAGAGAGCCTGAATGGTACTGGAGGTATGAGTGAAGATTTCTTCTCACAGCAGCATATGCAAAATCTTCATTGTTAACAGATGCTGACCGTAAGTCAGTCAGTTCTCCAGGATCAATATCAGTGTGCTTATTGAAGAGATGCCTGGTGATAAGCAGGTCTAATACAGAATCACCAAGAAATTCTAACCTCTGTAAGAAAAATATGTACAAAATAAAGATAAAAATAAATAAACAAATAATAGTCTATATAATAGTCCCTGATTCAAGAATTAACAAAGCATTGTTAAAATCTCATAGAAGAAATTATGAGTGAGAAATAATCCACCTGGTAACTGTATCCGGCTCCTTGATCTTGATCAGATGCATGTGTGATGGCTTCCAATAACAATCCTTTGACTACAAATTCATAACCAAGTTTTGACTCCAAACTTTGAAGAACATCAAGTTTTGGGGTGTATGCATGAAGTGAAGCAATTTTGATGGCTTCATCCACGCGTGATGGGTCGTGCTCACAACTTATACCGAGCCATTTCATACAGTGCAGAGCACCGGGCAACCCACCACCCACAAAGTAAGCTCCAACAAGGGCCTCAACACAATCTGATATTGTCTTTGAGCCCAACCATTTGTGGCCCCTATCACAGCATTTCCCAGTCAAAACTTTTGGGTCGTCAGTATGGTATTTGGCGTCAATTGGTACCTCTATGGTCTCAACACCATGATCACAAGGGCAGGGTCGTGATGAAAGCTGCCCAGGCGCAATCCAGCGGGTAGGATCAAATGCAACATCTCTTATGTAACTCTGTAAACAAATTCCATACAGTATCATTCATCAAGGGTCAAAGATAGCGAAAATTAAGCAGTCAGTGCGTGAGAGTACAAGTAGATGTGGTGATTCTGACCGGTTTACATATGACTTATAACTGGGTCGATTTGGATTATGTTTCATCTCTAACGGGAAAAAGAAAATTAGCAAAAATTAGACATGGGTTAAATGGCCCGACCTGGTTGGAAGTCATCCAAAGTGTTTGGTTAATGAGCGAAACATTTTATAGCATTACTGTTATGAAATAATTTTAGTAATCAAAGTTAAACCATTAGTTAGTCAAAGAATTAATGTATAGCGTAATCAGAGGCATAATTTTATGATTAACAACTAATTAGCTTCCTAATAGCTATCCTCTTATCTATATATACTATTAAAAGATCAATTCATTTTATAAACATTTTTCTTTCTTTAGTTTTTGATTACACCACACTAAATGTTTGTAACCATAACTGGTCAGCTAGATGAGTTGGACATATATGATACACTAATCTATGAAATGCACAGCTAAACATGCATAGATTAAAAACCTACATAGCATTACCTGTAACTGATGGGCTATTCCCAAATTATACAAGGTGGAATTACAAACTTGCCATGATCGCCGAGAAGACAGATGCCCTTCATGTTTCTTCGAATATCGAAGATAAAGGTCACAGGTCACTGCATACTTGAGAACCGAATCGCCAAGCAATTCCAATCGCTCCATTGAAAAGCTTTCATTGCATCTAATAGTAGTGATAGCTTCTAAAATCTAACCGAGACAATAAATAACAACATTAAAAAAGCAAGCAGTTTCACTCTTGTGCGGATACAACCCACAAAACACTGAAATGGTACTGATGATGTCAAAGAACATGGATAATCACACTAAACCACTAACCAAAGAGCATGAGATGTGGATGTCAGTCACATGACCCCTGATCTCTTCACGAAGCTGGCTAGCCAACATTAATGACTCAAGCCGCTGCATTAATGATGGCAGCAAATATAACGACTTCACAACATCATTCCTTGCATCGATAATAACCAAAAGTTCGGGTGGTAAACGAGCATAACATCTCCGTTTGTCCATATTCACCTTACAACTATCAGCCTTTATCTTTTTTCCATGTAAAATACCTTCAAAATAAAGAAATAAATCATCAATCAGTAGAAGTCAGGTTATCGTTAATAGAATAGCATAAAGTTCAACAAACCTTCACCATTGAAGTCCACGAGAAGGTTATGGGCCCTGTGGCTTTGCTTAAGCAGCAACATGTTTTGCCCTGGGTAGACTAGATTAATTCCATACTTCTGTTCAAAATAGTCTTTAAATGTTGGAAATTTTTTAGTTTCTCCATCGAAAGGGCTATGAGCGGTTTCATCTTGCAGAACTTCAAGAAAAGAGTATATTTTTCCAGTATGAATTGCCAAAACTACCACATCTGTGACATCATCTTTGTGAACAGATCTGTTGGCAAAATGAAGCATACTTGTGCTCTCTGAATCTGTCATAATTGAATCAACACTCAGTTTTTCAGCACTTAAAACAAAAGATTTCTTGACGAATTCAATCACAGAAGCACATGATTCAATCTCTTTCCAGCTGATCTTGAACGGATCTTGCGACTCCAGTGGCAAAAGAAAGTACATGTATGATGGGTTCCACAATTTTTGGTTGGTTTCTAGTAAAAACTTCCTTGGCTCTTCTGATTGTTTGGACCCAACATAGAACTTGGAGAATATCCCATTGAAGAACAACTCTTGGAAGCACTTGCCTTTTGCTACCTTGTGTAACCAACAACATAAAAGAATCATTAAAAGTAGAAAATTGTCAATAGTTATGGATAAAAAGATTCGTCAACAGTTGGAGCAACATAATTGACAACGTTCTGGTCAAACCTGTTCTGCATTGAGATGCAACTTCTCACATGAAGAGACTTTGCATTTCACAAACTTTGAGATCAAGTACAACTCCATTTCAATATTTGCCACATCTTCATCAAGCTTTGATCCAAGCAAAAGAACAAAACTAGAAAAGTTCACATCAACAACACTACATACGAAACTGATGTTATAAGCATAAAGATCCACGCCATCATCAAGTTTATCTCCCCAAGTTCCAGATAGTGTTCGAATCGGTATTGTCCCATGTAATTCTTTCCTCTTTGTAGTTCCTATAATAATAAAACAACACAAAAAATCCAGATTCCATCAAAAGGCCCAATAGATTTCATTAAAAACATTAATACATTATATTTTAATTAGTGCATCCTACCTGCACCAGAAGGTAATTCTTTGGTATTTGTAGAAGATTTATTCTCTGATGGATCTTCATTTTTAGGCAGTAAATGGTCAGTGAGTGCCCCCATTTGATGAAGCTTTTTACAGGCCTCCAGGCATACAAGCTGCTTTGAAAGTGAGGATGACTTACAAAGAGGACCGGTAATCTTTTGAAAATCAGCACCAGGCGGTAAAGTCATCACACACTGGTATAAATCTTCCAGCAATAAAAATTGGAATTTTGGATTCGGAGTGTCGAGCCTGTGAAACAAGTAAGCTCTTATTAAAAAATTGATAGGCCAAATGCAAATTTACAAATGGTAATTTCAACCTATTTACTTATGAATGGATCGAACCAGATAATGTTTAATCTCTAATGGGTTAAATGGGTAATTCATAATGTTAAGCTAAAAAGAAAATGGCTCAAACAAATGGAAACTTGAAAGCCACCCAATGTCTAGTGTTAATGCATACAATCAACAAACTCATTTTATTTGACAAATTATATTATTATTCTAATAATGTGCTTTTCGTAATCACATTAACCAAAAAAATAATTTATAAAATCCAACTGAAAGTTAGTGTTTTCAAGCTAACCCAAGTCTACCTATTGTTATTTGTACGAAAGATAAATCATTTTTTGACCCAGACCTGCTTTGACACGTTAACAATCCCGTCCGACAAGTCCATTCTGCCACCTCTTTTAAAAATATATAGAACAAGGTTAATAAAAAAAATATTATACTTGTCAGCTGGGAGTTTTGCACAATATCTACAAATGAGACTGACACTAGAATCAGCAGTGACAGAAGCTCCAGTTGCCTCAACATAATATGATTCTGTTTCTTCAAGTTTACATGGTTTCACAACACATTTGTCAGGGTCCCGTTTCTTAGCATTATTAACCATGGAATGCTCCTTTCGAATGATGTCAGAAACACAGTCTCTTTGTTTTTCATTACCCCTGTTTACGACGGATTTTATATAATAAGCATATGAAAAGGAATTCACTTTATCATGAAAACATCCAACTACTGATTACCTCTCAAGCATTATAATAAACTGGGTTCCACTTTGATGAGCCCTTCCCCATGACTGAACATTGCTATGCACTGTTTTTGGGATATCGAAATGGATCATAGTTGAACATTTAGTAACCTCAATCCCCTCCTCAACATCATCAGTAGCAAATAGTACATCCACCTAAGGGAAAGTAATTTTAAGTTACTTAAGATTCATCCTGACCCGACCATTTACTATTTATACCAAACACCACCCATTATGACCCGTTACACAACCCACCTATTATGCAACCTCTACCCAAACTCACAAAAACAAAATAAATATATCTTTCCAGATTGAAAAGATATAAGTGTCTCCTTTTGTAGTTTTGCCGACAATTTATCAACCGTTGTTGAATTACCAGTCAAATATGAAGCTTCAAATTCAGACAAGTCTGGAATTCTCTTAAATATCATGTGAAGAACTTTAGAGGTTATAAATCTCTCCACAAAAATGATGCAAGATACTTTTGTCGCTCCCCTGAAAGTAGAACCTCCAAACTAGTTATTAGAAGGGCTAATCTCACTTACTAATTAGCAAAAAAGTAAACCTAATACATGTGAGTTGATTGACATCTCAAAGAAAGATGTTAAGTTTCATATATTGAGAAAGTAATTTATTTCAATTATGAATCGAGGAATTACCCAAATGACCTGAAAAGTTTAAAGAGTTGATGAAGTTTTGGTGAGATATAGCCAGCTGCTACCATCTTTTCAAAATTGCAACCAGCATCAAAAATGTTTTCATGCCCTGCAAAAATGACAAAAAGATTTTATTACAAGAACTCAAAAACTAATCATTTCAATATGTTGCATACTTGCATATTCATTGCTGGACAAAGATAACATACCATTTGGCAAAGAATTCTCGATCATAGATAATGATTCTTCAAGAAAATACAAACATTTTGAGCAACTATCCTTAAAGAATTCACATTCTTCTATGGCTTTCGAGGCATTCGCTATACACATCTTAATCGCCTATAGAACAACAAATCATATATGATGTAATCATAAAATAACTAAACTCAAGTGCTAGAATATAAACAAATAGGAACAAGACGTTACTCTTGTAAACAAACCTCATAAGCACATAGAAGACCCAATTCATCAATGCAATAAATAATCATAGAATGGTCATCAGACAGCCTCTTTCGAATAATATCATATTTTTCATCAGTATCATTACACTGTCTTTGCAATGACAGTTGCATCTCAAGCAGTTGCACTTCAAACTGTGAGGCAAAAACAGGCACAAAATAACAAACAGAATAAGAAAATTTTCAAGATTCATTCTTTTTTTCAACAAATCTAAATCTTTCAATTTTTAACCTTCAAACAGGAGGATTTCAGTTTGACTTTTAGATTCTCATGGTCAACCTTCCTCGGCTGATAGAAAGAATACTTAAGGGAAGCCGATGGTGTAACATTCTCCGGCTCTATTCTCGTTTTTCCGGCACCGGCGTCAAGACTTGCTACAGTATTCCGCCGGATACACTCGTTAAAAACATCTAACTGACACCTAAGTTCAACAATAACAAAAAGAACATCAAATGAAACAAATTTTTAGCAAACAAACCAACATTAATCGATTAGAAGCACCTTAATTTTCATCATCATATGAAGTGAAAAAACTTGAAAAACTTACGGTGTGGGTGGTTGGCGATTAGAACCACCATTCATCATCGTTTGGAAATTCCGCTTCAAATGAAGGTGATCGGAGTCGGAAGTCTCCGACGAGTGCATGTTTCTGATCAATTGATACGCAAATCAGAAAGCAATTTGTGGGTTTTGTAGGGGAAAACACAAGTTGTGAGGGTGTTTTGTGATTTTTTGTGGTGATTTAGTGGAGAATTCAGTGAAATGGCAGCAGAAGTCGTCGATCGCTAAGGTTTCACTGAAATGGCGTGAGAACTTTTTCAGAGGGTGCAGGAATCAAATTGACCGTACGATTTTTTGTGCCATTTATGGAGGGTTTTTGTTTTGAGGAAGCTTGCATGAGCATTGGGGTTTAAGGAAAAGGGAGTTCATATTTTCTTGAAACCTATATGAAATAATAATAGTAATAAGAGTTTATTTCCCATGTTAAATCCGTAGGTATGGTTTAACTTTTATATTTTTTTACTGTTTACTCAACTTTAGCAGATCTTAGGCATTAGTATTTTGTGTTAAATCGGTATGAAAGGACTGAATTACCATTGCTATGGTTTAACTTTTATGAAATTATATGTTTTTTTAGTTTATACTGTTTAATCGACTTTAACATCATCAGTTTTATAATAAAAAAAATTAATAGACGTATAGTATTATATACAATAAATTAAGGGGGTTGCTATACATACCCCTCTTTATCTTAATTTTACTTGTCATACCCCCTCCCCTCAAACTTTAAAAAAATACAATTTGATCCTTTTGTTTTCATTTTATCCGTTTTGACATTTATTGTGATAATAACAAATAAACTTTTATACCAATTTTAATTTGGGTTTATTCTAATAACCTGTAATTTATTTTTTTTTAAAATTTAAGACATTTACGCCTATACAGAAAAGATGTCTGCGTTTTCTACTAATCAGGTAAAGGTTGAAGTTAGGATTGTAAGCTTTTGTTATTTATGTCAAATTATTTTACATGAGCATGTGCAAATTATGTTCATCACGATCAAACTGTTTTGTTGTACCTGAATAAAGTTGTTTTTTTACTCTTATTTGACATGCTTTTCGATTGAACTTTTTTATTTTAAAAGAAAAACTGTTATTTTTTATGATTTATTATCAATATGATTATTTACAATTCATTAATTTTCTTATTTAACACTTATCTCTTTGTATTAATAAATTTAATACGATGCACTATTAATTTAATATAATTATACAACGTTTGAAATGATTTTAAAAAATAAAAAATAAGATTGATTGATTTAGAATTCAAAGATTAATTTGATTTGATTTGAATGTAAAGATAAAATAGGTAATACAAAAGTCTTTTTAAAAATATTGATTTTAGAAGGGGGAAATATGAAAAGTTTTAAAATTAAGTTTTTAGGAGGGGGGGGGGGGGATATGACAAGTAGAAAAGGTAGGTATGTATAGCCCAACCCTAAATTAATAAGGGTTATTGGATTTTAATAATTACAAGTTTCATTTATTTGCCGGGATTAATCCCAACTTAGGAAATGTTTGCAGACACTCTCAACTTTGAATTTATTTTCCTCCAACGATCCCTTACTAACTGAGAGTTAACTGTCGTTAGTTTTTTTGATAAAATGGGGCCAACATTGAGCCGTATTTCAACTACGACGCTGCCCAGCCTCCATCAAGTCCGTTTTTTGGTGTCTAGCCTCCAATGTCACCCGAAATCTAGCTCGAATGAGTTAAGTGGTTCAGATCAAAAGGTGGAGATTGACGGGTTTTAGGGTGCGGAAGTTTCAGATTGACGGACCAAATGGTTGATTTCAACGTTCTGTTTAGTGTTTTGGCCATAAAAACAATCCATGTTATCGAAAAACTAACAGTGTTAGCTCTCAGTTAGTTAGGGATCGTTGAAAGAAAATAAGCTCAAAGTTGAGAGTGTCTGTAAACATTTCTTAAGTTGGGATTAATCCCGGCCAATAAATGAAAGTTAGGATTATTAAAATCCAATAACCCTATTAATAAACATACATATATCATACATACATAAATCTATTGATCTCCCATCACCTTCACCACCATCAGAATCCGGCACACCTTCACCCATTGGCTCCATTGATGTCGACGACCTTCCCCGCCACACTCAATCGACAAAACAAGTATGAGACGTCAAAATAGTAAGATCATGAAAATCAATCATTCTTAATGATTTGAACAATAATAATATTACTTAAATAATAATTATAATATGTTTATAAATCTATATCTATACTTATTAATAAAGCAATATCTTTAGTGTCACGTGTAATGTTTCTAGACCTTTAAATCTTTAATTTCCCGCCTAAAAATGTATGTAACCTTATTCTTGGTTATAGTTCATTTGACTAAAGTCATTCCACGTTTAAAGAGGTTTAAAAAAAGAATATCAAAATAAGATATCAAGTTTTAAATAATAAGTTAATGAGACACAATTAGTACTATTATTTATGTTTTTACTAGTCGTCAAATGTTTTCTTTATAGTAATAAAAGCTATGCTAAAAAATAATCGCTCGGGTTGACCTAGGTTGATTCGAAAAAGAATATTGCTTTTGAGATATTATATTAACAAATATTTTGTGAATTTTATAACGTGAAACTTTTAACTTTATATTGTATATTTTAAACATTTTATTGTTTGAAAATTTAAATTATATATGTCTTTGGGACCTGTGACAACTTGATTTATTATTATCATATTTTTATTTCGAAGTTTCATATACAGAAATTGATGTTTTAGTTCATTTATTTTAATTGTTAAAAGACACAAATGATTTATTATTATCTAGTAAATTTCATCATATAACATTAGTTACAATAAATAGGTCATTTATTTTAATTGTTAAAAGACACAAATGGCTAGTAAAAACATCAATAACATTAGTTACAATAAATGGTGTTATATTTACTATAACTTAAGTTACTCTGATTTTGGCTCAACAATTTCATAACTAATATTCAATCATTATGTTGCATTATATATAACCAAAACCAGAGATGAGTTTAAATAATTATTTTTAGATAAGTTCATTTCATTTCACATAATACATATTTAAAGTTATAAACACTGATAGAAAAAGACTAAATATTAGATGTAGATAATGTTACAAATAGAATGTAAAAATCAACATGCAAAATATTATCAACAATATTATAACTTACGGAATTTTTTACTCAACATTATTTTTATTGATTCAACCCGTGTTATGCATGGGAAATATTAACCTAGTTGTATTATATACTAATAGTTAAATAATATATATTTATTGAATTTAAATTTGACTGATGAGTTTTACGTCATTTTGATCCCCTTAAGTTTCTAAAGTTCCGGGTTTACACAATACAATTTTTTGTTTAAAAAATTAAATTCTTACGTTCGTATTTTTAGGTACGTGTCGGTACGAATCGAGTCAAATATTAAAGCTTCTGTGCATAATTTTATATACGGTTTGAGATAATCTACATTTCGACGCTCACTTACATTTTGACGAAATAATTTCTTAAGAAATGAGTGGGGTCAAATGTAAAGCGTTTTCCACTCTACGTTTCAACGTAGATTTAGTTCGAAAACGAGTAGGGACGATTGTAATCTATAAGCTTTTATGTACGTTTTGACTTGGCCTACATTTTGATATAATTTTGTTTGAAAAGAGGTGGATCTAGTATAATACGTTTTCATTCAGTATAAACAAACACACTATTAATATCGTCAGTGATGGTGAGTAAAAGAAAAAAAAAAGGAAAGGTGATACAAAAAAAAAAAAAAAAATTATGATTAAATTTAATATGAATATATAAATATATGGAATAACATATGAAGGTATTTAACACATGAAAATGTTTTAGAGATAAATATGAGTTTGTGTTACTTTATATGAATATCTAAACGTGAGTGTATATTTGAACATCATGCAAATATGACGTACAGGCTTAAAAATACAGCAATGAAAAAAGAAATGAGCCGGGGGTTGGCTTGTTGCCTAGAATGAGCAAGGAACACTGCAAAGATCTCTTATAAACAAAATCTTTTTTAATTATTTATTGTCTGTTAGCATATATTGGTAAATATTTACTCCTACAGATGAGTGGTAGACACGTGAAAAAGAATACACATATATGTACACATATATTTAAGAAAAAATTAAAGTGAGAACCGTAGTTTATTATGAGAACCTACTAAAACCCATCAAGATAAATAAAACTAATTATTTTTTTATTGAAATAACATTATTAAACATACAAAATATTATTGTTTTTTATGTAGGTGTGCAAATTCACAAGTATAAAAAAATTAACACTTGTGTAAGTTTTTACATATACCTGCAAATATATGTTTTTTCTACAAAACTTATATAGGTGTTAATTTTTTTACACTTGTAAATTTACACATATACATATAAAATCATAATCTTCTATATTTATAATAATATTATTCCAACAAAAAATAATAATTTTTATTTATCTTGACTGGTTTTTCACAAGTTCTTGCAATAGCATAGGATATTACTTTAAACCTTACCCTATATATGTATATAGGTAATATTTACCCCCTCAAATTGTATTCTAATATATTCACATGGTTTATTCTTGAAAATCATATATGAATGTACAAGTGGTAGAAAGCGAAACTTACAAATTTTAACACATGACGGAGGCTGGTTCGCCTAGTACTTTCATCTATAGTAACTCCCCCAAGGGACTATGATGCCCCATGATGCCTTATAGAGAATGTTGTTAACTGTCTTCGCATATTTAAGAGAAGATTATATAAATGGTACTTGTGATTTAACCAGATTGCATGATTGATTCAAAGACTTTTGAAAATTATAAAGTTAGTCCAAACTTTTGTGTAGTCATTGCAAATTTGATCCCCAAAATTTACAAAAGTTACAAAGTTAGTTCAAACTTTTATGTATACGTTGCACTTTTGATCACTAAAATTAAATTTAAAAGTTACTTTAAATTTTATGAAATGCATAAAAAATTGAATGAGTTTAGTGCAAGGGATCAAATATGCAATGATTATACAAAAGTTTAAACTATTTTTACAATATTTAAAGTTTGAAGGACTAATCCTGCAATTTGGTTAAATCATAGGAACCATTTATGTGATTTTCTCTATATTTAAACGTGACAATAGAAGACTCATTATTTTAAATTACATTAATTGCATGTTATTAAACATAAAAAGCATTCAAAGATTCGCTTAAATATCCAAAATGCATTCTCACCTTAATTAGGGTTTTAGAATGATATCCAACAATGTATAATAATAATAATAAGAGTAAAATATCATTTTACTCCTTGTTATTTTGTTGAATTTTCATTTCAATTCAAAATTATTATTTTTTCATTTCAATCACTATATTTTATTAGATATTATCATTTTCATCCACTGCACTAACTCCGTTAAATATGAGGGTATTTTAATTTTTTTAACACCTTAATTATCCAATCAAAACAAATTGACCATTAGTATCCAATCAAAACAAATTGGCCAATTGCACAACGCAAGTGGAGATTACAACTAGGTGCTTTTAAATGTGATAAAAAAAACTAGATTTTTAAACGTCTTTTGTTCTCTCCCACCGCATACGATTATCTTAAATGTACTACATAAATACAAGTCGTTATACGGTGCATCCCGTTTTCTACTCAAATTTAGTTCTATATTTAACTTAAGTCCTTAAACTATTTATGGATAATAAACTAATAAACTATACATGCATAGATAAAACCACACACCATATATAACACGTGCATGCAATACAATCACACACTTTACTTGTGCTTTAAGTCAATGTACTACAACCAATATTTGCATGCTAGCAATCCAATCGGATAGAAAAACCTTTTCCAAAAAGATAAAGCTACAACACACTATATATATATCTACTCTTAATTTCACCTTTTGATTATTTTACACAAACTTCCACATCTTCAATTTGTCAAAAACTAAAGTGTAACCAAAAGAGTTCCATAATTGCTAACGAGCAGCCGCAGTACAAACTACAAAGTTAAGTGTAGTACCACTAGTACTACACTCATCTTTCCATATTTAAACCTCCACTTTCAACCACCGTAACTCACCGGAAAACGATAACTAACTTAACGCAACGATAGATACGATGATGCACATGACGTTCTATTGGGGCAACAATCTCACTCTATTAATCGACTCATGGACCACCGACTCATGGATCAGTTACATGCTCACATTAACAGTCTGTTTCATCTTCTCTGTCTTCTGTCAGTTCATGGAGGATCTCCGGCTCCGACTGAGGGTCCTTTCGACGTCGTCGGCCACCGCGGTTGCCGCCGTTGAGGATGCTCCTGTGCTTCACGGGAAGTTGTTCTCCGGCGGTGGCCGAGCGAGGTTTGTTGGAGCTGTGATGTTTGGGGTGAACTCCGGGATGAATTACTTGTTGATGCTGGCGGTGATGTCGTTTAACGGTGGTGTGTTGGTGGTGGTTGTGGTGGGATTGGGGGTGGGGTATTGGTTGTTTAGGAGTGGTGATGATGAACAGATTATGGTGCTTGAGGATACTTGTGCTTGTTGTTGACCTAATTTGCTGTTGAACTCTTGGTTTTAATTAACCTTCTATGAGGTTATGAATACATATATTGAGCTTAATCACTGTGATTCAATCGGAGATATATATATATATGTGTGTATAAATGTAAAATATGGATGAATGTGTGGATTGATGTTGTTATCTTTTTTTTTTTTTTTTTTTTAGAAACTCATAAACTACACTATAAATTACTTTTTATTAGATAAAATATAATCTACATTTACTCTAAATAGACTTTGCCTTTTACCATCGGGTTACAACATAAGTGTGTAATGATGTTGTTCTCAAGAGGTGCAAATTTTCTGTATTTTTTCCCAAATAGGTTCAAACACGTTCGGCTTGGGCAACGTCGGTCAAAACTAGTTTTTGGTGAAGTGAGAAATGGCCGGTTCGGTTTGAAACCAGGTTTTATCCTATGATTTGGTTTTGATCGGTTTCAAAAGAGTAAGTCACAAATCATTTTGTGTTCAATTTTCAAATCAGTTTTGTTATTTTGCCCACCTCTAATAATAATCCTTAATCACTTGCAACAGTCGGAAGATCATCAAACTTTGTCGTGTGTTATAAACTATAAAACTAAAATAGCTTTAAAAGTTGAAAACGAAACAAAAAAAAAAAAAATCACACAGATCTAGGCATTTATATATGTATGTATAATTTATTTATTAGATGATTATGTGTGTGAACAAATATACATCAATAAGTTTTTTATACTATAAGAGAATGCGATGGGGCCATGGGGTACGGGCATTTCAAGTCATTCACAATATAAAAATAACAAATGTTGCTAGAAGTGCGATGCTCCCCATAAATATAATGAGACGTTGCGGTCTAATCACACGCTAACACATTGTTGTTACATATCGGCAATGCCTTATAGTACCACACCTATGGTACAACTACCTGATAAAGTGATAAAGGTACACACAACACATATATGAGTCTTTGTCTTAAATCATATTATCATACCAAGTATCTCAAGCGTGTGATCATGTATAAAGTTCAAGGAGTCCGATTGCATGTAAATGTATCAGGTCTCAAGTTCGATCCATATATGTTCAAGTTCAAGATGATGAGTATATACATGAATAGTCATATTCCATGGTATAAACAAGATGTTGAAGTAATTAAATAATCAAATACACGTTTAGGAATGTTTGATCTAAAAGGATATATTCAAAGAATATTCAAAAAGGGCTGCATTAACTTCGTAATTATATATATAAAAAAAAAAAAAGAAGGTAGTACTAACCTGTACTACAACTTGAGGAATAAGAATGTGTACCTAGTGTTTCGTTACTACTGAAGTGTAATTAATTTGTGATTCGGGTATCATGATTTACTTTTTAAAGAAATTTAAAGGTGTGAGTGTGTAACCGAGTTCCAAAATGATAAGATAATAATAAAATTTATATAGTTACTCAAATATTGTCATTGAGGATCAAATAAAAACGAAGAAAATTTGTGTAAAAATGAATTTGAAAAAAGACCGCAGGTCATCATTAAAATATTAGCTTATAACTATTGTGACAAATAAGACACAAAAACTTCTTCATTTTCATCTCTAATAATTAAAAAAAATTCATTATTTTTAAAAGCTGCATTCATATTTTAAAGTCTTCGACGTTAGCTTTGTTATATCTATCCTTATTTGAATTAAATAATACTTAATTATTTTTATATTATTTATTTTCTTTATCTTTTACTTACAACCAATAATATAAATTAATTTAATTGACATTTTCCTCCCTCTGTTTTAATCACATTTGTCATTTTTATCTATAAAAGATTTTTTTTACATCTGCCTCCTTAAGGTTTTAAAAAAATATAATTGTTATTTAGAAAAGTTAACCCCGCTAATTTAAAATGTCAAACCATCTATTATTAAAAAAGGTAATTATGTAATTTTGCATATAAAGACAAAATCCTAATCTATGTTAGCATATTGGTGTTAAAATTTATTCACATATTATTCTTCCATTCACGAAACCAAAATACGATATTTCATCTTCAAACTTTTCATCAAGACTGAATCACGAGATTGTCGGCTTCATAGATAGGGAGGAGAATGAACCTTTTTTCTGTTGGCGGTCGGAAACCATCACGAAAGATTGTATAATAAGACAATCGTTTCTAGTCATCATCTCCTTTATATTGTAATACTAGTTTATACCCCGTGTAATACACGGATTTAATTAATAAAATATTTAATAGTTTATAATAAAAATTAGGGTTAATGGATTTAAATACTCCCAATTATTGGGAATTGGCCGCTGCCACCCCCAAGTATCATTTTGACGAATATAACTTCCAAGTAAACACTTCGGTGTCTGCATCACCCGCCGTTTGTCAGAACACTAACGACGTTAACTTTCTGATAATGTGGCCTTAACCACGTCAGCTGCCACACAAGCGAGGCATGTACACATATGCGTGCCACATCATCAGAAAGTTAACGTCGTTAGGGTTCTGACAAACGGCGGATGATACAGATACCGAAGTGTTTACTTGGAAGTTATATTCGTCAAAATGATACTTGGGGGTGGCAGCGGCCAATTCCCAATAGTTGGGATTATTTAAATCCATTAACTCCTAAAAAATATAAAACAATATTTTCAGATAAAATATAATTAAGTTACTTATAAATAATTAATTCAAGTAAAACAATAATAATGTCATCTTAAACTCTAGTTTTATGAGATTTATTTATATTTTGTTTTTCAAATACAATTTTATTTTTTAATCACCCTTAAAATAAAAAATGGTTCTAAAAAAGTTAAAATTTCTAGATAAGTTTTTTGTTTAAGAAAATTTCTGTATCTTATATTTTTTTAAAGTTTCTTTATTTTTTATATAAAAATATAGTTTATAATTTTTAATTTGGAAATATTTTAAAAAAATATAATTACTATTTATTATTATGAGAGAGAGACGAGAAAATGAATATTAGAGAGCATAATATTTTGACACATGACACCTTAAAACTACTTTTATTATAATAGATAGATTGTAATCAATTACAAATTAATTAGCGGAGTTAACAACTTTTTAAAATTGTGAGCCGGATGTGCGTCGTCTAGTTTTCAGTATAGAATATAAAAGTTAGAGACAGAATACATTGACGCTTTGGCCGAGTGGTTAAGGCGTGTGCCTGCTAAGTACATGGGGTTTCCCCGCGAGAGTTCGAATCTCTCAGGCGTCGATCTTTTTAATTAATATTTACAGCATATTTTCAGAGTGAACGTACCCCTGTTTATAAAATCCAATAATTCTGCTTTTTACAGCGTATTTCTTCAAATAATTCTTCTTTTTACAGCATATAATGCTCATATAACCCAATTGGTATATTTTCTGTTTACAACCTTCGGCAAAGCAAATAATTGATTATAAGCAAAATATGTGAACATTAATATTATTGTGTCGAATATAAAGCTTAGTTAAATAATTCAAACTCATTAAAGATCTTGTAAAGTTTTTCTAATGGTTACGAATTACGACTTTCTAAATCGTTTGTAGTTTTAAAAAGCGTATATTATTTTATTTTAAAAAGGTGTGTCTTATTATCGTACTTATAAATTCGCTACTACTACATGCCAAACCCTAACATATAAGGCCATCTACAATGATTGTGTAATAGTGATTGAAAAATACTAGCACGCAGGTGCAACACAAATAGTCATGTGATCACTATGAATTCATTAGATGTGAAATCTCAATTCAAATGAAATCACGTATAGTTGAGAATGAATAGAATTGGAGTTTCCATTTCTTCAACTTTCAATTCTTTCTATAAATTCAGATTCCTTTAAAAAATTCCTTTAACAAATGGCCCTATGTGGTTAGCATAATGTTGCCATAGTATTATTCTAAACAATCAAAATACAATAAAAGTTTAAGAGCTACCATCTGAATGCACACATATTTTTATGTGTTTCTGTTATAAAATTGAACACAAAGAATTGAAATTACAAGAAATTCAATTTATCACACAAGCTTCTTCAATGGAATTGATGAACCATATTACAAGAACACGAAACGAATATATGAATTAGTCTTTTTTTTTCTATACTAAAATACAAAGACTTATATTCCCAAATTGTTAACCGAAAATTAACAACCAGCTAAACTATGACTTAACACCCTGAACTCTTTGTAAATAACACAAATGACCCAAAACCTGGACACCTGTATTTGACTTCAGTTGACTTAATTAATTCAACAATCTCCACCTTGAAATCAACTTAAGTATCAACTTAACCCACTCCCAATGAATCAAGACAAAATTGAAACTTCTGACCAAGTAAAGTCTTAGTGAAAACATCAGCAGGATTATGCTCAGTACCAACCTGTTCCACACTCACTTCCTTAGAACAAACCACTTCTCTAATAAAATGATATTTGACTCTAATATGTTTAGTCCTTTCATGAAATAGACTGTTTCTGGTTAGCTGAACTGCCCCCTGATTATCACAGAACACAACAGCATCTGTGTTCACCCCTAGATCAGAAACAAACCTCCTCAACCATAATGCTTCCTTGACTGCCTCAGTAAGGGCAATATATTCAGATTCTGTAGTTGATAAAGCTACCACTGGCTACAGCCTAGCTTTCCAACTAACCAAATTGCCTAGCAATTTAAAAGCATATCCTGTAATTGACCTGCCCCTATCTAGATCTTTTGCATAGTCAGAATCAACAAATCCAACCGGCTCCTGCTTATTTCCATTACTGACACCATATACTAAACCAACATCCCTGGTGCCATTAAGATACCTTAACAACCATTTAACTGCCAACCAATGATTCTTACCTGGGTTAGCCAGAAACCTGCTCACCACACTAACTCCATAACCAATATCAGGCCTGCTACACACCATGAGATACATTAGACTTCCAACTGCATTTGCATATGGAACTCTTTTCATGTAAGCACACTCAGCCTCAGTATCAGGACTATCATAATTTGAGAGCTTAAAGTGTGGTGCCAATAGAGTACTCACTGATTTACAGCCATCCATTTCAAAATTTTTCAACACCTTCACTAGATATGAACTCTGAGAGATCTTTAGCTGCTTACATTTCCTGTCCCTGGTAATTTCCATACCAATAATCTTCCTGGCCTCTCCTAGTTGTTTCATATCAAACTCAGCCATCAACAGCTGTTTTGTAGCCTCAATTTTAGACTTATCTTTGCATGCTATAAACATGTCATCCACATAAAGTAACAGAAAAACATTAGAGCTACTGCTCCCCTCTTGCAAGTAAACACAACTGTCATATGAACTTCTCCTGAATCCATGAGTAGTGATATACTCATCAAATCTCCTATACCACTGTCTAGGAGACTGTTTCAACCCATAAAGAGACTTCTTCAATAAGCACACCTTGTGTTCACTACCCTTTTCTTTAAACCCTTTAGGTTGAGTCATATAGATTTTCTCATCTAAGTACCCATGTAAGAAAGCTGTCTTTACATCTAATTGTTCAAGTTCCAGATCACCATGAGCTACTAAAGACAACATCACTCTTATTGAAGAATGCTTAACCGCTGGAGAGAATATTTCTGTGTAGTCAACACCAGCTCTTTGTGTGTACCCTTTTGCTACCAGCCTAGCCTTGAACCTAGGCTTGTCACCAGGGGTTATTCCCTCCTTTAGTTTATACAACCATTTGCAAGCAACCAGCTTCTGATCAGTGGGCTTTTCAACCAACTCCCATGTCTCATTCTTATGTAATGACACCATTTCATCTTCCATAGCAGCAATCCAATCAGACTTCTCACTAGAAGCAACAACCTCTTCAAATGTCAGAGGTTCTTATACAGCCTCAAACTCTGCAGCCATAAATGCCACAGCAGAAATATCCTCTCCTTCTCTGAACCTCAAAGGAGGTTGAACATATCTTCTAGGCCTGTCTCTACCAATGCTATATTGAGGTACTTGAGTATCCACTCTTCCATCATCACTTGCTTTGTCTGACCCTAAGCTTCCATGAACAGGAGACTCCACCTCAATCTGAACATCCTGATTGATAGTATCAACCTTAATAGCATCAGAGTTGTCACCTAGATTAGAATCTCTTACTACATCCTTATATACTACCCCTTCATTAAAGGTAACATCTCTGCTCACTATGACTTTGGGGTTCTCAAGTCTCCATAATCTATACCCCTTAACCCCTTCAGTAAACCCAAGAAAAATACACTTCTGTGCTCTAGGTTCCAACTTCCCCTGGTTAGTATAAGCAAATGCCAAAGAACCAAATACCTTCAAATTGTTGTAATTCAATTTCTCTCCTAACCATACTTCCATAGGGGTCAACTTTTGTATGGCTGCACTTGGTGACCTATTGATCAAATAAGCAGCAGTTGACACTGCTTCTGCCCAAAATGACTTTGGTAGACCAGAACTTGTTAGCATGCACCTGACCATGTCTAACAAAGTTCTATTCATGCGTTCTACCAAGCCATTCTGCTGTGGTGTTCCAGGGACTGTGAGATGCCTTGCAATTCCATGATCTTTACAATACTTTGTAAATTCTCCTCCACAAAACTCAAGCCCATTATCAGTTCTCAACTTCTTGACTCTTCTATCAACTTGCTTCTCTACCAAGACTTTCCATTCTTTAAACTTGTTGAATGCCTCATACTTTTTCTTTAATGGATAAACCCACACTCTTCTGGAATAATCATCAATTATAGACAAGAAATAGCAGGCTCCTCCTAGTGAAATTTGTTTTGCAGGCCCCCACAGATCTGAGTGCACATAATCCAGCACCCTTTTGGTTTTATGAGTTCCTTTATTAAATTTCACTCTATGAGCTTTGCCTAGAATACAATGCTCACAGAAGCCAATGTTACAACTGGTTAAACCTGGCAACACACCTTGATTCTTGAGTTCAACTAACCCTGGCTGACTAATATGCCCAAGTCTTTTGTGCCACAGAACTGCAGTCTCACTTGCAGTAGTCATCATTGACACACTTTCTTCCACAACTTCACCATCAAGAGTGTATATGTTGTTTTCTTTCCTTGTTCCGGATAACAGCACCAAAGACCCATTAATCACTTTAGCTTTACCATTCTTGAGGCAGACTTGGTACCCAGACCTTTCAAAAGTGCCCATTGACAACAGACTTTTTTTCAACTTAGGAACATACCTGACATCCCTTAGTTTTAACTCAGTACCATTCTGTAGTTTAAAAGTCACAGACCCCATCCCTAGGATTTCACAAGCCCTGTCATCTCCTAACTTGACTGTACCGGACTTGTTCAGCACTAGATTCGAGAATACCTCCTTTAACGGAGTCATGTGAAATGAGCATCCGGAATCAAGCACCCACCCTTTCATTTGATTGGAGCTACTAACCATTAACACATCTGCACTATCATAGCCATCAGAGGTTTCATCTGACTGGGTACGATTATTAGAACCCTTGGAACTACTCCCTTCGCCCCTTCTCCTTTTCCACTCGGGGCAATCCTTTTTCAAATGCTTCTCAGATTGGCATACAAAACACTTTCTCCTGAACTTGGACTTGGATCTGGACTGAGTCCTGTGTTTCTGACTCTTTTGATCTCTCATCTCAGGTCTTCCTCTTACAAAGAGACCTTCTCCACCTTCTTCTTTGGAGTCCGACCTCTTCTTCAATTCTCTGGAGTTTAAGGATGCAAGAACTTCCTCCATGGACAGAGAATCTCTTCCATATAGTAGTGTGTCAACAAAATGTTCATACTGAGATGGTAAGGAGGTCAAGAATATTATAGCTTGATCTTCTTCATCCAATACGATCTCAATATTTTCTAGATCCAATATTAGCTTATTGAAGTCATCAGTGTGATCTTCAATAGATTTACCTGAACACATTTGAAAAGTGTAAAGTCTCTTTTTCAGGTACAATCGATTTGCTAAGCTCTTCGTCATGTACAGCGATTCAAGTTTCGTCCATATACCGGCAGCCGAAGTCTCCTTCGTTACCTCACGAAGCACACGATCGCCAAGACTCAGGATGATCGCGCTATGGGCTTTGACCCCTATTTCCTGCCACTTATCAGTGATTTCCCTTTGTTCTTTATCCGTCACTCCTGCCGGAACTTTGGCCTCACCTCCGACAAGCGCATCTGCCAGACCTTGATGAACTAAGAGTGCCTTCATCTTTACCCTCCCATAAACTGAAGTCATTTCTCCCATCGAATTTCTCTATTTCGAACTTCGTGGATACCATCGTCTTCCCGATTATCCAGAGATTCAACTCAATTCTTCAATCGCGAGCCAAACCAGGGCTCTGATACCACTTGTTATAAAATTGAACACAAAGAATTGAAATTACAAGAAATTCAATTTATCACACAAGCTTCTTCAATGGAATTGATGAACCATATTACAAGAACACGAAACGAATATATGAATTAGTCTTTTTTTTTCTATACTGAAATACAAAGACTTATATTCCCAAATTGTTAACCGAAAATTAACAACCAGCTAAACTATCACTTAACACCCTGAACTCTTTGTAAATGACACAAATGACCCAAAACCTGAACACCTGTATTTGACTTCAGTTGAATTCATTAATTCAACAGTTTCGTTCTTTCATGGAACAATTGATGGTTTCTGTATGGACAGAAAAAAGTGATTTTCATAATATAGTCTTCATTAGTTTATAAGAAAGTGCCTAAATCATTCAAAAGTGTTACGTAGAAAGTCAAAACTCCTTGAATTTTGACATAACTAATGACTTGATTTCCTATGCTACAGCTTAATTGAAGTGATTTCAACCACAAGAAAAGAAGTCGAAATCTGATATTGACCTCGTGTGGCATGGCCAAAGCCTGAATTACTTTTAAAAACCACAACTTTATTTTTAAATTTTATTCCGTAAGATGAGCAACTTGTAGAATGGTGAGTGTTAGCATCGTCGGCCTATTAAGTACAATTTAAATAATATACAGACACCATCGAACACATCGACGCTTTGGCCGAGTGGTTAAGGCGTGTGCCTGCTAAGTACATGGGGTTTCCCCGCGAGAGTTCGAATCTCTCAGGCGTCGATTATTCTTTTTTTTTTATATTTTTTTATTCAAACTACATCTCTAAGTTTAAACATTTATTCACTTTAAGTTGCGATATTAAACAATTATGATTTGAACTACCAAATTTGACAAGTCGTAACTGAAATTGATGACAAGTTATGATTCACACCCTTTTAGGGAAAACCCAAGAATTAGAATTTTATCTGTGTTTTTATTAAGAACAAGAAACGTTTTTTTAAAGGAGTTATGTCACGTCGTTAGACTTTAAGATAATAAATACGATCTTATAGAAACAGAATAATTATATATTTACTTGCATGGTAAATGCATGCACTTGTGAAAACGTGTGAAATTGTGGCGAACTGTCCACTAGTAATTTTATACGAAAATAAAAAACTGTGGACTTTCCAAAAAAAAAATTCCTCGTAAATAGCTTTTTTTAGAAAATAATGTTCAATTTGTTTGGTGAAATTTTCTGACTGGGTACGTTCCTTTGGAAAGTCTACCAAAAATAAGTCAAAATGCGTGTTGATTAATCGGTTTTGACTTAAATGAGTTTAATTGGTTTTGATTTGGTTTTATTTTAATTGGTTTTTGATTAAATTTGATTTGGTTTTGAGTTCTTGGGTTTAATTGGTTTTGTAGTATATAATTGTCTTATAAAGTTGAAGTGTATAAATAATCAATAATCATACTTAACAACAACAACAATACAATAACCATTGGAGTAGAGATAATTATTCATTGGTAAAATGCCCGTTGGCAATCTGTCACTATATAGCTGTCGGAGGAATCTCTATTGGTATAACTTACGTGTTAGAAATTTGTCATAAACGAATTGACAGTATTCCGTAAGAAAACAAATTAACCATGAGTATTTTCTGGCAGAACTTTACCAACGGAAGTGGGTCAGTAAGCGCTATCACTAACAGATTTCTTACGGATCTATCCAGCGATGAAAGTCCAGTTTTTTTTTAAGTGATACTATATTCTCTTTCAGTCTTAAAACCCATCAAAATATAAACTCAAACCGGTGATGTAACCATAAAATATTTCATTGAGACCATAATTTTTCTGTCTAGGTTTTACTAGGCGGGTAGTAGATTTTTTTACCGGATTGAATTTTGAAAGAAAAAAAACTCCAGGTTTTTTCACTAGATTGAGCAGCTTTTTTTTTTTAAAGAAAAGGACAAGGTAGAGATAGAAGGTGTGAGAAGCTTAATAAATTCGTACTAAGAAGAAAAAGAAGGAAATTTTTTTTCTAGGTGGACTTTGAACTCCTAACCATTGATAGAGGAATAACAACAATATTAATTATTGTGGTCAATATAAAAAAAGTTTACAACAAATAAGTTATGATAGCCTAAGTAAGATATAAATTTCTAAAATATGTAGGATCACTTGTCTCGTTTCACCCTTATGGGTCCGCTCTTGACTCAAAAATCTAAGCATGTTGACATTCAAGTCGTTTACATGTTAACCGAAGAGAAACATTCTCCTAAGATATTGCAACATATACAAGTAATTAAAAAAAACCACACCCAAAAGAAAATATCAGTAACCTACTTTATAAGTCAAATGACTTTTACCGAAGCAACATTTGTTTGAATATCAACTGTTCTCTATTCGTTGATGCACATAAGAATTCAAGTCCCATTAAAGGAAAGAAACAATATGTTTCATAGATAATATTATGTTAGCTTAATTAAATGACTATCTTTTAATTAATGGCCATAAATGAATCTAGGAGCTATGTGTGGATGTTGCAGTTTTACGTTAGAAGCCAGAGAAATACACACACAAAGGCTATATTTTAAACCATCAGTTACAAGTAAAGGTTTGAAACCTTTCAAACCACCAAAAAATAACCAACTTTTTTCATTCACAACGTTCCCGCCAAACCAAAAACAAAACCACATTGTATATTCTTGATAGAATAACCTTCGATAATGTTGGAATCAGGCCGTTTGATGATCTCATTGACCCTATTTACGAGTTTCGTGGTGTGCGTAAATGCACAGTTTAATTACAAGGAGGCCCTGACGAAATCGATCATTTTCTTGGAGGCGCAGCGATCGGGGAAACTTCCTCCACACCATAGGCCTCCATGGAGAGGTGATTCGGCTCTTGAAGATGGAAAAACAGTTGGCGTAAGCTTTCAAAAACATAGGTGTATATATATATAAATGTTACAAGTCAGGACAAAACCAGGGTCAAGAGGGTCCGCTGACCATAGCTCACTCTGAGGGTCCGCTGACCATAGCTCACTCTGGAAATAATATGTTTTATGCATAAAAGCTCATTTCTTTTGAGAATAATATGATTTTCATCTTTAGTTATAGTCGGTAGAAAAGATAATCTTATACGATCCCAAGTCCTAAATTAAGAAACTCGGACTCAGGATTTTGACCCTTTTGAATTTTGACTTTTGTTTTGTTCTTTTGACTTGTATTTATAGGTTGATTTGGTTGGGGGATACTATGACGCCGGAGATAACGTCAAGTACGGATTTCCAATGGCTTTCACGGTGACCACATTGGCCTGGGCTGCTTACTTTTATAAGGCGGAGTTAGCGTCGGCCGGAGAAATGAAAAATGTGCTAGATGGAATCAAATGGGGCACAGATTATTTTCTTAAAGCCAGTACTTATCGTAACCGATTGTTTGTTCAGGTGATAATCAATAATATTCTTGACATCAGTTACAAACTTTAATATCTTTCAATACATGCATATATGCAATATTATTAAGATAAAGTCTTCAATTATTTTGACATTGAATTTTAGGTAGGAGATCCTGTGTCGGATCATGAGTGTTGGATGAGGCCTGAGAACATGAAATCATCAAGAAAAGTGTTGGAGGTTAATCAAAATTGTCCTGGAACTGAGATCGCTGCAGAGACCGCTGCTGCTTTGGCTGCTTCAGCGATTGTGTTTCGCGACTTTGATAAAGCTTACTCTCGGAGCCTCCTTAATGGTGCAAAAAAGGTTTCTAATTAGTTTCAAATTGTATAACTCAAACATGATGTGTGTATCTACTATATCTAAACGAGTCAAACAAGTCAGCGGATTGTAAACAAGTAGGGTGTTGTAAATGGCTTGTGATCAAGCTTCGACGGGTTGTAAGATTTGGGTAATGATATGGGTTATAAACTAGTTGGCGGTTTACATCATAAAATATATTTTTTTCAACTTTTAGTCTAGTTTTAAGCGTGTTGCTGGTTGACCGTTGACTTGTTTGGTCAAACAGTTTGTTAAACTGGTCAACCAAAACACGACATGTTTAATTAAACGGTTAATTAGGTGAACCTGAATACGACAATAAAATGCTAGAGATGACAACCCCTAGACCTAATTAAGTTGTCATGTATTCGTAACTTGTTTCGGGTCAAGTCAGGAATTCACACTCTTGTTTTCTTTTTACCTAAAAAGAAATCCATCCAATTTGCAGCTCTTTCACTTTGCCAATGAACACAGGGGAACTTTTGATGGTGAATGCCCTTTCTACTGCTCCTACTCTGGTTATCATGTAAACTTTCACACTCTCTTTAAGTTTCTTAGTACAACTTGTTCCAATTTCAACAGTTTTATCATCCCAAATAAACAATTTTTTATAATATTTCAAAAAATTAGTTACCATTTAAAATAAATTTGCAGGATGAGTTACTATGGGGGGCAACATGGCTATACATTGCAACAAAGAGACCATTTTATTTGAAATTCATTCAAGAGGAATCCACTACTGCAATTGTTTCAGAGTTCAGTTGGGATCTCAAATTTGCTGGTGCACAGGTTCTTCTATCTCAGGTATCTTCATACGCCTTTTGCGACTGATTTTCGCAGTCACAAATCGCTAATATATTAACCACTTGAACTGTAACAACAGTTGTATTGGGAAGGACAAAAAGAATTTCAAACGTTTCGACAGCAGGCTGATGGATATATATGCTCAGTTCTTCCGGAAAGCCCATACCGTCAAGCTTATTTCACCCCAGGTATCTTTTTTTATATGCGAACCTTATGCGTCAATACTTAACGGGACAAGTAATTTTGGCCTGCAAGTTTGTTGACGCGTCTTATGCTAATCGGTTGAAATTTGCGCAGGAGGTTTGATTCACTTGAGAGATGGTGCAAATGCACAATATGTGACATCCACAGCCTTTCTTTTCAGTGTTTACAGTGATTTGTTGGCTAGATATCATATGCAAGTCACTTGTGGTGACAAACACTTCACTAGTTTCCACCTCATGGATTTTGCTAAGAGACAGGTATGACATTTTCTCACAATAAGGGTGTAAATGGGCCGAGTTTAGCCTGAGGTCGCTTAGCTCGACTCATTTAGACTTTATTTGTAAAGTTTGAGTTCAGCTCATGGGTATAAGCTCTTGCCCGTTATTTTTTTATTTGTTATTTTTTCATTTGTTTCTTTATATGCATTAATACACACATAAATATATAGTTGTTGTATATAACATGGTATATATTATTTATTTATTTTTATTAAAAATTTTGTATACAATAAGTATTACTATGTAACTATATTTAGTATAATAGATAACAACTATACAAAGTATATGCTTAGTTAGCCTCGTAAGCCAGCCGCGCGAGATGAAAGTCTCATGCACGGTTTTGAATGAGAGAAAGAATTGAGTACTCAAGCTAGATATATAAAGTTTGCTCTCCAGGTCGTTTATTAAGGAGCCCCGATACCCGATCGGACAATTTTAAACTCGGCTCATTTTGAATTTTAAGAAGCTGATCTTGAGTGGCTCAAGAGTTACTCGGCTCATTTGCACCAAGATATTTTTATATGTATATGTGGACTGTGACTACTGACTAGGCCGGATGTCGTTTTCCACGTGTATGATGACATGAAAAAATTAAATTAAAACCAATTACAACTCAATAAGTTGTTGGTAACTCATCACAATGTGGTGTTTACATGGTTAAGTGACTTAAACATTTGTTAATTGTTACCATGCATTTAACCCTTCATGAACGTTGATGTGTTTGTTGCAGATGGATTATTTACTAGGGAATAACCCGGTAAAAAGATCAATGATGGTAGGGTTTGGTCACAACCCACCGCTCCAAGCGCATCATAGAGGTGCGTCGGTGCCAGTGATGACTCCAACCGCAGAAGTAAACTGCGGGATGAGTTTTGTTTACTGGTACAACACCAATAAACCTAACCCTAATGAGCTTACGGGTGCCATCCTCGGCGGTCCAGACAAACAAGATAGATTTGTAGACTCACGGGTTAATTCGTCCTACACTGAGCCGTGTACCTATATCAATTCAGTCGCGATCGGGGTTCTAGCAAAGCTGGCAATGCATAATAAGTAATGTGATCTTGATCAAAGTTTGTACATATTTCAACCCAAATTCGGGGTTTGTTCGGATAACATGATGTATCCTATGTAGAAACAGATGTGATATTTGTTGGCAGGATATATATCTTCATTTGTTGTAACTAGTTTTGGGAGGCATAATATTGGGATAGAGAAGATATATTTCGCGAAAAAAGCTAGTTTATGATGTAATCAATTTAGTGAATATAGAAAAATGGATTATGTTTGTTGCATTTTCCTTATTTATCTCGTGAAAATTATGTGCAAAGTCTGCAATATGATTGGCAAAAGCGAACTTTATAAGTGTTATTAGCTAAATTGTTGGTATAAATTATTATAATCTAAGAAGTAATAGTCTGAATTATCAAAATCCAATTTATTTGTTGTAATTCGGTACATGCTATCAACTTTTGACTCATTGGCTTATTAAAATATATTTTATTATAATGTTGGTGATTTTACTGTCGTCTGGGTGTTTGTGATGATTGGGTTCAATTAGGGGTGCAAACATGGCGAGCCGAGCCCGAGCTCATATGGGCTCGACCTTGGCTCGTGAAGACTTAGGAGAGCTCGAGCTCGGCTCGTTTCGAGCTTTATTTTCAAAGCTCGAGCTCGGCTCGGGCTCGGCTCGGGCTCGGCTCGTTTATTTATTTAAATATTATTTTTAATATTTTTATATTTAATTTTGATATATATATTTATAATATATAATTTATATAGAACATTATTCATATTATTTAATTGTTTTTTATCATAACTTTATATATAATAGATATTATTTATATAATATATTAAATAAATTAAATCAATAGCTCGTTTAGGCTCGTGAGCCGGCTCAAGCTCGATACATGAAGCTCGGGCTCGGGCTCGATAATTAAGTGAGCTTTTTTCCAAGCTTGAGCTCGCTCGGGCTCGATAAAGCTCGGCTCGTTTCGAGCTTTTTATCGATCCGATCTCGAGTAGCTCACGAGCGGCTCGGCTCGTTTGCACCCCTAGGTTCAATTAAGACCAAATAAGAATTTAAAATATAAATTAACGAAAGTTAAGAGATGAATAGAGTACACTTGATCAAAATTATTCTGATTTTTTATTAAAAGAGACTTTGATATTTTAAGGGGACGAAGGCCACTAAATAAAAGGGTTTAGAATCATACGGTATTTATAAATACCGGTTAATAACCAATAAATGAGCATACGGTATTGAAGAGTACCACGAGATAATCTTAATCTTAAAGTGAAAAACACACAATTTGAATAATCATACATGAAACTCCAAATTGAAAAAACCAACAAATAACATAACAAAGTGCATTGATGTAAGATATTCAAGACATAAATATAAGAAGATTTTGGGTTCAAATTTTATTTTAAAGAAAAATGCACAAGGTTAAGCCATAAAGTTTTTCCAGTTATGAGTTTCCTTCTAAGGGGATTGAGGGTGCGGTCCCCGACTAAGAAACGGATAGATTGACCCGATTAAAATAACACATATTATCTGAAGCAGAGTCGAACATTTGCCGTTCAAAAATAACATAACAAAGTGCATGGTATTTGATGTTTGGTCTCTCTAAGGTTAGAATTTGACTGGTTTTGACAAAAATCTAGACCAAAATGTTACATGTGGTTTCAAGAAACAACAAACCTAACCGGTTGAGACAATTCTATTTCACCCATTTGTAACATCATATGCAAAGGAGAAAAGGCAAATCTTTCATAGGAAATTGTGACTTGCACCACATATGTTAGCACCCCATCAGCCTAGAACCCATTCACGGGCCCATTGAATATACAGGGTCCAGTGGGTAGTGGGTGCAACCACCCTAACCCAGTTCCAGCCACACCCCATGTTCATGGGCCCCCAACAGTACTATTATAACTTCATACAAGTACAAAAGGCTGCACATGGATGCAACAGTTTCAACAATTACTAAAAACCCCCCTACAACCAACCTAACCACCTTCTTATACTTGCTACAAATACTACTAAAATCTTGATATGTGATTACTCCATAACACAAAGGCAATATAGACATTTCACTGTTGATTAACCGCTGTTTTGGGATATAACCTCACCAAATTTGAGAAACAGTTGAGCATCTGAGGTGCTAATGGATGAGCAGTTGACCAAATGTGGAGTCTTGAGGTTAGCGTATTCGTCCATGTAGCTTGAGACCTTTGAAGGCGGGAGGAAAGTGGCGGGACACACCGGGTCAGGTTTTGGTGGCGGGAGTATGCTCCCGAGCACCTGAACCACCTCGTGCATTGTTGGTCTCTCAAACAGTTGTCTTTTCGTGCACAAGAGCGCGAGTTGGAATACCTTTTTTACATCCCCGAGATCCTTGCAAGTTGCTGATATTTCCGGGTCAACGGTTTCCATGACAGTGTTGTTTGCTGTCTTTGACAAAATCTGATGCACAAATGATTAGGTTTAAAATCTACCAAACACTAAGAAAATCAAACCCGAATGAATTAATTATCGGGTCGGGTTTTGAAACATTAAATAAACTACATATAACATGAAAAAGATAGAAACATTAAATAAACTACATATAACATGAAAAAGATAGATGTTGCGCGAAGACTGACCAGATGATGGAGGTTTGACTCATTATCAACAGCTTTCCTTCCGGTAAGCAGCTCGAGTAAAACAATCCCGTAGCTGTAAACATCAGATTTCTCTGTGAGACGTGATGTGCGGGCATATTCAGGGTCAATATAGCCAATGGTCCCCATTATATACGTCGAAGTGAAGGTTTTCGAGGTGCATAAGATCTTAGCAATCCCAAAATCAATAAGATGTGCTTCAAAATCCTTGTCAAGTAGAATGTTGGATGATTTCACATCTCTATGGATTATCCTAGGACTACAGTCATGGTGAAGATATGCAAGTCCTTGAGCCGCCCCTAGTGCTATCCGAACTCGCGTATCCCAATCAAGCCTTTTCTTTTTTAACGAACCTAAAACCCACAAAAATTCAATAAAATACAATCAATATACTATAATGAAATACTAAATGTGGCATTTCAACCCATTCTTTGTGAATGGGTCGATTTGAGTATTTTTTATTTCATACGGGTCAAGTGGGTTGAATGGACAATCTCCTAAATCAGCAAGTTAGATTATTATTATTATTATCATAACATACTTCTTTTAATCATATTAAACGCATTAGTTACTTAACATCTTGCCACATCTAGAAACTACTTACTAACAATATTCTCACCATGAAGGAGATCCCAAAGGCTACCATTTTCCATGTAGTCATAAAATAACAAGTTTCCCGAAGGTGATAAAGAATAACCCTGCAAACTAACAAGATTTCTGTGCTTTATGCTTCCAACTGTTTCAAGTTCGGTCTCAAACTCTTTCAAATACTCGGGATAATGAGTATAGAGTCTTTTAATGGCCACGGGCCGGCAGTTTTTGAGTACACATTTGTAGACCGTGCTCGAAGCCCCATATCCAATTATATATTTCTCACTCAAGTTCTCGGTCATCCTCATAATATCATCATACACATGGAGAGCCAAGTTCATGTGCAGTATCACGAGCTTTGGTGATGGGTAATGAACGGGTTTGTCATACGACCCGTCAATAAAAGGCTTTGACTTGTGGGGCCAGCATACCGCCACTAGGATCATAAGGAGTAGAACCAAGGCACCAAGAGCTATTCCTAGTATAGTTGCTTTAGAAATCATCCCTGCATAAAAAAAATAGTTTTTTTAACATCTTTATAGTAAAATTATCAAACCATCAATAAGTTTTAGTAATCCTTATTTACCTCGCTCGTTGGAACGAGAAGCATGACATGAAGAGCTTAGCGAACTGCTGCAAAGACCGGGATTGGCAAGAAAGCTGCATCGGGAATGTGTGTTTTTGTAAGTCGGTTTTAATGATGTGAACAATGTACACTAGTAGAAGTTTTGGTTTCATACCTATCGGGTGAAAATTTTGAAAAATTATTGGCAGTGGGAATATCTCCAGCCAGATTATTATATGATACATTTCTGCATAAATGGGAAACAATCAGTCTCAAACTTTTAACAAAAAATCACCTTATACATAAGACATTATTATGTCACATTGTCACTAAAACTTACAGAACTAAAAGGCTAAGGCAATTTACCAATGACCCCAAACCGCCCGTTAAGTTGTTACTTTCTAGTTTCCTGCAGAATATTAATCAAAGAAACAATTGTCATGTGGCGACAAACATGTTACTAAAATATCACTCCTGTGGGGACATACAGCATGAACAAATTTTGAAGTTGACCAAGCTCTTGGGGCAGTACACCAGTGAGATGATTGTAAGAAAGATCTCTGCAAAAAATACATGTAAGTTACGTTGTCAAAACCGCAGGGCCCATGACTCGCACGTGGAACTTATAATTATCATACGACCATTTACATTTCCATGACACTTCTTAAGTTACCAAACTCAGCTGGTAAATATCCAGTCAACTCGTTCCGGCTTAGATTCCTATCGTTTGTCAACAAAAGAAAAATAGCTAACAGGTGATAATAATAATAATAATGGCCTATAGAGTATCAAAACATAATATTAGAAAAGCAAACTTACAGTTTTAAAAGATGTTCCAAGTCGCCAAGTGGAGAAGGGATCAGACCGCTGATTTTGTTGTTAGATAGGTCCCTAAGCCAATTTATAAAAAAAATCAACCATTGTTTTTGCTAAGAAACAGAGAATAAAACAATCAAGTTAAAAGTCATCAACTGTTTAGAGTTACTTACAATGTATCCAAGTTACCAATCCGAGACAGCTCGATTGGAATAGGACCTGTAACGTAGTTTGATGAAAGATTCCTAATCGAATACACAAAAGAAAAAAAAAATTTGTAATCCCATGAAGAGCATTAATATGACAAGAGGATCCTTAAATCAAGAATTAGTAGCTTACAAATATGTCATGCTTTCAAGCTTCTGAAATGCAGTAGGGATGGTGCCCTTTAGTCTGTTCCCATGCACATTGCTGCAAAGTAAAACACAATTTATATCGACTGTATAAAATTTACAGAAGAAGATGTAGATTATAGTAACTTACAGGCTGTTGAGGTTAGTGCAAGAGCTAAGATTCTCAGGTATGCGCCCCTCAAGTTTATTCCCCGCAACATTTCTACAATCAAATAGATGATAGAACAATTAACTTCCCAAACAAAAAACAAAATCATGTTAAAGAAGTGAAATTGCAAAGTTTACAGGTCAAATAAGTCGGTGAGTCTCCCAAGTTCTGGTGGAATATGGCCCGTAAGCTGGTTATCATTCAGTTCCCTATATAACAGAAAAACCTCAAAATAAAAACTTTAAGGATTTGTAACATTAGAAAATACTCTAAGTGACAGAAATTGACAAATAATAAGTAATAGAGAAGCGCATATACAAGTAATGGAGCTTTGACATATTCCCAAGCTCAGGAGGCATGGATCCTGTCAACTTGTTGTTATGGAGATACCTACAACAAAACCGAAAAGCGGTTTCAAGAAGTTGATATATAAAAAGTTCTTAGGGAGAAAAACCATTACTTCTTTATATAATCTAATTTGCCAAACATTCAAACATCTGATTATTAGAACATCAAAAGGAAAAATCACATCCAAAAACTATCTTTCACATTAACTTATTATTGAATATCATAGCATCACTTTATAAACACACATTCACCCTGATATAATAGCATAAGCACAAAACAAAAACAAAATACACTCTTACAATTTCTCTGTATATGTCAAGTTTCCAAGGATCGGAGGAATTTGGCCGGTCAAGTTATTGCAACTCAGGTCCCTGAAATACCAACTCCAGAATCATTTGAGAAATTCATATAAAGTTTGGATTTTGACTAAAGAAATATAGGATGAAATCACTTACAAAACCGTTAAAGCCTGCATGAGTCCAATCACAAAAGGAATTTCCCCTGACAATTGATTTCCTTGGAGGGATCTAAGTATGCCCAAACAGAAAAGTTGTTGCATGTTAATATGCATATGTTTTTAAGTTTAAGAAAACTAGTCGAAGCTATAAGCTATAGGCTTACAATGTTGCTACTTGTAGGAAACCGATATGGAATGGTATTTCTCCGGTCAGTCGGTTGTATGACAAGTCCCTAACACCATTTACAGTTTTACACAACAATTAATTAAAAACAAGAACACACCATGCTCGATATATTTAAAAATCCAAATGTCTCAAGTTTGGTACATACAAAACCTGGAAGCTAGTGCAGTTGCCAATATTTGAGGGAATTGTGCCACTTATACTATTGTTTCTCAAGTCACTGTGTAAATGAGCATCCATAAGCAAAAACTTTAGAGAAGAGTAATCTAACATGATGAAAGTATAAACATTAAACACTACTTACAAATACCACAGGCCGGTTAGCTGACAGACATCGGAGGAGAGCTCTCTTACCAAATTGTTGCTTCTCAATCCTCTAGTTACAGAATCATGTATTTTGGTCAAACTTGTTACACAAGTAATAGTATTTTAAAGAATCAAGCTTTAGAAACTTACAGATATTGCAATACTTCATTCCAGTATATAAGTCTTGGGATTTCCCCGTTTAGCCGATTTTGTGCCAAGTCCCTGGGATCGCCATCATTTTTATAAATTAAAATATGAACTTTTATGATTCTTTTAGGGAAATAACTAAAGGAATGATGCTTACAAAATCTTCAAATTAGGAATCTGTGATAACGTTGAAGGTATCGGACCAGTTAACTGATTGTCTTTCAAGATTCTGTGATACAAATGGAAATCGTGTCGTCAAAGGTGGCCAACATTTAGTTAGCAAATACTAGAGTACCAAATGGAGGTTATACTTACAAGAGCTCGAGCTGTTTTAACTTTGATACCGAAAAAGGGATGTCCCCGGTTAACATATTGAATGACAAATCCCTAGTAATACAGTTTCATCAGAAATCATAATCATAAAATGTGTACAAAACATAGAGAAACAGGTCCTAGAAATCACAAAAAATAAATTTGAGTTATTTAGATGATGCTTACAAGTTCATAAGGGAACTACAATCCCCAATCTCATCTGGGATTTGACCAGATAATTTATTTCCACGCAGATCGCTGTTTAAACATGATCCAAAACCAGATAAAATCAACACTTTATTTAAAAAAGAAAAAGACATTCAATTTATTCAATATTTAGCTTAAGGGTGTTAAAGGGAAGAAACTGTACATGGATAGTAAACCTTTAAGCTGTCCAATACTTGGTGACAGTTCCCCATCAAGATTCAAGTCTGAAAGATTTCTGAATGATAGTTCCAAAAGTCAACATTTTGACCCAAAAGTCATAATTTTGTTATTGAAAGTTGAAATTAATTCAGTTAGTTAACAATACACTCACAGTGCAACCACATTGAAGGTGACATTATCACAGGAAACCCCTCTCCACATACAATAGTCTGAAGTTGATGAATCAGTCCAGTCAAAAAGCACATTATTCACATCTCTAAATGACTTTTTAATCTCCAACAATATCCCTCCTTCACCATTAAATTGTTCAAGATTTAATTAATTAAAATATAAACTCAAAGCACATGCATGATTCATCAAATGGATTAAATATTGAATATCATATTTAATTAACCTAATATAACACAAGTCATAGGGAATATTATAACAGGGTTTCAAATTCTTGAAAATCTTAGTTAACAAATAGCTTGAAATCAAAAAACATGATCACAAAATAAACCTTTTTTACCAAATCCAAATTATGACTTGTATAGTTGCACAACATGTACTAAAAGTTGTACAAAAGGGGTAATTAGGTTTGAAAAGGTTGACACACTCACCATCATCAGAATTCACTAAAAGATAGAAGCTTGATAAAACCAGAAGAAACAAAGAAAACTCCATCATTCTCAAAGCTCGAACCTTTCTTCTTAAAGACTCCATTAAACCACAAATCTCTAAATCTCCGGCGAGATTCTCGAAACAATTTCAAGATGCAATTGCTTCATTTGTAACAGAGCATTATCATATCTTATATCTATAAAGAATTAGAAGATATAATCAAGAAATATGAAGTAGTACCATAATAGTTGTGCCAAGGTATAGCTGAGCAGCCACTGTGTTATAAGACACTACACAATTTTACAGCAATTGTTTCCTCTATTTCTCTTTCCGTTGACAGCTTTTTCAGGATAAGAGAGATGAAAAAGACCCATTTCTGCATCATGCTGGTTTTAATATTTCATTTCATACATTTAAACTATTATCGTTTTCAGAATAAAGATTATTGCCAATTCTACACCATACATACATGTGGGTCAATCTGCAAATTGTTTTGTTAAATCTTTAAAAATACACATAAACGTTTTCTTGAAATACTATGATAGGGCTAAAGATTTTCTCTTTTTAACATAGAATTCACTTCAATCATTAGTCGCCATCAAATTTTGGTTTTTATGAGATGTTTGCAGGAGAGAAGGTGAGAAAGACCTCTGGCTTGTGGGTGGGGTGGGTTTAGAGGGATAATGACTGAGGGAAGAAGATGGGTGTGAGTAAACGAGTGATTGATAAAAGTAGCAGAGCAGTTGCAGCAGGCAGGAGAACAGTGGGTACTTTATTCTGAGAGGGGGAAAACATCCATTTAACCTACAAACATTTGTGTAGCTCTCCCATGTGATCACCTTCCGTCTCACTGTAGCAGTTGAGAGAGACTCGGATACTCTTACGCTGTGTTCCCGAGATTTTTAATGGAAAGAAATGAAACGAAATGAGAAGAAAGTAAAAAATTATTGTGTTCCCGAGATTTTTAATGAAAAGAAATGAAAGGAAACGAAAGGAAATGGAAGGAAAATCTTTGATCTTTTTTCCTCTTAACTTTCCTCCCAATATTGGACGGATTTGAAGAGAAAAGAATTGAGCACAATAATAACTTTTATCATATACCCATTTTACCCTTTAAAACCTAGTTTACGTGATATATGTTATATATTACCCAAATTTCATCCCCTCCAACCTACTTAAGAAAGTGTTCAACTTCTTCATCTTCTTGATTTTTCAGAGAATTTCTTCCTATCTTCTCAGCAGGTAATCATCATCTTCATCTTCTCAACTGTCATCTTCATCTTCTCAACCATAGTTACCGAATTCGCTTCAGCAAGCGCGATCCCAAATCGCTGGTACGACAACCCAATTGAGTGAGAAGTCGCTATTTCTTACTGATGAAAGGCGATTCCATGAAGCTTGAAATCCTGATTTTAGGGCGTTTAGTTTCAGGAAACCGTGTTTTTTATTGAGGTGTGATTGATTTGGCGAGTAATTGGAAATTGTCGATTACCATGAATGAATCTGCGACTCTTTAATTACAAACATGTATACCAAATTCCCAAATATCATTATTTAATTTCAAAGGATATCCCAAAATTACCGATTACAACTTTTTTTTTTCCAAATAAAACTTATATTTCAAAAGATGTTGTTCGTATTGGTGACATCTTTTGTATTTGGGTTTACTTATGTGGATAGATTTAATGTATGGTTGTGTCATCATATGTGAATTTCAAGACCTCTGCATAAACTATGTATAGGTAAATTTGATTTTTGGTTTTTGGTTTTTGATAGGTATATGTTTTTATGTAGAGACTTATTAGATGGTGCTATGATTAAAATATACTTTTAGAAACTTCAACCTGTTTGACCCGTTTTACTTTTAGCTATTGTTTACATTACATGTTCAGGCAGCCAGCTAGAACAATTTATGCATCCCCTGCTTATATATCTTGTTCTTTGATGAAATAACATTTTTCAACAGCAAGTAAAGTTACAATGGCTAATCAGATGTTCAACTTAGTTCATTTTTTGCGAGCAAGACAATTGCAAGTAGCTTACTTGATTTGCTTATTGGTGGTTTTCATTACACGACGTAATTTGTCTACCAAGAAACATTCCAAGTTACCTACTAGAGATGAAATTTTACACCGAAATAAAGTGCGAGAAGAGATGTTATGCAACCTTTCAACTAGGTTATTTCGAACAAACATGATATTTTTAAGTTTTTTTTGGTTATGGATCTTAACAATGATATTGTCGTTTATTAATTTTTTTTATTTAGTTGGGTTTTTGATATTTGAAGTTTGAAGAATGATTTAAAATGTTGCAATCAATGTTTTAATATTGCTGCTAACATTGCATACAATATTGTAAACTTAATATAAAGGGTATAATTGTAAAATTACAACTTTCTTTTCTTTTCCTTTCAACTCGGGAACATATTAAATCTTTAATTTCTTTTCTTTTTTTTAAAACTCGGGAACACAAAATCATATAATATCTTTCCTTTCCTTTCCTTTCTTTTCTCTCCTAAAATGTCATTTCTTTTCTTTTCTCTCGTTAAGTAAACTCGAGAACATAGCGTTAGGAGTCTTGGAACCAATGTTTTCATAATAGGATCGGACGTCAAATCGAACGTATTACTGGTTTGTTGGTCGGACTGGTCGGACCGGATTTAAGAACCGGATGACGCCATAATTAAATATATAGTATCTTTCTACTCTAATAAAAGAGTATCTTGGGTGACACGTGGCGGCACCACATTCATTCTCACCAAAATTTTTCCGCTTCTCTCTCCAATTAAATAATTACCTTAATTATCAATAATATTATTTAACTCTTTTTAGAACAAAAATTAATAGTTTTTAATGAATTTAAAAAAGATTTTATTAATGTTATTTCTAAAAATAATTTTTGTAGAATAAGATATTTTTACAAAAGATCAAACTTTTTTAAAATTATTATTTAAAAAGTTAATTTTTTATAAACAAAAATTAATTAAAATTAAAATTTATAATAAGAAAATTTTTAAAAATGATATTTTTTAATACGGTTTGTTTTGAAACAAAATATTTATTATTTTTAATGGAAAAAAAAGTTTTAAACCAAAAGTTTAAAAAGTTGATATAATTGTTTTATTACATATTGTTCTTACTATACGTAATTTCAATTATATTTTATCGTAAATATCGTTTTATACTTGATAAATTTTTATTATATTTAATATTTTATTTGTTCAACCCGTGTAATACACGGGTTTACTAAAGCTAGTATTATATATATAGTTATATATATAATTAAATATAAGTAATTTATATATGTATTTTATACTTATATATAAAACTTAACTATATTTTTATATCCAACATACTAATTTATGGTTTAACATCCCGTTTTTACCTATTAAAATCCAAAAAAAAAATTCAAAATCCGGTTCGAACCGGTCCGGTTTCTCGGTCCGACCAACGATTCGGGACGAACCGGCCGGTCGAACCGCTCCAAAACAAGTCGATGCGAACCGGACCAGCCACCTATCCGATTCCCGGTCGGACCAGTTGGACCGGCCGGTTAGATCCAGTCTCAAAAACAATGCTTGGAACCGGTCATAATATTACAACTTGCATATTCATCAATTTAATTGATGAGTATTGATGAATATTCTTCGAGCTAAAATTATTTTTAGTGACCGGAACCCGGGATGTTGTTTCCTTCAGGCCGGGTTTTTACCATCTTTTCTCGGGTTTCATTTTAGGTTTTGTGATATACTCTCACACCCTGGACGTGAGAGTTGATGTGTCACTAATCGGGGCGTGATTTCTTCATGGGTTGAATCCCTAATGAGCATGAAGGGTGAGGGGTTGGATCCCTCTACACACAACTAATTAATATGATATTTTTAAAAAAGGTAATGAAAGAGGGTGAAAGCATTTTCTTTTGGTTTACTGGATAGATGAGGTGAACTGAAAAGATGTAAAATATGTTATGTAACTTTATGTAGAGTTAAAGAATGTAAAATATATCCAATGACCTTGTGTGTTAAACGTAAACATCTTTGTGAGAAAAATATTGTTATTTTAGTAGTGGAGGAGTTGCAATACGCTTAAAAAAAGAGGATACGATTAGAAGCACCTATAACAGTTTAGTATGATCTTTAACCTTTTTGTGTGTTATTTTAATTGATTTTCCTAATTTTGAAGATTCACCATAAGTCGGTAACCATCTCTAAGTTAAGCAATTAAAAGCGAGCAACTTTCATATAATGTTTATTAATCTATCCTAAAAATCACTATATTAATATATAAACAATTTTTGTTTATGTGTATAACATAAGCGTGTTTAATACTTTAATTAATGTGTAGTAAAACCTTTGCCTTAGAGTGCACGGAGTGGAGCGCGGATTTAGGGGAGAAAAGGGCAAAGTAGCTTGTGGGATGTGAGTGAGGGATGAGGGGAAAACGTCTTTGAGTCAACACCTTCTCTAGTGTTTGTGAGTGAATGAAGAAGTCAGTTGTTAATGAAAATTGAGCGAACGACTCTCGTAAATCATAATCCCTTATGAGAGGGATGTTTCAATTTAAAATGGAGAGGGCCCACCAACTAAGTAAGAGGGAAATGGTATGTTTAACACCACCATATAACAATTTATTGGCTGTTTGACAACTTCTGAATGGTTAAGTGTTGAATTATTAAGAGTTCTGAACTATTAAGTGCTGAACTAGTAAGAGGTCTGAATCATTTAGAGCTAGTATATTGCTTAACTATTTAGAGGCAAATGTCTAACCAATTCAAATAAAAAATTTTAACCATTCAGACTCAGTATAATGCTTAACCATTCAGAGACAAAAGTGTTTAATCATTCAGAAATCAGCTCACGAAACAAACACCCTGAACCATTAATTACTGAATCATTCAAACATCTGAATGGTTAAAAGGCAAACAAACAGCCCCTTAGTATGCTTTTTAACCTTTTTTGTATTTTGTATTTTTTTTTTGAAATACCATCACTGTTTCAGACGCTTCATTTTATGTAATTAATCCCGTCACGAAGCACGGACATTTATATTTATTAGTAAAACTATTACGTATCTATTTTATTTTTGTGTATTATTCGTAATGTAATATTTATGTAAAATCACAATTTGCTTTTTCTTTTTTAATTATAAATTATTCAAGTGTATATTTCTTTTTCTCATGTATATCTATCTTAAGGTGGAAGGACGCTCCTCAGGTTCAATGTGATTACTTTCCAGCGTCAACGAGTACATAACTGCAAGTTTAATCAAGTTGAATTTGGGTTCACTAACCCGGGCATTCAAGGTGTTCAAATTCCTTCATTTCAACCCTACACCTTATTTGACATTTATCTAACAAATTAGTTGAATTTTTTTTGTGTAACACTATTGAAGTCCGAACCAAAAGCACTCGCTAGACGGTGGAGGTTTGAAGGTGACAGCCCGTGAAAGTAGAGTCCAAGAGGCAAAGGCCTAAAAATTTTTGTTATAGATAGTTAGTTTAATAAAGAAATATAAAGAGACAACTGAATTTAGGAAATTACAAGGAGTGGATGCAACCCACATCGGGGAGTGGATGCGAGGGGCATTGACTCGTCTAAGGAAACCCTACGAAGATGACACGTGGATGCTGACTAATGAGCAGGTGTTGGACACGTGGGCACCGACGCGGGCCCCATTGGCTTTAGATGCAAGCCACATCACCAAAAGAGGCTCGAGGCAATGCATGTGCAACACATGTCACGCATGCTAGGGTGACACCGATGCGGGGTTCATCGGCCAAATGATACGGGGTGCATTGACTAGCCAACCTTGACTATAAATAGGTAAGTTTCGACTCACTTTACACACACTCTCACACACTTAGCCTCGGTTGCATGCCAGACTTCTTCTCGACTTGTTTCTCGACCCAACTTTCAATAGCCGAAGATTCGAAGCTACGTGATGTCTTTAGAAGATGGTTCCAAATTAAGTTAACAGCTAAAGTGTTGTTTAAGTCATCTAGGACCAACCTAAGATCATAAAAAAAGCTCAACTTGATTCTATGGTGAATACATTTGTATTTTAAAATGAAACTCGTGAATCCTTGAGATTCACCGTTACCTTGAAAACCAACATGAGTTATAGTTAATTTATTAACGCATGTTGGTGAAATGCAAGACAAGCATCAAACTATACATATGGTCTGATTAGAAATGATGCACATGTGATGGTTAGGATCCTGAAAGGGATACTATACCTAAGCATGGTTGGTAATGGTATGGTGCTTAAAGGATTACGACCCTCTAGGCAATGACGGTCCCACGGGTGACCTGATAACAAACTATTATCAGTGTACAACGAAAGATTTTGATGTGTATTTCATCCTATGAGACTAGCATGGTCATTTTTAAATTAATATGCTCATGCTTGATCACGAAAATGATTTGAATTAAAAAATGTTATACACCATCATATCGCTGATATTAAATTTTAAACCTTTTAAAGTAAAGAATGATTAAATGTGATTTAGATTATGTCACAATACAAATTTTGTGTGGGGTATCTAATGTCAATATCTGAATTATACAAGCTGTAAGCATAGATGGACGCATCTCTAGTTTTGAAATTATGTTGCTTGTAATTATAAACATGATCTTTATAAAATGATGTCATGAATCAAAGTTTGATTTTGTTTTAAAATTTGATTTGATTATAAAACAATATTGCGATATTGTTTACCAATGAAATTTTGTTGCCAATAAACCATTGTAAATAATTTTTTGAATAAAAATCAAACGATCCTGATCGCTTCACATGGCTCGGGGTGATCCAAACTCGTGGGTGTGACATTGTGAGTCCATAGATACTCAACTACCTTATTTTAGGTACTCTAGGATAATTTTGGTTATAAATGACATCGTATGATTTTTAAAGTAGTTTTTTACAAACACGGGACTCACGAACCACCCTTATATTTTCTCTCTATTTTGGCATACAACTTTTTATATGTCTACCCTACTTCTTAAACACGTTTGCAATGATTACATGAATGTAAAGTGAAGATATGTAATGTTCTACATTTTCATGGTTATAATAGATAAAATTTTATTTGCCGACATACAAATATATAACAAAAAAAAAACATTTTTTGTTATTTTGTTATTATATAAATATATAATTATAAAACTAAGAAAATAAATAGTAATTCAATCAACTATTTTACGCCTCGTTTTCATACTTTAAATGAGCTAAAACAAAATTAAAATACAAAGCTTAACCCACAAATTGTTCTTGCCTTGGGTGAGTCAAGAGACTAGGGTTCGATCGCTGAATTATTCCCCTAAATATCAATATAGTTTTGACAGCTTTTTTATTCTTTTATTTTCATAGTTGAATTTAAACATATTTTGTTTTATAATCTTTTCTCATATTTTGAAAATCGTGTTACAGTTTATTTATTTTTATCTATGTTTCAATATTTATTTTTATTTAAAAACAAGTCAGATCTTATATAATATGTGTTAGTTTAATATATATATTCGCTCCAACATGTAGGCATAACCCACTAATCTATAGTATATAATAAAAGAGTAACTAGGATGCCATATGACACTTTTCTGTTACTTCTCAAAAAAAATTTTCCGCCTAAACTAATATATTATTTTAGTTAAGTTTTTTATTTTAAGAAACTAAATTAATAATTAATTTTGTTTTTAAATTAATTTTTTTATATTATCAACTAAATTGTGTAATCATATGTTATTTTGAATTGTATATACTTTTATAGTCAAATAAGATTTAATTGAAAAAAAATTTAAAAAAATATTTATTGATATACTTATATATTTTGGGTTAATTTCAATTAAGACAATTGGATTTTTATTTCACACTGGTCAATTGTATGTTATATTATCCAAAGAAGTATTCGAATATATATAACTTGAAAATGCAACTTTTTATTTTTTATTATTTTATGTAATACGTAATTTAATCATATGAACTATTTATACATTTATGACTTATATGGTTTTTATATTTTCAACCCGTGTATTACACGGGTATCTAACCTAGTCATATATATAACCTTAATCGGATATGTCGGAGTGAGGGTGAATTTACTACTCACTTGTTAATAAAAGTCATCATTTCTATTGCATATGACACAAACCTTTAGTTATATATAGACGAATAAGTTCAAAAAAACATAATAACTTGAGAGTTAACTGGACCCGCTGATCACGTGCCTTGTGTGTATAAAAATGTCGATGCTCCCACCCAAAGACAGATGCAGTGGTTCCCTGTCACGTGCCCATCCAATTACGGTATTTAAGGTTTCTAATTTCTTGGCCGCCCATACTCAAAAAGAACAAGCCTATTTAAGTTTTTTGAGTACACTAATGCATTTGGCTTATTAAATTTCTTGAATGAATTATTATTATTTTTTTATAAAAGATTGTGTTGTGTTTAAATTAAGCAATACATAAACATTTTTTTTAAATATTTTAGATTATTTGTAGTTGATGATTAGTGAATGAGAACTCAAATTACTTTCAGGAACGTGTTAACTCTAACATCTTTAATAACCACATACATGGACTATTGGTTAATGGTGAATAGATCTCCAATCTAGTTGACGTTAAGCAACATTTCTTTGATTATTTCCCATCAAAGTTTGGTGAAGCAGCTAGTTATTGGCCCGCTTTATGTCTTGATCTCTTCTTGAAAATCTACACTTCCAAATCTGAAAGTGTATGGTTATTGGGCATCATCTAATTATAAATCAACACCCCGAATTACTATACGGGTTGTGTAGCACCATATGCGTCGTATAAAAGGGTCGTATAGTCATATACGGGACGTATAATCCCTCTGATATCCCCTGAATTTTTCCTTGTAGTCAGTGTCGAAATTTACTATACGCGCTATATAGCCCTATATGTGTCGTATAGGGGTCATATAGGGCTATATGGGACGTATAGCCTTCTGACAGCCCCCTTAAATTTTTCTCATTTTCAGTGTTATCGATCTTATACACTGTGGATGGTGTATAAGAGGCATATAGAGAGGTGTCGATTTATAAGGTGAGGTGTCTATATATTAGGACCCATCTGGAAACCTTATTGCCAATTCTCGCCTTCATATTTTAAGAACGCGCTATGGGATGGTGACAACGATAAATCCGTTGGGCCCAATGAATTTACATTTTATTTTTTTAAGAATTATTGGGATTTATATTAGCACGGCTTTTTGTCTATATTAAAAACATTCCATTCTAAAGGTGTTATCATTCATGTTATCAACTCCGTTACTCTAATTCAAAAGGTGTTATCATTCATGGTTTCAACTCCATTAGTCTAATTCAAAAGGAAAAAAAAAGATTATTCGGCCTTAAAAGATTATTGGCCGATTAGTCTTATTGGTTGTATTACAAGGATGGTTTCCAATGTTAATTGGTTGTATTCATGGGGACGTATCATGGACCACACTTATTTTTAATGAGATTATATCATGGATCAAGAAAAATAAGTCAAGTGCCTCTTTTCAAAGTTGACAAAAGGCCTTTGACTCCTTGAATCAGAACTTCTTATACTCTATTGTGGTAAACATGAACTTCCTGGTCAAATAGCACAATTGTATCATGGGAACACTTAAAACGGCCAAAACCTCGGTTCTAGTTAAGGGTTTGCCAGCAAAAGAATTTTAGATAAAGAGGGGAGTTCGACAAGGAGTTTCTTCTTTATAAATTGCTATGGAAGCATTGGGTGTAAACATGAAAAAAAGGGTATCATTGGGAATTTTTTTCATGGGAAATCTCTCCAATTTTGTCCCTACCATATCTCACTTGTTTTATGTTGATGCACTCTCTTTATCAGGGAATGGCTTGTTGTATTCGTTTACTAACTTTAGGTTGTGGTTACCTACACATTAAAGACTTTCCCAAGAGCCTCACTTTAGGTGGTCATTATGTAAATTAAGACAAACCTATCTCATGAATCTATTGTTCACACAATTAATTTAAATCTCTCCAATCTAAAATTAAAACGATATTAACAACAAATGTTTTGAGTATTCACAAAAAAAGGTTGGCTAGCTGAGCCGGACAGGTTATAAAGGTGTTTTTTTCTAGTGGTTGAGAGTTTTAGTCTCATTGTGAATATTGATACGGATTTAAGAGTAGGTTTAAAATGTGTGTGAGTTTTATGTTTTAAAAATATAGTAAGGGACTTTTAAAAGTGTGCTGATTTAGAAACATATTTTTTATATGTAAAATTATTAAATCATTCTCAATTTATGTAAGAGGACTTTATAGATACATTCATTAGTTTTTAGGATATTCTCTTCTTTATCTTTTTATGACTATATCTTTATAATCTAATAAAAGTGTAACTAAGGGTGACACATATCACCATCACATTAATCTTCATCAAAATTTTACCGTTTCTCTCTCCTATTAATTACTACATTAATTAATTATTATTTAATTATTTTTTAGATTTTAAAAAGTTCTTTAATTAATTAAGCAATAATTTTTTTTATTAATGTTATTTAAAAGAAACAAACTTTTATAAAAAGAAATTTTTCTACAACATCAAACTTTTTAAACACGAAATATTTTAAAATTGATGTTTTAAAAAATCAAAATTTTTATAAGTAAAAAATAATTAAAATTGAGAGTTATTGTAAGAAAATTTTTGAAAATGATATTTTTTTAAACGGTTTGTTTTGAAAAAAAAATAGTTAATTTATTTTTTGAAAAAAGAAAAAAAAAACTTAAAAACAAAAGTTTAAAAAGATAATATCATTGTTTATCACTTATAATCCTTACTCATATAGTCATATGTAATTTTAGTTGTATCTTATCTTTAAATATCATTTTATAATTAATAATATTTTATTTATTCAACCCGTGTAATACACGAGTTTACTAAAGCTAGTACATACATATAGAGAGATAGAGTAAAATGTCCTAATAACCCAAATAAATATACAAATAACTAAGGTTTTTATTTAAATTTTACAAGTGTGAATTAGAAAAATATGCTAATATAAATCGATATATAAGTACAAATACATAACATTGCAATGAGCCATCTTTGCCAGCTAATGTGTCGGTTCTACTGGCTATGAAGCCTTTTCTAGTATTGAATTTAGGAATTCATGCTCATAGATAAAGAGACTAAAGAACTTAAAAAATAGTCTCTTGAAAGAAAGAAACATTTACTCGCTTTCTAGTACATGAGCTTCTAGTCCAACTTAAAGTCTTCTAATTTCATGTTAGTTACAAGTTTATTCTATCAATAACTTGCTATCTTTAAAGGAAAGCAGTTTACCTATTAAATCGATTTTAACTTTAGATAGAAGAATGAAAGGTTTATGGCGTTTCTATCAGTTTATTATTATTTTTCAACGTTCTCGTTTTACCTTTACTATTACAAATTGAAATTGTCTAACACATTGCTATTGTTTATCATTGTCTGTTTAATACCAAAATAGCCTTGCTTTTCCCATATATAATATATTAATATTAATTTTATGCATGTGATAGTACGATAAATGAATGCAAATTATCCGTTGGTCCCCTTCAAATAATTCTACCTCATGCACATGACCAATCATGGCATGCATTTATTCATAGTTGTACAAGCATATAAACAAGTCGAATATTTTTTAAAAGTAGGAGTTTTAGAGAGATGGTTGATAAGAGAGGTTTTTCTTTTTGGGTTTTGACATTAATAGTACCCGCCCTTGTCATGGGCGGGGTTTTTTTTCTCGATCAACGTGTCACATGGGAATCCATGTGAATGCAATAGCTGTCCAATCAAACTCAGAACTCGCCCCTGCCATAGGCGAGTTCTTAAAAAGCAAAAATGATTTCAAATTAATTTTTTAGTGAAGCGGGCACCCCTAGTGTCTCAAGCATGTTACCCTGTGAAATGGCGGATTCAACTGCCGCTTCACTAATATTGCAAGACTAATTGAAAAAATAAAAGATTCTGAAACAGTATAAATAAATTTAGGAAAATAAATGTGACGCTTTATACTCTGGGTTGTCCCCGAAAGAGGATGGAAAGTAATGAGATGCATACCTGCAGAAAGAAGCTAGTTATTCGTGGGCGGTCGAGCTTCAAGATTTTCAATGAGCTGCAATTGCTAAAGTAGCAAAAACACATAAATATAGTTTTCAAATTATAAGCATTATAAAAAGAATATGATACCGTAAGCCAAGGTAAAAAGTCATACCTTAGATTGAGAAATCACAAATTAGAACATACTAAGACAACTTCTTTCAGATTTTCCGATAGTGATATGTTCAATGATGATAGATTAGAAAAATGAACGGTCGAGCGGATGAGTACTTTCTTGATGTTTGGACAACCATCATTGTTGAGATTTGTAGGGACCGCTAATACACACGATTAACACTAATGTGTTATTTGTTTTTTCTACAACAAAATGTTTGCAGTTTGCGGACCACATCTGCAGGATAAGAGGTGGGTTAAACGTCTGCAGTCTGCAAAAACAATACTGTTTGTTTTTAACATCTCAAACAAAACCCTAAACCAAACCACAAATCATACTACCTAAATCACAAATCAAACAAAACCCTAAACCAAATCACAAATCATATTACATAAATCACAAATCAAACAAAACCCTAAACCATATCACAAACCATACTACATAAATAACAAATCATGGTACCTTTTTGAATAGAGGGGCGATCAGCGGAAAGCTGGAGGCAGCGACGGGGGCTGTAGTTTTGTTTTGGTGCGCTGCGTTGGCGGTGGCTGGAAAGGGGCGGGGGGGCGACGACGACGGAAGATGAAAGAAGTGGCCGGCGGCTGCAATTTTGAGGGGGGAGGATGTTGGGTCGAGTTGAAGGTGGAGAATGAGAATAGGGTAGAAGATGCAAGAAGTCAATGATTTATGTCTACCTCATGCAGATCTCGCTCTGACCTTTTTTAATGAAAAGTCTTTCAAAAAAACAAACACTCTACAGACCTCAACGTCTGCGTGTGGTTTGCGTGGTGCAGACAAAAGAGGTCAGGAAGAGTTTTTCAGAAAAAACAAACAGCACCTAAAACTCCAATTTAGATCATGCATATTTTCACACCCATTTAAACTAACATAAGTTTAATGAGTACAATAAGCAAGCAGCTCTTCTATGGAAGCCTAACACAAGCTCCCATATGATAGGTCCAGTTCTCGTAATGTGGGGAGAGCCCTGTACTTGTAAAGAGGTTCAAGTGATTAGTTGATGAGATACTTGCATGCTTGCAATTTCAAAGCCTTCAAAAGAAGAAATAAAACTAGTAAGCTTAAAAATTGAATTTAAAATTTAAAAACTAACATGCTCATAATCTTCACCTTTAATTGCAAACAAGAGTCGAATACATGTTGCAAGTTGGTTAAAATGTGTAGGAAAGATCAAGTGATGTCAAATTAGGAAGACAACGAAGAGATATGAGACCATAAGAACCAACAGATGTACATGACATAAGAATTAGTGATTCAATTAAAGAACATGACGCAATAGTTGCAGATAAGCAATCACCCTTCAGTTGGCTGCAGTTGTGGAACATAAAACATTAGCATTTTAGTAATAGATTTCAACAAAATGTTAGCAATGGCAGTTTAGAGATGCTTCTGATAAGACACCACAACCTTTGAGCTCTAGCAACACCATAGTTGGTGTTTCAAAGAAAAATGAGAACATTTACCAAATATATATATATATATATATAGAGAGAGAGAGGAGGGATCCTAAGAAAACCACAAAGTTATGAGAAAACTAGAAAAAACCAATAAAACCGGTCACATAATTTATAATTTTTTTTATCATTATCCTTTATATATATGTGTGAGAATATATAAATAAGGGTATAGATCAAATGAAAACCGTAGCATGGTTTTTCATATTCGTCACACATATGTTACGTATACGTAACCATTTTTCATTTGACATAGTATTACGTATACGTAAGACTCTTTATTCTTGTATGTATGCTCACCATATATGTACCAAATACTTAAATAATATCTTAACAATTAAAATAACAAAAAAGTTATGAATTACGTTATTGTTTTCCATGGTTTTCACATAAGTATTGGTTTTCTCAGGAACCCTCCCTATATATATATATATATATATAGGAGGAATCCTAAAAAAACCACAATGTTATGAAAAAACTAGAGAAAACCAATGAAACCGGTCACATAATTTATAAATTTTTTTATCACTACTCTATATATATGTGTGTGTGTGAGCATATATAAATAATGGTATGGATCAAATGAAAACTGTAGCATGGTTTTACATATATGTCACACATAGGTTACGTATACGTAACCATTTTTCATTCCACATAGTGTTACGTATACGTAAGACTCTTCATTCTCGTATGTATGCTTAACATATATGTACCAAACACTTAAATAATATTTTAACAATTAAAATAAAAAAAATTTGAATTATGTTATTGCTTTCCGTGGTTTTCTTTAGTTTTCACCTAACTATTGGTTTTCTTAGGAACTATATATATATATATATATATATATATATATAGGGTAAGGTTCAAATAAAAAAATTGTTTTCCGTAAAAAGGATAAGAAGTAAAGAGATGATGACATGTGGTATTTTTAGAAAAAATAGAGGAAGGGCATTATGGTCATTATTATTTTTCACCTTAATTCCTACATTTTAACATATTTTTACAAGTTTCTATTATAAGATTTATATAGTGTAGCAAATGTACCCACAATATATTCTAGATCATCGATTCATATTTTCAGATTATTAGATCATAAGTATTATATGTGCATGAGTTTGATTAAAATCATTTATGAGTAGCTTGCATGATGGCATTTTGTTTGAACACATCATGCTGTTTTAATTTGAATCAGCACAGAGCATGCTGTTTTACGTTGAATCAACACATAATGCGCTGTTTTACAGTAATTGTTTTAAGTTAAATCAGCACAAATTGTGTCGTTTTATGTTATATAATCACAAAAGGTGTTGTTTTTAGAGTAAAACAATACATAGCATGATGCATTATCTTAACTTTTTATTGTACTATAAACAACACATAAATGTATGTTGTTTAAATTTTGTTCTAACTGAACAACAAAAACACAAGACGTGATATCTTACCGTAAAACAACAAATAAAGTGTTTTCTTATTTGTAAACAACACAGAATAGCACCGTCACATCATAAAACAACACAATTTCATAACAGTTATATATGATGTGTTAATATATAACAACATACGATGTGTTGTTTTACCCTAAAATAACACAAAACGCGTTGTTTTACCGTAAAACTACACAGAAACGTGTCTTACCATAAAACATCACATAATATTATGTTTAATTGTAAAACAGCACAATTTTGTAACAGGGTTGTTTTTTTGTTTAAAAAAAATATAACAATAAGTCACGCTCGATTTTATGGTGCAATTTATTTTAAAATATAATGTCGTATAAAAAAGTTATGAACGTTTAAATAAAATGAGTTATTTTAAAAAAAGTCAACAAAAGTGGTTTTACCCATAATACCCTTGGGACTACTTTTTTTTCAAAAATTAATCTCAGCCATTGATTTATGAAATGAAGAGCTAAGATTACTTCTTAGACTTTTTAGCCAACATAAACTTTTTACAGAAACCAACCTCTCTCTCTCTCTCTCTCTCTCTCTCTCTCTATATATATATATATATAGGGGAAGGTTCTTAAGAAAACCTTCATTTATAAGAAAACCAAGAAAACTACTTTTAAACCATTGATCAAGATTGATCAATGGTTGATATTCATCATGGCAAATTTGTAAATATTAAATAGATAATTAATTTAATTAAATGATTTAGGGGTATATTGGGTAGATTGTAATTTTTATATTTAGAAAACAAACAAAATTCCTTAATTCTCTCTCTTTCTCTTTCTCTCTCTCTCTCTCTCTCTCTCTCTCTCTCTATAATTAAATGCAATGTTAGTTTTATTAAAACCCAAATACATTTATTAAAAAAAACAAACCCATCATTTGAGTATGGAAGAACGACAGTAAATATTTTCAAACTTTTCGGTAATTACATTCATGCTTACGTATACGTACATGTAAACAAGATGTAAACATGTTTACGTATATGTACTTTTAAACATGTCTACATACCTGATTACGTATATGCTTGTTTACATATACGTACCATTTTTACATGTAGATTTAGATGTAAGTACACTTGTTTACGTATATGTAAGAGATACACTAAGGAAGAAGCAACCATAAATGAATATATCTAACTAGTAGCTATTATATATGTGTAATATGATGTAAAAACATAAGAATCGACCAAATTAAAGTTTCATATAAGCAAACATGGGTTTACATATATAAAACAAGTGATTACGTATATCTATGTAGTGTTTTCATATATATAAACAATAAGAAATAAATATAAAAAACTCTGAGCGATACCTATTCATCATCTTCTTCATCAACTTTCTATTGGGTAATTGAGTTCACCATCATCTTTGTCGCCCACCAATTTCTTTAAAAATTAGGTTATACATCATATTATTCATCGAGTTTACCATCACTACTCAACTATTGGATATTAGTCATCAAGTCGATCGTTGATACTCATCAGTTACGTATATGTAACACTGCCATTCCATAATAATCTTCATCAATGGTTTTACTTTGACCAATATCATCGTCTTCATGATTTCAAAATCTTGATATCTTGGTGTCATTTTCCAAACCAAATAGTTCACTACTGCATGTGGTTAATGGATTTGTAAAGAAAGAAACAAATAAACTTGTATGTACAACACTGAGATTAATTGAAGAAAAACAAAAATGTTTTAGGTGGGGTAGTCTACGAAGTTGCTAATCTGTATAGTTTAAAATATAAATTGAATGATGAATAGAAGTAAACAAAAAGAGAGGAAATCAAGGAATTTAAAATAAATTATATAACTACAAAAAATAAGTGGGTGTCAAATTACAAAAATAACCTTTAAACAATAAAAAGGAAAAT